>AP028433.1:10191544-12591544 GCA_036509395.1 Antheraea yamamai
TCAATTTTCATTTAGACATAGTTTTTTTAAATATATATATAATTAAAAAAAGTGGCAAATAACTGAGTAGCCATGATGAAAACCTTTGATTATAGATTATTGACAAAAGAACCCCAATAAAGTCCAAACTTTAAAAAAATCAATGAACTATGAATGAATGTCGACCACTGGGGCGCCCACTAGTATTATAATATATCATTTCTAATGTGAACTGACAATATAGCCGTGGAACATCAAATGTAAAATTTGTAATTATCTTCAAATTCGAGTAAATATATTTTTATTTAATATTACTTTCTTTGAAAATTGGCTTTAGGTATATCGTTCGATTTAATACATGACAGTAATTGAAAGTTACTTGCAGATAGCAGAACCTTCATTGTTATAAAAATTTTCTTTGATATAAAAGGATCAGTATCCTTCACTCCAGGTGCAAAGCTTTCGGATTTCGAATAAAAATGTAAAAGGCGGATCATTAGATTAGATCTCTTATTGATATATCTCTTATATGAATTCTCGTACAATATTATTTACTATTTAATTGAATCTTTACTTTTTATGTAATCCTTACTAATATCTTCTATATCATTACATAGTATAAACCAAAGTCCCCTACCGCGTCTGTCTGTCTGTTCGCGATAAACTCAAAAACTACCGAACGGATTTTCATGCGGTTTTCACCGGTGGATAGAGTGATTGATGTGGAACGTTTTAGTATATAATATGTCAATGATTTTTTCATAATCAACGCGGGACAACGTCTGCCGGGCCCGCTAGTATATAATAAAAACGTAAATGTAACGTGTCTGTACTATTTCGATTTTCGAGAAAAAAATGATTGCCGGAATAAGTAATAAAATACATTTCAATCATTTTTTAAATGTCAGACTGTCTGTTTGAATGAACACGTACCACTACTAAAGTACTTGGTTCGCGATAAAATCTCACCAAGAAAATCATAAAACATATTTTCTAAAATAACTTAGTCTTTGTTTCATTAATATCGGTCCCCTCTATCAAAAGATATCGTTATTTTAATGACGACGCGACACTTATGTACGAGAGAAAAATTTTTGTTTTTTTCTTTTTTATATCATAGGATGCAAACGTATATGTGGGTCACCTGATGTTAAGTGATCACCGCCGTCCATAGACACTTGCAACACCAGAAGAGTCGCAAGCGCGTTGCCACCCTGTGTTTGGGGGAGGTGGAGTGGGGAAGGGGCGAAGAGGAGGGGAGGTGGGTTATCCGGCGCTCTCACTGACCGAACGAAATGCAAGCACTGTTACTTCACGTCGGTTTTCTGCGAGAGGGTGGTAGTATCCCGGGCGAGCCGACGCATTCATGCTAAAACCAGTAATAGCTTCAGCGTGGCTCTACCACCTCCAAAAAGTAGATAAGTAAATGGACTTAATACATTCAGATGATTTTATTAGTCACTGTTTTTTATATTAGGTTCCACGCGGACGGAGTCGCGGGCGCAGTTAGTTATAAGTGTGAATACGAGTTTCATCATTTGTTACGTTTTGACACTTTACCTACTCCACGGATCATAATGACAATTTTAATACACGCTGTCAAGGTACAAGAAAAGGACAAATAATACTTTGTATCCAGAAAGAATACTGTTCGCGAGGGATAGGTCAAATCTACATTCAATTTATCCCTGATAAATCATATACCAAAACAATCCTCATGAATCACTTTATCCATTGGTGAAAACCGCATGTTCAGTAGTTTTTGAGTTTATCGCGAACAGACAGACAGACAGACGCGGTAGGGGACTTTGTTTTATACTATGTAATGATAAGTTATTTATAAGTTAAAACTTTAGTCGTATTGAAATCAACGGAATCGAACCTAGTCTTGGCTATTGTATTACCTATTTGTTTGTTTTTCATTCGTTCATCTTCTTTATGCTCTTGTAGTTGGCATCACTGGCCAAGACTAAAACGCCACTACCTATCTGATACAGAGTTAAGATTCTAACTAAAGTCGTATTTAGATAATCATGGGTTTTAATGATAAGTGGGATTGTATACGATTTAGATAGATGTATACGATTTATAATGACTTATATATATTGTTGATACATAAATACTAGTAGAAAAAAAATGAGGCTGTCATAAAACTCAATATAATAAAATAATTATATTATATGCAATAGAGTAATTGTGAATTATTTATATTTCATAATTTATAAAATGAATTTATTAACATTAGTCGGGTTTTCACATCTGTTAGTACTCCACACAATGATTATATACATTTTTATACAGTTAACTAATTAATTAAATATATGACAGGTTGCACAATCTCAATACAAAATACCAATATTAGATGTACACGGGCAATGATATTACAACTATATAGATACGTCAAAAGCGCTTCGACAGCGCCCGTGTCGCTAGTCTTATGTAAGCTCCGCAAACGCAACACGATCGGTCACGCTTGCTTGCATGTCATGACGCGAAATTATAAATTTATTTCGTGCCAAAAATACCGCTCAACGTGCCTCAAGAAATTTTCACTTGAAAAACTAAAAGACACGCTTTTGAAGGTAAACAAACTAATATTTAAATGTGGAGTTTAGTTAAAGTAAGGGTTAGTATGGAGTGGGTTTTTTAATAAATAAATGTCACAAAGAAAATATAGAAAGTTTCACAAGTACCAGCGACAGAATCACACTTATCAACTTAAATTTGCAAGGTTTCAAACTATCTCTTACACAAGCTTACGCTCCCACAGAATCAGCAACGGAAGTAGAGATTGAAAAATTCTATTCAGATTTATATAAAGCTCTAGATCAAGTATACAAAGTTTACATAATTATGGGAGACTTGAATGCTAAAATTGGCCAACCGAAAGCAGAGGAATACCCAATAATGAATCAAAACGGTAACGCTACGAGAAATCAAAGAAGACGAAGAATGATCGACATCGCTCTTGAATACAAAATCGCAAATTTAAATACCTTCTTTAAAATGAAGCAAAACCGTAGATGGACGTGGCGGTCACCAAATGGCGAAAACAAATATGTAATCGATTTTATTTTGTCAAACACTTCCAAGTATGGTACAGAATATAGAAGTTCTTAATTTCAATCACTTCTCAGACCACAGGTCAATTAGGGCAACATTAACCTTGACAAAAATAAAAAAGAACAGGCCTAACTACGCATCCTACCGAAACCCTATACTAAAAACGAGGAACAAACTAACAAATATAGAGAGTGTGTCACTTATTACTTAACGGATCTACTAAATATTATCTACTAAAGACATCTCAATACAAACATATTACGACGAAATAGTAAAAATCATAACAAAGAGTCTTAAAATGTTAGAACATAAAACAACAACACAAACAGAAAACATAAGATCTTATCAAAAAATACCACAACACATATCACAAGAAGACAAGTATTACAAAAAACCAAAAACAAAACAAGATCGATGAAAAATGAAATGTCAGCGCTATACAAACTGATAAGCAAACGTATAAAATATAATTACGCAGTACATAGAACAAACACTACAGAAAAACATCTTGAGCATACCGGAAGCACAAAACAAGTCTTTAAAGAACTAAGAACAAACAAAACTTGGATAATAGGTCTGGCAAAAAGGTGAAAATACATTGTTAAAAAAAGTATTATAAATTTAGCAACAAATTTCTATAAAACTCTCTACAGCGACCAAAACCACGGGAGCACTTATCATAACATAAAAGACGACATAAACTTTAAGAGCATATACAAGACAAAACGCATAATAGCACCATTCAAAAACAACGACGTGGCTGAAATAATAAATAAACTAATAATGGAAAAATGTCCTGGTTCAGACCTTATCACAAATGAGGCAATAAAATCTGCTTGTACCTTACTGTGTGAACCGCTTAACGCATCTGTTTAATAGCATTCTAGAATCAGCTATTATACCTACCTACAGGATGACCCAATGTCCCCAACACTGTTCATTGTTATCCTGGAACATATTATAAGGAAACTGGACTGGAAAAAATGTGGCATAAATATTGACGGGAAACACCTGAGCCATCTCCGTTTTCCAGACGACATAGTACTCCTATTAGAATCGAGTGCTCAACTTCAGTTAATGCTACAATGACTAAACAAATATAGTGCTACAGGAATTAATACAAAGAAGGGTTTATACTCAGGCGTTCGCCGATGACGTGGTGTTACTGTTCTCTGGGCATCGTTCACACGAGATACAGCAGAAGGTTAACGATACACTGGACTTTATATATAATTGGGGAAAGGAGAATAAACTGGCCTTTGCTCCACAAAACACCAACGCCATGATTATTACTAAGAAACTTAAATATGAGCCACTAAATATGACTATGGGAGGTGCGCCAATAAGTATAGCGGAGAAGATAAAAATATTGGGAATAATAATAGACAAGAAACTGACGTTCAATTCCCACGTGAGAAATATATGCCGGAAGACGACTAACATTTACAAACAATTGGCAAAAGCTGCAAAGATATCTTGGGGGCTGAGCCCGGGCATAAACAGAACAATATATATGGCGGTTATTGAGCCTATTATCCTTTACTCGGTGAGTGTGTGGCATACAGCTGCGAGTAAACAGAAAATCAAGAAGCAATTGAACACCGTGCAGAGGGGCTTCGCTCAGAAGATATGTAGAACTTACAGGACGACCTCCTTAAACGCATCACTAGTACTCGCAGGATTGCTCCCTCTCGAGCTGCGATTGAGAGAGGCGGCACAGATATACGAGGCTAAAAGGGGTAAACCAATGGATGATCTACTTAAAGACAGACCTATTGAAGAGAGAATCGATTTCCTAAGTTTCCCGCATCCTGCAGAGAGCATGGAAATAGGCTTCCAATAGTATAGACGAACAGAATACTGATAACACCAAGAAAGAAACCAGGTCCATATACACAGATGGGAGTAAGATTCAGGGCAAGGTGGAAGCGGAGCTTACTCTGGAGGAGGGAGACCGAGAGATCAGATATAGAAAATTTAAACTGGAGCCCCTCTGTACGGTGTATCAGACCGAATTATACTTATAGCAATCTCAGTAGACTATAACATACTCGATTATATAGACAAATATATATACTTAGACAAGCGAATCAGTATCGACAGGAAAAGCTATGAGCAAGAAGTGGAACGACGTATTCAACTCACTTAGAACAAATATTGGAGCCTAAAAGGGATATTCAAAAGCAATATGGCAGTACGATTGAAAACAAAAGTCATGACCTCATGCCTCTTACCATGCTTGTCTTACGCCTGTCAAACATGGAAATATAGTTCAAAGATAAGGAGCAAGATATCTTCATGTCAAAGGAGTATGGAACGAAGTATGCTCAACGTATGAAAAGGACAAAAAATAAGACACATCAAAATCAGACACATAACCAAAGTGACTGACATCTTAAAACACTCTTTAAGACTCAAATGGAAGAGAGTCGGACATGTGGCACGTCTGCAAGACGGGCGATGGACGAAGAAGGTGACGCTATGGACCGGCCTTAAAGGTAAGTGCTACAGAGGTAGACCTCTTACAAGTTAGCTGGTCACCACTGGATAGACAAAGTCCAAAATAAGAAACAATGGAAATCTCTGGAGGAGGCCTTCACCCGAGAAGGGGTTCTGAAAATATAACTACATACATGTCTTTACATGTTAAAATTAGAAACATAAGTAGGTTAAGTTAAGATAACAATTTAAAATATGTACAAAAATCTGTTTATTGGTTTCCACGAAATATAAGGCTTTTTATTTGCTATTTTATTTTTTATTATTATTATTTCAATGTGGAGTGTTCATGCTATGCAGATGTCAGTTCACTGGTTTATAGGAAATAAATTCAATTAGTTTTAAAATAAAAATCAACTTGTCAAGCAAATTAGTAATTTCTGATAACACTGGTTTGCAAAAAAAAAAATTTTTATCTCCTGATTGTTTTCATGCATGATAACATTATAGTCGGTGCTCTAAACACGGAATTTAACATGCATATAAATACAGCACATAGATTTTAAATACAATATCCATTTCATTAAAAAACATATTATCAAAGTAGCAACAATTACAAGAAAGTGAAGAAAGACTACGGTCTAAGTTCGGCGAAAAATGCTAATTTTACAGTCACAAGTTATACAAATACCAGTATATTTCTCTCATTAGGGTAATATAATTCAAGTTATTTTGTAGTTTTTTTTCTTTTGATAGTTTCCATGGAAGTTTCTCGGCGAATAGACCAACAAAAGTCAGCAAGCATTGCTGCTAACTATTTTCCACTGTAGCGTCTTTAAATATGTATAATATCCTTAGGAAACCTTTCACCATGCTCATCTGATAAAATGCATGCATGCATGCTGAAATATTGCATCCTAAAGCTTTATAAGCAGAAAAAAGCTCTCGAATGTTTTGTCGGTAGTTGTAAGCTTTTGTATTATAAAGTACCAAGTACATGTACCAAGAGAATTATCACACACTTTTACAAAAGCCGCCCAAGCTTTTTTCAGCTTTGTTCAACTTCGAAATGAAAACGTTATCTGTCATAGCTCTCTAAGAACAGTCTGTACAATTCTTACAAGTGCGCGTCATTTCATAGCCTAAAAATTAATGGAATTCATTAAAAAATCTATTTTATATTTATTATGTCTGTTCATAGAAAAATGGATAACCTAAACATAAAATACTTTAAAAAATATACATATAGTATGAATTTTGTGCAAAACTCACTAAAGTATTTGATATAGAACGTAAACTATTAAAAGACAAGTTTTCAACTAACTGTTGTAAAGTCACAGTGAATACTGTGCAGGCTCATATATACTTCCATAGAAATCATTTTCCGTACTTTCGTTCCTGCTCTTACGACAAAAACCTCTTTCGTATGTATATATACGATGTGAATGCATAAAACGAATAAGAAAAAACTCAAATGATGATATTTTGAAAAAAAAAACCATATCGAAAAATCTAGACGTGATAGAAAAAAATCGGCTATTGGGAACAGATTCAGAGCATCAAAATCTTCATATTTATGACATTATTTTTTGAAGGAGAATTTTGTTGCAGACCAGTGTAATAAGAAATAACCAAGTGCGTTAAATTTCATTTTGATCTGACGATTTGAAGTGACTGAAAATCACATTCACAAATTTTATTTCGTACATAGATAAAACGAGAAATACTGGTGAAACTAATAAAAGCGTGTTAAAGAGGCAATAAAATAAGAAAATAAAAATATTAAGTACCGATTCGACTGCAGACGCCATCGGAGATGTCAGCCTTTACTTGTTTTTGCGAATGTTCGATATCTTCTATCTATTCTATCTTCTTAATTTGTGTACTATATTAATTCGACTTATTTTTTCGAGCCGCATTCTTTAGAGCGATTTTAAGCCGTACTTTTTAGTGCGACTACAAACCACACTTTACGATGCGACCTGCCTATGTCAATCGCAATCTACACTTACTGGTCGCTCGCCGGATATCTGCCGGTGCCAACTAATAAGTGCAATATACGAGTATCTCGAGCGCTCCCCGTTTATCTTTTTTACACAAGGTAAACGGTTAACTCGAACGTGTTGAACCACTTACCTTTTGCCTGTATGCATAAGTAAGCCCATGTATCGTCCGCCCATCTTTCCGATCCCCTTCTTCCATCTCCGAGTGTCTGTTTGGAAGTAATCTGGTTTACCGGGCTATCTTCTCTGCGTCGGGCCTAATAAGCTTCACTTCTCTACCCATACGTCACGTAGGTTTACTATCCTGCGAGGTAGGTACTTCAATCGCATGTCTTTTTGCATGTCTCTTTGTTTGAACTTGAGATAGTCCGTTAAATTCAAGAAGGCGCCCCCTCTGACCGTCAGGCATTGAGATTATTCGTAAGTCGTCCCGCCCTCCCTCTTAGGCCCCGGAATGTACTCGTCCATTACAAAGAAATTCAAGCTCCTACAATTGCAATCATACATTATGTTTGTATTTTCCAAGAGGACATTGATAAGATTATCCGCCCTGACCTAGAGTTCAATCCGGTGTACACATTCCCACTCTCATGTGAAAAGTCTTAGTCGCCGCTATTTCCAAAGAATACGGCAGACAAAGCTCCAACGTCATGCCCTATCTCGAACTCCAACTTGGACACGAGCTCCGATACGGGGTTCGCTTTCCTTTGCCCCTTAAACTGCATAATTGAAGCCCCAATCTCAGAACGCTTTACCTCGATAACGTTTGTTGCAATCAAGGCGTCACCTTCCAAGCAGATGTTGCCCTTAAGTCCTTGTTCTAGTTGTTATCCGGTTGAGTGCCACAAACGCTCGCCAAAATAAGCCCGGTGAAGCTATAAAGGCCCGTCAACCCAACAGCGGAAAGTCGCCAGTCAAGAAAAAAGCAAAAAGTGTATGTAATTTTCTTAGAAACTAATTTAAAGATGTGGACTGAATATTTATAACTGCATAGTTTAATAGTTGTCGTTGATTCAATGTTCTAGTTAATTTATACATAATTAGAGAATTTGAAAAGTCCTCGGTTTTTGTTTATTTAGGGAATCGCAATTCAATGCAAACTTGTCTCGCGTTCGGGAGTCAATAATAAATCATAAGTTTGACGCAAATCCAAAACGTTACGAAAATGAAAATTTTTAATTCGTGTTTCATCATGGAACAGTTTAAAATATTAAGCGATAAAACTATATTTAACTTGTTATTTTTAATCTGATATCTATAGAGGCCACGAAACACTGAGTAACAATGTAATATCATGAAAGAGTGTGGTAAACATTTTTGAATATTGTCAACATTGTAACTGACAGGTATTATGGGGTGCGGTGTTACTCCATATATAACCCTTTTAAGCATGATTGTTTTAAACCGCTGAGGTAATAATACCTTAACACATTTCAACGATTAAGGTTTGCTACCTCGATAACGAAATATGATTTTTATTTTGATATATTCACTAAGATACGTAAATGATATGAATGTTGTGTCGATTGAGATTTTTAAATTGATTGAAGGAACGGTGGCTCAGCGGTTAGGACACCGTGTAAGTAGACATATATTCGAACCCTGGAGAATGACCTGGATTTTTCCTTTAGCCCGGCAATGTACTTGCGACTCCTCTGGTGTTGCTAGTGTCTATGGACGGTGGCGATCACTTACTATCTCTATAAAATCTGTCCTCAAGCACCTATATGGTAGGTCTGTTCTGGTAACTGGACTTGACAGATAGTCCTCTAAGTTTAGCCTACTTACCATTCAAGAGACGTCGGCATTGAATATCAGGTGAGATCGTCGTCAAATATTAAAACAAATCTTTATATATAAATTTCTTCTGTACGTGTGTATGTCACTGAACTCCTCCTAAACGGTTGGACCGATTTTGATGAAATTTTGTGTGCCTGTTCCAGGAGATCCGAAAATGGTTTAGATTCACAATTGGACCCGGTAAGTGGCGCTGCGCTTGACTTTTAGGACTTTTTTTTATTATCAAAGCAGGACAACGTCCGCCGGGCCCGCTAGTAAAGTATAAAAAATATTAGATGATCCATTAATAGGAAAGTGAATGCTTGTACCAATTTGTAAGGACATAAACTAGAAGATCTTAGTTTACGGGGCAAATAAAAGCATTTCCATCATTTGCCGACAGCCGTATTCGTTTTAAATAATCGATATAAAAACTCTTATGTTTTTTGTATATTATCTGAAGTAGAAAATACAATCAAAGAGTTTTATTATTCGTTAACGTCATAGTTACTCCAGTTACTACTCCCACTGGTACAATATAATCAATATAACATAATACATAGGTAGTTGAACAGACAGAAAACTCGTAAACGTTTATACACTAACTTTTTCGATTATTGGATACTCATAACCTTCGCATTGTTGAAATGGTTATTAGTACCATATACCAGAACAATGTAAAATTGTATTATGCTGACTACATACTATTGCGAAGTGGATAAGTTTCCAATTTACACATGTTTTTTATATATACATGAAATGATAGGAATCTGTCGCTGTGCGCGCATCACTCAAAAACTAGGGGATAGATTTCGATTATTATTTTTTTACTATACAGCTAGTAAAGTTTTCAGAAACGATGATTTTATAAGCACTACACATTCAGCGATGAGTTTTTTCTTGGCGAGGAACAGTGGGGCAAGCGGTCTGGTGTTTATATTTTTTCATTTGCACATAAAATATATTGTTAATATGATACACGAAGCAGACGAAGTAGCGGGTACGAGCTAGTATTATACGCAAGTAGGTACGATTATGTACATGTTTGTTATTATAATTGCATAAATTCTTATCAGCACCCGTTCTCACATGCCTATGTAATGTTTAACCCGTTTTATTTATTTTAATTCTATTTTATTAAATTGTTCCTCAAGATACTATTGAAAATTAAGAATATGGTATTATGAAAACTGAAATAAAATAACGATTTTTGTAAATAATACATCATATATTAAAATAATAAAGACAGTGGTCCTAAGACTTTGACATCTAGTACATTATAAATTATATTCTTATTTCTATATTTATTGTTAATCTTTACCTAGTTATAGTAAAAAAAATCCCATGTAACTTTTTACATGTAATAAACTTACCATATCATAATATTATCATTACATAGTACAAAACAAAGTCCCCTACCGCGTCTGTCCGTCTGTCTGTTCACGATAAACTCAAAAACTACTGAACGGATTTTCAAGCGGTTTTCACCAGTGGATAAAGTGATTCACGGGGAACGTTTTGGTATACAATTTTTCAAGGATTTTTTTATAATCAGGGCGGGATAACGTCTGCCGGCCCCGCTAGTTACTTATAAAAATGAATTAAATACATCTTCACATAGATATAAATTCGTTGAAACCAGAAAAATATTATAAAATAAGCTTACAGTAATCAATTAAGTAGGTATATAATATAATTTTACTTACAAGTTACATAACGTTACATTATATGAACAATTCAAAATTGATGATTGGACCCTATGTAAAGAGCTACTGATTATTTTAAAATACAATAACGACAATCACTAATATAAATTACCTTAAAATTCAGACATATTACAACATTTATCTACAAGGCTTTTAGTGTCTGCGTCAGGGCTCATTAGACGCAGAAACTAATATATTATTTAATTACATAAGTATAATTGATAGATTTACAAAAACAACTACTATTAATTATAAATTAAAATGTATTACCTTATTACCTAAGTTATTATATCGAGTTTAGAGAGCGAAGGTATCTGAAAAAAGAAAAATGTATACATATTACATTATGTATTGAATTAAAAAAGTAAAAGGTAATTTCTCAAGCGCATACATTATTATTAAATTTCCTCGAGCCGAGATGGGTAACGTGCCTCACAATTTATAAAGGCAGACTTCAGGGAAAATTGATGAAATTGTATAATTAAAACTTTTCAGATTTTCTTAGAGATTTGATTAATAAAAATCTTGCTATTGTACCTCGAATATTTTAGTTTTAGGGAATTTTGTTGATGAATGTGTTTTATTAAAACTGGGAAAATGTAGTATCATTATATGGTTTCGTATACTGGCTATACGATATAAAATGTTAAAGTGAAACTTTTATTACATCGTCTCAAACTTTTTAGTCTGTGTGTTGCATGTCGCGTGATGGTCGGCCGTGGAGTAGGGATAAAGTGAAAGGCGCTCGTCAGAGCAGCCAGGGCCAATATGGCGGCGCCTATAGTTCACAGCAGCTGACCGTGTAGTGTATAGACTATTATTAGTTAAATGTCTATAGTGTGAAAAAAAGTTTCACTTTTACCGTGGTTTCATAAAACCACACAGTCCTTTTTTTATATATTAGATTAATAGTTTCTACTAAAAACAAAATACATATAACATCTTATCAAATTTTACAAAAAAAAGACATTCGGTCAGTATTAAATATAATATACTAGCGGGCCCGGCAGACGCCGTCCCGCCCTGAATATAATAAAATCCTAGGCAAATTATATACCAAAACTTTCCTCATGAATCCCTTTATCTACTGGTGAAAACCGCACGAAAATCCGTTCAGTAGTTTTTGAGTTTATCGCGAACAGACAGACAGACAGACGCGGTAGGGCACTTTGCTTTATACTATGTAATGAAGTAGTAAATATGTAAAAATGTATACCATCTATTTAAAAATAACACAAGAGATATATTACTATTTATTAACTATTTTCATACATTCTTACTATATTTACAAGCTGTTACTTGCAATATTTGTTAATTATTAGTTTATTGACGTAAAATCTTGTAAACTGAATTAGACCGTTCCTTATACTTACGGCTGTAAAATTTCGCAAACTTGTTTAATCCTGACGACAGCATATGAAAATGAAAAAGAAACAAGATGACAAACATAAAAATGGCCGCTATAAAGTTGAGTAAATAAAAATCTGATTCGCGGGATTTAGTCTATCATTACATGACTTTTATATTGTATTCATAATCTTGTGTGATTTGACTCTATATATTCTATTGGTGGCATTTTATAGTTTGACTATTGTGCGCATGTGAAGTGGATGGAAAATAATACTAGGAAGCAAGAATTCTAAGATGTCACAAAAACTCCCTGAAAAGTTCTAACAAGGGGGCCACCATCTTTTAAGAACATCGTAATTACTACAAAAAACCTGTAATATTACCTACCATTACCTACTCGACAATGGCAATAATAACCTAGAATATTACTTGCCAAAAATTAAACTTAAAAAAAGCTAAGAGGCATAAGTGTTCAGAACTGAGACATATTAGAGCTAAATAAGAGCTGATTTTTAAAAAGACTTTTTTAATGTTAATTCATTTAACTATCGTGTTATTTACACTTCTAAACTCAAATGACGTAATTTTTTTTACATATAAATTATTGTGTGGAAAATAGTGTTATCTCCAGAGCTAGAAATGTAATTCATTTATTTTGATTAGGTACGTCAATATGGGATAATTAGATAACAATATTTGTAATTCGTTGTAGACCGTTCCAGGAAATACTAAGGAAGTCAGGTACTGTATGTATAAAACGAAACTTTCGTGACATAATTAGGTAAGTGGTTACCAGATATGTTTTATAGATCAAAGAGGATTTTAGAGGGTGAATGCCTCCAGGCTGTGCCTTCTACACGGTTTCTACGTTCTGTTTTATTAAAAGATTATATATATAGTATGAAAAGCTTCTTCAAATAAAAATATTCCTGTTTTTGTATAATGTACCTAAAACCAGACGACATTGTGCCCACATTGTACGTGACCGAATAATTAAACAACAATTTCGTGGCTAAAACATAAATGATTCGATAAAGTAATTTTATTTCAAATGAAACCAAAACATAACTTGCTATTAAATTAAATAATTGTATGTGATAAGCTGGCATATTAAAATTAATAAATAGTATTAGGGAATTAAAAATTAAAATATTGCATTTTTTAAATTCATATGCACTATTTATGTCTACTATGTACTTACTAAATTTATATCGTTATTTACATCTTGTTAATCGATATAAGACCAAATTATATTTTAATGTTTTAGACTTATTACAACATAATCCCAACATAACAAAATAATAGTAGATATAGTAAGAATATTGTGGAATACTCTAGATAAATATAAAATATCCGTAGGAACCGTGTAAATGAAGGTATATTGGCGGATATCTTTTCATTTTGATCGTATTTGTTGATAACAATCACTCTGTTCTTTAATATTTTAATACTATCCCTTTATGTTACCTTGTTATTAAACATAATTAACTGCCATAAGTAAACTTACATAATGAAGAGATTTCACATTTTACTATGTATGATTAGGCAACGTGGGTTTATCAGAATTGTTTATATTATCTATTAGCTGTGCCCTCGGCTCCGTCCGCGTGGAACCTAATGTAAAAAAACAGTCACTAATAAAATCACCTGAATGTATTAAGTCCATTTACTTATCTACTTTTCTCTTGTATTTAAGTCGCGTCGTCATTAAAATTACAATAACTTTTGATAGAGTGAACCGATCTTAATGAAACCAAGACTGAATGTTACTTGAGGTCATGCTTCATGATAATAATGTTTTATTGTTAACGCAGTACTTTAGCAGTGACGCGTATTCAAACAAACAAACATTAATAAAAATGATTAAAATGTATTTTATTACGTATTCCAAAACACCTGCAACAATTTTTTTGACAAAAATTTAAAAAGTACAGACACGTTAGATTTACATTTTTATTATAACTTAGAAGATAGATATTATAAAGCATTTGTTCTCGGGAGTTACATAGAAGGATAAACTTCACTTCATAATCGTTAATTTTTATTGCAAGATAAGAAATTAAAACAAATTACATATTATGTATTGTATAAGTATCGAAATAATTTTATTGCCGTACTCATTAGTTCATACAACTTACATTATTTTAACAAATATCACATATTTTATTTATAGTATAATGTTGGATACATTACAATTTAAATTTTTTCATATCATGAAGATTAACTACCAGCTTATTTATAACGCTTACCGTGCATTTTTGCTGATGGAATGGGTATGGGTAATTTGAATGACTTCATTTACAGTTTATCTATTAGAAATATATTATTACTAGAGGGCCCGGCGGCCGTTGACCTACCTTGATAACAAAAAAAGCCTAAAAGTTGATCGCAGCGCCACCTACGGGGTCCAATTGTGAATCTAAACCATTCTCGGATCCACTGGAACACGCACATAAAATTTCATCAAAATCGGTCCAGCCATTTAGGAGGAGTTCAGAAGTACACACGTACAGAAGAAATTTATATATAAAGATTAACAGAGAATCTAATATCCGATAAAAATATTATGTGACGTAATATTAAATACCCATAAGCAACAACACGTGCCTCTTTACTGACGTTGTGTTGTCTACATACTGAATTACTACAAATACTGATTTACATATATCGTGGGACGGTCGTAAAGAATCTTTAGCGAACGAAAACAGAGCCCCGTTAAAACCGATAAAAGAACAAACTCGCAAACAACGCATGCATCGAATCACAGTTTTTAAAACGCGAATAATGGAATACAAAAACTTTGAGATAACAAAACATTAATTGAATTTTCCAAATGACTAAATCCTGTATACGTAATTGTTATTGAATAGAGTACGTTACCAGTTTAAACACATGTTACCATAATCACTTTGTTTATAATTAATTTAATATTAATGATACCACAATATAATAGAGAAATTGAAGGCTATAATCTCCTTTAAAGTAAGTTATAGGTTTTTAAGACAGAATGCATATCAGTTTACTAATTCGATATCATGAAAAAAACAAGTCGCCACTAATTATTATCAGCTCGTAATATGAGATTGTCAGTAAATAATCTTAGAGGACACCAAAGTATTGTTATAACCGGTCAATTTACACAGTTGAGTATCCATATCATAAAAGTTGTTCATTGTAACGTTCATTATACGTCTCTATTTATACTAGCTTTTGTATGCGGCTTCCTTCGCTTTAATGTAAATTTAACTTCTGCATCGAGAACAGTACATTTAATAAAATGCAAAGTACCCTTTTTTCTCTGTACCCCTGACAAACTCTATGCAAATTTTCTTTAAGACATGCAAGTGTAACAAAGCTACATTCACATCCTTACTCCTTAGTAATAGTATAAATGTGAAAGTGAGTTTGTCACTCCTTAACTATTTAACCGATCATTATGAAATTGTATATACATGTTGTCAGGTATATAGAAAAAAATGAGGGATAGATAAAATCTGTATTAATGTGAGCGAAGCCGCAAAAAAGCTAGTTAGAATGTATAAACGATTTAGTTGTTCTATTAAAAGTTATCGCCAAAAAGCTGTGTCGAATTCTGCCTTCATCATTTTTATTGGGTACTAAAGAGCAGTAAAAAGAAATGATTATATTTATCTATTCCCATTGCGACTATAAACATTTCTTTATCTATACATATAATAAGAATGTGTCCGTACTTTTTAGATATTTATGAAAAAAAAATGTTGCAGGAGTCTAAGAACAAGTAATAAGAAACATTTCAATCATTTTTAGAAATGTCTATATGTCTGTTTGTATGAACACTCATCACTGTTAAAGTACTGCGTTCACGATAAAACCTCAAGTGAATCATAATGCATATCCTCGAATAACATTTAATCTCGGTTTCATTTTCGGTTCGGTTCATTTCATTAAAATCGGTTCACTATATCCAAAGTTATTGTAATTCTAATGACGACGACTTACGTACGAGAGAAAAGTAGATAAGTAAATGGAATTAATACATTCAGATGATTTTATTACTCACTGTTTTTTTCCATTACCATAGGTTCCACGCGGACGGATTCGCGAGCATAGCTAGTGTACTAATAAGATTAGATGAAATACGAATTCTATTCACTTAATCAATTCTAAGTATTCAATAAAATCTTCGTTATGAAAATACAACAGCCTTATATTAATTATTTATAAGTTCCTATTCGTACAGATATTATTGAACTCACCTCCTTAATATTTATATGATACTTTCCTCTACCACCCCAAAGAGGGTGGGGATCTGTCGCTATAGCGGCCCGGTCACCTGTGTTCGTACGGAGAGAATTTTGTTAACAATGTTATCTTTTGTATATACATTTATTCCTCTTTTTTCATCGTAGCATAACAACAATGGTTTGATGTTAGGGTTTGTATTTGAAATATTTTTTGAGGTTATACTTCTTTTCGCGAGTTAGGGAAAACCGACACCCTGAAGGTAGCTATAGTTAACATTTTGTTTCTTTGTATTAAAACTTTCAATGTATTAAATACCTTTTTTCTATTGTTAGTGTCGTTTTTTTTAAAAACGTAGAATAAGGCGAAAGATAAAAAATTTCAAAAGATTTTTATCTTGTTACGCTAAAGAAGTATAACTTCTAATGCGTGTACATAAATACACACACACTTTTTGTTGTGTGTTATTTTCTATTATTAACCTTATTATTGCTATATATAGGTGTCCCAAAATTAACGCAAGGTTTGAAGTAAATAGAAAACATAGTTTTTAGTCTAGTTATTTTTTCATTGAATCATAAATAAGATAGGGTTTTTATGGAATAAAACATCGGGCAAATGGCCTCCACGGCTTTCCTGGCACATATGCACTCTTTCATCGAAATTTTTCATGCCATTTCTTGCATAATCGTCGCTGAATTTCGTTGATGCAGCGTTGTAATGCAAAAGTGGTTGTGGGCTTGTTAAAATATACCATTGATTTCAAATAACTGCATAAGAAGAAATCTATTGGTGTTGACGAGGTTAAAACACTATTTTAACCATATCTTGTATACAATTTTCGAACTACGTCCGCCAAACTTTCATTATTTTTGAAATATTGTTTAATAATGAAAACTGATTGTTGTATCGTATAATGCTCCATTGTAGTAACCCTAAAGCATTCAAATTGTTCTTTTTTCCGGGGTTGACAACAATTTACTGCAGAAATGGAGGCAAATTCAAATCATGCGTTTATTTTGGGACACCTTATACTTATATATTTGTATGTATGAGTACATTTAGTAATTATTAACTACTCAGTACAGTATTTCTGTATTTGTTTTTTAGCTATACTTTGACGTTAAGCTGATTTCTATTATACTTAATAATTATGTATTATTCATTATTTTAAATTTGCGCTTCCTACAATAAATTTTATCTTTTCAACAACACCGCGAGTTATCTGAATGTAAACGCCTTGTGCCATTGAATGCTCACTGTACAAACTAAAAAGTGCTATATGTAAGAGCTATCATCATACCGACCTGTAAATACTACCGTATAGTCTTCTGGTAAATTTTATTAGCTGATTATACAAAACGATAAGTTATCTTTTATCGAAAAATAAGAGAATTATGTGCACGCGGAGTATTTCAGACATTATGTAAACATTCATAACACTTAAACAATGGGAATAGAGTCCACTTTTACTAATCATTTAGAGCAAAAACTTTTCTTTTCCAATGCTTATTTTTAATCACTGGTGTAATTATCGCACTTCCACAAATTCATATTTTATGATCGTACTTACTCGCTATTAAGTAGATTACATTTCCTGGCACTCACCTAAGTAGGTAGTTTATTGTTGCCAGTATAACTTCATTATTTCGGTGAGAATACAGCAAAAGTAATACTTTTATACTAATGAATAAAAACCCAAACACTAACAAATACGATTACTAAGCTAACTATTATAGTGGTTCTATCAAAATTATCTATCAATTAATTCTTTATACTACATGAATAAAGTAAATATTTTATATGAAAAGTTTTTTCCCAATTCTTTTCGGAGTGTTTTATTTCGATTGATAAATTATCTATATAAATCATAGAACTAAATAAACTTTTCCCGTTACTGTGTGAAGAATTTCATTGAACATATGATTTTCTAGGGTGTAATTTGTCTTATAATAGACTAGCAATTTCTCGCGGGTACGCACGCGTTTTCTCTGTAGTATCTATTGTAGACTTGTTATTTTAAAATATATTTATAAAATTATAACTGACTCACGGAAAAATAACGGGTTTTCATACAAGCTTTCATTCTCTTTTTCACCACTTTATAGGATCAATTTCTAAAAATACTTCCTTAGTGCTCATCTACAGTGTAAGGAACCCGCATGTAAATTTTCACGTCCTTAATCCCAGTAGTTCGGGCTGTGGGTTGATATGTCAGTCAGTCAGTTATTATATAGTAAATATTATATCTATGTTAATGTAATAATACTCATCGCCGTTTTGTATTTTTTTTTCTAATATACAGAGTTGTTTATCGGTTTTGTCAATTTCATTTCAGTTATATCCTTCACTGTGTCCGTTTTCAGGTTCGTAAAGGAAAAGAATATTACAGTTTCGTGTTATTATATAGCCTCGGATATCGGCGTAAGTTATATCAAGATACAGAGACGCAACTTGATATATTACAGTTTCATGTTTCTCAAATGAATTGAAGTCTATATTATAGCTATCTTTTTAATGATTTTTTTTCTTGCGAGATTAAGTATTTAACTCTATAATCTATACTAATATTATAAAGAGGTAAAGTTTGTGATGTTGTAGGGGGTAATCTTAGGAACTACTGGTCTGGTTTAAAAAAATCTTCCAGTGTTATATAGCTCATTTATCGAGGAACGCTTTATATCATGGTAAGACCAATAGGAGCGGACCACCAATGAAGAATATTTCAAAATCGGGGGTTTTTTCTCCTTGAGAGCTTCCGCTGCGTATTAACGTTAGCCCGAAGTAACTATTCCACGCGGACGAAGTCGCGGGCAGAGGCTAGTATCTATATAAATATTGCCAATTGCTAAATGTATGTAAGTGCATTAATTCAGAATGGTTATACTCTTTGACTAATTCTATTTTGTTGGGGGTGTAATTGTCAAGAGAGTTTGTATGAAAAAAAAACTAAAAAATTTGTGTTAACCAATTTCCATATAAAAAATGAGTGAGAAAGAAGATAGTAGGGAGATCCTTAAAAATATTCACGAATTTGACTGACTGACGTTCAGTTGTCAGTTGGCATTTGGCATTTTATTTCATTATATGGTGGTATCGTAAAGGGACGATCTGATCCCATTTTTTTCGTTAAAACTTAGAACATCCGTGCTAAGCCGGGGAGAGCTGATAGTATATAATATTTCGAATTTTGCATGGTAAACACTCACCGTACCTATACTAAATAATTCTAATTAACCTTTCAAGAGTTTAGGAGTTCAATTTATTAATTCATAACCCGCTGTAACTACCTACAATGTACGTAACCAGATATCTAGCGCTCTGGGTGTTTTATTACCGTTTGTAAATATAAACTAATTCCATAGCTGGAAATCTAATTTAACCCAGTATATACTGTGCCCCAGTTATTAATGTTTTTGACTGCTGAAGTTATATTATGGAAACCAAATATTAAGAGGGAAAATTTAAATAGACTAAAATATTTTTCGTTCTATAATTTATTAAAAGAAGTAGCATTGACCTGAATACATACCGATATGAAAATACTTTGTCGACGACAAAGTGCGGTAAAAGATTAGGAATTTTTTTACCTGTGTAGTGGGTTCTAATTTAGCAGCAAATTTTACAGGTTTCTCCGCAGAGGAAAGAACACGTCGCGCTAGTCGGGCGAATGTACATCGGAATTGTCTGCTCATACTGCAATACAGCACGAAGTTTACCGAAGACGTGAAGAGTGCTAGGACATCCATCAAATCACCTGTAGACAAATTTCGCCTTTATTAAACTATTACGTAACATGCCGTAAAAGTCGTTGGTTTGACCCATGGAATGTAAAAATTGGTAATATTATCGGCTGATGATGAAGGAAAACATTGCGAAGAAATCTGAACCTGAGAAATGTTCTCCTAGTACCACCGTATGTTGGGAAAGATAGAAACGTGAATTTATCGGTGTTAGAAGTCGTCAGTACGTCGTAGACTGGCGTGGTGATTATGCCCATACCTTTTATCTGGAAAAGACTTATGGCCCGGTAATGGGATTTTACAGGTTGATGTGGTGCCTTACTGTTACAATCGAAACGTAGATCTATGAAAGAAGAGGTGTTAACACATTAGAACCGCATTTTTTTATGTCATAGGAGGCAAACGAACAGGTGGGTCACATGATGTTAAGCGATCACCAACGTCCATAGACACTAGCAACACCAGGGGAGTCGCAAGTGCGTTGCCATTCTGTGTTTGGGGGAGGGGGAGGAAGGGAAGGGGGAAGGGGAGGGGGAAGTGGTCCTCCGGCACTCTCACTGACCGAACGAAACGCAACAATACAAACACTACAAACACATTACTTCACGTCTATTTTCTGTGAGGGGGTGGTGGTACCCCGGGCGAGCCGACCCATTCATGCTGAAACCAGTAATAGATTCAGCGTGGATCTACCACGTACTAATGCCTGACAGGAAATATTATACTGAGAGTGAACCTTTAGTGAAGGGAAACGTTAAGTTAAAATGTATACAGTATACACATTACGTGTAATAGTTGTCTGGGACGCAAATGCCCCATAATGTGCAATTCTGCTGCAAAGCACCTATCGATGTATTCCGGTAGCCGTAGTCCATAGCGATACAAACATCTCAAGTTTAATATGTCCACCATCTTCGACCATATCTTCACTTTAAATTTGCAGTTAAACGGGCGAACATTACCCTCATGTAAAACAACAAATAAAGTAATCATCGTTTCCAAATAATAAACATGCGATTTTCTCACTATATACTCTCCTACCTCCAAAACTTATATCTCCTTAAATACATATAATTTATAATCATTTAAATTGTAGCGTTTAAAGATTCAAACCATTACTTTTCGGATAAAGTAAACCCAAACCCACTCAAACTCACACAACTCAAATTATGTATACATTTAAATAATAAATTCATGCCCACTCGTTTATTTTTTGTGCTCGCTATAACCCCATACAAGCTATGTATACAAATACAAACACATTTCCAATAATGTAAGCGATACTCGCTGGAACATTGTCGTCAATGAATCGATGCAAGCATTGCCAATGATATTATAATGCTCTTGGCAAACTACATTTTACAGTCACTATCAGTACAATATGGTTGAAACACAATACTGACCGCATGGAGATGAGGCAAAAGTCTGGATGGGAGAGTAAATATTTGATTAAACTATCAGTATCATTACATAGTATAAAACAAAGTCCCCTACCGCGTCTGTCTGTCTGTCTGTTCGCGATAAACTCAAAAACTACTGAACGGATTTTTATGCGGTTTTCACCAGTGGGTAAAGCGGTTCACGAGGAACGTTTTGGTATATAATTTGTTCAGGATTTTTTTATAATCAGGGCGGGACAACGTTTGCCGGCCCCGCTAGTATATTATAAAATGAAGTCCTCAGCCACGTCTGTTAGTCTGTCCGTTACCAATAAACTCAAAAAGTACTGAACGGCTTTTCATGCGCTTTTCACCAGTAAATAAAGTGATTAATGGAGGCAGGTTTAGGTATATAAGTTGACAAGGTTTTTTTATTATCAGAACAGGACAACGTCCGCCGTGCCCGCCAGTAGAGTATAATTATTCATTTATTCCTTACAAATTACGTGTAATATTTCAGCTGTGACAGATAAAGAAAAAACAAATTTTAATTAAAACTCCATAAAGTTAGCATGGAAGCCGTCGATTCGTTTAAAATAGCTCGAAGCGTTACCGTCTGTTATGCTTTTGATATTCTCCTGGCTTTCAGAATTTACTCGCAGCTTTCGATAATTAAAAGGAAACGTGGGTGACGTTTATTCCATATAAAAGTATTGCTCTGTTTTATCCCTGGATAATACAATTAGAACAAATATTTTTATACTTTTATGATCTGTTATGATCAATAATGTTCCTATGTTTTCCACAAATTAAATGTTATAAAATCCAGAAGCCTTCTAAAAGTGTTAAAATGTCAGTGTTATAATTATCAGACATTTAGACATTCGATAAGCATATTGGATAAGTATAACAAATAAAGGAAAATTAATTATTATTAAGAAAATAAAATTAAAATCGATGCAGTTTCGATTCAGGAAACAGAGAAATATAAGATCATGATTTCGTTTATTCTGTGTAAAGATGTACGGATGTACAAACTGCAGTAGTCTCTCTCGCATTCTATTTGATAATTCGGGAAAAGTGAAATACCAAAAAAATATGTTAATAAACAATTCTATATATTTCTTGCAAACCTCGTTTTCTCTTAAGACGAATATTTCGAACAAAACTGTACTTGCCTTCGTTAAGGTAAATATACTTTTCAATAATTCGCTGTGACCGTAAAACTTTAGGCATAGCTTTATAAACATTTTACCAGTCACGTCCCTATACAAATATAAGGTGCGTCGATATGTGTATATGATTAAATTACAGTACGTGTTTTGGTGTTTCCTTCATTTGTAAATGTCTTACCCAGGAACAGTAAATATGTTAGTAAATTATAGTACATACTTATGTATTATTTATTTATAGTTACTTACTCACCGTTATTATTTAATTAAAAATATTTTTTATTTTATTTCATAGAAAACGTAAAATAATTAATTTTGGTCATTACAGATAGGCATAATTACGGAGTGGCATTTTTTTTAGGAGGCAAACGGACATGTGGGTCTCCTTATGTTAAGTGATCACCACCGTTCATAGACACTTGCAACCCAGGGGAGTCGCAAGTGCGTTGCCAACCTGTCTTGGGGGAGAGGGGGAGTAAGGGTAGGGAGAAGGGGAGTTGAGGTGGGCCTCCGGCGCTCTCATTGAGCGAACGAAACGCAACAATGCAAGCACTGTTACTTCACGTCGGTTTTCTGTGAGAGAGTGGTACTACACCGGGCGAGCCGGCCTATTCATGCTGAAACCATTAATAGCTTCAGCGTAGCTCTACCACCTACAAGTGTGGTATTACAGTGTTCAGTAGTAGGGAATAAATTGAGCCTTAAACTCTTGGATATAAAAATTTATTACGTTTCTGGCAATATCGAAAGACATAAATTAAGCTAGTTTAACCGTCAAATGTGATAATTCTGATCATAAAATAAGTTCACTAGGTTCTAGCTGAGTATATTAAAACACGATGGTAAAATTTATTTTTTTAACTACACTCGATATGTATAGAACACGTGTTCAGGGCGTCAGGTTTAAGTTTTGTAGCGTAGCAAGTCTTACTGTTTAACCGAAAGACAGCGAATTCGATCCTCCTATATGTGTGACTGTTCTGCGTTAAGCATAATTATCAGTTCTGTACATGAATGTTAAATATATACATACTTATGGTATATCAGATGTTCATTTATCATGACACAAAATATTTAATTTGGAATGAAATGACCGTGTGTGAAAATGTATTCTCATGTCTGTCATCATTTTTTATGAATTAAAAAGTGTCTCGTTTATCGTAATATGTGCAATAATAAATTAGAGAAAATGGAGCTCGAAATGGAGCTATAAATTACAAATTAAGTACATTAGATAATTTCCTTCCTCTAACCTCCACAGTCATTAATACACCGATGACACTTAGATAATCTCGATGTGAAATGTGAACTGTTTCGGAAGAATTGTTGGACGGATTATAACGGTTTATGTTCTACACGTATATATAATGGATTAATATTTTCATCGCTTAGTATTAATCCGCTCGAACGTTACATGACAGAATGTGGTTTCGTATATTACAATATGTAAAAAAAAATTGTTGAAAGAAAATATAGTAATGCAACCATAATTTTGGGCAGATATCGTGTATATTTTTTGATGCTAGTATGCTTTATAACTTAGCCTAGCTAGCTTCACGGGTTTGAAGATATAACTTTGCGGCCAACCTAGTATCGATATCCTGACAGCACTATTAGAGTCTAAGGGTGAAAATCTAAGGGTACAGAGCCTACTCAGCCTTATCTTATCCTTAGCTCAGCTTAAACTTCGATACTCAGCGCCTTATATTTCGAATTTATAGTCTTATTACGCTTGTATTAAATTTGTTTCAATACCGCGTCGAGTCTGTAAAATGTTTTTAATTGTAAAAAATAAATTGAATCATGCATGTTACATTGAAAAAATGAAAGAAATAAGTCAAACGAGAATTAAACAAACAACGAACGCCTTCTTGACATTTCTGCAATGAAGATTCGAGCCAATGACAATCCAGTAATAATGATAACCAAAACGATATAGAAATACCACTGTTATATTATTATTTTGTCATGCTTTTTTTATTCGAATAAGTAATACCCAAGTTTTTCGTAAGTCGTTGAATTTGACGACTTAGACTTAGCTCAGTACAAGCTAAGTGAATGCTAAGCTTGCGACTATAAATTTAAATTCTGGACTAAAGGCTTGAGATAAGTCCAAGTGAGCTCTATAGATTTCGCCCTTGGTTCCCACTCTTGACTCAGTGTGGAATTATTTTTGTCCGGTTTGTCACTTATTAGTAACAAAAAGGATCTGTAGATTACAGTTTATGTTATATAATATACCTAAAGAAATA
Organism: Antheraea yamamai; assembly: GCA_036509395.1. Taxonomy (NCBI): domain Eukaryota; kingdom Metazoa; phylum Arthropoda; class Insecta; order Lepidoptera; family Saturniidae; genus Antheraea; species Antheraea yamamai. The sequence continues at coordinate 10,216,634 of AP028433.1, forward strand.
TTATTAAGTACATAATAAAATTAACAAGTAACATAATTATATAACTTGCTTAGACACAAAATACATATAATTACAAATTAGTTTATAAATTGTATGTCTTAGTTACAATTTATCTTATTATAATTACCTTGTCATATTTCCTATTTCCGTTATGTAAGATAAAAATATTTTTCTCGTAAACAAACAACAGCGAATGAACGGGAAATATCTTTTCGACAAGAGACAAACAATCTTTACAAGGCAACGTTATTACATCCATACTAATGTTATAAATGCTAATGTAACTCTGTCTTCTATTTGTTTGTTACTTTTACTTCCAAGCATCTGAATCAATCATAATGAAGATTAACTTTGAGTTAGTCTAGATTGAGAAGTACATATGCTGTTTTTATACTAGTTCACGCAAACGAAGTCGTGGGTGAAGTTGGTTTTATCTATAAACGTTATTTACATATACCTCTACAATTATTGATTTACAAAATGCAGAACTTTGAATCTTTCATACATTTAATGATTTAAGGGGTTAGGGTTGGTCAGAATAAAAAAAAATAGATTTATTATTTATTGCATTTTCTTAAATATATTCTCTGAAAATTTGAAGTGAATCCGACGAACACTTTTCGAGTTATTCGACAATTAAGAAAGGGCTCTCGGACGCTCCAGAACGCTCGAGAGTAGGTAGCTGGAAGCACCTGCAAGCTACCGGTTTCTCGGGCTCTGTTAATATGAATGCATTACAACTTTGATGTATATATAGTAATACCTAATTCGATATTTTGGAAACTTTTATAACGGCTGAAGAACTATTATATGACCCAGGAATAGATGACTTGGTGTAAATAATGAAATACTTCGTATTACTTAGGTACTCTACATAAATCGAGTGTAAAACTTTAAATGTGTTTTAACCAAAACTATGTTTTTTGAACTGGTGACCACTGTAACTCGAAAACCGCCCGGTCGATTTCAATGAAATTTATTTAGCTTTTGGAAAGCATAAAAAACTAGTACCTGATTGAGGGTATTTTCTATTTATAATTTTATAAACAGTGAATTCTTAGTTTATTCTCGAAAATCTGGACAAAAATATGCCTGAGGTCACCATTTTATTAATTTTTGTTTTAGAAAAAAAATCTTCGACCAGACACTAGATTATATATTAATATAACTATTTTTTTTGTTAGATTGATTTTCGATGAATCTCCAAGGATTTGTGATGGTCACCGCAAGGAGCTTCTGTTGGAAATGCATCAAAACAAACAGCCATAACTTTTAAAATTAATAATTTATTTTTTTCAAATTTTCGTGTCTTCAAGCCGAAGTATGTTATGATGCCATATTATTAATAATAAAAAATAAAATAACTTTCTGGCAAACAACATTATAAATTCTCATTTCCTTATGTCCGTGGCTACCCGTAACCCCTTATATAATTGCACCACAATCACTAACAGTTTTAAACTTTTATATGTACCTTAGAGAAAACCTCATGGAATGAAAGTTCATAAAACCACTAGGACTTTATTGAACACAAACTTTTACCGACGACTTCACTTGGCTTTATGTAAATTTGATCTATTCCTCGGGAACGGTACTTCTTTCTGGATGAATGATGTCCTTTTGTGTATCCCTAAAAACGTGTATGCAAGATTTCATCATAATCGGTCAAGAAATAAATAAACCATAAGAAACAAACAAACTTACATTCGCATTTAAAATATTAGTAAGGGTATATATATGTAGTTAGTCTGCAAATCTAGTTCGAACATTTCTGAACTAATTTATAAACAAAATAAAAATATACATGCGAAACAAAACATTGGTAATAAAAGTAGACGTGATGTGAGTAACAAAAAACAAATTCCCATCTATTCAGCCTCTTATTGTTTATTGTTGTTCTACGATTTTTATTTCTTCTCTTTGATGTAATAGTTTAGGAACTAAAATTCCATTACAAAGGTTCGTTATTTGTGTAAAGCGAACGAGGGTAGACTTTTACGAAGCTGCCATTAAAGTTAGGGTTCCCAACGCGTTCTATTAAATTGGTTTTTGCTCGAAGCTTTAAAAAACCTTTTAAAATAAACATATGCATTATATTAAATCTTATTGTTTTATACTTGACTCTATATTGTGTAAAATTGGTGTTATTTTATGTAATATAGTTTGTTTATTGTGCATAAGTGAAGTGAGTGGAAAATAATACCACGGACCATGAATTCTGAGATGCCACAAAAACTCCATGGAACGTTCTAACAAGAGAGTCACTATCTTGTTGGAGCATTGAAATTATTCACACGACACTTATTGTGTAAAATATGTTGTAATCTCCATTGAAACAAAACATTGACACTAGCAAGTGCTTCTGCGGAGCCAAAACCAGAAAAAGAAGAAGAAGTTCAGTAAGAATCCAAAAATGTTAAAAATATTATACATACAAATACTTGATAGCGAGTTCGGACATAGCGTCGATTGGCAGGTTCAAATCCTAGCAGCCCAGTCGGAGCTTTTCGTTGAAGGAAAACATCGAGATGAAACCACGTGTAGTAAGGCTTTTTCCAAGTCCACCTGGCTAGCTACCACCCACGAGTTGAAATCCAGTTCCCAAGCTTCCGTTCGTGTATTCCGGCAGCCGAACTTGAGAACCATTTCACTTTTGGGTTTAGCGTTGTTTACCATCTCAGACCATATCCTCATTTAGCATCAGTTTAGCATGAACAAACGCTAAATCTTATAAGGTATATAAAAAAACTTTGTTTATATAAATAAATAAAGAATCAGTTAAATGTATATTGAAGTTGTGATTAATAGTACATCTAAATAAGCAATAAATCATTGAAAGCAATGTTAAGGTTAATATAAAAATAGTAGTTGAGTAAAAACACAAATAAAATACGAATTTGTTTTTGTAATCGAGGAGTGACGCCCTTATGGCAATATGCCAAAATCAGTCGCTGTCTCCTTTTACCATAATACTGTGTCATTTATTTTTGCAGGAAATAGTAACCAATGTTATTTCAACCGCAGCAGTCTTTCGACTTTCTCAAAACAGCCGCTATTTCAACATTTCTTAAATAAAAAAAAAGTGTATAATTCAAAAGTGGCAGTGATTTAAAACATTTGCAAGCTTTTCCCGCCTGATATATGCTAACGAAAAACAAATTACACTAATAGGTGTAAAAATAAAATACTAGAGTAAGCCCGAACAGATACCTCGCAGCTTTGGTCATTTGACAGAAAGAGATTGATAACTTTATCCAGTGGAACAAATATTTATATTAGATATTCTTAAAATATTATAATTTCAACAGCATATATATTGTAAAAAATCTATTTTATATTATGTCATGTAAAATATTTTCGTAAATTAGCTCCATTATTAAGTGTAGTTCTCGACCTACATTTTAATGAAACAGATTGCTAGTCAGAATGTTCAATCTCGTATGTGATATATTAATGTCATTCATCATGGTTTGTGTATACTAGCTACCGTCTCTCTTTTATCCAATAAGAGCGGACAGGTTATTATAAGTCTAATTAATTATTTGACTTCCCAAGTGATCATTACATAGTATAAAACAAAGTGCCCTACCGCGTCTGTCTGTCTGTCTGTTCGCGATAAACTCAAAAACTACCGAACGGATTTTCATGCGGTTTTCACCTGTGGATAGAGTGATTGATGGGGAACGTTTAGGTATATAATTTGTCAAAGATTTTTTCATAATCAGGGCGGTACAACGTCTGCCGGGCCCGCTAGTTTAAAATATGTTAAATATACCATAGCTTAATAGAAAAGAACGTAAAAATATAATGAATAAATAATAAGGCCATAAATTGCCTTATTTTTAAATAGCATTTTCTAAAAAAGGTGTTCTTTGCTACGATAATGTCAATCCGCAATCATTAACATAATTTCTTTTAATTATATGTGTTCGTCGATATAGTGACAATATTCAATTGATTCGAATTCGAATCGATAACCAATTTTTATAGGATAATATTAATTTTAAATAAAAGTGTGGAATTGCTTTTGCTGCAACACAGGCCAACTAATGCAACTGGTTCATATAAATAAATATAAGTAAATAAATTAATGTAAGTAAATTAATAATTATAATGAATAAAATAATCTCCACTCTTAGTATATTTACATCTTCCGTCGTATATTTATTTCGCTTCGCCTTCAGTAGACTTATGTTAGCTCGAGTAATATCATCAAATTCGTAAAGTACACCCGTACGTCCGCGCCGCTCTTTCGGTGACCCGCATAACAAGTAAGCCCTTTCAGTTTGTGACTGACTTTTTGTTTTAAACCATAACTCTAATTAGTGACAGTAATTAAGTTTTAGCCTTAATGCTCTAGTTTATGCTATTTATACAAGAGCATCATAATTTTTACAGACTAATAATTGTTAATGCACAATCTAAACCTATAAATTATTATAATGTACTCTGTATTGTAGATAGCGTTCATTCAAGAAATATATTGTACGTATTCGTATCATACAATTTATCACTACGTATTATAAAGCAACGTCCTTAGCCGTGTCTGTCTGTCTGTCTGTTCGCGATAAACTCAAAAATCAATGAGCGGATTTTCATGCCGTTTCACTAGTAGATAGAGTGATTCACGAGGATGGTTTAGGTATTTAATATGTCAAGATTATCTGTAAATTGCTTGATGTATTATATTTTAATGATATTTGTTGAAAGTGTCGGAAACAGTCTAGCCCTCTGGGAGCTTTATGAAATATGAAATAATAAACTACACAAACAAAGTCACGTGAGTCAGCTAGTTATATTATACAAGGTGATCCTAAGAAGGGTTGACATCGGGCAAGTAGTCGGTCATAAAACATGAAGGAAGTAAACATATTGTGTCGACCCTAATTCTGGTACAACTTGGGGAAAAAGGCAAAAAAAACAAGATTAGATATTCGTTATTCACGAGAAGTTGTTGATATGCGAACATATCAAAATTTTCTTACTCGCCACTAATATATAAATAATTTGGAAAATGGAATCTCGTTTTAATTGGTTTTCTTTTAAAACTCTTAAAAGTATCTTGTTTGATACAGAAAAATTGTCTCAAAAGTAAGTCGAGACTTTTATCATTATAACAGTAGATTGGTTACAGACACTGGACGCCATAATTTCTCAAACAGACGATTTAACTAATTTGCCGTTAACAACGAGATAAAGAATGAGAGTACTGAAATTCGGCAAAATAATTAATTTATATTACTATCTGTTACCTGCGACTTTGTCTGCGTGGAATTTACCAAACATATTTATCGGTTCAAAGACTTCATTTAGTCTATAGAATATAGTTTAATTAATAAGAATTACATTAGAACATTAATTAATCGTTTTAGCATCATTCATTGACACAAAATATTAAATTAGTTTACAATATTTCTATTGATAGAATATTATTGAAAGAAAAAAGACAACCAAAATATATCAAGCTATCAACAAAGCAATTTCTAGGAAAAACGTATAGAATTATATATGAAAGTATTTATCTTTCAAATACATTTTAGTCGTACATTAAATATATTTAAAAATTCAGTTTCTCTTAGGTCCTTTGGTAATTCATTAAATGGTTTAGCTACTTCAAATTTGAATTACAATAATATCGTATTGTTCTTGGTTCTTAGTTTTGTTGTTTGTTTGTTTTATTCGGTCTAAATGTGTGCGTGAGTCACGCACAGTACTGGACACTGCTTCTTTTGTTTATTATATTTACGCGGAACCCTATTTTTTCTAAAGTAAAAGTAGCTTAATCATTCCATATAACATTAGCTGTATGCTAGTTCAAGCCCTGTCAAAATCGGTCAAACAATTTTGGAGATTAGCCACAACAAACAGACAAACAACTATTTAAATTTTTTTTTGTTATAATTCTGTATATACTTTCATACCCATTTAGTAAAAAGTGATTGTTTAGACATTACAAACAGACACTTCATTTTTATTTACTTTTATAAACAGTGACTATCATAAGCAGAATCAAGAGCGTCCAGATTAATGACGAATTTATTAATGAGATACAATAAGATCAGCTACATTAAGGATCGATAGATATTAACCTTGTTTTGCTGATCTTATAGCAAGTAAAAAAAACTGTGTTTACAGAAACTGAATATAATACGTCGCTGTCAACATAATTATTATATTGCTGAAACAATATTCCTAAGTAATTTATATATAATAAAAAACAGATTTGTTTATGGTAAAAAATTGTGTGTCTGTGTTTTTTTAAATATCCTAGTTATGTGAAATATTTTGAAAAAGGAAAGATAGAGAGCTTTTTTTTGTGGGTTTGAGAGTTCGGTCTTAATTTCACGTAATGTTAAATGATGATGTAAGGCCTAAGTACTAGTAACTAGAGGATGACTGGCTCTTAAGTACAGCTACCGGACTACAACTTGCTGCTAGATTTTCAACTCAAAAGTAGTAGCTATACAAAGAGATTAATTAGAAAAAGCCATACCTCTATGCTAAGGTTTCATTATCGCTTTAAATTACATTAACTGATTTCGGCTTCAGCATTCAGATTTACGAACTAATTACTTAAATTAACACTAAATGAAACCCAAGCAATCAACTCTTCACTAGGGATAGCGATGTGAGATTGATTAATCAAAAAATCGATTTTTTACATATAAAATCGTTTATTTTAATCGATATAACCACCGTGTCGATTTAGCGAATCGTTCTCTAACACTAGAAAATGGTCATTCGATTTTTTATGTAGATTTAAATAAAACCATACAATAATTTAAATTATATGTATAATTAAAAAAAACTCAAATAAAATAAAAAAAATAAAACCTCGATTTTTTCGTAAATCGATTCCACAGACCACGATTCGGATCGATTTAAAAACCGTTTTTTTGCGAAGAATCGCCACCACTACATATGCACTTGTTTATATATGAATCTTGTGTATATGTGCAACTATACTGGTTTGAGTGTGTGTGTAGTGTGCTTGTGTTTGCGAACAGTTACCGTTAAAATATTTTATTTCTTAGACAACCTGTATATTTTTTATGTATGTTTTCGGAATGTAATAGGTCTTTGATTTCGAAAATATAAACTCCACTCTTTCAGTTAGAAGTTTCTAGATTGATTTAAAGCATCTGTATTATTTTAATATGAGATCGTAATCGTAATTGATATTTTTATATATCACCTTAAATTTACAAGTTTATGTAAGCAGATTTAATTTTTTTAGATATTCTAAACTTGGACATCGTTTAGTATTTCAATCGATTTAAATAGAAATAAATGTTTTTAAAATTATCTATATATTTAATTAATAAATCTAGCACTAGAAATGATTATAATAAAACCTACTCCAAAATTTGAACAACTCTGAAAATCACGTAAATGTTGTAACGATTTGTTACATTACAGAGCGTTTTATTACGGTCTCGAATTAATGTCCCAAATAATTTTATTCAGTTGTGTTGCTCTAAACAGTTTTACGTGCTCACATTTTAAATGAAGGCTGAGAACAGATTTTCTACGTTTATGTCGTGAATACATGTACCTAAAAATTATAAACGGGATTTTTTTCCACTACAAATATCTTTCTTTTAGCGCATGTGGTGCAACAAAGTGGATGTTTTTTTTCCAAAGAGAATTATAAACATCTGTATTCACCTATATTAATAGTTTATGCTTTAAAAATATGATAATACTAATAAGCCCAGTCGAGTCATAAAGTATGTTAATTTTTTTTAAATGTAATTAATTATATTAAACTACTGCGATAAACAAACCGTGTTATTTTAAAATTTTACAGAGTATTGAAAATTTTTGTTGGCGTTTAACCACAGAGGTGCAATATGATAGCCACGACTATATATTTATCTCTTGCGACCACTCCATCTTTGAAAATTTATTTTTTTTGTTTTTGGAAAATGCGGACGTTCTATTTTCAAAATTAATCGAAGCGTATCTGGCCAGTATTTGAAAATTAAAAATAATAATGTTGTGACAGAAGTTATGACCTGACTAGGTATGCAGTGTACTTTAATCTGTGTAAATTGATTATAAATCTCTGAGATATACAATTATAAATATTGCAAGAATTAATTTTTACTCGCTGCTTCGTTCATGTCAATATATATTTGACCTATTCTTCAGGAAGACTCTTACTTTACTTTTTTTACAGCACTGCAAATGTATATCGTAAATTTCATGATGGTGGGTTGAGTAATTAAGGCGGGAAAGCATAATAAATAAATAAACACATTCGCAGTTATAATATTAGTAAACATGAAAACAAATAAAATATTATGGCCGCAAATGCGGGGTGGTAGGGTGTCTGTACCCGACTGGATCGCGACCACCGTACACCAGGTGGAACACCCGCCATAGTGGCACGTTTGGGCGTGTCGCGGGGGGGGGGGGGGGGTCTGTCCCTGACTGGGTCTCTTTCAGGCCGGCATGACAGCGGCGACCGGCGATGGATAGTATGTCTTTCGGTGGTCGCCATTGTTTTTGGATTGTACTGTGCTTACCATCAGGCACAGTACAGTCACTTTGCCAAGCTACAATAAAAAAAAACGTAATTTTAAAGAAACTCTTTCTAAGTAAATAAAATGAAGTACATATCTATGACTTTCTTATACTAAATATTGAATAATATTATTAATTCTATTAATATAGCATCAGTTTCGTATAAATAATACCTAAAAAAATATTGAAATTCTTTACTGTCTCGACTGCTATTTGTAGACTAAAATATATGAAAACAAGTGAAGATCCATTTAAACATGTTACTCCAGCGGGATTGCCGTCAATATCTCTTGATTTATGTACATAAGAACGCTCTAAAAGCAACCTGATCGAGCATCAACGTAAACACTAAACGAAATATTTGATATTTCTGATTATTAATAATATTATTCTTTTATAAAATATTTAACTTATTTAAAAAAATATAAATGTTATATTATCGAAGTATATATTATCAAGTCAGGTATTCTATAAATATTTAGAATTATGATTACATTCTAGTGAAAAATTTCGATATGACATAGTTAACACTGTTAATCTAGTAAAAATGAATATAACTGTACGATACCGAACATTCCGTAACAGTTTTTGAAGAAGTCTGGGGCGAGGGCGCTCGCAAGGCCTAGAAGCCCTTGTGGCACCTCAGTGGAAAGGAATAAACCCAGCACGGCCAGCAGCATGCGAGTCGTGCGATCGGTACGACTGGACCTTCTCGCACAAGCTTCTTCTGCCAAGCATTGCTTCTCGGGCTGAAACAAAAAGCTACAAATATACAACACGCCAACATAAATACTATGTAGGTACAACGTTTTCAGTTAGATATTATTTCTATGTTTGCATTGTAACACACTATTAGGCGTGAGCTTTCCTTCTTTTTACGAAAAATGTCTATGTCACTAATTAAATTGTTCAAATTAATTTCATTATAATAGCGGGCGTCGTCAGAAACTTCATCTAATAAAAAGGTATGAAAGAACCCTGTAACAATATCTATACGATATTTAATTTTCCTTTGAAAATAAAATTACTTTTTTTTAATTTAACTCATTTTAAAAATTACCACTCATTATTAACTAGTCGTTTTGCATTTATTATTTATAAAGGTTTCTATGAAAACCACTGATCTCAGTAACTCTTCGTTTTAAAAATCGGTTCGAGTTTTGGGTGGACGCGTCATGTATTCGTTTTCATTTGATCCTATATTTTGTACCACACGTGGTCTTTTTCGTAATATAGTTTGATTGTTGTGCACAAGTGAAGTGAATTTCAAATAAGAACATCTATATGAAATGATATAAGGTCTGCCGCTGTACACGCATTACGCAAAAACTACTGTATAGAATTATATGCCATTCCGAAATTGATGAAGTATGAGAATCCTTAATAATAGTCGTATTCATTGAAGAAACCTTGCAAAGTTTTAATAATAATCTTTGAGATCATACAACAAATAATAAAAAAAAATGAGTATAAACTAGTTATATTGCATATAACTCTTGGGCACAACTACGTTTCAATGACTTAAAAAGGGGTATAATTAAAAAGGGGTGCAAAATTTTTCCTTCACATATGCTATATTATACCTTAGATTAGTTTAAATTTACTTAAATATGATGTTAGAATATTTATCGTGAGGTTTTTATTTAATTGCTAAATTATACGCCAGCCCTAGGTTGCTGGTTTTAATTGTGTACAGTTAATATTCGTCGGTTGACAGTTTGGTTTCACGAAATCGAAATCTACTGCCGACGCTCGTACCTAAAAGTTCATATATTTGGGACTAAGAGGAGCCGCAGAATATGTGTTTTCTGTGATTTACCTAAGGACTAGAGTACAATACGTTGATACTTAAACTAAAACACTGTGGTACTCTTAGAACTTTATTCGAACGTCTCGTCTCATATTTAAGAGACCGCTGTCAGAAAGTAAGTTTATACAAGGCAACCTCTGTGGGATCATTGGCTCGAATTGGCGTCCTACGGATCTCAATTTTGAGACCTTTTATTCGACAATAGTGATATGAAAAATGAAAAGAATAGATTTAATTATTACATATGTAAATAATACTTTAGCTAAACTCTCTGACTGGTTTACTTTAAATAATGTATTGCCAAATATATGCCAAATAAACAAAACAAGTAGTCCAAGAACCCATTGGAACCTGACATATTTTTAAATATATGAAACCTTACGTTCTGAGCAGTGTTTCCTGTACTTAGAAAGCTTGTGCACTCACAGAGTTTGAGTCTGTGACAATATTATAGGTACCAACTAGGTGAGAAAAGCGACTAAAACTAGGAGCTACTTTACTTAAAGGTAAATGGCTGATTTGTATGTATTGAACTTCACTTATACTTAAATGCTTGATTTTTAAATATTTTATTCAGATAACTATTACAAAATTATACTTCATCAGCAAGATAGATTGTAGTGACCAAATATCCTACCAGACGTGAAAAATAGCCAGCTGTTAGCATGATTAGATGAGTAGTTACCAGATATTACTCTACATCAAGCAGTTCGGACAATTTACGGCATGAGACGTCGGCAATCACTAAGGACCACCCAATACACCTCTGATAAGTTAATGTAATAAAAACCTTAGATTTTGTAAAATACCGACATGCTTTGTAGGTGGTAGAGCTACGCTCAAGTTATTATTATTTCAGCATGAATGGGGCGGCTCTCCCGGGGTAGTACCATCCTCTCATAGAAAACCGACGCGAAGTAACAGTGCTTCCATTGTTGCGTTTCGTTCGGTCAGTGACAGCGTCGGAGGCCCATTTCCCTTTCCCCTTTCCCCTCTCCCCTCCCCCCAAAGACAGGCTGGAAACGCACTTGCGACTCTCCTAATGTTTCAAGTATCTATGGACGGTGATGATCACATAACATCAGGTGACCAGCCTGTTCGTTTGCCTCCCATGATATTAAAAAATGCTTTTATACTAGAAATAATCACAAATTAGTTGTCTCATGTTGTAGAAGCAATAAAACCAGTAGAAGTTCTTTAGGTAATGGTGTTATTTTTTAAATTAAGGTCCCAAAGCACGTTACTGGTTTGGCGGACAGTAAGTTCAAACATTATGTTAAGTAGGTTTTAATGTCAAAAGGCAGGACAACATTATATAAATTATAGTAATGTCTGGAAATTACATCTCACTTATTACATCCGCTAAAAGAACTGTGACAATAATAACTTATACAATTTTTATAAAAAACATAAGCCAGATGAAGTCTCATGTCGACTTTTCTGTATTACTGAATGTGTGATGAATAGTGTTTTAACAGTCATAAGCGTCTCGTAAGAGTCTAAACAAAATGAAGTGTTTTTAATTTTGCCGTAAGCTTCCTTATAACAACTACATTAATCGAGACATGATGATTTTCCTAATATTAACTTCAAAATAGTACATGCATTACTATTACATCTATACTACTCAAGGTAGTAGTAGTAGAAGTCTTAAAAGTGATGAAAGAAGCTACTTAGATATTGTCGGTTTTACGTAAACAAGGAGCACCCTAGGAGGATAGACATGAGACAGTCGACCTGTCGTAAAACATTTAGCCGAATATCAATTCACAATATGAAGGAAAACATATTGTTCCAACCTTACTCAGATGGTTGAAGAACAAGGTAGAGGACCTCAACAAAATGATCACGAACTAATAACCATAGAAACGCTTACATAATTCGAGTAAGTTCATTTAACATTTTTTGTTCTACATAGAACGCTTACTTCGTTCTAGCTTTAACTAATTTTACGCATTTTAAATAGAATTCAGATATAAATCAATAAACTAAATAAAATCAGTGTAATTATTCGAATTATTACACTTTTAAAAGACAGCCATGATCGTTGCTAAGCTATTAGATTAAATTACTTGACAATATTACGAGTATATTCACTAAAGTTTATTATTTGCCAAACGCGCTCTACTTTTAATGGACATTTTAGACTGGTCAGAGTAAAGAGAAAGTATATATACGACAGATTCGTTTGTTACACTAATTGTTGTTATTATTATTATTATTTTAGAAACGGGGCTATGCAGGACTTAGTCCTGTATCACTGCGACCAGTATTGATATATTGTGATCGCCCCATGTTACTAAAGCTCCCTGCCTAGTCCTGTAGCATTTAAGGACTGCAGGACTTTTTTGGCTGAGAGCATGTGTACCTCATCCAGGAGCAATGCATGCTTTCCCAGAATCTGGTTTCGTTAATTGTTGTTAATACATTTAATATAGATTAGTAAATATTTAATAACTAATCTCTTGAAACATTTCAATATTTATATTCTCGTCTCAAATAAAACATTACAATAATAATCATTTATTCATAAAGATTAAGCATCCTTGAGCAAGCTTAGTAGAGAATAATATAACGTACTAAAGTGAAACAGTAACAATTTTGAGAGATAACCGTAAACTGGAATGGTTTTAAGGAGAGTAACTTCAACATTGTGATTTATTACATAGATAATAATTTGTAATAAGCAATGTAAGAGAAAGGAGTTCGGTTGTAGGAAAGTCGTAAGTATAATTCTGTATTTTTCTCATAAATAAATATAACAGTTACTAATAATATTAAAAGTATTAAGAATTTTTATTTGCTCTGTTTTACTTTATCCACATATTATATATATCACTTAACTCATTTTCAAAGTAACATGTAACAGCATAACATTTCGGGTAGTACTATTTTATAATTGTATCAAAATGTTATTCATGAAATTGAATCTATACTAATATATAAAGCTGAAGAGTTTGTTTGTTTGTTTGGTTGAACGCTAGGATCTCAGGAACTACCAGACCGATTTGAGAAAGCCCTTCGGTTTTAGATAGCTCATTTATCGAGGAAGGCTTTAGGCTATATATCATCACGCAAAGATCAATAGGAGCGGAGCACCAATGAAGAATGTTTCAAAATCGGGCACTTTTTTCCTTTTGAGAGATATCGTTAGCGTTAATATTATATACCTTGCCATGGTAACGTGGTAAGTTTCTATCGCAAACATTTTCAAAGTTTATTTTGTTTTCCTATTCAAAATTTGTTATCTATTACGTATTATAAAAATAAAGTTTGTGTATGTACAATTAAAATAACAACTTTTTGATGAATGTATATGGGTACAAATGACCAAAAAATTTTTTTTTATATTTTGTCTATATTTTTATATTTTGTCTGTTTGTTTGTTTGTTCCGGGTAGCCTCCAAAAGGGCTGGACCTATTTTAACGGGAATTTTACTGGCAGATAGCCGAAATTATAGCGGTTGACATATTGTACTTTATTTGTCCGCGGCTTCGTCCGCATTGCTATTTCCAAAATGGTTGGACCGATTTTCACGTGGTGTTCACTGGTAGATAGCAGACCTCATAAAAAGTAATTTAGGTTTTTTATTCGCCTTCGGCCGTAGTAGAATATCCGAAATGCTTGAACTGATTTTCACGGGACTTTCACTGGCAGATAACTAGCTAATAAGCTATTTTATTTTAAGCTAGCGGGCTCGGCAGACGTTGTCCCGCCCTGATAATAAAAAGAAAACCATGACAAATTATACCTAAACCTTCCCCATGAACCGTTCTAACACCTATGAACCTATTGGTGAAAACGGCATGAAAATCCATTCTGTAGTTTTTGACTTCATCGCGAACAGACAAACAGACAGACCAGAGGTCTTTGTTTTACACTATGAAGTGATGAACTGTTACCTGTGCATTCGTTCGTGTGAATTTAATAAAAATAGTTTGTTTATTGTAAATAAGCGCGTGAGACGTGCGCTGTACTGGACGCCAAGAATAAATGTATGTAATTTGAATTATATTATCATTTTGGTCAATTTGGCGGCCATTTCGTTTTATTTACCGCATTTGCATCTACATAACTCAGTGATTATAGCAACGTATAAGAATAATACAATAATATCGACAATATGGGCATGTTTTGTCTATATAATATATAATTTAACACATATTGTTCGATAATGTATAGTTTAAAATTTTCATTACTTTCTTATATAGTGTTAATGAGCACTGAGGGTAGTACATAGTAGGTTAAAGTTCCAGGTATGTTGCTGATGATAAATCCCATCCCATTCGATATATTATTCGTATTCACATATCTAATGTACACGTTACATGTTACAGTAGATGGCGTAATGTAAGATTGTAAGTAGGTGTGTACATTACAGAAATGCTTTTTCAAAAACATTTGTAACTATGACACCATAGCTATTTAATACATTTAAAAAAACGCGTGCGGAGCCGCGGGGGACAGCTAGAATATAATAAACCTAATACTACGGACAGTATAAAAAACTGTCAAAGAAATATCAATCATACAGATTTAAAATTAGATCCGTTCAAACGAACAGCGCCCCTTCAATATGTATACATTAGTATTATTATAAACGAAAGCTTTCATTATAACGGTTGCCTTTTACAATATTAACATGGGAACAACTTCAGGATCCCACTTCAATTCAAATTCGATTATTACATCGTAATTCGTAACTAGTAATAATATATGGGAGACGCGACCCTTATTATTAGGCAAGGTAATTCAATAACCTTAGGATAGATAATTCAAAGGAAGCTGTCGGAAATTCAATAGTTCAGACATTTAAGGAATAATTAATAGAATGTGTATTTATTTAAAAATCATTTTACAATCTGGATTAACCGTCACGTTAAACTGCTTATAAAAATCATTAATACTGCATATCCATTCATGCTGGCTGATTTTCTAATTATAAATCTAATTTAACTATAAACAAAACCATATATAGATAGACCTCTTCATAAACCTCTTAAGTGAGAGAACATCAAAATGCATTACGTATTTTGAAAATAAAGTGTTTTTTTCTAGTGGTATTTTTAAATATATACCTACAAGCGGCAGCTCGTGTATTTTAATGTTCGTGTATGAACTACTAGCTAACCCGCGCAACTTCGTTTGTGCCAAATCAAGTTATACATATAAGTTATATATACAAGTTAAATATTTTATTATTATTATTTTTTTTTAATTAAAATAACATTTTAGATGACGTGAAGACTTTTTTCTCGCAAGCGGAATCTTGCCGCTCTGATTTTTTTAAATTGTAACACGACAAAGTGACTGCACTATGCCTGATGGTAAGAATAGTATAATGCAAAAACAATGGCAACCACCGAGAGACAAACTATCCATCGCCGGTCGCCGCTGTCATGCCCGCGGCGTAAGTGTCTCTTCACGTTATGCTTGAAGGACCCCATGTCATAGGAAAGAAGGAACACACTGGCCGGGAGATTGTTCCACGGTTTCACTACCTCCGAGTGATCTCAGTGTAAATACAGCGCTGAGAAAGACAATTCAAAATAAAAACAAAGAAGTTCCTAATATATATGTAAGACAAATAGGAGAATCATCGTTCAAAGTGTTTTATGAACTTTACTATTCACATGAAGTATGGAGTATTGTTTTACGAAATAACATATAATATTAGTAACTTGTAATAATGGTGGCAATATATCTATACTAATATCATAAAAAGGTAAAGTTTGTGAGTTTGTGATGTTGTAGGGGGTAATCTCAGGAACTACTAAACCGATTTTGAAAATTCTTCTGCCAAAAGAAAGCCACGTTATATGTGAATGTCATAGGCTATATATTAACGCGAAAAATGAAAAGACTTTTTTTGTGGTACTCGGATTTGCAAAGTTGGAGAAAAAACGGTCGAACGAAAACGTTTCTTACGAACGCAGCCTTAACGATGAGAGATATATGATTGAGCTCTAGAGAAAAGTTGTAGAGCTTGATAATGCCTACAAAAAAGGTACATTTTATATTTAAGTCACAAAAGGTAGTTTTTTATAAATGTTTACCGCCCAACGAAGTGGGCACGGGTCAGCTAGTAGTTCATATTTGTGAAGACTGATCTAGCGCCCCCCAAAACACGCATGCACTCTAAAATTAATACGGCCCAATTACTTTATAACCTAAAATTAGTTTCTATAATATCATACCCTACTATTTTAACTGTAGTTTAACAAATAAATAAATGTAATATGATAAAATAAGCGCATCATAATAACGCTTCAAGAAATGGACCGTTTATTTTGAAAGTGGTGTAAGTCCATTTTTGAGAAAAATGAGCTATCACGTAATTCATGCTTAATTTAATGTAAACTTTTTATATATAACTAGTCCATGTTTAATTTCTCAAAAAAATCCCATGTTTTGTACAACTTAAAATCGGTCGGTAAATGAAATTGCATAATCATTGATTATGAAAGTGGTGTAAGTCCAATTGACAGAGGTAGTTGGCATAGCAGATGGATACCGATCAGTGTTTTGTTATTTTTCATTTATTTTATACTAGCTGTGTCCCGCGGTTTCACCCGCGGACGATTTGCATTGTTTCCCCTCCGTGTTTCCCCTACTCGTAAGTTAAAAGATAGATATTAAAAAATTAGAGAAATGTATTAGAAAATGTACAGCGCATAACCTGTGAGAAGAAAATAAATACGACAAGGCTGTATGACTCCGTATCTTTGACCGTATTTTGGCGAATTAAAAAAACAACAAAAACAACAGTAGCAAAATTATCAATTTATTACCTCTACGTCCTGGAAGACCGTTAAAATTTGAAAAAATCGCCCTGGAGCCTTTGTACCAAAATGCCAGACCTATTACGTACGAAAAATATAAAGACATGAAGCAGCTACTACCCTATATACCTCCGGTGCATCATGCATATTTTGAAACACTACCACATGCAGAGAATAAGTAAATTCTTGTAATCAGTATCTTGTAATGACAATGTAATTGCCGTCTAAAATAAAATTTTATGTGTTGTTATGCGTATTTGCAAACAAAATTATATTAAAATGAAGTATATTTTAAGCGATATTTGATTTTTCAAAATTGAAATTAAACGATTTTTACAATTGTCTAATTTTGAAAGTGGTGTAAGTCCATTTACAGCACATAAATATGTGTTATCGTAGTCTAATTAGCCAAAAACAAATTTATATAAACAAATTAAATGTTGATAAAACAATAGAAACAATGCCAGACCTCATATGATTTGCCTGTATTTTTAAATCAACAAATATAGTAACCTTTAATTTTCTCGAAACAAAAGAAAATGGACTTAGACCACTTTCAAAATAAACGGTCCAAATATTCTTATAAGGTACCGGGTAAATCTTTATACCTAAAATATCAAATTTCCTATAGTTATGCCGAAGTCTTAGTATATTTAATTACGTTATAAATGTATTGCTTACTTTACTTTCTTTAATTAGAATTGAATCCTTAGATGTAAGTGGAAAATGGATATTTACGTGTTTGATCTTAATAATATTCGGGAATATCAAAGGAAGAAACCGTATTCAATAATCATTTTAATTAAAAGCGTACCTATGAACACACATTTTGACTGATAAAATTGTTTTATCTAAATCGCTATGTAGCGTTTAAGTGTGTATGTATATTTATACCAGTACTGTTATATTTAATAACTAACATATACTCACGATTTCGTCTGCATCATTTATTATCTTAAAAACCTATGTTATACGTATATAGTTCAAAAACATAAGCACGAGAAAACTCTACTCTACGCCAATAAAACAAACAACCCTGAACGCGTAGTGCTTGTAATAAGTATAGTTTTTTAAAATTATACTTTTATTAAATAACTAGCGACCCGCCCCAGCTTCCCACGGGTGCTATGTAGATACTAATATGGGGCAGTGTGGGGTGATTAATAATATTATTTAAGATATACAATTCCGCAGTACATTAATTTGATCTACCTCGTAAGGTTTAGCCAGCTTTGCGATATAAGCGCACAAAAATATATTTGTAACGACATCACATTACAAATCTTTGAATTTTTCAACTTTTCTGTAGTATAATATGTATGTATTATGCATATAAACCTTCAACTTATATCAGTCTATCTATTGCTGAAAACTGTATTAAGATCTGGTGAATAGTTTAAAAGATATAAGCGAACATAAAGAGAAAGCGACTTCATTTTATACTATGTAATGAAGATATCGTGATACTTCTTTTAGACAAGGATTAAGTGACTAGAAGTAAAACAAAAATTGATCGAAATCTATCCAGTAGTTTGTGTGTGAAACACGCACAATGGCAGAACTCTATTATTTTATTTAAACAGGTTTCTTAATATTAAGATTAACTTTAAAATGTAGGGCTGGTGAAAAACAAAGTTGCAGTAACAATATTCGAGTATTGTGGTCACGTCAGTTTGACATTACATATTCATAGAATGAATATTCCACTTACCTCATTCGGCCCAACTGTAGACCTCTTGAGAAGTTTCTGCCTTCTCCTTTCAGTCGTAGTCAACTTCGATATCAGGCACGTACTTAATATCGATAAAGCTATACTTGGAACCAGTTTTAATATAACACTATATATCCACATTATTGCTGTAACTAATTCCACATTTTTAGACATTTCTAAAACGTAGACGGTCCGATTTTTTGGTAAAGCTAAATCTTCGGCGAACTCGGAATTGTTTTGAGGGGTCACTTCACTTGGCACTATGTTCATCGCGAAAAATATAGGAAGACATAAGAACGGGCAGATCACGTATGCGCTGACAATTGCTATCGTTGTATTTTTCTTATTACACCATGTCCTATTCCTTTGTGGAAACGCGATAGCGACGTACCGCCACACTGCCAAAGTGACAGCAAGCCAAATAGAAATCGTATGAAAGGTTTGACTAAAAATGGAATGAAAATAGACAAAAACGGCCCAAGCGTACGTATTTTTATTAATTTGGGGTCCGATTTTTATATTCATATGTAAGACAAACGGTATATATTCCAGCATGACAAGGAGATCGGCGACGGCGAGGCCAGTTAGGATGGAGTTGGTAGAAGTGGACATTTCGCGACGGCTGAGCACAGCTATGTTTATCGAGTTCGTTACGGATCCGACAATGCATATTGCTAGTGCGATGTAACCATGGACACGGCTGTACGCTTTGTTGAAGTTCGTTGCACCAGGCACGCAGTAAGCGTCCGTGGCGTTCGCCATACCCTCGGTCCAATATCACTCCTCTGCCAGACATTGAAACTATAATACCAGTGGCGTCACCACATTCGACTTAGCCGGTTCAGGTATCATCTCGATCTGTAAAAGAAAACGAGGTCATCAAACGTGTACCGTATTCGTCGACACGACGATGAAGGTTATCATCAATTACTATTGTCCAAACTAATTGTGATTGATAGGAAAATTGTTGAACACGTCCGTTATTACACTAACTGAATCAACAATGACCGTTTCACGGCTTAACGTGCCAATGGTAAATGTTACACTATAAAGTACGGGACAGTTAGGAATGTGTGTTTAATTTATCGGCATGTTGTTTCAATCGTACTTTTCGAACAACGTTCAGCTGTTCGTTGAATTCATTAAATCTTTTAAACATTACCGTTGTTGATAGATGATGAATGTAACAAGTCAAAATGTTTACATTATCTAGTAATCAATCTAATCTAATATACTGTAAGTGCAACACCACTAAATGTTTGTTATATTAATAATAAACAAGTTTGACTACCTACTAGTCAAATTGTAATGGATGATAATGACTATCAATATCTAAAAGAGTTCGGATATTATACTATAAACAACTTAAACACAGTAAATTGTGGTTTTTATGTTTTACAGTTATTAATACTTATAATGGTGAGTTTAGCAATGAGAATACCTTAGTAATTAGATACAATTGTCCAAAGACAGTAGACGAGATTAATACGATCACGTGTTCCTTCTTCAAGTAACGATGTTATAATAGTAAAAAATCACATTACAATTATTTTCTTGCTATTGTAACTAATATATAATAGTTGTAGGTGGTAGAGCCACAGTGAAGCTATTACTGGTATCAGCATGAATGGGTCGGCTCGTCCGGAGTAGTACCACCCTCTCATAGAAAACCGTCGTGAAGTAACAGTGCTTGCATTGTTGCGTTTCGTTCGGTCAGTGAGAGCGCCGGAGGCCCACCTCCCATTCCCGCTTCTCTTCCCCATCTTCACTCCCCTTTCCCCCTAAATACAGGCTGGCAACGCACTTGCGACTTCCCTGGTGTTGCTAGTGTCTATGGACGACGGTGATCACTTAACATCAGATGACCCGCCTGTTTGTTTGTCTCCTACGACATAAAAAAAAAAACAAATCAATTTACTGTTTCTAGGCTGTTATTACTGTTTATAGTCAAACGACAATACTTTGTGCTAAAAGAAAATCGGTTACGAAATCAAGATCGGCGACACAACGTTGTTAGCACATACCTATTATAGATATATCTGCTATGCGTAATACGTGTGTTGATAAAATTATCACCTATTATAAGAAAATATTTGGCATATAGACATAGCTGAAAAATACATCCAGGTACAGAAATGAACTAGAGTGTGTTTTTAAAATAGATATTGTATCATTTAGGTAGCATTACCCCTTGTTTTTAATCACTTTGAGGTTTGTTTTCTATTTCAAATTTACAAATTATTGTAAAATCGTCTTTTTAATTCGTTGCAGTAAACAGGTGTGCATTGAATCTTAGAAGTGGTAGAGCCACGCTGAAGCTATTACTGGTTTCAGCATGAATGGGTCGGCTCGCTCGTGGTAGTAACACCCTCTCACAGAAAACCGACGTGAAGTAACAGTGCTTGCACTGTTGCGTTTCGTTCGGTCAGTGAGAGTGCCGGAGGTCCACCTCCCCTCCCCTCCCCTATCCTCGTCCCATCTCCCAAACACGGGCTGGCAACGCATTAGCAAACTCCCCTGGTGTTGTTAGTGTCTATGGACGGCGGTGATCACTTAAAATCAGGTGACCCGCCTGTTCGTTTGCCTCATATGATATTTAAAAAAAAAACAATATTTTTATTGTTTTAGTATACAATTTCATTAAGAAAACAAAATGTATTCAAATAAACGTCACAATATTTACGTTGTAAAACATGCCTTCCTTTGTAATATGGTAATGTTGGTAGATGATAACATTGTTTAGTAGTACACAAATAATTAACGGAAATAATCGAGGTAAGTAAACAGCGTATCCTTCATCTTGTCATTGCCTTGTATAAGTTCAATAGTCACACTATTACTTCTGACCTTTGCTACACCACATCTAAAAATTCGTAGCTGCAAACAGAATTTAGTATCACAGACTTCTGTGTACAGCAAAGTTGTTTGAGAAACTAATTAATCCAATGTAGTAAATGGACTAGTATGTAGCCTATGTTTTATACGCCCGGGCTAATTATATAAGTTTCAATTTTCACATTTACGTAAAAGTCAGTAGTAAGTTTATAAAACTGCTAGCTTCTGCCCGCGACTTCGTCCGCGTGGAATAGTTACTTTGGACTAACGCTAACTTAAACTCGCGACTTCGTTTACCCAGGGGGTGAAAATATTTTTAACTAATATTTTGAAACGTTCTTCATTGGTGCACCGCTTCTATTGATCTTAGCTTGATGAAATTTAGCTTAAACCTTCCTCGATAAATGAGCTATCTAACACTGAAAAAAATTTATAAATCGAACCTGTAGTTCCTGAGCTTAGCGCGGTCAAGCAAACTAACAAAAAAAAAATTGATTGTTTTCAATCATACACTAAGATTGTTATGTTATTATTAATATTGTGTAAATTATGTGCATTTTTTTTTGGTTGAAAATAACTTAATTTCTTACAATAAACAGAATTGGATATTTACAAGTAAGATATTGATAAATAAATAATAATGATATAATTCGATTGTTTTTCATAATTACCCACCACCGCAACACTTGTCAGAATAAATATTTTATTTTCACAAAATTAATATGTAATTAGATTTCAATTCAATATCCTTATTATCCTCTTGATTTTACCTTATATTCTTAAATATATAAAAGATTATATCGCTATATTCAACGTAATTAAGTCAAATTGTAGTAAAATCTACCTTACAAAAACCTCCAATAAAATTTTCAGACATTTCTAATTATATGCTTAATGCTAAGTACTTTCAGTAAATCTCTTCACTTCGGCACAATGAGCGAAATAAGTATATATATAAATATCCAGAGTACATAGCATATATAGAGATAACATCCAATGAAGTTATGAAACAAACATAAAATTATCATATAATGACCGATTTAACTTCAAATTTGTTTAAAAAAATATAATCTCCATTATAGTCCTTATATTTGAATTATATACTTCTATCAGCATAGTTTTGAAAGTATGCGGGATAGTTTTGGAAAAATATAGTTGTCAAAAGTCGAACGACATATATATACTCGTACACAATGATACGCTTTTAGTTATAACTAGCGGGCCCGGCAGACGTTGTCCCGCCCTGATTATAAAAAAATCCTTGACAAATTATATATCAAAACGTTCCTCATGAACCACTTTATCCACTGGTGAAAACCTCATGAAAATCCGTTCAGTAGTTTTTGAGTTTATCGCGAACAGACAGACAGACAGACGCGGTAGGGGACTTTGTTTTATACTATGTAATGATATCATTGCTCGTACTTCTTATCTCTAGTATCTAACTAAATTACCCTTAATAAAATATTTATTTAACACGTATTTTATGATAACAATTAACGTATCATACTTATTTTAAAATACATAATGATGTATTAATTATATAGGCATGTTTTGTTTGTTTCAGATCAAACAGGTGTCGATATTAATGACAACTTAATTCTTTCATATTATTTATTTGTAAAGCAAACGTTCCACCTGATTTTAGATGATTACTAGCGGGCCCGGTAGACGTTGTCCCGCCCTGATTAAAAATAAATCCTTGACAAATTATATACCAAAACGTTCCTCATGAATCACTTTATCCACTGGTGAAAACCGCATGAATATCCGTTCAGTAGTTTTTTGAGTTTATCGCGAACAGACAGACAGACGGACGCGGTAGGGGACTTTATTTTATACTATGTAATGATTATCGCCTATGTGCATTGGCAATCAATTTACTAAAGAACCGTAGTCCTGAGGTCGATGGACTTGTTTCTATTCTTGAGAATTGTGTTGGTTTGCTTTGGGT
The DNA here is from genome assembly GCA_036509395.1 of Antheraea yamamai. Taxonomy (NCBI): domain Eukaryota; kingdom Metazoa; phylum Arthropoda; class Insecta; order Lepidoptera; family Saturniidae; genus Antheraea; species Antheraea yamamai. The sequence continues at coordinate 10,240,256 of AP028433.1, forward strand.
ACGAATGTCTAGTGCCAACTATACACCTCGTATCAGAACGGTAAACGCAAGAACGAATTGTTGCTACATCGCGATATACTTTATTTTATTACCCTTTAGTTGTTTGTCTGTCCCTTTGTCTAGCTGCCCTCCGAGAACGGGCATGCAGGGCGTTCATCGGACATGGACGGCACTTTCGAGGAGAAGAGAAATACACGAGTCTTCTAATCAATGTATTTCACATTATTCGCATGTATATCATTGTGACGACTTATTTTAATATATATCAATGGTAAACGCAAAGGTCTCCCTAATATAACATTTAAAAGGAAACTGAAGAGGATTTTCCGTTGTTCAATACCGGTAACACTTCTAACGATATGTTACTAAATATTTTAATAACTATTAAATAACACTAAAATTCTTTCACACATTCTAGAAATCTATTCAGGGAAAACAGGCCAAATGTTGGGGCGATATTATCACTTTTGTACGTGGGCGCTGAAGCAGCCAGCGGCGGGCCTATGTCTGGCTCATATTTATATGGTTATTTATTTAATAACTTAAAAGTATTTATAGCCTTCAAGAATTTGACGAAGAAAGTTCATATATTTTTGTATTTCTCTATTTTATTATATACGAGATAGATATGTATTTTTCTAATTCTTTTTTTTTTCAGATAAGTATCCTATCTATACATTTAATAAAAATGTAAATCTAACGTGTCTGTACTTTTTATGACCAAAATTGTTTCAGGTCTCTTGCAATAAGTAATAAAATACATTTCAATCATTTTTAGAAATGTCTGTCTGTCTATCTGTCTGTCTGTTGTTTTGAACACGCAACACTGTTAAAGTACTGCGTTCACGATAAAAACTTCAGAAGACAACCATAAAACATATCCTCGAGTAACATTTAGTGTTTGTTTCATAAAAATCGATTCCCTCTATCAAAAGTTATTGTAGTTTTAATGACGACGCGACTTAATTACGAGAGGAAAGTAGATAGTGATTAGATTCAATACATTCAGATGACTTTATTAGTCACTGTTTTGTACATTAGGTTCCACGCGGACGGAGTTGCGGGAACAGTTAGTGTAGAAAACATTTCAATCATGGCAGAATTCAGAATCTACGGAATTAGACATTGGTTAACAAGGATGAAATAAGAATTTAAAACAGACTTATTTATAAATGTTGTTTCTTCTTTCCTGCCAATTCTACGAGTAGCTATCAATCGACAAGAAACAAAATCTCTTCTAAGTCACGCGATACTGAAATACGCAAACTGTGGCTACCATGAAACATTTTTATAAAATAAATACGATATAGACAAATAACATAAATACATTTTAAGGTGTTGATTCTAGAAACTTCTTTCATGTTTTTTTATTTTATGCTATAGCCTTTAATATTTTTTTCCTAATTATATAAAATTGATACTACGTTCTAAGGTATTTGCATATATACTTAAATTACTTCGAAAATTATGTCCAATACATTTCCTAAAGTTTCTTATTAGCAAGCAAGTTACCTGAATCATTTAATATGTTTTGGAATATATTGTTATATCATATACTTATCTATCTATACTAATATTATAAAGCTGAAGAGTTTGTTTGTTTGGTTGAACGCTATGATCTCAGGAACTACCAGTCCGATTTGAGAAAATCCTTCGGTTTTAGATAGCTCATTTATCGAGGAAGGCTATATATCATCACGCTAAGACTAATAGAAGCAGAGCAACAATGAAAATGTTTCAAAATCGGGCACTTTTTTCCTTTCGAGAGATTTCGTTAGCGTTAGTATTATATACGTTGCCATGGTAACGTGATAAGTTTCTATTGCAAACATTTTCAAGTTCAATACAATTCAAGTTATTTTGTTTTCCTATTCATAAAGTTTATACTACTTTTATTTCCAATTTTTTATTTGTTCTCTACTACGTACTATAAAAATAAAGTTTGTGTATGTACAATTAAAATAACAACTTTTTGATGAATGGATATGGCTACATATGAACAAAAAAAAATTTTTTTATACTTAGTCTATATTTTTAGATTATTATATTTTGTCTGTATGTTTGTTTGTTCCGGGTAATCTCCAAAACGGCTGGACCTATTTTAACAGGAATTTTACTTTTTACTGCCGAAATTATAGCGGTTGACATATTATATTTTATTTGACCGCGGCTTCGTCCGCATTGTTATTTCCAAAATGGTTGGACCGATTTTCACGGGGTATTCACTGGTAGATAGCAGACCTTATAAAAAGTAATTTAGGTTTTTTATTCGCCTTCGGCCGCAGTGGAATATCCGTAATGCTTGAACTGATTTTCACGGGACTTTCACTGGCAGATAACTCACCTTATAAGAAGTAACTTAGACTATTTTATTTTGTTATTCAAGACTTCGTCCGCAATATCCTACTATCTCCTAATTGGTTGGACCGACTTTCACGGGGCTTTTACGGCAGATAACTAGCGGGCTCGGAAGACTTTGTCCCGCCCCGATAATAAAATGAAAACCTTGACAAATTATACCTAAACCTTCCCCATGAATCATTATTCTATCTACTGGTGAAAACGGCATGAAAATGGTAGTTTTTGACTTTCTTTTTAACCGACTTCGAAAAAGGAGGAGGCTACTATGTTCAGTTGTATGTATTTTTTTTATGTATGTTAATCGATATTTTCGTCAATTGTGAACCGATTTTAATGATTCTTTTTTTATTTGAATTGGTACACTATGTAATGATTAACTGCTACCTGTGCATTCGTCCGTGCGAAATTGATCAAAAATATGTTTACCCACGACACAGGATTCAGTTCCTAGTGTGGGAGTCTACAGTTGATTTTTATGCCATGTAAATCATTTTTGTTAAATAAAGACTTTTATTTATTTTTTATTTTTTTATGTTACAACCGCGTGAGACGTGTGCCTTATTGGACTCCAAGAATAAATATACATCATTGAAAATCATATATTTGTATGTAACATGAATTATATCACCTTTTTGGTCAATTTGGCGGCCATATTGTTTTATTTACCGCATTTGCTTCTACATAACTCAGTGATTATAACAACGTATAAGAATAACTTAAGTATATCGACAATACGGGCATATTATACCTATATAATAAAAGATTTAAGACATATTGTTCGATAATGTATAGCTTATAATTTTCATTACTTTCTTATATAGTGTTAGTGAGCACTGAGTTTGGTATATAGTAGGTTGAAGTTCCAGTTATGTTGCTCATGATAAATCCCATCCCATTCGATATACTATTAGTATTCATATATCTAATGTACACGATACATGTTACAGTAGATGGCGTTCGTATCGTAGTTACAAATGTTTTTGAAAAAGCGTTTCTGTAATGTACACCCACTCACAATTTTACATTTCTTTAATACATTTTTAAAAAGCGCGTGCGGAGCCGCGGGTAACAGCTAGTGTTATAATAAAGTATAAGGTCAACTATAAATGCCGAACTGAACAAATTCGAATTTTATTATTCCTCCATATCACTATCATTATATAGTATAAAACAAAGTCCCCTACCGCGTCTGTCTGTCTGTCTGTTCGCGATAAACTCAAAAACTACTGAACGGATCTTTATGCGATTTTCACCAGTGGATAAAGTGATTCACGAGGAACGTTTCGGTATATAATTTGTCCAGGATTTTTTTATAATGAGGGCGGGACAACGTCTGCCGGGCCCGCTAGTTACATATAAAACAAAGTCCTCTGCCATGTCTGTCTGTTCGTGATAAACTCAAAAACTACTAAACGGATTTTCATGTGGTTTTCCCCAGTAGATAAAGGAATTCATGACGATGGTTTAGGTATATAATTTGTCAAGGATTTTTTTAATTATCAGAGCGGGACAACAACCGCCGGGCCCACTAGTAAGAGTATATATCACAAATCTATATTTGCTAAACCAGATGATTTGACAAGCATACAGTCTAATGAAAGCGGTCACACGTTGGCTCATTAGACTTTCAAAATTCCATCGGCTTCCTTCTATGCGCTCAGTTGAACTCGACGGTTAACTTTAAATTTACACTTCCTAAGGTCGCTAATATTTTAAGTGATCTTATTTTTTTGCAATCAAGTACGGAGACTTGTGACTCGACATTTTTTAATTTTTTAGCTTTAACCACCATAAGAACTACAACGTTCTAAATAGATACACATATATTAACACATAATAATATTTACATAAGACATACATGCATGTGTACTTTGACGAGTCAATGTACATTTTATATACATCACAATTGGTTAGTCGTTAGCAATATTTTTACAGAATAATCATTAGTCGTTTCGCGTTCTAAATCAATAAAAAATAGATGCTTAATATTTGACCTAATTATCTTGAGAAACGCAACGCTTATATACACTCAACATTAGGTGATTTACGCAAAACGAACTGGTGTAATAAATACGCAAGCAGTGAATCACACCGTGCTACACACTTCGGGCCGCGCCCCGCACCTCGGCCCGTGCCCCGTTTCACTTTGTTGGACCGTGCGGTATTCCGACAATAAACAGTTATGTAATTATTGACTTTGGAAAGCGCCACTTTAATATTGTTCATTAAACCTAGGTTGAATGATTTTTTTACGTTTATAAGTATCGTTCCCATATTTTTAAAAGTTTTAGAACAAAGTTTAACTAAGGTTCTCTTTGTTGTTTATTAGTATTTATTTTGATATTATTATTTTATATCGTAAATGTGACCATGAACTACCACACGATTGAAGGGTGTCATTAAACAGTCACCTGCATTTTTTTTAGTTACACCAATATATTTCAACATGTGAATCCACACGAACTACACACTACTGGCAATATTGGTAAAATTTTCACATTTGATAATAATATATCTACTAAATATTTATTTTATAATTATGTCACAGCAACTGTTCATTAGGTTAATCAATATTTTAGTAGGTACTATTAAAATGTGACGTAACACGAATATGAGCTAGCATTCGCTCCGGCTAATTCGTCTTCCCACGGAAAGCTAATACCATTGAGTTTATTATAGGGCTACTCGAGTGACATAGGCTCCGTTAAAAACGGATACCCATAAACTAAAAAAATAATAGACGAGTGAAAAGTAAAAAAATACAATATATAAAATAGTATAGGTATATCTATAATAAATAATAGGTCTTTACCTATGAAATTGCCGTTCTGCAGTACTGGCCATTTCAAATCAAAATAATTTTTGTTTGGCTAAGAATTCTAATTTCAAATTAATTTTATTTTAAAAACATGGAATTCTTCTTCCAAAAGTAGTTATTTGTTTATTGATTAGTGTTACATTTTCATCGCATTTCAATCTTTTTTGTCATCATGGATACGTTAACAATTCGAGTAATTATGAAATATGAGTACCGTCGTGGCAGCAACGCGGCACAAGCGGCACGCAACATGAACGACGTTTACGGAGCTAACACTACAAACCAACGCACCACCTGTTATTGGTTTGCTCGCTTCCGTTCTGGGAATTTCGACCTGAAAAATGGACCTCGCGGTCGTCCGAAGACTTTGGTCGACAATGACGAATTAAAGGCGATTGTGGAAGCTGATGATACACAATCTACGGCTGAATTAGCAGCAGCTTTCGACGTTGGCGTCAAAACAATATTGGTCCATTTGCGTCAAATTGGCAAGGTAAAAAAGCTTGACAAATGGGTGCCCCACGAACTCAATGATCGCCAGCGCGAAGTACGCGTTGAGACGTGACTTGCACTGCTCAACAGACACACAAATGAAGGAATTTTGAACCGCATTGTTACCTGCGATGAAAAATGGATTCTGTTTGATAACCGCTCAGCAAATTGGTTGGATCCTGGTTCAGCACCTAAACAATGCCCTAAACGAAAACTTACCCCTAGAAAAGTGATGGTCACTGTTTGGTGGTCTAGCGCCGGTGTAATTCATCACAGCTTCTTACCAAACGGGGTGAGCATTACTGCAGATGTGTACTGTGAAGAACTGAACACAATGATGGAGAAGCTGGCACATCTCCAACCAGCATTGGTCAATCGCTCGTCTCCGCTGCTCCTGCACGACAACGCGCGACCTCATACTGCACAACAGACGGTCTCCAAGTTGCAAGAACTGGGGTTGGAAGTTCTCCGTCATCCGCCCTCCTCACCAGACCTTGCGCCTACAGGCTACTACTTTTTTCACAATTTGGATAACTCCTTGGCGGGAAAAAAATTCAATACCCGAGAGGCAGTACAAAATGCCTTTGAAGAATTTGTTGCCTCCCGTCCAGCTGATTTCTTTAAGAAGGGCATCAATAAACTGCCACTGCGTTGGCAAAGATGCATTGATTGCATGGGTGATTACTTCGATTAATACAAATAAAAAATACATGAAAAAAATTCGTTTAAATTGTTTCACACAAAACGGCAATTTCGTAGGTAAAGACCTAATATAATGTTATTTAATGTAAAGGAAGTTTCGGATTCAACCCCCTCTTGTTTATTTATTGAAGACTAGTTGTGCCCGCGACTTCGTCCACGTGGAACCTGATATACTAAACAATGACTAATAAAGTCATCTGAACGTATTTAGTCCATTCGCTTATCTACTTTTCTCCCATACTTAAGTCGCGGCGCGATTAAAATTATAATAACTTTTGATAGAGTGGACCGATTTTAATGAAACAAAGACTAAGTTACTGCCGAGAATATGCTTTATGATTTTCTTCTATAAGGTTTTATTGTGAACCAAGTACTTTAGCAGTGATACGTGTTCATACAAACAGACGGACAGACAGACATTTCTAAAAATGATTGATATGTATTCTATTACTTATTCCTAGACACTTGCAACAATTTTTTACACGAAAATCAAAAAGGACAGACACGTTAGATTTACATTCTTATTATATGTATAGATAATCCCAATATATGGTATGTTTTTATAATAAAACCTGAAGTTTATCTCCATGCAGTCACGTATACTGATTTAATCGAGAGATTGCGCGTGATAAACGCGACCGTGATTTATTATTACAAATGATAATTTCGAGCACCCTTCACCGTGCGATATCTGGCATTCTTTATTAAAAGCTAAATAAACTTTTACCATAAATAGCGTAACAATTTCCAATATTTACGGATTAGATATTCATATTATAAATACATTTAACCCAAGTTCCACAAGTTAAAGTGACGTATAATGTTTTCACGCAGTTCTATTGTAAGCGGTGTTTATTGGTATGTATTTTTTTTTCTTCTAAATTTATCTTTGTTTTGTTTAATCCTAAAGTTGTGGTTGCAGTAGCTATATCTCTTTAGTGTGACCATCCGTGACGTATTGTGTGTCAGTGTTATTTGTTTGTTCGTTTTAAATTTTGTATTAACATTAACATGACCGACTGAACGTTCGTTTATCATCATATGGGCTTCCATCGAAAATCAGAGCTGCAGTACTACTTACTGGGTTGCACATTTTTGCTGAATGGGTTCGCCACTTGTTGGACATCTATTTCTCATTCTCAGAGGTTTTTCTGTCTAATTAGTTTGTGTAATTTAATGTAATTGTATGGTTGTTTCAACGATAAAGTATTTCTTTCTTTCTCTTTCTAATTTCGAGCGTTCCCTTTTTACTTATCGTACTTAAGTAAGATTTGTGTAACTTATTTCTAGTCTCTTAATTTTTTAAGCTTTACAATAATAGCATAGAAACGATTGTATAAAATACATATGAAATTACTAATTATTTATGTTTTTCAGTACCGAGACAGATAATTATGTAGTTTAGTTCCTAGAGCTAACGCGGAGCTCAGGAGCTCAGTAAGATCGGATGCATGCTTTTAGATAATACATTCCATTTCACTCTAGACATGCCACTAATTGTAGATCCAGTTTTAGAGAAAATACATGAGTCCGGTGAAGTTGTGAAGCCCGCCAGGCCAACAGAGTAAGTCTGTTCGAAAAAAAAGGGGGAAGTATCAAATAACATACTATTTGCAAATCGAACAATATTATACTTATACCATAATCTTTTATTATATTCTAAATTAAAAATGTCCCGTGGCTTCGGACGAGTTTTCTATACAGTAATTATTTTCGACTTTTTATTTTATATCTATATTACGGACTTTATCCCGCCATTTTAAAAAAAAACCCTGCCAAATATACTTAAACCTTCCTCGTGAATCACTTTATCTACTGATGAAAACGGCATGAGAATCCGTTCAATAGTTATTGAATTTATCGCAAACAGACAGACAGACGTGGCAGAGGACTTTGTTTTATAATATGTAGTGATATATAAAATAATAACTGACTGACGGTAAAATTAGGGATTTCCATACAAATTTTCATCCTATTTTTCACCAACTTAGGGGTTTAACTTCTTGAAATCCTTCCTTAGTAGTCACCTACAATGTAAAATGAAACCGCATGCAAACTTTACCGGCCATAACAAAGGTAGTTTGGACTGTGCATTGATATGTCAGTCAGTCATTCTTTTATGTACGTAGAAAATAGATAACAATGCGTGAAATGCCATATGTAAGGTCGATAAACTCCATAACTGTTTCAGTGGTCACGGTGAATGTTGGTAGACTTAATATCTTTTTTCCTGCGTCTATATTTTCCCGGTTACAATAACCCGCCACTATGTAGCGATATAACCCAGATCAATATCTGTACTGTTCAAAAGGTCTTTATTAAAGTGGGTATGTATAGATGTTTGAAAACGGAGAATATACATACAATGTCCATTTGTTATAACACAACTATTTATTACAAGAAATAGTACTTACAACATATAGTAATAGCAAGATACAATAACAAATATGTGCAGAGCCATGGGGACAACTATTCTATATATCATTACATAGTATAAAATAGTCAACGGATTTTAATACAGTTTTCAGCAATAGAAAGAGTGATTAAAGAGGAAAGTTTGTATGTATAATACATTCATATTATACTACAGAAAAGCTGAAAAACTCGAAGATTTGTAACGTGATGTCGTAACAAATATATTTTTGTGCGCTTAAATGGCAAACGCTGGCTAAATCTAAACCTTAGAAAATCGTAAAGCATATCCTCGGGAGTAACTTAGTCTTTGTTTCATTAAAATCGGTCTTCTCTATCAAAAGTTATTGTAGTTTTAATGACGACGCATCGTTAGTACGAAAGAAAAGTAGACAAGTAAAAGGACTTAATACATTCAGATGACTTTATTAATCAATGTTTTTTACATAAACTTCCATGCAGACGAAGTCGCGGACACAGCTAGCTTAATATAAAGTTGTTGGAATTTTATGAAACTAAAATTTTTATAAGCGCTACAGAAGTATAAAGAAATCTTGTGAACAAATATATTTTTCTTTCAATTTTTTATGTTTTATTCTTCTGTACATGATATATTTTTAGGATAATAAACAACCCAGGCGAAGTTAGGAGGGGTATCAGCTAGTTTGTAAATATATTTAAGACTGTTTCATATGGTGTAACTGATCACCATGAAAGTATTTGTATCTTTTTTTTTAACTGACTATACGTTATTGGCTTGATGGGCCTGCACAACTTTACAGAAGTGAATACCAAATTGTTATTACAATGAGAAGTTTTCTATGCTTTCCGCTTTACTATTTACTTGTTACTAGGTGGCGTTATGTTTTATTTAATAGTTTTTAAGTAAGTCTTATATTGTTACTAGCGGGCCCGGCGGACGTTGTCCTGCCCTAATAATAAAAGAATCTTGGAAATTTATATACCTAAACTTTCCTCATGAATCACTTTATCTACTGGTGAAATCCGCTTGAAAATCCGTTCCGTAGTTTTCGAGTTTATCGCAAACAGCCAAACAGACTTTTTTTTTATGTCATAGCAGACAAACGAACAGGTGGGTTACGTGATGTTAAGTGATCACCACCGTCCATAGACACTAACAACACCAGGGGAGTCGAAAGTGCGTTGCCAGTCTGTGTTTGGGGGAAAGGGAAGACGGGCGGAGAGGAGAGGGAGGTGGGCCTCCGGCGCTCTCACTGACCTAACGAAACGCAACAATGCAAGCACTATTACTTCACGTCGGTATTCTATGAGAGGGTGGTACTACCTCGGGTGAGCTGACCCATTCATGCTGAAACCAGTAATAGCTTCAGCGTGGCTCTACCACCTACAGCTTTACACACACGTTACACGTTGCAGATGACTTTATTTTATAATATGTAGTGATTTAAAACGTACAAATTTTCCGACGGTTGCTAGTACTAACAATAAATTAACTACAGAGTTGTTAAAGAGAACTAAATACATTCAAGCAAAGATATCGAAGTACAGAATACACAAACGAAACCTGAAATGCTACACATGCATATTCGCAAAGTGTCTGCATAGGTGATTGCCACGTTATTCACGATCAGGTTACATTAGGCGACAATAACCTTTCAACACCAGACTACTTCAATAACCACAAAGTTATTTACATTGTTTTGGCTAGTGAGAGTATGTGAGGAGATATTGATTTTACTGTTCTTTTAATCGCGGTCGCTCACTTCATGTGTACGTATGATTACCTCCGGCAAGTCATGTTCGTTGCCAGAGGTAATAGCAGTAATGTTATTAACCCAATACATATCTATACATATAATAAGCATGTATCTATCTATACACATAATAAGAATGTAAATCTAACGAGTCTGTACGTCTTTGATTTTCGAGAGAAAAATTGTTGCAGGGGTCTAGGAATAAATAATAAAATACATTTCAATCATTTTTAGAAATGTCTGTCTGTCTGTCTGTTTGTATGAGCACGCATCACTGCTAAAATACTGGGTTCACAATAAAACCTCACAATAAAGTCATAAATCATATCCTCGAGAGTTTATCTCTTCTTTTTTTCATTCTCGTCTTTATTTCATTAAAATCGGTCCACTCTATCAAAAGTTATAGTAATTTGAATGACGGCTCGAGATAAATACAAGAATAGAGTAGTAATATTATAAAGTTGGGGGGTTTGTTTGTTTAGTTGGTTGAACTCTCAAATCTTACGAACTACTGGTCCGATTTGAAAAATTTCAGTGTTAGATAGACCATTTATCGAGAAAGGCTATAGGCCTATAGAATCATCTAAATCATCAAATATCGTCACGCTAAGACCTATAGAAGCGGAGCACCAATGCAGAATATTTCATAATCGGGTTTTTTTCCTTTTGATAGCTTCCGCTGCGTGTAAGCGTTAACCCAAATTAACTATTCCACGCGGACTAAGTCGCGGGAAGAATCTATACACAACACAACCCTATGTTTTGATTAACCACTGTGCTTATAATTGAAATTTCACACGGACGTAATCGCGGGCACATCTAGTTTTATATATATAAAGATTACTAGCCTCTGCCCGCGACTTCGTTCGCGTGGAATAGTTACTTTGGTTTTTTTTTTCTAACTGACTACGCTATTGACCTAGCAAGGTCTTAACAGCTTCACCGGACTATTTATAGTTACTTTGGGCTAACGCTAACACGCAGCGGAAGCTCTCAAGAGGAAAAAAACCCCGATTTTGAAACATTCTTCATTGGTGCTCCGCTCCTATTGGTTTTAGCGTGGTGATATATATCCTATAACCTTCCTCGATAAATGAGCTATATAACACTCAAAGAATTTTTCAAATCGGACCAGTAGTTCCTGAGATTACCCCCTACAACGTCACAAGCTCACAAACTTTACCTCTTTATAATATTAGTATAGATTAACGCCCACGACGCCACATTATATTGGTAGATAAATATTACAAGACGAGTGATTCATATATGATAAATTTGCTTTCAGTAACATCCGACGAATGATGGAATACCGAAGAGATATTTTGTAATGTTATATGAAATAATGTAACAAGAATTTTTAAAATATAGAATTTCTAGGTACCGTCACATTTAATAAGAATGTGAAATATGAGCGAAATCTCATTTAAGCAATATATCTTACATATAAAGAAAACATAACGGTAAAGCAATATATTACATTAGATTAGATTAGTACCCGTTTTATTATATCTGTAGTAATCGAAGATCGAAAATCCTCTTTCATTGGATATAATTATGTTGCTATCTTTAGAAATTGTCGAAGGGATACGATAGATGTTAGGCTGAAGTATGTTTTCCAATTCCCTAATAGAGTTTTTCTTAAAATCACAAGTTGGTCTACTTAAACCTTTATAATTTAGTACAACAGTATTTGGTGGTATTCATGAGTAGATTAGAGATCGTCGAAAATTAGCATGAAAAGCCTGAACATAACACAAACTATTAAGTACAGAACTATAACGTTAAAATCTCTCATGGAACGAGAAATGGAGTAATTGTGTCAGTTAGAAGCCACTTACCTCTAGCTAAGCACTAGGTATTATGCACTCTCTAGCAAGCTTCCAGCGACTGCATTGTTAGTTACTTACTAATTATGTATTTAATATACACTCATAAACCAATGATATTATAACGAAAGATATATTACCTACATGATATTTTGACAAAACAAATGGCATGATAACGCACACATACATAAAGTAATATTATAACGCCACACTGTCTTAGATAAAATGTGGAAGTAAATCGCATATTCTCAATATCGGTGGTGATAAAGAAATAGATATATGTTGCTTAGATACGGTCGGATTGACGGGGCAGCCGTCAAAATAAGCTAGCTAGCCAAGTTTTATTAAGGCGCTGTGGAAGCGCTTATGACGTATCTATATAGTTATAATGATGATAGATCACACATCACACACGATAGCTTTAAATAAGGTAGTTAATCCTTTCATAGCGACTTGTTATTACATGGAACGGAATTATATGTAATTATGAGTATGAAAGCATAAAAATATAAAATGTTTTGGCAAGACATAAAATCATATCGTATTTGACAAAAGAGATTTAAATATTCAGTTTTTCATAATAAAGTAATTTATGAGGTTCTTGTACATGAAATTTCAATCGCATATACTATGAAAAGAAGATAATACAACAAAATAATCTTGTATTCTCACTGTTAACGCAAAATAATATACAGCTCTACATAAAAACTTTTTGCTCGCTCTACAAAAAACGAGCGTACCGAACAAAATTATATAAAATTCTATATTATCTCGTTTCAGTTTAAACCAAACCTCGCCGTAAAATAAAATTAATCTACGCATTTTCGTATTATTTGTCATGCGAAATATGTAGTCTTCAGATAAATGCTTTGATTTGCGTGTTTATACATTAAAATTCAGTGTTTGCCTTTAGTATAGTGACCATGCGTTATTTGAATAAATTTTTAACGATCTGAATACGTAAATTAAATGAAATACCGTTGGATAATTCCAAACTTGGCGGTCTACATTTTGGTTTGAATTTCAAGCAAATTTAACGTCACATGGTTATAATCTGATTAAAGAAGCAACTATAATTATAATTATAGGTATAATAATATCTCTTTGGAATCCAATCTAATCTATCTAAGAAACTGCGACAATAAGATGATTTTAATTACAATGCTTCTATTATGATTTCTATTTCATCTAATCCTAGTTATATTTATTAATAGTAAAAGTCATAATTTATAGAGACATTCTTAACGTCAGCTATACAATGTGTATTTTTTTTTTTCGAACTGACTGCGCTATTTACCTAGCAAGGTCTTAACACCTTCACCGGACTACTAAGGCGAGCGCTTAAGGCACTCAGCCGATTTTATTTTGGCAACTAGCTCAAGGGTGCACGGCACACCTTGGCTTGGGTTGTTGTCGATTCATGCAATTTGCGATCTATCTTTTTTTTTTTGAGCTAACCTAAGCTAAGCTACATATTCATACTGTGGTTCGTACGAATACAATCATCATTAATTACCCTATAATTACTATTTTAAATAGATAATCTCTTTATATATATCCCATAACACTCTTTAGTGGATTCACCATTCATTCATCATCAGTTTATAAGAGACTCACTACAGAGTTATAGGTTTCTTCCCGGAAGAAGGTATGCCATAATCACCATGCCAGTCCACGACGTATTGGCGATTTCAAACTCTGAGAAATCCACAGTTGTATATTTTTCCACATACAGTGATACTATAATACAAGAACATTTTTCAGGTTCAGGTTCCTACACGTTGTTTTTCTTCACCGTCAGCGGAAAGTGTTACCAATTTAAATTGATAATTGTAGGCGAATTCCCAAAAATTCTTTAGTACATGCCGGGATTCGAACTTGCGGTCATCGTATTGATATCCTACCGGTCAAACCACGAACACGACTTCCGACCGACTTTACCGGATATATTTTTTGATCACTGAAGTTTTGAATAGATGAGATATCTATTTATATTCAAGCAATGATAACCCAAAAGTAGCACGCTAAGATATTGCTACAACTACCCGATTTTAAACAGAGAACCAGCATGATGAAATAATCTATACATCTATCTATCTCAGGAGTAACTTAGTCTCTGTTTTATTAAAATCGGTCCACTCTATTAAAAGTTATTGTAATTTGAACGAGGGCTCGAGGTAAGTACGAGAGTAAAGTAGTAAACTACGAGTATACTAATATTATAAAGCTTATTTGTTTGATTGAACGCGCTAGTCCAAGGAACTACTACTCCGATTTGAAAAATTCTTTCAGTATTAGGTAGCTTATTTATCGAGAAAGGCTATAAGGCTATATATCATCACGCGAAGACCAATACGAGCGGAGCACCGATCAAGAATGTTTCAAAATCGGGGGTGTTGCTTCCTTTTGAGAGCTTCCGCTGCGTGTTAGTTAGCCCAAAGTAACTATTTCACGCGGACAAAGTCGCAGGCAGAAACTAGTTTATAATAAGAATCTATATTTAACGTCTGTACTTTTACGATTTTCGTGAAAAAAATTAAGTCGTAAGTGTCTACGAATAGGTAATAAAATACATTTTAATCATTTTTAGAAATGTCTGTCTGTCTGTCTGTTTGTATGATCACGTATCACTGCTAAAGTACTACCTTAACAATAAAACCTTACCAAAAAAATTATAAAGCATATCCTTTAGAATAACTTAGTCTTTGTTTCATTACAATCGGTTTACTCTACCAAAAATTATTGTAATTTTAATGACGGCTCGAGAGAAGAGTAGTAATCTATGGTATATTACTGTTATAAAGAGCTGGAGTGTTTGTTTGTTTTGTTGAACGTGCTAATCTCAGGAATTACTGGTCCGATTTGAAACATTATTTCAGCCTTAGACAGCTTATTTATCGAGGAAGGCTATAGGCTATAGATCATCACGCTAAGACCAATAGGAGTGCAGCACCAATGAAGAATGTTTCAAAATCGGGGGTGTTGCTTCCTTTTCAGAGCTTCCGCTGCGTGTTAGCATTAGCCCAACGTAACTATTCCACGCGGACTACGTCGCGGGCAGAAGCTAGTAATATAATATGATGCTTTTTGTTCCACACCTTGAACTAAAATCCTTGGGTATACACCTGTTTGTTCTCCTAACTGCACTTAAAATGCCACGATCCCTTTCTAAATTATTACTTATCATCTTCAGTGAATATTTTACTAGCGGTATAACCAACAGGTCTTCCGTGAAATCGCCTTGAAAATGCTTTAGAATCTTTAGAGAAATAGTACAACTATAATAATACTTTAACAATAATAATAATTAAAACTGGAAGCAGTGGTAAACGACCACCGACATTTATTCCCTTGTAACTGCATCGAATTCTTCACACTACGTTTTTATAACACATCGTTATCATTACATAGTATAAAACAAAGTCCCCTACCGCGTCTGTCTGTCTGTCTGTTTGCGATAAACTCAAAAACTACTGCACGGATTTTCAAGCAGTTTTCACCAATGGATAAAGTGATTCATGAGGAACGTTTTGGTATATAATCTGTCAAGTGTTGTTTTTTATAATCAGGGCGGG
This sequence comes from Antheraea yamamai, assembly GCA_036509395.1. Classification (NCBI taxonomy): domain Eukaryota; kingdom Metazoa; phylum Arthropoda; class Insecta; order Lepidoptera; family Saturniidae; genus Antheraea; species Antheraea yamamai. The sequence goes on from AP028433.1 coordinate 10,256,178, forward strand.
ACAACGTCTGTCGAGCCCGCTAGTTTAGTAATATTATAAATGCGAAAGTTAGTTTGTTTGTTAGTTTATTACGCTTTCACGCCTCAACTATTCAACTGATCATCATGAAATGTTGCATAGTACACATTGTCCGTGGTACAGTAAAGGACATAGGGTAACTTTCATCCAGGAAAAAATTAGAAAAAAAGAAAAAAATATTTAATATTTAATGTTATAAAGAAATACGCATAAGATAAAATACAAGTATACAAGAACGGATAAAAATATGCATATCGGAGCATTATGAAAAGGTGTCCAGCTCAGCATATGCTAGTGTTATGAGAAACACTTAGCGCTGATTTTCAGCTTGAACCCAATACAAGTCACGGTGAGTAAAAAATAAATATAAATTACAATTATAAAATATAATATATATAGGGAAAGTAAGTAATGTACAAAAAATAATAGGGTACATAATATATATAGGGGAAATTAATAAAATAAAAATTAGCGTTTCCGAAGGATAGATTAAGTCTAAATTAACTCGAACGAAGCAGCGAGCAAGAGCTAGTGTTACTATAGGTTGCACGTGAACGTCTCAACCAGACAATGGAAGAAGAAAATCTATCAGGGATTTTGAAATGTGTACCGGTAATTTTTTTCATCTCATTTTATTATTTTTTATTTTCTTCTATACATATAATCAGAATGTAAATTTAACGTGTCTATACTTTTTCGATTTTCGTGAAAAAAATTGTTGCATTTCAATGATTTTTAGAAATGTCTGTCTGTCTATCTGTTTGTTTGTATGAACACGCATCACTGCTAAAGCACTAGGTTCACAATAAAGCCTCAGCAAGAAAATCATAAAGCATATCTTCGAGAATAAATCTGTTTTTGTTTCATTAAAATCGATACACTCTATCAAAAGTTATTCTAATTTTAATGACGACGCGTCGTAAATACGAGAGAAAAGTAAATAAGTTTAGTGACTTTATTAATCACTGTTTTTACATAAGGTTCCACGCGGACGAAGTCGCGGGCACAGCTAGTTTGTAATGAAAGGAAATAGTACAGCAATACAATTCCCAATGAATTCTCGAAGTTTCCAATCTATATCTATATCTATCTATATACATATAATAAAAATGGAGTGTCTGTATGTAATATCAAAATATTTTTTTTTTTACCGATTGGGTATGAAAGTATACACGCTTCTGATAACAAAAATGCAATTTTTTAATTTTTGTCGGTCTGTCTGTCTGTCTGTTCCGGGTAATCTCCGAAACCGCTGGACCGATTTTGACGGGAATTTTACTGGCAGATATAGCTAAAATTACAGTGGGTCACTTAGGCTACTTTAAATTAGACAAGCTGTTAACCGCGGCTTCGCCCGCAATGCTATCTCCAAAACGGTTGGACAGATTTTCACGAAACTTTCACCAGCAGATAGCAGACATCATAACAAGTAATTTAATCTATTTCAATTTAAATTAGCTGTTAACCGTGGCTTCGCCCGCAGTACTATCTTCAAAGCGGTTAGACCGATCTCCACGAAACTTTCATTGACAGATATCTATCTTTATAAAAAGTAATTCAAGCCATTTTAGTTTATACTAGCTATTAACCGTGGCTTCGCCCGCAGTGCTATCTCCAAAACGGTTCGACCGATCTTCACGAGACTTTCACTGGCAGATAGCGGACGTTATAAAAAGTAATTCAAGCAATTTTAGTTTATACTAGCTGTTAACCGTGGCTTTGCCCGCAGTGCTATATCCGAAACTGTTCAATCGATTTTTACGGGACTTTCACCAGCAGATAGCGGACATTATAAAAAGTTATTTAGTCTATTTTAATTTATACTAGCTATTAACCGTGGTTACGCCCGCTGTGCTATCACCAAAACAGTTAGACCGATTTTCACGGGACTTTTACTGGTAGATAGCGAACCTTATAAAAAGTAATTGAGGTTATTTTATTTTCGACTAACTGTTACCCGCGACTTTGCCTGCCTGAAATTTAGCAAGATTTCAAGTCATTCTTTATTTTTAATTAAAGAAATAATGATCAGCTTATTATTTAAAATTCGACATTATAATTATTATTAACTTTAATGATATAGAGGTCTTCCTAATAAGATTTTAGATCATAAACGTATTACGTAAAGAGTTTCATAATACAATTTCTTGCGGAACAGACAAGCGTTTATTTTTGGTATAGTCACAAAATCTTAATTATAATAGCAATGCATATTAAATGTAATGTAAATGTAAATCTTTATAATAATATTTTAAGTTATTGTTTCATTAGTGCCTTATACAGTGTAAGTGAGCACTGGGGTAGTTATATTGTGGGTTAAGGTTCCAAATATGTTGCTGATGACAAACCTCATTTGACACACTGTTAGTATTTATATATCTAATGTACACGTTACATTTTACTGTTAGTGGCGTGCGTGTCGTACTTACAATTGTTTTTAAAGAGCATTTCTATAATTGTACATAATCTCACAATTTTATAATTCTTTAATACCATTTTAAAAAACGCGTGCGGAGCTGCGGGTATAACTAGTTATCAATATAACCAGTTAAAATTGTAGTTATTAGTGTCTTGTAGGGCAAATTAACACTTTGTACGACTTGAACTAATACTACGACCATTATATTAGTTATTTTATTGTTTTCAATTCCTTCTATTACACCTCTCGGCATCCACAAAAACAATAAGGAATAATGAGAGAACGAAATACTGAAACCCAAATCTAATCTAAATTTATCGCAATACATCTTCGATTAACCAACTACGCAAAAGTTTAGTGGAAAATTTCAAATGACCTATTAAATATATATATTTTTATGACACACAGACGATAAAATATTTTAACTCTGAAGCAATTACCTACATCAAATAATAAGTTTGGTTCCCTTGTGAGCGGCCTCACCCATATGTAACATAATTGGGCGTATTTTTACCGAGTAATTGTAGTGTAGTGAAGTAACTTGTAGGTGATTGAGCCACGCTGAAGCTATTATTGGTTTCAGCATGAATGGATCGGCTCGCCCGGGGTAGTACCACCATCTCACAGAAAACCGACGTGAAGTAACAATGCTTGCACTGTTGCGTATCGTTCGGTCCGGTCAGTGAGAGCACCGGATACCCATCTCCCCGCACCCACTCCCCCTTCCCCTTCCCCAAACACTGACCGGTAACGCACTTGTAACTCCCCTAGTGTTGCTAGAGTCTATGGTCGGCGGTGATCACTTACAATCACGTGACCCGCCTGTCATCGTTTGTCCCGTATAATATAAAAAAATGTAGTATTTTGTAGTCGTAAAATTCGTAAAAGTAAAATGAAAAAAATATTTTGAGTATACTATTTATGCACACTAAAAACACATGTGACTACGGAGAGGCGTTGCTTAATCATTATTTCTACAAACGCTGATCCTCTACATACGGCTATCATATATTACGGCTTATCGTTTTGACAAAATAAAATGTAAATAAAATTAATTAGCATTATATTTTAAAAATTCTATGAGTCTACTCTGAAGATTAAATAAAATAATTACACACATATTTGACCGCTCTGAATGTAGTTGCGCGAAACACAAATTTCAGTACAAACACATATTATATTACTAGCTGTCCCCGCGTCTTCGTCTGCGTAGAAGTTTATGTAAAAACAGTGATTAATAAAGTCATCGGAATGTATTAAGTCCATTGACTTGTCTACTTTTCTATCGTACTTACGCCGCGTCGTCATTAAAATAACAATAACTTTTGATAGAGTGGACCGATTTTAATTAAAACAAACACTAAGTTACTCCCGAGGATATGCTTTACGATTTATTTTTTCGATTAGCTGAGAGTTTATTGTAAACCCAGTACTTTAGCAGTGATGCGTGTTCATGCAAACAGACAGATAGACAGACAGACATTTCTAAAAATCATTGAAATGTATTATTCTATTACTTATTAATTTTTTTCACGAAAAACGAAAAAGTACAGACACGTTAGATTTACATTCTTATTATATGTATAGAATTGAGACAACTTAAGGATAAAAAAATGCCAATAACAACAATCCTCAAAAACATTATAATTTTATTTTGTATGGAACTTTTCACTATATTAGGCGTAATCCCGAACTTACGGCTATATTCAGAGCAGCCAAAGCTAAAAAGATTGACGAGGACTTCTACATTGACAATTATTCTATGGTTTTTTTTTCGAACTTACTACGCTATTGGCCTGACGAGCCTCCACAGCTTCACCGGAATACATGATTATATTGTGATATATTATAACAGTATACATTATAATTTACTACAAGCCCCAGAATTTACTTAAACCATTATTATTCACGTAAAAAAATGTAACTCGTTTTATAAAATATAAAGATTTTTTGAAGTTTATAAACCGATATTAAAATTGAATCTAATATGGCATAAAATAATTTTTCGTTCGGTTAACTGCATGTTTTGTTTTGAATAAACAAACGATGTCATATTATTTGTTTCAGGAAATTAAGTAAGTATATGTATTACAAATATTATTGTATCTTTGAACAACTGTTTTATTGTACGAATAAATTCTATGTAGCTGTTATTGAGTACTATAATTTTTCAATCATTTTAGACATTATTTTTTGGTGTTAAACTATTTTTTATTATAAACTAGCTGGCCCGGCAGACTTTATCCCGCCTTGATTATAAAAAAAAATCTTATTAAATTATATACCAAAACGTTAATCATGAATCACTTTATCTACTTTTGAAAACCGCATGAAAATCCGTTCAGTAGTTTTTGAGTTTATCGCAAACAGACAGACAGACAGACGCGGTAGGTGACTTTGTTTTATATTATGTAATGATCTATGATTTAAGACCTAATATAAAGTGTATCCAAGAGATATTTGAATATAATATCAGCAACAGTTTATACGGCCTATGTAGAGTGAACTTGTATTAGCTGAGTAAGGCAGTTAGCGGCGTGAAAAGCCACCACCTTTTCATGCTCCATTTCGCATAATCACACTAAACTTTGATTATACCTAATGGGTGTAATGAAACACCGAAGCTTGTCATCAAGTTTTTTACTTAATTTATAAAAACCATAATATAATAAATAATAGAAGGCACGCCTGAATTTGAACATAATGTACGTAATACATCAAAACTGTTGGAATGTGATTTTAAACCATTATTTAATCATGTATTACTTAACAAACACAGGAAGATAATAGATGAAAGCACTGAGGAAATAAATTTATTATATTTTTGAAATAGGTACGTATATATCATATTTTTTCATTTATCTATTACATTATAAATAAAATAAAAATGTTAAGGAACTGAAACAAGATTTTTTTAATAATTTGAATAACATAAATCTGTATAAATACTTATAGATTCTATTAAGTAATGTACAGACAATTATAAAAATGTTTAATATTAATTAAGTATGTTATATACATATAAGGTAAATAAAATTATCTCAAAAATGTATGTACTACTACTAACCATTAATACTGATTTATTACTAGATCGATTTTTTAAATTTAACTGCATGTTATTCGGTTATATTGTACCCTTTCTGGTTAATACTAAAAACTATCTTATTTTATTTAAATTATTATAAACAAGATTTTTTTTTATCCGAATAATACTATAGTAGTCAACACTTATAACAGGGAAATATTAACTTACCGAATGTATATCTCGAAAAAAAATCTCATTGTATACAAATTACTCACAATAGATAGAATATTATCTAAAGGTAGTAGCGAATTTGTCACTTATCGTCTCAGAAAACTCGAAGCGCACACGTACAACACAAGCGACGACCGAGTTCGCACTGCTGCAAGCTATGTCGATGTCTCGCAAACCATACTACCTTGTATCACAGTACCTCATTTAATATCACTGGAGCACCTTTATTACTACTGCATTTTACCGATTTTTACGACCAACATCCTGACGGAGATTAGTTACAACCCTAGAGATCGGAGTTATCAAAAGGGAAAAAATTAACGTTTTTTTCTCTAACAAGTATATTATGTTGGCAAGAAATTATAAACAGCACACGGCGTAGAAGTTTTGTTGAGCTATTAACTATTTTTATACGATGTCGGTGTCTCAACTATAATTTAGGAAGTAATATATTTCTTTATTCAAAATATTCGAATATACTTCATTCAACGTGAGCCATTTATATATTCAAGCTTTTTGTAAATGAAATAAATTATTATTTTCATAATCTCTTAATACATATTTTTTATACTATGTTTGAGCATTTGATTAAAACTGATGTTTTTTTTATGTCACAACAGGCAAACGAACAGGTGGGTCACCTGATGTTAAGTGATCACCACCGTCCATAGACACTAGCAAAAAAAAAGTACTGTGTTTGCGGGAAAGGGAGGGAGGGGGAGAGGAGAAGGAAGGGGAGCAGAGGTGGGCCTCCGGCGCTCTCACTGACCGAACGAAACGCAACAATGCAAGCACTGTTACTTCACGTCGGTTTTCTATGAGAGGGTGGTACTACCCCGGGAGAGCCGACCCATTCATACTGAAACCAATAATAGCTTCAGCGTGGCTCTACCACCTACTAAAATAAATAATAATGATCTTTATAAATTACGATGTGGTTGAAAAACTTTAAGTAAGAGAACTGAATCGCCAGTGTAAGTAACTGCCGGAATGTATAAGGTGCTTGTCTCAAAGGATGGTAGACATTATAAATATTCTATCACTATCTTCCAAGATGTTCATTTTATTTGTCATGACGTTATTTATATAATTACGTTGTTTAGGAAAGGTAAGACGTGTTTAATAATATGTCAGACAGCGAGCCCAACTTCACTCACAAGGAACACCTTTCTGAATACAAACTAGGATATGTTGATAGCGGATCAGCAGAGCGTTCGTGCTCGACTGGAACGAGATCATCATATGCATAGCGAAAGGCATATAGTCAGATAGAGAATTGACCTGGTTTTTGTAGGCCAGCAAGAGAAGTCCGGGTATCGATTTATGTTCCTGTCTCGGTAATGGTAGCTAACTCTGATATTTTTCGACACTGGCTACGATGGCTTTAAATATTGAAGTAAGTTACTTTTTATATTATTTTTCGTTATCTGTAACTTGTAAATATATGTCAAGATATCACTGTCTACAATATAAAATTCGTTATTAGTACATAAATCCTGCTATATTCAGTATTTTATTATTAATTTTCATGTGCGACATATTACGTATTTATATTAGGTACATTTTCTTTACAAAGCGTTAGTTAGCGTAATATTTAATTGAGGACCCCGTATCGAATCACAGTTCCCTATTGTGTCGTTCGTTCTAAATTCTCAATTAAAAATACATTTACCTCTCAGGAATATGATTGCTTAATTTATTACGAAATGTTGGAAGTATATACAACAAATTATGAACACAAAAATCCATAAGTATATATACACATACGTTTAATTTGATAAAATAATTACTGTAAATATTATTTTAAAGATAGTAATCATATTATAAACCAAATTAATTTTGCATTTAAAGTCCTATGAGATCAATTCGGCATGGAATCGCTAGTCCTCGCGAACCCTTTGGGATATTATTAAAATTGTTTTTAATTTATTTATAGTGTAGGTACACTTGCATAATCAGTCAATCGTGAATTGAAAAGTCAAGACTTTTCAATAAATCAATCAATCTTTTTTATTTTATTTCGAAATACGTTGCTTATTTCTTTTTATTTAGGCTTAGTATCATGGTGTATAGCAAACCTAATCACAAATTATAAGTACCCCAATCTTGACTAATATTTTATAACATTACTATTTATATGCGAATGTGAGTTTATTGGTTTGTGACGCTTTATCTACTCAAACATCATTAAGTTTTACATACATGTCTTAGGAGTACATAAAAAACATACCTACCATACCTTTCAATGATTACGATAAACGTGACATGGCATTTTACATCCCAAGCAGCCAATGGGAGAATCTAGTCGCGGACCGTGCAAAATGGTGCCACCTAATTAAGGAACGTCAATCAAAGCACGACATGACCTGGTTTCGACTAATAGAAGAAAAATGCATGAGGCATCATGAGCAGGCCTCCAACCCCCGTCCACCTGGGACGTATACTTGCCGGATGTACGGTCGAGCGATCCATTTCCGGACGGGCTCGTTAGCCACCTACGGAAGTGCCGCCACAATGCTACTTGAGTCATCTGTTAGAGATGAAAAGGTTGATGAACGAACTAACTTTTCATCCAGAAAAATGTGTTTTTCTCGAATATACATTAACACGAGTGAAACCGCGATAAAAGCTAATACTTGATATTTAATACCTAAAATACGCCTACGTCTCTTATTCTAAATATTATATAAAAGTTATTAGATCATTAATATAAAAATCTTGTCTACTTTCTTTTCAATAAACGACCCAAATTTAGAACCCTCTGAGTTTTATAATTTGAATAAGAATTGAGTTTTCTTTTTTAATGTTATTCCGTTCCACAGTAACGCATTTTGTTGCCCTGTTTAATACATGCATGTTTATATATATATATATATATATTATATTATATCATAGGAGACAAACGATCAGGTGGGGCACCTGATGTTAAGTGATCACCGTCGTCTATAGACACTAGCAACACCGAGGGAGTCGCAACTGCGTTGCCAGCCTGTGTTTAGGGGAGGGGATGTGGGCCTCCAGCGCTCTCACTGACCGAACGAAACGCAACAATGCAAGCACTGTTACTTCACGTCGGTTTTCTGTGAGTCGGGTGGTACTACCCCGGGCGAGCCGACCCATTTATGCTGAAACCAGTAATAGCTTCTGCGTGGCTCTACCATCCACCATGAATACCAATGAATTCCATAATAAGTTTTTAGCCGAAAACATTACTAATTTTATTGTAATTATTAAATGTGTAAATTCCAATATGAAGATCGCTATTACTTTCGTTTTATCAATTCGGCCATCGCGTAAATTTAAGAGGACTTCAAATAAATAAATAAATATATATAGCCGACAGTTGTACTGATATCACTACAGACTAAAGTTATAATTTGCTTAAAGAGTCTATTTCAATTAATTTAGTCATATATATGTATGCATAAAGAATTTTGTAACTTAACCGTGTTTTGTGCTGTGTGTCGTAGTGGTCGAGTGGTTTAACCGGTGGAATATAAATATCGATTTCACGTTATTATTATTATTTAGATTTCATTTAATGAATGTTACATAATAATTTATCTTTTATATACTTGTTTACTCTTTTAATTAGTTTGAGAAAAAGAATATAAATTATAAAAGCTAAATGTTATATATCATTACATAGTATAAAACAAAGTCCCCTACCGCGTCTATCTGTCTGTCTGTTCGCGATAAACTCAAAAACTACTGGACGGATCTTTATGCGGGTTTCACCAGTGGATAAAGTGATTCACGAGGAACGTTTTGGTATATAATTTGTCCAGATTTTTTTTATAATCCGGGCGGGACAACGTCTGCCGGTCCCGCTAGTATGAGTTTTATATAACAGAGATAAATACCTGACTTATTTCTTGTCTTTTGACAGTAAAGAAATACTACTTTTTTATATTGAAATTGATAAATTCGGTGTTCAACTATGAAGCATATTAATAAATGAATATAACCCAAAAATAGATCAATTAATACCTTATACTCGTATGGAATTATTATGTGGACGTTGTCTTTCTTCATTTATCTAGTCCTTGCTGTTTTATTAGCTTTGATTAGGTGCATACAAATATATTAAATCTAAAGTGGTTATTTTAATCGAACGATTGCAAAATTTATTCACGAATAAATCTCTCCTCGAATTTTCAAAGTTTCATGCAATGTTCGCAATTTCAAATAATGCTTATTTATTTCGTAAATATTTTCGTTTATACGGATTTAGCAAAATAACCGAACTGCCCTTGATGTTAATTATAGTGCATTAAAAACAAAATACTGTATGGTTGCGCCGCTTTATGTATGTTTGAAAATTCCCGCATTATGGTTTAAATCGCGTCCCTTTGAATTTTGACCAATTAATTGCGATCAGGTCACGCCACCTTTCTAGCCTTGCCCAATCACGCTTCCCTTTAACTATGGCACATGCTAGTTCGGTATCGCGATGCTCGCGCCGCCAATAGTTTCGATTGCGGCCGCCAGTGTTCGACTGTTGCCGCCATTGTGTTACTTCGTCTGCTATCGTCGAGTAGTTTACGCGGCTCGCACCATGTTGTTGTGTCGTACCGCGCCGAGCCGCGCCGCATGCTAACATTTTGAGTTTTTGCATGGTCGAGTGAGAAATAAACGCATCGCTACATACGTGCCGACATATAGTATAAACAATGGGTGTTGTGAGAGAGGAAACCCAGTGGAAAGAAACGAGAAACACCTAGCCGGCTAGCCACGTGGAGACTGCATCGCCGCGAGGTATGTGCCAAGTTTTCCTTCCTACCTTGTCCCTAATCTTAACTGATCGCAATAGTTGAATATCAAATATAGCACCCCCGCAATTACAGTCCACTTAAATTGAACATAGATACACCCGCACCGCACCCTCCGGTGACGTCGACATCGCTACGGCGTCATCACTGTAGATAGATAACGCTTTATTAGCAACTAGCTGACCCGCGCGACATTGTCTGCACTATATCGGTTACTACCGGTTCTAATTTTATTTCCAAACTCGAAAAATCCCTATCGGGTACAATTTTGGATTTAAATTATACAGCGATCCACTCAAACACATGACTAAATGGTATGAAAAAATGTTTTTTAAATTATTAGCCTGGAACTTGATAGCTGCACCATCTACCGGGTCCAATTCAAATAAAAAGTATCCTATATTTATATTGGCGAGAAATGTCTCCCCAGTAGCCGCTGTGCCCATCACCTCCACACTCCGCCTACTATTGTCGCACGGCCAACGGCAGCGACAACGTAATAATTTCATCGGCCTATCGCTTTATTTTGCATTGTCTTCTGAGCAACTCCATCAGTTTCACATGCTGTAATACACTAAACTTTATCTCCATGAATTTTCATTTTGATTTAGCCTTTTTTTATAAGAATTTGTAAAATATACGTGAAACCTGTATTCAAAATTAATTTTGTAAGTTGTATTTTACTGTTAACATAAAAATCATCTTTTAGACTAAGATATTAAATTTAGATATATAGCGTTGCACACTTTTTTATAAAGGTGAAAGTAATGAATACTTTTGCTATAGATTTTATTCTTTTATTACAAACCATTCAAGCAGCGCACGCCATATTACAGGATGTTTACCGATTTTAATTACATTTTTATGTGATTAATTACTCAAAAGTTTTTATTCAGAGATAATATATCTTTAAAACAGTGAAAGAATTTTCGATATCGGATTAGTAGCACCGCAGTTAACCTCGAACATCCAAACTCACAAACTTTACGTCTTTATAATATTAGAATTGATTACCAAGTCTGATTATGCCACACAAAGAGCCACTCTGCTGAGGGTTAGATAGTGGACAAACACGTACCTAAAATGAACATGGACCTAAAAAGCAGTTGTTTCAATAAACAACTTAAAAAAAAAGTATTAATACTTTCTTCAATTTAGATCCTGAGAAGGCACTTATGAACGTTAAAGCCTCAGCACCGGGAGAGAAAACAATTTGCCTTCAAAAACATCCTAGTCATGGTAAAACATTTATCGCTGAATGTGAAATTACTTCAGCGGTCAGTACTCTCTGTTTTGATGAGACATGTAAGACAAGACGCCATTACTAATCGATTCAGAGTGTGTCCAGACAGGTAGTGCATATATCGTGAAAACAATATTGTCGTATCACGATATATGAACATTTCTAAGATTTATAAAAACAATAATATGGGTAATATTAACATGAAACAACATAATTAAATAGTGTTTTAGTTGACTTAGGAATTTTATATATGATATTTCACATCCTTGATGTTTGATGTTTTTTAAGATATTGTGTAAATCTAAAAATCTCATATTTAAAAAAAAATGACTCCAGTCTTTTAATGGACATTTTTGTTTATAGAAAAGTAAAATAATCATAATATTTAGTAGTACTCACGATTTTTGAAGATGCTTAACAAGAAACAATAATTCCTTACTTATACTTAATACAAAATGTTGCGAGTTTTTGGCAAGATTTTATTTTGTCCTGAAGTGATTTTTATATTTTACTAGCGGGCCCGGTAGACGTTGTCCCGCCCTGATTATAAAAAAAAATCCTTGACAAATTATATACCAAAACGTTCCTCATGAATCACTTTATCCACTGGTGAAAACCATTAAAAATCCGTTCAGTAGTTTTTGAGCTTATCGCGAACAGACAGACAGACAGACGCGGTAGGGGACTTTGTTTTATATTATGTAATGATTCATAACTTTGTGTTATATAACTCTATATTTTGTAATAATGGCGACTTTTTTGTTGAAGGGAAAATAATATACCACGGATCTTGAATTCTGAGATGTCACAAACTCCCCGGAAAGTTCTAACAAGAGAGCTATAGCGTTTATTAAGGATATAAATATTTTAACATGTTATTTTAAATGTCCTTACAATTGTTAAAATTATAATTCATAACATTCTTTTTACGTTTCATAATCTAGAGCCACATCTCTCGTACCACATCGTTAACATAACTTCAGAATCACACAAAAACTTTATTATATTCTAGCGGGCCCGGCAGACGTTGTCCCGCCCCGATTAAAAATATATCCTTGACAAATTATATACCAACACTTTCTTCATGAATCACTTTATCCACTGGTGAAAACCGCATGAAAGTCTGTTCAGTAGTTTTTGAGTTTATCGCGAACAGACAGACAGACGCGGTAGGGGACTTTATTTTATACTATGTAATGATTCTTATTACTATTAAAATGTAAGTACACTAAAAGTTACGACTTCGAATCTGTGAACTTTTTAATAAGTCTATAATATATTAACCTTTCACATTTGAATGTTCTACTTTTGGATAAAGTAATTATAATAGTTAATTTCCATTTTTGTTAATATTTATGCCTTTTCGACATTGATATACAAACACCCAAGATGCACATTTAACTTATCACAGCCTCGCTTCGCTTGTGTCCTTGTAAAAACAACTTTAAATTGTTCAGGTAACGTTGAATTTGCAAAATCATAAGTTTATCGCATAACTACGACCACGTATGTATATTGGGGAATTTTTGCGGACGGTTTTGAGCGCTACTTTTATTCGAAACTGTGCGTCTTGGGTTTTATACGACAATGCTTTTACATTATATATTCGATAAATCTCTAGCATATGTAAAAGTAGCATATGTAGCTACAGTTTCTAACTACTTATTTGAATAAAGGAAAACCGATATCAAAGCACCCCTATGTGAGCAATTTGCAGAATAGTCTCCAATTTACATAATGGGTACGATAATTATCTTTACGATAGTGGCAACTGCGTAGTTACAAACACTTTGGAGCACGATGATAGGAAAAATCAGACGTAAAATGATATAATCAACGACTTTGTTAACTATGTACAATTATATCTTAATGTAAATTATATTGTAAATAGAATATACAAAATAAATCTTATCACAATAATTACGTACTACTCAAATATTGAAACTACCTAAAATGGCAAAACTGAAGGCGTACGAAGTTTATACATAAATGGAAACGGTGAATAAAATATGTATTAGGTGGTAAATGGTCACTCCTGTATGACTAAATCACACTCATTATAAAGATGACAAAAATTTCGTTCGATTCCATGTGTTGCGTTTCCACAACAACAAATAAATTTGTCATTTTTGCTACCTCATGTTATCGTGTAATAAAGATTCAAATAGAATCCAAATAAACGAAATTGACCAAATACAAATAGGTATTTTAGAACGCGGCCTGAGAAAGTTAATTGATGGAAATTGTCGCGTAACGAAAACACATTATGCCCACTTACTGTGACTCTCTTTCTCTTTGTACTATATTGTATACGACTGTGTGTGCGTGCAACTATTCTAATTCAAGAAGACAAGCATCGCGCGTCGCCGATTACATAAACTGAATACTGAACGTGTGGGAATTTCATAAAAAACTTATTTCTATTTGGCTTTTGTTTATATAAAATAAAATGTACAAATAACTATTTTATGTTTAACTTTTAATAATATATAATCATTTTTCTAAAACATTAAATTATACTTATTGACTTGATTCCAATTTTAAGTTATGGAACTTCGTTTCCGAGTCATACGTTTTTTTTAATACTTCTCTACATAAATATTAGAGGATCCTTATATTTAACGTGGCGAAATTCTCCTTAGATATTCTCTCGCACGGGGGAGCAAGAGAGCTATTTCACACTCCTGCTGACTTTAATCCCATCAGCCGCTTAAATAAAGTGACATGGGATTGCGTGAGCATGCACTGCATAGCCTCGGTGGCCGACCCAGCTAACAATGCTGGGCTCCGGTGCTAGAGGGAGATATCGTGGCACAACCCCAGTTGCCTCGAGGAAGGCTAAACCAGTGCAACAAGAAGACAGTCTCCTCAAGCCATCGTCCCTTGGTTCAATGAAGATGGAGGAAGAAGGCGATTAAATCGTCTCCTCCTACCATAGAGGATTCTTCTCGCGTGCGCTCTCCTCAGTTTCCTCCTGCGCCATTACGTGCTCACAGAAGGAAATCAGTACCGACCTTGACCACTCACTGTCAAGCATGGCGCTCACCGAGCTTAGCAGAGAGAAGTCGACACCAACATCCGCGATTATCTCCAACGCAGCTCACACACCAAGAATGTGCTGTACCGTGTCCTCCACTGCAGCGCAATCGTGACACAGTAGTGAGTTGCGGGCTATCCGATGCAGGTACCGTTCAAAGCAGCTATATCGAGATAGCATCTATACCAACCTAAATATTATGCAGCGCTCCTTCCTCTTCCTCTGAGGGCCAGGCGGACGGCAGCTTTGATACGTGGACCCTAAGCCGAATCCAGCTGGCGATATTATAAGATCCTGTTCTAACCTTATCCTAGTTCATATCTACAATATTTAAAATACTTAACCTCCGTCTGGAATAATCATAAGACACATATCATTACATAGTATAAAACAAAGTCCCCTACCGCGTCTGTCTGTCTGTCTGTTCGCGATAAACTCAAAAACTACTGAACGGATCTCTATGCGGTTTTCACCAGTGGATAAAGTGATTCACGAGAAATGTTTTGGTATATAATTTGTAAAGATGTAAATATGACTTCTTTTTTAAAGATTTCCATTTTAAACAAATTATCTAATTAATAGATAACATGTATTCAAAATCTGTATATGTAACCTGTTTTTCAAATCGTTTCTGTAGAAACATTTCATTCTCTCTCGCAACCTATATCGCGGTACCTGTTGCACGGTTACGTTTAATCAATAACCGTAACAAAGGGAGTCTGGTATAATATATCAGTTATTCCCTACTATTGTGTGCAAATCTGTTAGTGTAGAGCTAAACAGTCAAAGGGTTGACTTGCTTTGTATTGAATATATCTCCTATGCGAAACAATAAGTATTGTTACTTAATATATTATGTATGCTAAATAATACTTTCCATATCACTTATGTGAACAGATTAAAATATTTATTTTTTTAAACATACAACCACAATAACGTGTAACAAAGCCCATTACCATAATATGTGCAGATGGCTATGATAATCTATAAGCTTTTGCCCCTGGTTTCGCTGGCGTTATGTAAATTTCACCTATCCCTTGCGAACAGTAGTTCCTGTGATTCCGGGTGAACTTTGCTGTAATTCTAACAACCTATATCAAAAATTTCACGATGAGTGATTGAGTAGTCAAAACTAGGAAGCATAACAAATAAACAGATTCACAGTGGTATTTATAATATTAGTTAAGATATAATTAAGCAACGGTGTATACCTAAAATAAAGTCTCAAATTTAATCACATAGCAAAATAATTCTGATTATAAACAAAAACTCGACCTCAAACTAAGGTTTAAAAATAAAGTAATATGTTATTATTTATGTTACGATTTTGTATTATGATTAATAAAAATCAAAATATACTTTATTCACTTTAGGTCCTAAGAAGGCACTTATGAATCGAGAAGAACCGGCAAGAATTCAATCTAGTTTATCTTTTAAACATATATATACTTATATATAATACTAGCTGACCCGTGCAACTTCGTCTGCATCAGATCGGTTATCACCGGTTTCAATTGTATTTTTAAATGCGAAAATTTTTAATAAACCTAAAATCCGATTGTAGCCACACCTACCGTTTCCAATTGTAAATCCAAACTACCAAGGGACTCATTCAAACATATACTCAGATGGTATGTGAGAAATCTTTTAAAATAAGCCTACAACCCACAACCTACAACTTACAACAGTCACGAAATTTATATTCATTCATGGCTTACCAGGAATGTTATCCTAAATGGAAGCATAAGATTTGCCTTTAAATATAGTCTGTACATTATGAGGAATAGTGATATGCCCAGCATTATCGTTTGAAAAAGTAATGGATACACAATAGAATTAAATGACGAATCCAAAACAAGGATGTTTTTAATACTACCGTTAACATTTGAAAATAAATCCATTTTTGTTCAAAATTCATCATCAACTGTGTTAAATATAATTACTACATCAAGTTGAACTGCATCATTGTAACCGCGGAGATCTAAGTCATGGATTACTTTCATGAGCAAACAAATTTTCTTATTTTGATTTTACAAAGTATTTTTTGGCTCATTTTTTTATTGTATTATCATTTGAAGTGAGTTCACCATAAAAGAATACTAAACATTACAATATTAACATTAACTTTGGTAATATTGCTTTACTCTTATGACAACATCAAGCAAAGTGACATGAAGTGAAAGCAGTCCTTAGTTCTCGTCTTTTTTATTTACATGTGTGTATTTGTTGTGTAACATGCAAGCAGTAGTGTGAGTAATGTATATTATAATTAATTTAATATGCTTGTAATGCATTTTATTTTAAAAAAATAGCTTTGTGCTCTTCTCCTCCATATAAACTTTAACTATGCTAAATTTCAAGTTCATCCGCTCGTGCAATTCACTTAAAAACGGGTACAAAATTTTAGCTTCACGTATTATATTACATTATTTATAAGATATAATGAATAATAAAACTGAACTAAGTTCAATAAATGTACAAAAGTCGAATTAATGACACACGAACAACAAAAAAATAATTGAAATCAGTCAATCCGTTCTCGAGATATAATCAAAAATGCCTTTCCTTACAAAATGTATGAAAAAATGAATTTTCGTCATAATTTATTTCTTCGTGATTTTTTTGATATTTTATATTGTCTATGAAAACGTCATAAATGAAGACGTCATTGTTCTTTACAGAATATTTGTGATGATGTTTTTCGTTTTTTCTTGGATTTTGTGTACTTTTTTGATCGAAATGGTAAGTCTTTCGAATATATTTTATAGTATACCTATATAGTTCTTCTTATTTACACCTATTTGTAATTCTTTGCATGTTTTCTGTGATAAACGTAAATGATGAAGTATAATGTTTTTTTCCATTCAAAGTGTTGAGAACCTATGATTTGAAGTGTAATATTACTTGTATAAATTGTTTCGTATCACGCTAATGTAAATATTTATAATATGGAAGCATTTGTTTTGATTTTTTTGTTTGTTATGATAATTTGTAATTTGATACGAAAGGCTTAATAAGGTACTGTCGATCAAACTATCGATGTCTTGAGTCCAATATCATCGTCACATATAATAGTATTCATTTAGAGTATAGTTTTATAGAGGTTATTATTGCTATAAAATATATTGCGGTAAAAGATAAAATTAATGTCTATCTTTATAGGAATCGTCAGATTATTTTGGCTCACCCTCTCCCAGCCCTTCGGAGTTCATTTTCGAAATAGATGAGTGGGGACTATTACACAGTTTGTAAGTATGTTATACCTATATACGAGTTTGTACATTTCACAATGAGCTAAACCCAACTTTAATCGTTCATGTAACATGTTTGATTTTTGTAAGATTTCCAGTTATTATACACCGCGAACGAAGTTCAAATTTTGCCGCGGTGCATTTAATATGAGACCTTTTTAAGGCCAGGATTCAATACGTATTTAACTTTTTTGTAATAACACCGATAAAGTATTAAAAAGTAATAATAATACTTATTCATGTAATAAAAAAACTATACTAATATTCTTAATTTTTAGGTTCTTTTTTAACGAAGAATACCGGGTGAAGGCGGAAAGGAAATATAAAAAACTAGCGGTCCCGGCGGACGTTGTCCTGCCTTGATAATAAAAAAAATCTAAAGTTCAACCACAGCGCCATCTACCGGGTCCAATTGTGAATCTAACCCACTCTCGGATCCACTCGAACACGCACACAAAATTTCATCAAAATCGATCCACCCGTTTAGGAGGAGTTCAGTAACATACACACGTAGAATAGAAATTTATATATAAAGATATGTTTGAAATTAATTATCGTTGTTTTTTTTTTAATATATGCTTGGAAAAATTATCGTTGTATTATTAAATCCTCAGTACGTTTTATTAAAATAAATATCGGTGTATATACTCTTGAAATAAATAAATTACTATAATTATCACAAAAGCAAACTTTATTCGAAAAAAAGGTATTTTCTTTTCGTTTTTGTGCATAATTAACCGAAAACCCATTAAATAAACTTTACGACAATGAATTTTTTTTTTTTTGTAAATACGTGTTATCGACGTTTATCGACACTACATGGATAGTATGGCATTACTAGTTTCAACATGGCCGACAGAATTGAACGTCGTACGTCGTTTGTTTTCGGTTCGAATTTGACCTACACGGTATAATCCTTTAATTAATACAATAGGGTCTCTTGCTGGTAACGTCAATATTGGTTCTTACGTCTTTATGGAATGAAGGTTAGTTTTTTATATACTATCAATGCTCGTCAATGGCTTGTGGTTAATTTAGTAGGATACATTCCAGTTTGAGTTCCATGACTAAAACAAATCAATCTTGTTTGGGGAGTATAAATCCTGAACATAGGTTTTATAGTGATCAAAATATCCAGTCTGGGTAGCTTCTTTGGCGATAAGATCAACAGCTTCATTACCCTGGATCCCACTATGTCTTCGTATCGATTCCAGAACTACATACATTCCTAAACAATGACATTGAAACACACGGAATTGATTAATTGTGATAATTGATGCCTATTGAGGCCTTTCTTTTTTTAAGGAAAACAATTTCATTAATATATTTATAAAAAAAACATTTATATGTATAGATTTTTTGATACAGGAACCTTTTCGGATGTCCCTAGAATACCTCCCTAAATTATTATCACGATCTGCTCAGTAGTTTCGGCATGCATAGAGGACAAGCATTGAGTTTTATATATAAAGAAAATATAGAATACATTACAAGTCACAATCGTTTTTAGTGGATTCACAGAGATGTGTCAATGCCAAAGTCAATACCATCGTTCACATATTGATCCACTCTATAATAAGCCTTTAACACCAAAACCCGCTTGACATGGCGCTTAAACTCACAACCTGGTAATTCGGTGATATGCTTTGGAGCTTTGTTATGAAACCTAGCACTATTCCTTAAAAAACTGTTACTGGTTTTACTGAGTCTGATGGGACAACCAGTTTGTCACGGTTTCTAGTGTGTAGATCATGTTGGTTTTTTACAAAATCCAGCTTTTCAAAGTTTATAAACTAATAAAGTAATAACTTATATTGAAACTTAGAGGTATTAATATTAACGATGTAATGTCCAATTTAATAATTCTTTAATAAGTTCTTACCAATGAATCCTACTACATTGAAAAAAGAATTGTAACTAAATCTACTTTAACAAGATATACGAGGAAACGTCATCATAATAGAGATAGGAACTGAAATGAAAATGTCATATTGAAATAGAAACAATACTTAGTAAAATTTTCGATACGTTGAGTTACACATGTTGACGTTGGTCAATTGAAGTTTAGGTTTAGTAGTTTGCTTAGTATTTATTATACACGATCATTTCTGTCACACGAGACATTAGGAAACTTTTTCGACTCTTATCTTTACGTTTATCATAAACATCCAAATGTCAAACAGTTGAAAACTGTTACTCATCTATACGCTTTTTCGTAAAATAACTAAAGCTTAATTTTACTTGTTATAATATTATTGTAAAATACAAGCAGACATTAATAATCAGATTAAAAAGCAACACGACTGACTACGACTAGGTTATGCAAATTGTAGCCGAGTTTATTCCCAGGTCGATAGATTTTCATCGACTAGTACTAGAGATTTCCCCCATCTCTAATATACATATTTCGAATGTAAATTGGCACTTGATTTTCAAATACTTGTCGACCTTTAAAATAAATATGTATAGTTACACACATTAACAGAAATGAGTGCGTGTAACTGTCACACGCGATTGAAGTAAAACTTCTTTGTCGTTATAAGAGATGGCGATTAAGTTAAAAATATATACATCATATGAGAATTAAAAAAAAACATTATTCATAATGTACCACTAGTAATAATAGGTCTTTACCTATGAAATTGCCGTTCTGCTGTACTGGCCATTTCAAATCAAAATAATTTTTGTTTGGCTAAGAATTCTAATTTCAAATTAATTTTATTTTAAAAACAGAATTCTTTTTCCAAAAGTAGTCATCTTTTTGTCATCATGGATACGTTAAAAATTCGAGTAATTATGGAATATGAGTACCGTCGTGGCAGCAACGCGGCACAAGCGGCACGCAACATCAACGACGTTTACGGAGCTAACACTACAAACCAACGCACCACCTGTTATTGGTTTGCTCGCTTCCGTTCTGGGAATTTCGACCAGAAAAATGAACCTCGCGATCGTCCGAAGACTTTGGTCGACAATGACGAATTAAAGGCGATTGAGGAAACTGATGATACACAATCTACGGCTGAATTAGCAGCAGCTTTCGACGTTAGCGTCAAAACAATATTGGTCCATTTGCGTCAAATTGTCAAGGTAAAAAAGCTTGACAAATGGGTGCCTCACGAACTCAATGATCACCAGCGCGAAGTATGCGTCGAGACGTGCCTTGCACTGCTCAACAGACACACAAATGAAGGAATTTTGAACCGCATTGTTACCTGCGATGAAAAATGGATTCTGTTTGATAACCGCAAGCGCTCAGCAAGTTGGTTGGATCCTGGTTCAGCACCTAAACAATGCCCTAATGGAAAACTTACCCCTACAAAAGTGATGGTCACTGTTTGGTGGTCTAGCACCGGCGTGATTCATCACAGGTTCTTACTAAACGGGTGAGTATTACTGCAGATGTGCACTGTAAAGAACTGAACACGATGATGGAGAAGCTGGGACATCTCCAACCAGCATTGATCAATCGCTCGTCTCCGCTGCTCCTGCACGACAACGCGCGACCTCATACTGCACAGCAGACGGTCTCCAAGTTGCAAGAACTGGGGTTGGAAGTTATCCGTCATCCACCCTACTCACCAGACCTTGCGCCTACAGACTACTACTTTTTCCAGAATTTGGGTAACTCCTTGGCGGGAAAAAAATTCAATACCCGAGAGGCAGTACAAAATGCCTTTGAAAAATTTGTTGCCTCCCGTCCAGCTGATTTCTTTAAGAAGGGCATCAATAAACTGCCACTGCGTTGGCAAAGATGCATTGATTGCATGGGTGATTACTTCGATTAATACAAATAAAAAATACATGGAAAAAATTCGTTTAATTTTTTTCATACAAAACGGCAATTTCATAGGTAAAGAGACCTAATATATACATTTATTATCGTCGACCACTATACATTAAAAAAAAAATAAGTTAATTACTATTATACCTCAACTATGATATGATTGCTAATAATATTTCCCGTGTTATTTAAGTTCCGAATTAGCTGATAGATGGTACTGACACTATTGAAACCAGATGGCAGCACGGTCGTGCGCCCATAATTACATAATTAATTCTATTGTATGATTTTTATTATTATTCAATATAATATTTTTTATATTTTTTTTTTTGCGCACTTTTATATATTTTATTTACTTTATAACAAAGAGTTGCTAATAATATTTCCTGTGTTATTTAAGTTCCTAATTAGCTGATAGATGGCACTACAGATAATGAAGCTTTGATTTAATTTGTTACTTACATTGAAACTAGCTGCTTGCGGCAGCTGCACGGTCGTGTGCCCATTTATATATAATTAATTCTATTATATGATTTTTATTATTATTCAATCCAACGTTTTTATTATATTTTTTTCAAAAATTTTTGATTGATTTGTTTATAAACTATTTATTGACAAAATCAAAGATATTTAAATATCGGATGGCACAGAAACGTGACGCTATATTGCCGTAACGGACTTCCGTTGCACTGTCATCCAGTTACCTCCTAGTCGCGCCTAAAGAAGTCTTACTTCAAAACGTTAACTTTATCTACATAAATTTCATGATAGAGGTCTATATCATTGTGAGCGCAATTCTCAAAACTACTGAATAGATTTCGACAACACTATAAACAACACTTGTAACTCAATTTTTCTATTCAATAAATTGAAATAATTACATGGATTCCTTCGAAATTTAAGTTATGATCATTTTTATTTATTTTCTCCAGCAGATTTCTTTTTGCGGCCAGTCCATACATTAAAAAATTTGGTTAAGTATAAAAGAAAATTGTGTAATTTTGTGGCATACATTACGACGCACACCGCCATGATGACTGCCTACGAAATCTATGGCATACGTTTTTTTGCGATCTCTGACGTACCTACTTAAGCCTCAGTCGGCCTAACTTTTTTATAATAACAATGAGTACGTTCAGTATAGTGTTCTTGTCCTTACAAGTAACAGGACCGTTTGGCGTCAAAGAAAGCTTTTGAGTAAATTGCCCATTTTCTTTCTGAGTGTACATTTTTTTCAAGGTTCTCTGTATCTGACAAATATATTTAAAAATAAAAATATTCTCCGTAGCTACCTATTATAATGAACTGTTCATATTACAATGATTGTATTATATATGGGTAGGTATATGTATTCACGTAACAGCGCTAATGAGGGATTCTCAAGGATAATGCAGGTTTTATATATGTTGGCATTAACTAACTGACAACATACATACTTACTGAGAAGTTGTCATAATTCTACAAAAAAAAAAAATTGTGCGTGGAGTCTCTCCGCGCGGAAGAAGTGAAACTTCGTAATGTGGAAATGAAAATAGGAAGGGGTAGAAATTCATATTTAGTGAAATCATATTGTTTCTTTAAAACAAAATTTATAAACATTGCTTACAATTTACAATTGATCGCATCTTTTAATTATCATTTTCGAGTGGAGAAATATTCAAATCTATAACATGTACAATGGGATTATGATAACTAAAGTAAGATACGAAATGTTTGATTATTTATCTCGTTCTGTCTCTATTTCCCCTCCATGGCAGCGTTAAACGTTTAACGTTACCTTGTTGGAAGTCGCATTAGAAGTTTCACTTCAAAAAAGTAAAATATTCCCAAAACGCTGAGAATAAAATTAACATTAATATACTTGACGAATGCAAAAAAAAAGTCTAACTTTTTAAAAGTAATAAATTAAATGTTGTATTTTTGCATGTCATTGTACTAGAGTTGAGTTGAGTCGAGTTGACAGCACTAAAAACTATCAAATAACTGCTATATAATATGATGGTACAACTGCGGCCTCAAACAACAAAACAAATGCTCGGCGGGCATTTCTACGTCAATAGGTGGGAAGGAATTGACAAGATTGGTTATAAATAAACGACTAAATTTATTCACCCTCAAAGTAAATACTGTTTACATTACATTAGCGACCTGTCTCTGCTTCGTACGGGTGCAATGTACGAATGTGACGGTATAAGTATCCAGGCGATTTAGAATAATATATTATACAAGTCATAAGGCGCATTGACAGTTCTTTAGAATCAAATAAACTAAATTAGTCTCATCACCTAAATATTTTTTTGCGTATATTAAACCTGCTTGTATCCTATAAAATATTCATTGGAACTATATGCAGTAAAATGAAATTATGATATACATTAAATGACCAAGGTAAGTAACATATAACTGGATAAACAGGTTTGTAATTTTCGAGTATGTCATCATCCTCTTTGGCGGACTGGTTGAAACGTTCGAAATTATTGTAAACTAGCTGTGCCCGCGACTACATCCGCGTAATATTCAAATTCAAATTCAAAAACACTTTATTCAATTTAGGCTCTGAGAAGGCACTCATGAACGTCAAAACTACCACCGGTTCGGAAAACAACCCAGTCATCGAGAAGAACCGGCAAGAAACTCGATCTGGTTTATCTTTTTAACAAATATATATAATATTTAGAATAATAATATATTCTATATAATAGTAAATTTCACAAACGTTTTTAATGGATGCACAGAGATGAGTCAATTCCAGACATTACCATCGTTCACATATTGATCCACTCTATAATAGCCTTTTGACACCAAAACCCGCTTGACATGGCGCTTAAATTCACAATCCGGCAAATCGGTAATATCCTTTGGGACTTTGTTGTAAAATCTAACACTATTTCCCAAAAAACTGTTACTGGTTTTACTAAGTCTAAAGCTATTAAAATTAAAAAAGCCATGATTAATAAAAACATCTGAATCGATACATCTGACAAATTTATATGGGACCACCTCTGAGTATAAGCAATTCAAATAAAAAAAGAATCACTAAAATCGGGTCACAATTATTCTTGTATTTTATTTTTGGCAACCAGTCTTCTAGTAGACTATTGATGCCATTGTCAAGTGAGTATCGCTATTACAAGTTTCTTGATATAATTACAATGAACTAACAAGACGGTGGCCATCTTGTTAGAACTTTCCATGGAGCTTTTGTGGCATCTCAGAATTCATGGTCCGTGGTATTTTTTTCCATTCACTTCACTTATGCACAATAAACAAATTATATTACATAAAACACCACCAATTTTACATAGTAGTCAGGTAACACAAGATTATGAATAAAATATAAAATCCACTACATGACAGACCAAAATCCCGCCGAAAACTCCGGGTTACAATTGGCGAAAATATTGATTAACATACATACAACTGAACATAGTACCTCCTCCTTTTTCGAAGTCGGTCAAAAATGGCAAAGGGCCAATGAAATCCAAAAACCTATTAGCATAAAACCATACACGAAAAATTCCACATCAAATGTTTATAGTCCTATGTCGGTACGTTCTATAGTTTGACGTGATTGACACTCAAAGGTACCGTGTTTTCATTATAGATTATTTTTATTTAGATACTTTAAACATTAAAATGCTCAAAGATGTTAATAGTATGAATACAAAATAATATAGAACGTGTGTGGATTAATATTCTCGCTATTAAATTAATATTAAAAATGTATGCGAATAACACCAAAGTAGATGAGAGGTTAACGAAAGCAGAAATTTTACATTTATATTTTGTTTACTGTATAATATATTAAACATATTAACGCATCTGCGGATAGATATACCATATTAATCTGATATTTTATGAATCAAAAGCATATAAGCAATAAAAAATACACATAATATACTATCTTTGTTATGCATTATTATTTGATGTTATTCCCTGTACAGCTCGTATGAACATACATTAATAAATATTTTTGATGTAATTAGGCTTTGATGGCATATTTTTTAGGTTATGAAATTAGGCCTAGAGTAAACATAATCACTAAAAACGTGTGTTGCTAAATGTGACCTTAATTCATACCTAGTATAGGATTTTCATCATTTAAAATGCTGCTGATGCTAAATCTCACCCGGTACACTGTTAGTATATACATATGTAATATATCAAAATAAATCGGTGTTTTTTTCAAATCTTAAATGTTGCTATGCCATTCGACTGGTTTATTAACGTATTGCTTACACTTGTGCGTAAGTTATAGGCTTAGTACAATTAACTTACAGTAGGTTTTTTTGGCGGGATCTTGGTCTGTCATGTAGTGGATTTTATTTTTTATTCATAATCTTGTGTTACTTGACTCTATATTGTGTAAAATTGGTGGTGTTTTATGTGATATAGTTTGTTTATTGTGCATAAGTGAAGTGAATGGAAAATAATGCCATGGACCATGAATTCTGAGATGCCACAAAAATTCCATGGAAGCTTCTAACAAGATGGCCACCATCTTATGATTTCTTCCTAAAATTAGATATTATGAAACCTAGGAGCCTACTCAAAATACAGCAAACAAAATTGGTTATTATATTATTCTTATTATATTAATATTAAGTTCTTATATTCATTTTGTAAACAGAATTAGAATAGTCTCAGTTGTGGGGTAAATAACAAGGAAGTACGAAATTATAATTATATAGGTAATATATATATATAGGTTAATCAGTTCACCCTCTCTCTATTTGAGAGACTAGTCAGAGTCCGACAGCAGTAGATTCCTATTAATTGCTATTCTTCAAATTTATGCAGACCAAGTATCCTTTTAAGATATATCAATATCCATTAAGTAACTCCACTGAACCAACCATCCGCGCACAACACATTACTGTGACTAGGCTATTTAAATTTTGTGCTATAGGAAAAGGATTTTTTATAGATATTCCGTTTACGGTTGTAAGGATAATCTAATCAGCTTTAACCTTTTCATTTAAACAAAGAAATGTAGGAACGCAAAGCTTACAATTCTCTGACAAGAGAAGAGTCGAAGAAATAATAATAATTCTTAAATATATCACATGGTTTTCTTGTCGTTTTAAAGACCAACTTGAAGGATTGCTCTATAATAAAGCAAATAAGATACTGGGGATTAATCAATACTACTGTTAAAATTTTCAAACTCATTTTCAAATGGTTACTTTCACAAAGCCAAACAAATTCAGAGATATAATTAAAAAATCACAGTTTAAAATATAATTAATATTTCGGTAGTTCAAAACATATACATCTTTACTTAAAACAAAATCCACTAATTATTAAAGCAAAACTGACACTCGTCACACACTTCAGTTTTTATATATTAGACATGTTTAAGTCAATGTTGTTATAATACTTATTATAAGAAATTGTGAAATCTGTGATACCGTTTGCAACCAGTGCAGATAGCTACATTACTACATTACATACCGCCCCGCAGTCACAGCGCGCCGAGTCAATTCATCCGCACCGGTATTTAAACTCTGCACACTGCCCGTGTCCAGTACGCAATCGGTTTAATTTGCACCAGTCACCTTGGGTCAGTCGAAGCCCTTTAATTTGACGCAAGGGTCGATATCGTATCTTGCCTCACCCAACTTTGACCCTTGCCAGGTTTTTAGCCATTCGCTCCATATGCTCGATTCCCTATTACCTTTTTCCGCAGCAATTTTGTAAGCTGGTCGTCGGGATTTTAATCTATGGCATGGGGGATTAAATACGTCACCATTCATAGGGAGACTAATGTTTTGCTTTACTTTAATAAGCTCTCTCTTTTGGCCTCATTCCTTCTCAAAGCTGGCGGAGCTATATGGCAAAGTACCGGTAGCCATTCCGTGGAACACGTTAACGTCTCGAATAAGGTTCGCATAGATATATTCAGCTCAAGATCCACTTTTTGCACATAGGCACTACCCAACCACACCGGGGAACAATATTCAGTCACGGGATATACCAACGATCTGTATGTAAATGAGCGGTCAAGTATAACACCTAGGTACCTCGGGTAATGATTATGACGCGGATGTATACCATTGAAGGAATCCTTCAACTCGCGCCGGGCTAATTGATTGTGCAGATGGAAGTAACATGTTTCTGTTTTACTTAGGTTAGGTATGAAACGCCAAGTTTCGAAGTATTCTGCCAGAATTTCCATGTCTTCTGATAAGGTAACTTCCATATCAGAGAAAGCCTTTGCTTGCGTTATCAGATATATGTCATCAGCGTAATTTAATTTTCTAGAGATAATAGCTGGTAAATCATGGATATGTAAATTAAATAACATCGGGGCTAAAACAGAACCCTGTGGAAGGCCATTGTTTAGCTTTCTGACATCGCTAACCGCAGAACCTAGATGTACTCTAAATAACCGCTGTGAAGATATGTTGGATAAAAGCTGAACAATTTCTCTACTCGGAACCACAGACAACAGCTTATACAATAAGCCCTCTCGCCACACACTATCATATGCGGCAGCAAGGTCTATGAAAACGGCTCCCGATTTACGTTCCCGTTGAAACACTGTCTCTATATGAGTAGTCAGAGCCAGCACTTGGTCTGTACAGCTTCTACCACATCTAAAATCAGCCTGTTTTATAGGTACAACGTCATCGATAAGCTTCGCAATACGCGACAGTACCACTCGTTCTAATAATTTGTAATAGTTGCTAAGGAGAGCTGTTAGGCGGTAACTGGATGGGGCATCATCGGAACTACTTGACTTTAAAAAGGCAATAACTTTTGTCTCCTTGAAGTCTTTAAGAAGGGTATTTGTCAAAAGGATGGCGGTAAAGAAGAGACTTATCCATTTTCGTGCAGCAGGGCCAAGTTCACGAGAAACTCATTATAAACACCGTCATTACCAGCCGCTTTGCCTGTCTGCAGATTTTTGATACCACGGTGGATTTCTTCGACTGAAAATCGTTTGGCTAAATCGTTAGTAAAGTTTTTAGTTGCAACGTTACTGTAAATTATGTACATGTTGACTTGGAACATTTAAAACGTAATTATTATTATAATAGGTGTGCATAATACATAAAGATTTTTAGACATTTGTAGGTGGTAGAGCCACGCTGAAGCTATTACTGGTTTCAGCATGAATGGATCGGCTCACTCGGGGTAGTACCACCTTTTCACAGAAAACCGACGTGAAGTAATAGTGCTTGCATTGTTGCGATTCGTTCAGTCAGTGAGAGCGCTGGAGGCCCACTTCCTTTCCCCCTTCCCCGTCCCCTCTCCCTCTCCCCCTCCTCCTCCCTACTCCCCCAAACACAAACTGGCAACGCACTTACGACTCCTCTGGTGTTGCAAGTGTCTATGAACGGTGGTGATCACTCAACATCAGGTAACCCACCTGCTCATTTGCCTTCTATAATATAAAAAAAGTCACATAAATCACATCACGCTAATATCTTTGGAGCAGTTTTTCATCTTGATTGTTACAAGTCTGTATTTAGACTGGGAAAATTTAATTATAGTTACATAGCGTGATTTTTATTTAGCATGTCAAAATGAATACAACTGACTATTAACATATAATCTAGATCTACTAACAAACTCAAACCTGAAATAGTTACATTAAACTAAAATTTATCTTCATTTCACTCTTGATAAAATTTTCCAACGAAGGAATAGACATTTTTACGGTCTCTTATATATCTTGAAATAATATTTCAATCTCGTAATATAAATAACTAATTTAGTTAAGAATGTATTATAATTTCATATTAATTTTCGTATTCTATAACTTCGTGAAGCGTAATAACTTTTATAAGCCTAATGAAAAGCGAAATCAACGTATAATTTTCCTTTATAAAATTTGTATGGGCTTTTTTAAGCTATCAGCAAGAAATATAATTAGGAACTTAATAATTGTTGTAATATAAGACATAACATTTTACTTTAACAATATTTATATAGTATAATAGTTGACCTGTCTTGATAATAAAAAAAATCCTAAAAGTCAACTGCAGCGCCACCTACCGGGTCTAGTGGTGAATCTAAAACATTTGTGAATCCACCTGAACACACAGAAAAAATAATTAAAATCTGTCCAACCGTTTAGGAGGATTTCAGTGACATACACACGGTCAGAAGAATTATATACATAAGGATAATTAAATAATAATCAATTGCCGAATGTGTGTAAGCGTATCTGATACATATCGAAGGAAGAAAGCGGAATTGTCGTAACTTGGAAAACCCAAGCTTACACCAGAGCCAAAAAAAAAATTATAAGTCATATTATATTTATAGAGATAGAAAGTTGAAAATTGATATGTAATCACATAATCTAAAGCCTATATGATGCCAAAAATGCTAAAGATGCTAAAATGCATATTTTACTACATTTTTGTGTGTATTGCTAAAACTAGGCAAAAAACCAAGGTAGTATCGATGAAAAATTTAATCGTGGGAAAACGAGACGCAGACCAATCGAAGCGGTTTTTTTTAATACAAAATATGGTAAAATGTGATTTAGCCTAAAATGCAAGTTACGACTATTCCGCTTATCCCGTCGATATGAAGATACACACCCCTCCGCACCCTCGCACTACGGCCGGAATGTACATTGTACATGTCAGTCAGTAATAAACTAGCTACACTCTACATTGTACATGTCAGTCAGTAATAAACTAGCTACACTCTACATTGTACATGTCAGTCAGTAATAAACTAGCTACACTCTACATTGTACATGTCAGTCAGTAATAAACTAGCTACACTCTACATTGTACATGTCAGTCAGTAATAAACTAGCTACACTCTACATTGTACATGTCAGTCAGTAATAAACTAGCTACACTCTACATTGTACATGTCAGTCAGTAATAAACTAGCTACACTCTACATTGTACATGTCAGTCAGTAATAAACTAGCTACACTCTACATATGTTTTCTCATTTACCGAAAGACACATCAGTATAACTTCAAAATGACTGTACCTATTTAGGTAATTCCTTTTAACTGTATCTGTAATTGTTAGAACAACGTTCACATGAAAGAAAATGTTTAAAAAATCATACGGAAAACTGAATATCTCGATATAAAAAAGTTTATGAGACAAAAGACAGTAGAGAATTCTTCAAAAATATCGACATAATTCACAGATTCATGTTCAGTTGTCATTTTATTTCATTATATTGTCGTACCGGAAAGGGAAGATATGATATCATTTTCCTCATTAGTACAACCGTACGAAGCAAGGACGGACAGCTAGTGACAAATATCTTTAATCCTAGACATGCATATATACCGGAACTATTTTGGTAACAAAAGTATAATATCTTTAATTGAGAGTTAAAGAGTACAGTAAAGAACTAAAGTAATATACAAACAACCTGGCCAAAATTTAGGTCAAAGGTAAAATTTCAGATTGATGTCTAAAATCATTTTGTGCTTCATGGGATCTACATGTTTTATCTAGATTTGTAGGCTGTATTTTATTCTTTTAATTATAATTTTTCGTTACTACTTAACGCCAGACACCTACAGCCAGGTATCTCTGCTACATTTTGTGCTTAATCCCTATGGGAAAGCCTAATGATATATGGCCTAGATCAGCAACACTCAACCTGCGGCCCAACGGATCTTTGTAGTTGGCCCACCCGATTATACTTTATTTCCAATTATTTTAAATTTCGTGCCCATCAGAAAAACTATGAGCAAGTTGAGAAGAACCCAGATAATTCGACCACAATGCGTTCCTTATGATATAACATCGCACGGCGTCACCACAGTGTTTTTTTTTTATGTTTCTCAATTTTGAAAGATGGCGACATTATAAAAAATATTATTTGTCGAAAAAATAATATTTAAAATGCAGGAATTTCAAATATACATAAAGCGGCGCAACCAACGTTGTTAATTTGAAATTACGTTTTTTTATTTAATACCTAAATATTTGTAGTTTGCGGCCCGCGGCATTAGAGTGAAAAATGTTTGTGGCCCGTTTAAAAAAACAGGTTGAGTACCACTAGCCTAGATAGTACTCTAAAAAGTATTTAAAACCAGTTACGCCATTTCGAAGATTAGCCCCGAATATATCAACCAACACTATATGGTTTCTCCGTAAATTATTAATGTTTTATCACATATCGATGTACTTACTATATTTTATCGTAGTACCCGTTTACTGGCATATTAGTCAATTTATATTCATCATAGTAAGCTAGCGACATTTGATATATTTAGTAAAATAAATAAGTTTTAGTGCAGAAATCCATGGAAAAACTATACCCAGCATTTTATATGTGATGCACTTCATAACAATACATAACATAACACTATTTGGTATGAGAATAAGAATATGAGATTTTTTTTAATAAATGGGTTACCATATGGACGTAGCAGAGTCATGATAGAAAGTTACGAATGTGAAACAATTTGCCAGTTGAAGAAAAATATTTTATCTGATAAAATATTTGTTCTATGATTGTGTGCCAACGTCAAACGTTTGTTTTAAATTTAAAGTGCCATTATCAATCAAATAAATTTATTTCGCATTAAAAATACATTTCTATTGTAGTAACTATACTATAGTGAAGTTTAAATTCAATTTATTATATCAACAACAATAGTCCGGTGAAGCTGTTAAGACCTTGCTAGGTCAATAGCGTAGTCAGTTCGAAAAAAAAATATTATATCAACTCTACCTGTGATCTGCAGTTCTACACGCATATAATATTTAGAATTATGAAAGTTTGTTAACGCAGTTAGGTAATCTCATATAGATTTCATGTAAAACAGGACTGTTGCATAGGAAAGTGACCGCGCTAGCTCTCACAGCATGATACCTCATTGAAATAGGCATTCACAGCTCTTCTTTTCATTAGCAACATTCTTTTTCGTTATGGTTCTGTTCTCCTCTCTAGCATCATATAAATTAGTAAAGTTGGAGAACATTCAAAATACTAATAAGATAGTTGCTACGCTTTTGGCAACTAACATAACTTACATACTGTATGGTGTGCTTCAAGGGGAAAATAAATAAATAGGTTATTTAAGGGTCGACAACGCACATGTAACACTTCTGGTGTTACAAGCGTCCATAGGCTGCGGTGTCCACTTTAAATCGTGGTATAAAAAAAACTGAACGGTAATCTTTGAATTTTGTCAATATTTATGAGAATCTTTCTGCTGTCGTTTTCTATCTCATTTTCGTTGTTATATGAATATTTTTGGACCCAAAATTTGTATTTTTCCATACGATTCTTTCATACGAACCTTGTTGCAATAATGTTTTTCCTATTCCCTATAAATATAGTAAGCATGGTTATAAACATAAATCTTCCGGATTTTTTTTTTCATGTGCTAGTATAAAAATCTATGGCATAATTTAAGACGACGAAGCGCACACACCGATACACGTTGATAATGACTTTGTTTCATATTATTTGTTGATGCTGAAAGCAACCTACCTATATGGCTGGGGGCACTAGCGTGACTCCGCCAAGTCGAGCAAAAAAGCGGCACAGCCGTACGTACTATCCTTTTCTCGAAGCAATTCAGGCCATTTTTAACCCCCTATAAGTTCGTTATGGATAATAAAATTAGAAGCCTGAATTTTCAGTAACCAAGCAGGCATTGTATAAACATGGTATATTTATATAATTTTTTATGTTTTAGATAAAATATATTAACTTGGCAAACGCAGTAATCAATCTAGTTTAATATAATATGTATTACTTGTGAGATACATTCAGTGTTATTACAAAAAAGTTAAATACGTATTGAATACTTGCTTTAAAAAGGTTTCGTATAAAAGGCACCGCACTCACTGAATGTTTGTCATCTTGCTCTTTTGTCTCGCTTTGGTTAGGTTAGGTTAGACTTGCGAAAAAGGATAACGCGAACTTGCCTCGGGCGAGCGCGGTACATTTAATTCGAAACCTTTTTAAAGCAAGCATTTAATACGTATTCAACTTTTTTGTAATAACACCGATTGTGTTTTCATGTGATGGCCAAGTCAATCTATTTCATTTAAAACATAAAAGATTTTTAATATTGCTATGGTCACTATAAGATGTTTTTAGGTTAGCTAATTACGTAAGAACTTAAGACAGAAGGTACCTTAAGTAGGTACTTAATAAAGTAACCGACTTGGTGTTACATGGATCTCACAATTTTTTACGATAGAAGAACTGAGTTGCGAGACTTGGTTTTTTTTACAAGTTTTGTTTTTTTGACGTACTAATGTTATAAAGCTGGAGGGTTTGTTTGTTTGGTGAATCGCGCTAATCTCAGGAACTACTTGTCCGATTTGAAAAATTCTTTTAGTGTTAGATAGCTCATTTATTGAGGAAGGCTTATAAGTAACAAAGTAACTATTCCATGGGGACGAAGCTAGTTAAAAATATAAGTTAATTACCAGCTTATTCACGTTAATTTTTCATAGAAAAGTATTCAAGCAAGCTTGCTCACGATATATCCGACACTTTGTCGGCGTACATGCTGAGAATTTTGATGGATATAGACGTCATTCGTGTCTTATACTAAAGATATGAATAAAAATTCTATATATATATTAAATTTACTAATATTTTCATGATTTATTCATACCTATCTGTTGAGTGACATTTAAGTAAATCATATTACCAGTATATCGATTACAAGAGAGTACCCTTTTTGAAGCTCCACTTAGGCAAAGGTTAAGGGAAACACACATATAAAGACTAACAAAATAATGTCACGTCAGCGGCCTTTTGGCCTATTTAATCTTACTTAAAAAAGGTTTTTATGTGTGGGCCTAAGTATACATTGTGGGTGGCGAGCGAAGAGCTTAATTAAGCCCCTAATAAAAGTCGACAGTCAAAGCGCATGTCAACAAAATATTACTCCTATTCACGAATTGATGAAATGTTTGACCTGTAAAATAAAAAGTTTTATAGTAATTGTAACTATTCAAAATATGAAATGAATGATAGCTTGTTTGCAGATTCGCCATTTTTCCGTTAATCAGTCAGACAGTTATTCTTTCATATGTATGGATATAAAATAAAGAATCAAAAACGATTACTGCAACCGAAACATATATTGGAATCCGTGGAGAATTGCTACTAAAACTATATTTTATTAGCTATTAATATCAAAAATGCAATCAAAAATATATGGAAGTGACGAAAATTTTTATTGACCATCATCATTTTTAAAAATTTATTCAGCTACATTATATCGATAATAGTGAAATGAGTATAGACTATACCTTTTTTTACTTATTAAAAAATGCATACGTAATTAGGCTGTTGTATTCCAGCAAAAAGGACGTCTTTATCTAACGGGTTAATATTTAAAAAGACTAAATAAATACAGTAGATAAGAAACACAGATGATGGCACTACACAGGATTAACCAACTTCACAAACACTAGTTTTAATAGTAGCACTTCATAAACAGTTACATACATAACTTTGTAGTAAATCATTTATGAACGCAATATAACTTTATTATTTACTAGCTGACCCGTGCAACTCGGTCTGCATCAAATCGGTATCACCGGTTGCAATTGTATTTTTAAACGCGAAAAGTTTTAACCCTAAAAAAAACCGAAGAAAAAGCCGATTGCAGCCACACCTACCGTTTCCAAATGTAAATCCAAACTATCAAGGGAGTCACTCAAACATATATGTAGATGGTATGTGAAAAATATTTTAAAATAAGCCTACAACCCGTTCGTAGTATCATCTACCGGGTTAAATTAAAATAAATACTAACCTATATATATTGGTGGTAATGTAAAAAAAAGCTTGAGAGGTCTATGGTACGAACAAACGAAGTTCCTTTCCCTTTTTTGTAGACGTTTACTATACAGTCAGTATAGTTTACATTATAAAATATCAAGTTGATAGAATTAAATTGTAAATTAAACGATAAAATATATTCATATAATAAATAACGATAAATTAAACACTGAATGATATCATAACTATTTTCAACTAGTATCAAAACTTTTTCACACTTCATTGTATTGATGAAAAATAGAAATATTAAAAAGATATGAGCACGACGCGTCAACTGTCACTTGCCTGTAACTATTCGTCTAAGAGCTAGTAACGGTTTCGACAGCGAATTTCAATAAGCCAGTTTTTTATATATCTTTATGTTCTTCCGAACAGCGTGCGGGATACTTAGCTGCCGGTAAACATTGCGTTTATTAGTGCATATCATCGCACCTTTACAGGCAAAAATATTGGTTTTTATATAATTTTAGAATGTTTTTCACTAACTTTGAAACGCTACTAAAATATGAAATTATTGTTGCCAGACATTTTTGTTATTAACAATAATATGCCTGGTACTATTTTTTGTAAATAAAAAAAGTATGTTATGTATAGAATACCTTAGCTATAGCTATAGTTTAGCGCAACACTGGCTGTATGATAAAGATAGAGATAATTGTGGAAGCGCCTGTTATAGACACAGGTATTCAAGATGGCATCAGTCCCAAGTTCTATGTCTACGTTTATCATTGTTTTTCATTGTTTACGGTGAAATCTTAATTATGGTTAATAAAATAAAATATGTTCTTTGCAATGGAAAAAATAAAATGGTTTGAAATGAATTATTTTATTTATAAAGAATATCATCGGGCATATTATTGTCAATAACAAAATTGTCTGGCAGTGATTTTTTTAATAGTGTTTAAAAGTTACTGAAAAAAAATGTTCCTAAAATTATTTATAACTCTAAATTTTGACCTGTAAAGGTGTGATGCGAATTAAAAAACACAACATTAACCGGCTACCAGGTATCCTGAATCCTGTTTGGAAGGGGATAATATATCTTCACATTAAAGAACCAGCTTTTCTAAAATTCTCGTTCTTCCAACGTTGCTGGCTCTTGTACTAAGGTGTCGCAAAAAAGTCTAGTTACATTAACTACAATTTTTTGTCTTTCGTTATCCTGGAGAACCCCTTGCGTTTTATGGGATAAAAAGTATCCTAAATGTAACCTTGTCATATTAGTTATTACTGTGTCACGTTTCGTTAAAATCGGTTCAGTACTTTCAGCGTGATGCGTGTTCACAGGGACAGAAAGACAGACAGACATACAAAAATTGTAAAAGGATTATTTTTGACTTCTATATCGATAACAAAGTCTATAGTCTAAGCGATCAAAATTTTCTAAAAATATTTAATGTACAGATTTGGCTTTGTTACAGTTTTATTATAGTACTAGCCTCTGCCCGCGACTTCGTTCGCGTGGAATAATTACATTGGGCTAACTCTAACACGCAGCGGAAGCTCTCAAGAGGAAAAAAAACCCGATTTTGAAACATTCTTCATTGATGCTCCGCTCCTATTGGTCTTAGCGTGATCATATATAGTCTATAATCTTTCTCGATAAATGAGCTATATAACACTGAAATAATTTTTCAAATCGGAGCAGTAGTTCCTGAGATTACCCCCTACAACGTCACAAACTTTACCTCTTTATAATATTATAGCCCCTGCCCGCGACTTCGTCCACGTAGTAATAGTTACTACTCTGGGCTAACGCTGACACGCAGTAGAAGCGCTCAAAAAGAAAAAAAACTTCTCGATTTTGAAACATTTTTCATCTGTGCTCCGCCCCTATTGGCCTTAGCGTGATGACATATAGCCTATAACCATTCTCGATGAATGAGCTATATAACACTGAAAGAATTATTCAAATCGGACCAGTAGTTCCTGAGATTACCCCCTAAAACGCCACAACGTCACAAACTCACAAACTGACAACTTTACCTCTTTATAATATTAGGTCTTTACCTATGAAATTGCCGTATGGTATGAAAAAATTTAAACGAATTTTTTTCATGTATTTTTTATTTGTATTTATCGAAGTAATCACCCATGCAATCAATGCATCTTTGCCAACGCAGTGGCAGTTTATTGATGCCCTTCTTAAAGAAATCAGCTGGACGGGAGGCAACAAATTCTTCAAAGGCATTTTGTACTGCCTCTCGAGTATTGAATTTTTTTCCCGCCAAGGAGTTATCCAAATTCTGGAAAAAGTAGTAGTCTGTAGGCGCAGGTCTAGTGAGTAGGGCGGATGACGGAGAACTTCCAACCCCAGTTCTTGCAACTTGGAGACCGTCTGCTGTGCAGTATGAGGTCGCGCGTTGTCGTGCAGGAGCAGCGGAGACGAGCGATTAACCAATGCTGGTTGGAGATATGCCAGGTTCTCCATCATTGTGTTCAGTTCTTCACAGTACACATCTGCAGTAATGCTCACCCTGTTTGGTAAGAAGCTGTGATGAATCACACCGGCGCTAGACCACCAAACAGTGACCATCACTTTTCTATGGGTAAGTTTTCGTTTAGGGCATTGTTTAGGTGCTGAACCAAGATCCAACCAACTTGTTGAGCGGTTGCG
Source organism: Antheraea yamamai (assembly GCA_036509395.1). Classification (NCBI taxonomy): domain Eukaryota; kingdom Metazoa; phylum Arthropoda; class Insecta; order Lepidoptera; family Saturniidae; genus Antheraea; species Antheraea yamamai. Next base: position 10,294,336 of record AP028433.1, read on the forward strand.
GTTATCAAACAGAATCCATTTTTCATCGCAGGTAACAATGCGGTTCAAAATTCCTTCATTTGTGTGTCTGTTGAGCAGTGCAAGGCACGTCTCGACGCGTACTTCGCGCTGGCGATCATTGAGTTCGTGGGGCACCCATTTATCAAGCTTTTTTACCTTGCCAATTTGACGCAAATGGACCAATATTGTTTTGACGCTAACGTCGAAAGCTGCTGCTAATTCAGCTGTAGATTGTGTATCATCAGCTTCCACAGTCGCCTTTAATTCGTCATTGTCGACCAAAGTCTTCGGACGACCGCGAGGTTCATTTTTCAGGTTGAAATTCCCAGAACGGAAGCGAGCAAACCAATAACAGGTGGTGCGTTGGTTTGTAGTGTTAGCCCCGTAAACGTCGTTGATGTTGCGTGCCGCTTGTACCGCGTTGCTGCCACGACGGTACTCATATTCCATAATTACTCAAATTTTTAACGTATCCATGATGACAAAAAAGATTGAAATGCGATGAAAATGTAACACTAATCAATAAACAAATGACTACTTTTGGAAAAAGAATTCCATGTTTTTAAAATAAAATAAATTTGAAATTAGAATTCTTAGCCAAACAAAAATTATTTTGATTTGAAATGGCCACTAGTGCAGAACGGCAATTTCATAGGTAAAGACCTATTAATTTCAATAACTCATATAAGTATGAATATGTAGCTTAGCCTAGGTTAGCTCAGTTAGGTCGCGAATTGCATGAATCAGGCAACAGTCCAAGCCGAGTTGTGCCGTGCACCCTTGAGCTAGTTATCAAAATAAAATCGGCTGAATTCCTTAAGCGTTCGACTTAGTAGCTGTAGCGATGAAGCTATTAAGTCCTTTGCTACGTCAATAGCGTAGTAAGATCGAGAAAAAAAAAGTTTCCTACAAATTAAAAAAAAATGAAGAGAATCGGATAAGACACAGAGGAGGGAGATGTTCTTAACTGTTCTCCCACTGCCGATTTATATATAGAAGAAGAAAAATATTATACAAAAAATATTTGAAAAGAATCACAAAAGGCTTATTCTGGTAATATTAATAAAAATTATTTTAAAATTAATAGTCGATATAATATTAAACTACTTTTTACATCGCATACTTCAAAATAATGCCCCCCTATACTTTTACCATACTTTATACATACATATTAGAATATGTAGCAACTGTGAGTCACAAAATAGCTAACACATTTTGATTTTAGTTTACGATAAATAAATATATAGAGAAGATCTAATAGTGATACTGTCATATCGTTGAGGTCACATTTATATAGGGAAGCTAAAATTTAAAATATATACAAAGGAAGCCTGTGGTAAAAGTTTTTATTATATTTTATAACTAGTTGTCACCCGCGACCTCGTCGACGTGGAATTTAGCACAAAATTGTTTGTGTGTGAAAGTGCACTGTACTGGATACTGCTTCCTTAATTTATTATATACTAGCTGTACCCGCAGCTCCACATGCGATTTTTTAAATTGTATTGATGAAATATAAAATTGTGAGACCATATATAATTATAGAAATGCTCTTTAAAAACAATTGTAAGTACGACACACTCGTCACTTGCAGTAACATGTACCGTACCCATTAGATATATAAATACTACCAGTGTGTCAAATGAGGTTTATGATCAGCAACATATTTGGAACCTTAACCTACTATATAACTACCACAGTTCTCACTTACACTGTATAAGGAACTAAAGAAACAATGACTTAAAGATGTTATTATAATGATATAATATGCCCATATTGTCAATAAGTCATACGTTTATGGTATAAAAATGTATTAGAAAGACCCCTTCTATCTTTCAAATTGCTATGAATAATTATAATGTTGAATTGAAAACAATAAATGAGCTGACGTCTTGAACTCTTGCATGAATATAAATCAAGATATAAAACTTTGTAATTATCTAAGCAGTTTATAATATTCGACAATTTAAATAGTCTTCATTGACCTCGATACAATATTATTTTATTTTACTATGGTTACTGAACTATGTAGACGAAAGTGCAGTAAATAAAACAAAATGGCCGCCAAAATTACCAAAAATACAATATAATTCAAATTACATACATAGATACAAATATATGAATTACAATTATATTTATTCTTGGAGTCCAGTACAACGCACGTCTTACGCAATGTTTACAGTGAACATCATATGTTTGCTAAATTACATGCGGATAAAGTCGCGGGTCATAGTTCGTCTAAAGTAGAATAACCTAAATTACTTCCTATAAGGTCAGCTATCTGCCAGTGAAAATCTCGTGAAAAACGGTTCAACCGTTTTGGAGATGGCATTGTGGGCGAAGCCACAGTTAACAGCTAGTCTAAATTGAAAAAGACTAAATTACTTTTTATAATGTCCGCTATATGTCGGCGAAAGTCCCGTAAAAATCGGTCGAACCCTTTTGGAGATAATACTGCGGGCAAAGCCACGGTTAACAGCTAGTCTAAATTAGAGTAGCCTAAGTAACCCGCTGTAATTTTAGCTGCCTCACAGTGAAATTCCTGTCAAAATCGGTCCAGCCGTTTCCGAGATTACCCGGTATTAACTACTCGACAATGGCAGTAATAATCTAAAAGATTGGTTGCCAAAAATAAAGTAAAAAAAAAAAAAATATCCATGAATAATTACATTACATTATAAATGGACAATTCAATTACTTTTTATGCCTATATAAGACAATATCTTCACATGATAATGACGATGTTCATTAAAAATCTTATCAGTATGCAAATTATGATATGGAAAATATGGTTTTGGCGATATATACATGTATTTTAAACCAAAGAATAACAATCTATTAACTCTTGAAGTCAATTTGTTCAAAAATGTACTCGGCCTAATTTACCGCTATTAGATATTTTTAATCAGATTTTAGAACGTTATATATTTATGTAATCATATTAAAAAAAATTGTTAACAGTTATAACTACCTTACTCAGGTAAATTCTATTAAAATTTGAATCAGCTCTCCTAACATTTAAACGTAATTACCTCTTCAGAGGCTGACAAAGTTTAATTTCTTCGAAAGTGATAAATTTAAATTGTATTAAATATAACGAATTCCTAAAACTTAAACTTTAAAAGTAGAAAACGTACTAAAATTGAATTAACCTTCTTACATAAAAAAAATTTAGAAGTATTTTAGTGCACAGAATGGTGTTAAGGTACGCAAAGCACTCTATTTACTTTAAATCACTTTTATTCGAAGAGATACCCTCATACCCTAGTGTAAAGAATTATGCAAAGGACAATAAATTTATTCCGTAACAAGATAATGAATCTCATTACACCGTGACATCAATGAAATTATAAGTAAAAAGACGTGTAATATAATTGCGTGACATAAATTATCTATACATATAATAAGAATGTAAATTTAACGTGTCTGTACTTTTTGGATTTCGTGAAAAAATTTATTGCAGGTGTCTAGAAGTAAGTAATAAAATACATTTCAATTGTTATTAGAAATGTCTATCTACCTGTCTGCCAGTCTGTATGTCACACGCGTCACTGCTAAAGTACTGGCTTCACAATAAAACCTCACCGAGAAAATCATTAGTCTTTGTTACATTAAAATCGGTCCACTTTATCAAAAGTTATTGTAATTTGAATGACGGCTCGAGTTAAGTACGAGAGAAAAGTAGATATATAAATGGACTTTATATATTCAGATGAATTTGTTAGTCACTGTTTTTTTACATTGGTTCGTCGCGGGTACAGCTAGTAACTAATAATAATGAATTGCTGCGCTCGAGTTGTATTATTGTATATTGTTGTATATTGTAATACAGGCGCGACAGATACGATGTTTGGTCGCAATGTGTGACAATTTTGAATGGTGAATCTAGGTCTATTGTCGTGTTATTTAAGAGCAATATTTATTTATATCTTCTGCTGCGTATAAACACAGTAATCTACTATTCCATTACGAGGTATAGTAATTAAGCAAACACTTGTTAAAATATACCAAGATTTCTACGAATTTCTACTAGTATAAAAGCAAATAACGAAAAATGTGAAATGCGCACAAAACTGTATAAATATATAACGAATAAAAAAGGACTAACTATAGATAACTATTAATTAACATGAATCTAGATTTATCTATATGTATGCAATGCTAAATTCAAGGGAATCTTTCTAGAATTTTAGAAATATACAATAACAAAAGAAGTTTTCAGATTAATGGGTTTTTGTCCGTGACATGAATGTGTCAATGAAGTTGCAGCATAGGAGCATGATCATAATTTATCAAGTCTTGTTTTGAGTGACCTACATTACCCCTAAACAACTTAAGAATAATTTATTATTTCAGTACACGTTTTTGCACATCCCTGTTCGGGAGACCAGAGATACCAGTACTATGTTGTAGCTTAAAATGATTAATGATCGAGGTATACCACAATAGTTTCCTAATGACTGTGGATTACACTTCACAGTGCCTTTCAATTGTTAGCTATCAGTAAGCATTTAACTACTTTGTTAAGAACTTCCAAGCGGCCGTAAAATTACCGCCAAAATTATGGCATATCATTATTAATATTTATTGCACAAAATAATTATATTTCACTTAATTATACATAGAAATACAGTTCAGGTATAGTAGTAGTAGTGGAGAGTTCAGAATTCATCGATGGCCACGGTGAAAGCCAAAGAAACTACTTGTGTGATTCTTAAAAATACCGTACTGAAGGGAGTTTATATGACGGGCATTTCTATTACCTTTACCATATGTTATAATCGGGAACGTGTGTCTTACTATTCCGCTACTGTAAGTTGGTTAACAAATAAGTAACTATTAACATTAATTAGGGTATCAAGGAGCTCAATTTAGGAGGTTTGTGGTTGTCAAGAGGCAGTATGATTTGTACAATAAACGCTATTCATCCCTGTCCATCAGCTTGGAGAGCAATTAACTTATTTGACGAAATTTATAGAATTTTTCTCAAAATATTTTTCATTATAGAGCGATCTTTGTTTTCTCATTTCAATACCTGGGCATTTCCAAATTTAATGAATTTACCCTGAATCTATAAAAGGTTTACGTAAAACCCACTCCAAACAACTGGGTAGTTATCAAAGAATTAAAAGTAATGGAAGTTTATTCTAACTTCGATCTCCGCGCAAATAAAATATATGTACATATATATATATAAATGTTTCTTCGGTTTGTTATGCTCTCTATCTCTCGTCATATCGGAAACTTTTATAATAATAGCTCTGACATAAACAGAATGTTTTCCGTTCAGAACGGTTAAAGGTAATTAGAGTAATAATAGCTGGAGGCATGTAATTAAATTGATTTCCTGCAAAGCCAACCCAACAACTACTAATAAAATAAGTAATAAAAAGAAAAATACCTGTTAATTTTAATTGAAATGATTTATAGAATAACAATAGTCTGCTGTTAAAATAGAGATTTAATTGTACGTAGTAAAATCTGGTAGCTCGTGTGTAACTCGATCAAAAATTCAACTAGCTTATTTTCATTTTTGGTAATGTAATTAAAAATTATATGTTGTGGATAAAAAGAAATAAGCCATTTATCAACATAATCGTATCAAGGAAGTTCATATCATGGTTCATTAAGGCTATAATAAAACACGTCAAACTCTACAAAACTCAACGATATAATTAAATCAGTATAAAATATAATTATTTCGTCGAGAGTTACGTGTTGTCTGATTATATTAAGCTATTTTATCAAAAATTTAAGTAAATTTATGTGTCTGTGCTATTCGCGTCGACTTATATAACTCTATAATGGATACTGTCTTAAGTGTATAGAGATTATTGATATTTGCTCATCATTTTCTATTTTATGTAGTTGGATCAAACCCAACATTCTAAAAGAGAAATAATCTCAATTGACGAACACTAAAAAACGCGGTATTGCTACACAACAGCATGAGATTATAATCCTCATTGTGAAAACAGTTTCTTTTGAAAAAAATATCTGATTCTGTCACCTCAATTCACTTCACTTCAGTACGATAATTACGTTAAAGCTACTATTGCTGTCACAAAACTGTGTGATGTACGCGCAACATGTCACAAAACAGTGTGATGTATCTACGCGCACCATTATACTGTTCATTGTAGTATTTTCACCGCTGCTCGTGTGCATACAGCATCTGTCGTGTATTTAATTATGAATTATTTCATTTATTCTAGCTTTTATTAGGAAATCAAATAACATATATTACACCATAAAAGATAAAACAGTTTTCTTTCCTTTCTGTCGACAGATATATGTATAATATATGTATTATGATTATAAGTATAGTAAGATGTCTACATTGGAACTTAAAAAATAATGGACTGGGGTCAAATTTCGATTAGTAAAAATAAAAAAAAGCGATAAAGAAATAATATAAAATTTTGTTCTTATTTACTTGTGCGGATGAGTTTATACTTACTTACTGTCAGTTATCATCTTATAATATGTGTCTGGAATTAATAAAATTTTAGACGGTTACCCCCAAGAAAGTTGTTTACAAGTTCTACTTTATCTAATTTACGATGTATACAAATAAAACTCACATAGAGTTATCTAGTAAAATACGAGATCATTTTTTTATAGTGAGTGTGTACGATAACAACAAGGCAAAGTCCTTCTACTTCATCTTGAATAAAATAACGTTTTTCAAACTGTTCAGCTTGTTATGTCAATGTAATCCAAAGAAATTCAGTCAACGGCGGACAGGCGGATCATAGACGGTAATCTATCTTCCATTTGGCAATCACCAAACCTTTTTATATACTTGTACGTATGTATAACCTTTTTATATTGTCAAATCACCATCAGTTAGTTTTCACTTTTTTTATACTTTATACCAGCCGTAACTATTGATTTGCGTTTGTCTTACCTTTTTTATTATTATTTCTGTTCTCTGAGTGTTTCTTTAAGTGACAACTACTTTAAACGCATTAAACACTAAACGAATATAAACATTCACACTCGTGCCGCTGACGTTGAATCGTTTTTTTTTTTTTTTCGAACTGACTACGCTATTGACCAAGCAAGGTCTTAACAGCTTCACCGGACTACTAAGGCGAGCGCTTAAGGCACTCAGCCGATTTTATTTTGACAACTAGCTCAAGGATGCGCGGCACACACCGGCTTTGGCTGTTGCCTGATACATGCAATTCGCGACCTATCTTTTTTTTTTTTTTTTAACGTGGGGAAATCCCTTATGGATATAGAGTGGGTTATGTCCGACTCGCACGGACTAAAACCCCACGGTGTACGTTTTCCGCTATAGTTGGGGCGGCACGAGATCTCTATAGACTTCATCGTGCCGCCCCAGCGGTTGGCCCAGCAGTAAAAGCACCACCGCCGGGCCCCGTCCTGTTGGGAGACAGCCGTGTACACACCGGCCGTCTCCTCCGTCTACCGGACCTGTGCAATGGGAAGATGGGCCCCCCGACCCATCTTCCCTGGTCCAGTTACAAAGGGAGGAGGCGGTCAAACTGACGCCTCCTCCTGCCCGTCCTCCGTTGGCGGAGACGGCCACTTTGAGGGTCTCGCTCACGGACCCTCTCCGCCGCCTCCTTCTGCGAGACGACCTCCTCGCAGAAGGAGGCCACAACATTCCACACATCCTCGCTACCGAGCATGGCCGCAACTACGCTCGGCAGCGAGAAATCCTGTCCCACCGCCGCAGCCAACGTGCGACGCTGCTCCTCCCACGCAGCACACTCAGATAGAGTATGCTGCGCGGTGTCCGGGTCAGCGCCGCACTGATGGCATACGGCGGTCGGCTCCCTGCGTGCTATGCGGTGCAGGTACCAACCGAAGCACCCGTGCCCGGTCAGCACCTGCACCAGACGGAACGTCAGGGAGCCCCATCTCCTCTGGTACCATTCCGGCAGGACCGGGCGGACGGCGTCGATCGTGTATCGACCGTACCGCTCGTCCGCCAGGTCCCGCCTCCACCTTTCCACAACTTCCTCCCTCATCGCTCTTCTCATTTCCTCTATTTCTCTGGGAGCTGGAGGCTCCCCCGACCGTTTCTTAACCGCCGTATATTGATATACGGCGGCAAGCACCTCCGCCTCCAGCTCCCAAGGAAGAGAGCCGGCCAGCACCATGGCCGCCGCTGAGGACACAGTGCGGTATCCTCGTATCGCCCTCAACGCCACGGTGTTGGTGGCGCTGAGGGCGTCGACCCACAACGGTGCCCCGTAGGCGGCCATGGACCTGATGACCCCCATATAGAGGCGGCGGCAGGCGGCACCCGGCCCCCCCGTGTTGGGGAGGAGTAGTCCGAGCGCCGCTGCCGCCTTGACTAAGCGCGGTCCGAGCCCCTTAAAGTGGGGCTCGAACCGCCAGCGTCCGTCCAGGGTGAGGCCCAGATACTTCATCTGGGCCCCCACCCTGACACGGACGCCCTCTACATAGATGTGGGCCCCTGGAGGCGGCCCTCGCCGAGGCCCATGGAACATTAGGGCCTCGGTCTTATCGAGGGCCACCTCGAGGCCCAGTCTTCTGATGCGCCCGACCACGAGCGTGACGGCTTTCGTGGTCAGGCGCATCAATTCACTTAATTCTCCCCCCCGGGCTACGACTAGGGTGTCGTCCGCGTAGCAAATGAGGCGCGCTCCAGAAGGGAGCGCGCCGCGGAGCACCCAGTCGTAGCCCATGTTCCACAGGAGCGGGCCCAAGACCGACCCCTGTGGAACCCCGCACGCCGTATGGCGCCAGACCATCTGCCCTCTGGCGTCTACGAAGGCGACCTCTCTCCCGTCCAGGTACGCCTCCAACAGCCGCCGCAGGTACGGGGGCACTCCGAAAAAGCGGAGCGCCTCCCGTATGACACCATGTGGCAGACTGTTGAAGGCGTTGGCGGTGTCCAAGGACACCGCCAATACTCTTTCGCCCTGAGAGGTCGCCTCCGTGGAGACCTGTTTAAGGAGGATCAGGGCGTCCAACGTGGAGCGCCCTGACCGGAAGCCGAACTGCGCGTCCGACACGTTCGGCCCTACTTCCTCAAGATGCCGGACGACCCGGGAGGCAACGATCCTCTCGAGCGCCTTCCCGGTGTCGTCCAGCAAAACTAGGGGCCGGAACGCGGACGCGCAGTCCGGGGGTCGGCCTTCTTTTCCTATGAGGCAAAGCCGCCCCGTCTTCCAGGGCTTCGGGAACTGCCCGACCGCAAGACAGCGGTCAAACAGCTCCCGAAGCCACCCTCCCAGATGGTCCAACGCTGTGGCTAGCACCCGGCCCGGGACCCCGTCGGGGCCGGGTGCTTTGCGCCCGGTGGCGCGGAGGCGCTCAATCGCCCTCCCCATCTCCTCCTCCGTAACCGGAGGAGGGATGACCGGCGCCTCTTCTGCCACCTGAGCAGGGGGCATGGGAGGAGGGAGGAGTTCCGGAGGGCCGGGGAACAGCGCTCCTACAACCCTCTCAGCCACCTCCGGCTGGAGAGTCTCCGTTGCCGGGGGCGCCTGGCCGCGGAATTTCTCCCGGGCGATTTTGTACGGGCGCCCCCACGGGTCCCTCTCCAGCTCCTGGAGCATCTCCTCCCATGCCTGCTCTTTCGCCCGGCTGATGGCGACCTGCAGCGTCTTCCTGCAGGTTCTGTAGTCGCCATACAGCCGGGCTTCCTCTTCGGGGTCCCTATTGGTCCGCCGCCGGTGGCTGCGCCCGTACAGCCGCCGGGCTGCGGAGCAGGCCGCACGAAGCTCTGCGATTTCGTGCGACCACCAATACACCGCCCTCCTCCTTGGGCGGTGTACGCTCCGCGGCATCGACGCGTCGCAAACTTCCGTGAGAGCATCACGGAAGCGGGCTGCAGACGCGTCGATATCGCTGTCCGGGGGGGACAAGGACCAGGCCTGGACGATGGCCGCCTCTTCCGCTAGCTCCCAGTCGAGGCGGCTCATCGCCCACCGGGGGAACGTAGCGCCCCTCCGAGGGCGGGTTACCAGCTCATTGTGGGAGGTGGAGACCTCAAACCTAATGTATCGGTGATCCGATAAGGTCTCCACCTCCTCTATCACCCTCCACCCCCGGACACGGCGTGCGACCGACGGGGTAGCAAACGATAGGTCAACTATTGACCCCCCGTTGTGTCGCACGCACGTGTAGACGCTCCCCCGGTTGAGGAGGGACAACCCATGTTGGGCTGCCCACTCCTCAAGAGCCTCGCCACGTGGGTTCGTGGCCGCCGCTCCCCATGCCCTTGACTTGGCGTTGAAGTCACCCATTAGGACGATGGGGAGCGGCTCAAGCCGCCTCACGACCGGCCCCAGCGAATCCAGAAAGGACTCAAACTCGATGAGGGGCCGGTTCGGGGAGAAATATACCCCGAGGGTCGCGAAACCCCTTGAGGCGACCGCCACAAACCCAGCGCCCCTCTCCCTGATTGAGAGGGGTATTCCCCCCCCGGACAATACTGCCACGGAGCCGTCCGTGTCTCCGGCCCAGTGAGGCTGGTCTGGAACACGGTACGGCTCCGCAACCACCGCAATATCGATATCCCACTCCGCCGCCGCCTGCAGGAGCAAGTCCTGGGCAGCAGCGGAGTGGTTTGCATTAGTCTGGAGGTAGCTGCTGTGGATGTAGTCCATTGACTATCCCACGACAGCTACCTCCATATTCGCCGCCTTTAATAGGGGCGGCTTCCCTTTCACATGGGGGGGTCGACAATCACCCCCCCCCATAACGTGTCCTGCCGGCTTGCCGGCTTCTGCGCAGACAGCGCACCGCGGTTTTGTTGCGGTGCAGCTATCTGCGCAGTGTCCTCCCTCCTCGCATCGGAAGCAGGCCATCTTTCGGTCTATGGCCGACGGACACATCGGCCTGGTGTGGCCCAGACCCATGCACTTGAAGCACTTGAGCGGTCTGCTGTCCAAGTGCTGGACCCGTGCCACACTCCAGCCGATCAAGATTCGGCCTGCTTCCACCAGCTTCCGTGCTGCGTCCACGGGGAGGGAAACAAACAACGTGTTGCTCGCTACACCGCGGGGACGAAGTTCGCCGACCCTCATCTGAGTGAGGGGACAGCCAGCCGCCTTCGTAATGGCCTCCACGGCCTCGTCCCATGATACCGAGTCGTCGATTCCGACGACTCGGATATCTGCCTTTTTGACGGGCCGCACCACAGTGGCCAGTCCGAGCAGCGACTGCCTGATCCCCTCAGCGAACTTGTCCACCTGCTCCGGGGCCAGAGTGCTCGGAACTGTCAGCAATCGAGCTCCAGTAGCACTAGGCCGCACCTTTACGGAGGGGATGCCGTACTCAGCCAGGGGCACCTGCATCCTCGCCTTCAGGAGGATGTCGCTATATTTAGCCCTCTTCTCCTCCGCTTCCGGCCGCAAGGTGACTAGCACTCCTGCCGAGCGAGGAGGAGCGAGTCTGTCTCTGGCCCTCTTTCGCCTCCTCCTCCTTTTCTTAGTTCCCGTCGCCTTGGTGGTCGTGGCTACTGCAGCCGCCACCGGAGTCGCCTTCTCCTTCTTTCTCCTGTGGCGGCGGACTACAGTCGTCCAGGCTTCGTCCGACGGGATTGAGGCTGCTGGAGGCGGCAGGGACCGCAGCGTCGGTTTGCGGGACTCTGGGGTGGTTTCCACCCTGGGGTCAGTTTCGGCTTCCTCCGTGGCGGACCGGCGCTCTGCGATCCTTCTCGCTACCTTTCGTGGGCCGGGGGCGGCTTTCGCTTTATCGGCAGCAAGTGGCGGCCTCAGCACTTTCGGCGGCAGGAGGCGGTCGTCTAGAGCAGCCAGCCTGGCATTGAGCATCTCTCCTACTGTATTCAGCAGAGAGTGCTCAAGCCTACCAGCCGTCGCAGACAACATATCCTCCCACTCCTGAGGCCGCACCGCAGAAGGCCGTTGAGAAGGCTGCTGAGGAAGCGGCGGAGGAGGCGGCGGAGGCGGCGGAGGCGGCATCGGAGGCGGCATCTCCTTCTTTCCATTCGCCTCCCGTCGCCAGGAGAGAACCTCCTCCTTTAGCTTCGCAACCTCAGCCCGGAGGTTGCGTGTCTCCCGCTGGAGGCGCCTCGTCTCCTCCGCCTCGGTGCGGAGGGCCAGAATCTCGACCACCTCCTGGAGGGTAAAGGCTGCCGTCTTCAGAGCCCTAATGAGAAGCCCCTTGACGTTCCCTGACTTCGTGGCTACCTCCACTATGGTGGCCGTCTGTCCGCTGGCCAGCTCCATTAGCCGGTCCGCATCAAGCGCCTCCAGGTTTGTCGCCACAGCCTTGGCGGGCGGAGGGGCGGAGGGCTTGGACTTTGAGGGCTGGGCGTTACAGGGTTCCTCGTTATCCTCCTGTGCGCTTTCCTCTGTCGCCGTCCGGGTGGAGCAACGGGAGAGGGCCCGGTCGTACGACCCATCGGCCTCCCCAAGCACAGCACGCTTGGAAGAGCGCTTGTTAAGCGCTCTCCCTCTGCCCGCATTTGTTGAGGCTACCTTCGGAGCCTTCCCACTTCCCTCCAAGCCAATTGGTTCGGTCTGGCGCAGACGCTTTTTGGCACCGGTTTGGTCCAACCGCTTGCTGCCCGCTGCAGCACATTCCAAGTCGCTTGTTTGATCGGTGTCCTTATCCATAGCTGGGTTCGTCATGATCTTAGGATCGTACAAAATTGTGCCCCCCCCCAGAGAACGAGGGGCTGCCCGAGTCCAAGGACTCGGGGAGGGATTCTTCACCCGCGGAGCGGGTGGTACCCTCCTGGGGTAATAATATTGCAGATTTTGTACTTTTCATGTTGGTTTTTTTTTTTTGTTCAGAGTCCATAAAGAAAGCGTAGGTCACAGAAGGAGAAGAGATCGAAGTCCAAAAGCAAGCGGGGGTCATCGTGAAAGGGAGAATCAGAATCCAGAAAGAGGGCACTGGGTCAACAAGAGAGACGGATTCAAAGTCCGTTAGGCAAGCGTAATTGTGTCAGGTATCAGCCGCCGACCGAGAAGCGGTCGACGTTGCCCGGGATGCACCACGCGGAGGTTCCTGACATCGCACCCCCCAACTCGCGACCTATCTGAGCTAACCTAAGCTAAGCTAACTATTCATACATATATGAGTTGTTGAAACATATATGTGTACCAAGCATACATACCTCAACAACTCTTATATATATTTCGTATCGGATAATATTCTAAACTATTTCAGTTTGATAAGGGAAAAAAAATAAAACCCTTCCACTTGCATGTGTAAGCGTGTATGCCTGCACGTGCGTGGAGGTGATATGTGTAATGTTGTCGCAGTGATGTAAGATTTTGTGTCACTGTATCGCGCGAGCAGCGTACTCAAGGGCTCCACACCGAGGGAACGGACCTAGGCTTGAGCCGCTGCCGAGGGGGGCCTAGTCTGGTGTGCGGGAGCGAAATTTACCCCCAGACCACGGCGGCGTGATCTGTGGTTACGCGGGCGTAGACGTGAGCACGCTCTGTTTGGAGAGACAGGCTGGTACTGATCGTTCACTGCCGTTATGTCATCGGGAGGGTCGGTAAAAATATGTCGCGGACGTCTTTTACAACGCGCAGCGTTTGGTACGGGTTCGTATTTTGTGGCGGATACCACTAACGGACTGGGATGATGCGCGGCTTTTTCAAAATAACTAATCGTAAGTGATTTTACGTATGCCCAGATAGAAGGCATCTCTAAGTCCCTATGTAGATCAACTCTCCGGACGTACCACGAAGCACCGGTTACCTTACGTAAAACGCGGTTTTGAAGAACCTGCAACTTATGAAAATTATCTTTCGACATATGCGCAAAAACGGGACTGCTATATGTCATCACGGGACGGATACACGTCTTATACAAAGTGAGCTTGTGTCTGAGGGACATCTTACTCCTATGACAAAGCAACGGATGGAGGCGACCCAAGACCATAGCGGCTTTGTTTCGCACTCTATCTATATGTGACTCGAAATTTAAATGTTTATCTAATGTAACACCGAGATATTTGACCTCGTCGGCCCAGGGTATATCGGTTCCGTATAGCCTGATGGGCTCGAGGTTATTACTACGTCGTAAAGGATCGAAGAGTATCGCGGCGCTCTTATCAGGATTAACTTCTATGCGCCATCGACGAAACCATTCACCCAGTGTGCAAACGGCCTTTTCGATGCGCTTCCTAAGAAAGTCCGACCGCTAGCTGGAAGTGTAAATAACTGTATCGTCAGCATAGCAACCTACCTCGACCCGTTTAGACCGAGGTAGGTCACTGATGAACAGATTGAAGAGCGAGGGCGCGAGTATGGAGCCCTGTGGCACACCTGAGCGTATCGGGTGGGGTAACGTTGAATCGGGTTTACTCGGTTTCACTCGACATCAACCACGTTTACTGTTCGACATGGAGTGCATCGCTCCAATAATTGTTTTTGTTATTACGTATTATTATGATAAAATAATAATACGTATGATTTATGAATCGTCAGTATAGTATTTCAAGTATACATGATTATTTAAATACTAGCCGACCCGTGCCCACTTCGTTGGGCGGTAATAGGCATTATCAAGCTACAACTTTTCTCTAGAACTCAATCATATATATCTCATAATTAAGGCAGCGTTCGTAAGAAACGTTTTCGTTCGACCATTTTTCTCCGACTCCCCAGATATTACCCCCTACAACCTCACAAACTTTACCTCTTTATAATATTAGTATAGATAATATAATTAGTTAATAGCTTCTGCCCGCGACTTCGTACGCGTGGAATAGTTATTTTGGGCTAAGACGCAATGGAAGCTCTCAAAAGGAAAAAAAGCCCCGATTTTAAAACATTTTTCATTGTTGCTCCGCTCCTATTGCCCTTAGCATGATGATATATAGCCTATGACGCTCACAAATAACGTGGCTTTCTATTGGTAAAAGAATTTTCGTATCGTATCGTATCGTAAAATCGGTTTAGTAGTTCTTGATATTACTCCCTACAACGTCACAAACTCACAAACTTTGCCTCTTTATAATATTAGTATATAGATTATAGCCCCTGCCCGCGACTTCGCCCGCGTAGTAATAGTTACTACTCTGGGCTAACGCTGACACACAGCAGAAGCTCTCAAAAAAAAAAAATCTCTATTTTGAAACATTTTTTATCTGTGCTCCGATCCTATTAGCCTTAGCGTGATGATATATAGCCTATAACCATTCTCAATGAATGAGCTATATAAGACTGAAAGAATTATTCAAATCGGACCAGTAGTTCCTGAGATTACCCCTTACAACGCCATAACGTCACAACGTCACAAACTTTACCTCTTTATAATATTAGTATAGATTATTATTTTTTCATTGCATGTAAACAATGATAAATTCATATGAACTGTATTCATTTAGTTCAAATTAAGACAATCACGTATAACAAAAGTAATATAAGTTATTTTTTAATTTTATATCCATTAGTAAAATAAAAAACAGCCTATCGAGCTGGAAATAATTATGCGAATTCTAAAAACAATAGTAACTTTATATTGTTAGCAAACTTCAGTAAACATAAAAATATTTACCGAGGAGGATAAGTCCATCTTGCCACCAATAATGAAATACGTGACCTCGAAACGCATAGTAACCGCATACCACAGCCCGCACTCTGTCAAAGTCACTCGGCTATAGCTGAGTGGATCTCGTTGAAATAAGTGGGCGTTCGGAAAACATGAAGATCAACAATGCATTGCATCCTATCTATACACGGCAACAAAGTGACTCATCTCTTTGACGTCACTTCGCCTATCTGTACCCTAATATTTTTCGCATTAATGAAAATCCTCTCTGCATGATTTTAAACATAACAACCTATATATTATAGTACTTTTGTATGTTTTACCTTTGACAAAAATCTCACCTGATGTCCGCGCCGTTGCCGGAACTATCCTAAATATGTTTAGCAACAAACTTTTTTTAAGGTGGTAGTTAATTTGGCGGGTTTTAAAAATGCTCTACCATCTTGCTATGGCTTCCTCGCGATGTTTTCCTTAACTAAAAGCTTATATGCATTCTAGGATGTGAATCTACTTCAATCGATGCGGTGTCTGAACACGTTACGACTCTTTTGAAACATATAGGTTAATTAAAACCTTTATTTAATAAAATGCTCTACATATTTATATGTTCCCATTGTATGTATGTTAATAAATATATAACGGAAGATAAATACGGTTGGACATTCGGCTTATAATTGTCACTGTTTTTATAATTCGAGGTAGGTGCTAACAAACGCTATCAATCTCCTTTTTACGCGGAAATAGCAAAGTAAAGAGCATCGATCTTCCAATTCTGACACTCGCGGAATTTGTAACTTTCACAATATGATCTATAGGTGATGCAGATACCAATTCATAGGATATTTTCTAGTTTGCCGCGATACTTTTAGAACTTCAGCGTCAAGTTTGAGTCACAATAAAAATAAAAACATTTGTTGTATTATTTTGGGGTTCATCGACGTTGCGAAAAGATTGATTAATTATTAGTAAAATTGACCATTTAGGTCACAAATGCCACTATATTGAATTTTATTGATCCTACGCGACGGGGATCCAACCTGTGTGGGGAATATAGCGAATAGAAAACTTAAACAAAGTGTGAATAAGAAAAAATGCCAACATACTTGTAATCTGCTCTCTCTGGTGCTGCACATTAGCACTGATAGGGCTGCGCTGAGTTCCAGATACACCAATTTAAAGGCCGATGTGATGACGTAATATAAACGAGGACGTGGCGGTGATCCGTCAAGGATTACGAGTGACACGTACTTCTCGGGCAACTTGAGCGAAATCTCGAACGAACTGGTCCGCCCAAATGTCGGTGATGACAATAACAAATATATTCTCACCCTGCTTTGTGTGATGTTTTACGACAAACGAATGATTTTAATTACACGACTGCAACAATATTAATAAACAAGTATTAAGCAGGTTGCAATAGCGCCCTTTAAAGATTCCCTTCGTTTATTTAGATAACGAGATTAAAAAAATAATTAAAAAGCAATTAATTAATATTTAACATTTTTCAATACATTTTAATTTAATGAAATTCAAATTTGTACTGGTAATAGCCAACACAGCTACTGGCTCCTAAAGCGGCTGTATCAAGGAGTATGTTAATAGTTACAAAACATTGGATATTCAAGAACATTTACTTGCAAAACTGACAATGCCATCCCTTAAATAACTGTTTATAAAAATGTATAAAACTATCATTGAAATTGCCTGCAATGACAGATAGTGAGGAACTTCTAGCAGCACTGAATTGTTTAATTGACATTTCTTTAAATTGTTTGTATTAGGACATCCTTCTAACATCCATGTTATCCTTAAATTTAATTTCGATATAAATTATTAGATATCACATAATATTAGTAACTAAAATGTCTTAAGGCTAGCTAATCACCCTGAAGTTGAAAATCTATCGCCAAGTACCTATTGGTACTGGTAGCTGCACTTGAGAGCTAGTCTTCTCTAGGTTTAGAGTGTTTACCATCTTAGACCAAATTGTGATTTAACATGAGATGCGATTGTGGTCAAACACTAAAACTTATATAGTACTAGCCTCTGTCCGCAAATTCGTCCGCATCGAATAGTTACTTTGGGCTAACGATAACACGTAGCGGAAGCTCTCAAGAGGAAATAAAACCCCGATTTTGAAACATTCTTCATTGGTGCTCCGCTCCTATAGGCCTTAGCGTGATGATATATAGCCTATAACCTTCCTCGATAAATGAGCTATATAACATTAAAATAATTTTTCAAATCGGACCAGTAGTTCCTGAGACCCTACAACGTCACAAACTCACAACGTCACAAACTTTACCTCTTTATAATATTATTAGTATTATTATTGGTATTAGTATAGACCAGTATAGATAAAGAAGATGCAAATTTGTTAATGAACTTAATAAAGAGACTTCTATTTCCCTCTAACTTAAAAGTATAGCTCGTGTGTGGAGCACACTCTGCAAGTTTGCTTCCAGCGGGACTGAGTATCACTACTATATGTAATAAAAGAGAAACTACACATTTCTTAGTATTATAGAACAAGGCACGATCCAATGTAGTATAAAGTCAACAAACATATCAATACAAGATACTTTGTTTATTATTCTATTCGTTTATTTAAATACAATACGATGCAAATCCGTAAAATGGTAATTTATTCCATTAATCGTCGTCTTATCTTGGTATGATAGAACTACAGAAAAGTAATTAACTCGATGTTATTAATCTTACGGGTCTCGTTTGAAATTTCTATCTTACTTTACATTCGTCCCAACTAAGTCTGCTGCGAACAATTTACTTTTAACAATGTAGACCGCAGGGTCGATAAAATCTTTTCAAATACCAGTTAATTTAACTGGAGATTTTGTACTTCCTAGAAAGCATATTTATTATGTTTGCTGCATATTTATTTTTTGCTATTTTGTCTTTGCTATGTGATATTACTGCTCTCATTACTATAGTATACTATGCTATACTATAGTAGTAATAGACTTGTGAAGATTGTAAACATGTCTTTTATGAGACAATCACCTACTGATTTGATTTTACATTTTTTTTATTAAGACATATGCTTTATGCCGGAGTGCTATCTGCTAGTTTATATTATAATTAACGTGGAGGAAGTTGCGGTTGGTGGTTAGTAGTTTATACATTATAGTAAATATAAAAAGATATACATAAATATAATTAAACAGTTTCTATTATTCGAATACTTATTTTAATCAACTATTAGCAACGGTTTCGCTCGTATTAAGATAGATCTAACTCATCCCTAGAAGACATTTTTTTTTAAATAAAAGGTACCCTTTATCTTTTTCTGTACCCCTTATAACGCGGCAGTCCGGTGAAGCCGTAAAGGCCTTGCTAGGCAAATAGCGTAGTCAGATCGAGAAAACAAAACCTTATAACGTACATGCAAAAATCGCGACGATTGGTTCAATAGTTAAGAATAAACAAACAGACTCAGATTCGCTTATGTAATATTTTATTAGTAAGGTCATTAAAGTAAGGATCTGAATTGAATTAAATAATTAAAATAATTAATAATTAAATGATAACGGTTTAATTTTAAGATCACAATAACATAAACGTTAGATTAAATTACTTCACCATTCCTTATTTTAAATAAAATTATTAGGAATCAAGCATATTTTTAATATCTTATAGGAATATTGCTTAAAACTCTTTTAACAAGAGCGTCTTCATGCCACATAAACTAGTCAACTACCGGACCCGACGGGCGGTGTCCTGCCCTGATAACAAAAAAAAAACCGTAACAAATTATATACCTAAACCTTCCTCATGAATCACTGTATGTACTGGTGAAAACTACATGAAAATCCATTCAGTAGTTTTTGAGCTTATCACGAACAGACAGACAGACAGACGTGGCAGAGGACTTTGTTTTATACTATGTAATGATGATAATAATGATATTAAAATTAGATATTATATATAAAAAAGATATAATTAAATTATACTCAAAGATATTAGATTAGTATAAGATATATTATACTAAAGATAGTAAGCAAGTTATAAACACACTATAAAAGTTACATAATAAACTAGGTACACTTTATTTTGTTGCGTTCTTAATTTAATATCTGAGTCATAAACAGAAAACAACTGTTGTTTTACACTTCATATAAAATATGAGATATAAATGAAACACACTAGGAGAAAGCAAGGACACAGTGGTAATATTAAAAATATTTACTGTAGCTGGAGAATATATCGCATTTGGAAGAGTATCGCAAGTTACCAAGCAAACTATCTAGAGTGCCAAGTAATTGCTCCTGAATATAAGCCTTAACTCTTGTACCTTTTGTTCCTATCCGTACTTATCAAACCGAAGCACAACACAGCATATATTGCTCATTTTCCACAAAAGAAAGGTCGCAATAATGGTCCCAGACTTAAACGTGTACAAATTTAACGACTATCTTAAATATATAGAACATAATAATGACACAGATGTTCTTGTAATAAAATCAGAATTGATGGTTATAACAATAATATGTTATAAAAACAATCTCGCTAACTTCATAAATTCAGTATTATTACTACAAGTTCCAAATCATATATTATTATAATCTTTCTCTGAGACGCCTATTCATTATAATTCCACGTTCCTTATAAATATAGAATGTGACTACTTTGAATTATTAGTTTTGAATTTAAGAAATAAGGGTTTACCATTTTATATGCTAGTTTAGATCGCTGACTGTAACAAAAGAGTTGCTTGCAGACGAACTTTTTTTTATATCATAGAAGGTAAACGAACAGGAGGGTCACCTTATGTACTACACCAAAATCACAAGTGATCACCGCCGTCCATAGACACTAGCAACACCAGGTGAGTCGCAAGTGCATTGCCAGTTTGTGTTTGGGAGTGGGGCGAGGGGAAGGGGATGTGGGCCTCCGGCGCTCTCACTGACCGAACGAAACGAAACAATGCAAGCACTGTTAATTTACGTCGACGTTTCTGTGGGTCGAGTGGTACTTACTACCCCAGGCGAGTCGACCCATTCATGGTGGCACCAGTAATAGTTTTCGTGTGGCTCTACCACCTACCAAAAACCTACTTTACCTTAGCTACCTTTTTTTTATGTGGAGAAAAATCCTCATGCACTGCCAGGCTCCCGGGGGAGAGCCTGCACTTGAGCTGACTCACCACCTACGTCCTAAGCACGCAGGTGGTGGCGCCTTTCGGCGTGTCTAACCGGCTAAAACTCCACCACAACCTACGCCGCACTATGGGGGTGTCACGGGGTTGCGTGAGCAAGCTCCGCTACACCCCCTGTGGCAGGCGTTTCCCACGCCGCACCCGACTGAGGCAGTCTGGTTGCAAGACTGCCTCCCAGCCCACCAAACCAGCGCCCCCGTTCATTACCCTACCTGGGTTCGGCTGGCAACGGAAAGGCTAAACCGCTCCGTCGCCGCCCCGCGATTGATTTTTTACTGAGGTTTACTCCTCGTTCACCAAGTTACGTTACCTTACCCACCTACCTTAACTTTTATGTCAAGGGCCTTTGTCGCAGCCTTTTTAATAACGCCTGATAAATTCTAAACATAACACTACAGTAGTCTATTCGTAAACTTAGTACTGTCATCCAAACTTAAATGTTTATAAAGTGTTTCAATTAAGATGAATTGAGGTACCGCCGTCGGCAATGCCTTCGAAATCAAAGTCAATCGCAACGCATATATATATCTATTATTCACGAATTCGTATCCGATGCCCCACAAATACTTCAAAGACACGCTCCAATAAAAGGATTCTCAACACTCAAAGCAAATTCTAATTTTCTATTTACTCGCATGAATCTCAATTCTATGAAGCTTAGTATCAAAGCTTTACATATGTTAACAAAAGCACTCATATTATCTTTCGTTTTTCAGCGATTTAACAAAAGAATGTTTATTTTTATACCAAATTTCTAAGAAGAGGCGCCAGTGAACCAGTTTTTATGAATTAGTTTTTGCCCGCGGTTTCACTTGTGTTGATGTAGATTTTATCTATCGCTCGGGAATCGTACACTTTTTTTATATTATAGGCATCCTGTATCCTTTGTTGTGCACCTGACAACTTTTGCAAGATTTAATGATGAACGGGTAATAGGTAGAGCGTAGAAGCGGAACAAATAAACTCGTCTTCACATTTATGATATTAGTTAGAATTGGGGCATACTGTAACCAAATTTAATATACCCACTATATAGTTAAACGCTATTGAAATGTTATTTTTTTATATTTACGTCATGTCATGTAAAACTGTTATTCAAAGGAGATCGTAATCAAAAATATTTTATTCGATTTAATCCCTTAGAGAGCGCTTATGAACAGAACTACCACCGGTTCAGAAAACAACACACTACTTATTTGAGAAGAACCGGCAAGAAACTCAATCTGGTTTGTCTTTGATCTATACATATAAGAAGAACGTAAATCTAACGTGTCTGTACTTTTTAGATTTTTGTGAAAAAAATTGTTGCAAATGTCTTGGAATAAGTAATAAAATACATTTTAATCAGTTTTAGAAAATGTCTGTCTGTCTGTTTGTTTTGTACACGCATCAATGCTAAAGTACTGCGTTCACGATAAAACCTCATCAAGAGAATCATAAAGCCTCGAGGAACATTTAGACTTGGTTTAATTAAAATCGGTTCACTCTATCAAAAGTTATTGTAATTTTAATGACGACTCGACTTAGGAGGGAAGAGTAGATAAGTAAATGGTCATAATATATTCAGATGATTATTTTATTAGTCATTATTTTACATTAGGTTTCCTGTGGACGGAGTCGCGGGCACAGTCAGTCGCACATATTTGTATAATAACACATAATAATTACAATAGTTGCAGCGGATGCAAAGAGAAATGTGTTATTGCTGAGATGAGTTAAGTGATGCCACGTCACCATCGATCACATATTGATTCACTCTATAATAGACCTATGACAAAAGACCCGCTTGACATGGTGTTTGAGTTTACTATTTATAGTTATTTTTTCCTTGCTAATTTAGTGGAACATCAGAACGGTTAAAAATACGACTTGATTTAAATATCCAGTATTTATTTTAAATACAATACATAATTTCTTGTAGGTGGTAGAGCCACGATGAAGCTATTACTGGTTTTCAGCATGAATGGGTCGGCTCGCCCGGGGTGGTACCACCCTCTCACAGAAAACCGATGTGAAGTAACAGTGCTTGCATTGTTACGTTTCGTTCG
The DNA here is from genome assembly GCA_036509395.1 of Antheraea yamamai. NCBI lineage: Eukaryota > Metazoa > Arthropoda > Insecta > Lepidoptera > Saturniidae > Antheraea > Antheraea yamamai. The sequence goes on from AP028433.1 coordinate 10,317,049, forward strand.
GTCAGTGAGAGCGCCGGAGATCCACCTCCCCTTCCACTTTCTCCTTCCCCGTCACTTCTCTCTCCCCCCCCCCCCCGAACACAGGCTGGCAACGCACTTGCGACTACCCTGGTGTTGCAAGTGTCTATGGACGGCGGTGATCACTTAACATCAGGTGACCCATCTGTTCGTTTGCCTCCTATGGATATATATTAAAAAAATATTTTATGTGAAAAATTACAAAGTTGTCTTCAGCCTTAAATTGTATATTAAACTTAATAACACTAAGTAGCATAGCGCCCATATTATAATCTTAAAGAATCTTCTTCGCGAACAAAACACTACCAACTTTCATGGTGTTGGAGATATACAAAATACCATACATATACAAGTGTATAGATTCTATTATAAATTTTCAACAATTTTTATTCAATACAGTTTTATATAACCATGTAACCTGATATGAATTCGAAAACTCATTCACCCAAACGATTCACGGTTGGGATCGTCTGTATTCCAATAAGCACAAGAACTTTATCCGACACAGGACTCTTATGGTAATTGGACTTTCTTCGAGAAGTCCTTCAGTACGGGCGACCTTCGCAACACTTACTACACCTTTGTTCCTTTCCTTACAAATAAACAGAAATAACATAGTATAATATACACTTACAGGTTTATTTACTGAACACGAAAGAAATCTGTCTTTGAAATTTATAAAAAATTTCGAAAATTCCCTAATTTAGATTTAGTTACTGTAAAATAAAGTTACAATTTATACTTTACAAGTGGGCCCGGCGGACGTTGTCCTGTCCTGATAATTAAAAATATATAGACAAATTATATATGTATATCGTTTTTGAGATTATCGCGAACAGACGCGGCGGAGGACTTTGGCTTATACTATGTAATGATATCCCATCAGAAAAATAGCTACCTACGGACAATAAAATTACGATCCCTTCTATGTTTAAAAACCTATATTTTTTTCCTTGAGCACAAAAAAAGTTGCAGAAATCAAGGCAATTTTAAAATCGTACAATATTGAATGGAATTTACATATAGACATAATCAATATTCAATCAATCTATACATATAATAAAAGGCTAACGGGACGAAATCTGTACATTAAATATTTTAAAGAAAAAATACTCTGGGAGGGCTTACAATCAATGACAGAACACAATGCTATAGTTTTTAAAATTTTTGTCTGTCTGTCTGTCTGTCTGTCTGTCGTTTGTACAGGATTCACGCAAAAACTACTCGACGGATTTTGACTAAATTTGGTATGGTGGCAGCTTATACACCTGTATAACATTTAGGCTATGTTTTACATATATATGACTTTTGTATGTCTGTTTATTTTACATTTAAGAAAACATAAAAGAGAAGAAATTTACACAAAAACTACTAGACAGATTTTCACGAAATTTTGTAAGGTAGTAGTTTATACATCGATATAACATACTAGCTTCTGCCCTCGACTTCGTCCGCGTGTAATAGTTACTTTTGGCCCCCGAACCTGAGAAAAACCTCTGTTTTGGAACATTCTTCATTGATGCTCCACCCACATTGGTCTTAGCTTGATGCTATATAGTATATAGCCTACCTCGATAAATGAGCTATCTAACACTCTTCAAATCGGAGCAGTAATTCCTGAGATAAGAGCATTCAAGAAAACAAACTTTGCAGCTTACTGTAAGAAGACCAAATCTGTACATTAAATATTTTTTGAAAATTATAGTCGGGGTAGACTTTGTTATCGATATAGAAGCCAAAGATTATCCTTTTACAATTTTTGTCTGTCTGTTGGTCTGTCCTTGTGAGCACGCATCACTTTGAAAGTACTGGACCAATTTGGACAAAACTTGACACATGGTTTAACTAATATTACAAGTTTACATTTAGGATACTTTTTGTCCCATAAAATGCAAGGGTTTCTCCAGGATAACGAAAGACAAAAAAATGTAGTTAATGTAACTAGGCTTTTTTGCGACACCTTAGTACAAGAGCCAGCAACGTTGGAAGAACGAGAATTTTAGAAAAGCTGGTTCTTTAATATGTAGATATATTATGTCCTTCCAAACAGGATTCAGGATACCTGGTAGCCGGTTAACGGTGTGTTTTTTAATGCGCATCACACCTTTACAGGTCAAAATTTTTATTTATAAATAATATTAGGAAAAAATGTTTGGTTACTTTTTAACCCTATTAAAACATGAGTCTATCACTGCCAGACAATTTTGTTATTGACAATAATGTGCCCGATGATATTCTTTATAAATAAAATAATTCATTTCAAACCATTTTATTTTTTCCGTTGCAAAGAACATATTTCATTTTTTATACCATTATGATATTGAGATTTCACCGTCACCACTGAAAAACAACGATAAACGTAGACATATAACTTGGGACTGAAGACATCTTGAATACATACATCTATAACAGGCGTTTCCACAATTATCGCTATCTTTATCATACATAAAATGAGGTAAACATATCAATGCAGTTGCAGTATCTATCTCTAAGTTTCTAAACGTTTTCAAAGCATTAGCTGGTTTTAATTGGGGTGTTCATCCATAACATTTAGTTCGTTTATACTTCAATATTACACGCAGTCGAATTGACTATGCCAGCTTTCTTTATGAGAGTAGTGCTCAGGTTAACCTCTATAAACTTGAAAAAGTCCAAAACCAGGCCATGAGAATTATCGGGGGTTTCATTAAAAGTACTCCAATCCATGTTGTGGAAAGCGAATTGAGCATATGTCCGTTACATCTTAGGAGACGATATTAAGCTGGCAAAATTCTATTTAAATTTAAGTCATTCGAAAAGAACGAACTAACTAATGTATCAGAAGAACTGTCCACCTCTTTCCAATCACTCTATTGGCATAAAAGAAAAATACCACTATTTTGTCTCAATATAAAAATACTCCAAGTCAAACAAGTATAAAACATGAAATGTTGACTTTACACACCTGGGTCGATAACATTGATTTGCACAATATAATTAAAATAAATGTAGATGGTATTTGGAAGCCAAAGCGTCAATATGATGATGTTAAAATGAAAGATATTTGTCTTCAATATATAAATAAATATTATCAAAATTTTGTCAAAATATACACTGACGGATCTAAAGCTGGTAATTATTTAGGAGCCGCATTTTCTGAGTCAAATTCCAAAACTTTTATGAAATTTCAAATTGATGAAAATATTTCAATTATGCACACTGAATTGATAGCAATTGCAAAGGCTTTATCATTTGCACAATCAACTGAGTCCATTAAGATTGTTATTTTATCCGATTCAAAAAGTGCTCTTCAACACGTAGCTCAATATACCTCGACTTTTCGAGGAATACTGATAGCCTACACTATTTTGAAGCAATTACTAGATTTCAAAGCAAAGAACAAAGTAATTGTTTTACAATGGATCCCTTCTCATATAGGTATAACTGGGAATGAAAGAGCTGATCTTTTAGCTAGAGGAGGATCCTCCGAAGGTGCTCCTATTAATATTTTACCAACTTACTTGGATATATGCTCATTATTTAAAAATAGCTGTTACTCACATTGGAAGGAATACTTTGATCAGCGTTCTAAAACAAAACGAATATGGTACAGAACGAATCAGCCACGCCCCTTAAGGTTACCATTTGCCGTCGGGAAGCAATCACAGTAATAAGATTACGCTCAGAACACATCCCATGTAAAAAGTTCGCCTACCTGATGCATAAAGTACTATCACCAGAGTTGTGAGCTCATCGATGATGTGCACCACATCCTGGCAGAATGTGTTCGAAACGAAGATATTAGATCTCGGCTTAATGCTTCTGGTTCGTTCCACACTGGTTTTTACAATTTGTTATTGTCTGACCCCACTTCGAAAGATGCTAAAGAATTGTACAAAATTAATATAAGCTATTGTTAAGTGTATTGTCATTCTTATTGTTCTATAGTTGTATGTCACTTAGGCGATATAGCCGAGAAGGCGACTAAGCCTTCATTAAAAAATAAATAATAATAATATTAAAATTACAGCTATCTTAACATGGTTTGGACATACTTTATTTTAGTTACAAAAAAAATAGCATCGGGCACATTATTGTTAATAACAAAAATGTCTGGCAATGATAATTTCATGTTTTAGTGGCGTTTTAAAGTTAGTAGAAAACAAAACATTAAAAAATTATATAAAAAGCAATATTTTTGCCTGTAAAGGTGCGATATGCACTAATAAACGCAACGTTTACCGGCAGCCAGGTAGCCCGCACTCTGTTCGGAAGAACATAAAGATATATAAAAACTGGCTTATTTTCTTTTTCGAAACCGTTGCTGGCTCTTAGACAAATAGTTACAGGCAAGTGACATTTGACGCGTCGTGCTCATATCTTTTTAATATTTATATTTTTCTTCAATACAATGGAATGTGAAAAAGTTTTAATACAAGTTGAAAATAGTTATGATATTATTCAGTGTTTCATTTATCATTATTTTATTTTATGAATACATTTTATCGTTTAATTTACAATTTAACTCTATCAACTTGATATTTTATAATGTAAACTGTACTGACTGTATAGTAAACGTCTACAAAAAAGGGAAAGGAACTTCGTTAGAAACTGGGGGGTCCATAGACCTTTAAACCTTTTTTTCACATTACCACCAATATGTGTTGGTTGCTACGAACGGGTTGTAGGCTTATTTTAAAAGATTTCTCACATACCATCTGGGTATATGTTTGATTGAGTCCCTTGATAGTTTGGATTCACAATTGGAAACCGATGGTGTGGCTGCAATAAGGTTTTAGTTACCTATATTAAAATTTTTCGCGTTTAAAAATACAATTGGCACCAGTGATAACCGATTTGGTGCAGACGAAGTTGCACGGGTCAGCTAGTAATTAGTATAAAGCAAAATCGCTGTTTCCATTATATGAGTTCCCTTAGTTTTTCTAAATTAGGAACGATTTTTGAGACATTTTTAGCTCTCATATAGAGAATTATGTAAAATAACGTACCTATATATAAAAAGTGAAAATGTTTAAGTTATTTTTAAAGTAATGTAAAATATTCCCATATAATTAAAAAAGTCGAGAAGATTGGACTTATTTTAATCAAGTTGTATTCTTTTACTTCGTGGACGCTGACTAAAGCTTACAATATACATAAGATCTTGGATCTTAAAAAGGCTTACAAAAAAGGTCCTCAAGATAACCCACAGTGACTATTTTTATCTTTTAACCCTTTCCTAATGAATATACCAAAAATAATGAAAAATATTTTTTTTATGATTATATATGGATGCGGGTTAGTAAAGAAAACTTTTTTTTCAGATTTTTTTATTATATCTAGGTACTGTTTCTATAACCCACAGTTACAAGTACCGTCAGGAACTTTGAGTTACAAAATGACTAATAATAGGAACATTAAGTGCTACTTTTTAGCTCGAATCATTACATAGTATAAAACAAAGCCCTACGGCGTCTGTCTGTCTGTCTGTTCGCGATAAACTCAAAAACTACTGAACGGATTTTCATGCGGTTTTCACCACATAGATAAAGTGATTCATGAGGAACGTTTTGGTATATAATTTGTCAAGGATTTATTTTTAATCAGGGCTGGACAACGTCTGTCGGGCCCGCTAGTTAATAATAAAATTAAAAAGTAATTAAACATTAGATTCGTGGTATTCTGCAAAAGAATACTATTTTTCATTCGTGCACAAAAATTGCCTATCTCCGAATCTCTTAGGCAATGTAGTTTTGATTTTTATTTAATTAAACATGTCAGTTACTTCAGGTTTCATGTAAATCAAGATAGCTCTTAATAGTATATCATTTAAATGTATTTACTTAGGATATATCGCATATATTAAAATGACACGCAACAAAATAGCATTGTTTCTGTGCCAAATTTAAGAAGCTTCTTGAACTTCAGATTAATTGTAAATATTAAAAGTGTTAAAAACGGATTCAGTATTAAGTATCTAAATCGTTTAGACAACACGTTTTTACATTGCATCCGTACAAAACCAGGGTTGGTCATAAATATACGTGTCTAATAATACCTTACTTTACCTTACCAATATTACAAAAACGAATCTAAGTTTGTTTGTTACGCTTTCTCACCTAAACTACTTAACCGAAAATCATGGAATTTCTCGCAAACATTGACAGGGGTAGAAATTAAGAAAAGCTCAAAGGCCTAATTTCCCAAATAGATATCATACACTTTAATAGAAAAACAATATAGTACTTTTATTGTGTCAGCGTAAAATTAGGTAAATTAAACTTTTGTAAATTAACTAATTTTATGACATACTATATGATACGCGCGAATTCGTCTGCGTTTTTAACATCTTAACAATAAATTTTATGTACAGAGGAAAAAACATAAACACCACATCGCTTACCTACATCAAGAATACATCGCTGCACGCGTAAAAATAAAAATGATAGCCTCGTAAAACTCTAATAACTGTATATTAGATGAAGCTATCGTGATATTTTTTTAGATTAGATTAGATTCTATACGGAATGGGATTCGATGAATGGGTCGACTCGCCCAGAGTAGTACAGAAATCCGACGTGAAGTAACAGTGCTTGCATTGATTCGTGAACGCACTTGCGACTTCCCTGGTGTTGCTAGTGTCTATGGACGGTGGTGATCACTTAACATCAGGTGACCCACCTGTTCGTTTGCCTCCTATGCACAGTATGTTATAAGAGGCGAGTTGGCGACACGTATGGTTTATGTATCTATTGGATGGATCTAGTTATGATAAAGACTTGACATAAATACCGACAGTGTAATTTATATATAAAAAAAGATTAGAACGGAGTGTCTGATAACTAAAACTATAATAATTTGATCAAACCGAAATCTGTCCAGTTGTGTTTGAGTAATGTTCGCACAACGGCATATCGCTATAATTTTATTTATATAGAAGTAAGAAACTCACTACAAAATAGAAAACTTCGCCTCTTTGTCAAATGAAAAAAAAAATCATTAGGACTGAAGTTATTTGAAACGGTTACTTTCAGAATATAAAAGGAATAAGGAGCTTACAGTGATCGTACCTCTCAACAATTTTCCTTTCAGCTGTTTTCCAGGAATTACTTTTAATACTTCATTTTCTATCTCAATTTAAGATTGAAATGCAAAGAATGAACAAATAAAACAAACAAATGAAAAAATACAATGAACTTATGATTTTTTTTTCATGCTTAACGTAGAATGAATAAAAAATTATTATTAGGAGATACTGGAAAAATTTCTCATACTAATAAAATAGAATATTGAAATGTTTGCATTATACCTTCTACTCTGCAACATCAAAGACAATAAAGATGTTAATGGTATGAGGTTTTCCACTTCTTATTCTTTCGTATATATTGATAGAATTCTTAAAGTTATTTGTCGTTGGGGATGGAAATACAAAAAAAATATCGACACTTATATTTAAAAACAGCAAACTATAGGTATATTCATTGTTTCTATTCGGTATTATCTACCTTTTTAATAATTTTAAATGAGCTAAACGTGGCTGTTAAATTAATAAGCGCAAATCATAATACAATAACATTTATAAAAAAAAAACATCTAATGTATATAGATTAGGAAAAAGTAATTTTAATAATATTTTTCCAGCAACCTATTCCGGTAGCACGAGATATTTGCATTTGAAGTCTTTCAGCTGGTACAATGTAGAAGCTATAAGTAGGTATGTCATAGCTATTTTACATAAGTAGATTTAGTAAAAGCCCGACATAATGTAAATACTAGAAACAATAGCAAACTGGTCACTCCATGTTTTAAGCTCACTAAGACCAGTAACAGTTTTTTTGAAGTTATACTCCTTTTGGCGCGTTAGGAAAAAATGATGAGAGTAAATTTTTACGATGCGCGCGCACACCGTCACTAAAAACCGACACCCTGAAGTTAGCTATAGTCAACTTTTTCTATTGTTAGTGTCGTTTTTTCTACAAACGTAGAATGAGGGGAAAGATAAAATTTTTGAAAAGATTTTTATCTTATTACGCCAACAGAAGTATAACTTCTAACGCGTGTACATACGTACACACACACTTTTTTTAGGTAATAGTATTATATTTTATAACAAAGTCCCACAACACATTACCGATTTGCCAGATAGTAAGTTCAAGTGTTATGTCAAGCGGGTCTTAATACATAAAGGCTATTACAGGATGCATCAATATGTGAATGATGGCAACGTCTGGAAGTGACGCCTCTCTCTGTGCATCCACCAAAAACGAATGTAACTTTATATGTCGTTATGTTTTAATAATAAAAAAATATGTTATGTATTATGAAAAGTTAAACCAGATCGAGTTTCTTGCCGGTCCTTCTCGATGACTGGGTTGTTTTCCGAACCGGGAGTAGTTTTGACGTTCATAAGTGCCTTCTCAGGGCCTAAATTGAATAAAGTGTATTTTGATTTTTGATAACATAATATAAACTTGCATTAGTTTAATGTAACCGAAATTGAACTTAATTTAAAATTATTACATATTGCACAAAGTGTACATTTACCTATATGGTTATTATCTCATTTTCAGTTTGAAAATATATAAATAAAAATGTTAAAAGAAAATATTTAAAAAATGTTAGGGAATCCAAAAAACATTTGGATAAAAAATCTCCATATAATAAGTAAGGTAAGTGAGACAGAAGAAACTAGTAGTAGTAGTAGACCTTTTTTTATTAGGACTTCTGCCTATGACGGCAACTTCGCCAATGTCAAGTGCGACAAATATTATACATATTTTAAATGAACTGCAACGCAATATTTCAATCACCGAATTGAGTGCAACGTAAAAATAACCTAAAAATGTCTGGCAAATGCTTTTGCGGAGCCAAAACAAGAAGAAGAAGAACAACCTAAAAATGGCATAACACTGAACAATCACAAAATAAATGATATTGTGTTACGGGTTAGGGAGATCTTTAAAAATATTTCCATAATTAACGTTTCGTTGGTTAATTTTGCTTAATTAATTAAATGTCTATGTCAATTTATTTTCTTATCGACACAAGCCAAACCATAGAGTCTTTATGAAATGAAGACGAACTCTCTAATTATACGTTATATAATGACAGGGTTTTAATTATATTAGAACTTATAGTTTTTCTATAGAATTATAAATAAATAAAACAGTTAACAAATCTATAAAAATATATGCAAGTGAAAAATAAAAGAACAATATAAAGTGAAATTATTCAATAGATATAATTAATTCTATTTCAAAGTTTAAACTATTTTAATACCATCAGAGTGAAGTAATATCATTAAAAAATGTAAAATAAAAGCCATCTTAACTCTTCTTTTAAGTTTATTGGTTTTAGCTGTAAATTTGTCATCCAGCGCCATCTATCTAAAAGCAAACAATGTTATGCGCGCCATCTGGAGTGGTTATTTGTTTATAAATTAGGAATCCTCTCAACGTCAACTATAAAAAGTGCCCTTTATCGAGATACGAGGCACCACTAGTTCTAGTACGAAAGTCTTTAAAGTAATGATAATAGTTTCCGGTGAAGCTGTTAAGGCCTTGCTAGGCTAATAGCGTAGTCGGTTCGAGAAAAAAACTCATAATAGAAATAATGAGATGCAAAAGTTTAGATTTATTGAAATTTGTGATAGTTAATTATACATGAACAAATTGATCAAAGCAAATAAGTAACATAATACATTGTTATATTATGTAAATCGACATTAAAGGTCAAAACACGCAAAAGCTCGACTTACCTTGGATAACTTCATTGACTTGATAAGTTGGTTAAACAAATAGATAACATGATCTTGTTGGAACTCTAAGTAAATCTGTTCAGACCAAGAAGAAAATAAGTTATTATTATATTAATAATGTTTGCCCTTGGCTTCGCTCTCGTACATGTAAATTTGATCTATTCCTACAGAAGAGTCCTTTTTTTTCGAGATGTGTAATGTGCTCCATTCGTAGATATATATGTGTTTTTGTGTATGCAAGGTATATTACTCTACTATTTCATGATAATTTTTTTTTAATGGCAAACCAACGTGCGGTTCACCTTATGGTAAGTGATAAAATAGTCAAGGCAATAAAAGGTAATAAACAAACAAACTCATATTCATATAATTAAATATTGTATTGGTAAACTTCGAAACTAAATGAACACTATCTAAAACTGTTTTTTTTATCTATCGCTAAGTACTTCTCCAAAATAAATATTTTAAATCCGACTGTACTCAAAATATTAATATCGCCATAATTAATTCCACTATTAATATTATCCAATGTTCACGATCGATATGGAATACCGTCACATGAGCAACATATTACCTTAATTGATTTACGTTCATTAGCAATTCGGGTAGCCATCTACTCCAAGCTTGTAATTATTGTAGCTTGCAACTTCAGTACATTGTTCACATTTATCAGTGTAAATAAGGGTTAATCGTGTGTTATTCGATTCCACTCTACAAATTTAGTTGAATTTTACGATATACTATCGAATAAAATTATATTTAAATAGATTTTTTTTATTATAAAGCAGATTATGGATGGCAGGATACGACAGTTTTATTCGACTGGCTTGCTACACCAGACTATTTACCAGATATAAAGCTCACTATAGTGTCATGCTTCTTTGTATCGCGGCTAAAAACACTACGACTCGAGCCTATGACACCTATCCGTTGGTGGAAAATCCCGCTTCTGGAGAAGGCTTCTGGAGAATATCCGACCGCCCCATCTGGCCCATTGTCTAGCGTGATCTTTAAAACCCAATACCAACACTTCGATGCCCCTCCCGATAAACACCTCGGGTTGACCTTTGCATTCGATAGTGAAGATAAAGCGGAATGATGACTCTCCGCTAGTTTAGAGAGACAATGTTGTCCTAACATAACATCACTAACACTGACCATGCCTATATCGATCAAACTCTGTGTGGAGCATGCACTCGCGAGCACATGTATGCTAGACAGTGGCAGCATACGATGCACTAATTTATCCGTGGTCGTCATTTTCTTGTACTGTGCTTAACCTCAGGCACGAGGAGGGCATTTAACCGTACTATTACAAAAAAAAAATTATACCTATTTCTTGTTTCGTTTTTTATATCTTTAATTTCTGATGTGAATTTCTAAGAATAGTACATATCGAAATGAATTATACGATCTGTAAGTGTAAGCTGTCTATTTTATTGCTTGGGGTCCAGGAGACCAATTTGTCTAATTACTAATATAGAACTAAGCAAAAATGAATTTAGTTCTACGTATTGGAAATTAAAGATGATCTTTGCAAAGTTGTTTAGCAATTCAATACTAAACTTATTGCATAGTCGCTGATAAATAATATTTTCAAATAATAACTTCCACCATTAATCATAACGTATCGGGTCTGTTATGAAACTCTATATGGGCGAATTATTTACTTTTGATACTAATCAAAATTGTCAGGATAGTGGACAAACTCGATACTCAGTATTTAAGGAAAAGATTTTCGTTGTGTAATGGAACTAAGTAACTGAAAACCTTGCAAAATTTTGTAAACGGAAGTTGCTTTGCACACCATTCGTTTCCTAATATAAAAATGTGGTTATAAACTTATCCTACTTGCCCTGACAGTATATCTACCTGATATACCCGATGTTAATGTAATTTATATCGAGCTTATTATTATAACTTATATATAATAGAAGCACCCCGCGAGGCGGTGACATTTTTACGCAAACATCAATCACTAAGTTTACGACTACAGGGCAACTGTAAACAACAAGAAAATCCTACGATCCAATTAAAGTTTAGGAGTCTGGTAACTTATATTCGAATCAAGTACCAACAAGCTATATAACAACAGCGTAGGTCTAAGTGAGTTTTATAATTTGTATGGATTTTCTATCGCAAGGTTTTGTTAAATTTGCAAAATCCTCATTGTAATAATATTTTTCTTCAATCTCCAAATCTTCTTTACCTTGTAACGCGCAATTTCTTTACAGGTATAGAATAATTGATTTCAGATTATTTGTACTACATTTTTCGCAAATCCCTTGAACATAACCACATACTTAAAATCAAGTGTGTATGCCATCATCGTGATCAACCTTTAAGACTCCCACTTCAGGGCCATAGGCTTCTTCTCGAAGGAAGATAGTACGTACGTGAGTGAAGTATGTACGTGCCATAATAATTCATGTAAAAGCCATTTTATTACACAAATATATTACAAAAGAGTAAGTAATGGACATTTAGAATTGAGCAATAGACTGAATTTTCTGCCTATGTAATGTATTCTATCTTTCTAGTAATATTTACATTGCGTATAATGAAATTTATCAAGCATTTCCATAACTATTGACCTATAAGGAAAAAGGAATACGTAATTACACCCATGACCTGACATACATCACGGTTCGACTCTTAAAACTTAAACTTCTAATACATTATAAGTAAATAGCAATATTACATCTTAAGTATTTCGACAGATTATTTTAAACTTTGCGATAATTTCTGGAAAACAGTGCCTAATGTCTAAACAGCCATCAACGTCACTGATTATCCAATCTTCTCACAATACTTACATTTATTGTTATACTATCGAAATAAATTTTCATAACAAACTTACCTTACGTTATAGCGATACAATTTTACATCTTGTTAACATCATATCATATTCTCGTTGTTGGCAGCTAGCCAGACATGCATTAAAAATCCCTATGCCCATAATATGGTTTTATAATGATATATCTCTTCGCAGAAAGTTTTCGCACATTATATAGCGAAGTAAACATCGTTGTACATAGACCACCAACATATTACCACTTTTCTGTGACTGAATCGATGGTCACATTACCTTTTCAGTTAATACGACTATCATTATTTATCATCACAAACAGGAACAGCCATTTATACAAATTATTCGAAATGTTTCACACACGACACGTTAAACCCGAACACTCACACCAAAACACTATGACAACCGGATTAATTACTTAATGCGGGAACTCTATTATACTATACGTTTATGCTTATCATTACAATTTCATATAGTGGTCGTAACGAAGGTGACAAAGAATACATTTTCACATACATTCGTTTATCAATTTGGTTAAGTGTTGCACGAACTAACAGTGATAGGCGTTTCTACGTCAAAAAATTCTGTATGAATTAGGATATATTTTTTATACTTTACACACTTTAGTGATTGACCACAGTCTTATCTGATGTTAAATTAAATAACGATGTGTTGGGAGATGGTACACACGTTTAAGCTAGAGAGAAGATTGACTCTTAAGGGCAGCTACCGGAACACACAGAAATGTAAAGGTAGTTGCTTGGTGATAGACTTCGAAGTTAAGGGTTATAGTCAGTCAGACGAGCTTGGAGAATCCTCTACCGCCATGTTATTATTTTATCACGTTTCTTCTTCGAAAGCATCCACTCATTTACAAGGATTCCAACCTTCGTCAATTGACGTTGTGTCCGAACGTGCTAATTACTGAGTCATCATCGCTTCGAATTTTTTAATTTTAAATGATACTTCACATGTCTGTTATAAAATGTCTAAAATATCTAAGAACAAAAATTTTAATAGGTAATATTTACAAAGGCGCTTTTATGATTTACCAAAGTTTTCTTGTTTTTTGGAAACATCTTAAATAATCCATACTCTTTATTGTACTTTTCATTTTCTGCTGATGTATAAATTTCTTCAATCTTGTATAGAACGTAAATAATCATATTCATTAATTGGACACAATAATATATTCATTTGATTTGAATTAAACATTCTAAAGAATAAAATCCATACGAGGTTTTAAGTAAATTAATGTTAGTAGGAATTGTAACAGCACTTTGCAATACTAACACTAAATTATTCTTTATTATTAGCAGCTTTTTTTACCCCGTTTCTGTTCTATTCTATTATATCTCTATTTTCTTACATCCTAAAAACTTTCCTCCGTCACTAACAAGATCACCGGGCTTGTTGGCGAGCCCAAAAGGCACTCAGTCGGAATGGAAACTAGCGCAAGGGTGCAAAAGTGGCCGTGCATGCAAGTCCCCTAATTGAATCTAACTATCTGTCCATTTGAGCCAACTATATAATAAAATACATAGAAAAAAGTATTTTCACAGGTTTACACGCCCAAAAGGAGAAGTTAGTCTACTAAATAAATCATGAATAATCAATAACTTGCATATATTGTACATTTTACGTTAATAATACTTCTAGTGATATTGTCTTTCTTCTTGATATATTAGATTATTTGGACAATTAATCATGTACTGTATGCCACCAAGCAAACATTGACTAAGAAATTACTCAATAGAAAATGTACATAAATAAATGGTTTGCTGTTCGCAGCGTTCCCTGGCGAATATGACAATCAGAATGTAGACAAACAATAGCAATCGTGTATTGTATATTCCTCTGGTTATATATCTTGGTATTTAACCGGAGAGTTACTACAGTATATTAATACTCATAGTAGAGAGAGTTACCATAAGCTTTGATTATAAATTTTAGCTTATGTGGATCTAAAAATAATAATTTAAAATATAATTCCTAAATTGTGTTTTGTTCATTCAACGTCGTCATAGCACTGCACGAGTGCTTGACTTTATAGTCAGTTTTTTGTTTATTTCAATTTCGTTGTTTTCGCACTAATATTAGGTTTTTACCTATGAAATTGCCGTTTTGAATGAAAAAATTTAAACGAATTTTTTTCATGTATTTTCTATTTGTATTAATCGAAGTAATCACCCATGCAATCAATGCATCTTTGCCAACGCAGTGGCAGTTTATTGATACCCTTCTTAAAAAAATCAGCTGGATGGGAGGCAACAAATTCTTCAAAGGCATTTTGTACTGCCTCTCGGGTATTGAATTTTTTTCCCGCCAAGGAGTTCTCCAAATTCTGGAAAAAGTAGTAGTCTGTAGGCGCAAGGTCTGGTGAGTAAGGCGGATGACGGAGAACTTCCAACCGCAGTTCTTGCAACTTGGAGACCGTCTGCTGTGGACTAATATTGTTTTGACGCTAACGGCGAAAGCTGCTGCTAATTCAGCCGTAGATTGTGTATCATCAGCTTCCACAATCGCCTTTAATTCGTCATTGTCGACCAAAGTCTTCGGACGACCGCGAGGCTCATTTTTCAGGTCGAAATTCCCAGAACGGAAGCGAGCAAACCAATAACAGGTGGTGCGTTGGTTTGTAGTGTTAGCCTCGTAAACGTCGTTGATGTTGCATGCCGCTTGTGTCGCGTTGCTGCCACGACGGTACTCATATTCCATAATTACTCGAATTTTTAACGTATCCATGATGACAAAAAAGATTGAAATGCGATGAAAATGTAACACTAATCAATAAACAAATGACTACTTTTGGAAAAAGAATTCCATGTTTTTAAAATAAAATTAATTTGAAATTAGAATTCTTAGCCAAACAAAAATTATTTTGATTTGAAATGGCCAGTACTGCAGAACGGCAATTTCATAGGTAAATACCTATTATATTCGGAATTAGCAATACAATGTAAGAGAGAGATGGTTGCAAATTGATACGTGTCACTTTCCTTTTCTTTGACGCGTTGCATGAGCACTATACCAGGTGAATGTTTAGACAGTAGCAATATTTATGGAGGACACTCAGCACTCGTTTCTCGTTCTAAATCAATTAAAAAATAGGGCTTAATATTTGACCTAATTATCTAGAAACATACAAAAATTATACTCAATGCTCTAAGCGTCTATATTAAAGCACAATGTGAATAACCGTCAGGTGAAGTGAAAGTGAAGCCAACCAACTAACAAAGGATAATTTTTCGAAGTTTAAACAAATAATAGGGTTCATTGTCCGTTTTATTATCGAAAGTTATTAACTCCAGGTCGCCGCTCGCAGGTTTTATCACCGGTCATTCAACTTAGGTTTATTTAAGTTATTATTCATACTTTTGAAACTTTTAGAATGAACTTTACCTAAGGTTTTCTTTGTTGTCTATTAGTGTTTGTTTTGATATTATTATTTTACGTGTTAAATGTGGCCATGAAGTGTCATATCCTAGAATACTGCGGGTGTCTTACCTTTTACTTGGTATAATATATAATATAAAGTCACAAAGATTTGTCAGTTATGATTTAAGTGCTAGTTAGAGAGTCATGGTAATTTCAAAGTCCGTTAAATGCCTTGACATTAATGATTACATGATTTTTATATTCAGTTAAATCACTTACCTTAGAGGATTTTTTTGTACTAGCTCAACAAATTACATACACAACATCTATTTGCAAGTTGGATAGATACTATAAACATACCCTATCAGCAATCATTGCAGTCATGGCTGCTTGCTAAAATGGCTCTACACTCCTCATTTCACGGAGACAATATAGAGTGGAACATAAATTACAATAAACACATTGGTTGCGAGACTTTTCCAGATTTTCAACAAAATGGAAACAATAAGTACATAATTACCACGAAAACTATGCAGACGCAAAAGCTGTAAAATTTAGTATATGATATTTCAACCTACGCATTAATTTAAATTACTTGTATAATGTAGGTAATCCTATAAAAAAATCTCATTCCGATGACTTTTACCTAATTCGACCGATACACATAATATTGAACCATATTCATGATAATCCGCTACATACCGAATTATGTTATATCAAAATCCTTATTTAATGGATGTATGTCATTGTTATACAAAACCCCAGGATGCACTCTTAACGTCTCACAGCCGGCACACAAAAATGAGTGCATAATTTTGTTAAGTCATTTCAAATAGTCTCGCGTCGCTAGCGTCTTTGTAAAAACGGCTTTAAATCGTTCAGCTAAGGTGGAATTTGAAAAATCATAAATTTATCGCATAACTATAACCACGTATGTATATTGGGGAGTTTTTGCGGGACGGCTTTGAACGCTACTTTTATTCGAGACTGTGTGTCTTGGGTTTCTATATGTCAATTATGTATGTATTATAAAATTATTTAAAAAAAGTCGAGGTCGTCATAAGGACTGCCGACAGAAGAAGTGCGAACTCAAAGCGATGAAATAAAAGTGTTCTTTTTTTGAATTTTTAAATCGATTATAGTCTGAATTATTTCAATTTCATAATTTGTAAATTGAAATTATTAACATGGCTGATTTTCACATCTATCATGACTCCGAGTAACAATTATATATAGTTTATTAATTCATCAAACATACGATGGACCGCACAAGCTCAAAACAAAATGTCAATATTACATGTACACAGGCCACCATACTACGAATCGCTAGTCTGACACAAGCGTAGTACTTCACGAGCATGTCGAGATCATCGGTGACGTGAACCCAGAAGTGTTTCTCCTATGAGAAATCGCTTAACGCGGCTAAAGAAGCTTACACTTCAAAAGAGTCTCCGAATATTTGATTGATGAAACTTCAACTAAACATCGCTATTTAATTTGTAGTTACGGGCAAGGTCTCTTTTCAATGTTCTCATAAAATATCTTACGTTTAAGAAGATAAAAAGTAATAAGAAAATAATTAATCAATTATCAAGGTCAAAAGTTCTTTCCAACATCATAATAACTTTAGAAATAACTTAACTGTCTAAAGTATCTACTAAAGTAAGTACCGGTTTTGCCTTTAATAGCACTTAAAGCCGTCGGAACCAAAAAGCGAATTCGAATTATTAGAAACGTTTTTGAAATATCACATTGTTCTATAAATCAGTTTAATAGAAATTGTCAGTACTTATAATCCGCTATAAAAGCCTCTGTGATGGATCGTGTTCATATTTCTCGGGATGGGAATTACCGCGACCATCTATCTTGGTCTTATTTATAGCGAACCTAAAGTATCAAAACGATGAATTTTAATAAATAATGGTCAATATTACATACGTACATCATTGTTACAAGGACCCTGCGGGAAAGATATTGTAAATTCTGACAGAACATTAATTTGTTTTTAAGAGAATATATGAATATGATTTTTTTTATGACTATTCAAAAATATCTCATGTTATTATTAATGAAATTTATAAATTATACTTTTTAATTTTTTCCTGTGAGGAATTACAAGTACAATTACAAAAAAAAAAATAGATTCTTTGAACTATAAAGTAGTGTTACTAAAAACTTATCAAAGCTCAATAATGTTTTCATAATTATAAATTTTTATAGCTTAATAAAAACGTTTGGTTTTTTATAATCTCATTAAGTTTTTTTTTATTCGTAAAAAATACATTTGTGTTCATTTTAGGCATTATGCATTATTTCATTATGGCAATTTTAGAAATTTTCCACTGTTAAAAGTAGATTGTTTCCTCATAACTTTTATAATGAGAATTTGTGAGACCTTTTCCGCAGAGTATTCCTCTAATAATCCTTACTTCCTTACTAATAGATATTATAAGCGCGAATGTAAGTTTGTTTATTTGTTTCTAACGCTTTCTGGTATTCTGCTTAATTACCTAAAGTTTACTGTTAACTTAGCTAAATAAAAATTAGACTAGCCATCCCAACATGTATTTATTATCTTGGCTGAAATTGCCAAAAAGCAAACAAAACCGGCACTATGAAACTATTAACACTCAATACCCGAGTTTGAAAGCATAACAACGACCCATAAATTACGTAAAGTAATATTTCACAACTAAAATCAATTGACACACTAGTTTTTACTCTAATTACAATAATGGCCTGTGTACCAGAGATAGTCAACCGTTTTGATATAACCCGCGACCGCCCTTTTTTGTGTCTTTATTGGTAGTAAAGTTTTCTAACCTCTCCCTGCTTCCACAATATTGATCACTGCAATGTAAATAAGAATCATTCATTTGTAGAGTTTATACCAGGTGAAAGGCTAAACATTCGCACTATTCTAGGATATGACACTTCTTGGTCACATTTAACATTAAAAAATAATATCAAAACAAATACTAATAAACAACCAAAAAATCCTAAGTTAAAGTTTGTTCTACGACTTTCAAAAGTATAAACACAATCGTAGTAAACCTAGGTGCCATGACCGGTGTCGAAAGCTACAATGGGCGAGCCGGAATTAATAACTTTCGATAATAAAACGGACAATAAACCCTTTTGTTTTGATTCTGACGTTCTCACGTACACTTTCAAGTGAAAGTGAAATCACTCGATGGTCATTGGCACTGTGCTTTAACATAGACGCGTGGAGAATTGTATATAATTTTTATATGTTTCTAGATAATTAGGTCAAATATTAAGCACCCTTTTTTGTATTTATTTAGGACGAGAATCGAGTGCGGATATCCTCCATAAATATGGCTGCTATCTAAACATTCAGCCTGTTTCAAAATTTAAACCATATAATATTTACTTACCGAATACTTTATAACATGTTATTGTACTTAAATCTATCCTCTTATTTATCCTCTTGCATAACATAAAATCGTATGAATTTAAAACCACTTACCGCACGTCGTGAAATTAAATAGGTGATAGTGTGCACGGTTGATTAGCGCTGGTCTAAACCTATTTCGATTCCCTCGTTGAATGTATTTGTTTACCTATTCATTAGTTCAACTGACATAGGATATTACAAAATTCCGAATCGCCCGCACTGTAAACAATTGACCTCATTCTGCTAACAGCAAACAGTTAGATTTACTACAAAAACTTTCTTCGTAATTTCATGATCGGTACCGTAATATTCCTTTAAAAATAAATAAAATCAAAGTGTTTTTCAGTGTTCGTCTTTGATACGGCTGAATGGTTTCTGAGGAGACTTTTAGTAGTAGATAGAGAACTGTTCGAAGTATTATCTTACCTAAAAGCCATTACGTTTTTCCATATGGATTGATCAGTAATGATACTTAATATCGGTAAAAGTGTTGTAGGAATTGAATATTAATGACAAAAATACAAATCACTACATAAAACAAAGTTCTCTGCCACGTCTGTCTGTCTGTTTGTTCGCAATAAACTCAAAAACTAGGTACTGAACAGATTTTTATGCGGTTCACCAGTAAAGAAAGTGATACGTGACGAAGGTTAAGTTATATAACTTGGCAATGTTTTTTTTATCAGTTCAGGATAACGTCCGCAGGGCCCGCTAGTGTCAAATAAAAATCTCTTGCCAAATTTACCTAAGCGCATCGCTTCAAAACGACTGTACCTACTTAGTTAATTCCTTTTTTTTTTGTATTGTACAGGACAAGGTTTGGATACACTAAAATATTTGAGTTAAAAATAGAAATATAGATAGAATATAGAAAGTGAGTGAGAACAAAACACTCAACACCGTAGGGAAATCTTCAAAAATATTGTCAGAACTGACAGATCGATATCAGTTGCCATTTCATTCCATTATATGGTCGTACTTATTTCATCGTATAGCTAAATAATGTATCCGTCTTTTATTATCGTCGGTTGATTGATTTCTCTATTTGTCGCTGCGAGGTTCAATTTATGTGGAACATTGCGGGCAAACATTTACTCCATAGCACCACCCGGGAAGCACGTGCAGGGGAATGAGAGGTACCTACACTTCCTGCGGACGCGAGTAACGTCGAACTTCAAAGGTAAAATTTGTTTTCATATTTATTGTAAGTACACTCATGCGAAGCCGGTGCGGACAGCTAGTAAGTAATAAAAGACAGCCCACAATAAATATAGATAAGAAAATAATTTCCACGAAACAACTAAGGTTTTTAGGAGAACAAAACTAGTTAGTACTCAACGAATGTATCATAGTAAAATAGGTAAATCCAATATTGATCAATATCAATGTCATCACTCTTGTTGAAGGTGTATATTGAAAATTGTAGCCAGAAAACGACTAGTCATGACACGAAAGCCGGCTTAGTCCCTCGTGAACTGTGTACCCACTTACGTATCATATCAGTATGTATGTGTATTGCAAGTTCAAATAGATGACGACGAATTTCAGCGTATTATTTCTCTGTCCAAAGAGAAAATGAAAGCGATACTGTTGTTGTTTACTATTAATCTTGGTATTATACGAAAATAACAAACTCTTATACGCCTTATCGTTCGAACAGAACATCGCCTGCGTGTGGTTATTTAGTTATGTTGTTTTTGGCTACTATCAAAATAAGTTAGATATATGCTTGATAGACTATGTTTTCGTTTGGGCTAACAACATTTTTAATTAGTTCAGTTTATTCAAGGATTTGTCTTTATTTATATGTGAAGACATTTCGCAAATAAACAAATGATTTAATTTCAAAATTCACAAAAAAAACATAATTTTTGAAACTATACTTCTTTTTGCGCGTTAGGGAAAAATGATGAGAGTAAATTTTTACGATGCGCGCGCACACCGTCACGAATAACCGACACCCTGAAGTTAGCTATAGTCAACATTTTGTTTCTTTGTATTTTTTGTTTTTATTTCTTTGTATTAAAACTTTCAATGTATTAAATACCTATTGTTCTATTGTTAGTGTCGTTTTTTCTACAAACTCAAAAATTTTCGAAAAGATTTTTATATTGTTACGCCATAGAAGTATAACTTCTAACGCGTGTACATAAGTACACACACACTTTTTTTCATATTATATTTTAAATTTTATTTCTATGTACCGTAATTAGTAATAACTTTTTAAACATATGGTGGCTCAGTTGATAGAGTGTTTAGAAACCGTGTTAATCGACGTATCGAATCAATCAATCCATAGTGGTGATACCGTTGTTCTTCTAAGCCGGCCTGACTACCTTACTCTGAAGTAGAAAATCTGTCGACGAGTACCTGTTGATGTGTTCCGGCAGCTGCGCTTGACGGCCAGACCTCCTCTAGATTGCTAAATCCATTATAGATAATATCTTTACTAAATATCAGGTGAGGTTGTAATGAAAAGCCATAGTCTAAAACGTACAAAGTATTTTTAAAAATCTGCCAAATGCTTCATCGTAGTTTCTAATCACGGCATGGATGCATGGAGATAAATACGACAAGGTATTGTCCTCCAGTTATTTCAACTTATTTTGTGTATTTGCATACATTTGGCTGAAGGAGCAAGGAAATATTTTTAGGAAACTTAAATGGTTGAGCTCTGCTCTATTAGTAAACAAAGTTAGTAAATTATAATAAAATTTGCTAAATATATCATATGCAAAAATGACGAAGTTTGCATAATAAATATGTTGTAAGTCAAACGATCACAAAAATAAAAATTAATTTGTTTAATACATCGTCCGTTAATCTCTTTTATGTGAGCTCTTCACTGTAGGATATTTATCTAAAATAACCTTCATGACATTTCGTCTAACCTTTTGGGTCGACGCTGCTTCGAAAGGATTACGCCGTTTGATCATGTGAAAAGGGACCGGATAGTCTACTAAATAAATAAAATGTATCCACACAGACTCTAATATAAATTTTCTATTTTTGTTCTAGATCAACTGCACAACACTCGGCGATAAGCAGAGAATGTACAAGGTTTTTTATAACTATATAATATTTAGTGCTTACCCATAATCCCATCTGATGTTAAATTACCAAGCGATCTAAGTAAGACGTTAAACTTAGATGGTGTTTTTAAAAAAAAGTTAAATAATTGCTTTAAGGTTTCGGATTAAATACACCGCGCTCGCCCGAGGCAAGTTCGCGTTATCGTTTTTCGCAAATCTAACCTAACGTAACCAAAGCGAGACAAAAGGGTAAGATGGCGAACATTCAGCGACCGCGGTACATTTAATTGGAAACCTTTTTAAAATAAGTATTCAATACGTATTTTATTTTTTTGTAATAAAACCGAGAGAGACTAGTTGTGAGGTGCAGTTGTCATACTTACAATAAATGTTTGGCTTCAAATTTTCAATTTCAGAAAGTTGGTGTTCGAAAAAACCCTTCTTCCTTATAATATCATTGGCTAAAACATCGCCCGGACTACAAAGCTTAGCGAACATCGAGCAGTCACAGTTCTTTAAGTCAATACTCCTTCAGCTAAAATTATCCGACACCAAATACATATAAGAGTTATTAAGGTATGTATGCTTGGTACACATATATATGTCAATAACTCATATACGCATGAATATGTAGCGTAGCTTAGGTTAGCTAAATTATGTCGCGAATTGCATGAATTAGGTAACAGCTCAAGCCGAGGTGTGCCGTGCACCCTTGAGCTAGTTGTCAAAATAAAATCGGCTGAGTGCCTATAAGCATAAGCATAAGCGCTCGCCTTAGTAGGGCGGTGAAGCTATTAAGGCCTGGCTAGGCCAATAGCGTAGTCAGTTCGAGAAATAAAAAACCTTCAGCTAAACAAAAAAAAAAAGTCTGTGTGTACTTATGTACACGCGTTAGAAGTTATACTTCTTTGGCGTAACAAGATAAATATCTTTTCAAAAATTTTATGTTTCGCCTTATTCTAAGTTTGTAGAAAAAGGACACTAACAATAGAAAATTTTTTATCTTTCGCCTTATTCTACGTTTGTAGAAAAAACGACACTAACAATAGAAAAAAGGTGTTTAATACATTGAAAGTTTTAATACAAAGAAATACAAAGAAACAAAATGTTGACTATAGCTAACTTCAGAGTGCCGGTTTGCAGACAGCTTCATACTGTTAATTTTGTGTCACAGATGCGCGCGCATCTTAAAATTTCACTCTCATCATTTTTTCATAACGCGCCTAAAGAAGTATAACTTCAATAAATAAGGCAAGAAATATATGTATACATTAATGTAAAAGCTTTATAAACAAAGTTAACCGATGTGGAAAATTGAAATACGTCTATATTAATTTTATATGCGAATCTGCTAACTTCAAAGCAATTGTAATATTATTAAACCAATACCATTAAACATTACCTACATTGTCTGATCCATGTAATTGGTTAATGTAATTGGAAAATTTGTATCACAGATGGCTAAATGATATTGTTATGGGTTTATGTTATATGAGCTATTACGACAGAAACGAAATTATCTGCTTCACGCATGTGTGCTCAGAAAGGTCGAATGATTACAACAGTGATACGACGTTCTGGTGTTCCCACCTGAAATATAATGGTGTTAACTAGCACATCAAAATAATTGGCATAGATTACTACAATATATTGCATATTAAAATTACATCATGTTATATATTATGTTTTCGCTCTTTCTAGAAGTAATATTGATAATTCTTATAATCGAGTGTAGGTACTACCGGAATAACATATAGGTACTTACCGTGTAAGAAATTTCATCATATAGTTTGATTTATTATTAATGTGTTTTTTACATTGTTTTTTTTTTTATTTCTAAAATGACTTATACTTCTAGAGTTCTAGAGTACTACATTTTGAGGAGTGATTCCTGTGCAAAAACATTAAAATAGGTTAAGTCATTTTTGAGTCATATCTATACAACCGACAAACACACAGACAACAATTTTTACGCTATATTCGTGATTCTTTAGTAGGTAACATGTCACAAAGTTTTAGAAAAATAAATATACAGACAGAACTAGAAGAATATATAATTCGAACCTAAATAGCTTTATTTACAACACTTTGATTTTTAATAAAAACAGTAATACGGTCGTTTTACATTGCCCAGATGGCAATAAGTAGACGTTGATAAATAAAAACAGGTAAAATTAACTTTTATTACCTTTACTTTAATGTTCATAAACTCTTTATTACCCTGTTACAATATACAATGTAAATATTAACCATTTCTTGAACTAAATATGACATAACATCGCGTTTTTTTACGCTCGTTCACTATAAAATTTGCAAGCTTGTGTGAAAGATTGATTATATTATTATATTTTTGTATACATATCCCTGTTAATGTCTTTAGCCACTTTCAATATAATACCGTTAAGTGTTTAACACGAAACAATCTTAAAACATTATTATAGTAATTTAAAATTGGCGTCTATTTATCCTTCAGTTGTCTCGACATGTAATAAATTACATATTTATACCCGAATTTGTACTATTTTAACAAATACGAGTAGTTTATGATTTTTAAAGTATTATTTTTTGATTTTAATAGTTCCATGTATTTAAAGTTCCTGTGTACAAAGTGTAATTTATATTATTTCGGTTTAAATAAATATTTTTTTTTATTTACTTTATTTACGATTTCTGAAATTATTATTAACAAGTCTTATTTCTATCAATTTCGCAATTTTCCGTGAATAAAATTTCGCCAAAATTGGTTCAAATCAATAACTTTTTTCCTTTTTTTCTGTAATTCTAAAAGTAATATTGACAATTTTACGTATTAAATCGAAATTACGTATCTAAGAACTTCCGTCCAAACATTTTTTTTTCAAAACGTTATGACATGCTGTTAAAACATTTTTGTCTATCTGTAAATCCAGATTAACAGATGACCAATATTTATGAAATCTTACACACGGGAAACTTTTAAATTGATAAAGTGGAAGTATCGGCAATGATAATAGAAATTGAGACATACTACGAAGTTTAGTAAGTGTCACGTTAATTATGCCTCAACAAAAAAGTGTATTTATATAATTTAGGGGTATATATTACTTTCAGAAATTTTACGCGATGTATGTATCATAAACTTTTTCTATTAAATCTTTAAAATATTGCTCCATTCTAAATTGATAATTATTAAAATCTACAAATTTCGCGACATAAACCCACACCTAATAATGAATAGATTAATGTGGTCTCATCAATGTCTTTTGCATAAGAATGACATTTCCTTTTCATCATACGTACACTGCCAACAAACAAATACATTCACAAAAAATATCTCAATGTTACATATAATCATATTATACTTTATTGATTTAGTATATATATATATATACTATATATATATATATATATATATATTTATATACATACATACAACTTTAATAAACGTTATGTGGTCATATGGTCTAAGATGGTTGTCCGAGAGCTTATAGGTACTAATATTCAACCACAGCTACCGAAACATAAAACAGAAACATACCGATACATCCTTGACTAGTCATTTTCAACTTGAGAGTACGCGCTCTCAATTTTTCGCGGTTCAATTTTGGCATCGAGTCCTACTAGACACGTACAGCTCACGCACATAGACACGACAACTGATAACCGGGGATTTATAGCACACTTTAAACGACTTTGATACTTTTATAAAAAATATCAATAATTTCTTATTATTGATGTTCTACTTTTTGTTATATTTGATGCTATAGTACCAACATAATATTATAATTTCTCAAGGTCATACAACGTCAAGAACAGTACAACTAAACCTAAATTTTCCGTGATAGACAGAAGATGACGTAATAGACAGAAACATCGAATTTGTGCTCAAATATTTAGCCCCTTAGTGCCCGATCAAGGTATAATTTCTCAACATTCTCATGAGGAGTAGTATTGTGGTAACTGGGTCATAGTTTAGATAATAGCTAGAAACATCAAGTTTATGCTTAGATGTTTAGTCTCCCAGTGTAGGATCAAGATTTCAATTTTTTAAAGTTTGATGAAGACAGTGTTTATGATAACTGAATCTTAGTATAGATAATAGTTAGAAACATCGAGTTTATACTCAAAGGCTTAGTGTCATATCTTAAGGACCAGGTGAGAGCTATTTCGTGATAAAAGAATTTTAATATTGATAATAGCTAGAAAGAGTTTGAGTCTTGTCGTATCAGATGAGAGTATCATTTCTTATAGACCAAGTGAGTAGCTGTATCATGATAACAGAATTTTAGTACTGATAATCGCTAGAAACATCAACTTTGCAATCAGAGGTCTAGTTCCATAGCATAGAGTCAGATCAACGTTTCATTTTATGGTTCAGATGAGTAGCTGTATCATGATAACTGAACTTTAGTATTCATAGTAGCTACAAACATCAGGATTGGGTTCAGATGTTTAGTCTCACAGCATCGGATGAAAGTTTCATTTCTCATGGGCTAGATGCGTATCGTTGTCGTGATAACAACATTTTTGTATAGTATAGAGCCTGGATGTTATGGATATGATATTTCGGTTCCGGTTACGGATACGGATATAGGAATATAATTATATCGGTTACGGTTACGGTTACGGATATGTAATTATTTCGGATTATCCATTAGTTTCGGATAGTTTAGGTTACGGATATTAGATTGAAGTAAAATATAAACACAAATACTATGCAATAATTTGGTTTTATTTAGTGTAACTCTGACTTATCATTTGGTATTATAAATCAGTCATATTAGGTAAGTAATTAATATGTCTACTCAATTTTAAGTCTTACCTAACTATTAAAATAAAAAAATGCTATCAATTTAACAGCAAAAATAAACTCTACATATTGCAAATATTAACTTATAACTATGTATAACATATTAAATATGTGTGTGTGATAACATAACGAGAGTTTTTATTTTTAATTATTTTTATGAGGAATGAAATCATCTATACTTATAACAAAATTTAAAGTTGTTTATAATAATAAATTTAAGGTTGGTAATTATAGTTCTAATAGTCAAAACTGAGCAAAGGAAGCTTATATTTAACGAAAAGCAATTTTGCGGCCTTATCACCTGATAATCGATTCCTTAAGAAGTCCTTTTTTTTTTAAGAGGGGAAAATCCTACATGGGATACGCCTCGCACTGCCGAGGGACAGTGCGAGGGTTATGTGGGACTCCTACCCACTAAAAACCCCTCTGCCGCTCAGCGCGAACGTGGACCAGGGAGTGGTTTCACGACTAGCATACGCCACAACCCTGGCCACGCGCTTGGGTCACCCGCAAGATGGTAAAACGGGGACCCTCCTCTCGGGAAAAAAGATATCTCTCCCCATGCTTCTATGTTGAAGCGGCGGCTGCGACCGTGCCTTTACGTCTCGGGCCTTCCTTTCGCGGCGACGGACGCCCCCGCGTCCGTCACCTGAAGGCATGTTACGGAGGCATCGGGTGGGACAAGTGTCCACTTCTCCTCGCTCGACGACCTGCTCTCCTACGGCGCGCCATAGGAGCTTCAGGGTCTATCTCTCTCAGTCTTTCAGCCTCCTCTTTCCGCTGAAGCACCTCTTCACAAAAAGACAGGACTGCGCACCATGATCTCTCACTATCGATCATGGTTTGTATCAAGCTCGGCTTCCTTAAGGGGTCCTAAATTAACCCAGCAGCACTGAAAAGCTGCTCACTAGGTACACTCGGTACATCATTAGAAACACATGTTGAAATTATCTTTTTTACAGAGTGTACCTATATGACATTAAGACTGCAATATTTCCCCTTATTTTTGTTTCAAACATTTTTTGAATCGAAAACACATTTCATAAAAAAAAATAGACTTTCACTTGTTTGTAAACAAAAACAACGATGTTTTCTTTTGTTTCATGTAAAAATAAGTAAAACTAAATTTCATAAATGATAAAAAATTTAAACAGTTGTATTTGTATGTTGTCAAAAACATTGACGTTTACTTTTGTTTCAAAAAATAAATAAAACCACATTTCATAAAAATTATTTGACGGTTACCAAATATGTCAATGTTTACTTATGTTACATATAAAAATAAATAAAAACTCATTTCATAAAAAAAATGATTTGTTTATTTATTTGTTACCAAAACATCCAAGTTGTCTTTTGTTTCACATAAAAATAAATAAAACCACACTTCATAAGAAAATTACACAGTTTTATTTGATTGTTACCAAAAATATCGATGTTTTTAATACATCGATGGTTTGCAATCGATATATGTCGCACATCAATGCTTTGGATTCGATGTTGACATCGATATAAACATCGATGTTTTTCTAATATCGATCGTCCTTACTACAAGATTCACATGGAGTGCAAGTGCGGCGAAACAAAAAATTGTCCAAACATGTTTTATTTAGACTCCAGTCTCCACCCTTATTCGAAATTATCCGAAACTTTTGAATCGGTTACGGTTACGGATATATATTTATTTCGGATATCCAATAGTTTACGGTTACGGAGCTCCATAACATCCCTGGTATAGAGTAGCTACAAATATAGCGTTTACGCTGAAAAGTATCATAGTGTCTGATTAATGTTTAATTACTCATGGGCTTGGTGACTAACTATATCATGATAATTGAATTTTAGTACATATAGATTAGGGTGGCCCAAAAAAAAACGATTTTTTTTTGAGTCTCGTATCAAAATATGTAAATTTATAATGTTTTAAGAGTCCCCTCCAAACGGCAGGTCAAAAAAAATTTTTAAGGGTCACTCCAAATTTTTAAAAATTTCCAAAATCGTAAAAATCGATTTTTTTTTAAATTATTTTTCTCATTATTTCATTTTTTTCTACAAGAAAAATGATAACGATCCTGAAAATCTCAAGTCGAAATTTTAATATTTAAAGGTCGCTATTTTCTGTCATTTAAACTTGAAATTGTATGTGGCATAAGCAAGTTCTTTTTTTAAGAAAAACGTAAATTTACTGAGATTTTCATACCGAAAAGCAGGATGTTTTGCGCGAGAGGACAACGGAGAATTGATTTTTTTTAAATGGAAACCTATTAATTTAATAAAACAATCATCTGTACATCATTGTTAAAGGTTCAATGTATCTGTAGTTAGTCATTATGTTTACCGAAGTTCAATAGTTTTGTTGTAATTCCTACCGAAAAACAGTGAAAATGGACCTTTTTTGAGAGCACGTCCTTATAAGTTTCCTAGGGAAATTAAAAATACTGTACCATTCTGACAAATTCTGCACATGAGACACGGTAATATAGACGTGTGGTGGTGACAACAATAATTAATTTATATCGATAATTAACAAAGCAACGGTTATACATGTTAGAATTTATTAATAATATAATCCACGTAATTTTCATCTTAACTGCAAATTTGATAATGTGTGCAATATTATTAGAACTCAAAGGAAATGATAAACAACCACGAGCATTTAATATATATATATATATATATATAATATATAGCTCGAATGGAATGGTGCAATAGCGGACTAAGCCACTCGGAGGATACTAAATAAAACTTCCGGTTCGCAGCCACATCTACTTTCCCTTCAACAGAACAATTTTAAAATAAGAATAAGAACACAGCAATAAAGTAAAATATGTATTTCTAGGGTTGACAATAAAAAGTAAAGTTGACTTAGTCACTTTCAAGATTTCAAGACCCTTTGTTTAAGAAAACTTTTATTTCTTTGTTTTAGGGACTTTTAGTCAGATGAATAAACTGTTATGATTAATTGAACCCTATTATTTTGCCTTGATATTCAGACTGTCTCGTTTTGAAAATTTGATTAGAAATGGTTTGATCTTGGTATAACTCTAAAATTCAAATGGACTTCTAGATTTTGATTCTGACGAGCCTCGGGATTAGAGGTACGAGGAAGGCTTCATTACCACGCTATCCTCATCCCTAAATCCGCCATTAAAGTAGTTTATTATTAGATTCAATCACTTGCAATTTAGAAATTAACTCCAACTATTCTTACGCATTCATAACGATAGCCCACTAAGTAAGCTCTAAGCCTAACAAGAATGATTTTATATAGTATCTGTTTTGTTTCTTAGTAATACGAGTTATATACCTATACTAGTGTAATGGTTTTTGTTTGTGTAATTAATTTTAATGATTTAATATGGCATTTATAATATTCTTATTAACTAAAATGATATTCAAATGATTTAAACGGGCTTATCATTTACTTCCAGTACCGTTACAACATATCCGAGACGCGACCGGAACATTAATACTAGCGTCACCCAATTAGAGTGTTCGGCCTATAAAAGACAAGATGTCGTTGATCGGACGCTCGAGCGTGCCTGAGCTACAGTCACGCCTCACTGCTGCCGCCACCACCACGCACCAGCGGCCACTAACACCAGCAGCGCGCCCGGCCACCTCGAGCGCGCCTGCATCCGCACCGGTGCCGCGAAGGGTTGCTACGAGCAAGCAGCCCTCTTATGCGGCGATCACAGCACCACTTACAACTACAGGGCCACCTCCGAAGTTAGTAATCCAACTAAGGAACCCTAAAGTGACAACACCGAGCGACAGTGCTACCACCACCTCTAAGAACAGCCAATCATAGCAGACGCCCGCGCCGTTTGACGCGAAGAAACCGCGATACCCGCCGATTGTTGTGGAGAGGTTACCCAACTGGGATCAGCACCTCGCACAACTGTCGGCCACGCTCGGACACGCACCGAACGCTCGCCCTTACAAACAAGGCATCCGTTTTATTCCTGCGGTTGCTGACGAATTCAGGATTTTACAAGATTACCTAGATAAACAAGAGGGGGTGAGTTGGTTCACATACACCCCCCGGCAAAACGAAGATTGAAGGACGTTATACGCGGCCTCCCCACTGAGACTGACCCGGCCGTTACCACAGAAGCTCTGCGAGTGAAGAGGTTCACCGCGGAGTATACCCGGCCGATAAGAGGACACGGAGGCAAACCGGGGTGCATTTACCATGCAGTCCTACAACGAACGCCTGGCCTCATACCGGCCATTTATGAAACTTCCGACCTCCTGAACAGGAGCAGAATGTCTATAGAAGCGTGGCGAGGCAAAGGCCGACCGGCAGAATGTCACCGGTGTCAACAGTTCCAGCATGCCTCGGAGGACTGCCATCCACCGCTCGCCTGCCTACCGATCTGAACGCCCGAGGGATGAGCCAGCTACCTGCGTCAACTATGGGGGCGCTCTCCCTGCAAACAGCACGTCTCTCTGTCCCGTATTTAAGAGGGAAATAAGAAATCGCGGAGCAGGAACCGACGCCCGGACCGGTGATTCCAGGCCTAAGACGGACACCCCCTCGGCCGCAGCGATGGTCGAGGAGTCAACCGCGGGTAGCTTTATGGCCCCCGCAAACGACCCATCTCTTCGAAGAGCAGCGGCGAAGAAGCCGAGACAGAAGAAGCCCCCGCAAATGGAGTCACCCGTACGAGGTGAAGAGCTCGTGAATAAGCTGACCGCACTAGTCAGACAAGCTGCTGGACAAGTCGGACAGACCGGAACCGAAGCCGAGAATGCAAGCATAGCGTTCCAGGAGAGAATACTAGCCTCCGGTGAGAATTGCAGAACGACGCGCTCTTCGGATAAATAGTCACAGTGCCTACAGAGTGTTTGTTACCTGGTTTTCCTGACTGACCGACTATAAGTTTGTTTATGACATTAGAAAGTATTAATATAATAAAATTATGTCACAAGTAATTCTAGTCGTACCTTCCTAATCCTAATGAATGCGGGGTTTTTTTGTTTATTACGCTTTCACGTCTTAACTACTGAAATAATCGTCACGAAATTTTGCATACACGTTGGCAGGAATAGGGTACTTTTTATCCTGAACAGTAGTACTATTCCCGAAGGAAAAGTTAAATATACAATGACGCGAGCAAAACCGCGGACAAAAGCTCATATACAATAATATTTTCGAAAATAACAAAATCTAACTTTGTAATTAATTAACCTAATTTAACTTTTTAATTTCGTAATATCATCAAAACAAAGAAAAATAACAACAACATTTAGCTTACCAATCTTTTTGAAAAGTTCGCTAAAGTATTGAAATTATCTTATCGTGTAAAAATTTCGCTTTAGAAAATTTCATTATCACTGTTGAAAAGTTATGCAATACCGTTATCCAAAGTTTGATTAATTTCATTCATTGTTAACAAAACAAGACGACGACAATAAAATCTGAAGTATTAAGTTCTCAAATAATAATAACCAAATAAGACAATAGGACCATTTAGGAAATTTAGAAATACATTTAAAACCAGCTGTACCCGCAGCTCCGCACGCTTTTTTTTAAAATTGTATTAAAGAAATATAAAGTTGTGAGACCATCTGCAATAATAGAAATGCTCTTTAAAAACAATTGTAAGTACGACACGCACGCTATTTACAGTAACATGTAACGTATACATCTATACTAATATATAAAGCTGAAGAGTTTCTTTGTTTGTTTGTTTGTTTGGTTGAACGCTATGATCTCAGGAACTACCAGTCCGATTTGAGAAAACCCTTCGGTTTTAGATAGCTCATTCATCGAGGAAGGCTTTAGGCTATATATCATCACGCAAAGATCAATAGGAGCGGAGCACCTATGAAGAATGTTTCAAAATCGGGCACATTTTTTTCCTTTTGAGAGATATCGTTGGCGTTAATATTATATACGTTGCCATGGTAACGTGGTAAGTTTCTATCGCAAACATTGTCAAAGTTTATTTTGTTTTCCTATTCAAAATTTGTTATCTATTACGTATTATAAAAATAAAGTTTGTGTATGTACAATTAAAATAACAACTTTTTGATGAATGCTACAAATGAGCAAAAAATTTTTTATATTTTGTCTATATTTTTATATTATTATATTTTGTCTCTTTGTTTGTTTGTTCCGGGTAATCTCCAAAACGGTTGGACTTATTTTAATGGGGATTTTACTGGCAGATAGCCGAAATTATAGTGGTTGACATATTGTACTTTATTTGTCCGCGGCTTCGTCCGCATTGCTATTTCCAAAATGGTTGGACCGATTTTCACGGGATGTTCACTGATAGATAGCAGACCTCATGCAAAGTAATTTAGGCTTTTTTTATTCGCCTTCGGCCGCAGTGCAATATCCGTAATGCTTAAACTGATTTTCACGGGGCTTTCATTGGCAGATAACTCACCTTATAAGAAGTAACTTAGACAATTTTATTTTGTTACTCAAGACTTCGTCCGCAATATTCTATTATCTCCTAATCGGTTGGACCGACTTTCACGGGACTTTTACGGGCAGATAACTAGCGAGATCGGAAGATGTTATCCCGCCCCGATAATAAAAAGAAAACCTTGAAAAATTATACTTAAACCTTCCCCAAGAATCATTTTATCTACTGGTGAAAACGGCATGAAAATCCGATCTGTAGTTTTTGACTTTATCACGAACAGATAAAGAGACAAACCAGAGTACTTTGTTTTTAACCGACTCCGAAAAAGGAGGAGGCTACTATGTTCGGTTGTATGTTTTTTTTTATGTATGTTTATTGATATTTTCGTCAATTGTGAACCGATTTTAATGATTCTTTTTTTATTTGAATTGGTACACTATGTAGTGATGAACTGCTACCTGTGCATTCGTCCGTGTGAAATTGATCAAAAATATGTTACAACGGCGTGACACGTGTGCTGTACTGGACTCCAAGAATAAATATACATAATTGAAAGTCATATATTTGTATGTAATATTAATTATATCATCTTTTTGGTCAATTTGGCGGCCATATTGTTTTAGTTACTGCGTTTGCGTCTACATAACTCAGTGATTATAGCAATGTACAAAAATAACTT
The DNA here is from genome assembly GCA_036509395.1 of Antheraea yamamai. Classification (NCBI taxonomy): domain Eukaryota; kingdom Metazoa; phylum Arthropoda; class Insecta; order Lepidoptera; family Saturniidae; genus Antheraea; species Antheraea yamamai. Next base: position 10,351,288 of record AP028433.1, read on the forward strand.
AAGTATATCGACAATATGGGCATATTATATCTATATAATAAAAGATTTAAGACATATTGTTCGATAATGTATATTAAAATTTTACACATATTAAAATATGTGTAAAATTTTCATTACTTTCTTATATAGTGTTAGTGAGCACTGACTGTGATATATAGTAAGTTGAAGCTCCAGGTATGTTGCTGATGACAAATACCACCCCATTCGATATACTATTAGTATTCATATATCTAATGTACACGTTACATGTTACAGTAGATGGCGTGCGTGTCGTAGTTACAAATGTTTTTGTAAAAGCATTACTGTAATGAACACACCTACTTACAATTTTACATTTCTTTAATACATTTAAAAAAAACGCGTGCGGAGTCGCGGGGCACAGCTAGTTAGATATATAAATACTAACAGTGTGTCAAATGAGGTTTATCATGAGCAACATATTTGGAACCTTAACCTACTACATAACTACCTCAGTGCTCACTTACAATGTATAAGGACCTAATGAAACAAAGACTTAAAAATGTTATTATAATGATATAATATGCTCATATTGTCAATAAGTAATACATTTATGGTCTAGTATCTTATTAGAAAGGCCCCTTATACCTTCAAAATTATTAATAATAATTATAATGTTGAATTGTAAACAATGAATTAGCTGACGTCTTGAAATCTTGCATAAATATAAAACTTTATATCTGTCTAAGCAGTTTTTAATATTCGACAATTTAAATAGTGCTCATTGAACTCGATACAATATTCTTATATGTTACTATGGTTACTGAGTTATGTAGACGAAAGCGCGGTAAATAAATCGATTATAATTATTCTTGGAGTGCAGTATAATGCACGTCTTACGCACATGTTTACAGCGAACAACATATTTTCATGCAGACGAAGTCGTTGGTGACAACTAGTCTAAAATAAAATAATGTAAATTACTTCTGATAAGGTCAGCTATCTGCCAGTGAAAATACCGTGAAAATCGGTGCAACCGTTTTGGAGGTAGCTTTACGGGTGAAGCTACGGTTAACGGCTAGTCTAAATTAAAATAGATTAAATTACTTGTTATGATGTTTGCTATCTGCCGGTAAAATTCCCGTGAAAATCGGTCCAACCGTTTTGGAGATAGCATTGCGGCCAAAGCCATGGTAAACAGCTAGTATAAAATAGAATAACCTGAATTACTTGTTATAAGGTCAGACATCTGGCAGTGAACGTCCCGTGAAAATCGGTCCAACCGTTTTGAAGATAGCACTGCGGGCAAAGCCACGGTTAACAGCTGGTTAAAATAGATTAAATTACTTTTTACAATGTCCGCTATCTGCCGGTGAAAGTCCCATAAAAACCCATCAAACCATTTTGGAGATAGCACTGCGGGCGAAGCCACATTAACAGCTAATCTAAATTAAAATAAACTAAATTACTTGTTATGATGTCCATTATCAGCTGATGAAAGTCCCGTGAAAATTGGTTCGGCCTTTTTGGAGATAGCATAGCGGACGAAGCCGCGGTTAAGAGCGATTCTAATTTAGAATAGCCTAAGTAACCTGCTGTAATTTCAGCTATTTGCCAGTGAAATTCCCGTCAAAATTGGTCCAGCCGTTTCGGAGATTACCCAGAACAAACACACAGACAGACCTACAAAAAATTTAAAAATTGCATTTTTGTTATCAGTTGCGTATACACTTTCGTGCACAATCAGTAAAAAAAAAATATTTTGATATTACATACAGACACTTTATGTTTATTATATGTATAGATGTAGAATAGAATATGTATAGGATACCACGTTGATGGACTGAGCTTTCATTGAAGGGAGACAATGTGGTGTACCCATAACCTGTTAATTGGTATTTAGCAAGTTCCCATTAGCGTGTTGAAAATTTCCCGACAAGACCTATAGACCTGTACGGTCAGCTACATTTGAAACCCAGTTCTTTCTAGGCTTAAAGTGATACCTTTATATATAAAAAAGTACATGCTTGATATATAGGTATGTCAGCGAATAATTTTTGACAGTAAAAAGTATTTTAGGCGATTTCAGAGACAACAAACACTCGTGATAAAATACATGGATGGTTCGTAAATGGCAATTCAATATTTTTTTTTTATAATAAAAATTTATAGCTTGCATTTTTACCTTTTCCAATTATTTTTCGAAATATTTAACTTTATTCCGTCCTAATATTATAATTGCAAATGGGAGGTTCTTTCTCTCTTATGCTTTGATAACTTATATACTCAACACACCATCATGACATTTTGTATACACCTTCTTTAAGGGTACAAAAAAGGAGATGGAGTACTGTCATCCAGAAAAAAATTATATTTCCTACGGATAGGTTAAATTTACTTCAAAGCGAGCGAAGCCGCAGGATAAAGCTCGTGTTATAGCATAGTATATATAGCATAGTAGCCTCGTTATATAAATGACCAACGAAATCCAATATCAAAAGCAGAAGTGTTCGTACAAATGGAAACAAAAATCATCACTGTGACATAGATATAAGAATACTTTAATACAGTTAGTCATAAGTTAAAAGTTATAAAAGTAACACTGAGAACTTTAGTTAACGCTCAGAACACGTGACGTGACTGAAAAATTCGGTGTCGCATCGGTTAACATCATTTGTACGTGTTACGTAAACGATAAACTACATTTTATCCACTAAGAGATATATATGTCGAGGGTTAATGTAAAATCTCCATATTTTTTAATATTGAAACCTACATAGAAATTGAAAGTTATAGTGTTATTAGCTTATTCAAAATTGTACTACTGAATGGATTAAGGTATAAAAGACACCTAAGGCAGTCACAAAAATTTAATTCGCTTTATTACAAAATTAACGAGGAAAGTACACTTTGTCCGTGTGGTATGAATAACATTTTTACATGCACTACCTATTGCTGTAGTATATTTAGTATATAGTCTTTCAAGGCAGTTATACTGACAGTAATTGACAGCAAAGTCAATAGATCCTAATTATAAAGAATCCTTCGTTTGCTATATATGTCGGAGAAACGTTGAGGGAGCAGTTATAGAAATATAGTATCATCCTATTTTACCGTAATCTTTAGCAGTAGATACAGTAATGCAGTAGTGAATGGTTCGACGATCCTGAATAATCGCCGCTCCTTTTTTTCGCGCCGTTGTTTCAACTAACTGTCCTCTTTTGGCCTGGCGGGCCTTCACAGATTCACCGGGCATTAAGGGCGAGCGCTTTCAGATGAATAGACACTAGTTAAAAGGTACCTAAGTGGTCGAACCTTGCCTTGAACACAACAACGCGATTCGAACTAAACTAACCATGCGAACATACATGTTACATTAGAGAAACGCATATGCATACGTTCATATGTAACGCACGAACGCTTATATGTATTCTGAAACTGTCAATTTTGGCTAAGACCAACTAGAAAAGGAGAAAAGGTCTCTTATATAACATATGTACCTACTGTGCACGTATAAGTGTATGGGGTGCAATGCGACATGTGTGATGAACTAGTGAACGTGGGTATCACTGTATCGCAATAGCAACGAGCTCGAAGGCTCCTCCGAGTAATCGAACCAAGACTTGAGACGATGCCGAGTGGGCCACGGCAGGTGTGTGAGGGCGAAATTGACCGCCCGACCATGACTGCCTCCCGGTCCCTTGTACTAAGCCTTTGAAAAAATTCCCGTGTTAGAGGGTAGTGCTTAATATTTCTGACAGTACAAAAATATTTCTGGCGATAGATGGGGACCTTTGCTTGGTTTTTGTAGACAATATATTGTGGTAAAATAACAATAATTGTATTGTCAACTACAATTTTACCAAAGAAAACCCGATAATTAATTTCTGTCAAGAATAAAGACAAGAATTCGTTTAGCGGAGTTGTTCTTCATATCTTTTGTACTCATTATACGTATTACAAACGTATACAATATGATATTAATACCTATGGACAAAAACAATAATATTCTTGTAAAGCAAAAACAGACACGTGTAGACGATGGATAGGTAACAAGCAGATCAATAATGCAAATGAAAATATGTCTGCATGCTTACTTCACATGAAATGCAAATATACTACAACTTAATTAACAAACTATTCAAAACCAAAGTAAGACGAATGTAACATTAAAGTATGAATAGTGTATGAACTGTAGGGACTGATATTTATAGTAATATGCAAAGGTTGGGTGCATTTTCATATTCCTAAAAATAACCTACAATTTATAGTAATTTTAATACGATCGAATAGTAGTATGCCAGGGTATTTTATTGTTCCATTGCGAGAGAATTCTTTGTACGAAAAGGCTTTAAATTGTAATCTGGGTTAATTGCCTCGCTCAGCACAAAGCGTTAATAGTGACAAATACGAAAATAGACACATTGTTTGAAAAACATTTTTAGAAGCTGTGTTAATTACCCATTAAACCACATTTGTCCTGCGAAAAAATAAACAGCAGTTACTAACATGCGATAATAATAGAAATAAGTATTTGTGCATGTCAGACATTTACTATCAGTTGGTATATCACTTTTAATGGTTTCTTTTATTTGTCTAACTAGTTATTAAAAATTAATTGAGGAACTAATATAGCAAATATTAGTTGCATTTTAATATGAACAGAACTGAATTATGATCAGCATTTGACATCATACAGTATGAGCATAACTTTTAGAAGTAACTAGTAGTCGCCTAGTCGTCGACGTTCGACCATAATTCATTTTGACATTCAATAAGACCAAAGAAAATAACAATTATTTCAGTTCAAATAATTATTAATGTATATTATGAATTTATATATTGTATTATTATAAAATTAACCTACAATTTGACCACTTAATTTCAAAGGGCATGTATGGTATGGAACGTAAGTCATATTAAAAATATTGAATGTAGGATGAAAAAAGGTAATTGGAACGTAAGAGTAAAATGACGTATAGCGAAACGTCTTTTTCATTTAGATGTGTGTATATGTTGTGTGTAATTCAATCAGTAGTGTGAGTAATGTATATTTTAATTAATTTAATGTGATTTCATTTTATATTAAAAAAATAGCTCTTTGCACTTCTCCTCCATATAAACTTTAACTATGCGAAATTTCATGTTCATCAGTCCACGCAATTCGCTTGAAAAGGGGTACAAAGTTTTCACTTCACGTATTAATATATGGACACCTAAATAATAACCCATCACTATATGACTTTTATCTTGTCACTATGTGACAAATCCTTCAGATGGTTAACCGACATGTTCGTCGCTTTGTAATTTTAACAAAATTGAAGCGCATACCTCGCCTCTCGTCTAAACCTTACAGATTATGACGATTTAGTCTAGTCTAAGAACCTAGCGTTCCAGCTAAGTTTTTAATTAAAATTCTGTAAATACTTTAAATTCTTTATAAAATAAGCGTGTGAGTAATTATACGTTTCACAGACGAAACCGTTTTGTTTGGGCTAAATTTGTAACTGTTTATTTTCATATTTCTCACAGATGCCTTGAAGCGATGATGGCTCAGTGAAACGACGTCGAATAACGTGGCTTTGAATCAAATACTGGGCCTTATCTTTTGCTGAAAGAAAACACGGTAGTAAAACAACTGCCCCGATAACTTTACCCTTATTTAACTAATTTCTAATGCCCTTCAAGCTTACGTTGAAAACTGGTCTTCAATCCCATACTGGTGTGTTTCATTGACTGCGCTTAAGAGACAGTTCCTTTAGGCTTGTTATGTCTTTGACCACGTATCCGTTTAACATAGGACGATATCATCTTGTTTGATAAATTTTATTTGACCACAGGTTTTACTGAGATGCTACTAGACTGACGTAGTAACTCTGTTGTTAATAACTCATCTGTTGCCACTACTTTTCATAGTTATACTCAGTATTTGTTTTGATGGCCATCATAATATGCACTATTATCATTTTATTAAAGTAGAGTTTTAGAATCACGATGTTAGAAAAGAAAATAGCACATTCTCAACTTAACAAATAAGTCACCGGTAGCTACAATCCACACAAAATCGATTACAATTTTTATGGTCCCTATACCGACTGGATTTATAACTTTCAAAATTAATAACGCAGACCACGAAAGGAAAATTTATTAGTCTGGAAATAGAACGACGAAACATAAAATGATTTTGTAGAAGACTTTACAATGAATAATATATAGGTATATATCAATTAACAAGACTCGTTAAACAAGATTTCAAAATGTTACAAATGTTTTGTTTTAGTTATTATTAAATTATATCAAATAACATCCTCTCTGACTTGAATTTAACAAGTCCCCTGTTATTATTAAAGGCTCAGTAATTACCTGAAAACTTACTTTTGTTTTAACAAATTTAGATTTATGGAAATGTCAGTTATTTTCCTTAAGGGGTGGTAGAGCCATGCTGAAGCTGTTATTGGTTTCAGCATGAATGGGTCGGCTCGCCCGAGGTACTACCACCCTCTCACAGAAACACCGACGTGAAGTAATAGTGCTTGCATTGTTGCGTTTCGTTCGGTCAGTGAGAGCACCGGAGGCCCACCTCCCCTCCCCCCTCTCCCATTCCTTCCCCAACCCCCCAAACAATTGAAGGTCGGCAACACAACAGTGATGCCTTTGGTATTGCAGTTGTCCATAGGCGACGGTAACCATTCACCATAAGATGGGCTGTCTGCCAGTTTGCTGCTTTTGGCATAAAAAAAATTACTACTACATATAATAAAACAAAGTCCTCTGCCACGTCTGTCTGTCTGGTCGCGATAAACTCAACAACTACTTAACGGATTTTCATGCGGTTTTCACCAGTAGCTAAAGTGATTCATGAGGAAGATTTAGGTATATAATTTGTCAAGGTTTTTTTATTATAGGGGCGGGATAACGTCCGCGGTCCCACTATTATTTATATGAAATAAATTGTAGCGTCTTTTGACAGGAAATAGTTAGATATTGGTAATCGCGTCGTAATAATTTTCATTTAGTAATACATTGCCCTAATTAATTTTTTAACCAACTGCTTACTACAATGGTTCTGTTTTATATAATGATACTATTATAACTTATTAATGAACTTAAATAAATTTTGTTCATAGTATAATTACAGTACAACATTGCAGTTTATTTCGACTCTTGTAAAATTCGTACATAAAAAGGGAAATTGCACAAAGATGATACTAAGGTCTTGTATATGATATACTGTCCTCTATTCTAATTTTGTAACGCTAATAACCTTGCGATTTTTTTTCACTATTCTAGATTTACATCATCAATCATTTGAGACACAAAATAACCATAGAAATAGAGTTGAAATGTTTTTTTCTTTTTTTTATGTTATAGGAGGCAAACGAACAGGTGGGTCACCTAACGTTAAGTGATCACCACCGTCCATAGACACTAACAACACCTGGGGAGTCGAAAGTGCGTTGCCAGCTTGTGTTTGGGGGGAAGAGGGAGGAGCGAGGGGAGGGGGAGAGTAGAGGGGAAGGGAGAGGAGTTGGTTCTCCGGCGCTCTCACTGACCGAACGAAACGCAGCAATGCAAGCACTGTTACTTCACGTCGGTTTTATGTGAAAGAGTGGTACAATCCCGGGTGAGCCGACCCATTCATGCTGAAACCAGTAATAGCTTCAGCGTGGCTCTACCACATACTGAGATGTGTAATATCTGAGAATTTCCACAAACAGATAAATTCTGTTTTGACAGGAAGATAAAGGATTTCTTGGAGGACTATCTATATTATATGTCGTTACGTTTTTACGCTGACTAATAAAAAATAATAAAATTTTAATTGAGATCTGTGACTTAAATTCCTCTACAAGGTTTTAGGGTTTAAAAGTAATAACAAAATTAAAAACATTAAAATAATCGTCTAACTAACCCATATAAAATATGTAATTGTCATGGCACAACCAAACTCTTTTCACAAGAACGAAATTGTGGGTGCCAGCTACTTTGAATATAAAATCTCTAACGGATACCTATCCTGCCGGGCAAGTAAATGTCTGATTCACACGGACTAAAACCCCATGGTGCCGTCTCACATCCCTTGGTCGAGGAGCAGGAACTGACTACAGCATTGCGTTTGCTTCCGGCAGGTGTTGGCTCCTCGTAAGGGGTCTCGTCTGCTGTCTGAGGGGTCGAGATAGCACTTCAGGAGTGGCGGGTGTTATACCCCCCTCGACGAACCGCGGGAGTCACATCGGCACAATACGTTGTGTAGGCACCTATACCAACGCTACAATAAATAAAGTAAATTTTCAAAAAAAAGTATTAACCGACTTCAATATCAATAAAAATGGGTTTTTTATTGATATTGAAGTCGGTTAATACTTTTTTTTGAAAATTTACTTTATTTTTCCATTTTTAGTGTACATAAATATATTTTACTAGCAGTGCCCGCGAACTCCGTTCCGCCTTAGGTATATTAAAATATGCGTATTTTTGCGGTATGGTATGCGATATGGTTTCAATTGGTTGTACAATAAGTAACGTTTGGTACGAACGCAACCTTATCAATAATCCGCGATAGTTTCTACCACCAACTCGGCTACCATCGCTTCACACATAATACACCTTAAGTAATGTAATTACAATGCTTGCGTCATGTTGCAACACAGCAACGAACATAAGCACAATAGGCTCCTAAGAATTGAAGAGTTTTTTTTATAATATTGGTGGCAAACGAACATACGGGTCACCTAATGGTAAGTGATCACGGCCGCCCATGGACACCTGCGACACGAGAGGAAACACAGATGCGTTGCCGGCCCTTAAGAAAGGAGTAGGCTCGTTTCATGAAAGTTTTCTTACTTTGTCACGGATCCCATGATCAGAACCTAACCAAATTTTCATCAAACTACCCTTGAAGTACATCCTTTCCAATAAAAAATGAATCATCGAAATCGGTTAGCGTGATATTGAGTTATTCCTCTATTTGTCGTTTACATAATTAATGCAAATTTAAAACTTATACGGTTTTGCACTGGATGCCGTTGTCGGAACTGGACCAAATTGAAATGGGACCACACGGGAAGTACCAGCTTTCAAATAAAAAAAGAAAAATCAAAATCGGTTCACCCAGTCCAAAGTTATGAGGTAACAAACATAAAAAAACAAAAAAAAAATACAGTCGAATTGATAACCTCCTCCTTTTTTTGGAGTCGGTTAAAAATTACCCTAATAAGCTTATTTTGCTCTATTTTTCGCTTTATGTAAATAATAACATTTATTTTCTTACTCTTATAATATATTCTCAGTCTCGATTCCACTATGTAATTGCTAATTTGTGGGAAATTATTCAATTACATGGTATTCTTAGTTCTTGATTAAAAGTTACATTATTTTTAATTCGGTTATTAAGTACCAATACAAGGACTTTATGGAAGGGCTTAGAGAAGTATTGTTGAAGTAACATATGTTAGTAAGTATATAAGTTGTATTTCAATAATCGTACTCGAGTTTAATGTATTCAAAAATCGAAAAGAATTTAAACATAGATAATATGTTAAGGTTGTATATCAATAGCTTTGCTGCGGTGTCGGCTCTAAGGTCGCTGGCTAAGCGTCCTGAAAGAGGATTTACGAGCTGAAATTTGAGGATATAATAAATCAAGCTAGATAGGAAGGCGAATACATATCCAGATAGGGGTTGGGATATGCTAAATATAAAAAAGATGGGTTATTCACTTTTCTAATAACTAAATTTAATAATTTTAAGGGAATTAGATCAAGAGCTTATTACTTAAATTATTATATGAGATATAGAATTAGAAGTTTTTGAATTTTACTTCATTTACAAAAACCTTCGCTACGCTTTAGTGTATGAAGTCTCATTTGTTCAAGTTATTAGAACCAGGTGACAGTCTGTCTGCAAACTATATTTAGAGTAATTTTACCGTACAAACAACTTCAGGGAAATTCAGAAAGATAATTTAATTTTCAATAACTTCGACGTGATTGAAGAACAGATATAGTACTTTCGATTATAATAAATCTTATTTCTTTAATAAATCATATAAAATTAAAAGTAACGATCACCCCTAATATTTAAGACAATTTCTTATATTATGAACTATGCATTGTCCAGTGCTCACGTAGTCATAAATTTTGATAACCTAATATACTAAATAGTAGATACAAAACAATAATTGAATTTTAATAGAACATATAATACCTTATTATATGTAACTGCAAAAAAAAACGAAATATTCACAAAAAATGTCTTTTTTTAATATCTATAAATTATATTTTCCGGGATCGAAAATGTTGAAATATTTCAAGACCCGACTTTTTAGCCAAAAAAAGAAAGATAAAAACAAGAATAAAAAGAAAGAAAGAAATCATTACATAGTATAAAACAAAGTCCCCTACCGCGTCTGTCTGTCTGTCTGTCTGTTCGCGATAAACTCAAAAACTACCGAACGGATTTTCATGCGGTTATCACCGGTGGATAGAGTGATTGATGAGGAACGTTTAAGTATATAATTTGTCTAGGATTTCTGCATAATCAGGGCGGGACAACATCTGCCGGGCCCGCTAGTTAAATTATAAGAAATAAATTATATAAAGTTTATTCAAAACATACAACACATATTAACAAGTATATACATAAAATATTTCAAGTGACATAACTAAGTGTTGCATGGTGACAAAGGGGTCTTTGTCTCAGCATGAGACTGCAGGTATGCAAGCGCAAGCGTTACTTCGCTGATTTTCAGATAAGACCTAAATTACGTATCATATCGAAGCACAAAATAAAAAACTGTGTGCAAAATAAAGATTACACAAGACATGGAGTGGACTATGTAAGTGACAGAATTAGAAATAGCGATATCCAAAGAAAAACTAAAGTAATGTTTGTGCGTATAAGTTATCTAAAATAGCATTCCATATCTCCTCTCCTGTACCCTCGATGACTTTGTATACAAAATGTCATGATTATCGGATTGATTAGTAAATGTAAAAGTAGTAAAAATCCAGTAATCGTTTTTTAGCTAATAGTGTTATATTTTACAACAAAACAAAGTCAAAACAAAGTCCAAAGTCCAACAAAGCGTATTACTGATTTGCCGAACTGTATTTAAGCGCCACATCAAGCGGATTTTGGTGTCAAAGCCTATCATAGAATGGATCAATATGTTAACGATAGTGATGTCTGGAATTGACTAATCTCTGTGTATCCACTAAAACGATTATAAAATATATATACGGAAATATATACGTTAAAAAAGATGTACCCGATGGAGTTTCTTACCGGTTCTTCTCGATGACTGGGTTGTTTTCCGAACCGGTGGTAGTTTTGACGTTCATAAGCGCCTTATTAGGGCCTAAACTGAATAAAGTATTTTTGATTTTGAATGCACGAAAGCGTAACAAACAAACAACCAAACTCATTATAATAGTGAGAATAAATGTACTTATAATACAATAAGTATAATTATATAATCCATGTTTATATATCATTATATATTTTTTATTGAGTAATAAGAAGACCCTCTAACAAAAGAAAGAGACCTCATCTAGGTTCACATTATTAAGAAAACGTAACTAGACTTATTACTATTTTACAATAATAAAAACAATAAAAATGAAATGATTATTTTATGTATGTATGTACATATGTATGGGTATTTTTATTAATCTTCAATATATTTATGTATATATGTGTATATATATGTGTGTGTTTGTATATATATATATATATATATATACTAGCTGTTGCCCGCGGCTTCGCACGCGTTTTTATAAATTCTATTAAAGAAATGTAGGTATAATTATTAGAAGATGTACAATTACACACGCCACCTACTGTAACATGTAACGTGCATATAAGAAATGTAGTTAGTTACTAATATTGTGCCGAATCAGCAATATATATTTTTTTATATAACTATCTCAGTGCTCACATCCACTGTGTAAAGAATTAATGAAACAACATATCATAAAAATGTTATTAATATGCCCATATTACAATATAATTCAAATTACATACAAACATATGACTTTCAACCATATTTATTTTTGGAGTCCAGTACAGCGCACGCCTCACATTTTTTTGGTACATTTCACGCGGACAAATTCACGGGTAGCAATTAGTTATTATAGTTATAAAATATGTCATTAGTTAATTATCTGCCAGTCAAAGTCCTGTGAAAATCGTTTCAAATACTCCACTGCGGATGAAGTCATGGGTAACAGCTAATTTAAAGTAAAAAACCTAACTGACCTTATAAGAAATAATTTAATCTACTAATCAAATTCCGGTGAAAATCGGTCCAACAGTTTTCGAGATAGCACTGCGGACGAAGTTGTGGGTAGCAAGAGAAAATAGTCGTAAGCTACTCTTTATAAGGCCAGTTATCTGCTAGTGAAAGTCCCGTGAAAATCAGTCCAGGTATTTCGGATATTCCACTACCTACAAAGGCGCGGGTAACATATAGTAAAAAGAAATACTTTTTATGAAGTCAGTGGTAGATATACCACTGAAAGTCCCGTGAAAATCGGTCCAACCGTTTTAGAGATGGCACTGCAGACGAAGTCGCGGGTAACAAAATAAAATAATCGAAGTTACTCCTTATAAGGTGTATTTTCTGCCAGTGAAAATCAGTTCAAGCATTTCGGATATTGCACTGCCGACGAAGTAGCGGGCAATAGCTAGTTTAATTTTAAAAAGTCTAAATCACTCCTTATGAAGACAGCTATCTACAATTAAAAGTTATGTGAAATTCGGTCCAATCGTTTTGAAGATAGCACTGGGGATAAAGTCGCGGATAACAACAGAAAATAATCGTAAGTTAGTCCTTATAAGGACAGTTATCTGTCAGTGAAAGTCCCGTGAAAATTTTATAGACATAATTATAGTTTCGGAGATCTCGTGATGAGTCAGTCAGTGGTAAATCGCTTATATACTCATATATATATATATATTGTACTTTTTTATTTTTTATTATTAAAACAAAAACTACACATGGATAAAATAAAACTTAAAATAACTCTTTTGTAAATAAAGAAAAACCTCAATTGTGTAATGCACATATAATTGTATGTGCATTACACAATTTCATAAAATATCAAACCAAACCATAAAATCTTATCTACGCATTAAACTGTTCAACCACGAACCTCATTAAACTTCGTAGAACATTAAACATTATTGATTTTGGAAGAACCTATCTCCATTATGCGCTCACGTCAATGTTTGTTCTGTAAACTCTCAGCTAGTTAAATTGTAATATCAGTCTAAATCGATTTTGAATGGAAAACATAAATAATGCCAGCTACATTTAATAATAGTAATGTATTTATGCTTCGGAAGTGTACACGATTAAACATCCGTTGTAGAATGATAATAGTGGTAACAATAGCTTAAACACGACTTTAACGTAATCCTATTAAAAGAACCAAGTAAAGGAATAACTGATTGACTGACTTATCAACGCACAGGCCAAGCTACGCGAGCTAGGCCCTTGAAAATTTACATGCGGGTTCCTTTCACACTATAAGTGAAAAACTAAGGAATGATTTTTGGAAATTCAATACCTAACCGACGTTGAAAATCGACGTGAAGTAACAATGCTTGTTATCATTGTTGCTTTTCGTTCGGTCACTGAAAGCGCGGAAGGCCCCTCCTCCCTCTCCCTTCCCCTCCCTCCATCCCTCTTATCGCCTATCCCCTTAAACACAGGCTGGCAACGCACTTCGACTCCTCTGGAGTCGCTAATGTTTATGGACGGCGGTCATCACTTAACATCAGGTGACCGGCCTGTTGGTTTGCCTCCTATGATATAAAAAAAACCTAAAGTGGTGAAAATGTGGATTAAAGTTTATATTAAAATCCGTCATTTTTCCATAGACCCTGAGTCCGTTGGTTATTCTTTTAAAAATGAAATGAATCAAAAAAGGACTGTGTGGTTTTATGAAAACACGGTAAAAGTGAAACTTTTTTTCACACTATAGACATTTAACTAATAATAGTCTATACATTACACGGTCAACTATAGGCGCCGCCATATTGGCCCTGGCTGCTCTGACGAGCGCCTTTCACTTTATCTCTACTCCGCGGCCGACCATCAGGCGACATGCAACACACAGACGAAAAAGTTTGAGACGAATGTAATAAAAGTTTCACTTTAAATATAATTATTGCATTGTACAAGGCGTGCGAAACCGTGTGAAATTAATAGAGGGAAGTGACCAAATATGGAATACTTTTGAAATTAGGACTTTCCAACGACTTCAAATCAACATTCATATTTTTATATTTAAAAAAAGTAATACAATCAAACACCGCTAAAACCTACAAAAAAACGGTCTTTAGAAGCTAGAAAAAACATTATTATGTGCACTTTTTGTACAAAAATCCAATATTTTTTACATACCTTAGAAAGTTATGCGGTAGCGACAAAACAAAACATTGTCATAACGACGAAAGGGCTCACTCGACTGACATGCTACAACTTGTATGCGCGTGTGGGGATAAAAAGATAGAGACAATCATTATTTGTTTCTTGTGTGATTTTCCATTTGAGAGAAACGCTGGTATTCCATATTAGGGATACTATCCCATATTTGGTCACTTTCCTCTAGTGTTGTATACCTCTGCTAAGTAATTATTGACTACTATAAACGAAGTGTCAATGTCACACTAAATCAATATTATACAACTAAAATAACGACCGATAATTCGAGTATTAGATTTGAAAAACCGATCCCATTTCGATCACCGAGCTCATTCACACCATCTACTGAACATAACCCAAAGATAATTTCTGGCCCAAGTAATGCTCGTTCCAGTTCATCGATCTGAAACGATTTCAATCTTTTTAGATATAACGAGTAAATATAAACACTACGTTGTGTTAGTTTTAAGACTAAAATTAAACAATGTTTTGAAATCTAACAAACACATATTATCTGTTAAAATATTAAAACAAGGTGAACTTACTGTAAATAAAGTATGTTATTTTGTCCACATATATGAGTATATTTTTCGAATTCGTTTATACTTGTTTAATGTCAATTTTATCTTATGGCTATAATTATGTTCGTATAAAAGTAGTATAATCGACTAATGCCTCAACAAAGTTATCCATAAGATAAACTATCAATGGCCCGTTGAGTTTTACTTACATTTATCGTATAATTATGTATTCAGAAACGCAATTTGACAAGTTATCGAACCGATAACGCTATTGAAAAGATAAACTACAATTAAAGTACCTCAGAAACCGGGCATAAGTAATTAGATATTGTGTAAACTGATTAAATACAAGGGTTTTGTTTTGTAAATACAAAACAAAGGCACAATAAAATGTAGACAAAGAAGCTAGGCTACTTGATGAGATGATACTTTGGAAATTAAAATAATTGTCAACATTACTTTAACATGAAATTTATAATAAAACAAACATTTTAAGCCGCATATTCAAAATTATTAATTAGGCCTAAAATTAAAGCAAATTGAAGCAGTAACAGAAGAATTAATTCTTTATTCAGACCTTGGTAGCTGTAAAGGCATTAATTTAATAGTATTTTCAACATTAATTATACTTATAGAACATAATATAACAGCTACTAGGATTACATAGCGCATAATTTATATACATTACCAAGCATTTGTTTCATAAAAAATTACAAACTAAACACTTGGAGAAATATATAGGGGACAAATTTAAATAATATCTCAGTTAATATTTGTACATACTGTGGACATACTTATATGTAGGTATCAATAGGCAAAATTAAACTTAATAAATGATGATTAATATGTATCATAAGTTACGCTTCAAGTTTTAGTAGTGAGCTTATATTTCTATCCGTTACCTTAAGGATTGGCTATTAAAATTTAAAATATTCATGATAGAATATATAGATATTTTGACAGCCGTAATTGTCATATCTTACTTCATTACATAGTATAAAACAAAGTCCCCTACCGCGTCTGTCTGTCTGTCTGTTCGCGATAAACTCAAAAACTATTGAACGGATTTCCAAACGGTTTTCACCAGTGGATAAAGTGATTCATGAGGAACGTTTTGGTATATAATTTGTCAAGGATTTTTTTTATAAACAGGGCGGGACAACGTCTGCCGGGCCCGCTAGTATAAAATAGTTTTTACAAAACGCACAAATAGGAGGATAATATTTCTTATGAAAATAAAGCAGAAAAGATACTGCCGTTAAGTGCTATTAATTGCAGCCAAAACTAATGAAAACCATCCTCAAACAGCCTCGCAGTCCATCATGATCCACACCCGAAGTCTAAGTTGAAACACCATATATTTTAATGCCTGTTACCACACCCACAGTGTGGTTATTCTGTATTAGGTACAAGACAACAGGGTAAAAGCAATTACGAAATCCCACATTTTTATCATAAGTCTCCGAGGTATTTTTAACATTCTTTATAAATTACATTAACCTATACTTAAAAAACAGATACATAACTTGTACTTAAAAACATTATATATCCGAAAATATAAGTAAAAAAACAAAGTAACCCGATTAATTGTCGTCACATTCATGTGGTATTTACGAATTTGATGTAAGCTTATATTTCTTTAACGAAAGACAATATCTTGAAATCTGTCCTTTTCAAAAACATTAGATTGTAATGAGATGGAAGGATTAACTTAATAATACGTATTAATTACTCTTCTGTTAATCTGGAAGCAAAGGTAAATAAATAAAAATGATGTAAATTCATGAAAAGCGTTGAATTAAAGCCTTAAAATTACGAGTAATTACTAAAGAAAATTAATTATTAAATTTCTACATTGTAAGTACATTAAAATTATACATAAATTTCATGATTATAGTTGTAACTGTTATTAGATTATGCCGACATATTTATATGTGTTCGTATTACTTATAGCTATAGACTGTATAGATCCATGGCCTAGATTGGCGCAAATTGAAATCCTTACCCGTAAATAACTCAAGATGCCCGTACTGTAGGGACTTGACACATGTTCGACGGTGACTGAAAACTCCCTAATGAAACCCACAAGTCATCCGATTTCAATTTCATGTACGTAATAGCGTGTCCATTCACATGAAGCCGGATATGCGTTTATCAACTAACTTGCCTTTAGTGGGGTACTGCAAAACATTTTATATCATTTTTTTTTCTCTTTATTTTTTAAGGGACTTTTATCATTTTGTGACATGTCAGTCCCATCGTAACTTATATCTATATACAACTAAAACTCTTAAATCTAAAAACACAAATAGCCTAACTACTAAACATAAATATATTACACAGCTTTTTGCAACAATCCGATATCAGTTCTGACAGAATACTGTGATACACACCCACATCCCCGATATTAATATTATACTGTTTAATAAAACGCATCCTCTCAATTTCATACTTTTTGCACTCTTTCAAAAGATTATGGATGTCGTCAATCTTACCGCACTCGTTGCAAATTGCTGAATTTATAATTTTCATAAGGTGTTTAAATTTCCTTGATTGAATGTGTCCGGACCGTAATCTAAAAGTAGAAATAAGTAATGTTCTTTTTAAATTCTCCTTTGTGAAGTAATATATAAAATCATTACACAGTATAAAACAAAGTCCCCTACCGCGTCTGTCTGTCTGTCTGTTCGCGATAAACTCGAAAACTACTGAACGGATTTTTATACAGTTTTCACCAGTGGATAAAGTGATGCACGAGGAACGTTTTGGTATATAATTTGTCCAGGATTTTTTTATAATCAGGGCGGGACAACGTCTGCCAGGCCCGCTAGTAATACTATAAAATAACTATATTTATGACAAAACACAACAATAGATTATAAAAGACAAGTTAAAGTCATTAAAATTAAACGTCAATTTGTAAAAGTACACACTCAATTATATTACTTTATGAGCTAACTTAAGCTGGAACATAGATCGCAAGGTGTTCAAGATCTATACATACTAATATTATAAAACTAAAAAGTTTGTTTGCTTGAACGGGCTAATCTTAGAAACTGTTTGGTCCGATTTCAAAAATTCTTTCAGTATTAAATAGCTTATTTATCTAGGAAGGCTATCATCGTACTAAGATCAATAGGAGCGCCGCACCGATGAAGAATGTTTCAAAATCGAGATTAATGTATGTATCTATTATTAAAAAATATTACCTATTAATATTTCACCTTCTACGTAAACGAAGTCGCGAGATAAAGTTAGCGTTAGACCAAAGTAACCATTCAACGCGGACGTAGTTGTGGGCAAAACCTAGTATTTAATACAAGTCTTGATAAAAAAGAAACAGATCGTCGTCGTCGTTTCTGCCTCGTACTTCGACCCTGTGGAATCGACTCCCAGCGGCGGTATTTCCAAACAATTATGAATTGCAAACCTTCAAGAAACGAGCGTACACTTCTTTAAAAGGCTGGCAACGCACTTGTGACTCCCCCGGTGTTGCTAGTGTCTATGGACGGCGGTGATCACTTACCATCGGGTGACCAGTCTGTTCGTTTGCCTCCTATAATATAAAAAAACAGATATATGTTTTGCTTAACATATACTAACAATATATTAGTAATTCGATAGTTAAGCTAATGAAAAAAGCGTTTAAGGAAATTTATACAATGTGTTTACTAATTGGACTGTTACCCGCAATCCTTTTTTTTTTTTGAACTGACTACCCTATTGACCTAGCAAGGTCTGAACAGCTTCACCGGACTACTTACCCGCAATCCGTAACAATGGAGCACCTAAACCTAAACATTTGTTATTATATATTGGCTTAGTATTTCAAACTTGTACCTTTGAGACGTAAAAGAATACCTTTTTTTTATATTATAGGAGGCAAACGAACAGACGGTTCACCTGATGGTAAGTGATCGCCGCCGTCCATAGACACTAGCAACACCAGACGAGTTGCAAGTGCGTTGCCAGCCTGTGTTTGGGGGGAAGGAGGAGTGGGGGAAGGGGGAGAGGGGAAGAGGAGATGGGCCTCCGGCGCTCTCACTGACCGAACGAACCGCAACAATGCAAGCACTGTTACTTCACGTCGGTTTTCTGTGAGAGGGTGGTGATAGTACCCCGGGCGAACCGACCCATTCATGCTGAAACCAGTAGTAGCTTCGGCGTGGCTCTACCACCTTCAAAAGCAGGATTTTTTGCTGTTATGCATATATTAGAGGTGAATATATTGACAAATTGGATAAAACTTATCTTTATTAATATCATACATGTGAATGTGAGTTTGTTTGTTACGCTTTCACATCTTAACTACACAAGCGGTTATCATGAAATTCCATACACGTTATTAAGGGTACAGGAAAGGAAATATAACCTTTCATCCAGAAAAATGTACTTTTCCCGAGGATTAGATCAAAGCTACTTTAACTCGAGATAAATATCGGGCAAAGACTAGTATGTATATAGTTATTAAATGCCAATAAATATACTTAATAGTGAAATGTATGGGCAGATAAAGTGGCCCGTCTCACGCTGTGACGTGGTTAGTTCAAAATCAAAATACTCTTTATTCAATTTAGGCCCTGAGAAGGCACTTATGAACGTCAAAACTACCACCGGTTCGGAAAACAACCCAGTCATCGAGAAGAACCGGCAAGAAACTCGATCTGGTTTATCTTTTCATAATAACTAACATATTTTTTTTTTATTATTACAAAAATAGACACATAAAGCTACATTCGTTTTTAGTGGTTGCACAGAGAGAGGCGTCACTTCCAGACGTCGCTATCGTTCACATACTGATCCACCCTGTAATAACCTTTATGTATTAAGACCCGCTTGACATAACACTTGAACCTACTATCCGGCAAATCGGTAATGTGTTTTGGGACTTTGTTATAAAATCTAACACTATTACCTAAAAAACTGTTGAAGTTGTAGTTGTAGTTGAAGGAACTGTATGATCTAAACAAAAGTATATTATTCTCCTTTAATAACAAAGTATTTTATTTTCAACACAAAATTGCACCATTACTTTCATTTTAAGTGCAAATATAAATAAGATAAATTACATTTTTACATCGTCAGAATGTGTCTCAATAAAATACGAAGGAAATAAAAATACGAATTCTCTTTTGAAAATATGGTTATTTTTATAATGTAGTATTCAACAAAACAATCTTATTAATCCTTTTTATACTGGGTCGAGAAACTATAGAAGGACGCTGAAGTGGACTTGGTGTTAGAAAAGTATGAGACCACACCGCTTTCATTGAAGATCTGTTAACACATAACATAAATAATTACCAAATTCAACTGATTTCACCAAAATAATTGGTAACAAGATAAGATGAAAAAGCGTCAGGTTACCGCACTCATTTTGCTGGCGCTTTCATTTTAAATCACCATGTAATATTTGAAAATATCTGTATATCTTATATATTAATATACGTGAAGCCAAATCTTTGTATCCCTTTTTAAGAAAATTGCGTGAACGGATGAATGTGAAATTTGGCATAGTTAAAGTTTATATGGAGGAGAAGTGCAGAAACCTATTTATTTTATATGAAATGCATTATAAGTACATTAAATTAATTAAAATATGCATTACTCACACTACTGCTCCAATTTTACACAACATATACATACATGTAAATAAAAAAGACATTTTGCCATCCGTCAATAACGGACTTCAAAAAAGTAGTAATAATATTCGTCCAATAGGACAGGCGAAGGAATTAATCCATACTGTCAAACTTCAAAAAAAGTTGCGAAGGAGGTTGCTATGCTCGACTGTATGTATTTTTTTTTTTTACTCTTACGTTCCAATTACCCTTTTTTATTCTACATTCAACAATGATTTTATAACATATCTTATATATTAACACGTGAAGCCAAAACTTTGCACCCCTTTTTAAGCGAATTGCGCGAACGGATGAACTAGGATCGTTCCGTTGTCAAGGATCGCTCCGTTGTCACACGCGCGAGGACGTTCCACACTCGAGTTCCGCGATTTTCCGCTCGTCCTGCGCGACAATGCGCCGCACTAGCGATGTCTCTTCCCGGCCGGCAACGGTTTCAGGGAAGAAGAAAAAAGGCCCTTCTCAGGGCCACCCAGATCCCGCGTCGATACGACGAACAACCAGCACGCCCACGGACACAGATATCCTGCATACACCGACGACCTCCGCTACGCACACTGACTCCGATATCCCAAGCCCACCGATGACCTCCGCTACGCACTCCGAAACCCGCTCTCTGGAGCCTGAACAAGAAGCGTTACTATCATCGCCCACCCTTATGTCGATTCGTGCAAGGATGTACGAAAACGACAGTGACACGTTTGCCCAGCTGCTGGCAACTGGAAAACTGTCAGATAGACTGAGGCGGTGGATAGCGCTCTACCTCCGCATCCTGCAGGATGAAGATGAGGGCTTTGAGCTTAGAAGTCAAGACGTAACGGCCTTGAAATCCCCCCTAACCGGATTACTTATGATACCAAATATTCCAGAAAAACAGATGGAACAATTAGCGCCGCGTATAGCAGCTGCACGCCAAAAGATAAAGGATGACCTTGAACTTGAATTCCTATCAAGATCGCCAGACACTCAGACGCCTAAACAAATCGAATGTAAACAACAACGAGTTCCCGATATACCCGCTGAAAGCCGCGGGGCGCCACCAGCGCCCACTCTGAACCAGCCTTTAGTTCCCGAAGTACCCACTGAGAGCCGCGGGGAGCCACAAGCGCCTGCACTATTGCGGGAAAAAATGCCTGCGGAACCCCAACAAATGGCGGCTATACCCGCAGAGAGCCTCGGGGCGCCACCTGCGCCTACACCTACGCAGTCGAAGCGATCTTACGCTGCGATGGCGGCGCGCCCTCTAACACCGACGGCCCAGAAAAATAATCTACCGCGAAAACCTGCACCGGAGTGAAGCGCCGCGGAAACATCAAGCCCCACGCTTCGACAACGCTGCCCGCCGATCGTCGTGGAGAGCCTGCCCGACTGGCCAGAGCACTTCAGGCGACTGGCGGACCTGCTGGGACGGACACCGGACGCGCGCGCACATGGACGCGGGCTCCGCTTCCTTCCGAGCAATGTAGAAGAACACAACACCTACATTGAATACTTGAAGCAAGTGGAAGGGGTGAGTTGGTTTACCTACTCGCCCCCCACGGAGAGAAGTCTTAAGGTCGCGATTCGCGGCCTACCTGTGGACACAGAGCCCGGCAAGATTACCGAAGCACTTCGCGAGAAAGGCTTCAGCCCGGAATACACCCGACTCATTCAGGGAAGAGGTGGAAGACCTGGGTGTATCTTTCACTGCTCCCTGCAGAGAACACCAGGCCTCATACCGGCCATATACAACGTTGAAGAAATCCTCTTAATGAAGACGTCTATAGAAGCCTGGCGGGGGAGGAGGGGCCCGGCACAATGCCATCGGTGCCAACTCTTCAGGCACTCCTCCCATCACTGTCACCGCCCGATAGCCTGCGTGAGGTGCGGTGGTCCGCACTTCGCGACCAACTGTGACCGCCCACGTGAAGAGCCTGCGTCCTGCGCGAACTGCGGAGGGGCGCATACCTCGAATAACGCCCGCCTGTGCCCCGTGTTCCGCCGCGAGGCGCGTAATCGTCGAGCGGGGACCGTCGCCCGGACGGGTGACACCAGGTGACGAGAGGAGCACCGGAGCGCAGCGCCTAAAACGGTAGAAGAGTCGGCGGCGGGAAGCCTGATGGCCCCCGCCAACGACCCCGGCCACAGATCTCCCAGAAGAAGAGCGCCAAAACGCAACGGAGGAGTCCACGACGCGAAGGAGGCTACCCAGCAGCCAAAATCGACAGAGGACCCCACCCAGATAATCCGCAACTCCTTTATGAAAGCCCTGGCAGCCGCAAACACTCCCGATACGGTTGAAAAATGCCTGAGAGCCCTGCAAGTACTGCATCAAATCGATGGCCAGGACTCTCAGCTGAAAGCCACCAAAAAATAGAAGCCATGTCACCCAAACCTACCGCCAGATGGCGCGATGAGGCCATTATCGCCCACCGGATGAGGGGGCGAAAAACAAACCAACAGACACTCCCGTTGAGGCGGGAGGCGAGTGAAGCCACCGTAAGAGGGTTTAACCCTGGGACGGTCTCCCCGCACGCCCCTGCCGGGGCGTGCGAGAAGAACTCGACGGACGGATGAACTTGAAATTTGGCATAGTTAAAGTTTATATGGTAGAGAAGTGCACAAAGCTATTTTTTTTATATAAAATGCATTACAATCATATTAAATTAATTAAAATATACATTACTCACACTACTGCTTGAATTTTACACAACATACATGTAAATGAAAAAGACGTTTCGAACATCCTTCAACCTTCTTACGTTCCAATTACCTTTTAAATATTTTTAACATGACTGACGTTGCATGCCTTACAATATGCCCTTTGAAATCAACTGGTCAAATTGTAGGTTCATTTTAGAAAAACAATTTATCTTTAGTAAATTTATGGAACTACTGAAATAATTATTATTCTCTTTAGTTTTATTGAATGTCAAAATGTTTATGTGACAGACTGCTTTCACTTCATGTCACTTTGCTTCATATTGCCATAAGAGTAAAGCAATATTTCCAAAGTCAATGTCAATATTTTAATGTTTAGTATTTCTTTATGGTGTACTCAAATGATGATTCAATAAAAAATGAGCGAAAAATACTTTGTAAAATCAAAATAAGAAAATTTGTTTGGTCATGAAAGTAATCCATGACTTATATCTCCGCGCTTACAATGATGCAGTTCAACTTGATGTAGCAATTATATTTAGTACAGTTGATGATGAATTATGAACAAAAATGAATTCATTTTCAAAAGATAATGGTAGTATTATAAACATCTTTGTTTTGGATTCATAATTTGATTCTATTGTGTATCCATTACTTTTTCAAATGATGATACTGGGCATATTACTATTCCTCATAATGTATAGACTATATTTAATTCAATATCACCTAGAAATACCACGCGCCCATGTTGTCGTGTAAAATTAATTGAAAATTGTGTCATGAGGGGGTCCGATAATTTTTTTTTATTTTCGTAAAGTTATGTTTACTTAGTATTTAAGAGCCTTACCACCTTATGTAACCGCCTGTTTTTTATTTCAAATTTATAATTCATTTCAATTTTCATTTAGACATCGACTTTTTTTATGTTTATATAATTGAAAAAAGTGGCAAATAACTGAGTAGGCATGATGAAAGCCTTTGATTATAGAGGTTATAATACCCTTTGATAAAAGAACCATAATAAAGTTCAAACTTTAAAAATTCAATGAACTATGGTCGAATGTCTACCACTGGGCGTCCACTAGTATAAGTAAATCTTTGTAACACGGAGTGATTGATCCCGTTTGAGATGGTTACAATATAACTGATTATGTAATTTTGATACAAAAATATCTACCAGTGTAAATAATTTAGAGTAATACTGTCAACAAGTATACTCAAAACAAAATCCTACGTATGAAAGATCCGCACACGTTATATTTCTAAATTCGATACTTCTTGATACATTCAAGGAAAATAAATAGATGCCATATGCATAAACAACCCGAACAACGTTGACTTCGAGTATTTAAAACTTGCGAAGCGATACATGTGTTTCATAAATGGAATACGTATGTTCTTAGACTACATTATTTATACCGTCTTAGTTGTTCCTTGATACGTTAATAATTTAAAGTACCATTTATTTACAAGGACAATCTATCTATTCTATAAACTATATCTACATTATTCATCTATATATGAGTGGTTACATTTCAAAAGGATCTGAATCCAATTTTAGCCGTTTCTAATATTTTACGTTATTTTTTAAGATCTTCAAATTTTGTAGATGAAAAATATGAAGGTCTTAAAAAAATCCAAAAACTTTATGGACGGCAAAATTCGAACTTCGTTCTCGGTGTATAACAACTAGAAATCTTGAAAAGATAAACAACAACATAAACGATTAAAATCAGATTTAGCTTAGATTTATTTTGAAATGTAACGACATCTATATATACATATATATCACTAGCTACCCACCCCTTGTTCACACGGATGTACTAGGGATGAAAATGAGACCAAATATTCCATTTACAGTACGACTCTGCAATTAAATAAAATGAAAATGATGATGAATTAACGCCAAACCGTCAATTTTTTGCAAATCTCTCTACTGTGTACTCTAATGGGGTGTAAAGGGTGTCAAATAACATCATAAAACTTGAGACACCCAAGCCAACCTCACCTGCACGTGGTGCACCCTGCTGAATAACGAAAGAGGCAATGGCGAAAGCGTGGTGGTAGGGTTTTACAGCTTGCCTGGGTCACAACCACCATGTATATGGCCAAAAAGCCCGTCATAGTGATTCGCTTCTGGGGGTCGCGTTTCGGGATCAGTCTGTGCATATCCAGCTTTTTGCAGGCCAGCATGACAGCGGCGACTGGCGATGGATAGTGTGTCACTCGGTAGTCGCCATTGTTTTTGGATTGTGCTGTGCTTACCATCAGGCATAGTGAAGTCATTTTGCCGCCCTTACAATAAAAATAAACTGTCTTCGGTCTCACTCATTCGCTTACTTCTTTTTTTTTTACATTGTTTATAGGGGCTTTTATTCCACCGAACATATCAGCCCCATTGTTCCCCAATCATAACCAGGTCATACAGCATCTTAGCTTCACCCGAAAAGGGTTCAGCCAAGATGCTGTGACAAATACCTATGCTCTGGCAGCTTACTTCTTTATATGGAAATTCTTTAATACAAAATTTTCACTTCTACGTAAGATTTAAAAAAAATTATCTTTCACACAAACCTAGTCCCGATAATTATAAACAAAAGCAAGAAAAAGAATTAGCTAAATAGACGCAATCGTTCAAAAGTAATTGGCTTACATACATTCGACAATAGATTTTTATTTACATATATTGATATATATATATGTATAGATATAGTCTAAGATAAATATGTAATCTATTTACTTAGATTTACCTACCAGCTCCGTTTATTACACTATAATTTGTTGTTTAAATAGAATTCAGGTTAAATACATTACCCGATACAATCAGATAAATTATTCCAGTTAAGAATGTAAACAACAACATCTACTCGTATATACTAGACTAATCTTAAGTCTCTCAGTAAAACAAAAACTTTGAATAAAATACTTTTCACACATTTTAAGCGAACTAAAATTTGTGTAACAATCTGTTTTAGCTCTGAAAATAAACTTAGTTACACTTGCATTTATTCTCGAGGAATTTTATGTGAGTGTTTACAATTTCGTGAATTGTTAATTATAAACTTTAATCATTTTGTGAAACCAACTAATCCTTACTGTAATTTATAAATAAAATGTTTATACTTTCTTTTCTCATAAGATAAGAAAGTTACAATGGTATAATTGTGCTATTGGAATTATTGGAACGAAACAAGTTATACTTTTTCAATTTTAACTCATTCACTTTTCATTTTTAACCTACAGGATATTAGAATGTTTCATGGGTTGCTAACCAAGCCTAATAATGTTAAGGCACTGACTCATTTTAAGTTGTGGAGTCGTCATTAGTGACGTTCCCGTACGTCATATTTTTAATAGTTTCGTTTAATTATATTATACACCTGTAAATTAAATTAAGGTTACTATGGAGCTGATATAAACATAAATGCCCTAAATAAATAATTAAAAATATGTCTACAAATGACCAAAAAAAATTTTTTTATACTTTGTCTATATTTTTAGATTATTATATTTTCTCTGTTTGTTTGTTCGTTCCAGGTAATCTCCAAAACGGCTGGACCTATTTTAACGGGAATTTTACTTTTTACTGCCAGAAAGCCGAAATTATAGCGGTTGACATATTCTATTTTATTTGTCCGCGGCTTCGTCCGCATTGCTATTTCCAAAATGGTTGGACCGATTTTCACGGTATATTTGTAGATTGCAGACCTCATAAAAAGTAATTTAGGTTTTTTTCAGCTGCAGTAGAATATCCGAAATGCTTGAATTAATTTTCACGGGACTTTCACTAGCAGACAAACTAACTAATGAGCTATTTTATTTTAAGGTAGTGGGCTCGGCAGACGTTGTCCCGCCCTGATAATAAAAAGAAAACCTTGACAAATTATACCTAAACCTTCCCCATGAACCGTTCTACCTACTGGTGAAAACGGCATGAAAATCCGTTCTGTAGTTTTTCACTTTATCGCGAATAGATAAACAGACAGATCGGAGGACTTTGTTTTACACTATGTAGTGATGAACTGTTGTTACCTATGCATTCGTTCGTGTGAAATTGATCAAAAATAATTTGTTTACTGTAAACAAGCGCGTGAGACGTGCGCTGTACTAGACTCCAAGAATAAATGTATGTAATTTGAATTATATTATCATTTTGGTCAATTTGGCGGCCATTTTGTTTTATTTACCGCGTTTGCACCTACATAACTCAGTTTTTTTTTTCTCGAACTGACTATGCTATTAGCTTTGCGGCATTTACGGCTTCATCGAACTACCATACATAACTCAGTGATTATAGCAACGTATAAGAATAACACAAGTATATTGACAATATGGGCATGTTATATCTATATAATAAACAATTTAACACAAATTGTTCGATAATGTATAGTTTAAAATTTTCATTACCTACTTTCTTATATAGTGTTAGTGAGCATCGAGAGTGGTATATAGTAGGTTAAAGTTCCAGGTATGCTGCTGATGATAAATCCCATCCCATTCGATATACTATTCGTATTCACATATATAATGTACACGTAACATAATACAGTAGATGGCGTGCGTGTCGTAGTTACAAATATTTTTGAAAAAGCATTTCTGTAATGTACACACCTAATTACAATTTTACATTTCTTTAATACATTTAAAAAAAACGCGTGCGGAGCCGCGGGGAACAGCTAGTAATATATAAAGCTGAAGAGTTTGTTTGTTTGGTTGAACGCTAGGATCTCAGGAACTACCAGTCCGATTTGAGAAAACCCTTCGGTTTTAGGTAGCTCATTTATCGAGAAAGGCTTTAGGCTATATACCATCACGCTAAGACTAATAGAAGCAGAGCACCTATGAAAAATGTTTCAAAATCGGGCACTTTTTTTCTTTTGAGAGATTTCGTTAGCGTTAGTGTTATATACGTTGCCATGGTAACGTGGTAAGTTTCTATCGCAAACATTATGAAAGTTTATTTTGTTTTCCTATGCAAAAAGTTTATACTACTTTTATTTCCAATTTTTTATTTATTCTCTATTACGTATTATAAAAATAAAGTCTGTGTATGTACAATTAAAATAACAACTTTTTGATGAATGGATATGGCTACAAATGACCAAAAAAAATTTTTTTTATACTTTGTCTATATTTTTAGATTATTATATTTTCTCTGTTTGTTTGTTTGTTCCGGGTAATCTCCAAAACGGCTGGACCTATTTTAACGGGAATTTTACTTTTTACTGCCAGAAAGCCGAAATTATAGCGGTTGACATATTCTATTTTATTTGTCCGCGGCTTCGTCCGCATTGCTATTTCCAAAATGGTTGGACCGATTTTCACGGGATATTCACTGGTAGATTGCAGACCTCATAAAAAGTAATTTAGGTTTTTTTCAGCCGCAGTGGAATATCCGAAATGCTTGAATTAATTTTCACGGGACTTTCACTGGCAGATAACTCACCTTATAAGAAGTAACTTAGACTATTTTATTTTGTTACTCAAGACTTCGTCCGCAATATCCTACTATCTCCTAATTGGTTGGACCGACTTTCACGGGGCTTTTACGGGCAGATAACTAGCGGGATCGGAAGACGTTGTCCCGCCCCGATAATAAAATGAAAACCTTGACAAATTATACCTAAACCTTCCCCATAAATCATCATTCTATCTACTGGTGAAAACGGCATGAAAATGGTAGTTTTTGACTTTCTTTTTTACCGACTTCGAAAAAGGACGAGGTTACTATGTTCGGTTGTATGTATTTTTTTATGTATGTTAATCGATATTTTCGTCAATTGTGAACCGAATCATCTTTTTGGTCAATTTGGCGGCCATATTGTTTTATTTACCGCGTTTGCTTCTACATAACTCAGTGATTATAACAGCGTATAAGAATAACTTAAGTATATCGACAATATGGGCATATTATATCTATATAATAAAAGATTTAAGATATATTGTTCGATAATTTATAGCTTATAATTTTCATTACTTTCTTATATAGTGTTAGTGAGCACTGAGTTTGGTATATAGTAGGTTGAAGTTCCAGTTATGTTGCTGATGATAAATCCCATCCCATTCGATATACTATTAGTATTCATATATCTAATGTACACGTTACATGTTACAGTAGATGGCCTTCGTATCGTAGTTACAAATGTTTTTGAAAAAGCGTTTCTGTAATGTACACACCCATTCACAATTTTACATTTCTTTAATACCTTTTTAAAAAACGCGCGCGGAGCCGCGGGTAACAGCTAGTAATAATATACGATGGAACTTGTTCAGTAATACTGAAAAGATACGGCTGTCATGAAATGTAAATTTGAAAAAATAAAATGAATCACTACATATTATAAAACAAAGTCCTCTGCCACGTCAGTCTGTCTGTCAGTTCACGATAAGCTCAAAAACTACTGAACGGATCTTCATGCGGATTTCACCAGTAGATAGGGTGATTCATGTGGAAGGTGTATAATTTGTCAAGGTTTTTTATTATTATCAGGGCGGGTAGAGGTAGGTAGGTAGTATATTATAAAATAAAAAATATTGTTTAATTTGAAATAAACTATATATTGAATATGCTTGTAAAAACGTGTAGATTGGACATGGACAATGTTTTCTTAATCTTATGGTAATTGTTAAAATATGTGGCGCCATAATCTATTAAAAACGTATACTATACACAGTTATAGTATGGCTTAAAATAAACTATGTAGTAATGTCGGTAGGTATCGCGGGTTTAGTTATAAACCAAAACATTTTTTTTAAGTATTTTTTTTTTGTTAACAATATATGTTAATATTATGTCTTTACCTATGAAATTGCCGTTTTGTATGAAAAAATTTAAACGAATTTTTTTCATGTATTTTTTATTTGTATTAATCGAAGTAATCACCCATACAATCAATGCATCTTTACCAACGCAGTGGCAGTTTATTGATGCCCTTCTTAAAGAAATCAGCTGGACGGGAGGCAACAAATTCTTCAAAGGCCTTTTGTACTGCCTCTCGGGTATTGAATTTTTTTCCCGCCAAGGAGTTATCCAAATTCTGGAAAAAGTAGTAGTCTGTAGGCGCAAGGTCTGGTGAGTAGGGCGGATGACGGAGAACTTCCAACCCCAGTTCTTGCAACTTGGAGACCGTCTGCTGTGCAGTATGAGGTCGCGCGTTGTCATGCAGGAGCAGCGGAGACGAGCGATTGACCAATGCTGGTTGGAGATGTGCCAGCTTCTCCATCATTATGTTCAGTTCTTCACAGTACACATCTGCAGTAATGATCACCCCGTTTGGTAAGAAGCTGTGATGAATCACACCGGTGCTAGACCACCAAACAGTGACCATCACTTTTCTAGGGGTAAGTTTTCGTTTAGGACATTGTTTAGGTGCTGAACCAGGATCCAACCAACTTGCTGAGCGCTTGCGGTTATCAAATATAATCCATTTTTCATCGCAGGTAACAATGTGGTTCAAAATTCCTTCATTTGTGTGTCTGTTGAGCAGTTTAAGGCACGTCTCAACGCGTACTTCGCGCTGGCGATCATTGAGTTCGTGAGGCATCTATTTGCCAAGCTTTTTTACCTTGCCAATTTGACGCAAATGGACCAATAATGTTTTGACGCTAACGTCGAAAGCTGCTGCTAATTCAGCCATTGATTGTG
Organism: Antheraea yamamai; assembly: GCA_036509395.1. Classification (NCBI taxonomy): domain Eukaryota; kingdom Metazoa; phylum Arthropoda; class Insecta; order Lepidoptera; family Saturniidae; genus Antheraea; species Antheraea yamamai. The sequence goes on from AP028433.1 coordinate 10,382,122, forward strand.
TATCATCAACTTCCACAATCGCCTTTAATTCGTCATTGTCGACCAAAGTCTTCGGACGACCGCGAGGTTTATATTTCAGGTCGAAATTCCCAGAACGGAAGCGAGCAAGCCAATAACTGGTGGTGCGTTGGTTTGTAGTGTTACCTCCGTAAACGTTGTTGATGTTGCGTGCCGCTTGTGCCGCGTTGCTACTACGACGGTACTCGTATTACATAATTACTCGAATTTTTAACGTATCCATGATGACAAAAAAGATTGAAATGCGATGAAAATGTAACACTAATCAATAAACAAATGACTACTTTTGGAAAAAGAATTCCATGTTTTTAAAATAAAATTAATTTGAAATTAGAATTCTTAGCCAAACAAAAATTATTTTGATTTGAAATGGCCAGTACTGGAGAACGGCAATTTCATAGGTGAAGACCTATTAGTATTGTTGTCATTTAAATATTCATATATATTTAATAGTCATTGCTGATTATTAGCATATTTAGAAACACGTGTTTCGAGTCAGCAAAGATATTTAATTTTTGTTTACAATAAAAAAAAATATTTCTGAAAAATGTGTTATTTCTCCCGATAACTTCTGCTATGTATGGAAGATTTGTAATATGAAAATAAAAATAATGTTGTAAAAGAGATACTAGGTAGATCGCTGTAAAGTGCTGCTATCCCCACTTGACATTTGTGTTTGTAAAGGCTCTCTCTACCTAAAGAGGTTCCGTTACAGATAACTTATGTTTGTAAATTCAAGCATTTGTTGGATACACCAATCATATCATAGACGGCATTTTTGTTAACTCTAACATAAGCATTTTAATGGAAGACGCTGATTTAGGAAAAAAAAACTATTAACAAAATAGAAAAGTGCGCTTGGCAATGAAAAAGTACATAAAACGTTTTTTAGCGAAGAAAAGGAGCCTTGTTTGTAATATTATAATCAAAAGCATTCTGAATATAAAATTGCATTTCCTCCATTCCCGTATTACATCTTTCCTGTAAATAATGGTGCTTAAGTAAAGAAGAGGCGAAGTAATTTTACCAAGACATAAAGCTAGACAGACGATGGTGATACTGATGTAAGGGTGGGCACAAGTATGAGGGCTAACTATTGTTGGATATTAAAGAGGCATAAACTGAATGGAAACAGAGAAGGTTGCATAATAATTTTGAAAAAAATTAGTAAAAATTTTCAAAGTCCCCTTGATCTATCACATTTCTTAAGACTTTAATACTAATATTATTCATGTGATAACTAAACATTCAGTTTTATGATCACTAAATTTGACTTTTTCCTTTAAAATTGATCAAAATTTGTATGGCTACAATAAAAAAAAATCTCGATGTGCTTTAAAAACACATACTTAATTATTCGAAGTTATATTGTTATAGTATTAATATATTGTAAAAAACATGTTATTAATACAAAATCAAAAAAGTATAAGGCTAAATTAACTAATAAGAAGGCAGAGCTTCAGTCTGCGAATAAATTTCAATGTAATTTTTATGTAACTATAAAATTATTGATAACATGTATTATAATTATGAATATCTGTACTTTTTCGATTTTCATGAAAAAAAAATGTTTCAGGTATTTAGGATTAAGTAATAGAATACATTTCAATCATTTTTAGAAATGCCTGTCTGTCTGTTTGTATGAACACGCATCACTGCTATAGTACTGGGTTCACAATAAAACCTCCAAACCCAGATAATAATAAAGCATATTCTCGGGAGAAACTTAGTCTTTATTTCATTAAAATCGGTCCACTCTATCATAAGTTATTGTTGTTTTAATGACGACGCGGCGTAAGTACGAGAGTAAAGTAATACATAATAATCACTTAATACATTCAGATGACTGTATTAATCACTGTTTTTTACATAAGGTTCCACGCGGACGAGTCGCTGGCACTGCTAGTTCTTAATATAATGCCTGTTGTTGTTTCATCCTATCTAAAGTAATGGTGGCTCAATTAGTAGCATGTTCGGATACCGCTTCGATCGACATATGTTCGAATCTTTGCGACTGAATTGAAGCTCTCGGTGAAAGAAAACCTCGTGATGTAACCATAGCATTACGATATGCTTCGTAGTCCGTTTTGACTGTGTTACGTTTCTTTGAGACTTTCTTTTTAACAATATACCAGACATTTTCTATCTGGTTTCAATCCGGACTATTTGCTGGCCAGTCGAAAACGGATATACGCTGTTCGCTAAGGAAACTTTTGACGCTATTGGCCGTGTGTTTAGAGTTATTGTCATGCTGACAGATCCGGGTTACAGGCAAATGATCGTCTGAGTAAGGAATCATTGCGTGCTCTAAGATATTTTTGTATTGCCATTGATCCATTGCACCTTCAATCTTCCGAACGGGTCCAACTCCACATCCGGAAAAACATCCCCAAACTTTAATGTTACCGCCACTGTGCTTGACTATACTTCTTGTGTATTTATAATTAAAAGCATTGTTTACAGGACGTCTAACATAGCGCTTTCCATCGGAATTTACCATATTTATTTTTGTTTCATCAGAAAATAACACTTTTTTTCCATTCTCGTACCGTCCAATTTACATATTTTTTAGCGAATAATAATCGCTTCTCTCGGTGTTGCTTGGTAAGAAGCGGTACGTGTCTAGAGATGCTTCCAAACAATTTAGCTTCCACTAATCTTCGGCGTATCAGTCTTGATGAGATGTTTCTCGGGTCATCAGGCGAAGAAACTTAATTTTTAATCTGGTTGGAGCCTTTAATTGGGTCTTTTTTAGTAACACGAACGATTAGCGTATCTTCTCCGGGAGAGGTTTTTCTTGGCCGAGCCTTTCTAAGAACATTTTCAACAGTTCCATATGTTTTATAATGATCAATTGCATTAAAAACTTTCTTAAAAGAACAATTTAAATGCTCAGCTATTCTTCTGTACGCCCACTTATGATATATATGTAAATTAACAATTATTTGCCTAGTTGATGCGTCACGACTTTTATTTTTGCCCATTTTGAACAATATAAAATTCAGATTAAATTTTGAATTGCCGCCAAAATAATAGAAAAAGCCAAAAAAAAGAAATGTTATTCTCCATTTTCAAAAAAGAACGAGCTATGGAAACTTTTTAAAATGTTTCTAATTAGGCGTCCAAGCGGCCAGTAATAGAAAATAAACTTCTACATGTGTAAGACTCATTTTGTAATTAAAAGTAAGATATGTTTTATATTTTATGCATTTAATGAGTTTTTTATTTGAGTGGCTATATTATTGCATGATTATTAATTATTGAATTTTACGAACATTTGTACGTTGAAGTTATACTTTCTTTATTCATAAGAAGCGTTTCTAATTATATGACCACCACTGTTCTATATCTACCACATTTTATGTAAGGATTAAATAACAGGTAAGTGTTTGTATGACATAACCTTGGCGATAATGGGTTCGTGGTAAGCATGTTTAGACACCGTGTCGATCGACGTAAGTTCAAATCCTTGTAAATGAGACGAAGCCTTCAGTGGAGGAAAATATATTGATGAAACCATAGCATGGTGGTAGAGCTTTGAATCATCACCGAATTAAAAATTTATCACCACTTCAACCTTAAACCTCCTAGGTTTATCGTGTTTCCGCTGGGGCGGTACGATGTGGTGGGTGGCCACCACTGAAGCTATTACTGGTTTCAGCATGAATGGGTCGGCTCGCCGGGGTAGTGCCACCCTCTCACAGAAAACCGACGTGATGTTACAGTGCTTGCATTGTTACGTTTCGTTCGGTCAGTGAAAGCGCCAGAGGCCCACGTCACCTCCCCATCCCCTTCCCCTCTCTCTCGTCCCCCAAACACAGGCTAGCAACTGTTCGTTTGCCTACTATGGCATATAAAAAAAAAAACGATGAAATCTCTAGAGATCTTGTGTCGCCCCAACTATAGCGACGGATGTACAACGTGGGTTTTAAGTCCGTGCGAGTCGGACATAACCCACCAAATACTAAACCTATAAAATATAGAACAAACGCAGCTTGGTGTTTAACTATAGCTATAAAAGGCAGTTTTGTTCTCACAGGGCTGTCATCACAGAAACACTGGATCACAGATTTCCTAAATGAAATAAGTTTAAATGTGTAATTGCTAACGACAGGAAGGGAGAGTTGTTTTCAGTAGTTGAAAGACTACAACTTTCGATGCCATTTACTCAATCATGTATAGAGAAGCATTCGTAAAATTTCGCATGGATGACTCATTTCTCTTTTAACAACTTGACAAATTGAAAGCAACTTATAGAGGATAACAACCGAAAAACAAATATTTATACTCTGTAGCAAAGACCCCATAAGAATTTCTTAGGTATGTATAAAACAGTTCAATACATTTTCTCCTCTGTTTGTAATTTGATTTCTTTATCTTTTCTTCAGTAGCTATTGACGAGCTTTATTGTTATCAATAAAAACAAATTGGGATTTTATATTTTCATATCATCGACGAATCGAAGCTTTTATTAATAAGTTGCTATTCGTCATACTTCATGAGCCTCTCGTCTACAGTTTACATTATTTATACAGTACTACCATATACAGTTTATGCCATTTAGGAAAAAAAGAAATACATATAATAATATCTATATAAAAGAAAAGAACACTTCGTACCATTTGACGATCAATAATTACATTAAATAGACTTATATGGAAGTTTATAGTTTCGGTATTAATATGGTCATGATAAAGTATGAAACGATGTTGTTAAAAGTTTACGTAAAGCTTAAAAGCTTACGTATTTAAAACTAAATCAAATTTATAAATTACTTGAGGAGTTGCGGTTAATATAAAACGACTAATTTAACCAGTTAAATATCGCTGAGAAAGATTACATTTTTCGAAGGTAACTTTGTGTTTTTGGCTAGTTATGCACTGATATACCGTTATCGTTATACAATAGAACCTTTTGTATAAATCGATCACGTCAACATCATCAAAATAAAAATAAAAGGTGACATCTCATTCTGCTGTTTTTTCATCGTACGATCGAGACGTAGGGGAGAATGGGTTAATTGAGAACGACGGGTAATTGGGAACAGTTAGATAAATAGTACATCTCCCTGCAATAGACCGCCGTGAACTTATTCAACTGCTGAATGCAAAATCATTCATTGCGTACGCGAAAGTGGGATTGAAAGAACGCACTAGTGTTGTCACGGTAAGTCGAACAATTATTTTTCTATTTTTGATATATTTTTTGTCGTGAGTTATAACAGATGTAAGTAACATATTTTTGAATTCATAGGCATGGTGTTTTGCTCATATCATACACGCACTATTTGTTTTCAAATACAACATAAATTTAAGTTAATAAAAAATGATTTTGAGAGCGGTGGCCATTTTTATGTATGTTGACTGATTCGGGCAATTGGGAACGGCAATAGGTGGGTAATTGGGAACGTTCCTCTTTACCCTCCTAATTACCCATAATACTGCTAGTTGATTGTGTAAAAATATTTAAACTTTACAAATTATTTCAGACGCCTCGAAATTACCCACAAAATACTGTACAAACTACCAAATTGAAAATCTTAAATGAAACCATTAATATTTTCAGACAGAGTCAAATACCAAAACGGAATACGACTGCAGTTCATAAAAACAAAAATAATGTAGGCGTTACCATTAACACTCCTCCTCCATTCAATTCCGTGCCTCTTGACGAAATCATCAATATGCTTGTTATTCCTAAAAGAGAAACCACCTCTAAGCGTCAAAATAAAAAAAACACTATCAGATTTTATTCAGCCCACAAATGAAAGTTCAATTAGAGGTAAAAGCTACAACGCTACAAAATCTGAAAAGATCACCAAAAACCATACCAAAGAAGTCACAAAGAAAGGGTAAAGGAGTCTCAAATTTGAAGAAAGCCTTACAAAAAAAAAGAATACGAAGAGTGTTACTGCATAATGTGTTACGAAAACTATCCGAAAGAAGATGGGATTCAGTGCGCGGTTAGCCAACTTTGGGCCCATGTACTTCCGGTGAGACTAGCAGTGGGTGTGTGTGTGATATTGTGTGTCGTGATTAAACGTCGTTCTTAATTACCCCTACCGTTCCCATTTCTGCCACGGGATGATCTCAATTAGCGCCTAGGGTATCGGGTAAATAAGAACGGCAATGTTTTTTTCTTTTAGATCATATTTTTATAAAAACGTAAATTTAAACGTTTTATGACTACTAAGTACATAGATAACCAAAGCTCATGTAGCAATAAAAATTGATTTAGTTTATTACTTTTTTATATTATTTTTTAGCGTTATAAATTAAGTGTTCCCAATTCCCCCACTCTCCCCTACATGTAATAATCAGCAGCTGAATCATCAAATGAATCATTATCTAACATTCGTGGAAGCTCAGCGACCAGCTACGACACGAAGGAAGATCACTAGGTACGTGGATTGTATCTTTATTGTCGTTTAGCTGGATCTGAACGAAAACTTCAAAAGTTCTCGAAGAAGAAAGTCCCCCAGAATAGAAGAAAGCCACATTAAGCTATTGCCGAGGTGCGCATGCTACAACTTATTTAATTTCAAAACAAAACCACGTTGTACAAAATTTAACTGAAAACACCCTTCAATACATCGTAAAGGAAATTGTATTTGTAGGTATTTGAACACGGTGAGTATCTTTACAACATTAGTTTAGCTATTATTCGACTATTTATTACAACAAATAGCAAATATATCAAATAATAATAATAACAGAGTATAACATACACATGACGAGCCACGGGAGTAACGTATAAGGTTTTCTACCAGCTTAAAATATTAAAAATAGTAAGAAATATGAACTCTAAATGTGTATTTCTCGTATAAGATATCATTTTTACTAAAACGTTATACACAAAAAAACTCTTATTGCTTGTTTCAGCCACGTTAAAAGCATGTAACCGTAGATGCCAAAAGCGTGGAAACGAGGCCTTTAATTTTATTCGTGTCAACCCTATTAAATTACAGACTTTGGAGCCTGCGATATTTTCTACTCAGTCCTCTTTACACCATTAATAATCCCGTCAACTGGATGATGGGTTAACAATAATTTATAATATTTTGTATTAATGTAAATAAACACCCCTTTGTATTAAACTAAATAAATAAATAAAAATATACTGTTTTTCATTTACCTAATCTCCAAAGCGGCTGAACAAATTTTGACGAACCTTACGTAAGGAGATAGATACTCTCCTCACAATATTATCTATGTTACACACACGTTCTTTCCCATTTCTATATCGGCAAAGTACTAAAATATAATAGAAGTCACTTAAACCCATTAAAAGAGTTGTAGAGTTAGAGAAAGAATGACGAACTTACAATAGAAATACGGCCAAAAATTAATCCAGATAAAATACGAAGTTCCTATTAAATAAGAAAATCTTTTTCAATTAGAACGAAGTCACCGGCAACACCAACTCGTAAATATTTTTACATAATTTTTCGACCTTATGAAAAATAGATTACCTAAAAACAAAATGGTAGTCGGGTTTCGGAAGAAATTGATACTTGTTTTCTCTGTCCAATAATCCTCAAGCTATAACGCGATCAAATAATATAAAAACATATTTTATTTTCCTCAAACTTTTAATACTATTGAGTCTTCTGTCCATGTATTTCAGTATGTTAATACAAGTAAGTAATATAATGTTTCAGGATCAGACATACACCGTTGAATATCAGAATATTAATGTAACACTAAAATAATTCAGTATATCTTAGAACATAGGTAAGTATTATTCCAACCAAGGAGAAAGCAAATGTGATATTTTTTTACGTTTTTGAAACATAATAAAAGTATACATTTTCTGCTTTATATGGTTTTGTTTGTACAAGTTTGAGATATTCAACTTTATTTCAATGTCTTCTCGTCTGTTTATATCTAAAATAGAGAATTATTATTCTTTATTATCTTACATTGTCATAAATTCTGGATCATGTTCAATATTTTAAGTCCTTAGCTTATCACGAAGATAGTTAAAAACTAATTACAAGATTTCATACAAACAGATACACGACAAAAGTTAATTAATAAAAACGTTTAATCGTATTTTTTCGTTTAATCGTATGGCTAAATCAATGATATTATAACTAAAAAGCCTTATAATATCATTGGGCTAAATAGAGTATCCATAAAAGAGTTCCTCAGAACACTCTCCATTATACACGTGGTAGAGCACACATAGACAGCCAATGTCTCTACGAAGTTTCAAAGCCTCTAGTCCGCATGTTAATTCGGGATCGTCAACAATGCAAGTAGCAGATTTAAAAGTATTAGCGTACTCATAATTTTCTAATATATATGTTTGACCATAATTATTAACCTACTTATTAATGTCGAATCGCCGTTCTTTATTACGAGTATTATTATTACGGCCCGTTTCACCGAAAACCGTAATTTTAATACTCGTTGTAAAGAACATACATCGGCGTTTATACTTGATCACACGAAGAGGTCACACTTCAACAAACATCTTATAGGCACGCGTCCATTGATATATAAAACCCAAGATGCACAGTCGACGTCTCAAAACCATCCGCATAAAATGAGCGCACAATCTTTAGTTTCTCGTCACTCGCGTCTTTTGTACACTGCTTTGTTAAAACAACTTTAAATAATTCGCGTAAGATTAAATTTTTAAAAACGTAAATGTATAGTATAACAATAATTACTTAGGTATATCGGTGAGTTTTTGGGGACGGTTTTGAGCGTTACTTTTATTCGAGATTGTGTATCTTGAGTTTTTATATATCAATGCACGCGTCATACACTTTGGGACAATCACACATATGACATTTTGCACATATGTGAAAAGGGCTTTCCGACTAGATATATTGGAACAAAGGAGATACTTGTTAATTAGTTTTTCAATACAAAATATAATAATAAAGATATTGTGGTTGTATCTATATTATCAGAATCACACAAAGAAGACTTTTTCTCTTCAGCATTATGATGATTTTCCAAGTTACACAATTTATTCGAGATTCAGGAAACGTTTCCGTCACGAACAATATTCTGATTTCTAAGCGGGGAAATCAGTAGCAACGACTTCATTTCCAAGATCGCGAAATTCAAACAGCCGTCAATATCGACATTATGTTTGAAAAGCAATCTCCTCTAAATGATGTACCCTTTTTCTTGCAGCTACTGAAGGTAAGATGCTGATTTGCCTATAATAAATTCAGAATACAGCTATTATACGAAATCTCTTCACGTCTTGCCTACGTTGCCTACGTTGTTCAGTGAAAACTATCTATACCTATATTTATAACATTTTCTTGAATGTTATCCAAATATTGCTACAAAGAGTCGCTATCTATGTTAGATAAACCTTTAAATGTTATGTATTCTTTAAGAAAATATCAAAGAAAAGACGAAGCAATATACAGTTTACAATAACTTTCATTATTAATAAGTCATTGTACATAGATATTATAGAAAAGTTAGATATCAAATATAGTAGCGTTATTAATAAGTTCATACATTTGTCTAGGGTACAGTAGTAATATTAGATACAACTACCATATTTCTAAATACCAGTATGTGTTAGTACAGTATTAGATAAGAATATAGATTATTTTACAATCCCAATTATACAATTTGGTAGGTGGTAGAGCCACGCTGAAGCTGTTACTGGTTTCAGCATGAATGGGTCGGCTCGCCCGGGGTACTACCACCCTCTCATAGAAAACCGACGTGAAGTAGCAGTGCTTGCCTTATTGCGTTTTGTTTGGTCAGTGAGAGCGCCGGAATCCCACCTCCCCTCCCCTCCTCTCCTCTCTCCTCCTCCCTCCCTTTCCACCAAACACAGGCTGGTAACGCACTTTGGACTCCCCTGGTGTTGTTAGTGTCTATGGACGGTGGTGATCACTTAACATCAGGTGACCCACTTGTTCGTTAGCCTGCTATGATATAAAAAAAAAGAAAATATCTGTATATACAAAATAACAACTAACTGACTGACTAATCAACATACGACCCAAACTACGGGGGTCACGAGAATTTTCATGTGGGTTCCTTTTACATTGTAGGTGAGCACTAAGAAATACAACTTATAAGGTGGTAAAAAAGGAGATGAAAGTTTCTATGAAAATCCGTCAATTTTCAGTCAGTTATTCCTTTATATCATAAAAATCAAGAATCGAAAATAAAACGGAATAGAGAACACGTCCGAAGCCACGGGGGTTTGCTAGGCTATATATAAATAAGCAAACAAAATAGTTCAGTACCTTTGTCTCTTCTGCCTGTCAACCGATTTTTTTTTTCTATAGCAGCCAGTAACGAAAATGTTATCAAGGAAAAAAACTGGCAGTTAGTTTATTAGTTTTTTTCCTTACCATCGATGAGTTTATTAAGACTTCAATAATAAATTTCTATTTTATAATTCTTCACGTAACTCACAGCTACTGATTAGTAATATTTACACACTCTTTGGCAAAAAACTTTAAAGATTAATGAATTATAGTCAAATTTCGATGGCCACTAGTCAACTGAAAACAATATGAGATAATAAACCTCATTTCTCACTAAAGAAAAATATAAAATGACACTTCAACCTATCGATCACAAATATAATAATATCAAATACAATAGAACATAGGCAAAACAAATAATAATCGAACATGTCTAATTTTCATTGGACTATACCGCAGTTTGATAACGATTCTTCGGTAACATTTATTGACTATTTACAAAGACTTATTTTCAAAAGAGAAAAGAAAAGTGGTATAACTTCGAATAGTAAAAGTAGTGCAACAAAAATCAATAGTGAATATTCAACTTCAAACTTAGACGAATTCGCTCCTCAAGCATCGAACAACAAAACTCTTGTCAAGAAATCGAAAGCGCAACTTGACAGTATTCATATAAGTGATAGTCCAAAAACGTATTGTGAAGCCGCAGTTCAATGTTCAAGTTCCATTAGCAAAAAAGTATGTAAATCCACGAGTATTGATAAAGCACAATATTTTCACTGCAATGTCGGCTGCTCTGACGATATAATAGAGAAGGATATTGGAATCAGCACAGTGGAATACGAAGTATGTAACAATCACCAAATAGTTTTCAATACCCTTCACAATTGGCCAGCATTCGAGGAATTATCCAAAGAAGAAATGAATCACAATACATCAAATTTCATAATGCATACATTAATGAAGATATTAAATATTTTTGATGTTGATAAAATACAAATCTTACCCTGGTATAATCATCCGCATACAAATAAAATGAAACTATATCAATGCTATACTGTTGGAGTAAAGAAACAAAAAATATATGTATAATATCATATTAACCATGAATTTGGTTTAATTCTACACACCTGCTTATAACTGAAATAAAAATAAATATATTTAGCTGAACATAATCTCGTGTTATTTAAATTTATACACACGAAGAATAGATAATTTAACATTGCTCGACATTCGCCAAAAGCCAAACTGTATTAATGAAAAATAAGCAAACCCCTAACCATACATTTTGTTCAGTTTTATAAAAGATTAAACTCGTATATTAAATATCCTATGGTTTGTTTTAATATCTACTTTGGTAACCGATTCTCTTTATTACGAGTGAAAGTTATTGCTGGAATTATCAAGTTGTTAATTACTACAGATCGTTTTTGATGACTTCAGTATTCTAACAAAATACAGCTTCTTTGTTAGTGGCTTGCTGTTAGAACTAATGAAACACACAAACAGGCACGTAAAGCGACTTTATAGTATTTATAAATCTTATAATTTATATATTTTCAAATATTTACTAATGTTTTTTAGAAATCCACAAATAGATATACTCGTTTTTTAATAATACAAGATAACGATTCAAAAACAACTCCCATATAAATAATGCAAGTAGGACTGGCGGCAATTTCCAGTTATTTTATAAATCAATATAACAGTATGTAGTACACATACAGTTCATTCTGAGACTTACATATTTAAATTTTTTCTCTTCATTGCCGAACTATTTAAGCAAAACTGTCACTCACTTATTACCGTCTATAGATTACCAGTGCATCGTCAGTCGTCAGTAGCATACCGGTCTGCATGCCTGTCAGCAGTTGGATATACCAGGATTGATCCGCGAACGTGACAAATCTATGATATCACTATGACAGGCTTGACAAATCACTTATATGATGTTGGCGATCTAGTCAGGTACAAATACTTTAATACTATAATAATGTTCAACTATTTCGGAACAAATGAGTTTGTTTTCAAACTACTATTTCCATGCTTCCACACGATGTTTTTCTTTCACGACATTGATGTGGGAACTTTAAGTGCTATAAGAAATTGAATTATTTTTTGTGATATATTATGGCAAAAAAATTATAAAAAGCAGCACATTGTAAATACTCAAGAGAGAGATATAAAGAAAAAGTCCATTACTTTAATGGGAATACAAAATAGGTAAATTTAAGTAATCACTAAGGAATATCGGGTAACAATTTATCGGTTAATATTCTCTATGCGTTGTTTTTTTATAAGTACTGAAAATGGTCTAGTTTACAATATCACCACATATTCTAAAACAAAATCATTTGCCACATCTGTTTGTCTGTCTGTTCGCGATAAACTCAAAAACTACTAAACGGATTATCATGCGGTTTTCACAAGAAGATAAAGTAATTCACGAAGAAGGTTATAATTCGTAATTTTTTTTTTATTATCGGGGCGGACGACATCTGCCGTGCCCGCTAGTATATATGCATATATTCTAAATGAATCTAAATAATATTATACAGTACCCAGCTTTTGGCTTGGCACGTCAGGGAAAAAATCGTTCAAAGTTGGCTGAATTCGGTTTCCTATAGCTATCTTTGTTTATCGAAGTCATTACGCTGTGCGAGAGAGAGAACGCTTTACAAAACCGAAGCAAAGCGATCTTAGCCGGACGTCTCACTCTTCTTCCGAACGAACCAAATAAAATGCCGGAAACTGCAAATCCATTATAAATTTCAAACATAATTAACACGGAGGAGTGAGTTTGATATATGAGTAAATTATATCTTCATTTCCACTTACATTGTTCATTATTACTGTGGGTCCAGCGGAAAATATGCGCCATAATGATTTCTGAGCTGGGATCCCTTTAGCTGTTGAATACGGTAACCGTTTCGACAGTGTTCTAATATTATAATTGTATGGAATATTTTACTCTGGTTTATACTTTTGTGTATGTAATTTTGTACATAATTTAAGCAGAAAAAATGTCATTTGTTTCTTATTAGACTATAGGATTATAACCCTTAACAAATCTCGTATTGTTGCGTCATAGTATTTATTCATTTAACGTATGTAAGAAACAAGTCTTATGCAAAGAAATTTAAAGATGGAATTGTGTATGAAATGTGGACAAATAAATTTACAGTCAAGCGCGTAAAACATACAAATTACCTACACTTAAATATAGTGAAAATGATTATATGGCATTTTTAATTGTTAGTCCAGAATTACTTAATAATAATATTACCGATTTTAAGATCCCTCTATTAAAATGTATTATTGCTGCCTAGTTCCCGTGGAGTGTAATGATGTGATTAACAGTCTGACAGTAAATGTGTCGTCAAAATCGGTTTAGCCCTTTCGGACATTAATCTAGACCAGTGTTTTTTGTATGTAAAATCATTTCGCAATCCTTCGCTGTTTCTAAGTTGTATTTTATTTATATTACAAACTACTATTTATAGTACCCTCAGCTACGCATGTGTTTTTTTTCAAATTGTATTAAAGAAATATAAAATTGTGAGACCATGTACAATTATAGAAATGCTTTTTAAAACAATTGTAAGAACAACGCGCACGCCACTTACAGTAACATGTAACGTATACATTAGTTATATAAATACTAACGGTGTATTAAATGAGGTTTATCATAAGCAACATATTTGGAACCTTACCCCACCATATAACTACCTCAGTGCTTACTTCCATTGTATAAGGAACTAATGAAAAAATGACTTAAATACCGATAATCATGTAATATGCCCATGTTGTCAATAAGTAATACGTTTATGGCCTAATATCTTATTTGAAAAACGCCTTCTATCTCCAAAATTACTATTAATAATTCTAATGTTTAATTGTAAAGAATGAATGAGCTGACGTCATGAAGTCTTGCATAAATAGATATCAAGATATAAAACTTTATATCTGTCTAAGCAGTTTTTAATATTTGACAATTTAAATAGTGCTCATTGATGCAATATTCCTATATTATAATTACTAAGTTATGTAGACAAAAGCGCGGTAAATAAAACAAAATGGTCGCCAAAAGGGCCAAAAAGACAATATAATTCAAATCACGTATATACAGATATATGAACTTCAATTATATTTATTCTTTGAGTCCAGTATAACGCACGTCTTACGCACATATTTACAGTGAACAACATATTTCTGCTAAATTTCATCTGGACGAAGTCGCGGGTAACAGCTACTCTAAAATAGAGTAACCTAAATTACTTCCAATAAGGTCAGTTATCTGCCAGTGAAAGTTCCATGAAAATCGGTCCACGGTTAACAGCTAGTCTAAATTAAAATAAACTAAATCACTTTTTACAATGTCCGCTATCTGCTAGTGAAAGTCCCGTGAAAATCGGTTTAACCGTTTTCGAGATAGCATTGCGGATGTACCCAGGGTTAACAGCTAGTCTAACTTAGAGTAGCTTTAGTAATCCGCTCTAATTTCAGCTATCTGCCAGTGAAATTTCCGTCAAAATCGGTTAAGCCGTTTCGGAGATTACTCAGAATAAGCAGACAGACAGACAGACCGACAAAAAAATTAAAAATTGCATTTATCGTTATTAGTAGCGTATATAATTTCATACCCAATCAGTAAAAAAATATATTTTGACATTACATACAGACACTTCATTTTTATTATATGTATATACGATATCGAATAGATAGGTATTTAAATCCGTACAACAATTTATAATATTATCATGGTTCGGTATCGTTTAAATATATAATGAAATCAGTGAAATGTACATGTGATTCATAGATATTTCTTTATTTTAGTTTATTTGTCTTAATATAAAAATAACCTTTAATTATATTTTCTCAATAAAAGATGAACAATCATTTTACCGTCTTTAGGTAAAAAATATAATAAATCTTATAACCGTTCATAAATTTAACTATGAATTTATTTGATTATCGTAATACATTAGTGTAAACTGCACACACCATGTGTTCTTAAAAATGAAGACGTAAATTTTTTCTCAGTAAACATTAGCACAAGCCAACTGCAAGTCTGCTCCCCACGCAATTAGCATATATTTAGAAAACAAATTCACATCCAGTTATTATACAAAATTCGATGTTATCATCATAATTTATTAGAAAGTTTAGGGGAAAATTTATGTATGAATGGCAACGAATTGCTTTCTCAACAAGACGCTTAGCCAATGACAAATTTATACTTTGCAATTTTGTTTATATGGGTCATTCCATGTCAAATCGACAAATTTTTTACCTGACCCCCTTTGATTTCGCTGAAAATTTTCTATCTTTTTCTACCCCCCGAAAGTTATTTTTCAGAATTTTTTCAAATTTTTTTTCCCGACTCAAAAAAAGTTATGAATTTTTGAAAAAAACCGCTCTTTTATTTTTAAATTGCCAGAACTTTTTCAAAAATTGACCGTTTGGGAACTTTTTTTTTCAAAATTTTTGTTTTTAAATGTAGTTTTCGAAAAAAAATATGAAAAAAATTTCAGAGTCCCAGATATATGAAATATTTTAGTTTTTTTGAAAAAACCGTAATTTTCTCAAAGTCCGACCGTTTTTTTTTTGTTTTTTTTTTGCTCTAAAAATACTTCAACTAATTCTGCAATGATCCCCGTTAATCAAAAGATGTGACGACAGTCGCTTCAAATTTTTTTTATTGATTATAAAAACTTTTGTTGAATTTTTGCTGATTTTATATAACTTTGTTATGAAATTTTTTTTTAGAATCAAGTATTATGTTAAATAAAAGATAATATAATTTGAACACATACAAAAAAATGTTTTTAATTTATTTAAAGATGTTAGGAGACGGTGAATTTATTTATGAGTATGAAAAGTCCTTTTTTTTTACTTTTTTGAAAAAAATAACAATTTCTTGGACGATAATCACTTGAAATTCTCCAATAAAATTTTATTTTTCAACTTTTGAGGTTTCACGAGGAAATAAAAAAAATTTCATAACAAAGTTATATAAAATCAGCAAAAATTCAACAAAAGTTTTTTTATAATCAAGAAAAAAAATTAGAAGCGACTGTCGTCACATCTTTTGATTAACGGGGATCATTGCAGAATTAGTTGAAGTATTTTTAGAGCAAAAAAAAAAACAAAAAAAAAACGGTCGGACTTTGAGAAAATTACGGTTTTTTTCAAAAAAACTAAAATATTTCATATATCTGGGACTCTGAAAATTTTTTCATATTTTTTTTCGAAAACTACATTTAAAAACAAAAATTTTGAAAAAAAAAAAGTTCCCAAACGGTCAATTTTTGAAAAAGTTCTGGCAATTTAAAAATAAAAGAGCGGTTTTTTTCAAAAATTCATAACTTTTTTTGCGTCGGGAAAAAAAATTTGAAAAAATTCTGAAAAATAACTTTCGGGGGGTAGAAAAAGATAGAAAATTTTCAGCGAAATCAAAGGGGGTCAAGTAAAAAATTTGTCGATTTGACATGGAATGACCCATATACTTCACAATGATTAACCTATTTCTTTCGTAGATACAGATCTAGTGGCACAGTTGTAGTAAGCCACACATTTGAACAGAAAGGTCACGCGTTCTATCCTCGCACCTAACTAACCTTTGAGTGAAGGGTTTAATTGTTCGTTCAATGTCAAGATGTTAGGTATCTATATACAGTGGAACTTGGTTAATTGGGATCTCAAGGGACCAACAATGTTGTACCATTTATTGAGGGTTTCCATTAATCCAGTTTTCCAATTAGGCAGGTTTAAAATTATAGTTGTCTCATTTACAGAGGCTCCCCGCTTATGGAGGTCGAAATGTACGGCTATTCCATTTATGATATGCTCCCTACACAGTTCATCACGCGACTTTCCTCAATCATAATCTGATAGAAGTTTTAATTTTTCAGATACTTACTGATAACGTTTTATATTTACATTTGGGCATTTTGTACACTTTTACCCCCTTGTTTTTAGGTCAAAACCTGAGATACTCTGACAAACAAAGCGTGTGCGAAAGACATTCTAATGTTTGTAAACAAAAGTGTCAAAACCTCTCCCAACCCGATTAATTTGTCTCATTTATAGAGGGAATTGAGTTACAGAGTCCCAATTATAAAGGTAAACATCGAATAAATCCTAGAAATCAGGTATCATTTAACCAGGTTCGAAAAGTCCCATTGATAGAGGTAATTCAATGAAAAAGTACCGAGACCTCATTGCAACTCTCAATAATAGAGGTTTCTCATTTATCCAGGTCCCATTTAACCAAGTTTCACTGTATCTATGTATATCAGTTGTTTAGATCAAGCTATGGTTCGTTTGGATTTACAGTGCCTATAAAATAATCACATTTTAACCACATTTTATGTAAACTCGTATATTACACGTCAACTATAATTTTACAAATTTCAAAAATAGTATTATGATTCCTTTTTATTTATTTACCATATCTTAAATAATTAAAACAATAAAGAAATGATTTTTCCCCCTTACAGACACTATGGGATTAAATAAATGACAAACTCAATAGACATAAGGAAACGGACCGAGCACCCGTTTTCAACGATGAAACAACGTAAAATGACAAAAGGCCTTCCATTACACAGTTATTTAAACTATTTTGGTACAAATATTTTTATTTTACCCATGCTATTTCTCATTGTCCACAATAACGTTCTAAATAAATTTACTATATACTATACTTAATCTCTGTAACTAGAACATTTTTAAAGCGGTGACGTCATCTTTCTCCTAATTTCACGTGCGTAGGTTTCTATGCCGTTCTCATTGCCAGTGAGAAATGCATAAAATAAAAGATACATGTGCCTGAGTACAACTAATTTTTGATGTTCCTAGCCTCTACGAGCAGACTAGCTCGTGTGGGAATTGTTATTTTTATAGCCATGAAAATAGTTTAGATGCACCAAAATTTTCCAGTTCAACTAGGTAAGGTTGTAATTGAGAATCCAAAATAACATATATATATAATACATTTTATTTAAATTATTGTATTAACGCACCGAAATTCCTTTTTTATACTAAACACTGAGTAACAGACATGAAGCATTAAAATTTCATTCAACAATTCAGTCTTAAAAGAATCCAGCCTGTAAATAATTTTATTGATGGTGTTTTTATATTCATTTTTCCAAATTAATTTATTAATTTATTCATAAAGGATCAAAAACAGAAACATAATATTCGTAAGTAAGCACGACAGATATTACAGGTGTTGGAATTAATTATCTTCCTAGTTATATTTAATTACAGCATTGTTACAGACTGAGTTACATTAATTAATAATACAATTTTACTTTAATGTGTAAGAGAATAGTTATAGCGTTATTATGTGGGATTAAAATGTTCCTAAGATGCTTTCCATGTACAGCACTTGGGTGCCCGGTCTTAACTATTTATTTAAACTAGTCGTTACAAACTGAAAGACTCTGACCAAACGATATGTTATAGCCTTATCAAATGTTCATAATGAAGTTCATAAAAGTGTAAATAAAACATTCTCGGTATTATTAAACAAAACTATAATTATGATGAATGATATAACGCCCTGTATGAAATAAATCAGAACGAAAATGCTACAACCATTTAAAAGCACTTACGTTTCATCTTTTTTTTATCGAATGGGAATATTTACATATTTTTGCAATATATATTCAGTTGCAAGACTGAAATAAGATTTATATTGAAATAACTCAAGTGTCTCCGAACTTGCTTTTATTTTAGAAGTTTAGCCGTAGTCGTGTTTGTAGTTCAGTAACCATGTATTCTGGGACGCTAACATGTCATGCCTCACTGATTTATACGTACTTCTTAGCATTCTATGGATTCACCATGCGGATGCCGCGCCGGGTCCATTGCGTGGCAGCGAGAGAAACTTCGAGTAGTTCCCGAGACTTGTGACACTGGTGTAGGTTTAAGGGACGCATTTCCGACGTACATCGACCTTAACTACTCGTGTTTCTCTCCCTGCCCCTCCAAATGTGGTATGTACCTACTAATGCAGCTTTATATGCCCGTTCTAGTATAGAACTTGCTACAATTCTGGACAGACCAAGGTCTTTCAGCAGGTTATAGAGAGATTTTGCTGGTATACCTCTCGCTCCCACTTATATGGATAACTATAATATATATGGTTTAACTATATAAACGTTTTTAGTCAACTCGTTTACTAACTGGCATTACTTACTTGTTCAGTCATCTCGTGGTCTTTAGGCATATTAGTTTCCCACGGGACAGTAGAAGTGCAGTTGTCGGAGCAAATCGTAAGTTTTACGGCATTCTTCCTTGGGGACCGAATTTCAACTCATAGGCAACTCGATATGCAAGCAATAGGGAATTTCTAACTGTAATTACAATAATTCTATACGTCGAAAATCCAATCAAGTATATAACTTACATTCAAATACGCGCTAGCATCAAAACATTATCAATCCTGAAGATAATCTTCATTAATAATAATGTTTATTATATACATAAGAGCTAACATTCACAATTTACATATTAAACATATCTACGTCGCTGTTGTTATGATCTGGTAAAGTTAAACATTATTATGTTACTAATATCAGTGATTTTATTCGAAACTTTTAGGTATATATATTGTGAAACCAATTCTGAAAGCAAATACTTCAAACAAATTTAATTAAAGTATTTATTTGTATGTATTATTGTATTAAGTTGATCCTAAGAACCAATGTAAATACATCAGGAAATAAATGTTTATATTAGAGATACCAAATCAAACGTGTTCTTACGCCCACTGAGTTAGAAAAAAGCCAATTTATATGTTTCCTCCAATATAAACACGCCACCTTTCGTCTGCTCAACTTAAAAATCTTTGAATATGGTTTGAAATAGTATGTTTCATATATTTTTTCAACAAATATAAAAAAAAATAACGGCTTTCACAATAATTGTAGTGTGGTTATTTACAAAAGCATATGTGTAATATGTGGAATGCTCATCTTGCCGGAAACAGATCTTCGTCCGCCCGATGTATTTTATTTACACTATCCCGGCTACTTGCTTGATGAGAACTTTCTAACTTTAAACCAGTGTATATGTCAATGTACTATCGGAGGTGTGCTGTCGTCGTTTGCGCAGCACGGAGAATCCTTCCTTCTGAGTCCTTTGATTACTCGGTCCTATGTACTCGGTGGCTTGTCTACGTGTGCCTCTACAGTTCCCGGAGGATGACGAGACTACTCAGCCCTTTGATTAAAACGTGAAAGGCCATTTACGTAGGCCGGCATGATAGCGGTGACTAGCGATGGACAGATTGTCTCTCGATGATCGCCGTTGTTTTTGGATTATAGTGCTTACCATTAGGTATACAGCAGTTACTTTGCCACGCTATAATAAAAAAAAATTAAAGTCAAAAACATCTCTAATATATATTTACAAAAATCATAGATCATATTTTTATTTATATCAATGGATAAGAAATCCTTTTTAATTTCATTAATAAGTTGTTTTTTGACATTAATAGAAGTATTTCTCTTACAATTCTTAATTATTATTGTTTAGAGAAACTATGCTGAAATTTGAGGAACACCTTGTTAAGACATGTAAAATATTTAATGCTCTATAATATACTTTATTTCATTCAACATAATGTCCATTTTACTAACCCTCGCAACATTTTATTACGATTTATATGCACAAGATGAAATCTAAAGATACTTATCACCAGCACTCTGAAACCTATTCTAATCACCATCTTTTTGTGAAAAAGGGTAGTAACATTTAAAGGGTAAAAGATAGTAGATAGTAAAAGATAATAACACTGTTCCTTAACAAATAGGCAATGGTAAATTTAAAAATCTCAAAAAACAATCTACTAGAGTGGCTCGAAAATATCTAACCTCTAATTTAATCGTATAAATGAACCTACATGAATTTATGCTTGAGTATAAATTTTAGTAATTGGAAATGTCACCACTACACTCGTTACGTAAATTGTGCGAAAGCAGTACTTCTTCCTCGCAAGACAATGAAGAATTAAAACATTCGTACAGTAACGACCCGTCCGAGCTTCGTACAATTAAATATACAATATCTAATCTATAAAAACAGTGCAATATCTAATCTATACTAACATATAAAGCTGAAGAGTTTGTTTGTTTGTATGGTTGAACGCGCTAATCTCAGGAACTACAGGTCCGATTTGAAAAATTCTTTCGGTCTTAGATAGCTCATTTATCGAGGAAGGTTATAGGCTATATCATCAAGCTAAGACCAATAGGAGCGGAGCGCAAATAAAGAATGTTTCAAAATCGGTCTATTTCTTCCTTTTAGCTACGTGTTAGCGTTAGTATTATATAACGTCGCCATGGTGACGTGATAACTTTCTATCGCAAACATTTATAAAATTTATTTTGTGTTTCTATTCAAAATATTTATTCTACGTTTGTATCGTTTCCAATTTTTATTTGTAATCTATTACGTATTATAAAAATAAAGTGTGTGTATGTAAAATTAAAATAACAACTTTTTTGGGAAATGTATATGACTAGAACAAAAATGCCTATAACAGTAATTTTTTTTTATATCTTGTCGGTATTTTATATTATTATATTTTGTTTGTCTGTTTGTTCCGGGTTATGTCCGAAACGGGTGGACCTACTTTAACGGGAATTTTACTGGCAGATATCCGAAATTATAGAGGGTAACATACTCTATTTTATTTGTTGAACTGTTACCCGTCCATTCGTCCGAGTGAAATTTATCAAAAGTATGTTGTTTATTGTAAACAAGCGCGTGAGACGTGCACTTTACTGGACTTCAAGAATAAATATACATAATTGAAAGTCGTATGTTTGTATGTAATTTAAATTGTATCATCTTTTTGGTCCATTTGTTTTATTTACCGCGTTTGCGTCTACATAACTCGGTGATTAGCAACGTATAAGAAAAACTTAATAATATCGACAATATGGGCATATTATATCTATATAATAAAATATTTAACACATATTGTTCTATAATGTATAGCTTAAAATTTTAATTACTTTCTTATATAGTCTAAGTGAGCACTGAGTGTGATATATTGTAGGTTAAAGTTCAGGTATGTTGCTGATGATAAATCCCATCCCATTCCATACACTGTCGTTATTCACATATCTAATATACACATTACATGTTACAATAGACGACGTGCGTGTCGTACTAAAAAAAGTTTTTGGAAAAGCATTTCTGTAATGTACACACCTATTCATAATTTTACATTCCTTTAATACACTTTAAAAAAGCGCGTGCGGAGCCGCGGGTAACAGCTAGTTTTACTGTAAAAGTACATCTCGAAAATGCTTTAAATCCATATAACATATTATGAAACAATATTTTCGCGATTTAAGCATGACTTAAAAAAAGAAAATGCATTTTTTTGTATCTATAGCTATACTAAAGTTATAAAGTTGAAGAGTGTTTGCTTGAACGCGCTAATCTCAGGTACTACTGGTACGATTTGAGAAATTCTTTCAGTGTTAGAAAGTTCATTTATCGAGAAAGGCTATATATCATCACGCTAAGGTCAATATTAGCGAAACACTAATGAAGAATATTTCAAAATCGGGGTTAACGTACGTATTATTTAAAAATATTTTCACCTTCTACGTAAACGAAGTCGCGAATTAAAGTGAGCGTTAGCCCAAAGTAACTATTCCACGTGGACGAAGTCGCAGGCAGAAGCTAGTAACTAATAAAATAATTACAAAGATGTTTTTACTGTTGCTTATGAATTTATTATGCATTGCTATCTTTCAAGTATGGAAACAGCTTGCATTAAGCTTTGATCGTGATTTGTATGAATAATAAACAAATAGTCGAAGACGCGAAATGTGTTCCTAATTTTAGTTCGCACTATTCTCACATTTATTATTCTTCTTCTTCTCGATTACTTGGTTATTTCAGAACCGGTGGTAGTTTAGACTCTCATAGGAGCCTACTCAGGGCCTAAATTGGATAAAATATTTTTTATTTTCTTACTCTGAATATTTGTCAAGAGGATAGAACTTGAAAATCTACCGTATTTCAGAATAAATCCCTGGAGGTTAATATGTATAGGTGTATCTCATAGACGATAAGAGATCCCTTTTTCTTTTTCTATGTTTGTCAACCGATTCAATTTTGTTTTTTAAGTGAAAGCTTATATAACGTCGTTGAGCGATTTTTGGTAGGAGAAAACCTTATGGGTACGCGTTACCGATGACCTCGATATCATCGACTAGCTGTCCCCCGCGGCTCCGCACGCGTTTTTTTTAAATGTATTAAAGAAATGTAAAATTGTAAGTAGGTGTGTACATTATAGAAATGTTTTTTCAAAAACATTTGTAACTACGACACGCACGCCATCTACTGTATTATGTTACGTGTATACAATAGTATATCGAATGGGATGGGATTTATCATCGGCAACATACTTGGTACTTTAACCTACTATATACCACCCTCGATGCTCACTAACACTATATAAGAAAGTAATGAAAATTTTAAACTATACATTATCGAACAATTTGTGTTAAATTGTTTATTATATAGATAACATGCCCATATTGTCAATATAATTGTATTATTCTTATACGTTGCTATAATCACTGAGTTATGTATAGTAGTTCGGTGAAGCGGTAAATGCCGCAAGGCTAATAGCATAGTCAGTTCGAGAAAAAAAAACTGAGTTATATAGGTGCAAACGCGGTAAATAAAACAAAATGGCCGCCAAATTGACCAAAATGATAATTCAAATTACATACATTTTTTCTTGGAGTATCCAGTACAGCGCACGTCTCACGCGCTTGTTTACAGTAAATAAATTATTTTTGATCAATTTCACACGAACGAATGCATAGGTAACAGTTTATCACTACATAGTGTAAAACAAAGTCCTCTGATCTGTCTGTTTATCTGTTCGCGATAAAGTCAAAAACTACAGAACGGATTTTCATGCTGTTTTCACAAGTAGGTAGAACGGTTCATGGGGAAGGTTTAGGTACAATTTGTCAAGGTTTTCTTTTTATTATCAGGGCGGGACAATGTCTGCCGAGCCCACTACCTTAAAATAAAATAGCTCATTAGTTAGTTGTCTGCCAGTGAAAGTCCCGTGAAAATTAATTCAAGCATTTCGGATATTCCACTACGGCTGAAAAAAACCTAAATTACTTTTTATGAGGTCTGCAATCTACCAGTGGATATCCCGTGAAAATCGGTCCAACCATTTTGGAAATAGCAATGCGGACGAAGCCGCGGACAAATAAAATAGAATATGTCAACCACTATAATTTCGGCTATCTGGCAGTAAAAAGTAAAATTCCCGTTAAAATAGGTCCAGCCGTTTTGGAGATTACCCGGAACAAACAAACAAACAGACAAAATATAATATGTAATCTAAAAATATAGACAAAGTATAAAAAACATTTTTTTTTTGGTCATTTGTAGCCATATCCATTCATCAAAAAGTTGTTATTTTAATTGTACATACACAAAATTTATTTTTATAATACGTAATAGAGAACAAATAAAAAATTGGAAATAAAAGTAGTATAAACTTTTTGCATAGGAAAACAAAATAAACTTTGATAATGTTTGCGATAGAAATTTACCACGTTACCATGGCAACGTATATAACACTAACGCTAACGAAATCTCTCAAAAGGAAAAAAGTGCCCGATTTTGAAACATTTTTCATCGGTGCTCTGCTTCTATTAGTCTTAGCGTGATGATATATAGCCTAAAGCCTTCCTCGATAAATCGGACTGGTAGTTCTTAAGATCATAGCGTTCAACCAAACAAACTCTTCAGCTTTATATACTAGTATAGATAGATATGCTAATGAAGAAATACCGACATATTCGTGACGTATTGTGTTTGCGTCAGACTAGCGTAGTATAGCGGCCTGTGTACGTGTAATATTGATATTTTATATTCAGTTTAGCCTATGATATGCTTGATTGATTAACATATAATAAAAATGAAGTGTCTGTATGTAATATCAAAATAAAATTTTTGTACTGATTGGGTATGAAAGTATACACGCTTCTGATTAAAAAAAATGCAATTCTTAAAATTGTTGTCGGTCTGTCTGTTTGTTCCGGGCAATCTCCGAAACGGCTGTATCGTTTTTAACGGGAATTTCACTGGGATGCAGCTAAAATTACAGCGGGTTATTTAGGCTACTCTAATTTAAATTAGCTGTTAACCGCGGCTTCGTCTGCAGTACTATCTTCAAAACGATTAGACTGAACTTCACGAAACTTTCACTGGCAGATAGCTGACCTTATCAAAAGTAATTCAAGCAATTTTAATTTATATTAGCTGTTAACCGTGGCTTTGCCCGCAGTGCTATCTTCAAAACGGTTCGACCGATCTTCACGAGACTTTCACTGGCAGATAGCTGACTTTACAAAAAGTATTTTAGGCAGTTTCAGTTTATACTAGCCGTTAACTGTGGCGTCGCCCACAGTGCTTTCTCCAAAACAATTAGATCGATTATCATGGGGCTTTCACTGGTAGATAGCGGACCTTATAAAAAGTAATTTAATTTATTTTAATTTAGACTAGCTGTTAAACGTGGCTTCGCCCCCTGTGCCATCACCAAAACAGTTAGACCGATTTTCACGGGACTTTCATTGGTAGATAGCGAACCTTATAAAAAGTAATTTATTTTATTTTAATTTAGACTAGCTGTTAAACGTGGCTTCGCCTCCTGTGCTATCACCAAAACAGTTAGACCGATTTTCACGGGACTTTCATTGATAGATAGCGAACCTTATAAAAAGTAATTGAGGTTATTTTATTTTAGACTAGCTGTTACCCGCGACTTTGTCTGAATGAAATTTAGCAAGATTTCAACTCATTCTTTATTTTTAATTAGAGAAATAATGATCAGCTTATTGTTTACAATTCAACATTATACTTATTAATAACTTTAGTAATATAGAGGTCTTCCTAATAAGATCTTAGATTATAAACGTATTACGTGAAGAGTTCCATAATATAATTTCTTGCGGAACAGACAAGCGTTTATTTTTTGTATAATCACAAAATCTTAATTATAATGGCAATGTATATTAAACGTAATGTAAATGTAAATCTTTATAATAATATTTTAAGTTATTATTCCATTCGCTCCTTATACAGTCTAAGTGAGCACTGAGGTAGTTATATTGTCGGTTAAGGTTCCAAATATGTTGCTGATGACAAACCTCATTTGGCACGCTGTTAGTATTTATATATCTAATGTACACGTTACATGTTACTGTTAGTGGCGTGCGTGTTGTACTTACAATTGCTTTTAAAGAGCATTTCTATAATTGTTCATAGTCTCACAATTTTATAATTCTTTAATACGAATAATAAAACGCGTGCGGAGCTGCGGGTACATCTAGAAAACAATAAAAATGTATACAACTATTGCTTAGAGTGCCAACATATGTGAAAACTAAACTATTGTTGATAGTTTCAATATACAAATTATAAAATATTCAGACTAAAAAATCCAAAAAAGATAACAGTTACTCCATTGTTTTGATTTTTCACTACTGCCAGCATTCCTTATGCTTACAGTCATAAACAAAAAAATTAGAAAGTGTTACCTTTTTGTCATACCATTAATGAGTCGAAATTTTTATTTATATCTCCATTCGTCATATTTCACAATCTTTACATCTATTAATATACAATGTTTTTACACTATTTGGCACAAAAAAAAACGTCAATAACATTGAAAGTAGGAAGATTAAGTGTACGTCCAGGGTGGACGCTATAATCGAGCGTCGAGCGGGGAGTCGCGTGCGGCTTTTTTTTTTCGAACTGACTACGCTATTGGTATAAGGTCTTTACAGCTTCACCGGACTACTAAGGCGAGCGCTTAAGGCACTCAGCCGATTTTATTTTGATAACTAGCTCAAGGTTGCGCGGCAAACCTCGGCTTGGGCTGTTGCCTGATACGTCGCATGCGGCGTTCGTGTCAAACATATGCATTAATACGCGAGTGTCCTGAGTGGCATGCGACCATCGCTCTTGGCCGCTGCACGCCCCGCTGGACGCCCCGCCGAACGCAGGTTCACTCAGGCCGTACACTAATAGTGGACCACGAGACGTCCGGTTGTATATATCAATGGATCAATATGCATCTGAGATTGACAGTGGCAGGGCTTTCTCTAAGCCCGTCTCGCTAGCTACTGCTAAGTTGCACGTCTGCTGCTAAACCCTTATTGGTATGTTCCGGCACCTGTACTTATGTCCCTCTAAATTTACCGTATTTATACCATCCTGGATCACAGTCCTCTGGCGCGTCTGTCTATCTGTTCGCGATAAACTCAAAAACTACTGAACGGATTTTCATGCGGTTCACTAGTAAAGAAAGTGATACATGAGGAAGGCTTAGATATATAATTTGTCAATGTTTTTTTATCAGGGCGGGTTAACGTCCGCAGGACCCGCTTTCAAATAAAAATCTATTGCCAAGTTTACCTAAACGCGTTGATTCATAACGACCGTACCTGTACTGTACTTAGTTAATTCTTTTTTTTTGTATTATTCAGGACAAGATTTGAAAACATCTGTGGTTTCATAAGTATATAGAGTGATTCACGAGGAAGGTTATATAATTTGTTTATATTTTATTTTATTATCAGGGCAGGACAACGTCCGCCGGGCTCGCTAGTAATTTATTCAAAAAAAGCGTTTGACTAATCAACACGAACGTTGACACACCTAAGTATTTTTATAGAGAAAGTTTTATATTTACTATAACTCGCTACTAGGTAGCGTTACAACATATTATCTTCTACACCGTTCAATTAATCGTAATGATAATTGGAATACGTTGACATTTGAAGATGGAGAATAATTACATGAAATACATTTTGGTATAACTCAGTAAATTATAACATGAAATAATAATCCTTACAAATATTCATAGCGAGAAAAGATAAACGCCTACGAAGCCGCAGGCACAGCTATTTAATCATAACAATAAAACTTAACTCAACATGCGTAGCATGTATGCAGAAAATAGTTTAAAAATAAGAAATTAATCTTGCACTAAATTGCGATCCGATTTAACCGACATACTTACCCAGTATAACAGTTCATAAATTCCTAGTTACTTCAAAGAGATGAGAGCTGCAAAAAACGCAACATTGCACTGTTGGCAGATGAAAAGTTTATTATGATATATGTTCACCCACCGAAATATAACTCATGAACCCGTGGGAAGCGAAAAGGATAACTGCGATGTATACAACTTTTAATCTTAATTACAATTAATAAGATTGAATATTGAACGATACATCATACTTAATAAAGTCGCTTTGAGATTATAGATCTAAATCATTAAAGTTAACGGACCATGCCGATTTCGCAAATAATAAAATGGACATTTTTAGATACAGCAATGACGAAAAATATTAATGCTTTTCACTATTTATGGAATATATCTAAATCGAAAAATGTACAGGTAGTACGGCATTATATAGTTTGAGCATATAAATGAGTTTCTATTTATCTTCCTGAACGTGCAAGTGTACGTCCAGAGTGAAGGCTATAATCGAGCGGGGCGTCGCGTGCGGTGTTCGTGTCAAACAGATGCATTAATATATGCGTCCTGAGAGGCGCGCGAGCGTGGACGCTCGATTATAGCGTCCACTCTGGACGTACACTAAGGAACTCGACTGCAATCTCTTATTTAGTGGGAATTGCTTTTTCTAAGTTTTTTCTAAGTGGTTATACCACTCCCAAGTTGAAAATCTGTCGCCAAGCACCTATGGGTGTGTACCGGTAGCTGCACTTGAGAGCCAGTCTCCATTTAGGTTTAGCGTGTTTTATGTGGTAGAACCACATTGTCATTTGACATCAGGTGAGAGACCAAAATCTATAAGGTATTAAAAATAGATTTACATGATCTGAAAATCATACTAGTCCTGATATCTTTGATGAGCTTTTTGGGCTCGCAGCAAAAGCTCTCAAAAGCAAAATGAAACCCGATTTCGAAACATTCTTCATTGGTGCTCCGCTCCTATTAGCCTTAGTGTGATGATATATAGCCTATAGCCTTCCTCGATAAATGAGCTATCTAACACCGAAATAATTTTTCAAATCGGACCAGTAGTACCTGAGATTAGCGCGTTCAACCAAACAAACAAACTCTTCAGCTTTATATATTAGTAATAGATTTTATACGCATTATGTGATTCAAACCAAAGCAAATAAATAATAAATGTAAAAATAAAAAACAGATAAATGTAACAG
The DNA here is from genome assembly GCA_036509395.1 of Antheraea yamamai. Lineage (NCBI taxonomy): Eukaryota > Metazoa > Arthropoda > Insecta > Lepidoptera > Saturniidae > Antheraea > Antheraea yamamai. Next base: position 10,411,613 of record AP028433.1, read on the forward strand.
TCGTAAAAATAATATTAATTATATTTGGGTCGTGGTGGTCTAGTGGTTGATCGGTGCAATATCATTTCGATGTCCGCAGGTTCGAACTCCGGCATGTACCAACGAATTTTTCAGAATTCGCGTACATTTACTCATTTAAATTGGTAACACTATCGGCTGACGGTGAATGAAAACATCGTGAGGAAACCTGAACCTGAGAAATGCTCTTGTAATATGTGCGAAAAAACATAGAACTGTGGATTTCTCAGTTTGGAATCGTTTTACTATCAAGATTTGAACTACAATTACCTAATTAAAGATCTCTAAATAATAATAGTATGTATAATATAGTGGGCGTATAAATAAAATCATATCATATTTTTATAACTTTATTGTATACTCGTTGTTCAGTTACATGAATATGCACTATAAGTTCATACATCAGTATAAATTCGCAGAAGTACGTCTTTTACATATAAAAGTGCGTATCAAATCTTTATCACTTGTTCAATATACACTTTTTTAGTAAGTCAATTTACTGAACATTCACATTCAATGTTTCCTATTACATCTTATATTTAAAATGTACTAATGTCTATCTTAAAATTACAATACATATGTATCAAAAAGCGAAATTTTATTTATTTACATGTATTATTCGTTTTAAGTCCATGAACGACGCAATAAAACCTATATTAGCAACTTAATATTAATTTCTTGCCTTCTTTATTTCATTCTTGCCGTTTTAATTAATAAACAAGTCAATTAAATTAATCGGACGTAATTAGTGTTAATCGAAAACTTCCATTAATAGTATTAGTTATTTCTATAGACTTCAATGTATCAATAGTAATATATTTAAATTGAAATTACTGTACAACATGTACATATTATAATGATCCATACTAGTGTAATGAATGATTATATGTTCATTTTAATATATATTGTCCATAAGAAGAAATCAATTATTTATTTTAAGCGATATCGACAATATTATATATAAACTGAATACCGCATATGTGCAAAGATGGTGGCATTAATCAGTATACCTATATTTAAAGTTAGTATTAAAGTTCATCGTGCCGTCATCTATTTTGTCTTATTACATATTTTCTATAATTCATGAAGAATCTACAATCTACATATATATTTACAAATATTTAATAATTCAATTATATTCACAAAATGTACTTATTATCTGCCTATTTATTTTGAACAGACTGTGCGAATTCGAGTATCTAATACATTTCACTAATACGTCTCTCGTAGATATGTACATACATTGATTATTAATGAGCAACGCAATCTACTGAATACAATTATATTCGTTCGTAGATTTATGTCGTTAGTTTTTATATTCGTCGTGAACGTTAAATAATTCCTTAAAACTATTTTTTTATTTTATCACACTGTAGGTACTTACAGATACTGAAAAAACGAATATACCTACATAAATCACTTTAACCATTACATGTTTATAAGAATAACAATAAAATGTATTATTTTAATTTATATCTTGTAAACTACATGGATAACATTCATTTTCTTAAGGACGTGCTCTCAATTTTTCGCGGTTCAACTTTGGCATCGAGTCAACAACTAGACGTGCACAGCTCATGCACACAGACAGGACAACTGATAATCCCTGGAATTGTAGCTCACGTGAAACGACTTTGATACTTTTATAAAAAATATTACAAGATATATATCTTTATATATAAATTTCTTCTGTACGTATGTCACTGAACTCCTTCTAAACGGCTGGATCGATTTTGATGAAATTTTGTGTGCGTGTTCCAGTGGATCCGAGAACGGTTTAAATTCACAATTGGGCCCAGTAAGTGGCACTACGGATGACTTTTGGGATTTTTTTTCATTATCAAGGCAGGACAACGTCCTCTGGGCCCGCTAGTATATGCATATATATTTATTACATCATAAAATGAATCAAGACTATTAATATAAGTACGGCAATGTTTAATAAATGTAAAATTGACAAATTTCTGTAACATGTTATGATATTTTCGTTTGTTACTTGTTAACTATTTGTGTCCGCGGTTGCGAACGTATTTTATGCAGATATCTATTATTATCGAGGTGTGATTTTTTTACTCGTACCTACTTTATGATTCTCAAAAGTTTTATTGAGAATATCATAGCCTATCAAGTTTCGAATGACACCTAAACCCTGTATACAACACTGCTTTTTTAAAACTATCCAATTAATATCGACATGATATACACATTCTGTCTTCAAAATTTCATTAAAATCAATTAAATAAGATTTTAATTATTGACAATTTCATTTTTAAATCTAAATGTGTACACAATCTTCCAACGTGTAAAATTGCATATAAATCGTTGAAGCCAAATTATAATTGATTCTTTTTGTATGTTTTACAGGCAAGCCCTTTGTCTCAATCCCACCTGATTGTAAGTGAAGTGATGATGATGGATCGCGCTTACCCGCTAGATGCCCATTTACGTAACGTGACAGACGCTGGGAGTGAACTCCACTCCTCTTCAGCCTCCTCAGCTGTACATATAATAATTTGGAAACGAATCGCTTCGTTGCACAAGAATATTATCCAGAAACCCTCACAGCGTCCCATCGTCCTCTGGTTTTTTGGACGGCGGAATTATATCAGATAACTAACTGTCCCCGCGACTACGTCCACGTGGAACCTGATGTACAAAACAATGACTAATAAAGTCATCTGAACGTATTTAGTCCATTAGCTTATCTACTTTTCTCTCATACTTAAATTACAATAACTTTTGATAGAGTGATCCGATTTTAATGAAACAAAAACTAAGTTACTCCCGAGGATATGCTTTATGATTTTTTTTATATGGGGTTTTATTGTAAACCCAGTACTTTAGCAGTGATGCGTGTTCGTACAAACAGACAGATAGACAGACAGACAGACATTTCTAAAAATGATTGAAATGTATTCTATTACTTATTCCTAGACAACTGCGACAATTTTTTTCACGAAAATCGGAAAAGTACAGACACGTTAGATTTACATTCTTATTATATGTATAGATGTATGTATGTACTTATGTGCCCACTCTCCAAGGCATGACCTATGAAATACTGAAAGATTTATTTATTTATATGTAATAGACAAGCAGCATAATTTCTGATACGTCTATATAAAACTGTGTCGAAATTTTTTGTCGGGTTTTGGTCACTGCAAATGTTCTCTTATTAAAGTGAGTTTATTAGTCCTGAGCCAGTTGTCGAGTCGGTTTTTAAAACCATGTACAGAATTAGCGGACACTATTTCGTCATGCAATCGGTTCAATTCACTTCAGTGTTACTCTATTAATGAGACAATTAAAAAAATAAGCCATTTTTAGTCGATGCTCTAGATTAAACTTTCATATCTTCCACATCGTTTCATCACCGACATGTCGACAAGTACGGCGCTCAATGAAGTAAAGTGCGACCAGCCGATATTTATCTGATCTATCCCATACCTGACAGTAGTATGCCGCATACAATCGTACTTGAAGTGGGTAACATACGTACATATAAGTTTTAACGTCACATGCGTGAGAGTAAATAAATATAAGTAGATATCTATAATCAAATTCGAGGAAAACAATAAATGTACCGACAGAACTACAAAATTGTTAATATAAATGAACAACATATTTTTATTGCATTAACTTCGAGAATTTTACTTCCTATAAAAATATTTTACATAGTTACATAATACAATAGGATACAAACACAGAGTCCAATAGGATTATCTCAGATAATATTACAGATAAGCTACTCTATATAGATAATGGAATATTAAAGACAAAGTTTTGGGTGCGTTTTATCATAGCCTCAAGACGTGACCAGAAATACATGAAACGGCCACAGTTACTTACACATTAATTTAATTGAACTCGTATTAGTGCGTGATGGATTTATATAGATACTTATACTTAATTAGTTACCTAGAAGCTTTTGTCATGATATTCGCAGGCTATCAATTGACATTACATGGCGATTGAAGTTTCCTTCATAAAACTTACCGTTAAATGTATTACAATCAAAATTACCCAGTAATTCAAATGTTTTTTTTATTATACTGTATTGTAGTAATCTTAATATCTTTGGTAAAATTTGTATTTTAGCACCAGTAATTTAACTTCATTAATTTAGCTTCCTATTTACTTTTCATTAAATTAATAAAATTGTTTGTTATCAGTAATATTTCATTTCATAATTCTCTACAAGTTAAGTCATACTTAACATTGTTTTCCAATGAGAAATTATCATTACATATTATAAAACAAAGTCCCCTACCGCGTCTGTCTGTCTGTTCGCGATTTGCTCAAAAACTACTGAACGGATTTTCAATCGCTTCTCATCAGCAGATAAAGTAATTCATGAGGAAGGTTTTGGTATATAATTAGTAAAGGATTTTTTTATAATCAGTGCGGGACAACGTTTTCCTGACCCGCTAGTTGATTATATAATTAAATGTAGACAATACTATTTTTCGACCACAATATTTTATAGTTAAATTAAAAATAAAAGTTTAAACCAATTTTATATAACAATTCTGATTTATTTAAAATTTAATACAATTCATTTTCAAGTTTCAATATTCAAAATTCTTTAACTTTCCAATCACACTTTCGTAAGTTTTTAATGCCATTCTGTATAACAAATTCGACGTAATTGTAATAAAAGTAAAAGTTTATAAGTATGTCACTGAGGCCGTTGAAACAGCCTCACTTCTAGGCTACGCTTTGCCTGAATTGAGAGTATCGCCTTCACGCCGCCTCAGCGGTAACACTTTCCGCGCCAGCCGAGCAAATGTAGAGCGAAACTGGCGACTCATACTGCAATACAGCACGAAATTCACCGCAGATCCCACCAGTGCCATCAAATCCATTACTTCACCTAACAGAAAAAAAATACAAAAATTAACGTTATTTATCAATATCAACGCCGAATTAACAATATACATAGATCATATTTTCCAAACTATAATTTCGAATGGTTAGAATAACCACGGGACCTCTAAATCTCTGATATAATTCTTTAGAATAGAACTAATATTACTTCAAAGTACTAATGACACGCTTTGTCGTAATTTAAGGAATTTGCATTAAAACATTAGCAAAATAAAGTTTTCATAAATATATATAGAATTTTATCTTACTTTTACTAACATTTGAATATATTTTATAGCCTATGGTTTCTCTTTAAAACGTAAGTATTTACAAAGTTGTCATTTAAAAAAAAACCTCAGTATTTAAATTAAAATATATTTGAACACAGGCATTATCTTTATATATAAATTTCTTCTGTACGTGTGTATGTCACTAAACTCCTAAACGGCGGGACCGATTTTGGTGAAATTTTGTGTGCGTGTTCCAGTGGATCCGAGAATGGTTTAGATTCACAACCGGACCCGATAGGTGACGCTGCGGTTGACTTTTAGGATTTTTTTTTATTATCAAGGCATGACAACGTCCACCGGGCCCGTTAGTAATATCGTAAAACTGTTTTAGCTACCGTTTTCTTTTTCAAATTAAAACACGTAGTACGAGTATATACGAAACAAAAGGTTAAAAAGAAATTTAAATATCAATAAGACGCGGGACCGTAAAAAATCTATTTCTCCGTCTAACAATTCAAAAGAACCTCATTTAAAGGGCTATGCAAATGAGAACGATTTTATTCGTACCCTAAGCCTCAATTGCTTAAATGGTACACTCATCGATAGAAGTCTAACACGCATTTACTTTTTTATACTGGCTCAGTAAGGATACCTTTTTTGAAAAAGATTTGGGTAATGTATATTTATGTTGACACTATTTGGCTACTTCTATATTTTGCAGCCAACCTGGTGATGACGACTGTCGTGCGTGTATATATATATATATATATATATATATACTAGCGGACCTGGCGGACGTTGTCCTGCCTTGATAATAAAAAATATAAATCCCAAAAGTCAACCGCAGCGCCACCTACCGGGTCCAATTGTGAATCTAAACCATTCTCGGATCCACTGGAACACGCACACAAAATTTCATCAAAATCGGTCCAGTCGTTTAGGAGGAGTTCAGTCACATACACACGCACACAAGAAATATATATATTAAGATATATATATATTTTTTTTTTTAACGTGGGGAAATCCCTTATGGATTCACCACCCTCTCGGGGGAGAGGGTGGGTTATGTCCGACTCGCACGGACTAAAACCTCACGGTGTACGTCTGCCGCTATAGTTGGGGCGGCACGAGATCTCTATAGACTTCATCGTGCCGCCCCAGCGGTTGGCCCAGCAGCGAAAGCGCTGCCGCCGGGCCCCATCTTGTTAGGAGACAGCCGGGTACACACCGGCCGTCTCCGCCGTCTGCCGGACCTGCGCAATGGGAAGATGGACCCCCGACCCATCCTCCCTGGTCCGGCTACGGGCTACGGTGGGAGGAGGCGATCAAACTGCCGTCTCCTCCTGCCTGTCCTCCGTTGGTGGAGAGGGTCACTTTGAGGATCTTGCTCACGGACCCTCTCCGCCGCCTCCTTCTGCGAGACGACTTCCTCGCAGAAGGAGGCCATTGCGTTCCACACATCCTCACTGCCGAGCATGGCCGCAACCACACTCGGCAGTGACAGATCTTGCCCTACCGCCGCAGCCAGAGTGCGACGTTGCTCCTCCCACGCAGCACACTCAGACAGAGTGTGCTGCGCGGTGTCCGGGTCAACGCCGCACTGATGGCATACGGCGGTCGGCTCCCTGCGTGCTATCCAACCGAAGCAACCATGCCCGGTCAGGACCTGCACCAGACGGAACGTCAGGGAGCCCCATCCTCTATTAAACCAATCCGGCAGGACCGGGCGGACGGCGTCGATCATGTATCGACCGTACCGCGCGTCCGCCAGGTCCCACCTCCACCTTTCCACCACTTCGTCCCTCTTCTCTCTTCTCCTTTCCTCTATTTCTCTGAGAGCTAGACGCTACCCCATCCGTTTCTTAACCGCCATATATTGATATACGGCGGCAAGCACCTCCGCCTCTAGCTCCCAGGGAAGGGAGCCGGCCAGCACCATGGCCGCCCCCGAGGACACCGTGCGGCATCCTCGTATCACCCTCAACGCCACGGTACGCTGCGCAGCTCGCAGCGCACGGATATTTGTGGCGTTGAGGGCGTCGACCCACAACGGTGCCCCGTAAGCGGCCATGGACCGGACGACTCCCATATAGAGGCGACGGCAGACGGCGCCCGGCCCCCCCATGTTGGGGAGGAGTCGTCCGAGCGCCGCTGCTGCCTTGACTATGCGCGGTCCGAGCCCCTTGAACGAACCGCCAGCGTCCATCCAGGGTGAGGCCCAGATACTTCATCATATACATTCATGCGTATACCTGTTTTAACCATAGCCAATGTTAATAATTGTTTTGAAACAATACCATACTAACCAAACTGTTTGCAAGACTAAGTTTCTGTTCTGCCGTATAGCCAAAGGACTGTCGCACAGTCAACAGACTATGTAGATTAGGGATTCCCAAACTGGGTTCCGTAGAATAGTCATCAGGGTATCACCAACATTATTTATTATTAACTATTAAATAATACCACGGTTACAAATATTATTTTGAAATAGCGCAAATTATCTGATGTGAAGGACTCATTACTTTTATGTAAATAGGTAGATGCAAGGAAAGGAAGCACGAAAGTTGTAGCAATGCAATGCTCAAACAACACTGTTTCCGATAGAATTCACAAAATATCCGACCATATTGAACTTATACAACGATTGAATGCTTCCGATATGTTTGTAATACAACTTGGTGAAAGTACAGATATAACTACTGGCTTATCTATATTACTTGTAGTCGTCAGATATATCTTCCCTTAGAAACCCATACCCATACATCTAGTGAAGAAATATTTAAGGTCATAGATTGTTACATGAATTAACACAACATTGATTTGAAAAAATGTATTGACGGGACTGCAGCAATATTAGGAACATAAAAGGCACGGTTTTAAAAATAAAACTTATTGCACCGGGATGTAGAAGCAATCACTGCATTTTGCACCGTTATGCGCTTGTAAAAAGGAAATGCCAACTGATTTAAAGAAAGTCCTTGAGGAAGTTGTTAAGATCGTCAATTACGTGAAAAGTCGTCTCCTCCAGTCAAGTTTGTTCAAAAAGGTCTGTGAAGAAATGGGAAGTCCATGGGAATACCGAAATTCCGATGGCTTTCATGATGCAAAGTTCTAGCAAGGTTATATGAACTTCGTGACCAGCTTAAAGTTTTCGCAATGAGGCAGATTAAATCTGAAGCCCCTAATATTTTTAGTATTTTGCATTTTTTTTTTAATGTCAAAACCAGGTAAACGAACATGTAGGTCACCTAATGTTAAGTGATCACCACCGTCCATAGACACTAGCAACACCAGGGGAGTTGCAAATGTGTTGCCAACCTGTGTATGGGAGAGAGGTAGGGAAAGTAGAAAGGAGAAGGGAAACGGGGAAAGGAGGTGGGCCGCCGGCGCTCTCACTGACCGAACGAAACACAACAATGCGAGCACTGTTCCTTCACGTTGGTGTTCTGTGAGAGGGTGGTACTATCCCGAGCGAGCCGACCCATTCATGTTTATAACTGAACATTTGGTAAATCTCCTGAAATCTTTATCCGATTACTTTCCTGAAAATTATATTGATATTGAATGGCTACAAAATCCATTTATTATAAAAGGTCATCCATGCCCGTCCTGGATTATGAAGTCATTCATAGATCTTCAAAGTTCATCCACATTAAAACACACATTTGAATCTGTAGCTCTGAATGAGTTTTGGGTTGATGTTAGGGGTGAATACCGTGAAATAGCCAAAAAGGCTATCTTAGCATTGCTCCCATTCGTCACCACGTATCATTATGAAACAGGCTTTTCAGCCTACGTTTATACAAAAAGCAAATACAGGTCAAGATTAGATGCTACCCCAGATATACGCATACAATTTTCGGGCATAATACCGAACTATAAAACAATTATTCATAAAACAGTAAAACAATTTCATTCTTCACATTACAACCTTAAGTTAAGAATAATTTGTTCCAATTATATTACACATTTCTTAATAAAATGTTCTTATATAAATGTCAGTGGTGATTCGTAATCATTTTATACGGGGTTCCATAAAATAAAAGGTATTTGGTTGGTCTTCCGTTATCTTTAAAGTTTGGGAAAATGTAGATAACTATTAAGCAGACTTGCACGAAGAAGATAACTATCGTTGCTGGCTCACGTGCAATGGTTGCCGTTTTTTTTTTAAATTTGGCAATTATCACGACATCTATATCTATATATATTTTTTTTATTGTAGCACAGCAAAGTGGCTGTACTATGCCTGATGGTGAGCACAGTACAATCCAAAAACAATGGCGACTACCGAGAGATACGCTATCCCTCGCCGGTCGCCGCTGTCATGCCAGCCTGCGTAAATGTCTCTTCACCTTACGCTTGAAGGACCCCATAGGAAGCAGAGAACACACTGGCCGGGAGAATGTTCCACAGCATCAAGGTACGACAAAGATACGAAGTTGCGAACTTTTTAGTTCGTACCGATACAGACGGTAGAACACGCTTAGTGAGGCAATGTCTCTGCGCAACTGAAGCGGCTCTATAAACTGTGTAATGTCTGCATCATTAACAATGCGGACAGCCCGTCTCTGCAACCTGTCCAGGGCATCTAGTAGGTATTTGGCGGAACCGTCCCAGGGTGCTAACAATATTCCATGCAAGGCCGAACTTGTGCCTTATAAAGGACGTATAGCTGATCTGGCGTGAAAAACCGTTGCACCCTGTTCAGGATTCCGAGTCTCCGAAATGCAGTGGAGGTTACGCTCCCGCTGTAATCCCTGAGATTGAGGTCGCTGCGAATATCTATATCTAAGATATTGAGGCTGTATTGCATTGCGAGCGAGATGTTCTGGAGAGCAGGAAGAGGAGTAAATGGAGATGTTTTGCAGGTAAATGCGAACACCTGTTTTTGTTACCATTAAACTCGACAAAATTACCTGTTCCCCATATTGATGTGAGATGCAATGCATGTAATGGTGTGCTTTTACAGGTAAAAATTTTGATTCATATATAATTTTAGAAACATTTTTTTTCAGTAACTTTTAATCGCTATTAAAAACATGAATTTATCATAGCCAGACGTTTTTTTTATAAACAATAATGTGCCCAATGATATATTTTATAACTAAAAATAATTAATTTCAAACCGTTTTATTTCTTCCATTGCAAAGAACTCATTTCATTTTATTAACCATTATGATATTAAGATTTCACCGTAAATAAAAAATATAATAGCGTTTCAAAGTTAGTGAAAAAAAAACTTCCTAAAATTATAAATCAATATTTTTGTCTGTAAAGGTGCGCTATTCACAAATAAACGTAACGTTTACCGGCAGCCAGGTAGCCCGAACGTTGTTCGGAAAAACATAGAGACATTAAAATTCGCTCTTGACACCGTTGCTAGCTCTTAGACGCATAGTTACAGGTAAGTGACAGTTGATGCATCAACGCGATGCTCATATCTTTTTAATATTTTTATTTTTCTTCAATACAACGGAGTGTGAAAATGTTTTAATACAAATTGAAGATTGTTATGATAAAGTAAGTGGTTGAGATAATTATTAAATTTTATGCATGTGCAGAGTCTATGTGCAGTAGGTTAGGTGTCGTAGCAAAGAAAAAGAGAGAGAGAGAGTGTCATAATATATACATACATCAAATTTTCATTTTAATAGTAAACCAACTGAAGTTTTACCTATTGATGTAACTTTTATTAACTTGATTATCCCAGATCGTTCAGTGTTTAATTTATCATTATTTATTTTAGAAATATATTTTATCGTTTAATTTACAATTTAACTCTATCAACTTGATATTTTATAATGTAAATTATACTGACTATATAGTAAACGTCTACAAAAAAGAAGAGGAACTTCGTTCCAACTGGGGGTCCATAGACCCCTCAAGCGTTTTTTACATTACCGCCAATATATGTAGGTTAGTTTTTATCTTAATTGAACCCGGTAGACGATGCTACGAAAGGGTTCTAGGCTTATTTTAAAAGATTTCTCACATACCATCTGGGTATATGTTTGAGTGAATCCCTTGATAGTTTGGACTCACAATTGGAAACGGTAGGTGTGACTGCAATCGGGTTTTAGGTTTATTAAAATTTTTCGCGTTTAAAAATACAATTGAAACCGATGATAACCGATTTGGTGCAGACGAAGTTGCACGGGTCAGCTAGTATTATAATATAAATATAGTCATATAAATATATCAGTATGTACGTCAAAGCTTGTTTATCGTAACTTTTTTTCTCTACTTTTCTTACATCTATACGCAGTCTTGGTAAATAATTAGTATGAGATATTTCTTATAACATTGCCTATCTGCCAACGTTAAAATCAGTCCAACGGGCCCAAACGTTTTAAAATATACCCGAAACAAACAGAAAGGCAGACAGAAATATAAAAAAAAAGAATTCAACAGAAAAGCACTATTCACTTTATATAATTTATTAAAAAGCTGTCATTTTCACATTACAAACAGACACTTCAACTGTATGGCAATATGAACTAATATGGCGTCATAAGTGTCTAAGCGACTTACTTTACGACACATTTTATTTTGCGACATACTTACTGCTTATTATCCTATCCAACCTTAGTGTTCTAATGTGTACAGTTCATCGAATTAAAAAAGCTATGTAAATCTTGTCACAATCATAATACATATTTAGCGTTACTTATATTAACTTAGATTGTGATATTGATTTTCCCTTCAAACAATTCGCCAGATACCTATGTCGATACCTGTCAACTATCTGAAACTAAGAGGAAAACGCAATAAAGAATAATACATAGTTAATTACATATGCCTTCGATTATAACTGTTACTCTTATACACCCCAACCATGTAAAAGCACCGTTACAATCCTTGGCAAACTATTAAACATACATTCACAACAACCCCCTAAGATTGTTAAGGAGATCATCGACAGAAATAACGCCATCGTTCTAGCTCAAACCAGCATTCGTTTATAAATTATTTCACGAGAATCACAAGACCGAAATATTATATTTGAATCAATATATGAAAACCTAAGATAAATCTATTTGGGAAAATAATTAATTTCAGTACTTATTTGTAATATAAAACTAAACCCGCATTTCTTGAGACTTGTATCACGGTTTACGACACAATACAAAAGAAATTAAATACAATATTTATTACATAATATACTATCTAATAAAAATTCTTCAGAATAAAATTGTATGTCAATAAAATGTAATCTAATACGTAGAACTGGATTTCCACGAAATTGTCCCACATTTACCGAAATAATGTAATATTTATCTTATGTTTCATACACGCTGTACAAACAAATAGCCTCTGCATATATAGCGTAAAGCAAACGTGGGTTATGAAAACGTCAGACACTGCTGACATGGAGCATCCTAACGACAGCTGGGGACGAGTAATGTTACGAGTCGATTATATTTGACAAATTATCTCAGCGAATTTCGAAGATATTAAAACTGATCATGCTGTCTATGAGATATCTCATTTATATTCCATGTATATTCCTTCCACCAGGAATATATATAACTTAATTGGTTTTGTCAATTCCTAAATTAAAACTCGTCCGTAACGAAGTCCTTATATACTAAACTACATATCGTACGGATAGATTTGGTTACAGTCGTGTTTTAAATGTATTAGTATATATCTTTTTTAAACAACAACATTCTACGGAATAGTCTTTTATAAGGTAATAAATATTACAATATCGATATGCACATGCTCATCGATTCAAAATCTCATGTACTTTGATGCAATATTTTCGTTATAAAATGCAATTATAGATTTCCTAAACTCAATAAACAAACAATTTATGGTGGTAGAGCCACGCTGAAGCTATTACTGGTTTTAGCATGAATGGGTCGACTCGCTCGGGGTAGTACCACCCTCTCACAGAAAACCGACGTGAAGTAACAGTGCTTGCAATGTTGCGTTTCATTCGGTCAGTGAGAGCGCCGGAGGCCCAACTCCCTTCCTCTACCTCCCTCCTTCAAAGCCAACAACGCACTTGTGACTCCCCCGGTGTTGTTAGTGTCTATGGACGGCAGTGTTCACTTACCATCGGGTGACCCGTCTGTTCGTTTACCTTCTATAATATATAAAATATATATATATATAATTATGGTTAATTTCTTAACAAACTAATACGTCAAGGTCTTAAGGGTTGCTAGATACGCCAGATGCTAATAGTGAGAGGAAGGACGGGGCGCAGAAAATAACTTTTATGGTTCACACTTCTGTTAATAGTAGTAGAATCTGTACTAGGTTTAATAATGCAGCAATTTTCATCAGTGATCAGCAGAATTACAATCCTGATTAAGTTAACTTGTAATTAGTTGTAGCTGTTGTAACCTTTAGTGGTCTGTTAACAACAACTGATACATATCCATTAGTTGTCTCAGTATCATGAAATACGTGTTTTTTTTTCTATCAATAATATTTCTACCTAGCTAATACCCGTGACTTTATCTGCGTTATTTATTATCTTAAAAGTATTTCATGTACAAAAAAGCATTTGAAAAAATTAAGGAAAGATGTCCTACTCTCATAAAATGTATTTTCTTAAATCTTATCCGCTTGCTTCTTCTCTGCTGCGGATACGCACCACATCGCTTTCCCCAATTCTCCACGGCAAGAAAACACATAATGTTAAACGTATATTACGTATAAAAATCGTAATATCTTAAACTGAACTTAAACTCCAATAACTTTATAATAAAATAGCGGGCCCGGCGGACGTTATCCCGCCCTAATAATAAGAAAAACCTTGACAAATTGTATATCTAAACCTTCCTCATGAATCACTTTGTCTTCTGGTGAAAATCGCATGAAAATCCGTTCAGTAGTTTTCGAGTTTATCGCGAACAGACAGACCAGACAGACAGATTTGTGCAGAGGACTTTTTTAATACGTTTAATATTTTAATTTTAATAATACGCAGTGATAAAAATATAGTGATATTTTCTTATAAGAAACAAGTCCACATGTCCTAAATACTACCAAACTGTATTCAAGAGATATCACAACACATAAAAAGATTTTGCAAATATCAATACGAAATCCAAGCGAATCGTTCGTACCAAAGAAACAACGTATTAAAGCGTTATAACGTATTTTACCATCTTATCCAGACGTGTGCAAATGTTCTAGACATCATAGTGTTCAAGAGATATCATAACACATTAAAAATAATACTCTCATTTATCTTCACAATGAATTCTTCGAGTCTACATTAGGCAGTTATATGACAACTTTCCATTGCCCTTGCTACTACGTTTTACTTGACCCATATACGATATGACCGTAGTAAACAACTTCGTAACATGTATGTATGCATAAAAATCTTACTCTGAGCAACTCGTTTCGCCTGTTCATCGTTTTTAAACGATTATAGCCTCTATTCTTGAAGCATAATTGGAGTAAGTATAAGAGCTCCATCTTCTTTTTTTATTATACCAGCGGGACCGGCGGACGTTGTCCCGCCCAGATAATAAAAAAAACGACTTTATTTAATGGTGAAAACCGCATAAAAATACGTACAGTAGTTTTTGAGTTTATCCCGAACAGACAGACAGACAGACGGACGCGGCAGGGGACTTAGGTTATCTCGCAGAAGGAGGAGGCGGAGAGGGCCCGCGAGGCAGATCCTCAAAGTGGCCCTCTCCGCCAAAGGAGGACAGGCGGGAGGAGGCGGCGCTTCGCCCAACTCCTCCCGCCACCGTAGCCGGACCTGAGGGAATGGGCCGGGGGGCCCATCTCCTCATTGCACAGGTCCGGCGGACGAGGGGGGGCAGCCGGTGTGTACCCGGTCTGTCCCTCTATAGGTAGGAGCCCGGCGGTCACGTTCCGCCGGGCGGACCGTGGAGGCGGCTCTACAAGGTTGATTAGCTGGAACGATCCCTTGCCGCCCCCACACAACGGTATATCGGTACACCGTGGGGTTTTAGTCCGTGCGAGTCGGACATAACCCACTCTCTCCCCCGGGAGGGTAGGTATCCATAAGGGATTTCCTCACGTTAAAAAAAAAAAGGGGACTTTGTTTTATAATATGTAATGATTATATTATCTTTATATATATAATTCTTCTGCCCGTGTGTGTGACTGAACTCTCTTAAACTGCTAGATAAATTTTGATAATTTTTTTGTGTGCGTTCAGATGGACTCAAGAATGGTTTAGATTTACAATTGGAACCGGTAGGTAGCGCTGCGGTTGACTTTTAGGATTTTATTTATTATCATATCAGGACAACGTTCGCCACTCCCGCTAGTTTATTGTAAAGCTATTAAAGTTTTAATAATCTACTATTTTTATAAGTATTTTACCGTGTAGAAGTGGGGCAACCGGTGTGGTGTGCATGCGCAAGAAAACGCAGACGAAGTCGCGGGCATAAGCTAGAATTAAAATACCGGGATAACAAAAAAAATATGCTTGTATCAACTTTCAACTGTGTTAAGTATATACATAAGGAATAAAAAGCTTTTATATATATTGTTGGAAATAAATGAAAATGTCGGGTAGTTTATACTGCGTCGGCCCATATAAGGAGCGGCGCTTGCCGTGTTGACTCAAAGCCTCCCCGAATGGGTTGAGCATCTACAACGGCTGGAAGGGATGCTGGGTCGCAACCCCAACGCACGAGCCTTTGGAAACGGACTCCGGTTCATCCCGAGCGACGTCGAAGAATACCAATTAATATGCGACTACCTCAAGATTCAAGAAGGGGTGAGTTGGTTTACATACTCACCCCAACCGAGACAAGCCCTCAAGGTCGCTATCCGCGGCCTCCCGAGAGAGACGGACCCAGTAAAAATAATTGAGGGCCTTCAAGCAAGAGGCTTCGAGGCCGAACACGCCCGACAGATAAACGGGCGGAGTGGCAGAAACGGGTGCATATACTACGCCGCCCTAAAAAGAACACCCGGGCTCACGCCCGCCATCTACACAGTGGAGACACTGCTGAGACTGCCAGTTAAAATAGAAGCCTGGAGAGGAGAACGCCGGCTGGCACAATGCTTCAGGTGCCAGCAATTTCGGCACTCGTCACAACAGTGCCACAGGGAAATCGCTTGCGTACGGTGCGGGGGACCGCACTACGCAAGACAATGCGACCGCCCTATAGACGAACCGGCGACCTGCGCGAACTGCGGGGGCGCCCACACCGCCAATAATAAGAGGAGTTGCCCCGTTTTCAAACGAGAGCTAAGGAATCGCCGGACCGGCACCGTGGCCCAGACCGGCACCGAGCGACGAAGAAGAGAGCCCAAGCCGGCCCCAAGGGTGGTGGAGGAGACAGCGCCGGTGAGCCTCATGGCCCCCGCCAATGACCCCCCACCCCCCAAGGGAACCAGGAAGACCAGAGAAAGGAGAAAACCTACCAAAGAAAAGTGTGAGGTCACTATAGAAACCCTGCTTAATGAACTAAGCACCACTTCAGAAGCCATCTACAGTGAACAGGACGCCAAATTACAGATAGCCTCCCCGGAAGAAGCCAAGGTCATCGAGACGGAAACCAGGGACCGAATAAAGCAAACAAGACTAAATTATGAGAAGAAAGCCGCAATACACACTTCATTCAGATCTACATGCTAGAATGAGGTCGAGAAAGAGCCGGAAACGAGACAGACAGACACACACGGGGCAGAGTCATTTAAGATGACACTAACCCCATCAAAAGACACCCCTGCACAGGGGGAGAGTGAAGCCACCGCCAGAGGGGCAACCCTGATGCGGTCCCCCCGCGCGCCCCTGCCGGGACGCGCGAGACGACACCCGCCGCCGTGTTGACTCACTCTTTCGGTGGCCGTCATATCGTGCGATAGCTCTGTCCGAACTCGTGTCGGTTATTTAACGCGTGATTAATTGTTAGAATTTATTCTTAGCAGTTTATATCTAAATTGACCAGTTCTGTTTTTAATAATCAACAAATGTTAAAATTATCTAAAAATATTTAGTACTAATTTCGGTTATATAACTAAGTTAAAACATGTCAATTTTACTTCATAAATTCTTTAGGTTTTTTTTAGCATAATAAAAATTAAAAAGTTTAAATTGTTCATGATTTTAATACCTATTGAAAAATTTCTATACGACAAAGGAAAACTGCAATGTTAAAATTCAGCTTTCATCTCGCGAAGCATAAATTTCTCTTTGAAGTGAGCTTATGAATAGAAAATACTTAAAAGTTAAACGGGTAGCCCGTTATAAAAGCATAACTTGAACATACCAAGAAAATGACTTTATTCTTGAAATATGCTATAACAATAATAATTATAACCTTATTATTAAATATTTGATACACCTACTCACTTGATTACTGTGTAAAATTAAAAATAGATGAAAATCATTCGTTCGTTTTTTGTTTAATTTTATATCTTAGACACTTGGCCCTTGTCTAGAAAAATATCACAAGAGCTTCATTGAATATAACGTTTTAAGAAATTACTTTTTTATAAGCACTACTAACGATATTATAAGTATACTTATAATATCATTGAGCACTACGCCTTCAGCGATGTGTGAAGTTGGGCAACCGATGTACTGCGCATGCACCGGTGGGAGGAAGTAAATTTATAATTGTATGTAAATTATAACATTATTTATAAATAAATGATATAAGCAAAGTATATTTTTACTTTCAAGTCTTTTTTTATCTTCTGTACACAAAATATATTGTTAAAAAATTAAACAACGCAGACAAAGTAGCCGGTATCAGATAGTTTTAAATAAAAAAGTAAGCATAGCAAAGTCTTTTTGTCTTTTATCTTTAAAACTAAACAACTAACGTGCCACCTGTTGTAAAATTGATTGTACCAATTTAAAAACCTTCACGGAACTTATCAAAGTTTCATAATATTTGTATAGGTCATAGCTTTTATCCGCCACTTCCTCCCAACTATTTCGGAAATCAAACGACTCCCGCGCCATTTATAATATTATTTTTTTACGAACTGTCTACGCTATTGGTCCAGTAAGGACTTAACAGCTTCACCGGACTACTAAGGCGAGCGCTTAAGGCACTCAGCCGATTTAATTTTGACAACTGGCTCAAGGATGCACGGCACACCTCGGCTTGGGCTGTTGCCTAGTTAATGCAATTCGCGACCTAACTGAATTAACCTAAGCTAAGCTACATATTCATACGTATATAAGTTAATGAGATATATATATATGTGTACCGAGCATACATACCTCAACAACTCTTATATATATTTCGTATCGAATAATTTTCTAAACTCTTTCAGTTTGATGAGGGAAAAAAATAAAATCCCGTCCACTTGCATGTGTAAGCGTGTATGCGTGCACGTGTGTGGAGGTGATATGTGTAATGTTGTCGCAGTGATGTAAGATTTTGTGTCACTGTATCGCGCGGACAGCGTACTCAAAGGCTACACGCCGAGGGAACGGATCTAGGCTTGAGCCGCTGCCGAGGGAGGCCTAGTCTGGTGTGCGGGAGCGAAATTTACCCCCAGACCACGGCGACGTGATCTGTGGTTACGCGGGCGTGGGTCCATTTATAATAAAGTGTTGTACTAATAAAGAACATCTCACGTGCGTACAAACACTATTGCTTACCAAATACTCATCACAAACGAAAAAATCATTATTTAATTTTTGTTCTGGATAGCAATCGACCGTGAGTTAAAAATTAATAAGAATACATGTGTATGTCACTCAGGGATATTATAGCTTCCCACGTAAATAAAATTCCAGACATCGGATCAATCGTTCCGGAGATTACCTCCTAATAGGAATAAAGTCCAATAAAGGATATAATTGATTATAAATTGCCTTTAAATATATTATACAAGTAATATATATGTTAATCCATACATTTCAATAAAATTTAAGTATCTGTTGTTCTCCGGGCTAATCTCGGAAACGACTGAACTGATTTCAATCAAAATTAACAAGCGGGTAAAGGACTTTTTGAGTATTATTAATACTACACATCATTAAGCTTTTCTCTATAGACAAAACATTCAGGATAAACGTAGCAGAGATTATTCAAAATCAATAAACTAATTATGTAGGTTAAGCTGTACTTAATGAATGAAATACAATCGAAAACAATAACAAAAAATCAAAGAAAAATGAACCACCTTAAAAAAAATACGAACTCAAAAGTGTAAAGTAACATTTTATTCATTTCATTTTACATAACAATTTGTCTTAATTAAAAAAAAATATATAATTTAAGATTCAATTACAGAATTAAAATATATTTATTATCTACTAGCTGTGCCCGCGACTTCATCCGCGTGGAAACTTATAAATAAGTGCAGCTTCAGTGATAAATAAAATCATTTGAATGCGTTAAGTCCATTTACTTATCTACTTTTCTCTCGTACTTAAATCATAATAATATATATTTTAGTATCTATCTACCTACCTAAACACAACAAATAAAAAACAAAAATGCAATTTTCAAAGGTTTTAAGAAGATGCATGAAATTCTTAATGTAAGTAACGTATTTCATTCGATAAGTATTAATACTGTATCCGTCTAAATAGCTTTCGAATTATCCCATTGTACGTCACAATTTTTTAGAAGATATATTGAGTATTCTGGGCTTTCCTTAAAAGATAGATATATGCCATAATGCTCATTTCTTTATAGACCTATAAAAGAGGGATATCCTACCATGAATTGTTTTGTTACATCTCAAAGGGATTAGACAGCGTTTTCGATGAAAACTCCCAGGCTGCTTGACTTTTTCCGACATGTCCAACAATTATCGTTATATTTCAACCAATCTACACAAAACCTTGACAAATTATAAACCAAAACGTTCCTTATAAATCACTTTATCCACTGATGAAAACCGTATGAAGATCCGTTCAGTAGTTTTCGAGTTTATCGCGAACAGACAGACGCGGCAGGGGATTTAGTTTTATACTATGTAATGATTATAAATATTTCTTAAATCGGCACCAAATCCCTATGTAAAAGACAAAAGAGAATTACTTATTTACTTACTAATGAGTATTTCAGATTTTCACTTTTTGGCTGTATAAAATTCAGATTGACGCAAATCGAATCAGTAGTTTCTGAAAAAATCGTGGACATACAAACATACATACGGGTCGAATACAGAGTCTCCTTTTTTGAAGTCGGTTAAAAAAGACAGTTCACAATGAATACAGATATAGTATGGTAGTTCTCATGTTTCATTAAAACATAAAACTATGTCTTAACGTCCCTTTTTATTACCGTCTTTGAAACGTTTGAATAATAGGTCTTTACCTATGAAATTGCCGTTCTGCAGTACTGGCCATTTCAAATCAAAATAATTTTTGTTTGGCTAAGAATTCTAATTTCAAATTAATTTTATTTTAAAAACATGGAATTCTTTTTCCAAAAGTAGTCATTTGTTTATTGATTAGTGTTACATTTTCATCGCATTTCAATCTTTTTTGTCATCATGGATACGTTAAAAATTCGAGTAATTATGGAATATGAGTACCGTCGTGGCAGCAACGCGGCACAAGCGGCACTCAACATCAACGACGTTTACGGAGCTAACACTACAAACCAACGCACCACCTGTTATTGGTTTGCACGCTTCCGTTCTGGGAATTTCGACCTGAAAAATGAACCTCGCGGTCGACCGAAGACTTTGGTCGACAATGACGAATCAAAGGCGATTGTGGAAGCTGATGATACACAATCTACGGCTGAATTAGCAGCAGCTTTCGACGTTAGCGTCAAAACAATATTGGTCCATTTCCGTCAAATTGGCAAGGTAAAAAGCTTGACAAATGGGTTCCCCACGAACTCAATGATCGCCAGCGCGAAGTACGCGTCGAGACATGCCTTGCACTGCTCAACAGACACACAAATGAAGGAATTTTGAACCGCATTGTTACGTGCGATGAAAAATGGATTCTGTTTGATAACCGCAAGCGCTCAGCAAGTTGGTTGGATCCTGGTTCAGGACCTAAACAATGCCCTAAACGAAAACTTACCCCTAGAAAAGTGATGGTCACTGTTTGGTGGTCTAGCGCCGGTGTGATTTATCACAGCTTCTTACCAAACGGGGTGAGCATTACTGCAGATGTGTACTGTGAAGAACTGAACACAATGATGGAGAAGCTGGCAAATCTCCAACCAGCATCGCTCGTCTCCGCTGCTCCCGCACGACAACGCGAGACCTCATACTGCACAGCAGACGGTCTCCAAGTTGCAAGAACTGGGGTTGGAAGTTCTCCGTCATCCGCCCTACTCACCAGACCTTGCGCCTACAGACTACTACTTTTTCCAGAATTTGGATAACTCCTTGGCGGGAAAAAAATTCAATACCCGAGAGGCAGTACAAAATGCCTTTGAAGAATTTGTTGCCTCCCGTCCGGCTGATTTCTTTAAGAAGGACATTAATAAACTGCCACTGCGTTGGCAAAGATGCATTGATTGATGATTATAGATGGGTGATTACTTCGATTAATACAAATAAAAAATACATGAAAAAAATTCGTTTAAATTTTTTCATACAAAACGGCAATTTCATAGGTAAAAACCTAATATAATTAGTTATGGCTGATTGATAGCTAGTGAGGTGGTGCACCTAGGCTTAAATTCTATGGGCGGGGCGAAGTAAACACTAATTTATTATGTCTTCACTTATCAATCAAAACCAGTAGACACGAATTTCTACACGGAACGTTAATTAATCATAAACAGCTATAACTTATATTTCTTCTTATGCGTAGATACTATTAAAATCAAATACCATTTATTTCATACAGTTGAAACAAAAACAAAGTATTATAAATGTTATCCTAAATTCATAACTATGTAATATCTATACTACGAATTTAATATTGTGTTTGAATGAATGTATCTTGAAACTTATTCGAAATATTTCTATGATTTTTTTTCGTTTCATTTTCCTTATGATCCCGTAAGTGTAATTTAATCTGTACTAATATATAAAGGTGAAGGGTTTGTTTGTTTGGTTGAACGCTATGATCTCAGGAACTACCAGTACCAGTACGGTTTTAGATAGCTCATTTATCGAGGAAGGCTTTAGGCTATATATCATCACGCTAAGACTAACAGAAGCAGAGCACCAATGAAAAATGTTTCAAAATCGGGTACTTTTTTCCTTTTGAGAGATTTCGTTAGCGTTAGTTATACGTTGCCATGGTAACGTGGTAAGTTTCTATCGCAAAAATATTCAAAGTTTATTTTGTTTTCCTATTCAAAAAGTTTATACTACTTTTATTTCCTATTTTTTATTTGTTCTCTATTACGTATTATAAAAATAAAGTTTGTGTATTTACAATTAAGATAACAACTTTTTGATGAATGGATATGGCTACAAATGAACAAAAAAAATTTTTTTTATACTTTGTCTATATTTTTAGAATATTATATTTTGTCTATTTGTTTGTTTGTTCCGGGTAATCTCCAAAACGGCTGGACCTATTTTAACGGGAATTTTACTTTTTACTGCCAGATAGTCGAAATTATAGCGGTTGACATATTCTATTTTATTTGTCCGCGGCTTCGTCCGCATTGCTATTTCCAAAATGGTTGGACCGATTTTCACGGGATATTCACTGGTAGATTGCAGACCACATAAAAAGTAATTTAGGTTTTTTTCAGCCCCAGACAACGAACTAATGAGCTATTTTATTTTAAGGTAGTGGGCTCGGCAGACGTTGTCCCGCCCTGATAATAAAAAGAAAACCTTGACAAATTATACCTAAACCTTCCCCGTGAATCGTTCTATCTACTGGTGAAAACAGCATGAAAATCCGTTCTGTAGTTTTTGACTTTATCGCGAACAGATAAACAGACAGATCAGAGGACTTTGTTTTACACTATGTAGTGATGAACTGTTACGTATGCATTTTTTCGTGTGAAATTGATCAAAAATAATTTATTTAATGTAAACAAGCGCGTGAGACGTGCGCTGTATTGGACTCCAAGAATAAATGTATGTAATTTGAATTATATTATCATTTTGGTCAATTTGGCGGCAATTTTGTTTTATTTACCGCGTTTGCATCTACATAACTCAGTGATTATAGCAACGTATAAGAATAACACAATTATATTGACAATATGGGCATGTATATCTATATAATAAATAATTTAACACGAAATTGTTCGATAATGTATAGTTTAAAATTTTCATTACTTTCTTATATAGTGTTAGTGAGCACCGAGGGTGGTATATAGTGGTTAAAGTTCCAGGTATGTTGCTGATGATAAATCCCTTCCCATTCGATATACTATTCGTATTCACATATCTAATGTACACGTAACATAATACAGTAGATGGCATGCGTGTCATAGTTACAAATGTTTTTGAAAAAGCATTTCTGTAATATACACACACCTACTTACAATTTTACATTTCTTTAATTCATTTTAAAAAAACGCGTGCGGAGCCGCGGGGGCAGCTAGTTAGTCATATGGCTAAATAGAGTATCCATCTTTTATTATCCTTTGTTGATTGATTACTCTATTTGTCGCTATGAGGTTCAATTTATGTGGAACAGTGCAAGGGCCAAAAGTTTGTTACCCTTTCCCATCTTGAAGAGCACGTGCAGGGGAATGAAAGGTACACTTCCTGCGGATATATAGATAATATCCGTGATGTTACAAAAAAGTTAAATACGTATTAAATACTTGCTTTATAAAAGTTTGGGTACTTTCGTATTAAATGCACCGCGCTCGCCGAACGTTCGACATCATGCTATTTTATCTCGGTTTGGTTAGGTTAAATTAGACTTGCGAAAAAGGATAACGTGAGTTTGCCGCGGTAACCGTCGGCGAGCGCGAAATTACTCAAACTTTTTTAAAGCAAGTATTCAATACGTATTTAACGTTTTACACTCAGCGCAGCATACGGATACCGGCTAAGATACATAACGCTGCCTTAGTAGTTTTAATGTTCATAAGCAACTTTTCAGGGTTTGAATTGAATAAAATATTTGTGAGTTTGATTTTTTCTGTATTTATCTTCTTATCTGGATACCATAACATTTTGGGTAATAATTATTAAAATCAAAAATACTTAATTTCGTTCAGGCCCTAAGAAGGCACTAATGAACCATAATATACTGCCGCAGGTTCGGAAACCATCCCAGTGTCTAAAATAATCAGTTAGAAATTCGATTTTTTAAATATTTTATAGGTTTTTTAGTGTTTGACCACAATAAATTTGTAGGTGGTAGAGCCACGGTGAAGCTATTACTGGTTTCAGCATGAATGGGTCGGCTCGCCCGGGGTAGTACCACCCTCTCACAGAAAACCGACGTGAAGTAACAGTGCTTGCATTGTTGCGTTTCGTTCGGTCAGTGAGAGCGCCAGAGGCCCACTTCCCCTCCCGCCTCTCTCTCTCCAACTCCCACCTCCCTCTCCTCCCTCCCGCAAACATAGGTTGGCAACGGACTTGCAATTCCCTAATGTTGCAAGTGTCTATGGACGGTGGTGATCACTTAAGGTGAACACATTTGTTCGTTTGCCACCTATGATATAAAAAAAGATAATCTCGGCTGATGTTCAGTGACGATGTGGTTCAAGATCGTAAGCACGCTAAACCTAGAGGGGTACTGGCTATCAAGTGCATCTGCCGGAACACATTAATAGGGGTTTGGCGACTGTCAGCTTAAGCATGGTAGCTAACGGGCGGCAAGGTTAGAAAAAGCCCTACCACCGTGGTATATGGTTTCATCACGATATTTTTCTTCATCGCAAGGATTCAAACGTAGGTCGATAGTCGCCGTGTCTATGTATTGTAATGTAACATAATATAGTTATATCGTAATATCGTAGTTATTGAAGTGAAACTTCTAATGCGACTTTCACCAAGGTTGCGTTAAACGTTTAACGCTCCTGGGGAGGGGGAATAGAAAGAAACAGAGCGAGAAAAATAATCAAACATTTCGTATCTTACTTTAATTATCATAATCCCATTGTAAATATTATAGATTTGGATATTTCTCCACTCGAAAATGATAATTAAAGATGCGACCAATTGTGAATTGTAAGCAATGTTAATAAAGTTTGTCTTAAAGAAACAATATGATTTCACTAAAAATCAATTTCTACCCCTTCCTATTTTCATTTCCACATTACGAAGTTTCACTTATTCCGCGCGGAGGGACCGACTCCGCGCACAATTTTTTTCAAATATATATGAATCTACAACATGTGTGTTATATCAGTGGAGACAAAAATATATTCATACAAAAATATGCACGTGGATTTGTGTGTCATTTTAAATTTTATATAGTGGTGAATGATACTTTATTGTCAGTACTTGTAACAAAATTTGTTTTTTATAAACGTCTTGAAATGAGTTTATAAATTTGAGGTTAACTAACTGTCAGTGTGTATTCTTTTTATTTGTATTTTACTTCTTTTTGGTATCCTACTTGATTCTTTATACAGATATATAGAAAATTAATTTTATACCCTTTTAAAATTAATTATATTATATTAACTAAAACGTTATCAATTATTATTAAATGTCCTCTTTTAAGCTGAAGAAGTATAACTTCTTACGCGTGTACATAAGTACATACATACGTTTTTATTTAACAAAAAAGTAATTTTATTGAACAATTATAACGTAATAGAAAATTGTGACTGATGTCATGTTATGTACTGTCTTATTTGATTTTTATTTGAGTTATATGTAACATCTTAGGTTTACATTATGTTTTATATGTTACCAAATCAAATAAGTAAATTGTGTCAATCAGAAGAAGAATAAAATGTTATTTGCTTTTGCTGATTTAAAATAAAGCTCTCTCGTAAAGTCAAGGAGTCTTAACTCTTCAGAGATTGTATTGAATGCGAGAATTCCTAACTGAAGTACCTACGATAACATGCTCACGAACTGTATAAACAATGATATATCAGACACGTCTCGTTTAGTTATTGAATAATATTTTCATGAATACTTAACTAGTTCAGTTAGTTATTATTATTACCCTCACGATTTGTGAGTAAAATGATAAGCCATTCTTATTAATATTCATAAATTTTCCAAAGTCGATGTTACAGTTAAACAATGAGAGAATACCAAATATTTGTAAATAAAAATCCATTGCCAAATATGAATTAGCACATCATTTCAGAAAGACTGCACGTTTCGGCTACTTATGTTATTATGTTTGTAATTTTTAGGACTACAGAACGTCAAAGTATTGGAAAATTATACGAGAAGTGAAAAATTGGGATCAAAAGTCATTCATATCAAAAGAAAAAAAGACTCAAAAAGTGAGTGAAACAGAAGACAGTATGTTTTTTTTCTTCTCCGCAGACTTTTGGTCCGCACCTTTTTTCTGCTTTCGTTTGTTTTTTTTTTTTTTAATTTTCTCAAAAATCGTTGTAACTGTGAGTAACAATACAATATCGACAGCTTATAGTATTGAGATCTTAAAAATATTATCAAAATGATAGTTTGACGTGTTCCGTTGCCATTTTTTTTCAATTCATAATCCAAGAGCAAAATTTAACAGCTAGCACTATTTAAATTCATCTGCTTTTAAATACTGTTTTCTAAGATATATATTTTTATATCAACGCATTTGATATGTTAACTTATAAATTAGCATTTTAAGGAAACCACAATGTATTCACAGAATACATATGCACATATTAAATAGTTTGTTTTTGC
Organism: Antheraea yamamai; assembly: GCA_036509395.1. Classification (NCBI taxonomy): domain Eukaryota; kingdom Metazoa; phylum Arthropoda; class Insecta; order Lepidoptera; family Saturniidae; genus Antheraea; species Antheraea yamamai. The sequence continues at coordinate 10,438,369 of AP028433.1, forward strand.
CTTTCCTTGTTATTTTATTGAAATTAAAGAAAAACGAATCGTTAATGAAACCAAAACATTTTTTTATTCATCCTAAAAATGGCGTCACCTGTTTTAATCAAAGCAAGAATACTTTACAGGCTGGCTATGTCTGGGGTTAAAAACCGCTAAAATGTTTTATTATGGATTATGAACAGTAGGTACATACTTTATTTTGGTGGTGATCACACTGGGGTGACGGTTAATCCGTGACCAAACCTCAATTACAAATAAAGAAAAAAAAGTACGTTATGAATTGGCCGTATTACGTACCTTATTTATAAATCTTCAGCAAACATCGAACTGTTTTATTTTAAACAATAATTTGTTTATCAAATAACATAATAATTACTCTTTTTGTAGTTTTTGGCAGGATTTTGGTCTGTCATGTAGTGGATTTTATTTTTTATTTATAATCTTGTGTTACTTGACTCTATATTGTATAAAATTGGTGGTGTTTTAAGTAATATAGTTTGTTTATTGTGCATAAGTGAAGTGAATGGAAAATAATACTACGGTCCATGAATTCTGAGATGCCACAAAAACTCCATGGAACGTTCTAACAATATGGCCACAATCTTGTTAGTTCATTGAAATTATATCAAGAAACTTATAATATCGATACTCACTTGACAATGGCAGTAATAGTCTACTAAAAGACTGGTTGCCAAAAATGGAATGTCATGGAAACGTAGGTGTATAACTCCAATTTGGTCGGGTTAACCGTTCTCATAGATACAGACAGTATGAACTTCGACACTTGCCTTAAGATGACGTAAATTGATTACCGTTAACATATTTCATAGTGACTGTATATAGTACAAAAACAGTAAAGGAACCTAAAAGAAAACCTTAATCTTGCAAATTATTATTAAAGCCAATAATAATAATTTGGAGATTATTATTATAGGAGATTTACTGGCGATTAGCATAAAGTTTCAGTTTAGTTTATACACAAAATGTAAAGTTGATTACCGAAATGCGTGCAATGTAAATAGTTTAGAAACTGTTTCTAAGAAACTAAATGTATTTAGAACTAACTGTACCCGCAGCTCCGCACGCGTTTTTTTATTCGTATTAAAGTATTATAAAATTGTGAGACTATGTACAATTATAGAAATGCTCTTGAAAAGCAATTGTAAGTAAGACACGTACGCCACTTACAGTAACATGTAACATGTACATCATTACATAGTATAAAACAAAGTCCCCTACCGCGTCTGTCTGTTCGCGATAAACTCAAAAACTACCGAACGGATTTTCATTCGGTTTTCACCGGTGGATAGAGTGATTGATGAGGAACGTTTTAGTGTATAATTTGTCAAGGATTTTTTCATAATCAGGGCGGGACAACGTCTGCCGGGCCCGCTAGTTAGATATATAAATACTAACAGCGTGCAAAATGAGGTTTGTCATCAGCAACATATTTCGAACCTTAACCCACAATATAACTACCTCAGTGCTCATTTACACTGTATAAGGAACTAATGAAACAATAACTTAGAATATTATTATAAAGATTTACATTTACATTACATTTAATATACATTATCCATTATAATTAAGACTTTGTGACTATACAAAAAATAAACGCTTGTATGTTCCGTAAGATATTATATTATAGAACTCTTTACGTAATACGTTTATAATCTAAGATATTATTAGGAAGACCTTTATATCATTAAAGTTATTAATAACTAGCTGACCCATGCCCACTTCGTTGGGCGTTAATAGGCATTCTCAAGCTACAACTTTTTTCTAGAACTCAATCATTTATCTCTCATCGTTAAGGCAGCGTTCGTAAGAAACGTTTTCGTTCGACCATTTTTTCTCCGACTCCCCAGATATTACCCCCTACAACCTCACAAACCTTACCTCTTTTTATAATAATATAATTAGTTAATGGCTTCTGCCCACGACTTCGTACGCGTGGAATAGTTATTTTGGGCTAACACGCAGCGGAAGCTCTCAAAAGGAAAAAAAACCCCCATTTAAAAACATTCTTCATTGTTGCTCCGCTCCTATTGGTCTTAGCGTAATGATATATAGATTATGACATTCATAAATAACGTGGCTTTCTATTGGTAAAAGAATTTTCAAAATCGGTTCAGTACTCCCTGAGATTACCCCATACAACGTCACAACGTCACAAACTTTACCTCTTTATAATATTATTAGTATATTAGTATAGATTATAATGTCGAATTGTAAACAATAAGCTGATAATTATTTATCTAATGAAAAATAAAGAATGAGTTGAAATCTTGCTAAATTTCATGCAGACAAAGTTACGGGTAACAGCTGGTCTAAAATAGAATAACCTCAATTACTATTTATAAGGTTCGCTATCTACCAGTGAAAGTCCCGTGAAAATCGGTATAACCGTTTTGATTATAGCACAGCGGGCGAATCCACGGCTAACAGCTAGTCTAAATTAAAATTAATTAAATTACTTTTTATAAAGTCCGCTATCTGCCAGTGAAAGTCCCGTGAAAATTGGTCTAACTGTTTTGGAGAAAGCACTGCGGGCGAAGCCACAGTTAACAGCTAGTATAAACTAAAACTACTTGAATTACTTTTTATAAGGTCAGCTATCAGCCAGTAAAAGTTTCGTGAAGATCAGTCGAACCGTTTTGAAGATAGCACTGTGGGCGAAGCCACGGTTAACAGCTAGTTTAAATTAAAATAGACTATATTACTTGCTATGATGTCTGCTATTTGTTGGTGAAAGTTCTGTGAAAATTGGTCTAACTGTTTTGGAGATAGCATTGCGGACGAAGCCGCGGTCAATAGCTAGTCTAATTTAGAGTAGCTTAAGTAACCCGCTGTAATTTCAGTTATCTGCGAGTGAAATTGTCGTCAAAATCGGTCCAGCCGTTTCGAAGATTACCCGGAACAAACAGACAGACAGACAGACAAAAATTTTAAAAATTGCATTTTTGTTATCAGTATCGTGTACACTTTCGTACTCAATCAGTAAAAAAATATATTTTGATATAATATACAGACACTTTATTTTTATTATATGTATAGAATAGATATAGATAATATTAGTACATTACCATGAAATTGAATTAAATAAAGAAGCTCACCGAAAGCATAGTAGCAAACTTGGAATAGGTGTGGGGCGATAGCTGTTAAAAGACCGAACAACGCTTGTGGCAATTCGGTGGCGAGGAAAAGGCCCAAAAGCGCGACCAACATACGTGTAGTACGGTCTGTTCGACCTCCGCCACGCTTACCACTTTCTTCATTGAGACGAACTTTCTCACCCTGTACATAAAAATATTACTCATATTAAATACGTAATTACGTAAATTACAATAAATTCCCTTTAATAAAACGAAATAACGACTTTCTACTCCTCCCAGAATATATAATACGGGGTGTGTACATATCATCGTTTACTTATAGCAAATGAGTTCTCAGAAAAGCTTCTTACCTATTTACCATTTCTTTTTCAAAATTACAGCATTCAACAACTTTCTGGTGACTATTACATTTATGTCAATGACACCAATTAATTGTTACATATTTTTATAAACTAATTTAAACTTATTACTTATCATTATTTGCAAAATAACATAAATAGTACCAAATTGTCTTTGATATGATAAATAAATTCGATTTGGTAATCCACATATCCGCCATGCAAAACATTTAATGTATGAGTATTGTCATACCTCATTCGTTGATATCGCCGATTTTTTCAGTAGTTTCTGTCTCCTCCGGTCACTTGATTTCATTTTTAGAATTAAAAGTATACTTAAAATAGACAGCACTACACACGGAATTAGCTTTATAAACACACTATAAATCCAGAATATAGCAGTCAATAAATCATTATTGTCCGTCATCTCTATAACGTACATTGGTTCGCGGTTCACAGATACATTACCGTTGGTTGTCTGGTTCAAGGTCGAGTTTTTTAATCCACTGTTTAAAATATCCTGAGGTCGTTCTACAATGTTCATTGCGAAGTAAATGGGTAAACACAATATTGGACATACCGCGTAAGCTAGCATTATAGCTATGCTAGTATTTCTTTTAGTGCACAGTATTTTATTTCTCTGTGGGAATTTAATCGCTATGTACCTCCATACAGCCAGCATGATTGTCAACCATATAGATATCGTGTGAAATGTTTGGCTGAATATAGAATGAAAATATATAAACACGGCCCAACCATAAGAGTTTTGGTTGAGCTCTGACCCGATTTTGGTATACATATGTAGAGCAAAGGGTATGTAGTCAACCATAACAAGTAAGTCGGCGACAGCGAGACCAGTTAGAATGGAATTGGTTGATGATATCATTTCTTTGCGGCTAAGAACGGTTATGTTGACGGAGTTAGCGGCGGATCCGAGAAGACAAATGAGCAGAGCGATGTAGCCATGAGCTTGGACGTACATTCGTTGAAAGGCTTTCCCGCCTTGAACACAGTACCCATCGTCTTCACTGCTTGACATCTTGAATAGTGTATCCTCATTAATTTTCGTTGTTTATAACAGTTTCATCTGCATTTCTCATCTTTATTCTGAAAATAAAAAAATACATTTGTACATATAGATGTTATAGCTATTTGTGGTATTCGCGAATATAGTTTTGTTAATGTGTTATATATAAAAGTTGTGATGGTCGAGAGGTTGGACCGGTGGAATGGAAATTAGATGTTCGAAGGCTCAAACCCCGGCTGGCATATGACCAAGAATTTTTCGGAATTCGCTTATCACTACATATTATAAAACAAAGTACTCTACCACGTCTGGCTGTCTGTCTGTTCGCGATAAACTCAAAAACTACTCAACGGATTTTCATGCGGATTTCACCAGTAGATAAAGTGATTCATGAGGTAGGTTTAGGTATATAATTTATCAAGGTTTTTTTTATTTTCAGGGCGGAACAACGTCCGCCGGGTCTGCTAGTATTTAATAATTTACTATCGGCTGATGGTGAAGGATGTGAAGAAACCTGAACCTGAGGAATGTAGTATCACCTTACATGGGAAAGTATAAAACTGGATTTTTCAGAGCTTAAAATCGTCAATACTTCGTGGACTAGCGTGGTTATCATGTGCCTTCTTTCGAGAAGAGGCCTATGGTATGATGATTATGGATGGATATTTATCTATAAAAAATAATATTGATATATGTACAACTTATAAACTTCTATATTTAACACTTTGACTGCAACTTTGGTCGTACTTGACCGGCCACGGTTTCTTTTGTGAAGCTGTGGTCACTGGTGACCGGAGCGCTAGATCTTTTAACAATTGTAAAAACTCATCCGCGGCCTAGTTCGGTGTAGCTGTTAAGATCTTGCTAAGTCAATAGCGTAGTCAATTCGAAAAAAAAAATCATCCGTGGCGTCCTAGAATAGATTATTTGATTATGGCGTAGCAGTCAAAGTGTTAATGTATACTATAATAAAACTGTAACAAGGCCAAACCTGTACATTAAATATTTTTTGAAAATTATAATCAGTGTAGACTTTGTTATCGATATAGAAGCCAAAAATAATCCTTTTACAATTTTTATTTGTCTATCTGTCCCTGTGAACACGCATCACTCTGAAAGTACTGAACCGATTTTGATAAAACTTGACACAGTGACAACTAATATTACAAGGTTATATTTAGGATACTTTTGTCCTATAAAACGCAAGGGGTTCTCCAAAGTAACGGAGGAGAGTAAAAATTTGTAGTTAGTGAAATTCTTGACATATTTTGGTAATTTTTTTTTGTGCTATAGGCTTAAAGCAGACGGATTTGCTATAAATTTAAGCTTTATTGGATCGAAGTTCCTTATTGCTCGTTACACGCTTTGAGCGGATGGGAGCTAGACCGAAAAAAGTGTAACAAGACTTTTTTGCGACACCTTAGTAAAAGAGCCAGCCACGTTACAAGTACAAAAATTTTAGAAAAGCTGGTTCTTTAATATACCTTTCTTTATGCTCTTCCAAAGAAGGTTCAGGATACCTAGTTGCCGGTAAATGTTGTGTTTATTTATGCGCATCACACCTTTACAGGTAAAAATATTAATTTTTCAATAATTTTAGGAAACTTTTTTTCAGTAAAGCTTTCTTTTTAAACCTTATTAAAAACATGAATTTATCACTGTCAGACAATTTTGTTATTGACAATAATGATATGCCCGATGATATTCTTTATAAATAAAAATAATCCATTTCAAACCATTTTCTTTTTTCCATAGCAAAGAACATATTTCATTTTATTAACCATTATGATATTAATATTTCACCGTGAATAGTGAAAAACAACGATAAACGTAAACATATGTTTTGGGACTGACGCCATCTTAAATACATACGTCTATAATAGATGCTGCCACAATGATCGCTATCTTTGTCATACAGCCAGTGTTGCGCTAAACTATAGCTATAGCTATTATTAATTTAATTTTAATATTTATTATATTCTAATCTAATTCTTTAATATATATTCTATTTTTAATTTACACTCTTTTATGTCTAAATTAAATAATATTAAAATTACAGCTGTCTTAACACAGTTTAAACATACTTTTTTATTTACAAAAAATAACATCGGGCACATTATTGTTAATAATACAAATTTCTACCAATAATAATTTCATTTTTTAGTAGCGTTTCAAAATTAGTGAAAAACAAAACATTCGAAAATTATTTAAAAATTAATATTTTTGCCTGTAAAGGTGCAATATGCACTAACAAACGCAATATTTATCGGCAGCCAGGTAGCCCGCACGTTGTTCAGAAGAACATAAAGATATATAAAAAACAGGCTTATTAAAATTCGCTCTCGAAACCGTTGCTAGCTCTTAGATGAATAGTTACACGTAAGTGACAGTTGACGCATCGACGCGATGCTCATATCTTTTTCATATTTATATTTTTCTTCAATAAAATGGAGTGTGAAAATGTTTTAATACAAGATGAAGATAGTTATGATAAAGTAAGTGGTGGAGATGATTATTAAATTTTATTTTTACGTATTGTCCATCTTCAGAGTCTATGTGCAGGTTAGGTGTCGTGACAGAGAAAAAGAGAGAGAGAAAGAGTGTATATAATATACACATACATAAAATTTTCATTTCAATAGCAAACCAACTCAAGGATTACCTATTGAAGTATTAACTTGATTATCCCAGATCATTCAGTGTTTAATTTTTCATTATTTATTTTATAAATATATTTTATCCTGTAATAACTCTATCAACTTGATATTTTATAATGTAAATTATACTGACTCAATAGTAAACGTCTACAAAAAAGGGAAAGGAACTTCGTTCCAACCGGCATTCCATAGACCACTCTAACACTTTTTTTTTTCTTTACCGTCAATATATGTAGGTTAGATTTTATCTTAATTGAATCCAGTAGATGATGCTACGAACGGGTTCTAGGCTTATTTTAAAAGATTTCTCACATACCATCTGGGTATATGTTTGAGTGAGTCCCTTGATAGTTTGGATTCACAATTAGAAACCGTAGGTGTGGCTGCTATCGGGTTTTAGGTTTATTAAAAGTTTTCGCGTATAAGAATACAATTGAAACCTGTAATAACCGATTTGGTACAGACGAAGTTGCACGGGTCAGCTAGTATATAATAATTTTCCTATTACTACAGTAGTGTCACTGTAACGCATCAACTTTTGTACGGTTTCACTAATAACCATGGAAATTGGTATGTGTAGATATTTAAGTAAACAGAATATTTACAAAATATACTTATTAAATATCTCTTATATAATCAACTATTTTGGAACAATTAATACCTAACAGGGAAAACGGGGACACCTATTAAATTATAAATATACACGTTGAACTAAATATTTCATTACATACATCAACTACTGTATAATATATTATACAGAATTATACTATCATTATATAATGCTGAACAGCCAACCCGTAAATTCCCTCATGTCGAATAAGTGGCTGAGAATTTTATTTACTGCAGAGTTTCTGAAGATCTGTGTTCGAAACATCAATTAATCTCCCGAGACGTCTGGTCGCCTCCTTGCTACCGACTGTACAGGGTAAGGTAAATTTACGAGCAAATTGAAACATACAAACATTGCAGCACGCGTGGAGAGATTCATCTATATTAATATTATAAAAAGGTAAAGTTTATGAGTTTATGACGTTGTAGGGGGTAATCTCTGGATCTACTAAACCGCTTTTGAAAATTCTTTCGCCAATAGAAAGCCACGTTATTTGTGAGTGTCATAGGCTACATATTAACCCGAAAAATGAAAAACTTTTTTGTGGTAGTTCGGATTTGCAAAGTAAGTCGGAGAAAAAACGCTCGCTTAACGATGAGATATATATGATTGAGTTATACAGAAAAGTTGTAGAGCTTGATAATGCCCACAAAAAATTCAGCGACAGCATATGTTTAACTTCAAGGTTTTCTTTTTTTCAAGGTTTCAAGGTTATTGTCACGATAGGACAACGTCCGCCATGCCCGCTAGTGTATAAAATATATTCATACTGTATAAAATAACAGTCCATATAAATCTGAAACGCGAGAAACAATGTTAAGTAGCAAATAATATAAACAATAATACCATCGAAGGGAAAAGTTATCGAGAAAGCTTATCAACAAAGTTTATCTACGGTATAATCTCTGATGAATAAACTAGTGAAACGGTAGACTTTATCAGAAACAAAAATGAACGTTGCCTGTTTCCTGTTTTTAAGACTACGTAGAAATAATAAAACACTTTTGCGTATTCTAAGTTGATTTTTTGTTATCAACTGGATTATTTTGTGACCGCTCTAATAAAGTAGGTATATTACATGTGATTACATTAATATTAGTGGTCGAGATTCGAGCATAAAAAGAGGAAAATGGGATATACATGTACATATATACCTATACATATAATAAGAATGTAAATTTAACGTATCTGTATTTTTTAGATTTTCGTGAAAAAAAATTTTGGAGATGTCTAGGAATAAGTAATAAAATACAATTCAACCATTTTTAGAAATGTCTGTCTGTCTGTCAGTTTGTTTGGATATATCAATGCTATAGTACTACCGTTCACGATAACTCCTCATCAAGAAAATTATAAAGCATATCCTTGAACACCATTTAGTCTTTGTTTCAATAAAATCGGTACACTCTATCAAGAATTATTGTAATTACATTAGGTTTCACGCGGACGATGTCGCAGGCACAGCTAGTAGTAAATAAAATCGGTTAAAAACAGAGGGAAAAGGTACTGAACTTATTTATTGTAGCCTATTTATATGTATACCAGCTTTTACTTCGCTCGCGTTAATGTAGCTTTGACCTAACCCTCAGAAATTGTCGCCTATATAACCCTGACAACGTGTATAAAATTTATTGATAGTCAGTTCAATAACAAGGCGTCAAAGAGTAACGAACAAACTCTCATTCGCATTTATAATATTATATATTATAGTGGTAGTGGTATAAATTTTAATAGTACTAGAGAATTCGTCTCATGGGAATTTTCCATAACTCAAATTAAAAACTATAATCTATTCGGCACAGAAATGTAGTTATAATGGAAAAGAATGTGTAAGGCGGAAGTGCAAATTAACGGCAACTGTAATATTTAAAGATGGATTTCCGCAAAATAACGCCTTCTTCAATCAAATAAAATATTAATTTATAATATTAGTTAGGATTTCAATACACATTCTTTTCAATTATAACTACATTTCTGTGCCGAATAGATTATAGTTTTTGAGAGTTACGATAAATTCGCATGAGACGAATTCTCTAATCCCCTTAAAATTAATAACATTTTAAAAGAGGTATGATATAATTCTTACAGTAAAAACTTGGAAATGACTATTATAATAAACTAGCTGCTGACCGCGGCTTCGCCCGCTTTTTTTTTCGAACTGACTACGCTATTGACTTATCAATGTCTTAACAGCTTCACCGGACTACGTTGGAATAGTTACTTTGGACTAACGCCAACACGCACCGGAAGCTCTCAGAAGGAAAAAAACCCCCGATTTTGAAACATTCTTCATTGATGCTCCTCTTCTATTGGTCTTCACGTGATGGTATATAGCCTTCCTCAATAAATTAACTTATAATACTGAAAGAATTTTTCAAATCGGACCAGTAGTTCCTGATATTAGCGCGTTCAACCAAACAAACAAACCCTCCAGCTTTATAATATTAGTATAGATAATTACTTTTTAACACAAAATTTTGAACAAACAACGAAATGATTTCCTCTATTTAAACTTGTAAAAACAAGCATTGTTATCACGCTAAAAGTTGTCGAAGCGTTAATGTTGTTTTTGCATATGAATATGAGTTTTCAGTACTTTATCAAGTGGTCGTTAAATTTGAATAATGATAACTTGGACTCGACCATAAAAAAATTAAGGGGGATGGTAGAGAATAAATGACACCTACATTATGTAACAGTGACGTCACTATAGCGAATGATGAATATTATATAACATTTTCATTAAATCCAGTATAAATTAACACTGAAATTGATGAAAAATACTAACGTTACGTATGCTAATGTTAGTTTATATATTTGCTACGCTTTCACGGCTTAACTACTCAACCCACTCATTATAAAATTTTGCATACCCATCATCAGGGCTACAGAAAGTGAAATATAGATTAACACGAGCATGCCGCGGGAAAAACTAATCTATACATATAATAAGAATGAAAATCTAACGTGTCTGTACTTTTACTCTAGGAATAAGTAATAAAATACATTTCAATCATTTTTTGAAATGTCTGTCAGTCTGTCTGTCTATCTGTCTGTTTGTCTGTCTGCCTGCTTGTATGAGCACACATCACTAAAGTACTAGGTTCACAATAAAACTACACCAAATCATAAACTCATAAAGCATATCATCGAAAATAACTTAGTCTATGTTTCATTGAAATCGGTCCACTCTATCAAAAGTTACTGTAATTTTAATGACGACGCGGCGTAAGTACGAGAAAAAAGTAGATAAGAAAATGGGCTTAATACATTCAGATGACTTTATTAATCTTTGTTTTTACATAAAGTTCCACGCGGACAAAGTCGCGGGCACAGCTAGTCTATCTATACTAATATATAAAACTGAAGAGTTTGTTTGTTTGTTTCTGGTCCGATTTGAAAAAGCCTTTCGGTTTTAGATAGCTCATTTACCGAGGAAGGCTTTAGGTTATATATCATCACGCTAAGGGCAATGGGTATGGAGCGCCAATGAAAAATGTTTCAAAATCGGGCATATTTTTCGTTTTGATTGCTTTCGCTGCGTGTTAGCGTTAGTATTATATACGTTGCCATGGTAACATGGTAAGTTTCTATCGTAAACATTTTCAAAGATTACTTTTGTGTTCTTATTTAAAAAGTTTATTCTACGTTAGTTTTGTTTCCCATTTTTTATTTGCAATCTATTATTACTTATTATAAAAATAAAGTGTATGTTTGTAAAAATAAATAATAACTTTTTGGTGAATGGATATAACTACAAATAACAAAAAAAATGTTTTTATATTCGGTCGATATTTTTATATTATTATATTTTGTCTGTTTGTTTGTTTGTTTGTGCCGGATAATCTCTAAAATGGCTGGACCTATTTCAACGGGAATTTTACTAGCAGATAGCCGAAATTACAGCGTTTGACATATTCTATTTTATGTGTCTACGGCTTCGTCCGCATCGCTATTTCCAAAATGATTGGACCGATTTTCACGGGATATTCACTGGTAGATTGCAGACCTCATAAAAAGCAATTTAGGTTTTTTTATTCGCCTTCGACCGCAATGGAATATCCGAAATGCTTGCGGGACTTTCACTGGCAGATAACTAACTAATGAGCTATTTTATTTTAAACTAGCGGGCTATGCAGGATTTCTACCGCCCTGATAATAAAAGGAAAACCTTGACAAATTATCCCCATGAACCGTTCTACCTACTGGTGTAAACGGCATGAAAATCCGTTATGTAACAGACAGATCAGAGGACTTTGTTTTACACTATGTAGTGACGAACTATTACCTGTGCATTCGTTCGTGTGAAATTGATCAACAATAATTTGTTTACTGTAAACAACCGCGTGAGACGTACGCTGTACTGGACTCTAAGAATAAATGAATGTAATTTGAATTATATTATCATTTTGGTCAATTTGGTGGCCATTTTGTTTTCTTTGCCACACTTGCGTCTACATAACTCAGTAATTATAGCAACGTATCAGACTAACTTAATTATACGGGCATATTATATCTATATAATAAAATATTTAACAGATATTGTTCGATAATGTATAGCTTAAAATTTCCATTACTTTCTTATATAGTGTGTCTTAGTGAGCACTGTGAGTGGTACATAGTAGGTTAAAGTTCCAGGTATTTTGCTGATGGTAAATCCCATCTCATTCGATATACTATTAGTATTCACATATCTATTGTACACGTTACATGTTACAGTAGATGGCGTGCGTGTCGTAATTACAAATGTTTTTGAAAAAGCATTTCTGTAAGTACACACCTACTTACAATTTTACATTTCTTTAATACATTTTTTTAAAAGCGCGTGCGGAGCCGCGGGTAACCGTTAGTCCTGAATGTATCCGGAAGCATATGATTTGCCATTAATTTGGTTGGATGCATACCAGTTTGAGTTGCATGATACAAACAAATCAGTCTTGTTTGGAGATGATAAATCCTGAACATAGGTATTATTGTGATCAAAATATCCAGTCTGGATAGCTTCTTTAGCAAGAAGACCGACAGCTTCATTACCCTGGTTCCCACTATGTCCTGGTATCCATGCCAGAACTACATAAATTCCTAAACAATAACGTTGATACAAATGGAATTATGGTATGGAATAATTATGGTAACTGGAGAACTAGATACTTTAGAAAAAATCGGACTATGCTGAATAGTTTGTAAGCAACTTAGAGAATCTGTCAATGTGATAGTTTGATCTAATTTATGTGATAGTACAAATTTGATAGCTTCTAATATAGGAACTACTTCAATAGCTAATTGTATTCAATTGAAATATGTCAAAATAATATTGAAATGTAGTGTCATAGGTTCCAATAAGAACAAAAAACCCTTTTTTTCTTTAAGGAAAACAATTTCATGAATATATTAAGAACACACTCATATATACATATTTTTTGATACAGGAACACTCTCGAGCGTCCCCAAAATACCCCCCTAAATTATTATCACAATCTGTTCAGTAGTTTCGGCATGCATAGCGGACAAACATACCAAGATCGATTTTTATATATAAAGATTAAATATACATATTACATTCTGTACATTTTTTTTGCTTTTAAGTTACATAGAACGAAAAACATCCGAACAATTTTTCGTATCCATAGTTCTATAATGTAAGTTCACCGAATACAAGTAATTGTGGATGGTCGACAATATCTGCAAATTTATAAAAAAATAAAAAATAATATGATCAGATTGTCTGTATAGTCTTACTAAGATATGTTACATAAATATGTCTGTTAAATAACACAATGGTTTTGAACGTTCAGTGAGATGTATAGATATAGGTAGGTAGGTAGATGTAGGCATGTAATTAATTAGGTTCACATTTCAAAGGATTTTCTTGTAAAATGAACGAAATATTCTGCTTTTCAATCCGAAAGCACAAATTTTACTAATTGTAGTTAGGTAAGGATAATTTCAGTTAATCAATTAAAATTCTAAAATAAATTCAGGTCTCTTAATTTTATGAACAGTCCTTGTAACTTATATAAGCTCCATAATCGCTCATGGACGGTCTAATGTCAAATATAATGGAATTAATTTATAAACTTATTTCAAGCTAAATTTTGACCAATTTAGACAAGTGCAACTTCATTCTCGTGAAAATGGGTTTGTAATTGATGAGAATTATGCGATTTTTTGCTTATATGTGGGCAATTTTGAATTTTTTAATCTTTATTTTGTTGTTTCTATTTACAAAAATAGATTATTATTGTGTCTTACTGATATTAAATTACCTTTGTAAGAACAGCATTACCGCTTAGTCGAAAATAATAATGATTGCATGAAGAATGCATGTGGTGGCACGACCATTTTGGTAATTTATAAAATAGCTTAATTGATTACGACGAAGTATTAAGTAAATATCAAATTCCAGTTAATAAATTTCATAAATACTTACCCATTTGGGCAATCAATTAGTTTTCAAGTTATACAATATCTAAAAGCAAACTATTTTGCGTTTTTACTACAATCTCATCAGTAAATGAAGATATTCATAAATATAGCCTATAAGGCTTGGTGTCAAGTGCATACTCCTACAGATGATTGGCGCCTGATTACCAACTTGAGAGTGGTATCTTCCTAGTTGTGTATCTTCACCCACTGAAAATTCAGACTCATTGTAAAACTCGAATCGAAGTAGTCGGAAAACTGTACCACTGACCCAACATGACTTATTGCCTGAATCTCTTTCAATATCTTCATTGTGATCGCTGTAAATCTTTAGTAACATGTATTATTATGTACGTGTATGTGTATTTACTATATATTGTTAAAAGTGAAGTAAATAAAATTTCGGTTGCGCCGGCTTTAAAAGCTGTCAAAGGGAAAAGCGATACTTACTTAGGTACTTTATGATTGTTAAGATATTTCTAAGGTTATTATGTTGTTAGAAGTTATAATTTCGTTAATTAGATACTTTTGACCCTGATAATCTATTAATTGTTTTCTTATTACATTTTCTTGCAAGTAATAAATTTTATAAGAACACTGAAAGGAGACCTCGCCCATAATTACAACTTTAATACGGAGGATTTTTATTTGAAATTTAATTAATCCTTAATCCAATTTTCTGAAACATTTTTTTTATTTGATAACACATACAGCCACTAAATACGGATTTCAATATAACAAAATTAGGTACTTAGCAGAATATCATGAATATCGTGCAATACTAGATATACAATCTATACTAATATTACAAAGCTGAACTGAGTTTGTTTGCTTTGACGCGCTAATCTCGAGAACTACTGGTCCGATTTGAAAAATTCCTTCAGTGTTAGATAGCTCATCGAAATCGATTATCGGGGAAGCCTATAGGCTATATATCATGACGCTAAGACCAATAGGAGCGGAGCACCAATGAAGAATGTTTCAAAATCGTTTTTACTTTCCTTTTCAGAGCTTCCGCTGCGTGTTAGTGTTGACCCAAAGTAACTATTCCACGCGGACGAAGTCGCGGGCAGAAGCTAGTACTAGATATATCGGTCGATTTGTTTTTTAAATTTATAGGTCGTAGCGTTAGACCGCAATCTCAACTGATGGTAAATGTCGATGCGGGCTAAGATGGTAAACACGATAAACCTAGACCTAGACCTAGACCCAAATGCAGTAGCAGGAATAAACCAACAGGTGCATAGCGATAGGTTTTCAATAGATGAAGCTATTACTGGTTTCAGCATGAATGGGTCGGCTCGCCTGGGGTAGTACCACCCTCTCACAGAAAACTGACGTGAAGTAACAGTGCTTGTATTGTTGCGTTTCGTTCGGTCAGTGAGAGCGCCGAAGGACCATCTCCCTCCACTTCCCCCTCCGCCTTCACTTCCCCCTCCGCCTTCTCTCCCCCCCCCCTCCCCCTCTCCCAAACACAGGCTGGCAACGCTCTGGCGACTACCCAGTGTTACTAGTGTCTATGGACGGTGGTGATCACTTACCATCAGGTGACCGGCATGTTCGTTTGCACACTATAATATAAAAAAAATTAAGGTTTGTAGCTACCCCCTTGCTATGGTTTCATCACGATATTTCCCGTCACCGAAAGCTGCGACTCAGTCGCAAGGATTCGAACCTACGTGGATCAACGCGGTGTCCGAACACGATATCAACTAAGCCACCATCAGGCTTTCAAACATATGTATTGTAATCGATAACGCCCTGTCAATTATAATCTGATAGTATCGAATGAAACATGACAAAATAATGTGATTTAATATTGGAGTAATTTAAATGTACGTAATGAAATTCTATCGTTTCAATTAATGTAGGCACTTTGTATATTTTTAACCGACTTCAAAAAAAGGAGGAGGTTATCAATTCGATTGTATTTTTTTTTTTATGTTTGTTACCTCATAACTTTGGACTGGGTGAACCGATTTTGATGATTCTTTTTCTATTTGAAAGCTGGTACTTCCCGTGTGGTCCCATTTTAATTCGGTCCAGTTCCGACAACGGCATCCAGTGCAAAACCGTATAAGTTTTAAATTTGCATTAATTATGTAAACGACAAATAGACGAATAACTCAATATCACGCTAACCGATTTCGATGATTAATTCCAATACATCTCTAGGTAGCACACATATTCATATGTTTTATTTAATTTGGTTAATTTGATAAACTATTTATTTTCCGCTGTTCAGTGCCTTATGGGTTTTTCATTGATATTGAAGTCGGTTAATACTTTTTTTTGAAAATTTACTTTATTTGCAACACTCAGACAATACAGTCTGAACTCACGTAACAAGTAAGCCTAAATAAAGGGTCTGTAACAGACAAAGCCTAATTAATTCGCATCAGTCTTTTCTCGAAAACGTATGAGCTCTAATCTCTTAATCAATCCAAAGCCGGGACCTACAACATTATTCTCATGTGATACTAAAATAACTGATATATTTTTAGTTACAATTGACTTAATTGTAAAGCATAGTGTGTTACTAATGAACTACATTATTATAAGTTAAAAGATCTGATTTTTTCTTTGTAACTGATAAACCCAAAAGACACAACCGATTTTAAAAATTCTTTCACCTACAAAAGCTACATTATCAGCGAGTAACATCGGCTATATTTTATTTTCAAAATCTAAATTAAACCGAGCGAAGCTGTTAGCAAACGATAGTATACAGTAAAATTATACAATGCGATGTATAAAATACTAACTTCATAAAAACGAATTACAAAATATGATTACATTCGTAATTTATTTTGAATGTACTATGGTATGTAATATAATTCATGAATCTCTGCAAGTGTAACAAAATATAACATACTAGCTTTTGATCGCTGCTTCGTTCGTGTTAATATAGATTTGGCCTATTGCTCAGGAATAATACTCTATCTGTAAAGTACCCTATATCCTATGTGCCATGGCAACGTGTTTGCAAAATTTCGTGATGATCGCTTTAGTAAAAGGCGAGAAAGCATAACAAATAAACAAACTCACAGTCGTAATATTAGTAAAAAAATACCAAGGTTCTTTAAAGAACGAATTGCCTTTAGATCTTTTTATGAGTCCTCTCGACCTTGCATATCCTCGTGCAATTGAAAACCTCGCAAAATACCGTCATCCTACATAGTAGTCTTAACTAATATTAAAAAAGGCGAATGTGAGTTTGTTTGCTTATTACTTATGTTTTAAGTAACCATCTGATCATTATGAAATTAGGGACACACGTTGTCAGGAGTATAGTAAGAACAACTATTCGCGATGAATAGTTAAAACGCAAAAAAAGCTAATAATTATATACATCTATACATTGTATACGTAGGTAGGTAGAGCTTAGACTTTTTTTGTGTAAAAAAAATCAAATCTAAAAGTGAACACAATAATTTACTAAATTTAAAATTGTTCAGTAAACAATTACATATCTATTCATCTGCTCCAGAACGATTTAGAATAGGTTCTAAGTAAATTATATAAGAATAAATTAAGATTCATTTTGATTGCATATTGAATACGTTAAAGATTTATTCAAATTTTACATAAAGTAAATATCATAATAAATAAAGTTTACAAACATCATAAATAATGTTACGCATCGAGGAAAAAGTAACCAGTTTCACAAGAGATTTTAAATTTTCGATTGACTAATTGATATTTAATATTCCAAAAACCAAAATTCACCATGATTATTGTGACAAAGCTAAGGATAATCAGATGTATTGACGTCTAGGTCTTGAAATGTTATCAAGGCATGCTCTCTTTTATGAAAAATCGAAACATTGGAATCAATTAAGTCCATTACAATAGAGTTCTGATTGGCTGTTGACATTTTACATTGACAACTGACGCCCCTCTTCACTCTGCTTGGGCCTGGAGGCAACTCTCTCAACATGATTTTCATTAACCGTAGATCGCTTTGTAAGATGTTTCGAAATAAATTATCCCCAGATATTCACAAATTCTCAGGTGACGAGAGATCAGATTAAGAAGTCATTGTGAATAATTAATTAATTGAATTACTTTTTGGAAATATATTTATAGAAGGATTCCCTTTATTTTCAATAAAGTCCAATTAAGATTGCTAAAATCACTTGTAAATTTAATGACATAGATTTATTGATAGTGAAAACCAAATTAGAACCTATAAATACACAGATGAAATCTTCATTGATAGGTAGTAACCTGTAATCATAAAATTCGTTCGTAAAAGGACTTGAAGATGGTGAAATAGTTCTTAAGCTTACTAAGTATCAAAAGGCCAATATAATAGTTTATTAACATCTGGGTCACTGCCAAGTAAATACTTTGTTTGATTGATTTTCTATTGGCTCCAAGCGGAAACTCCTTGATAGTGCCGGAAGCGGCTTCGTATCTGTTTGGAATAACTACATGTTACATAATATTTGGATTACAGGTTTTATATAATTTTTGATAAATAAATTCTATTTTTTCACTAGCATTAATTACTGTTTCTTAAAAAAAAAGTGTGTGTGTACTTATGTACACGTGTTAGAAGTTATTTCTTTGGCGTAACAAGAAAAAAATCTTTCCAAAAATTTTATCTTTCGCCTTATTCTAAGTTTGTAGAAAAAACGACACTAACAATAGAAAAAAGTTATTTAATACATTGAAAGTTTTACTACAAAGAAATACAAACAACAAATACAAAGAAATAGAATGTTGACTATAGCTAACTTCAGGGTGTCGGTTTTTAAATTTTGTTTAAAATTGTTTTTTAAAGTTTTTAAAAAAATTTACTCTCATCATTTCTCCCTAACGCGCCAAAAGAAGTATAACTTCAATTATATAAAGAACAAGGCATTTCTGGAAAGATTAGTCTATATTGTACCTCGTTTTATTGAAATTTGTGGTCGTCCAGTAGTCGAAATTCGACCATTATAAAGGGTACAACGATTTTACTTGATATATAGATATTACTATGTGTTTCTTTTTGTATTGTCAACGTAAGGAGCATGAAGTATAACGAATAGAGACTTAGTCAGTTCGAGGGTATGAAAACAAAAAACTATTTCCAAAATTTTTTATCGTTAACACTCAGATCGCTAACAATAAATACTACACAAAAAAAGCAAAGTCAGTTGACATCCAGAAGAAAAAAGGTACGAACTCTCTTAATTTCGCACATTTATATATAGGTAAATAAGAGCACAAAAGCGTTAAAAACAGCCTAGATAGATAATATGAGCTATGCTAAGGTATATATTTGCATCCGTATTTAATTATAACTCGAAGCTTGTCCTTAAGCGTGACATTTTGAGATTGCCTTCTTGATGAACAAGGGAACACATTAATGAAAGTTTAATCACAATTGATCCTGTAGTTTCAGTGATTAGGGTCTACGTACACAAACGGCCGAACTTTAGAAAATCTACTACGTTATATCACATTTTAGAGGAAAGTTTAGGTTTTATTTACTCTAAGTGTAGTTTACACACTAATAACCAATTAACATAGTAAATTGAAAGGTATTTCTTAATTACTATATATTATGTTATTAATAATATTATATTTACGATTCTGAAAAATAATTAAAATGATAATATTATCACAGTATTGAAGCCCAATTATAAAATCTATACATTTTATATTACAAATAGATCTATATGATTTTTATTTGCATATATATAACATTCTTTTTTTCATTAAATAGAAAAGTGTGATAATGCATTAGAAATATACTAAAATATGTTTTTTTCATTTATATGAATTTGCGTTCGGCTACAATTTCATCTGATTGAAAATTACGATTTGTCTGCTAAGCTAACACTGACTCGCAAATGCAGCTGCCGGAACACACTCACAGGTGCTTGGCGATATACAATAAAATATTACCCTTTTCCAAAACACGGACTCAAACACTTTGTAGAGATACGTAGCTACATCGATCAAGGAGGTATCCGAACACGCTACCATGAAGGTATAATTGGTTTTCACTAGCATTTTATACGAACCTTCAATAAGGGGCTAGTGAAATGTACAGTACATCTTTCATTACTCAATCTCCAAATTACATTAAAATTGTTTCATGTTTTATTCCTGTGACTCGTATTTCAATAAACATACAAGGCGACAAAATCTGTCACTTCTTCTTTATTGCCATAACTATTACTTCGTTCAGTATTTTCATATATCCTTATCGATTAACAGTTACAGTTACATAAATTTTCTTTAAAGAAGATAATATAAACTCGATAAAGGTAGCTTCCAACGATCCGCGATTCCTCGGATAGCCGTACAAAATTGCACGGCACCCTGCCAAAAATACGCTGCGAGCGTCACCTGGGAAAAATTTCTTCCCATGGTGCGCCCGTGCGAGCACATGATAAGCATGATAATCGTCGATATCAGGTTTTGTGGGAAGCCGACCTTATAATAAGAACGTGATTTATTTATGAAAGGCAATACGTAACAGTTATCTTTGAAAAACATTATTATATTAAATTCGACAAGGTCGCAAATCTTGTTAATTTTCCATGTTCTCTTTGCCACAACTTTGACCATCTACACATATGGTAAATATTTTTATCGTCATTACATATTTAAAAAATTGGACCATTCAATTAATTAAATTCCCTTAATGACATTTTTTAAGTATTGCGAGAGACTAGTGACCGAATTTCTTAAGGTAAAGCTGAGTGAGTGCTTTGGGTGGTAAGATTTAAATAAGTAAAACATTACTTAACACAAAAATTAATTATGTCAAATATTCACTGATTAATATAGTATTCAATCTATACTATAATAAAACTGTAGCAAGGTCAAATCTGTACATTAAATATTTTTTGAAAATTTTTATCTGCGTAGACTTTGTTATCGATATAGAAGCCAAAAATAATCTTTTTACAATTTTTGTCTGTCTGTCTGTCTGTCTGTCTGTCTGTCTGTCTTTCTGTCCCTGTGAACACGCATCACGCTGAAAGTACTGAACAGATTTTAACGAAACTTGACACAGTAATAACTAATATTACAAGGTTACATTTAGGATACTTTTTGTCCCATAAAATGCAAGGGGTTCTACAGGATAACGAAAAACAAAAAATTGTAGTTAATGTAACTAGACTTTTTTGCGACACCTTAGTACAAGAGCCAGCAACGTTGAAAGAAAGAGAATTTTAGAAAAGCTGGTTCTTTAATATGAAGATATATTATGCTCTTCCAAACAGCATTGAGGATACCTGGTAACCGGTTAACGTTGTGTTTTTTAATGCGCATCACCCCTTTACAGGTCAAAATTTGGTTTTATAAATAATTTTAGTAAAAAAAAATTTCCGTTACTTTTTAACGCTATTAAAAACATGAGTTTATCACTGCCAGACAATTTTGTTATTGACAATAATGTGCCCGATGATATATTCTTTATAAATAAAATAATTTATTTCAAACCATTTTATTTTTTCCATTGCAAAGAACATATTTCATTTTACTAACCATTATGATATTGAGATTTCACCGTAAACACTGAAAAACAACGATAAACGTAGACATATGACTTGAGACTGACGTCATCTTGAATACATGCGTCTATAACAGGCGCTTCCACAAATATCGCTACCTTTATCATACATAAAATGGGGTAAACATATCAATGCAGTTGCAGAATCTAGCTCTAAGTTTCTAAACGTTTTGAAAGCATTAGCCGGTTTTAATTGAGGTGTTCATCCATAACATTTAGTTCGTTTATACCTCAATATTACACGCAGTCGAATTGACTATGCGAGATTTCTTTATAATAGTAGTGCTCAGGTTAACCTCTATAAACTTGAAAAAGTCCAAAACCAGGCTATGAGAATTATCGGGGGTTTCATTAAAAGTACTCCAATCCATGTTATGGAAAGCGAATTGAGCGAATACATCTTAGGAGACAATATTTAGCTGGCAAAATTCTATTTAAATTTAAGTCATTTGAAAAAAACGAACTAACTAATGTATCAGAAGAACTGTCCACTTCTTTCCAATCACTCTATTGGCGTAAACGAAAAAGACCACTATTTTTTCTGAATATAAAAATACTCCAATTCAAACAAGTATAAAACATGAAATGTTCACTTTACACACCTGGGTCGATAACATTGATTTGCACAATATATTAAAAATAAATGTAGATAGTAAATATATTTGTCTTCAATATATACATATTATTAAATATAAATTAATATTATCAAAATGTTGTTGAAATATACAATGATGTATCTAAAGCTGGAAATTATTTAGGTGCCGCACTTTTTGAGTCAAATTCCAAAACTTTCATGAAATTTCAACTTGATGAAAATATTTCAATTATACACACTGAATTGATAGCAATTGCAGAGGCCTTATCATTTGCACAATCAACTGAGTTCATTAAGATTGTTATTTTATCCGACTCAAAAAGTGCTCTTCAATATGTAGCTCGATCTATCTCGACTTTTCGAGGAATACCGATAGCCTACATTATTTTGAAGCAATTACTAGATTTCAAAGCAAAGAACAAAGTAATTAATTGTTTTACAATGGATCCCTTCTCATATAGGTATAACTGGGAATGAAAGAGCTGATCTTTTATCTAGAGAAGGATCCTCCGAAGGTGCTACTATTAATATTTTACCAACTTACTTGGATGTATGCTCAGTATTTAAAAATAGCTGTTTGGAACTCGCATTAGAAAGAATACTTTGATGAGCGTTCTAAAACAAAAGGAATATGGTACAGAACGATTCAGCCATATCCCTTAGGTCACCATGGATTGATGACAGTACGATTTGCCGTCGAGAAGCAATCACAGGAATGAGATTACGCTCAGGACACATCCCATGTAAAAAGTTCGCCTACCGGATGTGTAAAGTACCATCACCACTCTGCCAGAGTTGTGGGCTCATCGATGATGTCCACCACATCCTGGCAGAATGTATTCGAAGCGTTATATCTCGGCTTAATGCTTCTGGTTCGTTCCACACTGGTTTGTACAATTTGTTATTGTCTGACCCCATTTCGAAAGATGCTAAAGAATTGTACAAAATTAATATAAGCTATTGTTAAGTATATTGTCATTCTTATTGTTATATAATTGTATGCCATTTAGGCGATATAGTCACGCAGGTGACTAAGCCTTCATTAAAAAAATAATAATAATGATATTAAAATTACAGCTATCCTAATATGGTTTGAACTTACTTATTTTATTTACAAAAAAAATAGCATCGGGCACATTATTGTTAATAACAAAAATGTCTGGCAATAATAATTTCATGTTTTAGTAGTGTTTCAAAGTTAGTAAAAAACAAAACATTCAAAAATTATATAAAAATCAATATTTTTGCCTGTAAAAGTGCGATATGTACTAATAAATGCAACGTTTACCGGCAGCCAGGTAGCCCGCACGCTGTTCGGAAGAACATAAAGTTATATTAAAAACTGGCTTATAGATATTCTTTGTCGAGACCGTTGCCTAGCTCTTAGACAAAGAGTTACAGGCAAGTGACATTTGACGCGTCGTGCTCATATCTTTTTAATATTTATATTTTTCTTCAATACAATGAAGTGTGAAAAAGTTTTAATACAAGTTGAAAATAGTTATATCATTCAGTGTTTCATTTATCATTTTTATTTTATGAATATATTTTATCATTTAATTTACAATTTAACTCATCAACTTGATATTTTATAATGTAAACTCTACTGAGTGTATAGTAAACGTCTACAAAAAAAGGAAAGGAACTTCGTTAGAAACTGGGGGTCCATAGACCTCTAAAGCTTTTTTTCACATTACCGCCAATATATGTAGGTTAGTTTTTATTTCTTATTGAACCCAGTAGATGATGTTACGAACGGGTTGTAGGCTTATTTTATAAGATTTCTCACATACCATCTGGGTATATGTTTGAGTGAGTCCCTTGATAGTTTGGATTCACAATTGGAAACCGTAGATGTGGCTCCAATAAGGTTTTAGGTTTATTAAAATTTTTCGCGTTTAAAAATACAATTCACACCGGTGATAACCGATTTGGTGCAGACGAAGTTGCACGGGTCAGCTAGTACTATAATAAAACTGTAACAAGGCCAAATCTGTACATTAAATATTTTTTGAAAATTTTGATTGGGGTAGACTTTGTTATCGATATAGAAGCCAAAAATATCCCTTTTAAATTTTTTGTCTGTCTGTCTGTCCCTGTGAACACGCATCACTCTAAAAGTACTAAACCAATTTATGTCGAAATTTGGCACAGTGATAACTAATATTACAAGGTTACATCTAGGGGACTTTTTATCTCATAAAACGCAAGGGATTCTCCAGGATAACGGACGAAAGTCAAAAATTTGAAGTTAATGAAATTCTTAACGGATTTTGGTAAATTTTCTTTGTGCTATATATAGCAGACAGATTAGCTAAAAATTTAAGCTATATTTCCCTAAGCTACTTTAAAAAAAAATACAAAAAGAAGACCGCTGGGTTCCGAACCGTCGGCTCCGTCGAACCATATAATGCCCAATACGTTATAACTGGGCTATGGCTACATGACATTTCTATGCGTAATTATCAACCACATATGAAACAAATATGTGTAAACGAAACTGTCACTTATATGTTGTTACACTTATTTTATTGTATGAAAAATGTTTACTAAACAAAGGTGACAAGATTTTGTCCTAAAACATAAACCTAGATAATAGTTATATTGCATTGTAGAAGATGAATCTCAATTAGAGTTCTATCAGTACGTGTGTTGTTTCGATATTTGATAAAATTAGTTTTCTAAATATTGTTGAGTCTTGAAGTAGTTGGGTTTTAGGTTTGTGAATCTATGATTAAAATAAATCATTTGAAGTGTTTGCAGTTACCATACTGTGTTGTATTTATACTAATATTATAATGAGAGGTAAAGTTTTGTTTTCGAGGAATGCTTGGTACCTATTACTGATCCGATTTCAAAAATTCTTTCACTGTTAGAAAAGTATATTATCGCAAGGTCAGTTTCTCAGTAAAATAGGTGGTTTATATGTCAAAAGTAAAATAAATGTGACAAAATTAAAATTGAATGCAGATTTCACGTATACTTTACAAATTCTTATAAAACAAACAACTAAAATAAAATGGAAATTTAATGTAGATAAAGTTCAATTTTTACAGTACGTTACGTGATGAAGTTACAAGGGGTACTGGGAAGACATTTATCGGCAATATATGTAAGTTAGTTTTGATCTTCACTTTGATGACACTACTTTAGGTAATGCTGCGAACAGATTCTAGGCTTATTTTGAAAGATTTCTCACATACCAACTAGGTATATGTTTGAGTGAGTCCCTGGGTAGTTTGGATTCACAATTGGAAGTGCTAGATGTCGCTGCAATCGGCTTTTAGGTTTTTTAAGATTATTTGCGTTTAAAAATACAATTGGAACCGGTAATAACCGATTTGGTGCAGACGAAGTTGCACGGGTCAGCTAGTCTACAATATTATTATTATGATTGAAAAGTTTCTACTATCCAATACATATTAAGATAATAAAAAAAAAGACGTGTGGCACTCGGAGACTGCCACGGTAAAGCTATTGCATAGCATTTTTTATCAACTTATGCAATTATAATTATTTATTTATTTTATTAATGCAGTATTTAAACAAAAAAAAAATAGTAATTAAAAAAATTAATTAATTTTTTTCTTTTTATTTCAAAAAATAATACTGCATTTGTGATAATAATAATAAAATGAATGTATATAGAGTACTAACTCATTTTCTTTCACTATTTTTTCGTGACTTTCTTCATTAATAAATGCACTTTGTTTATTCATATTTAAAACACTTTATACACAAATTATACGAGTACAGATATTCACTGTTGTACATAAATGATAAATACCTATACACCTATATACTTTCTCACAAACAGCTGATTACGGTAGTTTTCCAATACAACCAATGCCACCTAAAGGCGGGTTGCTGAACTAAAGAGACAAGCGTGATATTTCAAAAAGTCATTAAAAGTTCTGGTATTTATCGATAGATGGAAAAACTAAAAAGTATCACCGCTGTGCCGGTCGGAGTGGGGTGTGTTAGGTTTTTTTCGTTACGGAATTTCTGGATTCGGTCCCCACGCTCAAGGCCCGCGATAGAAGCTATGCAATAGCTTAATAATCTTCTACACTTTGTTAGAAAAAATATCATATTTTAAAAATCTTTACATTTAATTCCCTTCCTTAAGTGCTGTGTAATAAATATAGGCAGCTATTGGTTCATATGTAATTATTTCAATATACCATATGTCGTAAGAATGAACTACGAACTTCAAAGTAAAACCATAACAAAGCATTACCCAGAGAAGGGATTTTTTTTTAAACTTTTCAAAAAGAAGATAAGATCAAACTTAGAACTCACCGAATGAATTGGAAGTAACCGATTGATGTAAAAACCAGACTGGTAATACAAATAGAAACAGACAGACAGATAACAGAAAATATTCAGAATTTAATAACGCAATTACTGCAGGACATTCGGTTAAAATTTAAAATATATTATACATTTAAATAAAGTAGAATTTACGTTACTAATAAAAAGCTAAGGGGATTGTTTATTTCAACACGTAAACCTCGTTTTGTACCTGTGAAACTTTATAAAAACTTTTTACTTTTTATTAGTATAGCTTTTGCCGGCGGTGTCGCTCGCATCAATGTAAATTGAACTTAAACATAAGGGAGATTTTATTATGAAAAGTATCCCATATTTTTTTCTATATCCATGTCAAAATGTATGCAAAATATGACGATCGGCTGAGTAGTTAAGGCGTGAAATCGTAACAACCAAAGTTACTTTCGCATTTATAATATTATAGTGAGGATTCCCACATCTTAATGTATTCAATTTGTATGAGGCTAAAAGATCATATTATGATAGCCGACCAGATTTAGCATCAAACTTTGATAAATCAACTCAAAAATAAATTGTTAAATGCCAACTCAATGAATGTCTCATTTAAAAGTACTTTTCACTTTATATCGTAACGATAACACCATTAGAGACCATAAAGAAATACATTAACAGCATATGTTGCCATTTACAATATGCGTTATTTGGGTTATTGCCAAAATAGTGTTTACTTTATAAATTGCGAAAGATCAAGTCATCGCGCTATGTGGGAAGTTGAAATAATTTCACTTGAATCACGTGCAAAATTGAATGTTACCAATAACATCATAATGTTGCATTTGAAAAATATCAGAATAACTTACGATTTTTTTTTATTATTACTATGCTTTACTAGTTAATTATAACACACGCTGCCACCACGTGGGAAGAACACATAGATAGGATTTCTCTATACAAGATATTTGGTATAAAACGTTTAAATAAATTAAGCTGTGGCAGTCCCCTTTCCAGGCTTTCTAGATGGGAACTGGTGGCAACGTTCAGGATCCGGTCCGCTCACATATCCCATAATAAGTACTAAAATATCTCCACTTTGTAAATCTTTTTTTTTTTCTTTAAATCACTTTGTAATGTTTTTATCATATGTTGTGGGAATGTGGCCAGTGCAAAGAATTGCGCCAAAAAATGCTCTTAAGAGTCCTGAAGACATTTTAAAAATTGAAAATACTGTACCTAATGTGGCTAGAATAATTTATAAATTTGTTTCCTTAATCTCTTCGTTTCTCTAAATGTGAGAATCAGATTTAATCGTACATAAAACCAAGTGAGTTACCCTATGAGGCTGGCATAGTCATCAAGGAGCTACTGAAGCCTCGTTGAAATAAAGAGAAAAAGAAGCTATCACACATCTTTAACTTTAACTTAATACTATACGTTGCTAATTAACTATCAGATATATCAGTCTGTAAGAGGCCCACTGCAGGGACATAGGTCGCTTCCCAATGGAAGGTATGGGCATAATCGCCACGCCAGCCCACGACGTATTACAATATACAAGCATATATACAAGCTCGGACAGATCCAGTTACATATTTTCCCACATACTACAAGAACATTTCTCAGGTTCAGGTTTCCTCACAATGTTTTCCTTCACCGTTAGTGTTATCAATTTAAATTTGTAAATTTACGCGAATTAAAAAGAAAGTTGATACATCATACATACAGCCGAGGTTCGGCCAACGGACAGCGAATTTAAATTCCTACAGTCAAACCCTCCATAACCACGACTCTGTGACTAGGTATAATTTAATAATAATAACATTAAGTCTCCTTAATTACTTCCCTACATTTTGTACACTGCCTCCTTGGAAGGTGAAGCAAATTATTCAAAGGACTATGTTTTTTTTTTATATCATAGGAGGCAAACAGACAGGTGGGTCACCTGATCTTAAGTGATCACCACCGTCCATAGACACTTGCAACACCAGGGGAGTCGCAAGTGCGTTACCAACCTGTCTTGAGGGAGAGGGGGAGTAATGGAAGGGGGAAGAGGAAGGGAGGTGGGCCTCCGGCGCTCTCAGTGACCGAACGAAACGCAATAATGCAAGCACTGTTACCTCACGTCGGTTTTCTATGAGAGGGTGGTACTACCCCGGACGAGCCGACCCATTCATGCTGAAACCAATAACTTCAGCGTGGCTCTACCACCTAAAGAAACATACCTATGTTTTTTAAAATGTTAATTACACGTATGTTTGAGCACAAATATTCTTTGCCCTTAACAGAATTTAAAAACATATGCTTTCAGGACTCTGGAAAGGAAGGATGCATATAAGGAAGGAAGAAACGTTGTCACTATAATCAAGTCACTTCTGTCGTTTCAATGAATAGGTGGATATTGACTAATATATATAAGGTTACTCCTTGAACATTCAAATAAGCAACTGATAAATAATATTTAGTACACATGTAATGGCACGTGAACGTAACTCCGTATAAGTTTGACGGCGTCACGAATAACTTAAATAAAGTTTTATTTGTTCATATTACACTTTCCGCAGCTAACTTGTGTACGAAGGTTATTTCACCTGTAAACACATATTTATGTTGATGAAATATTCTTACTACAATAATGCAAGTTCAAGGATGAACCGGCCAAATTCTTCGCGATAACGGAACTACGAATGTTTTTGGAATTCTTAAACTGTTCAGTTAAAACATATTAAGACCGACGTTAGAGTTCCCATAATTTTTATGAAGTACGCTATAACTTGAAAAGATGCTGAGCTTGCTTATTTTTTATGAAACCAAAAGAAGAACGTATTTAGAAAAATTGTATCTATACTAATATTATAAAGAGGTAAAGTTTGTGAGTTTGTGACGTTGTAGCGTTGTAAGGGGTAATCTCAGGAACTACTGGTCCGATTTGAATAATTCTTTCAGTGTTATATAGCTCATTCATCGAGAATGGTTATAGGTTATATATCATCACGCTAAGACCAATAGGAGCGGAGCAACAAAGAAAAATGTTTTAAAATCGGGGTATTTTGTCCTTATGAGAGCTTCCGCTGCGTCTTAGCCCAAAATAACTATTCCACGCGTGCGAAGTCGCGGGCAGAAGCTATTAACTAATTATATTATCTATAATCTATACTAATATTATAAAGAGGTAAAGTTTGTGAGGTTGTAGGGGGTAAGATCTGGGGAGTCGGAGAAAAATGGTCGAACGAAAACGTT
Source organism: Antheraea yamamai (assembly GCA_036509395.1). Lineage (NCBI taxonomy): Eukaryota > Metazoa > Arthropoda > Insecta > Lepidoptera > Saturniidae > Antheraea > Antheraea yamamai. The sequence continues at coordinate 10,468,178 of AP028433.1, forward strand.
TCTTACGAACGCTGCCTTAATTATGAGATATATATGATTGAGTTCTAGAGAAAAGTTGTAGCTTGATAATGCCTATTACCGCCCAACGAAGTGGGCACGGGTCGGCTAGTAGTTTATAATAACACAAGGTGTTGCTTACGCCCTTCGCAGAACTTCCCATCCTATTGCCTATTCCATAACATACCTTAAAGTTAATTTCGTTTCCCCTTAGAAATTCCACAAATGCTAAACTTGACGTTGAACAATTGCTCAGATAAAAACACACACGCACAATCATTTTAAAATAACCTTTAGCAATAACTATTTTTTTATTTTAATTGACTTCTAAAATTTATCTCATGTTGTATTTCACTATAAATTTATTAATTTACATTTATAGTTAGCATTTTCGCATATTTTTTAACATAAGTTTCCATCGACATTTTATTTCTAGTGTTTATCTAATGTAGTAAGTGTGAATTTTATACAAAACCTAATATTATATATTATACCTAACCTAATAATATTCCTTCGGGTACTTCAGCACCTATTTAGGTATATATTTTATGCATCTTCTTGTTTTATTCCAAAGAACAGTCAAAAAGTTGTCCTAAATTCGCAAAAATAATACTATAAGAAAATAATCAGCATTTGACAGTGTAAAAAGTGCTAAGATTCTAACAGAATATTTTTCTCATAAGTAAAGAATAAAGAGACTCGTTTTCTACAAATCCTTATAAGTAGCATAGGATTATATGAAAAACGGAGTGTAAAAATATGACAACTGTTTTATCATACTTCATAATTTTATGAGAAATGCAGGGTAAATATATAACAACTCTTTTCGCCTGGAAATGCAAAGTAACGTCCACTGTAATATTTAGCAGAAGAATTCATTTATCAAGAGACAGAGATAAACACATACAACCTTATAATAGTGAAAACATTTATTGCATCTTAATAGCTTTAGTAAGTTTTTACATCAGTACTACATCATACTTCGAAGAATCTTCTCTTATCTTTTCTGACAGAAATATACTTGCAATTCCCGATAGTAACCGAAACCTATCAACTTTCATAAAAATGCGTAAGAGAAATATTTGAAATAACTCAAAGTGTCTTAAATTAAATTACATATTTCATCAGAATTTATAACACTTTTTGCCTTTTTCTGTTGGTTATATTTTTCTACATTACTACAGCAATATAGCTCTAAACTTTTGTAAAAAATCTTGATTCCATACTTAGTAAAAAGATTGAACTATTCTTTTTAGATATCTCGCTATCTACGTCGATAATTCTTAATAAAAAATTATAAACTGACGATACTTTCGTTTGATAATAACAGCGAATCAGGAAAATAATTTAACAATTTCAGTATTACACATGAACCTATTCGTTATTCGGTTGCCATACAAAATGTAATATAAATATCTCGATATTCTAATTAAACGAGCTCAGTTAATATATTTTCTGTTCACAAGGCTTCTATTAATTAAAACGCTGAGTGAAGAGTTCGCTTGTAAATTCATTAATATCTCAAAATAAGTTCTTAATTTTAAAGTCAGGATTGATTCGATTGCGAATATAATAATTTATAACCATATATAATACATAGAAACTTTATTTAGCTTAGATAATAACATGAAACCCGGCTTGTCGAATCACAACTGAAAAAAGTCTCACATGAATTCCAGACATTCACAATTTCTTCTTAGACATAAACTACATGAATTATATTAAATATAAAAAAGTAAGTTCTTATACGTATACTTATTGTATTATATAATCTACATCATGATTCGTAAATCACAGTCCAAGAACTTTAGTCAGATGGTTTCAATTTTAATCATGCTTTTGTTTATCCTTCGAGTTGTTTTCATAAACTGTTGTTTTGCTTAACTTTGTCATTATGGAAACGTTCTTTGAATAAAGTATCAAAAAAACAACAAAACTTTCAGCATTTTGTGAAACCTTCATGAAACTTTTGAATAAATAAGTTATTTTTATGTAAATGTTGACTTGCTACTATGGCAATTATGAGAGTGTAATAAAATGTTACATTTCTAATAGATATAAGGAAAACGAGATGACGGTTTGAAAAGTTATAGCTTAGAAAACTAAACATGCGTGTATGTTTAACAAGACAATATGGAACAAAAAACTAGTCTCAGATATAAAAGTTTGGAAAACAGAAAGACTTCTTCTTTCTCTATATTGTTTTTGTATAACTAAAATAAGATTAAAGACACTAACAAGAAAAATAACTTTGATGTTTTTCTTTACTATAACTTTCATTGTTTCGAATTCTTCAGCGCTAGTTTTTTGTAAATGCTTAGTTATGATAATTTAGAAAGTACCCGAGGCTTTTTAACGTTCAAACCATTTTTTTTTTGTACTTTTTTTTTAATTTTCACCATATTTTAAACTAATAAAAAATAAATTATATTAATAAACTGTCATATTTTTGTCTATTTCATAAAGTTAATTATCTTATTTTATCCTAATGATCCTGCTCGAGACATTATATCAAGGTAATAAAATTATCGTGTTGTCACATTTCTTAAGAATTATGCAAAATTTTCAAATTATTCCGCGTCTTCAAGTGGGTGAAAATTTATTTTAAAGGTGATGTTATCGTCATACAAATCAAGCTAAAAAAATCTGTTTAAAATAATTAATATAAAATAAACGGTTATCTTACGGCGTTCGTTAAACTATTTATGATATCCTAGAAGTGGTATATTATGTTATAACAATTTTTCTTAAGAATTTAATAAAATTGATGGGTATATAAGAACTTAAATTCCACATTGTCAGTATAACAGCGAGAGCACGTTCGCACGCTTCTTCCCATTGCGAAACTTTACATTCCCACAATAAATCTGAAGAAGTGGAGAAAAATTCTGATAGAGACATCTATAGTTTATGCCCGTTGAAGACCCAGCCCCAAACTAACAAACTTTTCATCACTATTAAATGTGCATGCAAAACATGCAAAACATGTTTTTATACCATATTTACCATGTGAGCAAATCTTCCCATTGAAAATATATAAAAAAAAACTGAAGTACTTACATTAAAGGTTAATATTAAATTTCATTCGCAGTAACATCACAAAACTTAACATGACACTGTAAACACAAAAACGTTAAAAACAAATTGAAAAAAAATCCTTTAACAATTCCATTTTTTACTGTATCTCGTCTAGAATATTCATAACTCCCACAGGATATAAGTTCAATGCATTTGACTATATTTTATGTCAATTCTTATTCGAATATCGTGTTCAAAATTGTTCACGTGCGAAATACATATACCGGGACCATAAAACGCGTGCTACACCACGGCCGGTTTCATAGTGACTGTACGAAGTACTGTAATACTCAACTGAAACAGACTGAAACTGAACAACAAAGGTGAATACATCGTATGACAGTACGAATGCCTGTATGTATAAGAAACTGTTTTATACGCTTGATATGTAATAATAAAATAAAAATACAACTAATCCTCAAATCCTGTTATATACATAAATAAAATGATAAAGGTGTGTTATTGTGTGCGTATCACTTAATAAATTCTGAATGGATTTAGATTTAAAAAAAAAATGTTCGTCTTTTTAAATGCTTGAAACCTTTATCTAAAAAATATTGTTACGATAGCTTCACTTACTATAATGTTATTAATATTTTAAGAAACTACCATTTTTATAAACACTGCTCATTCAGCGACGTGTCTTTTCTTAGATTGGAGAAGTGGGCCAAGCGGTGTGGTGCTTATGTTTTTTCCTCTGTATATAAAATCTATTGAATGACGCAGAGGACGTCGCGGATATCAACCAGTATGAAAATAAAATAAACAAAACTAACATTATATATAGATACCCTAAACAATATATCTGCTTAATTATTATGTTGTAATTAGAAACTTAAAGGATCAAAACAACAAAACGATAAAAGCCATAAAGGATCAAAATGAAACCGCCATAAAGGCAATAACGGTATTAAAAAATCCGTCCTAAAATAGTTAAAATCATAGAAATAAACAAATAAATACATAAAATAATAATAATAAATTAAAAGATAAACCACCAATAGTTGCTACATACAATTTTGGACTTACACAATAAATAAAACAAAAGCAAAAAAAGGTGCGGATCAAGAGTCTGCAGAAAGGAAGAAAAAAAAATTAGAAACTCCTTTATTTTTTAAGATTCTAACAAAGACAAATTGAAATAGGAACACATTAATTTTCTATGTTGATAAAGTAAATGTTGTATATTTATTTTATTCCAAGATAAATTTCGTAATATCGTTTTCCTCCCTACGAAATAACAATATAAATAAGGATGTAGCAAACAGCAGATTCGTTTGAAGAGTTAAAGAGACTTCTGGAAAGTGTGTTACTTGAAATTAAACTTAAGGTTGGTTAAGTAATTACCTAACTGTTGTACTTTGGTGTTACGCACGCGATTGAAGTGTTATCATAATGTTTTTAAAAGTTTCAAGAAAGTTTCTGCTTTTTACAAATTGTCCTTTGTAAATCAAGAATATTTTTAATAAAATGAATGTGGTTCCGTGATGATATAAAACTAAGCTATTATTTGCTATCCTTACTAATATTATAAATGCGAAAATGAATTTCTTTGTTTGTTACACTTTCACCCCTTTACCCAAAAAAAGTACTGTTCTCGAAAGATGACTCACATCTACATTAACACGAGTGAAACTGCGAACAGAAGGAAGTAATAAAATGACACATTTTTAGCATACGTTAACTAGTCTTTGTATATTTACTGGAAAATATTGTTTTAATTATATGAACAAATTCGTATGAATGAATATAAACTTTTTAATATCTTGACCTTACTAAAGTATCGCTAACATCACAAGTTCACATTGCGGGTATTCGATTGTAATTAAAAACGTCATATTGATATTGTTCACCAACGCAAGGTACCTTGCTTCTCAGTACTTTGATGTAGTTTACATTATGGAGACCTGTGCATAGGAATTTTGAAGATTTAGCTTGACTCGACCAGTTCCACTACACTTTAATGAGATATTGTGATAGCTACTTGATTTGAATAACAGATTGATCATTCACTACCGTATTGGTTGCATTAGATACTTGAAAATCAAGTGGACTATTATCCCAAATTTCTTTTTCCTTTTCCGACACCTTAAAAATAGTTTATTCGTCTTAGTACCGTCAGAAACAATGCTTATTACGTTATACACACATTTTTATATATTTTATACGATGATTAAAATTGAATTTACCAAAAAAATATTGCAAAGTGCTTTGCGTGTATACTTTAATACAAGTATATTTTTAATTTTATTCGTTTATTTAGGGCAACAACCTATTGTACTCAGAAACACATGTAAAGTAAGCACTATTACATAAAAAACAACATAGTTCTCAGAGAACACTCTGGTCTACCGCCCACGGAATAATTATACAAATTACATATTTTAGGGCAGTAAATAAAATGAAATAAACGAATGATAGTTAACTAGTAAGATTAAAAATAAAATACAGTACGAAGTTAAAATAAAATAAGTTAAAAAGCAACAGACAATCCAAGCATTCAAATCATACCACAGTTAAAAACTCAATAACAAAATAAGATATAATTTTAGATGAAGATTCAAAAACAAAATACGATATAACTTTAGGTCAAGATATAATACTCTGTTTTATGGCTTTTTTAAACAAATTGATCAGTTGGCAAAAATATCATGGCATTGTATGTATGCATTGCAATGTAACGCATTTTTTCCCATATCGTAACGCCAAGGGCCAAGCGACTATAAGTGTGTTCCGACAGCCAGTCCCACTCTACGTTTAAAGTGTTTATTTACCATCTTAAAATACATATTCAACGCCATTTAACATAAATCTAAACCTAAACGAAAGTATAAAAAAAGCTCGCTTAAAGAACTCAGATAACAAAAATGTCTATCTCTTTCTATTCATCTTTTATAATGGCAACATTTTCTCTATAGGGAATTTACTATCGGAAAACACTTTTAGTACGTTAGGGACATCGGGTATTCAAGAATACAAATATTTTAAATTTTATATATCTACAAAGTAAATAGAGACACTCCATGGAAACCTGTGAAAATTGAATATCCTAATTAAATTGTGCATGTTGCTTCATGCTGAAATATGGACGTAACTTAGAACTGAACTATGTTATATCTCAATATTAAAGTAATAAAGTCATCTTCCAAGTAAGTAATTATTTTACTTTGAACTAAGACTTTGTACAGCGATATGGAATTCATTAAAACTAATTGCGACTTCTCGGCGGTCACATTCGTAGATACGGATGTGTTTTAATACATGGTATGACTTATACCATGTACCATATACCACGAGGAATGGATTTCGTATGTTCATATATATAATTCTTCTGTACGTATGTATGTGACTGAATTCCTCCTAAATGGCTGGACAGATTGTGATGAAATTTTGTTGTGTGTTCAGATGGATTCAAGAATTGTTTAGATCCACAATTGGACCCCGTAGGTGGCGTTACATTATGATTTCAGGATTTTTGAAGTGAAATTTTCTTTAGGCACGTTGAGCGGTATTTTTGGCAGGAGATAAATTCATAATTCTGCGTCATGATATGATAATAAGCGTGACCGGCCGTATAGCGCTTTCAGGGCTTGTGTCTGAATAGCGACGCGTAGTAAAGGGGCCTGTGTATATGTAATATCGATATTTTACAGCTACTCGTACGTTTAATTGATTAATCTATACTAATATTATAAAGAGGTAACGTTTGTGGGTTTGTGACGTTGTAGGGGGTAATCTCAGGAACTACTGGTCCTATTTGATAAATTCTTTCAGTGTTATACTCGTATAGCTCATTTATCGAGGAAGGTTATAGGCTAATCACGCTAAGACCAATAGGAGCGGAGCACCAATGAAGAATGTTCCAAAATCGGATTAATTTTTCTCTTGAGAGCTTCCGCTGCGTATTTGCGTTAGCCCAAAGTAAGTATTCCACGCAAACGAAGTCGCGGGCAGAGGCTAGTAGAGTTTATAAAAACATATATAATTATTGCTCCGAGCGCCAATAAACAAATTCTAAAATTTAAATATTGTCATTCACAATATCATTAATTTAAAAATTCAAAAGAGAACACAGTTATTTAATTGTATTGAGTTTTCATTTCTGGCGGCAGTTCTTATGACTGCATCGATTTTTTTTTTATTTTTCAGGACAGGACAACGTCTGCTGGGGATGGTAGTATCTATATAAATAAAAATCAATTCACGGATGTATGTAAGCGTATCATTTTAGAACAACACCTATTAGGCTAACTCTTTTTTGTTGTTTGTAATTTTCAAGACAAGGTTTATATGAAAGGTAATGTTTGAAAAACTGTAAGGAAAAGTGAATAGTTTGGATTAGAAAAAATGTATACAAAAAATTGGGTGTATAAGAGATAAAATTCAGTAGAGAGATCGTCCAAAATATTGTCAGAATTGCCAGACTGGCGTTCAATTGCTCAGTTACCATTTTATTTTATTACCTGATGGTAGTGTAAAAGGAAGATCTGGTTTTATTTTATTGAAACTTGTGTGCAGCCGGGGTGGGCAGTTAGTTTCATATATAATAAACATAACATATAAGACAAATACAATTCTTATATGGATCAATACCTTATCCTATTCCATAAAATTATCAATATGAACTGTTCGCGTATAATATGCTTGAATACGTTCCCGTACAATAAGACCTCAGTAAATTAGAAGAAATTTTAAACAAATTGATCAAAATGGATCAGGAACAATACATTCAAGGAGATATAGAACACTTAATGTACTTAAAAATCTAGTAAAACAAAGAAGTGCCTTGAAAACCCTGTCTCCTTTAATACAAGAAGGATTTTTAAGGCTCGGTGACCAATTACATGCAGCTTAGCTTCAAGAAATGAAACATTCCATTATTTTACGTAAGGAATCGCATTTAATACAACTAATTATCAAGGATACACACTTAAAATTATAACAAGGGGGAAATCTACTAACATGAAGCTACATAAGATCTCGATACTGGGTTATAGGTTTGAAAGCTCTTGTCAAAAAATGTCTCAACAGATGTGTCGTTTGTGTGAAATATAGAGCTAATACAAAACAGCCGCTTATGGGGGAGCTACGAGGACAAAGAATTGTATTCTTTCAGGTTGTCCTGGAATACCTTTCGAGACAAGTATTGTAGACTATGCAGGACCTGTCCAAATCAGAACTTCTAAAGGTCTCAGTCACAAGTCCTACAAGGGTTTACATCTGCTTATTTATTTGTTTTGTCACCAAGGCAATTAATCTAGACGCTGTAAGTGATCTATCGAGTCAGGGTTTTATGGCGGCATTTAGAACATTTGTAGCTCGAGGTGGCCGGGTAATTTACGGGGTGAAAATGGCACAAGTTTTGTTGGTCCCGCTAAGGAGTTGAAAGTATTATTCGAGAAGTGCAAAGAGAATCTACAACCTGGAATAACAGAGATGTTGACTAATAATTAGACTACATGACACTTAATTCCTCCGCAAGGTCCCAATGTTGGTGGTCTTTGGGAAGCAGGAGTGAAGTCAGCAAAAACACACCTAAGGAAAGTTTTGGGAAATTCAACACTAACGTACAAGGGACTGGTAACTTTATTCACTCAGATAGAGGCCTACTTAAATTCGCGATCAATATATGGATTTAGTGATCATCCAGATGACATTATTATTATTTCTTTTTTTATGTCATGGCCGGCAAACGAATAGGTGGGTCACCTGATGTTATGTGATCACCACTGTCCATAGACACTAACAATAACAGGGGAGTACCAAGTGCGTTACCAGCCAGTGTTTGGGAGGAAGGGAAGGGAAGGGGAGAGGAGAGGAGAGATAGGCTTTCGGCGCTCTCACTGACCGAACGAAACGCAACAATGCAAGCACTGTTACTTCACGTCGGTTTTCTATGAGAGGGTGGTACTATCCCGGGCGAACCGACCCATTCATGCTGAAACCAGTATTAACTTAAGCGTGGCTCTACCACTTTAAAGCTCATCAATAGCTAGTAAATAAAAAAAGGATAATGAAAATCGGTTGAAAAACAGAGAAGAGAGATGTTCTTAACCGTTTGTGGCCTATTTATATACAGATAATTTAATTCTTACTGACAAGTAAATGGTATTGTCATCGAGAGATCTATATAAATCACCATAGCGGCCCGATGTTTAGTAGCCAAGCTGTGACCATTCATTCACCCCAAAGTTGTAAAAGTGATATATACCCCCAAATAATGGGATCTAAACTAATCCCTGAGCACAAGTGATACGAACGACTTCATTTACGTTTGCATCAGAGGTTTAAAGTATTGGAAAACTATTATTAGTTTTTCCATAATTCTCAATATTGCTTTATTTGCTGGTCTTTTTTTTAGTTTTCGCTGATTCCAATACTTAAAAACTAAGATTACTAATTTTATTAAATAAAATAATTCTACGTTATATAATAATAATAATACATCACCCACCATATTCATTTTATAACTCATCAGAATGATCATTTCATCGTTTTTTAAAACTCGGAGACATTAAAATTACTATATAGCCAGTATGTCGTGTAATATTTCTCATTATACTACAGGTAAGTTCCTAGTCTCGTAAATATACAAACCATTCATGATATAGGTGGTAGAGCCAATCTGAAGCTATTACTAGTTTCAGCATGAATGGGTTGGCTCGCCCGGGGTACTACCACCCTCTCATAGAAAAGTGACGTGAAGTAACAGTGCTTGCATTGTTGTGTTTCGTTCGGTCAGTGAGAGCGCTGGAGGCCCAATTCCCTTTCCCCCCTTCCCGTTCCCTCTCCTCCCTCTCACAAACACAGGCTGGCAACGCAATTGCAACTCTCCTGATGTTGCAAGTGTCTATGGCCGGTGGTGACCACTTAACATCTGGTGACCCACCTTTTCGTTTGCCTCCTATAAAATAAAATAATAAAGGTAGATGATAAACCGAGCTTCTGCAGGGATCGATGATAAAGCCAATTTTGTCAATTCGATTCAATCTATAGCTTCAACTATCTTGATCCCGTTAGTTAGGGTAACATTATTCTATAATATCAAGTTCGGACCTTCTTCGTACATAACTAGCATATTTATCACACTTCCTTCGTTAATATGACGAATATATCATAGATGGCGGAGAGAGTGTATTGACCTTCGTTCAGAGGGTAGTTTAAACAAGTCTGATGTCATATTTGATCGTAAAGTCATTGATTTTGGTATTCTCAAAAGTGACGTCGTTATAGGTGGCCTCAAGAATGGTGTCACCATGTTAATCATTCGCTTAATTAGTTTGACTGATATTGCGACAATTTTGTACAAATGTGAATAGTCTGACGAAACACTTTTTTTCACACAGACAAAGCGTTGTTGACTGGACGGGCCTTTACAGCCTCACTGCGCATTTTAGGCCAGCGCTTAAAGAACACAGTCGTATAGCAACCAGCTCAAAGGCGCTAGAGTGGCCAAACCTTTGCTTGAGCTGTTGGCTTAAATGCATTTTTTTATTGTTGCCCTGTATTTGTGTGCCTGAGACGTCCTTCCTGTAGAGTTAGAGACTTTTGTTAGAGTTTAAGATTTTTAAGTGCATATTTATTGTTTGAATCCAATATTACGAATTTAACTAAACTGGTCTAGCTAAGCTAATCATATATATATGTGCTAGCGAAACACACATATGTTTCTGCATGTGGGCCTCACAAACCCAAACATATGTAAGTACTCTAACATGTCCAATAATTTCGTTAAAATTGAAGTAACTCTACGTCAATTTGCTTCAGCAGTTATAGTTTTTGAAATACCTCTCTTAATTTTCGAAGATTCATAAAAAATCCATGCAAGTTGAAAACACATTGGCTATAATACTACATTTTTAAAATAAGTGTTATCCTTAGGTATTGATTTCATTCTTATTTTTCTCGATGAGACGTCTTTTTTGTACCTTAAAACGGCGATTAAATTATGTTGATCAATCCATATTCATGACATGGAATCGATATGCTTACGCTCCTCGTAACATTATATGTTACCCTTGACGGGAGGTATAGGGTCAACGAACGGGCATATAAATCGAACGATGCATACAAAATTAAGTCAGGTTATGTTTATAAATTATCCTCATCAACCTCAATAAATTAGTGTGTAACTATTCATGACATCGCATCGATATGTATGAAGTGAATATGGGTTATACAGCACCAAACGACTGATCCTGTGGTAATTGTACAATGAACCTTAGTTTTCTATGAAGGAAACATCTCAAAGAAGCATAATTAGGGTACATTCTTTAATGACCGTATGATTAGTCAACACCTTCAAGTTAAGACACTACCAACAACCACTTATAGATAGATGTGTTGGTGTTGCTGCCCTTAAGAACTAGGCTTCTAGACTTAACGTGTTACCGTCAAAATATATTTAACATCTGGCAAGACTATGGTCAAAGATTAAATCTGTCAAGATTTAAAAAATAATATATAAATAATAACCTTATCTTTTTACTAATATTATAAACGCGAATGTGTGTTTGTTTGTCACGTTTTCTTGTCTTAACTATTCAGCCGATCATCATAAAACTTTGTGTACATATTGTCAGGGGTACAGAAAAGGACATAGGATTTCAACCAGAAAAAGTATTATTCCTGAGGAATAGGTCAAATATATATTAACGAGAGCGAAATTGTGGACGAAAGCTAGCATCCTATAAAAATATCGTTCTTATTTCTGAAATATAAATTGTTACCAACGTAGCAAAAGAAGTGTTAGGCATACAATGGATAACATAAAGATTAGGAGGCTGTACGAATAACTAGCTTTTGCCCGCGGCATCGCTAACGAGAATACAGATTTAACCTATCCCTCTTCAACAGTACTTTTTCTGAATGAATGAATACTCTGAATGGTACCCAATGTCCTTTATCTGTTGTCCTAACAATGTGTATGCAAAATTTCACGTTGTTCGGTTGAGTAGTTACGTTGTGAAAACGTAACAAAGAAACAAACTCACTCTCGTATTTATAGTGTTAGTTAGGATTCATGATGTTCATTCCCGTATATAAAATAGTGTATTTAGAGTTGCAGTTGGACTATATATACATACAGAAAATACACTCTACAGAAAGATAGAAAACATTCATTTGGTGATTAAAAAAAATTCTTCCATAGTACTTCGAAGAATTCCAAAAAACTTCAGTTTGCATAGTATGGTACCTGTCAAAATATTCGGTCTTTATTTTTGATTTTATTAATGAAGAATTGCTCTCGATTTCTACCAATAATCGGAGAAAATAAATACATGCTCTTTGATAATAACATTTCCAACTTTAGTTTTTTGGGTTTTACTTACAATTTATATTAAGTACTAACCTCTGCCCGCGATTTAGTCCGCGTGGAATAGTTACTTTGGGCTAACGCTATCACGCAGCGGAAGCTCTCAAGAGGAAAAAAACCCCGATTTTGAAACATTCGTCATTGGTACTCCGCTCCTATTGTTCTTAGCATGACGATATATAGACGACAATAGCCTATAACCTTCCTCGATAAATTAGCTATATAACACTGAAAGAATTTTTCAAATCGGACCATCAATTCCTGCGATTACTCCCTACTACCGACTACGTAATAAAAAACCCCTGATAATAAAAAAACCTTGACAAACCTTCCTCATGAACCACTTTATCTACTGGTGAAAACTGTATAAAAATTCACTCAGTGGTTTTTGAGTTTATCGTGAACAGACACACAGACAGACGCGGCAGAGGACTCTATTTTATAATATGTAGTGATAGCGATTATTATTATAAAAAGAATGAGAAATCTCGTTTCAATAATAAAATTAAATTATTAAAAATAAACATATACTATATATATGCCTTGATATTAAAATAACAGGTATTCAATTAAATTTTTATTAGAGTAAACAAGTATAACTAAGCTGTGAGATAACAAGAAAAATTTTAATACATATTTTAAAAGAATGAAGTCGTAATGAGCGTCCGCGGGGAAATAAGAAGTTACCTCGGATGCTACCTTCAACGTTAACGGACTATTCGAAATAAGGAAAAGACATCACCATACTCCCAGTATCTAATAAAAGAAAACTCAGGTATTAATTAAATTGTTTTATTCGAATACTTCCTCAAATATCCCACCACCACAAAAATTAAGATTTTTTTTTAAATGTTAAACACAGTATCACTGGAACAAAAATGGGGTTTCAAATATTACTTTCGCACTCTATTACCTTTTTATTAAGAAGTGTTATAGGCAACATCTCTTAGGGTGGGAGGGGGTGAGTAATTACCATGCATATTATCTATCAGAAAGTAAGTACACTACGCAAAAACGAAGTAATAGTGCGAGTGGGCCGTGTGGCTTGACACGGATTATCCAGGACCGAAAGATGGAGATATTAAACGCATGTGAAAATGCGGGGCATACTTAGTAAGTATAATGAACGTGATAATAAGGTTCCTTCATAGATATCTGTTGCGCACTTACAACATTAGATAACTAAATATCGCCATGACAACTAAACACGGCCTTACCTTTCCTATACCCGCGTGTTGGTCTGTGAGACCGGCTACATTTGATTAACTCGTTTGTTTTAATTCAAAACGCTGGTAATTTTACTTCTCAGTAGCTGTATAGTTTATAGCCTATTTCAAATGAGTATAGCGTGAATATTCGTGCATACATTACATACATCCCTGAGACCGACGCACAGGTATTGGAAGATTAAATACAATTTTCATTAAGTTTCCAGATACTGAAGCTAATAAATCCTATAATCACACTATTTTCAGGTACCAAAGAATCCTGAATTGCACAAACATTTTTTTTAAATTCACGTATCATTTCTAATAAAGTATTTAATCATTTCTAACAGAAACGATGAAGAAAAACATAGTGAGGAAATCTAAACACAAAAAATGCTCTTCTAGTACCGCCATACATGAGTGATCCAGCAGTGTGAATGTTACTAGTTGACGTTATCTATACTAATATTATAAAGCTGAAGAGTTTGTTTGTTTGTTTGTTTGGTTGAACGCTATGATCTCAGGAACTACCAGTCCGATTTGAGAAAACCCTTCTGTTTTAGATAGCTCATTTATCGAGGAAGGCTTTAGGCTATATATCATCACGTTAAGACTAATAGAAACAGAGCACCAATGAAAAATGTTTCAAAATCGGGCACTTTTTTCCTTTCGAGAGATTTAGTTAGCGTTAGTGTTATATACGTTGCCATGGTAACGTGGTAAATTTCTATCGCAAACATTATCAAAGTTTATTTTGTTTTCCTATGCAAAAAGTTTATACTACTTTTATACCCAATTTTTTATTGTTTCTCTATTACGTATTATAAAAATAAAGTTTGTGTATGTACAATTAAAATAACAACTTTTTGATGAATGGATATGGCTACAAATGACCAAAAAAATTTTTTTTTTATACTTTGTCTATATTTTTAGATTACTATATATTCTCTGTTTGTTTGTTTGTTCCGGTTAATCTCCAAAACGGCTGGACCTATTTTAACGGGAATTTTACTTTCTACCGCCAGAAAGCCGAAATTATAGCGGTTGACATATTCTATTTTATTTGTCCGCGGCTTCGTCCGCATTGCTATTTCCAAAATGGTTGGACCGATTTTCACGGGATATTCACTGGTAGATTGCAGACCTAATAAAAAGTAATTTAGGTTTTTTTCAGCCGCAGTGGAATATCCGAAATGCTTGAATTAATTTTCACGGGACTTTCACTGGCAGACAAGTTACTAATGAGCTATTTTATTTTAAGGTAGTGGGCTCGGCAGACGTTGTCCCGCCCTGATAATAAAAAGAAAACCTTGACAAATTTTACCTAAACCTTCCCCATGAACCGTTCTACCTACTGGTGAAAACGGCATGAAAATCCGTTCTGTAGTTTTTGACTTTATCGCGAACAGATAAACAGACAGATCAGAGGACTTTGTTTTACACTATGTAGTGATGAACTGTTAGCTACGCATTCGTTCGTGTGAAATTGATCAAAACATTTTGTTTACTGTAAACAAGCGCGTGAGACGTGCGCTGTACTGGACTCCAAGTATAAATGTATGTACTTTGAATTATATTATCATTTTGGTCAATTTGGCGGCCATTTTGTTTTATTTACCGCGTTTGCAACCTACATAACTCAGTTTTTTTTTTCTCGAACTGACTATGCTATTAGCTTTGCGGCATTTACGGCTTCAGCGAACTACTATACATAAGTTAGTGATTATAGCAACGTATAAGAATAACACAATTATATTGACAATATGGGCATGTTACATCTATATAATAAACAATTTAACACAAATTGTTCGATAATGTATAGTTTAAAATTTTCATTACCTACTTTCTTATATAGTGTTAGTGAGCATCGAGAGTGGTATATAGTGGGTTAAAGTTCCAGGTATGCTGCTGATGATAAATCCCATCCCATTCGATATACTATTCGTATTCACATATCTAATGTACACGTAACATAATACAGTAGATAGCGTGCGTGTCGTAGTTACAAATATTTTTGAAAAAGCATTTCTGTAATGTACCTCTTTACCTGTACCTTTTCTGTACCTAATTACAATTTTACATTTCTTTAATACATTTAAAAAAAAACGCGTGCGGAGCCGCGGGGGACAGCTAGTTATTAATATATGTTTTATTTATAATTAATACGTATCTCATCCATATGCAGATATTTTTTTGTAAATTCGAACAGAATTATCTGGTCAACGTATTCACTGCAGTTACTATTCTTGTCATATTATATTAGGAAATCAAAGAGGAAATATGTACATTGACGCCGAGTTTTGAATATATGCATTACTTTTGTTAATAATCATTACAATGTCAATTGAAAAGATTATTCTGTTTCTACGAGTTAATTGTATGTTGTATGTTGTATTTTGTACTTTGTATTTTTAACGCTTGCATCACTACTTACAATAGAACAATACAAATAAATAATACAATAGAACACAAAATGTCTTTATTAAATGTGATGAGTAGACAAAGTTATGAACTATTAGTGACATTGTATGTACTAGACATTAGACAACAAGCAACCAAATTGTATAATAAAAAATACGGTTGAAGGCAAAACTGGTACGTGTCATATGCCATTGTGTGTAATGGTCAACAATCAAATTACAGGAGGATAGCAAATATATCATTACATAGTATAAAACAAAGTCCCCTACCGCGTCTGTCTGTCTGTCTGTTCGCAATAAACTCAAAAACTACCGAACGGATTTTCATGCGGTTTTCACCGGTGTATAGAGTGATTGATGAGGAACGTTTTAGTATATAATTTGTCAAGGATTTTTTCATAATCAGGGCGGGACAACGTCTGCCGGGCCCGCTAGTATAAAATATAATCTGATATTGACGAAAAGTATAATGGAGGTAAATAGTAACAGCTGTGGGACCAGACCTCAAAATTTATCCTATTGCAGCGGTGAATCAGAAAAGGAGAACGTCTCCAAAACTGTTCACCGAAGCACGGAGACAGGTTTTTATGGTTTTTGAATGGAACTGACTAGATGCTAATAAATAATGGGTAGTACAACACTCACCCTCACTGACATGCTAAAGATCCACCACAATGTCTCAATCTACGAGTACGTTAATAAACGCGAATAGGATCACATTACCTCTGAGGTGTTATCATTTCAGTAATAATTCGAATAACGGCAAAATTGATTTTGGTAAGCGACCGCGGGACGTATACGTCCTTCCGAAAATGATTGGTTATAAAAAATTATCACTGATATACTTATAATATTTTTGTAATTATAATACAGTAGAACCTCGGTAAATTAAAAACCAGGGAAAACACAAAATATTTTAAATTATAGAGTTTTTAACTTATCAAGGGTTTATGTTACACTCGCATTTTCGCTGCGCACTCTCTTTAAGGCGAAATGATGCCGTTTCTCGAAGTTTTCTAAGCAGCCATTGCTAGCTTTAAAGTTATAGATTTTCAGAGAATTGGCGTACTCTTCAGCTTTTTCTCTCACTTTGGGCCTGTAACACTGATGTTTTGGTTTGGACACTGTTTGAACCACATAAATAAACATTGCTCCAAAATAGGGAATTCAGCAGTTTTTCGTCTTTTACATAAAGACTTTGTACAGATTCTCGTTTGTTCAAGAGTTCAGCTTCTTTTTTAATTGTGATAATGTCCTTTCATATATTCGAAACCGAGCAGCAACATTTTTCCTTTTTAATCGACTTTACACTGCTTTTAATTTATCATTATCGTTAGTGTTATTAATTTTCATTTTGAGCTTATTTTATTTAGGTAACTTTTATCACTAAGTAGAGTTGCCTGGACAGTGATCAACAACTAATCATCCAAGTAAGCCGCTATCCTAACCACCGCAAATACTACTTTTAGGGATTTTTGTAGTTGTACTTTTTAGTGTTAATAATTTAACTTGTAAACACATGCAACCACTAAATTTTGATTTTTTTTTTTTGTTTTGTACAAATTTTTGGAAATTACTCATAGGAAGACAGTTTATGTTACAGAGGTTGCATATTTTAAGTAATAGAGGGTTTAGGCTCTGAGGGGAAGGGGACAGATTATTTTTTTGAAGTTATAGAGGTTTTTACCTTATCCAGGTTTGACTTGTCGAGGTTCTACTGTATATACACATCTTTTGATAACATAAATTACCGTAAGCCCAAAATAATTGCTGCTTAAGAACGTGTGAAGAGTAGTCGGCAGATGCTAGTCATAAACAAAACTGTGAAGTGTTGTGGATTGCTTGATGAAATTTACAAAGATATCTAAAAAAACAAAATATGTAGCATTTACAGAGTAAATTATAGCCCACCCGAAGAGTTCACTGTATCAACGTACATTCACAAACTAAAAATAGTGTTACTAATATTGAATATTTACACCAGAGATGAACAAACATTTGTTTAGAATGACGATAGAACAGCTGAATTCTGATTCGTGTAGAAGATAAATAGCTTCAAAGATTTGAATTAAAAACAAAGATTTGCAAGACATTAAAAACAAGTAAAAAAAAAAGAAAATGCTCTAAATCCATTTTTACCGTTTTAATCCTATAATAAGACACACATAAAATGCCATTTACATTCTACGTTTATTTTGCCGCATTATTGATTTCCGATTCACAGTAATGGTAGGTGTATAATATAAACCACTATTACAAACTCATTATTTCCATATAACTTTGAACCTGTAACAGAGAAGAATAACACTGCTACAAAGTAACATATCTCGTTGCCATCAGTACTTTACTCTTCACATTAGGTGAACTATAGGGTATATGTGAGAGAGAGAGAGACAAATGCTTCACTTCAATAGTACGTCTTTGTAACTCCAACGTACATTTACCTATATGACAGAGAAATAAATGTCAAATTTTCCTTCCCAATTCCAGGTTATATAATTTATTTTTTAAATAAAATTAATATACTCAATATTTCAATTAATTTCATATTTTTACAAACAACTTACATTTTTATAAACACGTACATCAATAGAATTTAGCGTACTTGTTAGATTTTATACTTCTATTTCAACTAATTGATAATTACGCATAGAAACGTCATGTAGCCGTAGATCAATTATAACGTACTGTACATTATACGGACTGACGAAGGCATCGGTTCAGTACCCAACGAATAGTTTTCTGTTTTTCTTTTAAGTAGCATATGGAGATGAAATATGGCTTAAATTTTTAGCTAATCTGTCTGCTATATATAGCACATAGAAAATTTACCAAAATCCATCAAGAATTTCATTGACTACAAATTTTTTACTTTTGTCCGTTATCCTGGAGAACCCCTTGCGTTTTATGGGATAAAATGTATCCTAGATGTATGTAACTTTATAGAATTAGTTATCACTGTGTCAATTTTCGTCAAAATTGGTTCAGTACTTTTAGAGTGATACGTGTTCATAGGGACAGACAGACAAAAATTGTAAAAGGATTATTTTTGTTTCTATATCAATAACAAAGTCCATCCCGATTATAACTTTCAAAAAATATTTAATGTACAGAATTTATACTCGGTTCAAAACGGTAGATTATAATCTATATATATATATATATATAGATAATAACAGAATAATTATTCTGTTATTAGCATTTTGCCATGTAAGCCACTGAATAGCATAAAAAAATCCGTTGTTTCCATCTGTAGGTGATATTTTAAAGTAACACTATATACTGCTATATAAATATAACAAATGGCCTCTGCCATTATGCTACTTTTATATTATGTGCGTGACGAAGCTTCAAAATCTGTCGTATAAGACTTCATGTCAAAAATAATTCCAATATAGGCACAGATTATACATTTCCACATATGTCTTTCCATAATATCATTGTGTCTTTCCAATAACTCGAAATTAGTGCCCGCTAAGCTCCTTTCATGTGTGTAAAATCGCCAGCCCAGTTATCGTGTAAGGTTTATCATAAGTAGTATCCTCTTTGTAGTCTGTGGGTTTATCGTCGCGCAGCACGATAGTTCGTACCGCATGACGATAATCTCTTCCCACATCTACATTTAATATGACCATATTAATAATAATAAAACTTTATTTCAGATAATAATGTATCCATATTACATGAAATTGTTAGTGTACAAATTCTTAACCTAGTGTTAGCATTATTAAATAAAAACCATAGACAAAACTTCGTGGCAATACACGCAGGTATGAGAGTAGAATGACGTACACAGATACAATTTGTTTTGTTGTATAGGAGCATAGAGACTTTATATGAATAATTTATAATAGCAGCGCTCCCTGGTAAACTATGCCAACAACTCTCTGGGATTATATATATTTATTTAGGTAATAGTGGTGCTACGCTTTTACACAAATTGAAATTTTCTATAATTATAGTTTATATATGTAAATTATATGTAGTTTATATTTGAAATTATGTGTTATCATCAACATCAAAAGCCTTCGAAGTCTAAAAATATGGCACCTGTGTATGTGATTAATAAAGTAAACACGGGAACGCTATTCATATCCACGATTTGAGCAAGCGAACATTAATTCAAACTTCTTCGAGTATTCTAAAAATGCTGGGATGATGTAATTTTATCTTATGAAAAAGTAAATTGGCCTATTTGTAATAGTGCTCCATGAAATCAATACCAACGATTTTCCCCGAGACATCTCGATTTTTAGTCTCGCCCAAAATCTTTTTGATATTAAAAAAAAACAGTCTCACCTTTAAAACGCAATTTAGGAGTTTTTGGCGGGATCTTGGTCTGTCATGTAGTGGATTTTATTTTTTATTCATAATCTTGTCTTACTTGACTTTATATTGTGTAAAATTGGTGGTGTTTTAGGTAATATAGTTTGTTTATTGTGCATAAGTGAAGTGAATGGAAAATAATACCACGGACCATGAATTCTGAGATGCCACAAAAATTCCATGGAAAGTTCTAACAAGAGGGCCACTATCTTGTTAGGTCATTGAAATTGTATCAAGAAACTTGTAATATCGATACTCACTTGACAATGGCAGTGAAGGTCTACTAGAAGACTGGTTGCCAAAATGAAATGGAAGAAGAATTTGAAATACTATTAACTACTCGACAATGGCATTCATTGAAATTATATCAAGAAACTTGTAATATCGATACTCACTTGACAATGCAGCAATAGTCTACTAGATGACTGGTTGCCGAAAATGGAATAGAAGAAGAACTTGTAATACTATTAAATACTTGACAAGGGCAGTAATAATCTAAAAGATTGGTTGCCAAAAATAAAGATTAAAAAAACGCAACTTAGTAAATGCCACTAGGTATTCAGCATTGTTTGCCACATTTAGAAAAGCTTATACTGGCAAATAAAAAAGTTGACAACTGTTGACTACCCGAACTATTTACGCGAGGTAAACTACTAGGCCGCATTATTCTTTACTATGTGTACTAAAACAATTCAACATTAAATAACAATAAATATCTAAAAACCTACATTTAATTTTAAAAAAAAATCTATAAATAGTCAAGTTTATCTTTCTTTATGAAGTATGAAAAAGAAAGAAAAATAATAGTGCGTCTAATACAAACATACAGACAGTTAAATTACAACTTCTTTAAATTTGGACACTATACACTTTTATAGATTTAGTCCATGGTATGTCGATCATAACGTAACGTTTATGCCAAAGCCACATAACGCAATTTTTTCTATACTGTCGCTAAATAAAATTTGCTTGATAATATTTTGAATACAGCAAAAAGTCTAAATTGTACAAAGCACCATCTATTGGTATATAAGTCCGAGTTGGAGATTATAGTCCGACTGAATTAAAATCATCAGCAGAAGATAGTGATAAAACAAACTAGCTAATGTACATAAAGTGGACGAGTTATAATTACTTCTTTTTTACAGTTTTACATGAGTTATACCGTCATGAAAAACTGTTTGTATTGCCGGCAATTTCCAAGTAGACATTTGGGTGGACTGTGATTCTGAGCGCTAATATTTATAATGATAATGATCGGACGAGAACACGTTTTTTAATCAAGACTTTTCAAGTGACATTTCCTCATAGTGAAAGTATTCAAAATAAAAATGGTGTATCAAATTTTTATCACATTCCTTTTCGTACTTTATGGATTGAAAACAGCTACAGGGTTAGGTGAAATAATTTATGCTATCAACGCTGGAGGGCCTGCTCATACTGATATATATGGCATTCACTATGAAAAAGATCCTTTACAAGGAAGGATCGGCACCGCTTCCGACTATGGTAAACAATTAGTTATGATTGGGCGAGTTAACACCAAAGACGAGATTTTATACCAGACAGAGCGTTATCACCACAGCACGTTTGGTTATGATATACCAGCTAACAAGGATGGTGACTATGTGTTAGTATTGAAATTTAGTGAAGTTTATTTTAATGCTCCTAACATGAAAGTATTTGACGTAGTTTTAAATGGAGACCATACCATTGTGGCAGATTTAGATATATACGACAGAGTGGGCCGTGGTGTAGCTCATGATGAATACATACCGTATTCAATAAAAAATGGTAAACTTTACTATAACGAAGAAGAGTCAGATATAAGAGGGAGTAAAATTAAAGTGGAATTCATCAAGGGTTACAGGGATAACCCTAAAATCAATGCGTTGTATGTAATGAGAGGCACTATAGACGAAATTCCTAAGCTTCCCCCGTTGGTGTGGCCCGAGAACGAAACAGAAGAACCGAGAGATGAAGTTGAGGATAAGAATACCAAATCCCAACGTGCCAGTGGCCCAAAACAGCCAGATCCCTATTCTATGGATGAGAGTTCTGTGTTAATCCCAGT
Source organism: Antheraea yamamai (assembly GCA_036509395.1). Taxonomy (NCBI): domain Eukaryota; kingdom Metazoa; phylum Arthropoda; class Insecta; order Lepidoptera; family Saturniidae; genus Antheraea; species Antheraea yamamai. Next base: position 10,490,597 of record AP028433.1, read on the forward strand.
ATTTATAACTATAGGGGCATTCATTCCTCTATTATTCTGCCTCTGCAAACTTTAATGTTTGATTTAACAACTTAACAGTTACCTAAAGCCAATTTTGTGTGATTGTATGGTGTAAAGTGTTAGATTTTATTTATTGTGTGCTTTGAAAAAAAAATTAATCTTGACATATTGGATAATTTATATCCAACATTTTTTTGTTAAATTGAATCATCAGTAACCCAAATATCTAATTTTGCAAATTTAAATAACAATTAATTGGAATCAGAACATTTGTTTTAATCACATTTATTATGTTGTAAATATACATTTCAATTTTATGTTTTTTTTGTTATTTAACAAATAGCTATTTCAGATTTATTTGATTAAAAATCATGACTAGCTTATGTCATCCTCATATATAATTAGGTCATCAGAATTATCGTGCATGGTAATAACACCATAATCTAAAACTAAAATTTATCTTGCTGATTAATATGTGCTTTATACTCTAAATAAATATTTATAACAACTTCGAGTGGTGACACCTGTACAAGCATCACTGTCACAAACAGCAATGCTTGCACTTCTTTATTCTGGTTGAAAGGGTGCGGCTTGCTACATAACAAGCACTTGAGGCATTCTAACCCTGTCTTCGGGAATAGTAACTAATTATAACAAACCTGGTCTTCTTGAGATTGGTTATAAAAGCTATATGCTTCATTAACAACTTAAGACTAAATGTCTGTCTGATAATTTACAATATAAAAAAAAATCTGTCTACATTCCATTACTACCTATACTAATGAATTGATTTACTGTTTATATTATTGACTATATAGATATAAGTTATATTTTAAAATTAGTTTCATTTCTAGCAGAGATCGCTTAGTTCTTGACATTTCTCTAAGGAGCCACAATCCATCTTAATGCAAATTAAAAAACAAAAATTTCTTAAATTGGTTTGGATGAAATTGTAGTGGAAACGAAATATATTGAAACATTGTTTAGTCCGTGACATGTGCTGTACTTAATCTTATGTAACTCACATGAAAATAGAACCCATTTACAGAGACTTGATATGTTCAGTTATGTAAAACTAAATGATTGTTATACATTGTGACCAGTGTAATGCTTATATAAGTTATATATTTTTTATAAGTATTTTATGTGTATCTATTACAATTTTGATCCCTTGTTGAAACCTTACAACTTACCTTACTGCACTATACCTGGTTTGACAAAATTAAAATCAATCAAAATGAATTAAGTACTTCCTTTCTTCCGTTCAGGGCACATTCCACTGAATAACTTTTTATATTTAATAAAACTGAAGTTGTCACCAAATTGTGACATATGCAATGTTGTACTGCAATATGATTGAATACACTCGTAATCAAGCCCCAAGAGCAGCACTGGATAATGAACTAAATAACTTATTAAGATCTGTGAGTTTATGTAATGGCATTCTTGCTTTCCTGACATCCGAGGAAGCAAAAATGCCTTAAGGGCTTGTTATGTATGTTTTGAAAAACGGGTAAATTACTGATTGTTGTGTACATTTTTTTTTTGTTAATCACAGATGAGACATGGTAAATTCGTGACCAAGCTCCAATTATAAATAAAGTTAAAAAAGTCCATTGTTGGTAGCCCTTATAAAGTGATATTTTTTGTTATGGTGTGATTAATTCTAATTTAAAAAATCATCCTATCCTTGAAGTCGTATATAAAAAAAATATGAGACAAATACTAATTGCTTTTTAAATTATAGATACCTATAGACTTTATCCTTACATTTAAATTTTTATATTTTTTTATTATATACTGTTTAGAAACATATGTGGCCTTATGTGAGTCACAGTGACCTCCATTTATTTGAACCTTAAATATAAAATATTAGTGTAACATATCTTATCGTGACTACTAAACATCATATTTCCTGAAAATGAGTAATACAATATAGTTATTTATTTTTCCTAATTAAAACATAGGTAATAGTAGTTCCTTGCGTTATAAATTTAAACATGAAATGTATATCCACATGTTCAATTTTCTCTCGAGCTTTATATGAGCACTAAACAACAATAAAACGATGAGGATAATTTTTACTACTTTAATCTTATCAGTTCGTAAGTTACGGGAGAATTAATGTGTGCCAGTTTGTGTCAATATTACATGTTACAATTCTGAAAACATCTGTCTCGTTACGTAGCAACATAGTCTGTACCATACATATACCTATTACAATTTAAATAGACATTTAAAAACTAGTTTTATATCATACCTACGAAAAAAAGTTTCAAATGATCAATTCGTAAATGAAATAATCAATTTGAATTAACTTTGACATGGACGCAGAATGAATTTCAAATTTTATATAAAAATATCTCTGCTTATCCTCAAAAGGAAACGGCGGATTGATACAAATATTTTAAGCTTATCTATGTCGCTTCTACAACTCATATCTCTAAGGTATAATCCTAATTAGCCTACATTTTTATATTGATTCAAATTGTAAATCCATTCTGCAGAAATTCAAATTTGCATATTTTATCGAGTTAACTAATTAAGATAAAATACTAAATGTTGCTTAGAATTGAGATCTATTTATTTATTTGAAATGTTTATCCAATTTCGGTCAGTAATGTTCTGGTGATACTCAAATAATCGACAGAATTATTTTATATGGTATCTCTTTCATCCTTCGATATTTTTTTTTTAACAAATTTAATAAATTTACATTTCGAATACTATAACCGATAAGGAATCAACCATTTAAGTTTATGTCAAAAAGATGAATTAATATTTACTTGGTAAATTTAATCATAAGCAAATGTACTGAAATTATGGTTTCTTGATATTTATAAAAACTACATTCTTTATTCATATACGAAATAAGTACACTTCCCATAAATTTAATTTGCAAATCAGAAATATTTTAAGTATAGGTAAGTATGTATAACATTTGAATTAAGTACCTACATTTTCATTTAAATTCAAGGGAGGCCGTATGGTAGTATTCATAAAGTTAAAATTGGTGTTATTATACGTCGTCACATTTGTTTCACTTATTTTAGTATAATTATATATACCAATTTCTGATGTATGTTCAATAATTGGAGGGGCATTTGTGACATCCGTAACCTGTGTCACCGTTACTGTATTCGTAACGTTTGGCTTCGGTTTAGTCCCGTGTTGCGGTTTTATCGTCATTTCTGAATAATCATAGGCGTAATCATAATCCTGAAAACAATTTATAATTATATTTCATATCAACTATATCTATAACATGCATCATCTCTAGATACCACGCGTGTACATAAATAATAATTCCAATAATTATATTCTAGACTAGCCGATACCTGCGATTTGGTCTGCGTCGTTAATTATCTTGAAAATATATTTTACGTACAGGAGATAAGTACTTGCTTCCACGTAAGTACTAGTTACGTTATAGTAAATGAATCTATCCTGATTTAATATAGATCAAGCGTCTAAGAAGTTAAAAAAAATATACCGAAATCTGTCCTGCTGTTTTTGAGCGATGCGCGCACAACAGTGGATCTCTATCAATTTATCGATATATACATTACATATTTGAAATCCACTTCACTAAAGTTCTACACGACAGTAACATTATATTCTGAAAAATACCATACATAATGCGTATCCACATATTTTCAGTGAAAATATATTTTAAATAAAATATAATAGATCGTATCGTAAGGCGTTGATAGATAAATAAACTCGGTTAGTTTTTAGTCATACAAAAATATAATACCATATAACTGATTAATCGCAATAAGTTTTATAAATTTGTTTTGCATGCGAAGGTTCGAAAATCAGAATCGTTCATAATTATTTTATTTCATCACGAAATCCATTTCAATCTTAACTGTTCTACAGAAATACGGAAAAACTATGTGCATATACTCACAACATATTCCTCTTTTTTACCTTTCATAAAGGCAAGTAACTGAATGTCCTTCAACTCAACCTGAATATTTAAATCGCCTGTCTGTCTTTGATCATAGGTTGTATAGCAGTTCGCAATTCCGTACAATAGGGTACAAAGAATAACATTTATTATTTTACGCATGATTGGAGAATATTGCTATCTAGTCCGGTTAAGATACACAACTGGCTGTATTCTCCAGTCAACCTGCGCGCTTTTGCTTGAACGAAGTTATTTCCAACAACTTAACAGTTATTCCAAGTAACTGTGGGAAGGTCGATAGCCTTAGCACTGCGTCCTCACATTGCGTAAGGACCGCAGGTAAACTTTATATCAATTATCGCGTAAAGTAGAAATGTTCGCCCTAAAATAATGGTCATATTTATTTTTATTACAAGATTAAAAGTATATAATACTTAGCAATAAAGTTACTATGTATTTACTTTTCGAAATTTATTTCAAACGCTCAGCACGCGTTTTTTTAAATCGTATTAAAAAATTATTAAATTGTGAGATTATGAACAATTATAGAAATACTCTTTAAAAACAATTGTAAGTACGATACGCACGCCACTAACAGTAAAATTTAACGTGTAGATTAGATATATAAATACTAACAGTGTGTCAAATGAGGTTTGTCACCAGCAACATATTTGGATTACCTTAGCCCACCATATAACTACCTCAGTGCTCACTTACACTGTATAAGGCACTAATGAAACAATAACTTAAAATATTATTATAAATATTTACATTACATTTAATAAACATTGCCATTATAATTAAGAATTTGTGACTATACCAAAAATAAACGCGTGTCTGTTCTGCAAGAAATTGTATTATGAAACTCATTGAGTAATACGTTTATAATCTAAAATCTTATTAAGAAGGCCTCTATATCATTAAAGTTATTAATTTATTATGTCGACTTGTAAACAATAAGCTGATAATTATTTCTTTAATTAAAAATAAAGAATGCGTTGAAATCTTGCTAAATATCATGCAGGCAAAGTCGCGGGTAACAGCTAGTCGAAAATAAAATAACCTCAATTACTTTTTATAAGGTTCGCTATCTACTAGTGAAAGTTCCGTGAAAATCGGTCTAACCGTTTTGGTGGTTGGTTTTGGTTTTGCACAGCGGGCAAAGCCACGGTTAACAGCTAGTATAAACTAAAATTGCTTGAATTATTTTTTATAAGGTCCGCTATCTGCCAGTGAAAGTCTCGTGAAGATCGGTCGAACCGTTTTAAAGATAGTACTGCGGGCGAAGCCAAGGTTAACAGTTAGTTTAAATTAAAATAGACTAAATTACTTGTTATGATGTCCACTATCTGCTGGTGAAAGTTTCGTGAAAATCTGTCCAACCGTTTTGGAGATAGCATTGCGGGCGAAGCCGCGGTTAACAGCTAGTCTAATTTAAAGTAGCCTAAGTAACCCGCTGTAATTTTAGCTATCTGCTAGTGAAATTTCCATCAAAATCGGTCCAGCGGTTTCAGAGATTAGTCGGAACAGACAGACCGACAAAAATTTTAAAAATTGCATATTTGTTATCAGTTGCGTGTATACTTTCACACTCAATCAGTAAAAAAGTGTTATTTTGATATTACATACAGACACTTCATTTTTATTATATGTATAGAAGAAGACCTAAAGAGTCTCCGTGAATTCCTTATTGTGAAAATGGATTTGCATTTTTTTTTAATAATAATTTTTCCTTTACTACTTATCCCATATAAACGGCTAGCTTAGATAATGCTCTAAAAATACTGTATTTACCAGTAAAAGTGTAATCAAAATGGGTTCAGCCGTTCCGAAGATTTTTTTTATAGCAAAGAAGGCAAATGAACAGATGGGTCACCTGATGTTGAGTGATCACTACCATCCATAGACACTAGCAACACCAGAGGAGTCGCAAGTGTGTTGCCAGCCTGTATACGGGGGAGGGGGAAGGGAGGTGGGCCTCCGACGCTCTCACTGACCGAACGAAACGCAACAATGCAAGCACTGTTACTTCACGTCGGTTTTCTGTGAGAGGGTGGTACTACTCCGGACGAGCCGTCCCATTCATGCTGAAACCAGTAATAGCTTCAGTGTGGCTCTACCACCAACAAGATTATATAGAGCATACAAGAGGCAGTTCAGTTAGCTTAGGTTAACTCTGATAGGTCGCGAATTGGGCCGGGGGGCTCATCTCCTCATTGCACAGGTCCGGCGGACGACGGGAGGCAGCTGGTGTGTACCCAGTCTGTCTCTCTGTAGGTAGGAGCCCGGCGGTCACCTTTCACCGGGCGGACCGTTCGGGCGGCTCTACAAGGTAGATTAGCTAGAACGATCCCTTGCCGCCCCAACAATGACGGTCTGTCGGTACACCGTGGGGTTTTAGTCCGTGCGAGTCGAACATAACCCACCCTCCCCCCGCGAGGTTGGCGTATCCATAAGAGATTTCCCCACGTTAAAAAAAAAAGATAGGTCGCGAATTGCATGAGTCAGGCAACATCCCAAGCCGAGGTGTGCCGTGCACCCTTGTGCTAGTTGTCAAATAAAATCGGCTGAGTGCCTTAAACGTTCGCCTTTGTAGTCCGGTGAAGCTGTTAAGACCTTGCTAAGTCAATGGCGTAGTCAGTTCGAAAAAAAAAGCAGTTTAGTTTTGTCTATATTTCGTCAGTGACAGAAAACTATACATATATACTATATATCAATATAGCTACAAAAACATATTTCAATATTAATCAATATCTTTATAGTAGTTATAGATTCAAATGGATAGAACATCCTTTCATGAGCATTGCAATTGAATGTACATACATTCGTTAATAAATTATATATTTCACAATTTCTATGATAATATTTTGATTTTTTTTCTTTTAACAAGTAAACGTGAAACTTTATCATAGTAACTAGCCAGATTACCTCTGTAAAATACCTTAGCACCGTAATATAGTTATGTAATACAGATATGAATTTTCTGAAAACTTAAGGTCATAGTAAGATTCGAAACTATGCTCGAAGCAGTGGAGTAACTGTACCGTCAGGGGCCCGTGTCAAATTCATTGTTACGCCACTAATCGTCCGAGCACACTACATCTGAACCACGCCAACTTGTTCTAGATCATATCCCACATCAAGTAAGGTATAACCCGACATGTTGTCTACATCCACTACTGTTTACACATCATTTCTCTCACAATCGACCTATAATTTCTTCAATCTAACTTCATACTTAAGACTTTTCTAGCTTTATACTACACTTATTATTTCTTAACTCCTCTACCACCGGTGTTATTGTAACACTTTCTCACATACAATCATTCTTATTCAATTAATGTCCGTCTTAAAAATCATATCTCTGCCACATGCACTCTTTTATTCGTCTCTGATGTTGCCCTGCACTCAGAGCCATACATCAAGATATCTCTTATAATGGTATAACCCTTTTAATTTTTAATAGCATTCTTAAATCGTACATGATCTCAGATACCTATCACCGTTCCATTCACCCTATGTTTATCCTGTTCCTCACATGTCGGTCAATGTCCCCAACGTTTTGAATCGATGAACCGGTACACCAAAAATCGGAAGTGTGGTATTGATATACGATTTAAGGTAATATACGAAACTGGATGGAAGAAGGGTAGAGGACTAGAAAGGTTTATAAATATAACACCTGGTTTGCCTGTCGTTTTGACGGCTACCTGGAAAGTTCACTATATAATAAATCAAATAAGATACAAGGGGCTAATCAATACAACAGTCATACGATTAAAAATCTCATTTTCAAATGGTTTCTTTCGGAAAGTTACACAAATACAGAAAAATTATTAAAAAATCCACATTAATATGTAAATAGATTTTTATAAGTCAAAACATTTACATTTTTACTTAAAATTCAATCCACTCATTATTAACATAAAACTCACATTTGTCTCACATTTGCAATTTAACCACCTGTTAAATTTTAATTTATCAAATATTTGATATTACTGTTGTTTTAAGAAATTGAGATATGTATCTGAGATACGGGTTATAACCAGTACACATATCAACATTGCTGTATATGATGTACAAATTGACTTACAACATTAAAAATATTACCTAATGTTATACTAATTTTTAATTCGAGATATTTACAGTTGTATGTCTTTTCTGAATCCAAGGTGAGTTCAACAAATACAAAGTAATTTGTCACCGAACAGCACCAATCAATCCACCTTCTGTATCTTTGATATGAGTCCATCCATAACTAAACAGGTAACACTATTTTGTAATACTTGATGTTTAGTAACTAAATGTCATTGTTACTACAAAATTGAATCCGGAAATCATAACATAGCATTTTACAATGTGCAGACGTTACGTGTGAGCGCGATGTATCTGTCATTACAATATTTAAAATATATTTTAAGTAAGACGAATGCCTGTTACATTTAAAACAATATTTTTTTAAAACAAGCTTTATGTAATAACTATAATGGCCCAACGAAACGTAGTTCTGGAATTGATTTTGGAACTTTCCTTCTCCTCGACTGGTTGCAAGTTAACGCTAATGACGCCTATCTCACCAAATTATAAAATATGTTGTATTACCAATTAAAATGCACTATTCAAGTTATGCCAGACTTTAAACACGCATGCCTGATATCGGCTCAATCCGATTCTTTTCTAATTTGTATGGCAGCTAATCAGTCATATTAGAATTGGCCATCTTATATTTTATTTCATTATCATATATTTTTCCAGATACTAAACACGTATACATGATAATATCTGCTTGATCGTTTTTTTTTCTCATTTATGTGGCGGCCATTTTGAGATTCGTCATCGTGGTATTTTTTCATGTTTGTGTATTGTTAACATGCAAAATTGCAGAATCCTCACTAGTTCTAATTCAGCTCACAAGATTTGAACTAGGCAAATTTACTAACCAAGATAAAATTTATTAAAAGGTCTCCGAAATGTTTTGGTTTTGTAGTTTAATTTGATAATGTAGAATAGGTAATTATTATGATTTATCTTTTTAGATACAGCATATTATTTGGTAACTGTGCATTAATATTAGACTTTAAAATATATTTATATAGTTACCAAATAATATGCTGTATCTAATAAGATATATCTACCTATTACTCATACTATATTTATATCTAGATACTATATATATATATACTACATACTATATATATGTAGATATATTTATATCTTTGAGCCTGAATTATAATATCTAGCCTATTTACTGTAAGTAGAACTCAACACGGAAACTAGCATCTGCCTACAATTTCGCAATAATTTTGTTTAATACTTTACAGGTTTTAATGTTTGACCACAATGTCATCTAAGTTTTTGGTGAAGTAATTATTTTCGACTCGTAATTTTCTTCATTTTAAACTGAAACTTTTTTCAATCGTCTCAAACCTTTTCCTGCATCTATCCCGTGTCGCATTACAGCCGGCCGCGGAGTAGAGGCCAAGGCCTATATAACGGTGCCCATTCAATGATTTAAATTATATAAAATATTGTGCTTAGTTTTTAACGTGCGTCTATCATATGAATGATTGTATTTATTGTGTAATCCGTACTCTAAAACGCAGATTGAAATTAAATTTATAATTGGATATCTTGTCTACTGATTTTCCATTATCATTTCCATTTTCCATGTAATACCCTAAATCGAATAATTTTCAGTTAAATACCTACGATTCGAAAAAAAGTTTCACTTGCATAGTGGTTTCATAAAATCACACGATATTCTTTTTTGTTAACCTATGGGTATATTAGAAAAACAATACATAATAGTTTTAGAATCCATAAAGGAGACCATTTCGCCATGACAAATGTCTTCTCTCGTTACAAAAAAACGTGCACCTGGTGTGACCTGGTGAAGTACTCGATTTGACTAACCAAATTGTGCAAATGGCCTGTGGATTTGATGAGCTAGCTATAAAGTCTCAACGCTCATATCTAGCAAGTATAATTTTTTGATGCGGTTATCAGATAACAAAATATTTTTACAGATTCTTTAATTGTAAGCTTGTTTGATGGAACATTGTAAAAGAGACTGAGATTCGTTATATTTATAGAGTAAGCTTCAGAGGAAAGGAATACCAATTTAAATTTAAGCAAGTATCAATCGATATTATTTCAGAAAAATATCGTAATGAAACCATAGCTATCATGGTGATAGGACTTTTTCTAAGCACGCCTGACTAGCTATCATTCTCGATTGAAAATCTGCCCCCAAGCATCTAATCTCCCTATCTAATAAATCTCCCTCGGCCATTATTTACTATTTTAGACCACATAGTCATCTAAAATCAGATAAGATTGTGGTTAAACAATAAAATCTATGAAGAAAGTACAATCAAAAAGCAAAAAAGAGGTAGAGTCAAAACTGTTAGAAAGCATCGTAAATGTTAATAAAAACACTTGCTAAAGTTCTACAGTAAAAGTGAATACGTATAATTTCCTTGGTAGCTTTTAAAAGTTTTTGTATAATTACTAGCTGGCAACATAAATGTAAACTGTCAAAGTTTGTTGTGGAGTGGAGTAGACAGAGTTTCTCACTCTACGTTGTGAAGTATAATTATTACTTGTCTCTGGTGCATTAGTAAATGATGTCTGTACCCACTAACAAATAAACTAAAATATAATTTTACTACGTATTTTCAATTATATACAACTAAATGCACCAATATTTGCATTATTTGTAAACTTCATTGGTCTCTATATTTACAGATTTTATTAATGCAATTATTTTTACGCGAGAAAGTTGCAAAAAAACATTGATGAAAAATTATAGTTTATTTACCTAAAGATTAAGTTATAGTTAAGGATCATCTGGAGTAATGGATGGTCAATAAATAGAATGAATTTTATTTTATTGTTGATTTAAATGTAGAAGGTTACTCGAAGATCATAAATAAGACGTTGTTTGGTCAATCTAATACAAAGGATATATATAATAAGCAAATATTATGGTATTTTCGAGTGTACGTGTCTTTCTTTGTCATCCAGGAATTAAGACTAAGAACGATCTGACATGCTAAATCTTAAAGGAATTTTTATAACAAATGCCATCATTTAAATTAATAATTATAACATTAATAACTGCATATGGCGAGTTTCCTTCTTGAGTTAATATCCAAGACAGAAACTCAAAAATAGCATATCTTTACGTATTGCTACTTATGAGCGTTGTTAAAATTTAGTGTTAACTATTTATAACGTTGTTCATGAGAACAAAACCATTAGTAGAAATTACTTCGGTTTGGTAAGCTCACCATAAAATCCATACATTGATACAATCTTTACAGCGCAACATTCTCTATTACTAAGAAATAAGTTCATAGTTTAAACGTCAGTAAATGTATACAGTAAGTGTTATAAATATTATTCTTTATGCTATTATTAACAAAAGAGTACAACTAGATATCTGAGATGCTAATTTTTTTAAACAATTGTAAACGGCTGCCTTGTATTGTTGTTGCATACCCTTAGGCTTGTCTTTAGGAAATTTTACCAGTAATAATGCTGAACCTAATTTAAAAAACGCTCTTGAATTTCAGCAATTTATTCGCATAAAAAATTTCGATCTTGATATGTGTTTTTAAATTTAATGTTGAATATCTATTTAACGATAATTATATATGGACATAAAACATCGACTACAACATATCGATACCTTCCGCAAGCCTAATCTTTATTTATGAAATAATTGTTTTCGTTTCAATATTATTGTTTACGATTATGGACATAAAACCCACCTATGACGAGTTTACGTAGTAAATTACGGTGTGCATCCATAAACCATTGTTTGAAACAATATTATATGAGAAGGAAATGATTAAGTTTTGGAAAAGCGCAGGTAAAGTTTTTTCTGGAAATGTGAAACAATCTATTTATTCATTTGTAAACGGCACGTGATGTAAACATGATTTCTATATTCTAGCAAAGGGTAAAACTGGTTGCCCCGTACGACCTCCAGAACTAAATTCTGAGTCGAGTTTCGATTTCAAGACGCTAAACACTCAATGTGTAAACGAAAATGGTATGTAATCAATATCAAAAGTTCTTGAAATTATACACAATTATCCCGTATCTGAAGTCGGAAACAATACTCTGACAAAATAACAATGATCTCGAAAGAGTATATATGTTGTAATTTGTTTTAAAGCTAACAAAATTCCATATCACCCTTAAAAAATTGTAAATACTCATCAATTGTCTGATTAGATTATTGTAGTCTATGTATCAATAGTCTAACTTCAGGTGCACAGGATTTTAAGTTGCAAGTAAAATGTCTTAGAATATTAATTTAAAAAAAAGGCTACATAAATTGAGTAACAAGGTCCCAATTATTAAAATATAATAAAATCAATTAATCTATTGTACAATTTTGCTATCTTATATGTAAATAATTAACAAAGGTTAATAATATATAAATAAATACTACAAAATATTGTTATCTAAAGTCAATGACTTGATTATAAATGCCATACAATTGCTAAAACAACTCTTAGTTGTTTGTCAACTTGTTCTTTATCTATCTAAATAGCATCGTTTTTAAAGAAAACTTTTTGTGTTTATGAGTGTTATGTTGTAATTGAAACAGATGTTAATAATATGATTGTTATTGATAGCTAACAAGTATTTTAATTTTATTCCAGATTCAAGTGATATATTTGTAAAGAGTTCTAAGTTATCATTAAATTTGTATGATATACTAGTAAAAAGAAAAGCTTTAAAACATTTCATACAATTTATGGAAACGATCGGACAACATTCTCTCGTAATATGCTGGTTAGATATGGAAAATTTCAAAACATTAATAACGAATACGAATAATCTAAAGAAACAATCGGATATAATTAGAACCCAAAGTTTGGACTTACATTACAAGGGTAATCTTGATAAAGAAAATAATAAACATTCTGAAAATGTTGGTTTACAAACAAATGATTTTTATAATTGCAATCTGACCAAGATTAGTTCAACCAGTTCTTGTGGGAATTTAGTTGAAACCAAAAACGAAACATGTGATGTTTTCACTGTAAACGATTTAACAGAGGAAGCTGTAAAATTATTCAAAAAATATGTTGCCATAGAAGCGCCACATCAATTAGATTTATCAGATAACATAAGGAAACTGGTTATATCGAACATATGCACATCTGACAAGCACATCAAAGAAGATTGTTTTAAACCAGTGCAAGATAAGATATTCAATCATATAGCTGATAATGTTTTTGGTGATTTTCTAAACAGTTCATTTTATGTCAAAGCACAAATTGATATACTGACTTGTAGCTCTCTTGACCTTAAAGATATTTTATATAATGAAACAATATTGTTCTATTTTACTGAATATTTAGAGCAAGAATCTTGCAGGGTGTTATTAGAATTTTTAATGGCTGTTATACATTTCAGAGATAATATACCTGGTGATTGCATTTCTAACGCAGACCAAATTCAAGCTGACGCAATTGTGCTTTATGATAAATATTTCTCATTGCAAGCATCAAACCCTATTGGTTTTCCAACAGATATAAGACTTAAAATAGAAAGTGAAATATGTAGGGAAGGTGGTCCCCTGAACACTTGTTTTGATTTGCCATTTCAAATTGTGTTTAAAATGCTTGCTCAATACGTGAAATCATTTCTTGGCTCTGATGTATACTATAGATATCTCTCAGAAATGATCAATTCATCTGAATCAAATCACAGATCCTATTCAGATTGTAGTAGTGAATATAGCATAAGTACACAGAATACCTTACTTGCAATGGGGGATCATGTCTTCCATAGAAAAAAACGCAATCACTCTGTACCTGACATGAGTATAGACTCCAATCAACTTTATAATGCTGACTCCCTGTGGCAAAGAAAGAGACATGATGGTTTGAGTCTAGGGAGAATAAACAGTTTGGGCAGATTTGAATCAAAACTGGAACCTGATCCAGACAAAAAAGAGTCTGTGTTAAAAAAGGTTGTGAGTCGCTTTGTACCAACAAGTTCATCAAAAGTTGAAGAGGAAATGGCTTGGCAGATAGCGCACATGATTGTTAAAGATATCACAGATTTAACGATGGCCCCACCGGATAATGAGCATGATGAAATGTAAACGTGTGATATTTATCTTTTAAGACTATTTTATAAACTAAATAACAATGTATAAATAATATCAAAAGTTCATAAGTTTTTTATTTTTTTGTAAATTCATTACTAATCTATATAATTTTTAAAATAACACAATATATAGTGTTTGTTATAGTTATAAGAAATAATAACAGCACATAAAGAATAAAAATGTATTTACAAAAAATAAATACATTTATGTCAGAATTACAGTGTCGCATAATTGTTTATGCTAGGCGGAATAGGTGATAGCTGCAATCTTGGAGGTTCTGATCCCAAGAGAGGAGATTGTTCGTCATAAAACTGAAACTCTTTTTGATACCGTTTTGAATGTGATGGCCAAAATCTCCACTTGTTCGCATTCCATTTGCGATAAACTAAGGCATTAAGTAACGCTTGCAAAGGGTTCATAAAGGCCTGTAAATATAAAATATTAAACTTAAAACTTTACAATTGTTAATGATTCTTCAATGCATCCACCCAATTTTACTATGCAGTAAATTTTTGGAAAAACAAAATTTTTTTTCATTTTTTTTTTAATGATGTATATACAGCCGGGGTGGCTAAGTTCCTCGATAATCCGAGCCATTTTTCAGAATTTGAAATTTTTTGCGAGCCGCACTTAAATACGCATTGAAAAAGTATTCAAATATTTTTTTACAAAAATTATATTTATTGAAAATATATAAATAAAAGTTGGTCGATTACGTCACTGTTTATGTTCGTTCGCGAAATTTTTGATGACTCATATCATTCTTAACTTAGACAGAAATGAAATTTGTTACAAGACGTTGCAACTTAATCTTTCATATTTGTTGTCAATAATTTAAAAGACATTTTGAAATATACGGATCTATAGTTTTTTTTAAATATCATAGTACAAAAATGAAAAAGGAACTCGAATGCATTTATAGAGAGCCACAAATAATCCATCAAAGAGCCGCAGGTTGGCCGCACCTTTTATATAGTTATTCTCCCATATTATTGCAGGTAGTTATTTAGCATAGAATGTCACATAGTAAAAAATAAAGACAAGTGATGTTTAAAAAAGGATAATCTAGGCGATACGCCAATAGAAGATGAGATGATAATTTTGAAAATTCATTATAAGAATCACATGATATTTTTGGAAATTTATAATTTTCTTTCATTTGAGCTCCAGATTTTTTATGCTAAAGGGCAGCAAACAGGATTACAGTCCATTTGATGGTAAATAGTTACCGTCGTCTATGGACAACTGCAACACCTAGGGTATCAGTGTTATGTTGTCGCCCTTGAATACATAACGTGACTTTTTCGTAGAGGAACATATTTGATTATTAATTGTCCTGTAATACTCTGTCTAGTAAAATCGGTTTTATTCTTTGTAAAACAGTTTGTTTTTATCATTATTTTTGAAAGTATACTTCACTAGAATATTTTTAAATAGAAACCATTATGCTTCTAACTATGCTATACTCTCTATATAGAAGAATTCATTTACCCTTCCTATAACTACTTGTTCTTTATTTTTGCTCTGCTCTAGTTTTATGAAATAAGAAAATAATCCCAAAGATCACCTGTATTTTTGAGTTATCGATAAAGACTGACCACAGTTCATACAGAATAAATCATACTTATAATTTAAACTTGCTTTTTAAATGATGATGAATATCAGTTTATCTCACCACTAAGTAATTATATCTTACGCAAAAAGGAATATGGAACAATATTTACATAAACTTACATATAATATTAAACTACATCTCTATATATTCTATCGCAAAGCCCGAAACATCAGCACAGCATAAATACATATATTTATGCACTAGCTAGCTGTACCCGCAGCTCCGCACGCGTTTTTTAAATTGTATTAAAGAAATATAAAATTTTGAGACCATGTATAATTATAGAAATGCTCTTTAAAAACAATTGTAAGTACGACACCCACGCCACTTACAGTAACATGTTATGTATACATTAGATATATAAATGCTAACAATGTGTCAAATGAGTAGTAGTCATCAGTAACATATTGAGAACCTTAACCCAGCATATAACTACCTCAGTGCTCACTTACACTGTATAAGGAACTAATGAAACAATGGCTAAAAGACATTATTATAATGATATAAAATACCCATATTGTCAATAAGTAATACGTTTATCTATTAGAAAGACCCTTCTATTGTTAAACAGACCAACAAAATTTCTTAAAATTGCATTTTTGTAATCAGTTATGTATATACTTGCACGCCCAATCAGTAAAAAAAAATTTGATATTACATACAGACACTTCATTTTTATTATATGTATAGATATATAAATTTCGTAATATTTTTAAGTATTAAACATATCTACATAGTAATTACTGTTAGTGAATACTGGCAGCTGAGAAACAAATAGGTACTGGAGTTTTATGTTTTGAATAATTTCATAAATGTATCAATAAAACAATACCTATGATTTATGTTAATTATTAGTAAATTACTAACCATTATGTACCATATACTAATGATAACTTTCACAGGCATGTTAAACCACATAGTCCATAAGAGGACACCATTGATGAGGTTTGGTAACCAACATATGTAAAAAACAATGTTTATAAAGAAAAACTTAAGCCTCAATGCATCAACTACCCTCCTCTCCTTGCTGGTGAACTGAAACACCCAAAATGTTATAAATACATCTATACTATAACAACTTACTCTATAATAATAATAATTTGGAAAATTTGATACATATAAATACTAAAATGACTATACAATTAATTCTAAAGGTACAAAAAATTCACCTGAGCCAAAGGTAAAGCTACTGCCATTTCCACACCCTTGCTGGATAGCACATACATTACTGGATTTACTATCATAACAATAGCTATCGGTACGTATGTTGCACAATAATTAGGAAGAATTTTGTACAGGGCGCTGGAAGCTGTTGGTAAATTATGGCACCTAAAAGAAACAATTATAGAATAAAATTAACACAATCAATGTACTATACACTTAGTTTTTTTTTTAAATTGAAGCTCAACAGTGACAATACTTTAACTGACAGTGAGCACAATACAATCTAAAAACATAGATGACCTTCATGAGCTCATAATCAAGTGGCATCTGTGTTATGCGACCCTAAAAGCCTCTCAACAGTTGAATATGTACTGGCTGATACCTAAATGTGACAGACAAAATGATTGTCTGCGACTTGTGTATCACAATGTCTATAGAGATAGCAATCCATTCATGTACTAGATACACACTGCCTGATCCCAGAATGCGACATACTAGTATATGTCAGATAAAGTATAAGTATAAATATAAAGTGCGTAGGTCACGATCCAACTGAGCATAAATGTCATGCCTTGTCACCTTGTTATAAGAAACTAGCTTTTTCTTGCTACTTTGTTTGCGTTAGTATAGATATACCGTATCCGTCTGTCTGTTCGCGGTAAACTCAAAAACTACTGAACGGATTTTCATGCAGTTTTCACCAGTAGATAAAGAGATCCATGAGGAAGGTTTTAGTATATAATTTGTCAAGGATTTTTTTCTACAATCACAGCGGGACAATGTCTGCCGGGTACGCTAGTTTATGTATAAAACATTAGTTAGGATGTAAAACACGCAATGATTCTGCATAATATTCATTTATATGAATTCTTATTGTAAATATCACAAAATGTTTAAAATATATTTCACACAAGAAACCAAAACCATCCTCTTATAAGTATCCATAAACGTAAAAAAATCCAAGTAATCCAAAAGTATACCATCATATTATATGTAACGTATGTTACTTACGTTGCATTCGGTATATAAAGAATTGAAAGTCCTACTGCTGTTGTGGCCATTGGCAATCCCCAAGCAAATGAATGGTACAGTCTATATTGTGAATCACGCTTCTTAAGAATCATCCACGTGTCTATTGCATAAAACAATGTCCAAAACCATGTCACTGTGTAAAAGTATTGAGTCCATGCCTAAAAATCAATAAATCTATTTGACAAAGCTAATAAGGAAATTACAGTTCCATGGAAGAATAATGACCAAGTGAAAGGGTTTGAGTTTCTTGACATAAAGGATTATAATTTTCTATTAATAGTCAGTTTCAAATATGAAGGATGGCTTGTTAAACAGCAGCAATACCTTCAGTGGTTAATGAGTAGTTGTTTCTGGTTCTAAATCAATTTATAAAATAGGTGCTTAATATTTAACCTAATTATCTAGAGAAATAAAAACTGATATACACTGAACATCAGGTGATAAACACTAAAAGTCAGGTGATTTACACAAAAACGAACTGATGTAATTTTTTTTTGTGTCATAGGAGGTAAACAAACAGGTGGGTCACCTGATATTAAGTGATCACCGCCGTCCATAGACACTAGCAATACCAGGAGAGTCGGCCTTTATAAGGAAAGCAATGAATCACACCGTGGCGCGCCGTCCCTATCGCGTCCCATACTTCGTCCCGCGCTCCACTTCCCTTTGTTCGACTGTGCGGCATTCCGACGGAAAGCAGTTACGTAATCATTAAACTTGAAAATCTCTCCATTAATGTTGTTCATTGAACCTAGATGTGATTTTTTTACGTTTAAAAGTCTCGTTCCCATACTTTTAAAAGTTTTAGAACAAACTTTAACTAAGGTTCTCTTTGTTGTTTATTAGTATTTGTTTTGATAATATTATTTTATATGTTAAATATGACCATGCACTACCAAAGGATGTTAAACTTTTGTTAAACTTTTAACAGTCACCTGGTATATCATTAAAACAATGGCATTTGAATGTTAATTCAGAAACAAAGTTGCCTAAACGTGTAAAATTTATTAAAGCTTAAAAAAACTTACAGATATAATACTACAGAACAATACACTGACTTCATCATCAGGCATAGGCATAATATTTTTATATCTTAACCATAGGGAAGAACGAACCAAAACCCCTGAAACAAATTATACTACAATGAATAACTTAGAGTGACAAAGAAACAGATAATAATTAGATACAGAATAATTTACATGAATTAGAAAAAAAAGTAAAGGTTATAAGTAGTTTAGATAGAGTAGCTAAATGTCATGTTTTAACAGTTTAGAACAGTATCTATATTAGTATAAAAAAGAGCTCATGAATTTTTTTTAATCCTTTTCATTTGAAAAAGTAATTAAAAAAGTATGTAGACATTTTTATACAAATAATTAAAACATTTTAACTTTAAAATAAACAAGAAGAACATTCTTTCATACATTCATCATCTATACAAAATCATTAAAGGCAAAATCATTCAAGGATAAAAAAAATATGTTTGACGTTATAAAAATAATTCACACATTTTTATGAAATCATTTTTTTTAATCCACTGCAAAAATGCCAAACAGTTTGAATACTGTTAATTTTTAACACCAGTTTTGTTGACCATCTATAACTACAGGTCCTATACATACATGTCACTATAAATTTGTTTATAAAAAATAATACAATATATGAATAAATATTATAAAACAAATTTTCTTAATTTTATAGCGTTAGCAAATGAAATTGGATTGAAATTGAATACGAGCATATTAATAATTAATAAAACTTTTAAAAATAATGTAGTTATTGAAATAACTAAAGATTTATGCATAAAATACTTTCAACCCACACTCCTATCCATAGGTAAATATCTATACTAACATTATAAAGAGGTAAAGTTTGTGATGTTGTAGGGGGTAATATCTGGATCTACTTCTTCTTACCCTTATCCCACATAAGTAGGATTATTACAAAATGTTTGTCATGTTGTGGTATATGATTTGGCTTAATTTTTAAGATTGACCGCCTGCCTTACATTAACCCTCTTTGGGATTATTTTTTTGTACCACTGTATTTATGATTATTATTATTATTACTGAAACTACTAAACCAATTATTCAAATTCTTTTACCAATAGAAAGCCACGTCATTTGTGAGAGTCATTGGCTATATATTAACCTGAAAAATAAAAAAACTATTTTATGGAAGTCAGATTTACAAAGTAAGTCAGAGAAAAAACCATGGTATAAAAACATTTCTAACAAACGCTGCCTTAACAATGAGAGATATATGATTGAGTTCCAGAGAAAAGTTGTAGAGCTTGATAATGCCTACAGAAAAGTTAGCTACAGCATATGTCTAACTTTTCTATTTTAGTCACAAAAAATATTTTTTTATAAATGTTCATTGCTCAAACAGTGGGCATGTATTAGCTAGTATATGATACGTGATAATAACATACATTAAATAATCTAGATTTTATTTCTTCATCTTATTAAATAACATAGAATTTTACCAAATGATGCTAGTAAATCTGCAACAGCTAGCCAAATAATAATGTGACGACTACGAGTAGATGCTGTGCAACCTCGAAATTGCTGAGAAAGATCCGGATAAATCTGAAATCCGATCAATTAATCTCTATAAAAAATTATAAATGTTTCATGCATAGTAATAATATGTATGCCTGAATAGTGTAGTATATTGAGTATGGTCATTTACAGCAGTTTTTTTTAAATGGTTACTGACTATGTTATTAATGGGAAGATTAATCATTTTTTATAAGAATATCTCACAATATTTATTATTGACCAAATGGGCAGAAAAAAAATCTTTTAAAAAATTACTACCTAGTCTAGACCTCTAGAACACCTGTTGAGTGAGGCTTTTGTAATGTACACAGGTCATCATTACATAGTATAAAACAAAGTCCCCTACCGCGTCTGTCTGTCTGTTCGCGATAAACTCAAAAACTCCTGAACGGATCTTCATACGATTTTCACCAGTGGATAAAGTAATTCATGAGGAACGTATTGGTATATAATTTGTCAAGGTTTTTTTTTATTATCAGGGCGGAACATCGTCCGCCGGGCCCGCTAGTAATATATATATATATATATATAGAGCTTTGTCTAAAATTTAATAAATAGTATTTTAACAAAGGTACTTATCTGCACATTAGATATATTAGTAGAAAAGATGATATAAATAAAAGCAACAATAAATGTATTTACTCAATACTGAAATATCAATTCTAAAATTTATTCAGGAGTAATTGGTTTAACTCCTCAGTGGCATTATATCAAGCAATAAAACGTGGAAATGATAATACCTGATACATGGCTCCCAGCATTCCGATAGCAGATGAAAATAAACAAACAGTGTTATATGAATCGGTATTCAATTCATTCATAATTTTAACAGCCATATCGTCTGCATTTCCCGTGTGATGGCAACAAAATGTTTGAATTGTAGGATCAGACATAATTTTATATTTACATACAAACCTAACCTCTTAATTTTTCTATAATACAAAGTACCTACTCTGTGCCTCTAATTTTTGTCAGCAGTAGCATTTGACATTTTCAACGGCATATATATATTATTCCCGATACACATTAGGACTGATAAAATATCGAAATATCGATGTTATTATTTTTAAATATCGATACTAGTTGGTCGATATACATATATATATATATATAGTTTGATATAAAAAATTCCACTCTCCTCGGTCAGATGTCATTTTTATTTCTTTTTTTCTTCTCGAACTGACTATGCTATGGACCTAACAGGGTCGTAACAGCTTCACCGGACTACAGGTCAGATTTCATCTCAAAATTCAAACTTTTGATACACATGTAAGTTTCCACACACTTTATTCATATCTTTTTCGGTCTTCCTCTTCTCTCATATCTGTCCACCTTCATACTTAAAACTATTAAGGTTATATGTCTTTCATCTCTCCTTATGACATGCCCGTATCATGCTAACCTATTACTCCTGAACTTCCCTGTCAATGGTGATATTTTCAAAATTCATCTAATATATTCATTTTTATTCTTATCGATTCTAGTTACACCACACGTCCATCTTAACAATCGTATCTCTGCCCCGTGCAGTTTTCTTTCATACGTTTCTTTCGTAACCCAGCACTCAGATGCATACAGTGTTACTGGTCTTATAATAATTTTATACACCTTCTCCCCCAAACCCCCAAAGATACCCCAAACATCTTTCGCCATTTCCTGCATTCTGCATTAGTCCTACTCCTCAGGTCATTTTTTACGCTGCGATCGTATGGATTAATGAACAAAGATATTGAAATTTGGAGCACGCTAATGGTAATCTTAGTAGCCAAACTGCTGAACATATAAAGTAACGAGTATATAAAAAAAACTGTTACTGAAAAATATTGGTACACGTAATTATCTTATTTAGATAAAACAATAATGATGACAATTAAGATTACTATAATTGAATAACGTTTCTGCAAGTGGCCCTTATAAAACTGTAATGTAATATTTTAAAACATTTATATTATAAAATGGCTAACATATATACTGGATTAAAAACTGTAAATCATTGTTTGTTTAATAAA
Organism: Antheraea yamamai; assembly: GCA_036509395.1. Classification (NCBI taxonomy): domain Eukaryota; kingdom Metazoa; phylum Arthropoda; class Insecta; order Lepidoptera; family Saturniidae; genus Antheraea; species Antheraea yamamai. Next base: position 10,513,032 of record AP028433.1, read on the forward strand.
GCTGATATATCGATATATCGAAAATTTGATATTAAAGAATAGAGCTGTTTCTTCCGTGCTTTAAGTACTATGCCGATTGCACTTTTGCCAGTAGTAGCCCGTTGAAGCTATAAAGACCTTGCTAGGTCAATAGCGTAGTCAGTTCGAGAAAAAAAAACTTTTGCCAGACGTCTTTCTCCTGTTCTTCCAATACTTACTACTACTAATCTTCTGCGTTTCCCCAAACTTTGAGTTGAAATGAAACTTCCATATTTATTTACTCAATTACAATTTTAAAACAAACAGGTAAAATTTATGCACAACAGGTATTGAGAACTATAGAATAGTGAAATGGTTATTTAAATACCAATGAATTATTTATCCCCATTCAGCATAATCCAAAAATAATGGAAACCACCGAATAAAGAAACGCTCGTCGAATGTTGCCATCTACGTAATAGTATAGAATGCAATTACTGTCGGTTTTATGAAATGTAAAATATTCTAATTAATTCGCGGTGTAAGAGTCAGACAGACGTATCTACATTTTCTTAATTTTACAGGAAAGCATAAATACTTTGAAAATTCACCTCTTCAAACTTTACCAGCTTTTTAATGACTTAATTATACCATTGACCAAAGAAAAATGTATATTGATATATTAACATACTTTTAGAGCTTTAAAAAAGTTAAGGATGATTTAATTATATATGCTTACATACACACAATACATATATGTATATTTCAAATTCGGTTGACATACGATAGTGTGGCCCTTCATAATGTTTTTAACTTTTGTTTTTATGCTACTTAAAATTAATTAATACGTCTTTTATGACATTAAGTATTATTTTGTGTAATAACGTATAAGCTTTTACGTACATATGATCCGTAGGATATTGTAAAACAAACAATATTGTAGGAAAAATAATTATTGTATTTGCAAATACGTTCCCGTAACTCTAACTGGTAGTAAGATAATTAAAACTAATTTAGCTGTATTCATAATAAGTTTTTATGGCTCTATTAAAAGTGATTCTTATGTTATTTCGTTCTTTTGGAATTCGTGAAATATTGAATATAATGTTACCTCCTTTTGGCACTTCATAAAGGACCACATTCTGATCTGGTTTATGAAAAAAAAAACGATTTTTCGATTTTTTGTAGATACGTTCATCTGGTTCTTATACCGCGAATTAAGTTAAATTAATTAACTATTCCTATTTATAACTTAAAGATTTATGGTATGAATTTTTTCGTATATCCACTCGTCATATCATCAGCCTGTGAACTCAGCTTTAATTAACTATGAATAACTTTGAAACCTTATAAAAAGTCATGGTAACATTTATTGAACATAAATACGCATTAGTCATTCAAAAATAGTGAACAGTTAATTATAACGCCGACGCCGTTCAGTTAATTATAAATTCGATCTTTTAATATGCGTGTTTGCGCCCATGCACGCGTAACCTTCTCTGACGCCGTCGTGAGGGAAGGATTCCTCGTTAGTTCCCGCACACATCGTGGTTCTCAGTGATATCTCGAGCCGATGTCGTCCCCGGATGGAGCCCCCGAGATATTACTTTCGCGATACAGTGACTCACCTACATCACTTGAACTCACACATGAGATCAACTCTCAACACACGTGCACATACATACACATGGTTGAAGGGTTTGTTTTTTTTCCTTTTTCGAGCTGAATCGAATAGTTTGTGAATCATGCAATTTCGATTGTATGATTCACAAATGAATATATGTATGAATAGCTTAGAATAGTTTAGCTAGGTCAGACGCGACTTCTCAGGTAACAGCCCAAGCCGAGGTGTGCCGTGCACCCTTGTGTATGTTACCTAAAAACCAAATCGGCTGAGTGCCTTAAGCGCTCGCCTTAGTAGTCCGGTGAAGCTGTAAAGACCTTGCCAGGTCAATAGCATAGTCAGTTCAAAAAAAAAAAAGTTAATTATAACAAACAATACATTCCTATATTTACATGATAGGCGGAAAATTATATTGTGGTTAAATCGTTAATCTAATTGTACTAACCTATTTGTAAATATGTTTCTAGCAAGTAATATCGGAAACTACTGATCTGATTCTGAAAATTCTTTATTACAGGAAAATATATTTTACCCCCTAGTGACACAGTAAATTATATTGTTATAGAGTAGTAAATTGTAACAAACGCGCACAAAGTCGCGAGTGCTTACTAGTATAATATTTATGTAAAAAAAAGTTTTAGAACCTATGGTCTTTTGTTTACATTTTGTCTCACGGTAAAATGAATGGACTATACATTTATTAATGATTAATATTTTATTTATCTATACATAAAATCTTGTTACTACATAATAAAAAGCAGCACTTATTTATACTTATTCTAAAAACACTAACGTACAATAATAAAATTAGGATAAATTTAAATGAGTTGATCTATAAGATTATGTATTTCAATAATAATAACGTAATGAGTATAATCAAATTTAAAATGTTTATGAAATAATCACAAATTATTTTATTACAGTATGAATATAGGCAACTTGCCTACTTCTTCTGTCAACAAATTAAATAGGTAAACAGAAATTAAATTAAACTACATGTCTACCTGTAAGAATACTATTGATTTTACAGCAACATTATCTTTAGACAGAAAACTAATTTACACCAAGTTAACTATTGTTGCGTAAGTTGTAACAATGAATTATCGATTATATTTTTTAAAACACTATCTATATACGTCATGTACTTGCAAATTAAAATATAAACTCCTATACTTATGGTTCTTTGAAGAAGAATATTCTCGAAATATAAACTAAAAAGGAATACATTTACGCATGCATATACAAAACACGCATAAAATACAGTAAATATCTAGGTTTAATTCATTAATGTCTACTTTATTTAACAGCTAAGCACAATGGTAGGTTAATACCAAACCCCTAGCTAAGCTACAAAGTGAGCAATAAAAATGCACTTAAATTTTGTACGTCGCATATATTATGATGTTAATAAATATAATTCTCACATACTTATAACAGAAATGTAGCAAATTATGTATTAGTTTGAATATCTCGAAAATATCGATAAATTATGTAATCTGCAAACAGATGCATCGTGAAGCGATGAAGTCACTACCTTTATAAAGGAAATAATATAATTAATTGTTATCAACAACATTGGTGGTTCCTGTTTTTATCAATGGAATCACTGTTAAATTATGAGCTACAGCAAAACATGGATTTATTGGATCACGAATATCTCCTATTTCAGGTGTACAATTATAATTAGTATAGTTATTATTTATGTCAGTAATACCGCCAACAAGTTTTAGAGCTGTGGGTTGGTCTGGAATAGAAGCGTTATTCACTGTCAATGTCGAATTGGTTACATCTTCCAAATTAGTGTCGTTTTTAAGCAAAGGTGGTTCTGTTACGTTATTTTCCGCAGCGGTATTAAGAAGAATAGAGCAAGGAATCGTGGTCATATATTCTTTACCTGTCTTCGTTAATACCGTCACTGTACATTTAGTGTTGTCCTTTGTACCTTTATTCGTGTCGACGTCTTGTACAGAAGCGTCGGGGCTAAATGATGTAGCAATAGCACATGGGATACTAAGAATTTCCGTTGCATTGTCGTTACTAATAGTCAACGAACAATTAACTAAGTTAGCCAACATGGGATCAACGGGTGTTGTAGTATTCTCTGCAGGAGCCACGGCAACAGGTTGGCCTCTATTGTCATATATTACAGTATGATGGGTATGACCCGACGATCGAGCCAGATTCCACAACGCTAAACCAGTTAAAAGAGTTCCAACACCAGCTCCGGCAATTCCTACTCCCGTTAGTGCACTTCCAGTACGACTTGCACCTCCTAATCCTTTTCCATAATTTCCAAAATATCCAGGCATTTGTGAAGCGTATCCAGGATTGTAGTTTGCAAAACTTCCATAATTAGATCCCATACTGTAAGGTGGAGGTGGTCCCTGAGGATGTTGATATTGATTCCCATAGTTATTATTTTGATAACCACCATTGTATGGTCGATTCGCATCAACTGGTCTATATCCTTGATGGGGTGGAGAGGCTATGCCTGTACCGGAGAAGCTATTTCCTTGATTTTGTGGGTAACTGTTTCCTTGCACTTGCTGATGACCAGTTTGACCAGGTTGTTGATATTGTCCATTGCTATTATGCGATGGATAACCACCCGCAGAATTTCCTGATAGGCCATTGGAAGTGGGATAAGAGTGACTTGCTTGACCATTAGCATATGAAGGAGGATGTTGAGCAGGTGAATTTTGAGATGGAATATTCCTTTGCACGTTTTCTTCATGTTTAGGTACTTGTTTCGGTTGATTACCAGATAAACCAGTATTACTGGAAGGATATGAATGACTTTGTCCACTAGCTGGTTTTGACTGCCACGATGAAAGGGTTTGCGATTTCTGCGCTGGCTTCTCTTGCCATCCGAACAACGTAGGCTTTGGTGCTGACGGTTGTGGATAACTAAACGATGTCGGTGCTGGCTTGTAACTCGTTTTTCCATTAGAACCACGGCTCGATCCAGAGCTACGACTACCAGAAATCTTTTTACTGTCTACATAGAAGATTATCAATAATAATAAAAACCCGAAAACAAGTTTAGTCGTCATTTTCACTTTTTACGTTTGACAACTTTTCCTAATACACAGTTAATTGAAACAAAAACTTCACCACTTCATGTAATAATAATCGATAAGCACGTTACACCAAATATACTTTAGCTTACTATGACTGTGTCCAGGCGTATGGTCGACCGCCTTACTGCGCAACACAATAGCAGCTAATGTATGTAGGTACCCGTGTAAGCTATAGACGGAACACGCAAACAGGGCACTCTTTCGTTGAATCAATAATTCGTACAAGCGATATGAATTTAACCTTCTGACTAATAACAGACTACAAGTTTAGTTCACTACTAATGATCGTCTACCGATAAGCTAATGATCTAATACACAAAATATTATTCTTTCTACACCACGTATACCTTTGCTCATGTTTCTAAAGACACAGTATTATTAATTTCTACTTATGCCACGATTGTCACGATAAATTGGATATTTGTGTATAATTTAACTTGCATACATTAGTATACAATTACAATGATTATTACATTTGACCATAAGCAGTCAATCTACACAACATTACAGGGTGGTTTTTCTATCAATTTATTATACCTAAAATCTTTCATCACATCATGGATTTTAGGAGAACCAAACACTGATATTTCTTTCTCCATGCAAACCCTATTTACATCTTTTATTTAGGTATAACATTAACCAATCAGTGAATTGAGATACGACTGAACGATTCATCTGTGACCAAGTAGTAAACCCGTCCTCCATTTACTCACTACAAGTTCTCAATACCAATTACCAAGTAACCGGAAGCTTGTATCTTGTAGAGATCAAGTGTGTATTGTGAGTAATGGCTCAATTTTAATTCGGCTTATTCTAACAAGTATGATGTGATCTCTTATCTTCATAGAAATTATACTTTATTTGCTACACCTTTAGACATAATATACTTTAGCAAAGAAATGGCATTATGCCCTTAGGGCTCGTTGTAAAACCATTTTGCTATAACTCTCCTGCAGACAATTGAGAAATTGTTTCTTTTATTATATGAACTCACCAGAAGGACTATAATATAGGTATATCTTATTCATATGAATCTCGTTTGATAATAGAAAATTAATGAAATATATTATAAAATAAAGAAATCATTTCAACACAATGTTATCAATAGTTATTTAGAAGTTTAATTCTTATTTTATATTGAAATCAATTTATTAATACAATAAATATCATTTCAACAGAATGTTATCGGTATGTTTATAGTTGTAGATAAAAATAATTAAGATTTCTTCTATAAATATCGATGCTTCTAACGGACACCAATGCCATAAGGGAGAGTTTTATTGCTGAAGAGAATGAAATTATTTTTTGTTTTCTTGTCGGGACTAGCTGTCTATTGCTCAGCTGTTCCATATTATTATGATTATGAGAATGTCGTCGTTCCACTGGTCTGCCCAGAGGGTCTAGAGTGGGTAGATGGACTATGTCGTTATAATTGGATACTTAGCTACCGTAACAATAACGCTTTTCCAGGACAAATATTTGGATCACAAAAACGGAACGATTTAAATTAAGTAAAAATATTCATTGAATGTGTTTTGAATTAATATAGTACACATAGAGACAAATATTAGTATGTATGAGCCACCTCCGAATGACTCACAACTATAGCGATGATTTGCTGATTCCGAAGTTGAACTTGAAGAACGATAAGTTTTTCTCTCAATAAAAGACTTGTTACTAGTAGAGCAGCGAAGGATGTGTTCGCGTATACAGATTCGTTCAAAACAGACTATCTATATTTTTTTTTTTTTTTTTTTTTTTTTTTTTTTCGGACTGACTATGCTATTGGCCTTTTTAGAGGCCTCTACAGCTTCACCGGACTACTAAGGCGAGCGCTTAAGGCACTCAGCCGATTTTGTTTAGGCAACTAGCTCAAGGGTGCGCGGCACACCTCGGCTTGGGCTGTTGCTGTTATCCCGGATCTATCCTAGCTAAACTATTCTAAGCTATTCATACATATATTCATTTGTGAATCATGCAATCGAAATTGCATGATTCACAAATGCATACGTGTATATCGGAATGAAACAAGCTAAACTATTCGATTCAGCTCGAAAAAAAGGGAAAAAAAACAAACCCATCCACTATGTGTATGTATGTGCACGTGTGGTGAGAGTTGATCTCATGTGTGAGTACAAGTGATGTAGGTGAGTCACTGTGTCGCGAAAGTGATATCTCGGGGGCTCCAACCGGGGACGACCTCGGCTCGAGATATCACTGAGAACCACGATGTGTGCGGGAACTAACGAGGATTCCTTCCCTCACGGCGGCGTCAGGGAAGGTTACGCGTGCGTGGGCGCAAACACGCATATTAAAAGATCGAATTTAAAATTAACTGAACGGCGTCGGCGCCGGAATCTAAAAATAGAAATAGTAAAGTTATTATTATTACTCGATCGTTTTAGGGGAAGTTAGACGCAAATACACGGATTTACTCTAACTTATATGAGTTATTTATTTATTAACGGCGGCGCGCACGAGCCGTTGCAGGGTAGCCGAGATGGCTGGGAACCTATGTATCGCTGTTATGGGACCTAGAGTCGGATTTCGGACCGTCTCTTCGTATGCCGAGATCTCCGAGATCTCGTGGAAGATGAGTAATTGACCTACGTAGTCAATACTCGATAGGGAAAAGGAGCATGCGGGGTCGGCCTGTGGAGGCTTAGCCGCCTGGGTTTTAGGGATCGGCTGGGACGCGGGCTTAGGAGCCCACGGGGCCTGAGGGGCCCGGTAGGGGCGGGGGGGCGCGCTAGTCGCGGGTACGGACGTTGCCGGTGCACGAGATGTGCTCGGCAGGCTCGGGAAGGACTCTCGGGATATGAGAGGCGGAGGTCGGGGGCGGGCGGTGGCGGCGGGCGTCCTAGACGGGGAGACCTGTCTGGGGTAGCGGGGGCGCTTTGTGCGCGGGGCGCGGGGACATCCGCGATAGTTCGCGGTATGGCCCTCGCCGCGGCACAAGACGCAGCTCGGAGGGTCAGAGGAGGTCGGAGAGCGGGAGCACTCCTTAGTGGAGTGGTCGCCGAGGCACTTAACACACCTGGGACGCAGGCGACAGTTACGTGCGGAGTGTCCGTAAACCTGACAGTTGTGACACTGTGAGGGTACGGACGTTTTGCGCGGCGGCTCGACAATAATGCCGGAGAGGCCGCAGAGGGTCGAGAGATCGAAAATGGCTTTCCCTTCCTTGGTGCGGTCGAGAACGACTAACACCATATTGTAGGGTGCCTTCGTGCGCGGAGAGCGCATGCGGTGTACCTCACGAACAGGAATGTCCTTTTCGTTGAGGTCGTCGGAGATGTCATCGGTTGGGATTTCGGCGGGGACTCTACGGATGACAACTCGTAGTAAGCGCTCTTCCTCGAGCGAATGAGTGAAGTAACCGAACTTGCTATCCCGAAGGAAACGAGTCAGGTTTTTATGGGCGGCAGGGGTCGCGACCTTCACCTGGATACCGACAGGGGTATTCACGGCGGAGGTAAAGGGAATCTCTGCTGTTTCCAGCATGTGACGAATCTCGACCCAGGACGCCTTGTCCTGGATCGTAACGGGGGGCGGTGGGCGGGGCTTCTTACTCGTGACTGCGGGTTCCGCAGCTTGAGGCGAAGCCGGTCTGGAGGGCGTGGATGTCGTTTTTGGCACTTTCGTGCCATCAACGTTGAGAAGTTTCGAAGGCTTAGGGCCCTCGTTATCGGAAGAGGGATTCGCGCGCTTATGGCGCTGGCGGTGCGAGACGGTGGAGAAGCCATCGTTCGCGGGATCTTGCTCCATATCGGAGCCCTCCTCGTCTGGGATGGGAGCGGAGGGGTTGTTCGCTTCTACAGCGGTCTGGTTTTCCTGCAAGAGTAGGGCGAAGGAGTTTGATATAGGAAAGACAGCGTTGGACGGGACTGTGGGCGGGGGACCTCCGTTTTGAAAGATTCGCGCCTCTCTACAGAAGCGATCGTACTCCGTGACGGCTGTCGGACAGCAGTTCATGACGAACTCGCGAAACCGAGCATGTTCGCGCTCGAGAGTGATTGGCTGGGCCATACCGGGGCCTGAGTGGGGATAGGGGAGCCGCGAAACAAACCTCCCTGCCTTAGGGGCAGGGGGGCGCGCCTGAACGGAAAATTACGGGACTATCCGAGTCCGGACCAAAATACCTATGGGCGAAGTGCAATGCCGCACGGTATAGAGCCTACAAAGCCTAGAGGGAGAGCCCTAGCAATCCCGGGGCCGAGAACGCAGACCGGTAAACCGGGCTACGCCCAAACAGACACCCGAGGATGGAATGAGGGGATCAGGTGGGTGGGAGGGAGACGCCGTGGACTTGACTAGGCGACCTCGCCAAGGCCAAGCTACCCAGGCCCGTCTGTCAATGCAGTAGGCCGCGGGGCCTACGGCGAGCGGACAGGTCGCTCCAACTCAGTTCGTTGTCTACACCGTTAGGTATCCGTGAGTTGGCCAGACGACTGGACTTTCAAAAGAAATTAACGCGGGTTCGCACCGAAAGGTGCGGTTTGATACGCTCTAAAGTCGAGCGCCTTACGATTGACAGTCTGTTGTAACAATTGACAAACTGTTACTATTGCTAGTAACGGCAAATGACGATTCGCGGCGGACACACACGAGTGATCGTAACGCACGAGACGTTTAACCGGCACTAGACGCGACGTAAACACACACGGCACTGAACACGAAGAAAGCGCGGCGCGACACAACGTAAACACGAAGCGGGCGACACGAAACTCGAAGACAGCACTGTGCGTACGGCGCGCGGAGACCGACTGAACGCGAGCGAAGCGCGGACACGACTGACTGCGAGAGCGTCGGAGGCGAAGTGAAGCGAGCGCGAGCGCGAGAGCGAGATAGCGGATCGGACGACGAGAGTAGCGGACGCAGCGGAGGCACGTCTGTACACGACGACGGCCCGATCGGACGACTATCTATACCGCCCGCGCCCGTTTTTAAGGCCACTCTCAGGCACGACTTCGGGACAAAGCACCGCTTACGCACGCCTGCGGTGCTCCACCAATCAGAGCCCTTGGTTGCGTGCGCAGCGTCAGAGCACCTCCTAACTAACTATACAGGCGGGGCGGTATTGCGATGAGTCACCCTTCGCTTTCTATTTATTTACGTACAAAAACATTACATTTGTACTTACAACTAACAACTTATACTAGTTTTTAAACTATTTCTAGACAAACACTATAAATATCTATAAATACACCACATATGACTATAATAACTATTTCTCACTATAATACCATAACTCTACATGATACAATATGTGGTAAATAAAACTCGATCAGACGTATCTCTTTATTATCGCCTAAAACACATACTGATGGGTGTATCTTAACTATTATCAACTATTAAACTATACTATCAAATCTATACACTCTATAAATCTACTTGATACAATATTAGATCTATTATCAATTACTTTACACACATTATTTATCAACACAGATTACTCTAAACTGTCGCGAACAGTATGAATATAATTTAGCAAGCAGGTTGATAAGTTATATTTTTGTTGTCGTTGATGAATATTAAATTCAACTTTAATCTTTTTTAACAAAATAACACCCTAATAATAATAATGAATGTGTCCGTAGGTACTGTAATTTATTATAAACGCACCAACACCAGTTGCTTTTTTTCTCGAAATGACTACGCTATTTGCCTAGCAAGGCCTTAACAGCTTCACCGGACTACTAAGGCGAGACATCTATTGCGTTGTTTAGAAGAAGTAAGAAAGCACGCTTTCAGGCCCGAAAAGCAATTTCGTTTTCGATCGGCTTCTTATAACATCTATAGATTAATCGACATCCATTGTATATTCTTTTTTGGGGGCACGCAAATTTTCGAAAATTATAAGTCCATAGCGATTTTTTAACAAAAAAGCAGTAGATATTAACGACATGTTGCATAGGAGTGTTATTGAAGTCCCGATTAATTGCCCACCTGGTCAAGAATTCGTTAACGGTGGATGTCGTGACATTTAGAAGAGGTATGCGTGCGTGTATATCCGTAGTAACTTAGTTATTCACTATAGCAATATAATGTACATAACGCGAATCATTATTTTACAGAAAAGCAGTAGACTTTAACGACATGTTGCATAGGAGTGTTATTGAAGTCCCGATTAATTGCCCACCTGGTCAAGAATTCGTTAACGATGGATGTCGTGACATTTGGAACAGGTATGCGTGCGTATATATCCGTAGTAACTTAGTTATTCACTATAGCAATATAATGTACATAACGCGAATCATTATTTTATAGAAAAACAGTAGACTTTAACGACATGTTGCACAGGAGTGTTATTGAAGTTCCGACTAATTGCCCACCTGGTCAAGAATTCGTTAACGGTGGATGTCGTGACATTTGGAACAGGTATGCGTGCGTATATATCCGTAGTAACTTAGTTATTCACTATAGCAATATAATGTATATAACGCGAATCATTATTTTACAGAAAAGTAGTAGACTTTAACGACATGTTGCACAGGAGTGTTATTGAAGTCCCGACTAATTGCCCACCTGGTCAAGAATTCGTTAACGGTGGATGTCGTGACATTTGGAACAGGTATGCGTGCGTATATATCCGTAGTAACTTAGTTATTCACTATAGTAATATAATGTACATAACGCGAATCATTATTTTACAGAAAAGCAGTAGACTTTAAGGACATGTTGCACAGAAGTGTTATTCAAGTTCCGACTAATTGCCCACCTGGTCAAGAATTCGTTAACGGCGCATGTCGTGACATTTGGAAGAGGTATGCGTGCGTGTATGTCCGTAGTAACTTAGTTATTTACTATAGCAATATAATATACATAATGTGAATCATTATTTTACAAAAAAGCAGTAGACTTTAACGACATGTTGTACAGGAATGTCATCGAAGTTCCGACTAATTGCCCACCTGGTCAAGAATTCGGTAACGGTGGATGTCGTGACATTTGGCAAAGGTATGCGTGTGTTAGCATAATAATATATACATAATAAACAACTTCATAGGTGAATAGTCATATTAATTAGTAACTCAAAATATTCATAATATTCAGTAGGTACTTAAAAGGCCATATATTTATTTATTACAAGGTTACATAACCTTCTAAAATGGATTAACTATAGTTTATATATGTATATAGCCAATTTACGTTACAATAATATACATTAATTATACTTATCTATAGTTTACTTAGCGTCTAGTACATAGTAATGTCCGTCCTCGACAACTGACACCCAACGAATGTTTTTGTTCATTTTTTTTTTTCGAACTGACTACGCTGTTCCCTGGACAGGTATTTACAGCTTCACCGGACTACATGTTTTTACTCAGACAAGACAACGTCTTTTATACGTTATATATATATATAAAAATATATATATATATATATATATATATATATATATGTGTAGTATATATAATATATAGCTATTTAATATATAATCTATATATATAAATATCATTACATAGTATAAAACAAAGTCCCCTACCGCGTCTGTCTGTCTGTCTGTTCGCGATAAACTCAAAAACTACTGATCGGATTTTCATGCGCGTTTCACCAGTGGATAGAGGGATTCATGAGGAAGGTTTTGGTATATAATTTGTCAAGGATTTTTTTTATAATCAGGGCGGGACAACGTCTGCCGGGCCGGCTAGTAATATATATATAATATATAGAATATTTATAAGAATATTTTAAATTGATGATAAATGAGTATGTTTACTATATAAGTAAATTCATAAAATGATTGAAAAACTTTTACTATCAAATTCAAAAAGATCGCCAGTGTCTATTATAAATACATATTAAGCAACAAATTAACTTTAAAAATAACTAAGTATGTTGGAATCAAAACATATATGAATATTAATATTTCAACACGTGCGTGTATATCCGTAGTAACTCAGTTATTCACTATAGCAATATAATGTGCTTAACGTGAATCATTATTTTACAAAAAATCAGTAGACTTCAACGACATGTTGTACAGGAATGTTTTCGAGGTTCTGCCTAATTGTCCACCTGGTCAAGAATTCGTTAACGACGAATCCGTGAGATTTGGAAGAGGTATGGTAGTCCGGTGAAGCTGTTAAGACCTTGCTAGGTCAATAGCGTAATCAGTTCAAAGAAAAAAGAAAAGGTATGCGTGTACAAAGGGTGCAGGTACATAAATCGAAATATTGTGAGTTGCGACTTATTCATTGAAAATGATCATATTTCCAAGGACTGTTTTAAGAAATAAAGTAATATATGTGAAGTTACAGTCTTATCTACGGAGTAATATATACAATAATGCTGGTGAAGTATAATACTTTATCGTTTGAATACATATAATAGGTATTTACATAAATATTAACTATATTCCATTGAAATTAAGGCAAAAATTCATTTAGGTTATATCCGTAACATCGACAGCTTAACAAAATACTGTTTTATAAAATACACTCACTTTATTTGTTTATCGAGTTATCGGATGTAATTGCTTTTACACGTTTGTTACAGAAAGTCATCAGTATTACAAAAAATAAGATCTCATTGGAAAAAGTTACTTAGACAAGATGCACAGATAAGCCCGGTTTCATCCAGAACATTTAGAAGATGTCAAGTAGGAGATTGTAGTTCACACCGCCCTCATACATTATAATGAATCGTTATCTACTATCAAACTGAACTATATACTAAAATAACAATAAACGTTTTATCTTAACTAATAATTATATTATTCATAATATAAAACAGATCTCATATTACTGACAAATCTCAACAAGGGTATTTTTGGTTCTAGAATAGTTTAACCTATATTATGAATGCAATCAAGCATTTCATTGCTTTATATAAAATCCATTCCATTATTATATAGAATTGTAACTTACAGTGCAAATTTTTATAGTACCTATCCAATTTGGTTGTTCGTTTGTTCATTCGTCGTAATGATCATAAGTAACACTATTATAAAAAAATTGGTTACAAACAGATATCCATGTTTCATGGGAACTACGTGTTATATTTGGGTTAATTTAATAACAATGATGATACTTAAAAAAAAATCAGTGGACATAATTACAAAATCACATACTTGAAGATATAATTATGAAATATTAATTTCTAGGTAAAAAGTTATTTTGCATAGCCAATAGCCGCTGCCACCTAAACTAGACAATCCTGGGTTTCGTTTGAGAGTGCTGAGATGTCGTAAGTAATAATTTTCAAATTAGTAAATTATCGAAACGTATAAATTAATTTGCTACTCTTTATTTCAAAATAAATTTTCATTGTCAATTATCTAGGTTTCTCACAGTCATCAAACTGTAAATGTTATTAAAAATTATTTATTTTGGTTTGTTCTTTTTTTTAATATACGGTTTACGTATACATAATAATTAGTATCATTAGTTCTTATTCAACATTATTATTTAAGCCCTAAACAAAAGTGTAATGATATGTAGACTTAATAATACTCCGAAAGTCGTCTGTCTATAAGTCTGCGTCAAAGTTTTTATGCGTTCTCAATACAGCATTAAGTTTGGCCTTGTGCATAGTAGGCCTACAGTCAAGACGTTAATACAAAGCATATTTCATTTTCTCGATACCGATCGTAGAATATATTACGGTTTTATATTAGTTATGTTTCAAGTAGATATTTACCTATTACGTTAAATAGTAGTGATGTATAAACCATCACGTTGCAACTTTCAGAAAATGTTGTATGTGAAATGAAAATATGATTCATTCAGATTGTGTCGTTTTATAAACGCTTTTACAGCTAATATACGAATTACATTTAGACGATTTACAAAAGATTAGAGATAGATATAAAGAAAACAATAAAACTTACTTTTTATTACTGGAATAATAAAATAACAGTAAAAAGTAGAAATGAACAACACTATAAAGCTATGATATTAACAGGTCGTCATATCATGTATTTGTCAATTATAATTAATTCCAGATAATAATTGTCCAGTGATTTCACCTGGTTGGTGGATTTTGGGTGATCGTGTACTTTAAACGAATGATCCGTCTTATTAGAGCAAGAGCCCACGCCCGCCAGAACTTCGTTATTTTATAAAAACTAAAAGTTTCTCTGTGCATGTGCCCAACACTAGTAAGAACGATCAGGGACTATGGTGTTTGGACTATAGTTACTTGGGCAGATAACAGGTAGTAAAGGTGTATAAAATGGTACCACAATTTCGTTATAGTATAAACATTTATTTTTATATTTTCTTCGGAATAACATCAGACATCCCGTTATCCACTGCCAGACACTTAGCATAGTTGTAAACCCTTACCAGATACCCCTAAAATAAAACAATATATATACTTACGTTATACTATAAAAGCTAAATTTTATATGTGACAAAGTTAGAGGGAGCCAACGGTGACATTGTCCTCCATTTGTATGTATTTTCACAACACGACTGACACTCAAATAAAAAGAAGACTTCTACAACTCTTGCTCTTTTTAATAATCATTTTACAATAATCTCGGAGACAACAATGATGAACTTTGAAACAATAATAAATAATGATCTCACGATCTCAGAAACAATAATAGTCCCTACACAACCTCGTACACACTCTTATAAAGGTACGCTTTCCCTATTTGCCGACAACCCAAGTGAAGGAATTCACATTCTAAGGAAGCACTAATAACGTTCAAATCTATGATTTAGTAGACAGTTTACATATGTAATGATACATATTATTACACTACCTTTATATTTTTTTTATTATTGTTTTTTATCAGGCCCCCGTTCCTCAGACGTATATCCGAGATCTTTACTACGTGTTTATTCCTATAAACTCACCTGCAGTTAAGTGATCACCACCGTCCATAGACACTAGCAACACCAGGGGAGTCGCAAGCTCGTTGCCAGCCTGTGCTTCGGGGAGGGGAGGGGTGAGGTCGGAAGGAGAGGGGGAGGGGGGGAGAGGTGGTTTTCCGGCGCTCTCACTAACCGAACGAAACACAACAATGCAAGCCCTGTTACTTCACGTCGGTTTTCTGTGAGAGGGTGGTACTACCCCGGACGGGCCGACCCATTCATGCTGAAACCAGTAATAGCTTCAGCGTGGCTCTACCACCTACAAAGATTTCGTCAAAAGAGGAGCGCAATGCAAACACGTAGATACATTTTATTGTTAAATAAGAAGGTACAATATAGCTGGTGACATTTCTGTTTTTTTATCTTCCGAAGAATCACCAATAACCATCCACTATCACCATGAATCGTCAATTATTGTTTAATTCAAGTGCTCAACTTTTTTATATCCTTCTTTCGGCGTATACATATAAATAGGAGTTTATATTCCAATTTAATTTATACCCATACTTTACTTCCAGTTTAGAGAATTATAATTGTTCTCAGATTAATAAGTCTACAATTTGACACGAGTGACGAAGATTCAATTAGTTCTAATCGGGAGTTGTACCATCCGATCCAGACATTCTTCTAAAATGAAATTAATGAGTTTTTCGAAATAATGTTTTAGGTAGTTATTAGTAAAGTGTTCCAGTATAAAAAATTGAAATAAAAAAAAATACAAAGACTTCAGGCTTAAGGAAGCATCTACTATCTTTCCACGAAAAAGAATTGCATATTTTTATTCCAGTATATAGTCCTTGAAAAACTTGTTCATTATGAATTTAGTTAATTTGATTGAATTTTACCATGTCTATGTAAATATAAGCTCAAACTTTACCTATCGGTTGGATTGTTCTAAGGTTTAACCTAACAAGTTTAATACAAAGCAATAGACTAATAGGTAATAGCAAAATTTGCAAGACTCTTGCTGCAAGACCAAGACTAGGAGTACTAGACCAAGACCAAGACCAGGTGTATTGACCCAAGACCAGCACCAAAACCAAGCTAAGTCTCGTCTTGCATTGCATTTGGGCAACAATAGTCGCGACCTAGTGGTCCCCCACACAATAGGTTACAATAACTTATAATTACAGCCATGATATTATAATTACTTTCTAGGATTGATTTGCTACAAAAATAAGAGAAATATTTTATAATGTGATGAAGGTAATTAAGAGTAGCTTCCCTTCGACTCCCTTATCATTACAGGCGTGTTTATACTGAGAATAAATATCTTATACTTTTTTGTACATTAGTATTTTATTTGTAAATATCCAATATTTACTGTTCATGTGAACACAAGACGTCAGACTGTACATAAGACCAGAGAATATAATCGGTCGCTATATCTTAGCTATATAAACACGTTACGGCGCGGAAGAAGGCTACGCAACCCAAACATTCTCTTAGGGGTCAGAGAGGTCGTCGATCTCTTCCACGGTACAAACCTCTTTTACTCTTTCAGCTACGTTAACCATACAGTAAAGGAAACCATGCTGAAAAACTAATATGAAACTGGTAGACAGTATAATAAATATATGTTCTTCATTTTCTCACTTTAGATTCTTAATACCTAGAGACCGGAAGCTTAAATGCACATTGAATGCAAAGAATGCACTGTGAGTAATAGCTCTATATTAGTTTGATGTGTTCTAATAAATCTTTACTGGACCCTAGTATGTTAGTTTATGCGCTCCAAAGAATACATAATAATTCATTTGGCTTCTTTGCAATAGTAAATTGCTAAAGGTCTCTCACAGTCAATTGAAAACTAGTTTCTTTTATTACATGAATCACTAAAAGGAATTTTATAAATACAAGGACCTCATTCGTAGATACAAAATTATTGAGATATGTTATAAAATCAAAGAATCAATTCAACACAATGCAATCACTAATTATTTAGCTGTTTAATGATAAATGTATACTGAAATCAATTTATTAACAAGATAACTTATCATTCCGACATAATGTTATCTCTGTATTTCAAATAGATAAAAACAATTAAGATTTCTTTCATATAAGTAGTGATACCCCTAACAGAAGCCATTGCCAAGAGAGAAGATTTTGCAGAGTGATTGTACATCTGAACAATAATGAATTTATTTTTACTTTTCTTCTCGGGACTAGCAACATATTGTTCTGGGCTTCCATTTTATTATGATAATAAGAACGTTGTAACCGTTCCACCGAACTGCCCAGTGGGTCAACAGTGGATAAATGGACAATGCCGTGACATTTGGAGATTTAACTACCCTGATGATGACGCTTATCCTGGACAGATGTCCGAATTACAAAAACGAGACGATTCACAATTAAGGTAAATAAACATATTTATTACGTGTATTGTTAGTACATTAACAGTGACATTTTCTTTTCTGTTTCGGATTGTCATTTACTTTGTAAGTACTGCGTAAAATTGTAACGAGGCCACATTAATTCATAAACGCGGAAAAAGCAAAAGTAAACTAAAGATTGTTATCATGTATTTGAAAGTTATCGGTCGACTAGATTGATAAGTCATGTTTTGTTGTCGTTCTTGAATATTCGTTTGATTTTAACGAGAATTGAGACACAAAAATAAAATGAAGATATATTCATAATTTTAAGGCTAGAATATTTACTGTATATTGGTGTACAGGTTTTTTCTGTATATCTGACGTGAAATGAATTAACACAAACACAACTCCTGAAAACGGAAACTCTGTTTTTACATATAACCTATATATCAGTATTTTCTTTTAAGTAGATAAATCCTTGATATATATACCTTTATTCGACGCTTGCTAAATCACTTACACACTTTCACATAAATGCCACAAAGGACATCATAGAGAGTCCAAACAGCACAAGTTCACATAAATTCAAATTTTTCATTACAGATAATGTAATATTTTTCGTGAATTAATGTTATAAGTCACACACCTTAAAATAATAGACTTTTCGTACTATAATAAAATGTATACATCTTAATTATTGACAGGAACGCTTTCATAGTTCATTCAATTAGGAAATTCCGAGCAGAATTATTTTAAAACAGCCTTTTTGACATATAAAATACTTAAATGAAACAAATTTTAGTTTGTTTCTCAATATTATTATAATACGGCAATAGAAGGTCATCCTAAGTTACTTAGCGCCACAGGGTTACTAAAAAATGCACCTCTTTTCTAAAAATATGCATACATATAAAAAATACTGTCATAACATAACATTTTAACATGTTTTGTCATGAAAAGATTTTAATTAAGAATAGGTAACTAAATATTAATAATAGTATTGTATAATACCAGTGACGATTGCCACCACTTCATTTCGCTTTACGGTTAAGGTAACCTTATGCCTGCCTTTATTGAGTGTTATATTATATACGAAGTCCATCAACTTAATAGATTTGTATTGAAGTGGTAATTATCTGAAACTTTTTTTTGTCCATCGGTCCATTTTTGTGCACACAAAGTGGTATTATAATATTTTTAGAGAATATATTTAGCGACCTATATTTGCGTTATTTTTAGGGTTTTTTTTGTATTATTATGTATTAAATTATATATTGATTGTTTTATATAAAAATGCAATAGATTTTGACAATATGATGTATAACAACAATACATTAACCTCTAGTATCGTGATATTTGGAAAAGGCATACGCGTGGGCGTATATTTGCGTTAAATTATTATTATTCTAAATTGATTTACAGAAATGTTGATAATGTTAATAATATGATGGATAGGAATGTTGTCACCGTTCCGACTAATTGCCCAGACGGTCAAGAATACGTTAATGGCCAATATCGTGATATTTAGAGAAGTTATGCATGCGCGTATGTTTGTGCTTAATTATTTTTAGTTCTAGTAAAACGATATGCATAATGTAATTTATTCTTTTTTACAGAAGTGCAGTAACACCACCTATACTTTTTGACAATATGATGGATAGGAATGTTGTTACCGTTCCTACTAATTGCCCAGATGGTCAGGAATACGTTAACGGACAATGTCGTGATATTTGGAAAAGGTATGTGTATATGTATATTTTCTCTAAATTAGTATCAGTATTAGCAAAACAATGTATCGATGAATTTATTTACAGAAATGTTGAAAACTTTAATAACATGGACAAGAATGTTGTTACCGTTCCTACTAATTGCCCAGATGGTCAAGAATACGTCAACGTTCAATGTCGCGATATTTGGAGAAGGTATGATGCATGCGCGTATATTTCAGATTAATTATTATCAGTTCTAGTAAAACGATGTGCATAATGTAAATTATTCTTTTTACAGAAGTGCAGTAACAGAACCGACACTTTTTGACAATATGATGGATAGGAACGTTGTTACCGTTCCTACTAATTGCCCAGATGGTCAAGAATACGTTAACGGCCAATGTCGTGATATTTGGAGAAGGTATGCTTGTTTTTACATAGAGTGCAACTTCATAAATGTTGGTAAAATACTAGGTCATTTGAATATACGTATATAGTTTTATATAGATATTAACTACATTTTGTTGTAATTGATATCAAAATGAATTTAGTTTATATCCAAAATATCGACAGTCTAACAAACTTCAGTTTTGAAAAACACATTCACTTTATTTATTTACCGAGCAATCGAATTTCATTGCTTTTCACTGAAACAAAGTACACGTTTGTTACAGAAATTCAACATTATTACAAAAAATAACATCTTATTGGAAAGACTTAGAAACAAAAAAGAGACAGACAACCCCGGAATTACTTGAAACAATCAGAGGTATAATCAGTGTACCTAACCAATGCCCTACCGGACAAAGGCCAGATGCTCTAGGATTTTGTCGCCCAATATTGGACTGAACTGTTATTCTAATATGAAACTGAAATATACTCTAAAATCACAATAAACGCATATGAAAATTTAATTTTACCGGTAACTTCATAACACATAGGAAACCTTTATTGTAACTAGTATAAACCTCATACAAGTTCCTTTTTAATTCGAAAATAATTTAAAACAGCACAATTTAACTTGGTAATCCAATAGTGCATTTAACGGTTCATTAATTTGTATAAAAATTATTAATTATTATATACAATTATTCCCGTCATTGTGATAAAAAAATAACTCTAATGTTAATCCGTAGTACTATTAACCGAAGTGTCTCGGTACAACGTATCGTTATTAAATATATTAAATATATAATTTAAATCAAAAATATGCATTTTGTTTCGAATCATTTGAAGATTTATGTCTTCTAATCTGTCCTTAATTTTGTTTCATTTCTTTTTCCGAAAGACGCTCCTTTTATAAATAGATATTAGAAAGATAACATAACAAAATATAATAGTCGTATTGGTAAATGATAAAAAGTCGGTAATGTTACATAAAATATTATTTGAGTTATTTAATAGTCAATACACTTACATACTCGTCCAGTATCTAATACACTTAATCCGATCACAAAAAAACGAACCGAAATTGACCTCATATTATAATTGAAATCTCAAATTTCGTCGCAACTATAACAAGATTTAGATTTATACAGAGGGACCAGAAATATTATAGAATAGTAAGCATGTAAACAAGGCCGTCTTTCACAGCATATAATAGACGTCGCAAGACCCATAGAACGATCAGCGTGCAACACTTCCAAGAAGAGATGGGCTCCAAGTAGTGGTTACTCCAGCTACAAAGGTTAAAGACGACACTGCATGTACATCTCCAAAATATACGGAAATGGAACGTTGTAGTGTAGTGGTATTTAATCCTAATATTAACCCTAACCCTATAGGTACTCGAACTTTTTTTGGGCTTAATAGAGAAGGAGTCTGCTATCAAATTACTTGATAATTGTGTAAATCATGTGACCATTGATTTCAAGGCATTTGACGGACTTTGAAATTACCACGACTCTCTGACTTGCATCTAAATCATGACTGACATTTTTTTTTCGAACTGACTACGCTATTGACCTAGGAAGGTCTTAACAGCTTCACCGGACTAGAATCATGACTGACAATTTTTTGTGACTCTTTATGTAATGTCAAGCAACGAGTCAAGGGAAAGGGAAGTGATTCGTATCATCGAAATCAAAACGTATCCAATCTTGTAATCCGTAATGGCGATGGAAGAAACTATACATTTATACAAATTTTGACGATTTTCCGTACTAAATTACGAATATTTATGTTTTTCTTTAAAATTTCCCCTTTTTCTTTTTTTAAACCACACCCGTATTAAAACCAATAAAATAAAAATAAAAACTTTCGTCTGTCAAGTAGTTTTTGAGTTTATCGCGAACAGCAGACAGACGCGGGGAGACTTTGTTTTATACTATGTAATGATATACTATACATAACACATCGTTGAACGCGAGAGTGTACCTATACTTTCTACGTAGATACTATGAATTTAGGTTGGCACCGACTTCAAATAAATTATTTGATAGCACAGATACTAATATATTTGATTTAATTTTTTGTATTATAATAAACTAGCTGTCCCGCGCGGCTCCGCATGCGTATTTTTTAATATATTAAAGAAATGTGAAATTGTAGGTAGGTGTGTACATGACAGAAATACTTTTTCAATAACAATTGTTTCTACGACACGCACGCCAACTGTAACACGTAACGCGTATATTAGATATGTGAATACGAATATTATATCGAATGGGACGTGATTTATCATCAGCAACATACCTGTAACCTACTATATACCACCCTCAATGCTCACTAACACTACATAAAAAAATAGTGAAAATTTTAAACTATACATTATCGAACAATATGTGTTAATTTTTTTATTATATAGATATAACATGCCCAGACTGTCGATATAATTGTGTTATTCTTATACGTTGCTATAATCACTAAGTTATGTAGATGCAAACGCGGCAAATAAAACAAAATGGCCGCCAAATTGACCAAAATGATAATATAATTCAAATTACATACATTTATTCTAGGAGTCCAGTACAGCGCACTTCTCACGCGCTTGTTTACAGTAAAGAAATTATTTTTGATCAATTTCACACGAACGAATGCACGGGTAACAGTTCATCACTACATAGTGTAAAACAAAATCCTCTAATCTGTCTGTTTATCTGTTCGCGATAAAGTCAAAAACTACAGAATGCATTTTCATGCCGTTTTCACCAGTAGGTAGAACGGTTCATGGGGAAGGTTTATGTATAATTTGTCAAGTTTTTTATTTTTATTATCAGGGCGGGATAACGTCTGCCGAGCCCGCTAGCTTAAAATAAAATAGCTAATTATTTAGTTTTCTGCCAATGAAAGTCCCGTGAAAATCAGTTTAAGCATTTCGGGTATTCCACTGTGGCGAAAGTCGAATAAAAAACCTAAATTGCTTTTTATGAGGTCTGCTATTTACCAGTGAACACCCCGTGAAAATCGGTCCAACCATTTTGGAAATAGCAAAGCGGACGAAGCAATAGAATAAAATAGAATATGTCAATCGCTATAATTTCGGCTATCTGCCAGTAAAATTCTCGTTAAAATAGGTCGAGCCGTTTTGCAGATTACCCCGAACAAACAAACCAACAAACAAACAGACAAAATATAATAATATAAAAATATCGACCGAATATAAAAACATTTTTTTTGTTATTTGTAGCTCCATTTTTGTAGTATTCCAGTATTTGTAGCTGAATATCCATTCACCAAAAAGTTATTATTTATTTTTATAAACACACACTTTTTTTATAATACGTAATAGATTGCAAATAAAAAATTGGAAACAAAACTAACGTAGAATAAACTTTTTGAATAGGAACACAAAATAATCTTTGAAAATGTTTGCGATAGAAACTTACCACGTTACCATGGCAACGTATATAATACTAACGCTAACACACAGCGAAAGCAATCAAAACGAAAAATATGCCCGATTTTGAAACATTCTTCATTGGCGCTCCACTCCTACTGGTCTTAGCGTGATAATAGCCTAAAGCCTATATAGCCTTCCTCGGTAAATGAGCTGTCTAAAACCGAAAGATTTCTTCAAATCGGACCAGTAGTTCCTGAGATTAGCGCGTTCAACCAAACAAACAAACTCTTCAGCTTTATATATTAAGTATAGATTAGTTATTTTTCGCTTTATAGGGTCTTATTGCATATATAGAAAGCGAGTCAAAATGATATAGTACTTTTCATCCCTTTATTTTCCGCTCTTAGTATAAGAATATTTTCTCAAATTTGAATAAGACCATCCCTAAGTATCAGTAATTCAAATAAAATAAAAATCATTGGAATAATTGAAAACTTGATGAAATTAAAAAAAAAAACCATAATTCACCCTGTTAGGGGTTGAATATTTTATTCTTACTTAAATGGGATTACTCTTGAGTATAACCAATTCAAATAAAAAATGAAATACTTATTATTGGTTCTCAGTTAACGGGCCCGGCGGACGTTGTCCCACCCTAATAATAAAAAAAACCGTGATAAATTATATACTTAAACCTTCTTTATGAATCACTTTATCTACTGGTGAAAACCGTATGAAAATCCGTTAAGTAGTTTTTGAGTTCATCGCGAATAGACAGACAGACGTAGCAGAGGACTTTGTTTTATAATTAACGAAGATATCGATTAGCATTCAAAAAAGAACATACAGTCAAATATAGAGACCTACGCCTTATTTAAAGTCGATTAAAAAAGGTGCTTGTGTGAGCATATCTAAGTAGTTTCTATGACTTTGGTGAACTTTAGATATGATAGCGCCAAAAACTGGATCTAAATCGTTGAAATAATTATAATGCCATATGAGTACATATAATTACTGTATAAGTAATATTTTTATTTGAAAATAAGATAAATAAAACGTGATGTAGGTAATTAAAATATTACACGATAAATGTTAATAATGAAGTGCTGATTGTAATTGCATTTGAAGATATCTTAATCTACAAAATAAGTATATAATTAATTCCTACATTTTCCTTGTTTGAACTAGCATCATTTGACAATTGGAGAAAAACAAAACCAATTTGAATGTAAATTTCCGATTAATACAGGACTAATCCGAGGAAGGATCTAAACTACATACGTAGATATCTCTTTATGCTTTTCTAACAGGATAAAAAGTAACCTAAACTCTTTTCGCATGAAGACAGCAAAATAATTGTACGTTATTGTAATCTTCTTAGTCTGCATTACCAAAATAATTATATGTTAATTGAATCAAGTTTATAACTCATACTTGACCAAACGCAAGATTATACAGGTTTCTTGTTGAGAAAAGAACATTGATACTTGAAAGGTCGATGTTGTACATATCAGATGCTTTAAAGAATATTAGAATAGATCGATGCTATGCTCTGTTCGCCGTGGTACACGGGAGACAATAATTATTTTCGCATAGTTTTGCGAATGGCTTCTTGGACGGCTCTTCTGTACAATATAATAGCAGCCACCTCTTGCGAGATGACGTCCTCGCAGAAGGAGACCATCGCTTGCCGTGTCTCTTCGCTGCCACCGCAACCAGAATGCGGCGCAGCCACCGTTATTTTTACTCGATTTGACAGACACTTTTTCATACACAAAGATAGTACTCCTTACATCTCTCTATATACAGTGGTGGTCATATAATTAGAAACACTTCTTATGAATAAAGAAAGTATGACTTCAACGTATAAATGTTCGTAAAAAATATACACATTCAATAATTAATAATCATGCAATAATATAGCCACTCAAATAAAAAACTTATTAAATGCATAAAATATAAAACATATCTTACTTTTAATTACAAAATGAGTCTTACACATGTAGAAGATTATTTTCTCTTACTGGCCGCTTGGACGCCTAATTAGAAACATTTTAAAATAGCATCCATAGTTTCTTTTTTAGAAATTGGATAATAACATTTCTTTCTTGGCTTTTTCTATTATTTTGGCGGCAATTCAAAATTTAATCTGAATTTTATTTTGTTCAAAATGGGCAAAAATAAAAGTTGTGACGCATCAACTAGGCAAATAATTGTTAATTTACATATAGGTCATAAGTGGGCGTACAGAAGAATAGCTAAGTATTTAAATTGTTCTGTTAAGAAAGTTTTTAATGCAATTGATCATTATAAACCACATGGAACTGTTGAAAATGTTCTTAAAAAAGCTCGGCCAAGAAAAACCTCTCCCAGACAAGATACGCTAATCGTTCGTGTTGCTAAAAAAGACCCAATTAAAGGCTTCAACCAAATTAAAAATGAAGTTCTTTCGCCTGATGACCCGAGAAACATCTCGTCATAACTGATACGCCGAAAATTAGTGGAAACTAAATTGTTTGGAAGCATCTCTAGACAGGTACCACTTCTTACCAAGCAACACCGAGAGAAGCGGTTATTATTCGCTAAAAAATATGTTAATTGGACGGTACGAGAATGGAAAAAAGTGTTATTTTCAGATGAAACAAAAATAAATATGGTAAATTTCGATGGAAAGCGCTATGTTAGACGTCCTGTAAACAGTGCTTTTAATTATAAATACACAAGGAGTATAGTCAAGCACAGTGGCGGTAACATTAAAGTTTGGGGGTGTTTTTCCGGATGTGGAGTTGGACCCGTCCGGAAGATTGAAGGTACAATGGATCAATGGCAATACAAAAATATATTAGAGCACACAATGATTCCCTACTCGGACGATCATTTGCATGTAACCTGGATCTTTCAGCATGACAATGACCATGAACACACGGCCAATAGCGTCAAATTTTTCTTTAGCGAACAGCGTATATCTGTTTTAGACTGGCCAGCAAATAGTCCGGATTTAAACCCGATAGAAAATCTCTGGTATATTGTTAAAAAGAAAGTCTGAAACAAACGTAAAACCAGTCAAAACGAATTATATGAAGCATTTGTTGAAGCATGGAATTTAATCCCCCTAGAAAAATGTATGAAATTGATTGAATCAATGCCACGTCGTTGCAGTGCTGTTATTGAAAATAAGGGATACGCCACTAAATATTAATTATAACTATTAGTAGGCTGTGGATAGTAGCTATTTCGTAAATAACAATACTAATTACTAATACAAAAAAAAATAACTGCACTTGTGTAGTGGGATTTATATTGTTTTTCTAATAAATGATAAATCGTTGAACATTTGTTGTCCTATTTATTGTTTAATTTGAAAATAAAAACGATTGCAGTGAAGTATGTTACATAGGGCGCGTTCCACAAGACGTTCACAACGCTCACAACAGCCTTTTAGCCGTTCCACTAGACGACCGCGAGCGTTGCGGTCGCCCCGAAAACGTCATTAATGACGTCATAACAAACACCCACGCGAAGCTCACGACGCCCCATGTCTGGAGATGGGTCGATGTGAGCGTTGACAAAATTGGCGGGATTTTCAATAAAGATGGCGACCGTAAAAATGTCATTATTTGATGCAGTGGGTTTTTGATTGATATTGAAGTCGGTTAATACTTTTTTTTGAAAATTTACTTTATTTTTCCATTTTTAGTGTACATAAATATATTTTACTAGCAGTGCCCGCGAACTCCGTTCCGCCTTAAGTATATTAAAATATGCGCATTTTTGCGGTATGGTATCTATCGGTATGGTATGCGATATGGTTTCAATTGGTTGTACAATAAGTAACGTTTGGTACGAACGCAACCATATCAATAATCTGCGATAGTTTCTACCACCAACTCGGCTACCATCGCTTCACACATAATACACCTTAAGTAATGTAATTACAATGCTTGCGTCATGTTGCAACACAGCAACGAACATAAGCACAATAGGCTCCTAAGAATTGAAGAGTTTTTTTTATAATATTGGTGACAAACGAACATACGGGTACTGATGGTAAGTGATCACGGCCGCCCATGAACACCTGCGACACGAGAGGAAACACAGATGCGTTGCCGGCCCTTAAGAAAGGAGTAGGCTCGTTTCATGAAAGTTTTCTTACTTTGTCACGGATCCCATGATCAGAACCTAACCAAATTCTCATCAAACTACCCTTGAAGTACATCCTTTCCAATAAAAAATGAATCATCGAAATCGGTTAGCGTGATATTGAGTTATTCGTCTATTTGTTGTTTACATAATTAATGCAAATTTAAAACTTATACGGTTTTGCACTGGATGCCGTTGTCGGAACTGGACCAAATTGAAATGGGACCACACGGGAAGTACCAGCTTTCAAATGAAAAAAGAATAATCAAAATCGGTTCACCCAGTCCAAAGTTATGAGGTAACAAACATAAAAAAAAAAAAAACAGTCGAATTGATAACCTCCTCCTTTTTTTGAAGTCGGTTAAAAATGTCACCAAAATTACTAAATATAGAATCCAATTATACAAGATTATGTATAAAGGCCATTACATAACAGACTGAGATCCCGCCAAAATTCCAAACTGCTATTATAGTTCTTCTTTTTAACCGACTTCAAAAAAAGGAGGAGGTTATCAATTCGACTGTATTTTTTCTTGTTTTGGCTCCGCCGAAGCACTTGCCAGTGTCAATGTTTTGTTTCAATGGAGATTACAATATATTTTACACAATAAGTGTTGTATGAATAATTTCAATGTTCCAACAAGATGGTGGCTCTCTTGTTAGAACTTTCCAGGAAGTTTTTGTGACATCTCAGAATTCATGGTCCGTGGTATTATTTTCCATTCACTTTACTTATGCACAATAACCGAACTGTATTACGTAAAACACCACCAATTTTACAAAATATAGAGTCAGATAACCCAAGATTATGAATAAAATATAAAATCCACTACACGACAGACCAAAATCCCGCCAAAAACTCATACTATTATAGTTGTAAATATAAAAAACGGTTGAACGTTTTTATTTTAAAAAATAAAGTCTTAAAGATCGATTTTCACTGTATCAAATAAGTCGATTATGTACATCGATTAAAGAGTGTGATACATATATTGGATTAAGTCGATATATCAAGAATGTTTAAAATTGATGTACTAGTCGTAAATATTTCATTTTATATAATATGTGCATTTACTATCAACGTACCAAGTAGAAACACAAATAATTTGAATTTGCTAGCACAGGAAATGGCACTTTCATTGTTCAAAATAAAGAGTTAATTGGCCTTACACGAAATTGTATATAGACGTACATAATTAGAAAGTGAAGGTTATTATTTATTTACCATTGACAAATATTACTTTTGGTAAGGGATGACCATTTTCTGTTTTAAATCGATTACGTACTAGAATGATTTCTGTTAAAAACTAAGGTTTTATTAAATATCGTCAGGTTTATAATTTATTTAACACCATTATTTTATAATAATGGTGGCACCATTGTATATTTTATTAGTAAAACTAATCATTGTAGTCCTAATTTTACAAACAGCAATTTAGATAAGACTTCACCATTTACAATCGTTGTAAAAAAGTTTTACTATATAAAGAAAAACTAATACACTTGATAAAAGGATAACAACAATCACCAAATATCGTACAGCTATTTTGACTAAAAGTTTTAGAAGCAATTACCTCAGTAAATGTTGTTTGAAGTTAAACTTCTTATGTGAGGACTTTGAAATTTTGATCCGCTCCCTTTTTATGTGATGAAAAGTGGTGGGTGTAAACATTGTTTCGGGCAGAGTGTTAAAAACACCAGTCCTTGTCCAATCACTGAAGTAAAACAACATCAAGAGCGGTCAGTACTTGGATGGGTAACCTAGAAAAACCGCGTGACGTTGACTCTTTGTTATATTTTTTTAATAAAAATATTTCCATGTAATACAAAAGTTTCCCTTTTCTCGTATGTCCTTACGACACACCCAGTTTTTGGTTCATACCGCCAATTTATCTTAGTTCCAACCCTTTAATGAATCTGAGGTTTAGTTGAAATCAAATATAAAACTTGAGAATTTTCTAATGTTCCTTGGCTACACACCACACACAAGTTGAAAATCTGTAACCAAGGATCTATAGCTAAAGATCTATATCTTGGCTAATCGTGTGAATAGGCGATGGTGTGAAAAGTTGTCCATTAAAACACGTTGGCACATGAGACAGTCCTTTATTTGTTCACACAGGGTGTTATGTGTGGCATTGTATAATAAACACAAGTACTACATAGAAATATACACAATAAGAACTTTGTTTTAAAAATTCTTTTAATAAGATGGTCATCGATCGATCACACGATATTCTTAAAAGTTCACTTACAACACAATTGACAAAACCCACACTAAACTAATTACACAGGATGGCACCAATCAGACCATATCGCGATTGATATTCCTGATTGACACCTAAGACCACAACACAAGGTATCAATCAGGAATGTCAATCGCATTATGGTCTGTTTGCAGGTGACTTCTTTTTCTGTCGGTTTGTGGCTATTATTACTAACACTAGTAAAACTCAGCGCTAACGATTTATAATTCTAAGACGCTCCGGTCCGTCAGATAAAATATTCTTTACTCAGTGGTTAAAACCACGAAGAAGGTCCGAGGAAACAGATATGTATTTTATTTCTATCCCTTTCTGTATGTACCTCTCTTTCGCATACCATATTTAACAGAAAATGGTAATTATGTATCTTATTGGGTTATTATGAGTTATCCTCAAGAAAATACGTAGTCCTGTGAAGCTTGCTAGGTCAATAGCGTAGTCAGTTCGAGAAAAAAGAAACATAAGAAAATAGACATATATCACCGAAAAATTTTCTGTAGCTATTTTTTAAGATATAACGTAGTACACTATTTTGGTATGTCCCTTAGAGTTTAGTCATTCTTAGGAAAGGTAAATGCTTCAAAAATATTTTTTACATTTTGATTACAATACTTATCTCTACTTTATCTATACATATAATAAAAATGGAGTGTCTGTATGTAATATCAAAATAAAAAAATTTTACCGATTGGATATGAATGTATACACGCTTCTGATAACAAAAATGCAATTTTTAAAATTTTTGTCGGTCTGTCTGTCTGTCTGTCTATTTGTTCCGGGTAATCTCCGAAACGGCTGTACCGATTTTGAACGGAATTGCACTCGGAGGTAGCTAAAAATTACAACGGGTTACTTAGGCTACTCTAATTTAGACTAGCTGTTAACCGCGGCTTCGTCTGCAATGTTATCTCCACAACACAACGGTTGAACCGATTTCCACGGGACTTTCACTGGCAGATAACTGACCTTATAAAAAGTAATTTAGGCAATTTTAATTTATACTAGATGCTAACCGTGGCTTCGCCCGCAGTGCTATCTCCAAAACGGTTTGACCGATATTCACGAAATTTTCACTGGCAGATAGTTGATCTTATAAAAAGTAATTTAGGCAATTTTAATTTATACTAGCTGTTAACCGTGGCTTCGCCTGCAGTGTTATCTCTAAAACGGTTCGACTGATTTTTATGGAACTTTCACTGGCAGATAGTTGACCTTATAGGAGGTAATTTAGGTTATTCTATTTTAGACTAGCTATTACCCGCGTATTCGTCCGCATGAAATATAGCAA
Source organism: Antheraea yamamai (assembly GCA_036509395.1). Taxonomy (NCBI): domain Eukaryota; kingdom Metazoa; phylum Arthropoda; class Insecta; order Lepidoptera; family Saturniidae; genus Antheraea; species Antheraea yamamai. The sequence continues at coordinate 10,544,026 of AP028433.1, forward strand.
AAATATGTTTTCCACTGTAAACATGTGCATAAGATGTGCGTTGTACTAGATTCCAAGAATAAATATAGTTGAAATTCATATATCTGTATCTATGTATGTAAGTTGAATTATATTGTCCTTTTGGTCATTTTGGCAGCAATTTTTTTTATTTACCGCCTTTTCTTCTACATACTAAGTAACCATAGTAACATATAAGAATATTGTATTGAGTTCAATAAGCACTATTTAAATTATCGAATATTAAAAACTACTTACACAGATATAAAATTTTATAACTTGATTTATATTTATGCAAGATTTCAAGACATTCATTGTTTACAATTCAACATTATAATTATGAATAGTCATTTTGAAGATAGAAGGAGTATTTGTAATAAGATATTAGACCAAACACGTATTACTTATTGACAATATGGCGATATTATAACATCAAAATAATCTTTAAATCATTGTTTTATTAGTTCCTTATACAGTGTAAGTGAGCCCTGAGGTAGTTATATGGTGGGTTAAGGTTCCAAATATGTTGCTGTTGATAAACCTCATTTGACACATTGTTAGTATTATATATCTAATGTATACGGTACATGTTACTGTAAGTGGCGTGCGTGTCGTACTTACAATTGTTTTTCAAGAGCATTTCTATAATTTTATATGGTCTCACAATTTTATATTTCTTTAATACAATTAAAAAAAACGCGTGCGGAGCTGCGGGTACAGCTAGTATAAATATATTATTCTACATATCACAGAACATCTGTTTCACCATGCTACATATAAACCTTCCGGAAGACATTTTATAATCAATAGTGAAAACTTTTTCAAAATTAGTTACATAGTTTAAAAAGGATTTAAGAAACATCCAGATATGAGTGAAAAACAGATATTATTCTATAACATTGATTAATAGTAATTTAGTTACGATAAAAAATTACCAATTGAATAAAATAATAATCGATTGCGCATCCCTACTTAGGCACTTTGCCAACTAACCAGAATCACAACTAAAGGTTACGGTATTGTTCCCAAAAACACTTTTTTTTAATTAAAATAATAAAAAATACACAAAAATAATAAAATATGGTTTGCCTACAAATACCTTGTTGAGGTTTTAAAATTTATTATACTGCAGACAATGTGAAATTTTATTTATTTGTAACTATAACTACGGCAAAATGTCTGAGAGAAAAGGAACTAAAGGTTTGGAATTGTGGTGTAAACGTTTAGTGAGGGATTGTCCTGAAGTGCAAATAGATAACATGACAACATCATGGAGAAATGGAATAGCGTTTTGTGCGCTGGTTCATCACTTCAGACCGGATTTAATGTAAGTAAACCTAGAGTTTTAATTTTTAATGTTACTGCTACATATTGTATAATTAATTTTTAAATTTATAGTGACATGTCAACATTAAAACCAGAAAACATATATGAAAACAACCAGTTAGCATTTAGCATTGCTGAGAAACATCTCGGAATTCCATCCTTACTTGATCCTGAAGACATGGTGGAGAATGATGTGCCAGATAGACTGTCAGTTTTAACTTATTTGTCACAATTCTACCAACGTTTGCATCATACTGGTATGTTCAGTTTATTTTACCATAGATATTGTTTCCAAAATCACTTTTTTCAGTTGGATCATTACTTTAAAAAAAAAAATTAACAGTGTATATAAGAAATTTGTAAAATGTATATACTTTTTTATACCATATTCTGCATTAATTTTTTTTACATATAGTCATTTATTTTAACTATTACAAATTATTTTTAAATCAAAATTAAATATATAAGGTGTTACTTCTTTCTGCCCCAAAGAAACTTATTTAAATTTATCTCAATCAAATTGTTAATTTCTTCAATTTATTTTCAGTCAACACAAAAGTTTCAGAGAATGAGTCGAAAATATCAGTGTCGCAAAACACATCCCAGACAGAGGCACCTGTAAGTATAGAGTTAACCAAAAACTTTTATTACTTTACTTGGCCTAAAATGTAGTATGTGATTGTTTGCATTATGTGTAATCTATTTCCTTAATTTCTTATTTCCTAATTCTAGACTATAATAAGATTTGGAAAAACTGGTTTGGACAAATGCACAGCATGTGGCCTGCCTGTTTATCTGGCACAACGTCTTATTGTATCTCACAAACTATATCACAGGAGATGTTTCCGTTGTTCCAAATGCTCGGGACACATTAACCCTAAAAATTATGATATTACTGATGGATCTGAAATTTTCTGTGATAGTTGTAAGAATGAAAAGACTTTATCTAAATATCTTAATAATAATGATCACGATCAAATGGGTATGCTGGCATTCAATGATGAGGTAGGAGAACCTAAACAACCAATTCTTCCCAAACTGAAAACAAGACCACAATCAATATTAGGTGAGTGTTTTGTAATTCTATGGTTATGGATAGAGAAAGTATGTACTAGTATTTAATATAGCATATAAGATGCTAAATAAATATGCCCTACTACTGTAATATAGTTATACCATTATTTTCCTTAATTAAAAATAGGATAGTATAGGATTTTAAGCCACAACCATTCAACACAATCTGGAGGAAAATGTTGGGACGTCTCCTATAATCTTTTTTGTATTCTATTGCAATTTTCTTAATGCTTAAACTTTCTCTTTATTTAACTTGGATTTTAACATTATAACTTTCCAATTTTTGGTATGTCTATAACTGTATGTAGCATTATTTTGTCTGCATGAGACTTGTAAAATAAAACAATGTTTGTCCCAACTAATAAGATTGTAATATTAATGCCTGTAAAAAAATGTTTATTTGGTTTTCATTTGCTAACATTCTGTTACATACATTATTTTTTGACAATAAGTAAATAAAATATTTTGCACCATTGGTTTGAGTATACCTTATTTTCATATATTATTCACAAAAAATATGAACAAAATAATATGTAAGTAAAATTAACTAAATTATCAAAATATAAAAATTGTGCAATGTGTGTTTATATTTAAGACTATTATAATGTTTTTAGACAAATTAGTGTTTGGTATTGCTTAGAAAAAAATACAACTAATAATCTAACTTATTAGTTTAAAAAATATTACATGTGTTTTATTATAAAAATGTATATTATAAAAGAAATTATTTTCAATTTATTATTGGTTATATGTATGTATAATTTCTGTTACAGACAAAATAAGTTTATTTGAGAAGAATATTGAAAAAGATTTAAATATAGATAATAAAATGACAGGTTTGTCTTTAAAAGATAACATTCAACACAAGAGATTAAGTAATACTAGTGATATACAAAATGAAGCTGATTTAAAAACCCCATCCATTAGTAAGAACTTAGAAAGTGATTATTCACAAAAGAACGGTAAAGAGCCAGTTTATAAAAGTAATATTGATAAATTCAATTTTTTACAAACACAGTTAACTGGAGATGGGGATGGTTTAGATGTTGTTAGTATTCCAGCAGATAAAGATATAAGCAGCAATAAGGAATTAATAGATATAAAACACAACAAAGAAGACTGTTTAAATGATACTGATAAAGATTTGAACAAAGTTGAAGAAGTAAAAGATGACAAGTTAAGAAATGTTGTATCTGAAAAAGAGAGTAACATAACAGATGATAACAGAATAGCAAAAACTCAGAACATCACATTGAATGTGGATGTGTCACCATTAGAACAATTAAGTAATAATGAACATGAGATAGTTATCTGTGTTCCACCCAGACGAAAGAAGCAACAAGCTTTAGAAAAAGTCCTACCGATTATTGAAAAACCACAGATAATAATAGAACCAGAAACTACAGAGTATCCTGATCACTTGAATCCATTTTCAGACGATGAAGATGAGCCTGTAAGAATAATATCAATCCTAATTTTTTGTGACTACCAATTTAGCAGGAAGGAGTACACCAAATAATAATATAGTATAAAAATGAAAAGTTTAAATTGAAATGAATACCCATCAGTAGTCACTATAGCATAAGAGCATTAGCAATTGATTATACTAGGCTGGTCCTAAAATAGACAAAACTGCAAAGTGTATCAATATCAAATTTAGTATGAATTATTGTAGAGGGTATTTTCATTCTATTAATAGTGCATATCAATAGTAATTTATAAGTAAAAATATTGTTTATTTAATTATACATCAAAAATTATGGTCACAAATGTAACTTCACAAAAATAGTGGAATTGTTGTCAAAGTAAAGCACCTTGTTAAAAAATAACAAACAAAAATTTATTGCAGTGTATTGTGAAAAACCTATATTGGGTGACTGGTTACTCGTTAGCAATATTTTTGCAGGATACTCAGTACTAGATACTCGTTCTAAATCAATTTAAAAAATAGGTGCTTAATATTTTACCTAAGTATCTAAGAAATACAAAAATTATAGTCAATTCTCTACCGGTCTATGTTAAAGCACAGTGTCAATGACCGTTGGGTATGAAGTGAAAGTGAAGCCACCCAACTAACAAGGAATAATTTATCGAACAAACAAAAGGGTTCATTGTCCGTTTTATTATCGAAGGTTAGAAAACTCCGGGACGCCGCTCGCAGGTTTGGTCACCGGTCATTCAACATTGGTGTATTTAATTTTGTACCCATACTTTTGAGACTCTTAGGACAAACTTTAACTTAGGTTCTCTTTGTTGTTTATTAGTATTTGTTTTGATATTATTATTTTATATGTTAAATATGACCATGAACTATCACACGATTGAAGGTTGTTACTCTTTAAACAGTCTCAGTGTATAGTCAATAAATTTTAAAATTTGTTGATTATTATCCATTTAGATATATTCCAATACCTTAAAAGATACTAATAAAATTTGACTTTAATTTCTAGGGAGAAATCACTAAAGAAACCAAAAAGATAAGCACCAATCCCTTTGGAAGCAGTGATGAAGAAGATGATGAAGTGCCTCCGATACAGGCTTCACCAAAAACTCAATCTAATGAAACACCTTCTAGGTACTCATATAATTTACTACGAAATAATAGTTTTTGATTGTTGATTTACTACATAAATATTATTAATTTTAGGCGGCGAATAATTGCTGTAAATCCATTTTGGTCAGACGGGGAAGAACATTCCTCAGATGAAGAAATTACATCTAATAGGTAAAATAAATACACTATTCATATTTTTCCAATACTCTACAAAACGTAGAGTCATATCAATTAGCCATTTGAAATATACAACCTACATTTCCTTTATCGACCTTTGACACTGGTTTTAAAATGAAATACTAACCCAATGCGCTCTGCGGATTACAATAAACATATGGCTATTACCATACCTATGTAACAAAGTTTAAACTACTTGCCGCGCTAAAATTAATGTCAAAACTTAGTCCAATAAAGACGCAGATTTAAACGTTCCTATACCTGTATCATTTTAATAACTTAAAATTAGCGTCTGCTAAACTTCTTTAATAATGAATGATGACAATGTCTTCCCATACCTACATTGATTGCAACTAGAGACAAAACTTCGCAACGATAGACGCAGGCATGGAACAGCTTTATAGTGCACAAGAAAATAAAATTTATACTAGAACTGGGTATTTGTCTATGAATTACAATATTATCTGTGACTTAAGCATATCACAATATAATACAGACCGTGCCTATCTTTCTGACTGATTCGTATATAGATGCACAGAACACAAATTTAGGTATAAATATATATTATATCTATAACACGGAGGCAGTCTAAGGCTAAATAAATGGCAATTTTAGATTCCCACAATAATATAGATGTAAACTTTTGACTATATTATATGGAAGGTCCAACATAAAGCTATATTTAGATCGACCAAAAAGATTAAAGAGAACTCTAACTAAGGAGCAAACTGACTAGAGATATTATGTATCATATTATTTATGAAAAATTATTATTTTCCAGTTCTAAGATGTACAAATCTTCAATAACGACCAGTACACCAAACCTGCCATCAAGCACACCGCGACGTAAAAAAACGAAAGCGCCTCCACCACCACCAGTAATTGTAGTCTCCGAAACACCACAATTAGAACAGTCATCAGTTTCTATGGACGATATCGCGAGTATATCATCATTAAGTTCATTCAATTCAGAAAACGTGAGTATTAACATATAATTGAATAAACACAAATATAATCAACCATTTTTGACGTGAAACAGTGATGGTTTAAATCAGTTGTTTATGTAATTAGCAATAATAGCACGATTTGTTTTAAACACCATCTATACTTCATACTGCATATTATTTAGCTGTAAATGTTTGATATTTTTACATTATCATGTACATATTATTTATAAAACAATTGGTTACTGTGACGCTAGTTTCATCAATATAGTATTGGTCCTCATCCAGTTAAATACTTTTGTTACGTTGACCATTGCATGCAGCAATGAGGGCTGTGTTGATATCGTGTTCGGACACAGCGTCGATGAACGTAGGTTCTAATCCTAGCAACTGAGTCCGAGCTTTCGAAGTTTAGGAAAGCATTGTGATGAAACCATAGCTTGGTGGTAAGGTTCTACCACCCTCAACTTGTAAATCTGTCACCAAGCACCTGTTGATGTGATCCGGCAGTTGCACTCGGAACCCAGCCCCCTCTAGGTTCAGGGTGTTTATCATCTTAGACCACGTCAATTAACACCAGATTGCGGTTAAACTCTAAAACCTATATAGTAGTAGGTGGTAGAGCCACGCTGAATTTATTACTGGTTTCATCATGAATCGGTTGGCTCGCCCAGGGTAGTACCACCCTCTCACCGAAAACCGACGTGAAGTAAAAGTGCTTGCATTGTTGCGTTTCGTTCGGTCACTGAGAACGCCGGAGGACCACCACCCACCTACCATTCCTCCTCTCCCCTTCTTCCTTCCCATCCTCCTCCTATCCCCAAACACAGGATGGCAACGCACTTGCGACTCCCCTGGTGTTGCCAGTGTCTATGGACGGTGGTGATCACTTAACATCAGTTGACGTTTGCATCATATGATAAAAAAAAACGTATAAAAAAATGTAGAACAAAATTGCCCTTTTATGGTATATGGTATGCTACCATTTCAATGAATATCTTTGAAAATGTCATAGATTTAAAATTACACGCAACAAACGACAACATGTTTGTGTGAAGATTTTTATGTTGCTTCTGTGAATTTTATGAGCTTTAAATATAAAAAGTTTCAAAAATGTAATCAAATCTAATACTTATGACGCTATATTAGTACATCGCAACCATGCGAAGCCGGTGCGGTACGTTAGTATAAGATAGTTGATCAGCTATGGTGTTTTTACAGAAATCTCAAGAAAAGCATACACCGTTGTTGAATAAAAGGAGACCAGCACCAACACCTACTGATAGTATGTCAACTATGTCCGGTTGTGAAGGATCCATGGAACATGGTGTTGACACAACAGGAATACAAAGTGTCAATTCTAGTTTAGGTATGTATATCTGTAACAGAATAACTGATTCACTGAGGAGTTTATGGCGGGATCTTTGTCTGTCATGTAGTGGATTTTATATTTTATTCATAATCTTGTCTTATTTGACTCTATTTTTTTTATATCGGTGGTGTTTTACATAACATAGTTCGGTTATTATGCACAAGTGAGGCGGTTGGGAAATAATACCATGCAGTGTAGATTCTTGACTTGCCACAAAAACTCCCTGGAAAGTTCTACAAGACGGCCACCATCTTGTTAGTTCATTGAAATGATTACAAGAAACTTGTAATAGCATTACCTACTCGACAATACCAGTAATAATGTACTAGAAGGTTGGGCGCGAAAGATAAAATAAATAAAACTTTTACATATGTTGTGCTATTTATAGATGTGAAAATAAAATGTTTTGCTCAGGTACACGACGTACGAAAGGACCTGCGCCCGGTTTGCCCCTACCGGAACGCCGGGAAGTGAAGCTTCAGATGTCACCTGAAGAACTTCAAGTACAACTTGACCTGCTGGAGACGCAACAACTAGGCCTCGAGAGACAAGGCGTCCTCATAGAGAAGATGATTCGGGACAAGTGTGAGGGTAAACATAATCAGGAGCACATTTTTTTTATTCGTATGAGCACATTTCTGTCGGCTCTCTACTTTATAAAAGTGTTATTTCACGCCTATCACTATACTTTCTAAATTGTCACAGCATTCGCATACTTTGAATGTGAATGCATTCGCACATTATTATTCTATGATAATAAAATAATATGAATATGGTATTCGGAATGTAGGTGCAACTCGTTTCAGTTTGACAAAGAAAAAATTGCACTATAATCAGAACAAATATTGAATTGAAGTTACTATGGCGCAGTGGTAGTGAGTTCGGACACAACGTCGACCGACGTAGGTTCAAATAATTGAAGTAATACGTAGTATTTGGTGAAGAAAAACAATGTGTTGATACTATAATATGGTAGTGGGTACTTTTTTAAAGTCCGCCTGGCTGGTTACTACCCTTACGTTTAAAATCTACAACCAAGCAACTATAAGTGTCTGTTATACTTAAAGAACCAGCGCCCTTCTTAAGTTATGTTGGTCGAGTGATTTGGCCGATGGAATATCATCCGGTGTCCGCAGGTTCGAACCCCGGCAAGTAAGTAATAAATAATTTGGAGTTTGTGTACCCACTACTAATTCACATTGATAATGTCATCGTTATATTCATATTTTTAATATTTGTTGACTATATGTGAGTATTTCTCCACAATTTATTATAAATCGCAGAAAATCAGAACACTCCGGTAGATTCTTTTCATCTATATTTAATTTGTGAAATATAATAATAGGCTTCCCGTTGTTCTTTAATAAAGATGGCGGCTACTTTGATTACTATACTATTATAGGCTAAGATTAATGTAGAATCATACATTTAAATTTAAAACCATTTTTTTTAAATAAACTATTTATAAATCATCAAATGTTGAATCCCTAAACATTACATTGTTATTGTTTCTATAACATTTCTTACATTATCTATATAAAGAACTGCTGAAGCTATTTGGTTAATTTCTTTTTCGTTGTGTTAGTAATTGGCAGGATATGGTTTGTTTAAAAAAACGATGTTTGGAAAAATCATACGGTAAAGTGAAAAAATTGATTTGAAAATATTCCATATAAGAAGTGAGTGTGTGAGATAGAAAACAGTATCTTATAAAATATCGACGGAATCGTCAGAGTGACGTTCCCTTGTTCCACTGTTAATTATATGGTACTGTGGATTACTGTTAAAGGGAAATTTGGTTTCATTTTCTTCTTTAGTATACTCGAGCAAAACTGCGTCGGAAAGCTAGTTAACTACAATATTTACTTTGAGTACTATCCATATTAGATTTTACTTCTGATAACTCCTTGCAAATATGAATTAAAAATCATAATAAATTATTTATATATATTTTTTTTTATTAAATATACTTATTTAGACTTATTATCCCTGTAGGTGACGAAGCATCTTCGGTGCCACAAGAGGAAGTTGAAGATCTGGTTATACAGCTCTGTGAGTTAGTGAATGAGAAAAACGATCTCTTCAGAAAGCAGACAGAGTTAATGTACATGTAAGTGTTTTAATAAAGTTAGCACTAATTCATTAAACAAAAAAAAAGGTAAACAAACCGTTTTATGTTCATCAACATTCTCCTAATACATATTTTAGATTACTTATTTACAGTGCTTAACTATAACTTGATATTGATTATTATTATAACACATTTTATTCGAATCTATTGCGAGACTTGAATATAATCTTATAAATTGAAACAAATAACTCTGCTGTCAGTATTTATAGTAAAAATTTATTTCGTGTATCTCGGAAACGGCTCTAACGATTTAAATCAAATTTTGTATATTTATTAGATTTTCCTTTATAAGTTTATCTATATAGCTGCCTTCCTTGAAGAAACGCGATTTGCTAACAAAAAGCTTTTTTTTAACCAACGAGCGAAGTTCGGTTGTCCAGGTACTAGTATTAATACTAAAGATTCGAAGAAGATCATAACTAATGTTACTGGTTAGACCCACAAATTAAATATCTTCAGCTTAATTCAGTTATTATGAACAGTTTATTATAAATTTTACAAATGTGGTCGCTCATCATGTTGGATTTTTAACTCAGTCGCATAATAAATGTGTTTTAACTCTACTATGTATATGTCTATAAAGATGTAACATTCCTGTTAGATCATGTAGAGAAAAGAAAATGTAACTACGTAATATTCCTTTTCGTTATTAAAATGCCATAAATAAAAAAATACATAGTCAAACCTGAATAAGCGAGAATTCAAGGGACCGCAATCTCTTTTTCACTTATGCTACTCCCATATCTGCGAAACTAAGCTTCGACTACTTGTCGTGCTATAATTAACGGATAAAATCATTCGGATAAAGATACAGATTATACGTTGCTTCTCCTGTGTCTTTCCAATGACTCGACATTAGCGTCTGCTAAACTACTTTGATGTGTGTAAAAACTGCCAGCCCAGTTATCGTGCTGCTTCTATCGACACGCTGCCCGATAGTTCGTAACGCATAACGATAATGTCTTCCCATATCTGAGTTTAGTGTGACCATAGACATAACTTCGTGCCGATACACATAGATATGGGAGTAGCTTTATAGAGGATTCTTTCTAAACCAAGGTTTTCACATATAAAGGTGTAAGAGTGTATTTACTTATTTATAGAGGTTTAAAAATACTACAAATATATAGCTTACTAGCCTCTGCCCGCGACTTCGTCCGCGTGGAATAGTTACTTTGCGATAACGCTAACACACAGCGGAAGCTCTCAAGAGGAAAAAAGCCCCCATGTTGAAATATTCTTCATTATTGCTCCGCTCCTATTGGTATTAGCCTGATGATATATACCCTATAACCTTCCTCGATAAATGAGTTATATAACACTGAAAGAATTTTTCAAATCGGACCAGTAGTTCCTGAGATTACCCCCTACAATGTCAGAAACTCACAAATTCACAAACTTTACCTCTTTATAATACCCATTGTTATTATTATATTACTAGCTGTACCCGCAGCTCCGCACACATTTTTTTTTGTATTGTATTAAAGAAATATAAAATTGTGAGACCATGTACAATTATAGAAATGCTCTCTAAAACAATTCAATTTAAAAATTGCATTTTTCAAATCAAATTAATTTTTTTTATTCGGTTTAGGCTCTAATAAAGCGCTTATCAACGTCAAAACTCCCACCGGTTCAAAAAACAACTCAGTCATCGAGAAGAACCGGCAAGAAACTCGACACATCTTTTTTACATATATATGTTTCGAATACATTATACGTTACAATACCGTTTTTAATGGATGCATAGAGATGAGTCAATTCCAGACATCACCATCGTACCATTCGATTCATCGTAATCATTTTGTTATCAGAAACGTGTATACTTTCATACCCAATCAGTATTTTTTTTTAATTTTGATATTACATACAGACACTTTACACACAGCTGTCCTCCATGAATAGTTTACCTTTACACTAGAATCACATACGGTTAGGTGCTACGACTAAAACCACAGAGATCGCAGGTTTCAATTCTGTATGATTCAAAAATATTTAAAGTTTGTAGTTTGGTTAATTTGCAAATTGTTTTTGTTAGTCGCTGAGGTCGTCCTATATATGAAAAGACACGCGTTTAAAATTATTTTGATTTTTCAGACGCAGACAGCAACGATTAGAACAAGAGCAAGCCGACATTGAGCACGAGATCAGAGTTTTACAATCACGACCGGCCGTCAACAGGATTGATGCTGATAAGGTTTACTATCCTCTTGTTTTACATAGTAATTTAGTATCTGAATGCAATTATATTATAACTATAAAGCTGTAGACACTTTTTTTTTTCTTCGAACTGACTACGCTATTGACCAAGCAAGGTCTTAACAGCTTCACCGGACTACTAAGGCGAGCGCTTAAGGCACTCAGCCGATTTTATTTTGACAACTAGCTCAAGGGTATGCGGCACACCTCGGCTTTGACAGTTGCCTGTTACATGCAATTCGCGACCTATGTGAGCTAACCTAAGCTAAGCTAACTATTCATACATATATGAGTTGTTGAAACATATATGTGTACCAAGCATACATAACTCAATAACTCTTATATATATTTCGTATCGGATAATATTCTAAACTATTTCAGTTTGATAAGGGAAAAAAGATAAGACCCTTCCACTTGCATGTGTAAGCGTGTATGCGTGCACGTGTGTGGAGGTGATATGTGTAATGTTGTCGCAGTGATGTAAGATTTTGTGTCACTGTATCGCGCGAGCAGCGTACTCAAGGGCTCCACACCGAGGGAACGGACCTAGGCTTGAGCAGCTGCCGAGGGGGGCCTAGTCTGGTGTGTGGGAGCTAAATTTATTCCTAGACCACGGCAGGGTGATCTGTGGTTACGCGGGCGTGGGCGTGAGCACGCTCTGTTTGGAGAGACAGGCTGGTACTGATCGTTCACTGCCGTTATTTCATCGGGAGGGTCGGTAAAAATATGTCGCGGGCGTCTTTTACAACGCGCAGCGTTTGGTACGGGTTCGTATTTTGCGGCGGATACCACTAACGGACTGGGATGATTCGCGGCTTTTTCAAAATAACTGATCGTAAGTGATTTTACGTACGCCCAGATAGAAGGCATCTCTAGGTCCCTATGTAGATCAACTCTCCGGATGTACCACGGGGCACCGGTCACTTTACGTAAAACGCGGTTTTGAAGAACCTGCAACTTATGAAAATTATCTTTCGACATATGCGCAAAAACGGGACTGCTACATGTCATCACGGGACGGATACACGTCTTATACAAAGTGAGCTTGTGTCTGAGGGACATCTTACTCCTATGACAAAGCAACGGATGGAGACGACCCAAGACCATAGCGGCTTTGTTTCGCACTCTATCTATATGTGACTCGAAATTTAAATGTTTATCTAATGTAACACCGAGATATTTGACCTCGTCGGCCCAAGGTATATCGGTTCCGTATAGCCTGATGGGCTCGAGGTTGTTACTACGTCGTAAAGGATCGAAGAGTATCGCGGCTCTCTTATCAGGATTAACTTCTATGCGCCATCGACGAAACCATTTACCGAGTGTGAAAAGGGCCTTTTCGATGCGCTTCCTAAGAAAGTCCGACCGCAAGCTGGAAGTGTAAATAACGGCATCGTCAGCATAGCAACCTACTTCGACCAGTTTAGACCGAGGTAGGTCACTGATGAACAGATTGAAGAGCGAGGGCGCGAGTATGGAGCCCTGTGGCACACCTGAGCGTATCGGATGGGGACTGTAGACACGTTACCTACATGATATATTGACAAATCATAGGTCACGATAACGCACACATATGTAAAATAATATTGTAACGCCACATTATCTTAGATAAATTGTGAAAGTAAGGTGAAAAAGAAATAGTTATATTTTGCTTAAATACGATAATGTTAGGCAATGGTATTGACGGGGACAGTCAAATATGAACCCAACTTTCAACCTGTATACCGAAAATCGGTGGAGCATTTTTCCTTGCATAAGACCCAATTTCCTAGTTGACAAATAAAGCAAGAGAATGAGTACTTATCCAACTATCAACATTTAAGGAAATTTGTAACTTGAGTTATATTCTATTTCATACAATATATATTTTTTTTAATAGTAATTTCTTTCCTGCTCAACCCTAGTGATTAAAAAAAAATGTACCTCTTAATTTAGTAGAAAAATAAAAGAAAAGTACTTCCCTCCTCTAGCACGTCGCCTCTTGGTTACTTCTTTTATTTATATTATTAACATATAGGAACATACATAATCATACTACAGTATAACCTTAATAAGTTAAAATCCAAGGGAAACACAAAATATTTTAAGTTATAGAGCTTTTAAGAGTTTATGTTACACTCTAGGTGGTAGAGCCACTCTGAAGCTATTACTGGTTTCAGCATGAATGGGTCGGCTCACTCGGGGTACTAGCACAGAAAACCGACGTGAAATAACAGTGCTTGCATTGTTGCGTATCGTTCGGTCAGTGAGAGCGCCGGAGGCCCCTTCCCCTTTCCCTTCTTCCCCCTCCCAACACAGGCTGGCAACGCACTTGCGACACCCCTGGTGTTGCAAGTATCTACGGGCGGTGGTGATCACTTAACATCAGGTGACCCACATGTTTTGGTTTGGACACTGTTTGAACCACATAAATAAACATTGCTCCAAAATAGGAAATTAAGTATTTTTTCGCCTTTTACAAAAAAACTTTCTCTCGATTCTCGTTTCTTTTTCTTCTTTTTAATTATAAGTGATAATGTACTTTCGTGTATTACAAACTGAGACGCAACATCTTTCCTTTTTAATCCACTTTTCACCACTTTTATCAGCGCATGTTAGTGCTGTTAACTTTCGTTTTGAACTCATTTTACTTAGGTAAATTTTATCACACGGCACAGTTTCCTGGACAGTGATCAACAACTAATGATCGAAGTAAGCCGCTCACCTAACCACCGCAAATACAGCTTTTAGGGATATCAAAGAAACAATAGCTGATGATTGTATACTTGTTGTTTGTGTTAACAATTTAACTTGTAAACACATGCAAGCAATAAATTTCGAGAAACCTTTTGTTTTGTACATTCATTCGAAATGACTGATGAATGATACAGAACTCATCGAAACATTTCTTTAAGTTACTGAGGGCTAATACTGAAGTTATTAGTTTAAGTTATCGAGGGTGCGTATTTTAAGTAATAGAGGGTTTAAGCTCTGAGGGCAAGGGAGCAGATTATTTTTTGTAGTTATAGAGGTTTTTACCTTATCGAGGTTCTACTGTATATTTTTGTCACAATCGATGTTTATACGAAGTGATTTATTATAATAAATAAGATTTATGAGGTACCCTGAATAATTGATGGAATTATATGACAGGTGCGAGAAGAGGTACTGGTATCAAGGTTGGTGGAAATAGTGCGCATGCGCGACGAGCTCGTACAGCAGATAGACGCCGAGAGGCGACGCGAGCGGCAGGAGGATCTCGCTATTGCCGCCTCTATCGCCAACAAACGAGGTACATAATTAAACAACATTTCTATTAATTATTAAAAAGTGACGAATTTACACAATTCACTTTCATAAAACCAAACTATAACATTACTAGCTTCTGTCCGCGACTTCGTCCGAGTGGAATAGTTACTTTGGGTTAACCCTAATACGCAACGAAAGGTCTCAAAGGGAAAAACGATTTTGAAATATTCTTCATTGGTGCTCCGCTCCTATCAGTCTTAGCGTGATGATATATACCTAGTCTTGCCATAAATACTGAAACAAAGAAAAATAATATTTTCTATTACAAATAACATTTATTACTTCTACAGTGTGTTAGTTTAATACATAAATATAAAACAATTTAAAATATAAAAAGCTTATTCGAAGTGATCTCAATTGGCTGTAATATAATCCTTTAAAGGTTGAGGCCAGTTATCAATAGAAGCATGCACTCTTTCAATGGGAAAATTCTTCACTGTCAATCGTACGGATTGTTTTAGGGACTCCAAATTATTATGACGTTTAGAGCAAGCCGTAATCTCTAAAACTGACCATAAATCATAATCCAGCGGATTAAGATCGGGACTAGATTACGGCCAGTCTTCAGCACTGATGAAGTCCGAAACGTTCGTTACCAACCAACACTGCGTAGACCGAGCTTTATAACCCGGCGCCGAGTCTTGCTGGAAGGATCATTCTTGGTTATTGAACATGGCGTTGTTAAGGGGCTTCACTGCCTTCTCAAGAATGGTATCTTGATACACTTGTGCTGATATATTGATACCTTTCTCACAAAAGTATGGCTCAGTCACTCCTTCATAGCTAATACCCCACCAAACCATCACTAAGGTCGGATAGTGCCCACGTTGCACTCTGTCGACTAATTGGGAAGCTTCCTTAGAGCTTTGAGCATAAATACGGTTATTTTGTTTGTTAAAATGTTGCTCAATTGTATAAATTTTCTCATCCGTAAACTAATTTTTTCTGTGACCTCCTTTTGTGTACCGCTTCAGTAGTTGTTTCTTCAATTTTACCACCCTATTCTTTTTTAAATTATCAATTAAGAAATGACCAGTACGTCTCTTATAGGCTGCAAGTCCTGAGTCATCTTTTAAAATACGCGAAAGAATTCTTCAAATCGGACCAGTAGTTCCTGAGATAACCCCTACAACCAAACAAACAAACCCAGCATTATAATATTAGTATCGGTTTGTAATATACTACACGTGTCATTAGATCGTTTATCCTCTAAAGTGACTGTGTAGATGACGTTGGTAATATACAAAGCTCAGTAGAAGACTAGTTCCTTGTTTATTTTTGTTTAAATACTTCAATATTTCAGAGGTATAGAGTTAAAACTGGTTATGTCCTTGGAAAACAATTTTCTCTTTACAGTTTAATTATAATAATTATGCACAATAAAAAAAAATATTCAAAAGGTAGATAACTAATAGGCTTAACCAGTTTTATCTCCAAGTATTGGACACAATCAGTTTTGATTCTACCTATAACTCTGATTCATAAAGTACAATACAAAATCATTGATTATAGACGTAAGCAAATTGTATTAAAAAATGATAATTTTGATTACAGCCCAAAGAAACAATGAATCGACAAGTTCGTCAATGAAATCTGTAGAAGTAGTGACACCGAAGAAAAACAAAGTCAAAGACAAAGTAAAAAAGCAATTCAAAAAAGTAAAACATAGCGTAATTTCAAAGAAGAAAGAGGATACAACAAATCGTAAAGAAGGCAAACAGGAAGGCGAAAAGAAATCAAAATGATCGTTTCTTCAACATGAAAAGACAAAACCTTTATCTATTTTTACAATTAAAATCTAGGTACTTTCGTATTAAATGCACCGTGCTCGGCGGCCGCTGACGCGGCCGGCTCGCGATACCTTTTTTCACAAGTCTAACCTAACTTAATCAAACTAAAACAAAACAGTTTCGTCTCGGTTAGGTTAGACTTGCGAAAAAAGTTAACGCGAGTCGGCCGCGGCAGCGGTCGCTGAGCGCGGTGCATTTAATGCGAAAATACCGAAATCCATGTTTATGTTTTCATATCACGTACTAAAAGTACATTTAAGACTGAAACATTCCACTATAAAATTAGTTAATAATTAGTCGAACAATTGTATGTGTTAAAATTAATCAAATGGGAAAAGAGCCGTTTCTGTCAGCACAGGTTCTAGAAATTTCGAAAACGATATATGACAACAAAATTAATGGAACTAAAATAAGCTACTAATAAAAAAATGCAAGAAGTATTCGAAAATGAACAAAATATTATAAAAATGGCGGCGGGCTGAAAGTGTTGAATTATGTGGAATATGTTAAATAATATAATCTATATAAATAAAAATCAATTGCCTCACGCATTACGTAAGCACTAAAGTGGGGTTATTTTTGATGACATAAGAGATGGAGGTCTGAGTAGTAATAACATCAGCAATATTTATTATTTACTTTTCGGTTTTTATATAAAATTTAGTCGTTACGTACGCATGATAGCGAGGAGGAAAAGAGCTTTGACGACAAAGGGAAGTGGGTCAGAAATTACAAAAATTCTGCTTACGTAATACTAAAACGGTCCCAAAGCGCATTACTTTAAAACGGGTTCACTTATTTGGCTAATTATTTTTTGTTGTATTTGTAATTATCAGGACATGGTTTGTATGAAAAAATATATTTTAAATACGGAAACGTGAAAAATTTGGGTAAAAAAATCTATATAACGAAAAAGTGAGTGAGTGAATGAAACAGGTCAGTACCGGAGATCTCCAAAAATATTGGTCGACTTCGAGAACCTTATCTTTTTTCTACATGTCCTTTTCTGTACTTACGTGTATGTAAAATATAATTATGATTAGTTGAGTAGTTAAGGTGAGAAAGTGACTCACTTTCGCATTTATAATATTGACTTCAGCCGCCATTTTATTTCATTATTAGCTGTTCTCGCGACTTCGTCCACGTGGAATAGTTACTTTGGGCTAACGCTAACATGCAGCGAAAGCTCTCAAAAAGAAATAAAAACGATTTTGAAACATTCCTCATTGCTGCCCCGCTCCTATTGGTCTTAGCGTGATATATAGCCTTCCTCGATAAATGAGTTATCGAACACTGAAAGAATTTTTCAGATCGGACCAGTTCCTGGGGTTAGCGCTTTCAATCCAACAAACCCTCCAGATTTATAATATTAGTATAGATTTGGTCGTACTGTAACAAGAAAATTTGGTTTCATTTTCTTCATTAGTACTCTAGTGCACAGCCGGGGCGAATAACTAGTCAGATATAATACTGAAATAGCAATAATTAACTACAAGTAAAATAACTTGATCGAAATCTATCTAGTAGTTTTTGTATGATGCGAACATAAAGGCAAACCTCCAAAATTGTATTTATATAGATTATCTATTCATATAATCGTTTTCTTAATTCTAAAATTCGTACTAAACGTGCTATAAAGAACAATCAGATTGAATTTTTGACATTTTTATACCATCCGGTGGAATTACGTGCCAGATTTAGTAATAACATAAGCTCGATTTGACATTCGTTCAAACACCAAACAATTCTAATAATTATACTTATTTCGCTGCTTTATACGTACACAACTTGACTAACATTTCCTTCTTTATTTATTTATTTTTTAATCTTAATTGTTTATTCCATATTATAAGCAGTTCATTTTGTACTTAATATAATAACAAGTATGTAGATATGTCTAGCTTTTATTTTCAAATTATTAAATAACAGTATTATTTTACCATTTCACAATATCGCTTTAAGTTAAGACAGTACTTTGAATTATAAATTATTTTTTACACTATTACGTGAATAATATCTATAAAATTCGTTAACTAATATATTCCAACGGCTTGACACGCTTGTAATGTGATATCTATTTTCTATTCATTCAGTGGGGATTATATGCGATATACTCATTTTTATGTGAGGTAATATATTCTTTTATCATATTTAAAATACAGCATGAATGGTTAGAGTTACAATATTCTCACAGATTATTAATTACTTGCTTCTCGTTCTAAATCCATTAAAAAATAGGTGCTTAATATTTAACCTAATTATCTCGAGAAACGCAAACTGATATACACCCAACATCAGGTGATTTACGCAAAAACGAACTGGTCTAATAAATATGGAACGAATGAATCGCGACATGCCGCGCACTCCGGCCTGCGTCCTGCTTTCTGCTGTTCGACCGTGCGGCTTTGCAACAATAAGCAGTAACGTAATGATTAACCTTGAAAAGCGCCCCTTTAATTTTGTTTAATGAACCTACGTGTGATTTTTTTACGTTTAAAAGTATCGTTCCCATACTTTTAAAAGTTTTATAACAAATTTTAACTAAGGTACTCTTTGTTGTTTATTAGTATTTGTTTTGATATTATTATTTTATATGTTAAATGTGACCATGAACTACCATACGATGGAACTGTGAGACCCTTTAAACATTCTACTAGTATAAGTAATTCATGCTTTCATAGATTTAGATTCTAACTCTGAAATCGTTTTAAATATCAAAATTAAAAATCGGCAATAGAAAATAGTGTTCATATCTGTTTTGCTTTGAATATTTCATTTGTTACTAAGAGAATTAAGATCTAAAAGAAATTGTACAGATTGCAAACTAGTTCCACTATTCATTCATACGTTACCAATAAGAAATGTGATCTTGTTCTGTTAGTTCTAATCCGAAACATGTATATATAATACTAGACCTTATTTTAACGAGTTCACGACTTACATTTGCAAAAAGATCGTCTTAAGTTACAAAAATCAAAAGAAATGGTATTAAACATTTAATTTATAATGGAATAGATTGATCACAATTACATACATTTTTCGTAGGTTGATCACACGCACATACATTTTGTAGATTGATCACATCTATATGCGTTGTTAGTAAGTTACATACTATTTTCTAAACAAGTATTAAACAAGAAATATTATTAGTTATTTAAAAATCTTTGTGTTGTAAGAATATTAAAAAGATTTACATATATAAACACGTCTCTTACAGTACACTACCTAAACTAATAAAATAATTATGCTGAAGATAATGATCTAAAAGTAACGTAACAATATTATATTTTAAGTTATAACCACTATATTTATGTTAAAAAATAAAATTATTTAGCTTTTTTACATAATTGTCTTTATATTTTTTTCAATTCCCATCAAATTAAATTATTTTATCAGCGTATTTAATTAATCTAAGCGAATAACACGATATTATCTTTATTAATAATTTATATATATTATTGTATATAAATAGTTATACGTTGTGACCCAGCTATTCTATTTGCTTAAATACACTTGTCCTACTAAAACTGTCCGATTCGCCATAAGGCCCCGAATTCAAATTTTTCATATTACTTTCTATAGCCGCATGGGTGAAATAAATACCTTTAATATAAAATCGTGTTCATATATTTATAATAGAAACAAAAACCCTATATTCATTTTTTGGATATATAAATAGCATGTAAAAATGACACTTTTCAATATAACTCGAAAACCACATGTTCATTTCACATAATTTTCTTTTTCTGAATGAGGTTTGTTTTCTAACCTTTAGTATATACTTTATTTCATCATATAATATAGGGCATAAATACATAGTCAAACTGGATTAACAATAATACTATCTTTTGTAATACGCTTTTTAAATCATTACATATGGAAAAACAATGTAGTACAAAATGAAAATACGAAAGATGCGATATAATCTTGCGATCTTTTTAATCTGTAGAACATTAATCCTTATCGCCATGAAATCTTTATTTTAAAGTAGACGATCTACCATTTAAGATATTAAATTTTATTTTGTACTTTATAAATTAACTTGAAACGTGAAACACTCTTTAAGCGGGCTTAGAGAAACCGAGGGCGCGAAGGCAGTGTTATGGCAGAAAGACAACCAATATTTGAGAAAATCGGTACCGATTAATTTTCACCTAAGTAAATAATTATATACGTGGGTCTACGCATGCTTAGCCACAATATCTATTCGTCACAAAATTGTATTCAGATTATAAATTCAGAATGTAAACATTCTTGTATTTGATTGACTGATTTTATATATACTTTATATTATGCACGTGCATTATAAAAATTGCATATTATTGAAATATTTAAGATTGTGACTATTATGTAAGTCTAACGTTGATAACGCTTCATGGTTATACTACCCGCCCAGCTAAATTGGTTTGAAAATAACTTTATATCTGTTCATTACTCGTTTAATCCTTATAAGTAATCAACAACAGCTAATATTTTTCACATTTCATACGCTTGTGAAACCACACGTTCATTATTCACGTCTGTTATGTCACAGATAATAAATTGATACATACAAGTCAAATTTAAAACCAGTATGCACATATACTTTATGTAAATGTGGCTCTCTATTCACGTTTCATAAATATATATAAATCCTCATTTTTCTATATGCTGTTATTTTTTAAATTCTTTATCTGTGTGGGTAGTAATTATGTTGAAGGACAAAGATTCAAGCATATAAATAGTCTATTATCTTCTTTACTTTTACGAGTCTATTATTTTTTTTAATTTTACGTATTTTTATATTAATAAATTTGTTTTGTAAAGTATTTCAACACAAATTAATATAAACATTTGTAGATTTTGGATAGCACAAAAAATAAAATTTCACACAGTCAAATTGTTTTTCTGGAAATACACCGAAAAATAAATCTCACGTTCATGTTCATTGATTTATATTTTATTTACATACATGTTTTAAAATAATCATACATAATTTTTGCTTAAAATATTTTGATTTAGTTTGTGCCAAGATCAAAAGTAATTCTAATAGATTCAAGTATATATAATGGATGTGATTGAATATTCTAAAAATAATTAATTGACCACAATTGGCCTACGAACAGAAAATGTCCTATCTCATCAGCCAACTAATACCATTGTTTATTACTCCATGGAATTTGTGAACTAAAAGAATGTCAATATTTTCTTTCATCAGAAAAAAGGTTGAAATGACCTACACATATGCAATATATTTGCACATTACCAAGAAAAAAAAATTATGAACAACATTTATCTAGTACATCTCTGAATATTTATCTACTATTATCTATTTCAATACGTAGGTTTGATTGTTTTGTTTTGCCTAACCTTTCCCTTAGGTCATCAGTACCTAGTCTTTGTCGTATATTAACAGGGTTTTTTTGTTTCTTCGACTTAATTATATGCCTTAAGTCACTCTGGACATTTTTATTAGTATGTTTTGTTTCCAATCTAGACCAAATGCTACCTGAAGCCTTTGATTGGTTTATTTTCTGTACTTTACTCATTACATTGCAATCAGAATGCCTCGATGAGTCTGACTCATTACTAAAGTGATTATCTATAGAAGAATCAACCTTTTCTCCCAAACGACACTGTATGCCAACCTTTTGTTCTTTTGCATTATGATATTTAAATTTATCTGATAACTTTGTAGATTCTCTCTGTTTGTAATTACCAGATGTATTAACAATTTCAATTGATAATGGAGCATATTGTTCTTTGATCTCTTCTTTTGGTACTTGTAAAATGTGTTTTTTCTTTTGTTTCTTTTCTTCATCATCTGCATGCATTCTCATTCTTGGTGTTTTAGATTTTGTTTTCCATTCTGAATCTGAACTGCTGTCTTCAGAGTTATCTGAATTACGTGTCTCAAAATTTCTTTTTCCAAGTCTCATTGCTAATTTTTTATTTTTTATTGGAACATATGTTTCTTTGCTATCTTCAAAATCGTTATTTAATATTTTTTTATGAAAAACTTCCTGATGATCATAGACACCCCACGATTTACATAAATCCCCCCAAGGGTTTTTATTCACTGAATCCATATTATCATCAAAATATTCATAATCAGATTTATTTTTAACAGCTTTCTTATCTCCATTTGTAGCAAAACGCATCAATATTAAATTTTCTTTAATAGGAAGACCCTCTCTCCAGTGATGATCAGATTTTTCAGCCAACATCATTTTTAAATCTTCATCTTCAATCTCTCTAGAATGAACCAACAGAGCTAAAGCAGCAGATATGTGATCCTGACAAACAACATTACCTGAAATTTGAGGTAGAAATTAAGATCGGAGTTTGATATAATATTTTAGATAATATGCAAGAAACTTGAGATATTGTGCTTACATGATATATGATCTATCCATTCTAGTGACGATGGTTTATAGTCATCTAAATATTGGAATATCTCTTTGGTTGTGAGCCCGCCAACCCCATGTAAATGTATTGAATCAAAACGAAAATGTCTTTCGTTTCCACTTTCAATACCAAAGTTTGCATAAAGTTCATCAATTTGTTTCTGGGTTACAATTTTGTTACCCGTTAGACTTAGGCCAAATCTCTTTGCCCTCTCTTCCAATTTAGAAGCATCCACTTTTTCCAACATCTTTATCATAATACCATGTTTTTCTGGCCTGTATAACTGAAAATTGACATATATTTAAAAACATGACAAATTACAAAAATATTGGGATGTCTAATATTCTCACAGTCGTAGTATAAGGAGAAACTTTGCAGTGGTGCTGTTACTGTAGAGTACTTCTACATATTATTTACTTGGTCTCCAAAATGTATATAACAAATTCAGTACTGACATGTTAATAGTGATACCTCTTAGCAGACTTTAGTTATCCAAGAAGGCCATCTATGCTTGAAAAATAGTTAAAAAAATAATGTGTATCATACTGATTACTATCAAAATTTTTAGGTCATTCAGATATTTTTTTATTCTATGTACCAGTGCATATTAGGCATTTTTTTTTTTTTTTTTTTTTTATCTTATTCTTTGGCCTTTGTGGAAAATTCCGCAATTCTGCCAGTGTCATGTACATAAAGCTTAATTTCTACGATAATGGTTCAACAAAAGATCTGAAGTTGATTTAGACCACCACCGTATGACTAACATAGAACATAGGGACAATACACAATTGGGTTAGTAAGTACCTAAACATATGAGTTAGTAAATAAATATGTATATTTTATCATATAAGCATGTATAGCACAAGTAAGCATAACGTAACAAATAATTAGAGCTTAATTTTATTAATATAGATATATTTACACAGAACAGTAATAAAAGGAGTAAAGGAGAGGGAGAGTAGGAATTGCATGCAGGTGGGACGGAATATCTCCTGGGGGAGTAAATCATATAGAGAAACGCGCTGATTTGGACAATTAAAAAAAATATGGTCTATACTTCCTTCATCTAGCCCACATTCACATAGCGAGTGATCCCGGACTCTAATTTTTGCAAGATGGACAGGTGTACAGCCATGATTCAAACGCATACGGCACACGACCGATATCGTACGCTTGTCTAAGTTCGGAAACAATGAAAACCAGGGTTTAGTGGGGATGGTAGGTTGTAAATTGCCATAGAATTTGGCTTTAAGCTTGTGTGATGTCTGCCACTCATAATTCCACGCTTTAAACAACTGGTGTTTCATGCTTACACAGAGATCCCCAGGAATGATTTGAAAATGTTCTAGGGAACCTATGTTGGCAGCTTGCTTTGCACATGAATCTGCGGTTTCATTGCCTGGAATGCCCGAGTGACCCGGAATCCAAGCATTAAAGGTAAAATATCCACATTGATGGCACATTATGCTGTAGTGTAAGATTGGCAGTGAAAGCACTAATCCTTTTCACATATTGCTTGCCCCAAAAAATCATAATTTCAAAATATTTACTAAATTTATGTATATTACCATATTTTTTAATTTACTCAACTTGTAACCTCTTTCTATATATAGAGGTAAACATAGACAAAAATAAGAAAAACAATTATAAGATATCCATGTATCATATAAAATTATAATGGGCGAAATAAGTCTAACCTATACTTTGATAATATCATAAAAAGCTAATAAATTATTTGTATATACGATGACCAGTCACTAGTTTGTGACATTTGATTTTATATGACTTGTATATTACAGAACACAAATGCTCATTTTTATTCTCTTTGTGTCCCAATAACTAGCATTAAAAATATAAATGTATTTTTATATCTCTGAATAAAATAGCTACTTCATAAGAGTGTGCACTCTTTTGGAGTATTTAAAAAAAAGTACAAATTGTTAAAGAACTACCTGCACTATAGTAATTAAACAGCACACTGGTTTTTGGTTCTCTTTAGTAGAACTTTTATATTTAAGAGAAATAGTTTTCATCATACAAAAAGAAACCATTTTGTATTGACACAATTAAGGGATTTATAAAATTGAAGAAAAAATTATCAATACGGATTAAAAATTTGTATAAAATTAAGTTTACAAGTTATATTCAATGAAACCAATCATTGCAAAACATTCCGTTATAAAACGTTACATCCTCACCACAGCTCATACGTTACAGGAACGTACAAATTCTATATGCAATATAGAAGAGATAGCAATACGGATAATAAAAACATAAACGCCAAAAGTTACCACTATTGTATTTTTTGTTTCTGCAACAGTTTCAACTGCATCGTCATCCACTAGCATTGTGTTGTCGTCGCTCATTTCACCTTCTTCTCTGTCCATTGTTCTGTTTTAATATAAAATAAGACTATCTCATCAAATTCTTATTAAATAGAATAACAACTTATATATGTACGCATGTAAATAATTAATAAAATTGTAAATTACATTAACAACACAGTATAAATCTATAGAAACGAGTATTGAATATTCTGTGACAGAAACTGACAATTTCCCTGGTACAATGTTACCAAGCTACTATAAATCGAGTCCTCAGACTCAATATAAAGAGCTGCTAAAAGTGATACTACCAAGAACGGAATCAAGGTTTTGTACTAAAAAGGGCAGAGGGTTGTGGTATTATTTAAATTACAATTTAAATACTAATATTTAATAAAACTTGTTATCATAAGTGTAACAATAACATAAAATGATGTTTCAGTCACATATTGCCAGAAATACTAGGAACATTTAAATAGAAATACTAAAAGCGTTTAGATTAAGAAATATATCTAAGAAATAAATGTATCTATTACTAGTACTAAAACTATTTTAATTTGAACTTCAAAGTCATCAGATAAGATGCTAAACCATTTTCGTTCCCAAATCTTTTTTTGTCACTAATGCCTACCCAAATTCGCCATTTCTAGCGACAAAATTACTAAATTGGAAGCACTACTGTTGCTGTCTATGCTAATAGTAAAGAGTCATAGTATGCGAAATGCTAATTTTATTTCGCTCACGATAAATATTGCTATAATTACAGCAAGCTAAAGCATTCACCAGTTTCACTCCTTCACTTAATCTCTCAAAAGAGTTTTAAAGGGTATATTATTATTTGTAACTTTCGACATTTTCATATCTTCAATGCTTATTCAAATTAAATTATTCACCAAAATGTTAAAGTTAAAGTATGTACGTAGACACAAAAGAAATAATCACTAATTGTTCAAATAAACAAAATTTTCCTATTTATATTTACAATTGAATTAATGCACTAAATTCAATGTTTATACTGTTTATTCGTATAAAATCTTAAAATAACACATTATCCTTTCCGATAACAAATCCAAAATATAAAAATAAACAAGATTATACTAAATTTCCTATAGTATAGAATAAATGTGATTTATCGTATTATCGCTGAACAAAATATAATGACCAATCAATGATATAAGCTAAAATAGCATTTTGGAGTATATATGTCACAGTACTGAATAAATTGAATTTATCGTATCTAGCAGCTTAACGACAATAATGACCAATCATTGCTATTGCCAAAATAATATTTCGTAGTAATCGCTGTCATTCAAGAATTACGTTTTTAACCAATACGACGTAATTCAGTTTCGTTTACGAATTTTACAAATGATCCTATTCGACCAATCATCATTGATATACCGGCAATCCCGACGCTGCAACACGTGATCCGCGCATCAGACACGATAATGCCTGAGCACCTACAATAATGTTCTCCGACGTGATCATCATCACCAGCAACACCGACGTGATAATGTTCCGAAGATAGTTCAGACTCCTACATTTGGTGACTCCTCGTGTCGGTACGACGCAATGTCGACGTTCCTACAACAGTAACGCTGTCGCCACGACGCATTTCGCGTACCAGAGCCTCATCATCCGACATGATGCCGAGTTTTATTATCACGCACGCTCACGTGATAATGCCGCCGTACCTACAGTGATGTAACGCGGAAAACACAGGAAGGAAGATGCCAAGTCATGAAACGGTTATTCCTAACCTATAAACGCAAACTGGTTACAATTTTCACTCACGAGAATCCTGCAACACTACGTCGCCGTCACCATGATGCTACTCTTATCGACGGTTTGACAAGAATACAAGACGATGCATTTTATCCTGCCAGGAAGCCAGGAATCCATCAGCGAGGAAGGTAACTACCGCATCTAACACATCACTAGGAAGACAAACAGTCAAACGAGTGCATACGACGCCGTACCAACCACAAAGCAATGATGTAATCGAACACTGGTACCGTATATACTGCACTTACAACTAGGCTGTCTACCAATACTCGGAGCCGATTTTCTTCTATATATCAGCTGATCGTCGATCTCAATAGCCGACAGCTAATCTGATAACACGACAAAACTCTCAATCAAAGTTCCTGCACGCATCTCGGTTAACGAAACCACACGCAGTATCAACCCTGGATTGTCAAATTTGCATATTGAATTCCCAGGTACGCCAACATTTACTTCGATGAATTACGTTCGAATCAATACGTGGAACACTTTATCGAAACGACTGGGCAAACGATACACTGCCGTGCACGACAATACCACCACATCGGTATGAAATTATCAAAACGGAACACATGATGAGTCAAGGCTTGTACAGACCAAGCAAGAGTCCCTGGTCAAGCCCACTTCATGTCGTTAAGTAGAAAAACGGAGACATTTCGCGTCTACGGAGACTACAGACTCATTTAGACTACGCACCATTAACAAAATCGACAGTTATTCGTTGATTCAGATCTTCAGTCAACAGAATACGTTTTCCTACGTGTCGTCGCTCTCAACAAACCTCCACTACAAAGTACTTCACAAAAGTAATTGCCTACAAGAGAAGCAACTATATCCATCGATCATTTAAAACCTTTAAATCCCTTATGGATACGCCACCCTCCCGGGGGAGAGGGTGGGTTATGACCGACTCGCACGGACTAAAACCCCACGGTGTACCGACAGACCGTATTGTTGGGGCGTCAAGGGATCGATCTATGCTTCTCCCCTTGGAGAGCCGCCCCAACGGTCCGCCCGGCGGAAGGTGACCGCCGGGCTCCTACCTATAGAGAGGCAACCGGGTACACACCGGCTGCCCCCCTCGTCCGCGGAACCTGTGCAATGAGGAGATGGTCACCCCTGCCCATCCCCTCAGGTCCGGCTACGGTGGCGGGAGGAGTCGGGCAAAACGCCGCCTCCTCCCGCCGATCCTCCATTGGCGGAGAGGGCCACTTAGAGGATCTACCTCGCGGGCCCTCTCCGCCGCCTCCTTCTGGGAGATGACCTCCTCGCAGAAGGAGGCCATAGCTCGCCAAGCCTGTTCGCTGCCGAGCATGGCCGAAATCACACTCGGCAGCGACAAATTCCCCCCTAAATTCCCCACCGCCGCAGCCAGAATACGGCACTGCCCCTCCCACGCAGCACACTTGGACAGAGTGTGCTGTGCGGTGTCCTCATCAGCACCGCACTCATGACATGCGGCGGTCGGCTCCCTGCGTGCGATATGGTGCAGGTACCACCCGAAGCAACCGTGCCCGGTGAGTACCTGCACCATCCGGAACGTCAGGGAGCCCCACTCCCACAGGACCGGGCGGACGGCGTCCACTGTATAACGCCCATAACGCGCGTCCGCCAGGTCCTGCATCCATCTCTCGACCACCACTCCCCTGAGCTCCCGCCTCTTGACTTTAACTTCTCTGAGAGCAGGAGGCTCTCCACTACGTTTGACACCCGCCTCCAGCTCCCAGGGGGGGGGGAGCCGGCACTACTCTAAGCAACGCTACATCAAACTCTTCCGAGCCAATCACCCTGGAGAAGACACGTTCCGGTCGAAGCATCAAGATGCCGGTACGCTTCGCTTGAGGGGGAATCATGTAGCTACCGAGTATGTCATCGTCTTTGGCATGCTGAAACTTTTGTATATATTGTAAATAGAACGTCGTTCAAACAAATGAACGATCGCGTCTCTATAAATATCTTATATGGTCATATAATTAAAACAGTCTATTTCACGCACTCCGAGTATTATTATTACGCTGTCCGTGTCAGTCTAGAATCTCATAGTAGTGAGCCCGAAGCTCCTACACATCCATTTACAAGATTCTAAAATAGCAACTACTGAATGTAAACGCAGCGAGAACATTATTTAGTTTCGAAATTTCAAAAAGTAACATCTATGCAGAATACGACTTAACTTATTCCCTTTTAGATAAGTTTTTTATCTGTCAGAACTATTTTTTTTAAATTCTAGGTTCGGAAACAAATCTCCTAGTAGATTGTTACTGTTATTGTTGAGTAGATAATGACATTACATGTTTCTTGCGATCATTTCAACGTTCTAACAAGATGGTCTTCTTGTTAGAACTTTCTAGGGAGTTTCTATGGGATCTCGTAATTCATGTTCGTTTTCCGTCCAGTTCACTTATGCACAATAACTGAACTATATTACGTAAAATGCTACCAACAGTAGAAAATATAGAGTCAAAGAACACAAGAATATGAATAGGATATAAAATCCACTACATGACATTCCATTCTACGATCTAACCAAAAACGCCTATTTATTTTTATGCTATTAATATTTTTATTATTTTATTTTTAATACGTTATAATTATAGCAGATTTATGGTTTATACAACTATAACGAATAAAATGATTACTAAATTATTATTACTATTATTTGCTATTTAAAATATTACATCACTGGCTGAAAATAGTCAAAATTAGTATTGCATTCAATGTTGAAAGAAATATTGCTTAATGACAGATTCTAAAATGTTATTAAAATAAAATATTCTAAAAACACGACGGCTATTTTTAAAAGGAGCTATAAAAGTCGCTAAATAGGAAAAAAACGACCTTTCGATCGTTCGTCGATTATATAACAAAGCATATTTTGGCAAACCGTGGTTTCAAAGGTTTTCTAAAATGTTGATATTTCTGAAAAACCACTACGAAACATCGAAACTGATCCCCTCGACGATATAACGGCAGCGAATGATTGGTACCCTTCCGATACTTTAGATAAAACTTGCTCGAGCCCAGACCCCGATAACCACCGATCACGCCGCCGTGGATAGATCGTTAACATCGTTCCAGCACACTCGACACGACTTATCTCGGCTGTGTGTCAAGCCTAGGTTCGTAGTGGAGGAATGTTCTTGCTGATGTGTTTCACAGTCAAAAACGTCTTCACCCCCTTAAAGATTCTCCAGTTGTAAACACAGCATGCTAGTAAACGAAACGCCTACTATGAACCAACATGTAGTCGTTAGCATGTCTTTACAGAACTCCGATTGAAAAGAAGTAGATTATATTGTTGAAGCTCATATTTACATCAACTCAACCTTTACATCTGTAGTCGGAAACACCAAGCTATAAACTTGGAATTTAAATCTCTGCTCACCAAAACGAAGTGTCTTTTATCAATAAAACAGAGATATATCATTTATTTCGTGCGTCCGACATTCTCACAAATTAGTGAAACTATATACCAAAGTTGTTCCAAATGCAAGTTATTTTTATAACCTTTTTTTATAATACATATTTGTGGTTATACCACACATCTATACTAATATTATAAAGGGATAAAGTTTGTGAGGTTGTAGGGGTTAATCTCAGGAACTACTAAACCGATTTTGAAATTTCTTTTACGAATAGAAAGCCACCGTTAGTTGTGTGTCTTATGATATATATTAACTCAAAAAATTAAAAAAAAAACTTTTATTGTGGTAGTCGGATTTGCAAAGGAATTCGGAGAAAAAACGTTTCTTACGAACGCTGCCTTAACGTAGAGAGATATATGATTCAGTTCTAGAGAAAAGTTGAAGAGTTTCATAATGCCTACAAGAAAGCGAATGCATATGTGTAACTTTTATATTTAAGTCACAAAAAGTAATTTTTATATTTAAAAAAAAAATCGTTGAGTCGCGTCGGTCGCTGTGAGTGAAGGGGCGTGGTCTATTACGGCTCCTTATATTATGCAGCGGACGTTAACGAAATTGATATTTCCGAAAAGTAATACGCACACTTTCGACACTTTTGTATTAAAAAGTTGTTGTCAGAACTATTTTTTTGCAGTCAAGAAATAAATCATAGAACTCAGTATTAACCGAATCAGACTCATAATTTCATCACACATCACAAGTGTTTACCTCCCAACGAAATGGGCACGGGTCAGCTAGCTTATTATATTTCAATTAAAAAGTTTTATTTAAACCAGTGGTCCATATTTTTTTCAACTTGTAGACCCTTACCGATTTTTACTGTATTAGGTAGACCTTTTGGGTAGATCTTTTGAATAGCTTTAAATCCAACCACAAAAGCGAATAGCTTATTAAATTTAATTTAATATGTAACTAAGTATAATTACATTTCATCATCATTACATAGTATAAAACAAAGTCCCACACCGCATCTGTCGGTCTGTCTGTTCGCGATAAACTCAAAAACTACTGAAAGGATTTTCATGCGGTTTTCACCCGTGGATACAGTGATTCATGGGGAAGGTTTTAGTATATAATTTGTCAAGATTTTATTTATAGTCAAGGCGGGACAGCGTCTGCCAGGCCGGCTAGTTATATATAAAATGTTTTTCTACTATTGAATTCATAATAAGTGAATGCTTTCATTCAAATTACATTTCTACAAGAATACGTATAAAATAATTGTATAAGTTGATCACGTCATCGATAAGGATTTTTTTCCTGTCCATACAAGATTGCAAGCAAACACACAAGTCGTATTTCGACCCTATGCACTTCTTGACAAGCGTTGTGGACGGCGTCGGCGGTACTTTGCAAGTCTCGACACGTACTAAATATGGAATATGCAAGTTTTTACAAGTAACAGTCACTGAGCTCCTTATAATATTATCTGCCTACATTAATAGGTGAAGCCTGTCAACACTTTTGTTCTTCACTATCGAAAGCAGATACATTTTCGTGGATCCCCGCTTACGAATTGTGAATCCTCATTTTTTTGTCACGCCAACGTAGACCTCTCGTAGATTCTCGTAGACCCCTGCGTGTCCGTCCACCTGGACCACTTTGGGAACTAAAGATTTAAACGAAAGAAATGGTATGAGATCATAGATTTTATCAATCGAAGTATGTATAATCTACTTTTGCCATTTTATAGGTATATAGTTCATTGATTCCATTGCTGAAAACATTGTGGGAGCGAGAATCAAAATTTTTGAAGGGAGTTTTCACTGCCTCATCGGAATTGATTTTTTTTCTCATACAAGAAATTGTACTATTGAATTTGATGAACTATATACTATCAGTGGCTCAACACTTTATTAATAACTAACTTCGCTCGTGTTATTGCAGACTTGTCTGTACTCCTGACAACAAGCAAGTGTGCCAAATTTTATGACGATCTGTTATGTAATTATTGTGAACATGTAACAAACAAATAAATAAGTTAACAAACTCACGTTCCTATTTATAATATTAGTTAGGATAATAGCATATGATATATGATAGTATATTATAAAATCTGCTTTAAACTATCACCGATAGGCTAGTTTTTTATCGTAGGAGGCAAACGAACACGTGGGTCACCTGATGTTAAGTGATCACCACCGTCCATAGACACTAGCAACACCATGGGAGTCGCAAGTGCATTGCCAGCCTGTGTTTGTGGAGAGAGGACAGGGAGGAGGGGGGAGGGAAGGTGGGCTTCCGGCGCTCTCACTGACCGAACGAAACGCAACAATGTAAGCAATGTTACTTCACGTTGGTTTTCTGTGAGAGGGTGGTACTACCCCGGGCGAGCCGACCCATTTATGCTGAAATCAGTAATACCTTCAGCGTGGCTCTACCACCTACAAAAACCCTAAAGTAACAATTTACTATATAAATAAGTGTAAAGAAATGCATAAGAAAGAACAAATGTACATATTCTAATTATTTATTTTGCTGAATGTACATGCTATATAAAATATGCTAAAAATAATGTATGACTATAACATAAAAAGATTACTAAAATGTCTTCCTTCAAGATTATAGTAGGATAAGGAAACTTTATGATACGGTAATAGCAATGTGAAACTAAAAGAAAACTTATTTTAGCAGCTCAACCTCTTATTATGTAATCCCAATACATTTCAACCTTTCAAACTATATGAACTTTTACATGTATATATATCTACAACTTCTATTAGTATATTTCTAAGTACTTTTTTATGATATTCTTAAACATCCCTTAATATTTCCTGTGATTGCTACAGTGGATCCTAGTAATACAGATGCGAACATTTATAATTTTCTGATGTGAATAATTCCAATTATTTTTCTTAAGTTCCATCTTTCTTAGTGTGACACACAATACATGAAATAATAACATACTTATAATAAAATACAGTATTAAGAGAATACACATAAATGCATGCACATTACAAATTACTGAACAACACTTTATGAAATGTTGATATATCTGGTTCAACATTAGAATTTGTGCTATATAATGCTGGGTTCGCACTGCTTCTGGAACAAAATATTTATAATACACTAGTTTTCATCAGCATAAATTTAAATCCATGACAAACATCATGTATCTATCTATACTAATATTATAAAGAGCACTGATATACAAAAAAACCCAAGATGCACATTTAACGTCTCACAGCCGGTACACAAAAATGAGTGCTTAATTTTGGATTATGCACTCATTTCAAATAGTCTCGTGTCGCTTGCGCCCTTGTAAAACCAACTTGAAATATAGGTAAGGACGAATTTGCAAAATCATAAGTTTATCGCATAACTATAACCACGTACGAATATTGGGGAGTTTTTACAGGACGGTTTTAAGACTGTGTGTCTTGGGTTTTTATATGTCAGTGACAGAGAGATAAAGTGCAGTGTGAGTTTGTGACGTTGTTGGGAGTAATATCTGGATCTACTAAACCGATTTTGAAAATCATTTTCCCAATAGAAAGCCACGTTATTTGTGAGTGTCATAGGCTATATATATTAATCCCAAAAATGGAAAGACTTTTTTGTGGTAGTCGCATTTACAAAGTAAATCATAGAAAAAACGCTCGAACGAAAACGTTTCTTACGAACGCTGCCTTAACAATGAAAGATATATTATTGAGTTGTAGAGCTTGATAATGCCTATAAAACTCAGCGACAGCATATGTCTAACTTCAAGGTTTTTTTTTATTATCAGGACGAGACAACGTTCGCCGTGCCCGCTAGTAATCTATAAATTAGAAATAAATTGCAGAATGCATGTAAGCACATAACCGACAGCTTCACCTATTTGACTAATTCTTTTTTTATTGTGTATGTAATTAAGGGCAAGGCTTGTATGGACGAAGATGTTTGAAAATTCGATACTTACGTATTAACGTCACCGCTGTATTTGGTTTGCAAGTCTAACCCAACCGATTTATTGTTCTCAATTTTCCCGTCTCGGTTAGGTTATACTTGTAAAACAAAGACAGCGCAAGCCGGGCGCGACAGCGTTCCGCGAGCGCATAGCGGTAGCGTTAATACGTGAGTACCGAAAAATCCTATGGGAACAGTGAAAAACTTTGATTTAAAAAATGCTATACAAAGAAGTGAGTGAGACATGAGAATTGTAACAGATTAATATTCAATTGTTCATTTGCCATTTTGTTTCATTACACGGCCAAAGGAAGTTTTGGTCTAAATTTCTTAGGTGCGAAGCTGTAATAGAAAGCTAGAAAATATACAAAAGTAACATTTCTATATAAGCATAGTTAATATTTATAAAAGTAAATTGTGATTACCTCGCTGGAAGTGCAGGTGAACGTGGGATCACAAGAAGGCAATTCATAGGCTGTCCATCCAATTGCCGATTGTGATATAGATCCACAGCTCTTTGCGCATCTTCTTGAGTTTTATAAATCACTTCTGCCGTACCAGGACGAACTAAACGAGATTCAATCATACCACCAACGTCACCAAATAGTTCCTAAAATTAAGTGACAAGTTTAGATTCGCAATTAGAGAAACAATATAATGCTCATCTATATTATTTTTTTTTTAATAATCTGGCATTGTGGTCTCTATCTACAATTCAGCCAGTGTCATATTTTGATTATGCTAGTCAACATGAGAAAAGTATTTATAAAAATTTAGATATTAGCAGATAAAGTTTAATTTTTTTTAGAGAAATGTATTTATCTAAAATTAGAAAAGCGAGGGTGAGTAGAGTTTTGAAGCAGGTGTAGCAAAGAAAACGAAGCAAACATGATAATCTATGTTGTTATATGTATCCCTCCCTGATTACATATTTTTATAATTTTTAAGTTCCCTGAATATAAATAAGTTCTTTAAGCATTACTTTGTTTTTAATCTTCACATATTTCTATAAGGCACTGTTCAAGTATTACTTAAGGACTAATAGAGGGTTGGGGTCTACCCTTTACCCTTTACCCTTTGGGGTGCTTTCCTTATTTTTATTGACAATGGAGTGTTCATAAAGGTCTGAATTTTTATTATTATTTTTTTATATTATAGGAGGCAAAGGAATAGGCGACAATATCTTTAAAATTAAATTAAAAGGCATAGCATGATAGATTACATTCTCGCCAAAAACTATATCTACACCCTAGCAAGAGAGTTGCTAGCATCAGGTGTACTCACACTGCACATATTGCTGCAAACTAAAGTACATTGGAGTTATAATGAAATTATAAAGAAAAAAATAATCGTTATTACTAATTTTGTGATATTTACTAAGTAAGTACAAAGAATGTATTGAAAAATATACCTTCTGTTCTCTATACCAAGCACATAGCCATATCAATATCACATTTACTTTGTAAGTGATGAAGTTTTAGTTTAATCTCACATGTTAAACAAAAAGGAGAAATAACAAATTTGATTTTCGAAAAAAATCGAGTTCCCACCTGAATATCTCCTCCAGTAACAGTGTTCCTTAGATTGCTCACAATTATCCTATATTCAACATTAGGTTTCTCTACATTCTGATCTTTACTATCGGATCTCATAGCTGCCATGGGGCGTTTCTTAAGAATAGAAGGGAGTCTGGGCGGACTTCTTTCTTTTAATGTGACAGCAGTTCTGAAATTATTTATAATAATTATAGTCCATTCTTAAATCTAACTTACAAGTACTTTATAATATGTGTATTGTCTTTATAAGTTTCTATGTAATTTTGATACAAGTACTTAAAAAATATCATTACGTGAACAAAATGGGAGAAAGGAAAGGGACATATGATGGAGGGAGATTATACCACAATTTACGAAATCTCACCAAGAAGGATGAAAGGCAGTCTAAATAACGTAAATAACTTCACATAATCAATGGTCGCCACTGGAGGACTATAATATAAGATGAACTAAGAAACAGAGCCATTAAAGACAAATTCTGTGTTAGTATTTAAAAAAGTGATGGTATTATATACAAAAATTATAACACCACAAAAGTCTATATTTATTTATTTTAGGATCGTCAACATGACAATACTAATAACTATACAAAAAGTAGGACTATTGTGATACATTATTAATGTAGTCATATTTAGAGACAACCATGTCATGCTCAAACAATACATCCATATTATGAGCCACAGATTCAAATCATTATATTACTCTGTTTTTATACAGTTGTATCCCAGGACTCTGGTAGTCCAGTGAAGCTGTAAAGGGCAGGTCAATAGCGTAGTCAGTTCGAAAAAAAAACCCCAGGACTATAATTAAATCCTTGCCACATAGCATCTAAATCATCATTTTAACTTGGCATTATCTTACAGTGCATCTTCAGCTACTAGTACCTAGTACCTGCTAATATCCTCATAATAATACAGTTAGAGTACAGATGAATTTCAATAATTCCCTATTACCTTTGACTTTTTAATTTTTCAGCTGTAATTAATACCAAATCTTGTTTTAATATTTGAAAATCCTGGTTTACCTAATGTCAAAGAAAATAAAAATCTTTTGCAATTTTACAACCTTCAATATTAGGATTCATAATAATAAATTTAAATTTGTTGATTACCTGTGGACACTAGACATTTTCTTATCTTTGACGTCATTATTGTGTGCAACAATTCTTAGTTGCAAACTAGCCTTTCTGTTTAATGGATTTGGTTTTGGAGATGAATATTCTTCCATAGGTTCATCAATTATTTCAATATCATTCGCCACAGTTCGTACTATGGGTTTAAGCCTGGGCATTACATCTATTAAAAAAATCATAAATTTCATATATAATAAAAAAATATATATCAATCCTATATTGAGAGAAAAAAAATGAAGGGACATTAGTTATTGCTTCAGTCATTTATCCCATGTCACCAGATAACAGTGGTTATTATTATATTTCAAAGATATAAGTTATGGTAATTACATATAGCAGTATCTCAATTACATTAAAACAAATAAATAATCACCTAAAGGTTGGGCACCAATAGACCTATTCTTCATAAATTGTCTTATTTTAGGTTGCTGCCTTTTCGATACTGACAATGGCTGCGACACTACTTGTCTTGATCTGTCACTGAACACTGTGAAACCAAAAACAGTTCTTGTAATTCAAGTCTTTCAATGAGAACCAGCAAAAATGTTACATACTATATAGGAATATTAGTAATACCTGTTTCAGAGATATGTTCCATTGCTGGAAAAGACCTTTTTCCTGTGCGGAGATAAATATAATCAATATTTAAGGTGAAGTGAATTATAGACACATATAAATATGGTGAATATTCACATATTTATTTAAGAGACATTGTTTCTTTAAAGAATGTCTATATTTATGTTTGCATGTGAGAAGTTATCATTCTTTGGTGTGAACATAATAATAAAGAGATTTGTACACATTCTGAACAGAATCAAAAAATGTACATGATGAAATGTGAATAAATTATCAAAATAAACAAAATAAAATCTTTAAAAAAAATATTGTTGACAAAACTGTTTACCATACAATATATGGTCGAGATAGGTTTTAAATCTAAGACATATTCAACACTGTTTAATTTACACACCATATCTTATCTTATTACCTGAAAATTTGGAGAAATGTTCTTGTGATATACAATGTTTGGAGAAAATACAAGACTATTGATTTTTTACGTTTAAATATGCAAATTTTATGTTATTGATTGAACTGGTCATGATGAATCACTAATGATTGAATATGTGTTAGTTTTAAGACCTATCTGAACCATATATTGTATGATAAACAGTTATGTCAACAATATATTTTTTTATTCCTTGTTATTTTGTATTCCTTGATAATTTGTACACATTTCTGTTTAAAGTATTTAATGATTGTGAACAAATTTCTTTAATTCTATTATATTCACACTACAGAATTATAACCTCTCACATGCATACATAAATACAGACACTTTTATGTAAAAATGTCTCTTAGATATGTAAATATTCACTATATTTATATATGTATATAATTCGCTTCACCTTAAATATTTATATATAATACTAGCCGACCCATGCCCACTTCGTTGGGCGGTAATAGGTACCTTTTCTCTAGAACTCAATCATATATCTCTCATAGTTAAGGCAGCGTTCGTAAGAAATGTTTTCGTTCGACCATTTTTTCTCTGACTCCCCAGATATTACCCCCTACAACCTCACAAACTTTACCTCTTTATAATATTATTATAGATAATACAATTAGTTAATAGCTTCTGCCCGCGACTTCATATACGCATGGAATAGTTATTTTGGGCTAAGATGCAGCGGAAGCTCTCAAAAAATACCCCGATTTTAAAACATTTATACTTATTTTTTAAATGAAAAAATACTAAAATGGTGTACATGGATTCCTAATAATTAAATTTCATGAGCATACTATTCTTAAATTTGAGGTTGAGAGAGTAGCATGACCATACGTTACCTCTTTCTTTATTTGGTGCAATTCTAAGGAATCTTCCTTCATTTTGTGTGAAATTTCTCCCAGTTTGATTTTTCCTCACCTAAAATATAATTCGGAATATACATACAATTATGCACGTTAATAATTTTATACAATTAAAAATTAATAATATATCAACAAATCTCTATGTTCTACAGCAAGGCTGTTGAACCCTATACTCACAGGCCAAATATAGTCAATTTTTAAGCGGCTTGTCCATGTAAGCCAGAAAAGTTATTTAATGCATAAGTGTTAGTGACATCCAGGTACTTGATTTGGGAAGTCAAGGAACAGGAACTCTGTATTGATTGACAAGCTCGAGTTTATAATGGTTTCTAAAGGGATCACAAAATTTTGGATATGAGATTTGAGGTGAACTGTTTCTCTACCTGACGCAAAGATGACTATGTCATCAATGTAACAGCCAAACTTGACCCTTGGGAATCGCTGTAAGTCCACCTATTATTCAGAAAACTTATGTAATTATAACTTAAGGAAGCAACATTATCTAGATTAGTGCTTGACAGTGGATAGTAGACCTGCAGTTGTTTTATAATGAATTATTTATTATATTTCTGTTATACCAATACCAGCTGGTCCGGCAGACGTTATTTCACCCTGATAATAAAAAAAACTTTGACAAATTAAATACCTAAACCTTCCTCATTAATCACTTTATCTATCGGTGAAAACTGCATGAAAATCCGTTCAGTAGTTTTTGAGTTTACTGCGAGCAGACCGACAGATAGACTTGGTAGAGGACTTTTTTTTATAATATGTAGTGATAGTTTATAATGAACTTAAAATGATCATAGCAATGTAAGTTGTGAAGTATGAAGAAATTGCATCTTGATATCATTACATAGTATAAAACAAAGTCCCCTACCGCGTCTGTCTGTTCGTGTTAAACTCAAAAACTACTGAATGGATTTTCATGCGGTCTTCACCAGTAGATAAAGTGATTCATGAGGAAGCTTTTAGTATACAATTTGTCAAGATTTTTTTTATAATCAGGGCGGGACAACGCCTGCCGGGCCCGCTAGTGTAATTATATTTATAAGAATGATATTAACATGATTATTTAGCATATTCAATATTCATAGCCTATTTACTTAATATCAATATTATTTTATTACTTCCTGTTAAACCAGAGGGTACTTTCTAGTAATTATATACTTCATATAATAAGAATTGCATGCACCATGAATAAATAATTAAAACTATAAACTTACCTTATGCAGTCTCATTTGTTCCAATTTAATCCTTGCATCTTTCTGTTTAGCTAATTCAGCTAATATGTCTCTGGCATCAGTTATTTGCGTTCTCTTTTTAGATATAATTTTATTTCTGGCATCTGTTACCATAGTTTTCTGGGTGGGCAACTGCTTGATAGTTCTTTTATTTTTGCTGTACATATACCAAACTCAAAATATAACATTTGACAATATTTGTTTATACAAGATAGTATAATAAATACTAACCTATTGATTTTCTTCTTTTTTATTATTTCTTCTAAGCTAAGGTTAATTAAAGAGGCCATAGTTAATAAACTAAAAAATTATAAACAGAAATCTTTAGTACAATAAAAGTTGTCTGCACAATCTCTGTGTTCAATTTCTATCACTCCCTTTTTCCAGCTCTACGTTCTGTTGATTCGCCAACTTTGAAGTTTTTCAGTATTACCATCTCCGCTATTATTATTCTGTGAATAGCATCATATACTTATCTATGACTACCATCCATAGATTTTATCCATAAATTCCATAGATTTTATAACCAATGTCTATTCAGCAAATTCCCCGAAAAATCTATAATATGCGGAATACTATTTACGTACCGATTCCACAATAATTCCTCACGTTTATTGAACTAGAAAAGACAATTTCAATAAAGAATAAATATTATTAATAGAAATTACACATCTTTAGTGACTACTAGTGGGGGGTATCCAGGTGCATTGGTTAGAGTAACTAAAATGTAACGATACATAGTTTCCAATCTTGTATACAAAAAAAAGAGAATTTTTTATTTTATTTTAATTGAATCGTTTATTTATTGTATAGTCTTCCGACAAAATGAGGTGAAATGTAGGTGAAACGACTTTTGAAATATTTGAAATTATTTTTGAAAAATATAGCCCAATGCCTAAGTACGATATCCCGCACAAAGGAAATAGAAGAGCATTATTTATTCCGTGGATACCCTGGCCTGGGTACGGGTGTGATATTTGCCATTCCAATAGGTAAGTTATACATTTAATAACAGATATTATTTTCTGGATTTTCAAAAAGCATTCCAAGATGATAATTTTCTATGAGAAGTTTTAATTGTTCAAGAGTTTTCTTTGGCAACATATGTATATTTCTAATACCTAATTGTTTATAATTGATTTCACTTACACAGGATAACTAAAGCATATCACGTAAAATGCAACCATCATTTTCTAATATGGGATTAAAAAGAATCGCCAATTACACTGAACTGAACATTCTAAAATTAAATTATTTTTACAGTTAGTAAAATTTCAAATATATCATTAAGCTATGGCTTTAAATATAGTCATTGAACATACATTAAAATATCAGTAATATTACACATGCTTTAAAATTATATTTTCTATATTTAAAGGTATATACATAATTAAAAACTTAAATATGTACCTAAGATAATATATTTATCAATAAATAATAAATAGTTTTTGTCATAGTTAGTAGATTTTCATATATAATAGGATACCAATAAAACAACAGAAACGGTAACTGGCAACATTGACTTCCTTTTACTTCCTGGTACTCTATGGCGTGCGTGGCGGATGGTGTTACTTATTCTTTTTTAATTGAAATCATAATTTCTATTAGTTCTTGTAATGGGAGATTGTAAGTTTTGTTTTGTTCATG
The DNA here is from genome assembly GCA_036509395.1 of Antheraea yamamai. NCBI lineage: Eukaryota > Metazoa > Arthropoda > Insecta > Lepidoptera > Saturniidae > Antheraea > Antheraea yamamai. The sequence goes on from AP028433.1 coordinate 10,586,138, forward strand.
ATATGAATATTATTACATAGTAGCTTGTTTTCATTATAATATTTTACTTCCAGCGTACGGTTCTGGTGATTATAGCGGAGGCGGCTATTCAACCCAATATTCCGTACCACCGCCTTCAATGGCTTCAGGAGATAATAATTACGGAGGACAAGGAGGCTACAATCAAAGTAGCTATTCCGCTCAAAATCAGGGCCAAGATTGGAATACTCAAAGTTCAGGTGGTAGGTTACAAATATAGCGTGGTGTTTATTCACTATTATTACAGTTACCGATTTTCGACATGGCGGTATTTTGTCGTTGACGATTGCTTGTAAAATTGCTGTTTCGTTTTTCCTACTTAGTGTTCATAGTATCTTGCTAATCATACCATAAAATCCTACGATATGACTGATCTTACGCTCAGTATATAATTACGTATCAGTGAAATAGAAAATCTAATTATTTATATTATAATAGATTTATAAAATGTCGCCAAAAACTTTTTGTAGCCCTAAATGACTAACCTAAAGTACATTTATGAATCGAGATGAAACTGTAGCTTGAAATTGAAATAAATTGTTCTTAGATTTTTCACAGTATAACAAAATCTATAGAAGTACTATCTATAGCTCAAAGCACTAATCTTTTAGGTGGTAATAATTCCTTTGGGGATAATCAACAAGAAGGAAACAACTATGGTCAGAACTACAGTAGCGGTTACGGCAGTGGTGGTTATGATAGAAATAATGGAGGAGGCTATAACGTGAGCAGCGGAGATCGTGGAGGTAGTAACTATGGTGATAATGATCGTGGTGGCTCTAATTATGGTGGTGATAGAGGCGGAAGTGGATACTCAAGTGGAGACAGAGGAGGGTATGGTGGAGGTGATCGCTCCGGTGGCTACAATAGAGATGGGGGGAATAGAGACGGTGGATTTGGGTGAGTTTCCATTTTTGATTTGTCTATTTTACTATATTTTAAAGCTGATATCAATTTTTTTGGGTTAAATTCAAATGGATTAAAAAGGATACTCAACCTAATTTACAAATTGATTGATACAACTTGGATACAACATATCAAGAGTGCATTCTGCTAAGCACTTGCGATAATCACTACTATGGGTTGTTCCTTTCCACTTAATCCCGAGCATTACAATTGTAAGCCCAAGTGGAATGGATTATGGAGCATTTTGAGTGTTGAGGTTAGGTTATAATTTGTAAGCCTTAATAAATTATAATAATTATGAGATAAATTGCTGTAAATTGAAAAGAAAAATGTATAATCAATTTTTATATTTAATTTTGGTGGAGTATTTAATTAATTTACATTCAAATAAAATTGATATTTCTTTTACTGTGACAGTAAGATATTTAGTAGTGCATTGCAATAATACTCTAAAAAGTACTAGTTCATCCAGATCAGATAAAGAATGAATCACGATTTAACAAAATTATGATTGTAAAAAAAGAGTACTTTGACCATGTATTATTGATTGCAATAATATAATTAATCTTACTCAGATAACGAAATCAAGTCACTGCAGGTAAATGCATCACCTGCAGAAGCATTCACTTCTACTAAAATATCCCTTACCGCATCAATTAATGAAATTCTCAGATCGCATCTTATTTGCTTTGAGTTTTGAAAATTCTTTCAACACTCACTTCGACCCACATCTAGACATGGAACCTTGTGACATTTTCGTTGGGACTACAACATTGTTGTCGCCATGTGGAAGGCCAAAAGAGTATTTTAGGCATTGTGAAAGCTTAGTGGAATGCACCCCAAGTACTCCGTTATTTACATACCATCAACTTTCTATATTGGTTGCTATTTTTAATACAAAATTATAGTAACTTTTTACTTTTTAAGTATGTAAGTGAAATTAAATTACTGGTATTAGTATCTCTAATATGTTGTTGAAAACAACAATTTTATAAGTCATGAAAAATTTTAAACATAAACAACTTTTCTTGAGAAGAACAGGATTTCGTACTTGTGGCTATATTTGATAATAACAATTTATTAGTCAATAAGCTTATTCTGGTATTACAGGTAGAGAAATAGTTTTTAGAATGGTTATAATAATTGAACAGTACAAGTGTTTAATCACAGTCATAATCCAAAAACAAAACTTAAATAATCGCAATCTTAACAGATGGACAAACTCTTCAGTAAAACCTTATTACACACATTTAATTTATATAATTATATAAATACGTGAAAATATACTCTTATATCTATTCTCTTTTTGTTCTATTATATGATAGTATATTATGGGAAATGGGTGAAATTAGTATCACAGAGGTAATGAAAAAATATATTTGTAATGGGTAAGAATTATTTGATTGAGCAAACTACTTCTTACATGGTATTGTTTTACTTAACTATTCATTTTATTTATAACTATTGATGATATTATGCGTCAATGAGTGATATTCAAATGCCATATAAAATAATATGGATCCCAAATTTTCAGAGTTTTCTGTGAAACCGCCATAATGAAATGATGCCTGAATGATGGTATTTCTGGTGCTTATGTGATTATCAATCTATTGATTATTTAGGTTAAAAATTTGTTGTCCTGCATATACCAATATGCCTGCATGGTAAAATACTTGTTTAGTGTTCTGTTATCTTTGACCATATCCTTAGTTATGCTCATCACAACTGAGGTATATATTTTATCTTCAGATTTCCTCCATAAATCATAAAAATGCATTAAAATTATTTAGGTATTGAACCATGTTTACAATGAAGTATTTTTGTTGCGTATTTCTGATATTATTATAAAGCATTAAGACAAAAGGTAAATCATTGGAAAATTTTGAGATGTGCTATTACTTGTGGTGCGGCAAATTGACGGATTGTTATTTCAGCAACAATTTATATGAGACAGCTTCTTGTTTATTAACAGAAAAATATAATATACTCAGAGTATTTCAGAACAAGGATGTTTTCATCATAGAATTATAGAAAATCATTGTGGTATTAGATAATTTTGTAGAAAAGGAAATCAAGTTTCTTAGCAGCAGCAGCTTAGCAGATGTATGTTGGAGGGTGTAATTTGGGTCTTGGATTATGTTATTAGCCGAAAAGCAAAAAATGGGTCACTCACATTAGTATTTTTCTTCAATAACTACTAACTGCTGTTAAACATTTTGTTTTAAAATTTAAATTAAGTATATTGTATTTGTTAGCAATAATGCTGTAATGAGCAAGTGTCATAGTTATATACATTATATATATTTCTATTATGTTATATTTTTGTTTATTTAGATTGCCTTAACAGCAGGCACACATTTCAGAAATTTTCTTTTTACGAATTGCTTTGATTTTATTGAACTTGTCTGAAACATCTATAAGTGAGAAAATGCAACATACTTAGAATAAATCTTTGATTTCTTCCACACACGGTCACAACAACATTTAAAATAAGTGCCATCATGAATTTAATTTCTGACAAAAATTGAAGATAAAGTTCCAATGTATTTTATTTGAGATTATTAAGCACTGTATTTTACATAAATTATTCTTAAACAGTGAGTGTGTGGGTATGGGTTGCTATGGATGCCTGAAATGCAGTAAACCTAAAGATACACTGGGGTATGTTACATTCACCAAGCTAGCATGTAGACTTTAACATTCAATAAGCCAACTGTCGATGCTTGTTATTCTCGGTTCGATGTCAGATATTATGATCTGGAGTAACTGTGACCTAGGACTATTTTTTAAACACAAGCCCAATCTCTGACACATCTCTTTTTTGGGTCCCTATAAGGTATAGATTTTATCTTACTTTTTTTTTTAAAGTGTTATGCTATTGACATTGGTGATGATCGACATACGCTGGTAATCTTAATATCTACCAATCTCAGACATTCATAGTACTATTTAGTTCAAGATATTTATACACAGACATTGTATTTATTAAAGCAATTTAGATTTCCACATAGTGCTTATGTTTCTAAATTGTGCATATTTCATGAACATTCGAATTACTGCTATTTCCATAAATAAATCTAATGTATTAAAATTATGTTTATACTGGACTGCATGTTTGAGGATATCTTTGCAAATAATGTCAACACAAATTGTTCTAAGCTTTTCAAGGTTTATCATTTTGGTAAAGAAAAGGATGCAACAATTGGACTAAGGTTACTCATAAAGAGAACCTAGGTGTGAAACGGTCTACGTGCGCCAAAGAGTGTGCCCCAGCCTGCCCAGTGTGCTAAATGGTGTTTTTATTGTTTTAGTGGCGGCGGCAGGGGGGGTGGTTATAACAAAGGTAAAGCTCCTCGCTAAGAGCGAGTGGTGCTATTGTCATATTTTTAATTTGTATCTATTGTAAGGGCTGCCAAATACGGTATCCGACATTAGTTTGCCGATAAATATCATTGATAAATATCATTACCGTTTGAAGTAAATGATTGGTTTTAGTATTTAACTGCCAAATATGTGTGAAGTTTGGTTTTTATGCGTTTTTTTGTACACGGGGATATTTCTTGTACAATGGGACGAATTTATTGATTGTTTCTTATTCCACCTCTATACTAGGATTGTGGTTTCAATCGAAAATTATTTATGTATAAGCAATTGTATTTCTATATAGCTATTTTACACTTAAATTAAACACTCGTGTTTGTCTGTTGACATCATAAAATTTTATGGGGTTGAGAAACAAATACTATATAACTTACATGTATGGTACAATATAATGTAAGTGTTTTACAACAGTTCGTATTAATTATTATGTATCGATATGTTGTCGTCACGTTGTGCGTCATACGATTTTCTGGTAATTAATATAAAGGTTCTAATATTAAACTGTTAAAACGGTGTCTAATAATAAGGATGTTCTATTATATTGAAAAAAATTATAATATGTGCATGAACGATGGGTTATAATGACAATCCAGGGACAGGATAAGAATAAAGATAATACTTGTGTAAGTGTGCTCTCTGAAGAAAAAGAAGACATTATTCTCGTAACGAGATTACTAATCATCGGGACATGTTTTATCAAGAGTCACCAAATCTCCTTAGACGCTTCTTTTGTGATTCTGGACACTAGTGAAGTAATGACAGTGTATTTCGATAAAAATGAAGCCTTGATAGCAAATTTGAATCAATTGAAATTTGAATGAACAGTTCCATCAAATTAAACCTTTTACTACATAAGTTACACGAAAATATTTAAGTGAGGTTTTAAAAATATCTTCTGAGCCACAAGCGGACATTATTTAGTAATGGGGATATTTGTCACAATGGTTAGATATTAATAAGAACAATTAAATAATAATAACAACGGTTTAATTAAGCACTAAGGGTTTATTAGTTTTAAAGCGTACTAGCAATAATGCATATCTTTTTGGCAGCCCTCTACGGTTATAAGTGTTACGTCGATTGCCTACAAATACATTGGTGCAGTGTCAGGGTACTGTAAATACAGGGTCAATTGAATGTATATTAAAAGGTTGGCTAGGTTTTGGAACAAAGACTTCTAGATGTTGAGACATTCGCTCAGTGTAACACGGGTTGTAAAAATATAAACTAAATATATATTCCGATGATGTTGGAAACTTTAATTCATAAGTCTATTATGCTTTGATAGTGTACTCCAGTATTGTGCATCAGGTCCAATAGTGTAATCAAATAATTTAACAGTTGACAGTAACGTGATTTACACAGCTCCATATATTTTCATCATTTAATGGGTGTATAACCCACAACTATGGGTTTAAATGATCATTAAAAATTATTGTAAGTTTTAGATCAACACATAAATAAGCCCTATTAACACTAGTTTATTTTTCTAATAATTAAAAAACTTAAAAAGTCATTACCTTCAGGTGGCGGCAGTTTTGGAGGAGATCGCGGTGGCAGTGGTGATATGGTTACACAAGAAGACACGGTTTTCATCCAGGGCATGAATCCATCGACGACTGAGGATGAATTATGTCGGCATTTCGGTGCTATTGGTATAATTAAAGTGAGTGCAAATATAAAACCTGTACAAATATATGTAAAAAAGAACTTTTAATTGGTGATACTATTGTATTAGTTAATGTATATGAATTACGCAAAACACTTTGGTGCATATATACTTCATATGCTCTTGCAGGTGTCGAATCCTTAGTTCTCCAGTCTTAATCATTCACCCATAATATTAGTGAAAATTTTAGTAACTATCGGTTGACAATGAACCTGATCTATATTTGACAAAATACAAAAACTTATCACTACATTTCAATTTCGCAATATTCTAAATTGGCATAAGGGTGAACATGGTGCCTCCCTCGCAAAGGAAACCCCACTATACTCAATTTACTAATAGGGATAATGAAAAGTTAATTTTCCTAAAAAAAAAATGCTTTTCAGACTGACAAGAAAACTCAAAGACCGAAAGTTTGGATGTACAAAGATAAAACTACAGGCCAACCAAAAGGAGAGGCTACAGTCACTTATGAAGATTCCAATGCTGCATCCTCAGCCATTCAATGGTTTGACGGGAAGGACTTCAACGGGGCTACCATTAAAGTTTCTCTCGCTCAACGTCAAAACACTTGGGGTGGTAATAAAGGAGGGGGGGGTGGAGGAGGTGGCTTCCGTGGCGGTCGTGGCGGAGGTGGCGGTGGCAGTGGAGGAGGCGGCGGCGGTCGCGGAGGTGGAGCAAGAGGAGGCGGCGGTGGCGGTGGAGGTGGAGGTGGATCATCTAGTAATCGAGAAGGCGATTGGAGATGTCCAAACCCGAACTGTGGAAATACGAATTTCTCTTGGAGGAAATCTTGTAATAGATGTAATGAAGATAAACCGGGTGGCGGTGGCGGAGGTGGTGCTCCCGGTGGTGGTGGTGGCCGCGGAGGTGGTGGCGGTCCACCGGGAAGAGGCGGACGCGGTGGCGGCGGTGATCGCGGCGGGAGCCGAGGTGGCGGCGGTTGGGGAAGCCGCGGCGGCGGTGGCGGTGGCGGTGACCGCGGAGGTCGAGGTGGCAGCAGAGACGGCGGCGATCGTCGTTCTTATGGAGGAGGTGGTGGTGGTGGCGATCGTGATCGCAGTGGTGGCGGCGGAGGCGCTATGAGAGGAGATGGAGGGTAATAAAAAAAACAATAATATTCATAAATCTATTAATAATATATGGGAATATATTTTGTTTAAGTTAATGCAAAATTATATTAAAAGAAGTTTTGTTTTACAAAAAGTTATGAGAAGTACAAATCCTGGTCACCTTTCATTGTTAATTGCTAAAGGTCCATATTTTATTTCATTTTTCATTGTGTATAAAGGCTGAATGTTTAGACAGTCGCAATATTTATGGAGGATACTCGGCACTCGATTCTCGTTCTAAATTAACTTAAATAAAATAGGTGCGTCATATTTGACCTAATTATCTAGAAAAATACAAAAATTATACACAATCCTCTACGTGTCTACGTTAAAGCACAGTTCAATGACCGTCGGGTAATTTCACTTTCACTTGAAAGTGGGAACGTCAAGAACAAAACGAAAGGATTTAGCGTCCGTTTTATTATCGAAAGTTATTACCTCCAGATCGGCCATTGTAGCTTTCGGCAGTGGTCATTGCATCTAGGTTTATTACGATTGTATTTATACTTTTAAAAGTTTTAGAACAAACTTTAATTTAGGTTTTCTTGGTTGCTTGTTAATATTTGTTTTGATATTATTATTTTATGTGTTAAACGTGACCATGAAGTGTCATATCCTAGAACACTGCGAGTGTTTAACCTTTCACCTGGTATAATTTAAAGCGTAGTTCTAAAAGGACTCTATTCATTCGGATTTTATCAAGCATTTAGTAGTACTGTACCAGAAACTACATAGTTATTTGTAATTAAGTTTGTAATAATATCTCCCCGTGTCTTTCAATCTTTCTTTTCAATTATCTCTATCATGCAAATGTGTAATATATATATTTTTTTGTATTTCAGGAACAGGGACCGACAGAGACCATATTAGAATCTTTCGTTTTAAGAAATATGTAATGTACTTTTAAGAGTTTTTTTATTTTATTTTGACTGAATTTATTGCTGCATTTGATATTGTTAACACAATATTGACTATTATTTCAGTGTGATAGATCTTCTTGACTAGCATTGCTAAAACCTGGAAATAATTTTAAGAGTGATTTAAACACTAGTGTATTTATCATTTGGAATTTTAATAATATAAGTTTTATGTAAGGTTCAGCTTTTACAATGCATACATAAAGTTCAGGATCGTACTGTATTTTATCCAATTGAAATATTTGAAATAGCCATTATGGATAATAGGGTAATGATTTAGTGTTTACATTTATTACATACTTGGTTTAATAAATGTTTGAATTAATGTAATAACTTTGGTAAAGCTGTAAGATTTGTACATTATTTGTGATAGAGCATCCATTTGTTTTTGTCTTCAACTTAGCCGTGTAATTAAAATTAATGTATTTAAGATAAAGAAATAAAAATGTCTACTGTTCAATAAATAATTAATAAAAATAATTTATATTATTTTACATTTTTAGTACGAAATTTCTACTTGCGATGAACCACCGGAACTGAAATTATTTTGTCACCATTAAAGTCTGTATTAAAAATTTCTAATTAAAATTCTATTAAAACGGTAGCTTCGAGATTGGCTCCTTATTGTCTTATGTTTATATGTGCTTAGTATTATATTTTCAGTTATTTACTTTAAATTAGTCTATGCCCTGTTTATAAGGCACGGGTCTATCACGGAATTTTTAAAAGAAAATAGATGTAAAGAGTTCGTTTAACCTGATCTAAAGAAATATGGCGAAAAATCGAAATACCAAAAGGTGAAATTTAAGCACTTCTAAGAAACTAAATGCCAGAACTTCGGTACTAGACATAAAGATCTTACTGCAGGTACGGTTATAAATCGTATTTTATATAGTCGTGTGTACTATCGACAATAATCTGGTCGGAGAAAATCACGCAAAGAGCACTCATTCTTTTGTAAGTTTAAAGATTTATGGTGTCTATTAAATAGGTATTTAGATTAACGAAATTAAGGCTATTTCTTAAAAGATATTTATAAACGAATACTCAATTTTACGCACATGTGTCTTGGCATAGAGTGACTACACGTGCACAGCTCACCCAACAGCGACAACTGATTATTGGGAAAATTGTAACTCCCGTGAAACAACACTGATACTCTTATAAAAAATATAACAATATTTTCCTATTATAAACATTATAATTGTTTGTTCTATTTGATCTCATAGTGCCGGATCAAATTATCATTTCTCAAGGTTACACAGGGTCAAGGACATTGTGTATCTAAATCTAAGTGAAGACAGGATTTATGGTATCTCAATCTTTGCATATATAACTAGCTATAACACGGACTTCGTCGATATTAATGCAAAAAACAGCAATTAATTAAAACATGAATGTATATTTGTAATTTGAGATACGGCGTAGTACTCAAAACAAAACGTAGTTGTGCTTGAGACACTTGCTAATTTTTATATGAACGACATGCAGGTCCTGGAAACTGAATTTAAACTAATAAATGAACGGTTTACTATCAACTTTTCAAGGAAAGTAAATCGTTATGATGGTCTCTTTCGGTACGAAGTCTCACCGAATCGTTTTACTGTTACCTAATCTCCTCTCAGAAATACTCGCCCATTTATACCAGACCACTATACAAAACCAAATATCAATGCGACGCTGACCGAATGTCAAACTTATCAGTAGAACTTAAGAGAAACTTATTCGTAACACAATCAGTCGAAAGAATAGCAAAATAAAACAATTATATACATTGACCGATATTATCCAATTTCAAGTTTCATCCAACAGACCGAATCGAAAACTCATTGAGACCAGTCATTTATTATTTTATCTTTACTTTTTTAAGGGACTTTTATCATTTTTTAACATGTCAGTCCCAGACTCGTTCGCTCTTATAGGATAAGATACGAGAATTTTTAAACTATTTTAGTGTTTTACTATGTCTATGATCAGATCATTTTGTTGTAGTCCGGTGAAGCTGTTAAGACCTTGCTAGGTCAATAGCGTAGTCAGTTCGAGAAAAAAAAAATCATTTTGTTCAGTCCTGTTGTAAGATCTTGTTACTGGTAACAAAACGAGTACGAATATGACATATCTATTTCTACCCGTCAAGGAGTTTCATCATCAGCTCCGTGTACAGTTCAGTTCTGTGACAAGGTCCTATTACTAGTAACAAAACGAGTTCAAAGACGACATATCTGTTTTTACATATGAAGGAGGCCTGTAGCAATTTCTGAGATCCATCATCAGCTCATTTTGTTCAGTCCTGTCGTAAGCTCTCGTTACTACTAATAAAGGTGGATACTAATAATGAAAATGGGCCTATCTTGAGAATGAATCCTTAAATCTACTAGTGAGAATGTAGATGCAGACTATTAGTTCACTAGTGTTAATATGATATTAATGAGAGCGCAGTACGACACTATACATTGTCATAACACGTATAAGGGTAAAGTTTTTTACTGGTGCATTAGACTTTTTACCATGCTTCGATCACCTGAAGACCTAACATTGTTTATGGCGTAACAGTTAATTTGGAACGGTTTGTTTGGAATACTCGTTTATGGCTCACGTGTAGAACGAATAAAAGTTTTCCTTTATAAAGGTTGTCTACAAAGACAAAACTTAAGAAAATTATAATAAACACATGGCAAATCCAATGCAAAAATATCTGTTTTATTACTTTGACAATTTAACAATGAAAGTTGTAGTTTCAAAAGGTTCTATTGTCAGGTATAGCAGATTGCTGTGTTTTGTAGGTTACAATGGAATGGAGCTAAGCGAAATAATATGAATAAAAAACAAACACCACTAAGTAATAAATTATTTTTATTTACAACTAAAAAAAATACTATGCATCCAAATCATTCTCTTTGGTTCAATCAAGATTATTATTACTTGAAAGATACGACGTGATTTAATAACAATTTTATACATTGCGTTATGTACAATAAATAACAATGACAATGATGGCTATAGTCTACTTTATCGTTTTTGGAAGCTAAATATCTTTATGAGCAAGAGTCCCACGACGGTGGCCGCTGCGACGCCGATACCGGCCTTCCACCACGACGAGTTGTCGCCAGACAGACTTGCAAAATGTTTCAAGTGTCTATAAACATTATTGATTTTAGATGTATAAAATTATAATTTATATTGAATTCAAAACATACAAAATGTCGATAAAGTCGATCCTCATTATATCCAAACCAAAGTATAAATGTAGGTCATGTAGCAATTAGACTGGTCCTAAAGATTTTGTTAGAGAATAGAAATCAAAAAGCGTAAAAACATATTGAAGTTTAAAAACATGAAACGAGTTGTATGTATATCGTTATATAATATACAAATACTAATATAATATCATACAAATGTAAATATTATCATATTATATTTATAAATTATTTTGAGTGACTTATTTTCTCCCGTATTAATATACTGCATATGTTCTAAACTCACAACATAGTTATACTATAATTTTAGAGTATTGTAGTGTCTAATTTGTAACATTCCAATGATTTTACGTGGAATTTTACTATCTACACACAATAACGAATACCATAATGATATAATCTATGTCAGCCTTAAAACTTTGGGCGTCTTGGGATAAGATCTGGTCAACATTTAGGTACTTTTTACTCTATTTTACATTAAGAGCGCGTAAAGATTGGACACTTCCTTTTACTTTATAGGCTTCAGAATTTATCACCTCATTAAATAGGCTCAAAATAGTAACAGGTTAAACCTAACGGACTAGCTCTCGATTCCAGATGCCGGAACACACCTATAGGTGTCTGGCGATAAACGGTCAACTCGAGGCTGGTACTCCAATGATATTATAACTAAATAGCTGTAGATACGTTACCTACATGGTATTATGACAAAACAAATGGTACGATAACGCACACATACGTAAAGTAATATCGTAACGCCACACTGTCTTAGATAAAATGTGGAAGTAAGATGGCATATTTTCAATATCGGTGGAGAAAAAGAAATAGCTATGTATTGCTTACATACGGGGTAGCCGTCAAGAGTAATCTAGCTAGCCAAGTTTTAATAAGCCGCTGTCGAAGCGCTTATGACTTATCTACAGCTTTTTAGTTATAATATCGTTGTGGTACTCAGCCTAACAAGCATAACAAAACAGCCCTACAACCATGGTATGATTTCGTAACGATGTCTTCCTTCAACGGAAGCTCCGACTGACTGTAGAATTTGAACCTACGTTCATCAACGGGATATTCGAATACGTGAACACTGAATCATCATCGCTAAAAACAATCAAATAAAGGCAGTAGTTTGCAAAAAGTGCACGCAGAAAACGACGAAAACATTTTTGTTTAATTACAGACGTTATGTACATGTTATAGTTTTATTTAACGTATTATAGATAAGTGAGATTACTGACCTGTGCTTGCTGAATAAAATCCAAGCAGCTTGAAATTGACTGACAAAGACAATTAAAATAACAGTACTCTACGTAATAAAATTCTACATTAACATAATTATACGATATTTAACGAACATAATTGCAGTTTTTTAGAATCATATTATCATAAATAATATTATATATGTGAAAGTTTGTTTCTTTGTTACAGCACCTTAACTAATCAGCCGATCATAATAAAATTTTGCATACATGCATTTTTATCCAGTAAAAATGTACAATCTCCGAGTGATAGATCAAATACATTAGAGCGATTGACGCTGCTAGCAATAGCTAGTCATTTAAAAAAAAACTATTCAGTATCAGTTTACAGAACCTGTTTCAAATAACTTGAAAAACCATCCCATTAATATCCCATCATTATTCTATATAAGCCTATATACTATACTAATAATACTTAAAAATAATAATCAAAACCTTTAATAGAATTATCTTTCATTTCATTTTAACATTGTCATCACACGATTTTTCCTAAGACACTATGAAACGATTTCATATAATTTGGGAGAAATCTTCAAAGAAAGGTTTTTACCTCACTAACTTATTGTTAAATATTCTATACCTTCCTATTTCATACATGCTACTTATTCAGTGTTTTAAAAAGTCAAGAAGTAAACTTATTACATATAGAAGAAAATATGTGAGTAATAAGAAGTTATAATTGGATCTATTTACGATTTATTAATGTGTTGTAAAATAGATTTTATTGTAATGTAGCTATAAATTATATTTATGTATAAAAGAGGGTACTTGTTACTTACGGAAAAGCAGCCATAGTCGCAAGTTTGACGAACACATCATGTTTATTTTCTCTGATATTGAACCATTGCGGTGGTAGTAACTGATACTTGTTACAAAATACATCTGGTTGGAGAATGTACTCTTGCCTCGCTATTAACGCGTCTCCTCTTGTACCCACAATTAAAACAGGTATATGGCTTTCAGCAAAATATTTCTGGGAAAGTTATTAATACAACTAATATGTTAAAAATATATAAATACCATTGTATAGTAACAATAGCATATTCTACTATCGGATCCGGTAGACGTCCAGCACTGATTATATAAAACATCTTAGAATCAGATCGCAGTGCCATCTACCGGGTCCAATTGTGAATATAAAACACCAACTGCACACTCTAACACACAAGGACAGTGAATCTGTGAAGGCCTTCTTAGGCCAATAGCGTAGTCAGAACGAACAAAAAAACTAACACAAAAAATTTCATCTCAATTGGTAGGACCGTTTAGAAGGATTTGTGACAGCTATACGTACAGATGGAATTTTATATAAGTTAACAGATCTGTCGTGTGTGCATCACGAAAAAACTACTGATTTAGAATATATTTTTTTAGTTTTCCTTCTAAGTTACTTAGGTGTTAACATAAAAACCAACACAGACAAAGACGCGGGTATCAGCTAGCTTGTATATAAAGATAACCATAGTAGTGAAGAACAACTTTTTAACCGGTTTGAATATAGACGCGAATAAAACAAATTTAGGTATACATAAATGATATATTATAAGCATATTGCTTAACATAGAGACAACTTAAGAATAAACACATGCCAATTTTAGATTCTTATAATAATATTTTAATTTTGTTGTATATTAATTTCTTGCCAACATTACGCGCAAGCCCGAACTGACGGCTATATTCAGAGCGGCCAAAAAGCTTGACGAGGTCTGTACTATACAGATTTATTTATTAACAAATGTGGATAAAGCAACAGTCAAGAATATATTAATAATAGAAAGGAGTAAACTAGACTGAAAATCTACAACGCTTATCACATAGATACAATTTACACTATTAATAATAATGAATATGAATTCATTTATAAAAAAAGTGTGTGTGTACTTATACACACGTTAGAAGTTATACTTCTGTGGCGTAACAAGATAAAAATCTTTTCAAAATTTTTATTTTTCGCTTTATTCTACGTCTGTAGAAAAAACGACACTAACAATAGAAAGAAGGTATTTAATACATTGAAAGTTTTAATACAAAGAAACAAAATGTTGACTATAGCTAACTTCAGGGTTCCTGACGGTGTGCGCGCGCATCGTAAAAATTTGCTCTCATCATTTTTCCCTAACGCGCCAAAAGAAGTATAACTTCAAAGCTAAAATCAACGTATGGAAAAGAAAACGAGATGGCAAAAATAAATAAGAATATTGAAATATGATTTACTAAATGTTGTTTAAAATAGTCATGGATTTAAAACGTGTTTGACTTTTGAATTTAGAAGCTCGATGGTCAAATATGTCTAATGAGAAGAATGCTTCGATGCGAGCTCATTGTAGAAACGAATCCTACCTACAAATGGATTGTAGTAAGAAGTATTATTCTTGTAAGTTTTAAGGACATCGACATATAAAAACCCAAGACACACAGTCTCGAATAAAAGTAACGCTCAAAATCGACCGTAAAAACTCTCCAGTATACATACGTGGTTATAGTTATACGATAAACTTATGATTTTGTAAATACAACCTTACCTGAATGATTTAAAGTTGTTTTTACAAGAATGCAAGCGAAGCGAGACTATTTGAAATGAGTGCATAATCCAAAATTATGCACCCTTTCTCGTGTGCCGGCTGTGAGACGTTAAGTGTGCACCTTGGGTTTTTGTATATCAATGTTTTAGGAAATCGTTAATCAAAATTGTTGTTAAAATTACATTATACTCACTATATATATTCTAGCGATGTATTCAAACGAACGACTCGCACCGACGTCATACACGAGACACGCTACGTCACAGTTCACCTCGTGCGGTTGTAGCGGATCCGACACGCGCGTTATGGGTATCTCTTTCAACACTAAATATTTCTCCTGACCGTACACTAACACTGTATTTATACACCCGCTGTCTGTACCATTACTGTCTCCGCGTTCATTTGAATGAGGCTTTATTTTCTGCAAGGTAATTATTATACTTTTATCATCGTCCCAAACAGTGGCTAGTAGTTTTACCGGTGACATGTCAATACGGCGTCCGGAGGTTCGAAATTATTTTTTCGGGATTCGCGTATATTTACTAGTTTAAATTGATAATACTATCGATTGAGGGTGAAATAAAACATCGCGAGCAAATTTAAACGTGAGAAATGATCTTTTAGTACCACCGCAATATGTAGAAAAAAATCATAAAACTCTGGATCTCTCCGAGTTTGAAATCACCAATATTTCGTGAGCTAGTGTGGTGATTATGCCTATATATACCTTCGTGAAGACACTTAATAACCTGCAGTGAATCTTTTGCAGGTTGATGTGATGATAATGATCATTCCATTTCCCTATTGCGGTATTTAGGGAAGAATTGAACAACATTTTTTGTCCTTGAAAATCTCTCGTTAATTATGATTAATCAAAACATTCAAGTGACCGAATTGTTTCCAATTGCTTTTTATTTTGCTCTAAACTGAGTATTTTTTACGACCTGATATTTGTTTAAAATCCATACATACTTAGTTTCAAGGAATTCTAATTAGTACATTAATTAAACTGTAATTGGCAATACACAATCGGCGAAGTGTTAGAAGTAAATAATATTAGGATTCTGTCTGAGATATTATAATACATTAAATATATAACTTCACACTAAATTTGATATTACACAGCAACGACCGGGATATAGAAACAATTTTCAATATAACTAGTTATACAAAGTACTGATAGTCGAAATTCGATCACGTATGTTTTTTTTTAATTTCAATATTATTGAGTTTTGAAGCGAAACTTTGAGGACTTTGAAATTCTAACCAGCAACCTTTTACCGTATCGGGTAGATTGTTAAAAACACCTGGTTATCGTCTGATCAACGAAGTTAGCAATGTCGGGCGCGGTCATTACTTGGATGGGTGACTGACTGAGAACACCGCGTGACATTGGCTTTTTGTTGTATTTTTTTTATTATTTTTTTTTATTTCAAAATCAAAAGTTTCACTTCTACCGTGTGTCTTTACGACATACCTTATATATGTTTTTTTTTTCATAAAGTGTACTAATAGGATAAGACTTAAATAAAGAGTTAGATCATCGGTGGATGTGTGGAACTGTTTGTTTCTTATCGATATCACTAAATCTCATCCGCGGTTGTTAAAGAAAAAAAAACGGAATTGTTTAACGAACAGAGGAAAAAGGTACTGTTATGTTTTATCACCGCCTATTTTATATATAGAACAGATATATAATTTTGAAAAGACTTGTAACAATATTTATCATCAAACTAGTCAAATAACAAATGACTTCTCGTGAGTAAATAATTCACAGTCGCTGTATTTAGCAGATGACGTAATGTAAATAAGCGTCACTAACCTTATGAGCTATACCGAGGAAGCTTCTACAAATAGACGTCTTTCCGCAGGACCGCGGTCCGATAACGTGACACTGGTACACGTTTCTACTCGACTGTTTCTTGGCTATGTCGATTTTCTTCTCACGAGTTACTAAAATAATAAACACATAGATAGTCCCTAAAATATGATCCTATATTTCTAATCTGTATTGGGAGTAGAAATTTGATAAACTGCTTAATTTATAACCTATGGGATAAGGATTGCCAGATCCCAAAATATAAAACCCTGAATAAATGCTATATCAGAAAGGATGATATGCTGATATGATGATAAGACGGACATAATTTATTTTAATAAGCACTTAATATTTTTTTAAGTTAGACATTTTTATAAATCAAGAACTCGCCCTCAATTACGCATATCACAACAACATAACGATAACAGAAATGGCTAAATATCGGCTTCAAAATAGGGAATTTAGTGTTAGTATTCAGTGTAATACTTATATGAGTATACGGTACTACCTTAAACAACACGTAATATCAAAAACTCCCTTCGAATGTATGTATATAATACACATTTTAGTTTACACTATAATAAATACCTAATAAAAATTACTCATTTTCAAGGGGATATTTCGTTATTTCTAACATCGTTTTGCTATTACGAAACACGCAATTGGAGAGCCGGTAACGTATTTCAAATATTTATTTACTACAAAATAATGGACTAAACAATAACCGCACTGTTTATAATATGAACAGAGAAGAACGGCGACATGAAACGAGAGGTCGCGACCCGTGTGCTTTCAAAAAGCCGGACAGACTAATACTTTGCCGGACACAACCGTATGAAACCATTAATACACAGCAATTATGCATTGCATTGCAAATATGACAAGCGTATTAATTAATTCCCAACATGATCATAAACTACGTCAGTTTTTTAACTGTTGTTATTAAAGTTTGCACAAAATGTATTTCGCAAATGCAACCCAGTACAAGTACGATATTACAACATGTGGAACATTTATATTGCTGAATAAGTTTCAGAACATGTAGATAAAACGCTAACATTAAAAGAAAGTAATCAACATAGTACATTAGTTGTGTGATCAGACATGCAATTGTAACTTGCAAAACTATCATAGGTAGGTAATAGAGAAGATTTTATAGAATAAGCACATCGCTATTCAATTTTTGTTGGGTTTGTTTATATGTACGTGCCTCATGCGAAAACTACTGATTTGGTATTTAGTGTTTATTTGATCGTAATTAGTTTAATCAATTTTAAAAACGTCCATGATTTTTTTTTTAATGTTTACAAAGATGCATTTCCAAACAATGATATTTGACAAGAATTGCAACTTGTTTAAATGACACGACTAGTTGAGCTCTTAAGAATTATGTATACATATATGATTACGATTTTGTTAACGTTGCTAAGTAGTAAGCATAAATCAACAAGAACATAAAACTTATTTATTAACCACAATTACAACTAGGTATCACACTGCAGTAAAATCAGAAGGCCATTCTAAATGCCGGGAACACTCTGAAACTATTATATATAAGTATACAGATAGTTCAATATAATATATATCACTGATTTAAGGGGAATAAAATTTATTTTTTTATGAAATGATATAATAAATGGTATAGGTACATAATTAATACTTACTGTGTATAGCAGCTTTCTGCGATTCGTTTTCTAAGAAATTAAAACCAAGGTAAGCTAAATATGCACTTGTACTTTGAAGGTCTACTAACGTCATTAATGTCCAGCGACACATCCAACCGTGTAATGTTAAATATCCCTGAAAAGTTGTATATTTTTATATCATTATATTCCTTATATATTATGCTTTAGCGTTTGATCAGATTTTTATATAACTTTAAATTACAATGTGGCTGAAAGTGGTAATAAACATGCTAAATCTAAAAGAACAGCTCTTTTCAATATGTGCCTGAGAGCTTACCCTTCGAAAATCGAACCTACGTCAATCGACACAGTGTGCGAAAAAATTAGCAAGGACCCAACGTCTCAGAACATTAATGTTACAGAAACTATGTCCATATAAACCTTTCTGAACGAATTTCAGATTTCCACCACCTCAACACATTTGTATATATGTGTTTTATATTTATGTATTACTAGCTGTACCCGCAGTTCCCCAGGCGTTTTTTTAAATTGTATTAAAGAAATATAAAACTGTGAGACCATGTACAATTATAGAAATGCTCTTTAAAAACAGTTACAGTGACATGTAACGTATACATTAGATATATAAATACTAACAGTGTGTCAAATGAGGTTTATCATCAGCAACATATTTGAAACCTTAACCCACCATGTAACTACCTCAGTGCTCATTTACACTGTATAAGGAACTAATGAAACAATGAGTTAAATATGTTATTATGATGATATAATATGCCCATATTGTCAATAAGTAATAATACGTTTATGGTCTTTTTATTTTATTTTTTAAGAAAGACCCCTTCTATCTTCAAATTTCCTATTAATAATTATAATGTTGAATTGTATACAATGAATGAGCTGACTTCTTGAAATCTTGCATAAATATAAATCAAAATATAAAACTTTATATCTGTCTAAGCAGTTTTTAATATTCGACAATTTAAATAGTGCTCTTTGACTTGAATACAATATTCTTATATGTTACTATGGTTGCTGAGTTATGTAGACGAAAGCGCGGTAAATAAGGCAAAATTACAGAAAAGACAATATATTTCAAATTACATACATAGATACAGATAATAGGTATTTACCTATGAAATTGCCGTTCTGCAGTACTGGCCATGTCAAATCAAAATAATTTTTGTTTGACTAAGAATTCTAATTTCAAATTAATTTTATTTTAAAAACATGGAATTCTCTTCCTAAAAGTAGTCATTTATTTATTGATTAGTGTTACATTTTCATCGCATTTCAATCTTTTTTGTCATCATGGATACGTTAAAAATTCGAGAAATTATGGAATATGAGTACCGTCGTGGCAGCGACGCGGCACAAGCGGCACGCAACATCAACGACGTTTACGGAGCTAACACTACAAACCAACGTACCGCCTGTTATTGGTTTGCTCGCTTCTGTTCTGGGAATTTCGACCTGAAAAATGAACCTCGCGGTCGTCCGAAGACTTTGCTCGACAATGACGAATTAAAGGCGATTGTGGAAGCTGATGATACACAATCTACGGCTGAATTAGCAGCAGCTTTCGACGTTAGCGTCAAAACAATATTGGTCCATTTACATCAAATTGGCAAAGTAAAAAAGCTTGACAAATGGGTGCCCCACGAACTTAATGATCGCTAGCGCGAAGTACGCGTCGAGACATGCCTTGCACTGCTCAACAGACACACAAATGAAGGAATTTTGAACCGCATTGTTACCTGCGATGAAAAATGGATTCTGTTTGATAACCGCAAGCGCTCAGCAAGTTGTTTGGATCCTGGTTCAGCACCTAAACAATGCCCTAAACGAAAACTTACTCCTAGAAAAGTGATGGTCACTGTTTGTTGGTCTAGCGCCGGTGTGATTCATCACAGCTTCTTACCAAACAGGGTGAGCATTACTGCAGATGTGTACTGTGAAGAACTGAACACAATGATGGAGAAGCTGGCACATCTCCAACCAGCATTGGTCAATCGCTCGTCTCCGCTGATCCTGCACGACAACGCGCGACCTCATACTACACAGCAGACGGTCTCCAAGTTGCAAGAACTGGGGTTGGAAGTTCTCCGTCATCCGCCCTACTCACCAGACCTTGCGCCTACAGACTACTACTTTTTCCAGAATTTGGATAACTCCTTGGCGGGAAAAAATTCAATACCCGAGAGGCAGTACAAAATGCTTTTGAAGAATTTGTTGCCTCCCGTCCAGCTGATTTCTTTAAGAAGGGCATCAATAAACTGCCACTGCGTTGGCAAAGATGCATTGACTGCATGGGTAATTACTTCGATTAATACAAATAAAAAATACATGAAAAAAATTCGTTCAAATTTTTTCATACAAAACGGCAATTTCATAGGTAAAGACCTAATATAAAGCTATAGAAGTTTTAAGTAATTACAATTTTTATTAGCACTATGCATTCAGCTATGTGTGTTTTCTTGCCGTGTAGAAGTGGGGACAAACGGGGTCGTACTTATATTTTTTCTATGTACATAGAATATACCATTAAGATAATAAACGACGCAGACGAAGTCGCGGGTACCAACTAGCTTAACATAAAAAATATATGTGATAGTTACCTTTTCATTAGTGGGCACTGTATACCGTAAATTGTGCCACGGTATACGTGGACAACATGAAAATACGTTTTTTAACTCATTAGGATTCAACATGCCATCTCTGTCTCTGTCATATTTCTCAAATAGCTGCGTTAAAAACTGTTGACCTTTATATGAGAGTTCTGAAGTGCAACCTACCGGTACTTTTATACTGAAAAACAAATTCTTAACAAGTTAATTTTTTTTTTCGTTTTTTTTTTTCGAACTGACTACGCTATTGACCTAGCAAGGTCTTAACTGCTTCACTGGACTGTAGTTAATATATATAACTGTATCTCTTTAATTACGAAAAATAATAAACAAAATACTGGCTGATTAGTGTAGTGTCTTACAAAATACTGTAAGATTATAACTTGAATACATATTTTGAAGAATTCTGTTCTTGAAGATTATTATATGGCAACTGTATGTGTATGTATTAAACTATAGTAATTGTCTAAAATTTAAAGAACAAAAACAAAATAAAAAGTAAATATCAATAAATCTTACTTAGGATTTATGTAGCTGTGAGTCAGTTCTAAATTTTCATCATAACCAAACTTGCGAAGTACTGTCCATGTAGTTTCATTTCTACCTCTTTGTATGAACAAGCAATGTAAAAAAACGAAACCTTTTAAAGTTATGCAATCATTTTCAATACCGCCAGCTATATTCTGAGCAATAACTGATTTTACTTCATCTAAAACCTGAAATAAAAAAACTTAAACTCGTTTCCATATAACTATGGATATTTTTATACTTAGAAAGTATTTTATTTTACCTGTAATTGCAAAGGGGAATCAAAACACTTTTTTTGAAAAAGTGTAACTTCATAATCATCAAGCAGTCCATCACCATCTAAATCACATATTTTAAATATCCTGGAAAGGGCTCTTTTACATTTTTCTGTCAACTAAAACAGAAGATAAAAAAAATCAATTTTGTTATAACCAAAGAAGAATATATCGATTCCATAAACTCAAAACACTGGTGTTATTAACTGAATTAATGTAATTTAATCACTATAAACTCTGCTTTCCTATGAAAGTGGAAACTGATTATGCACTTCTGATAATGAAAGTTACCTCTCTTCCTCTTTGTCTTGCTCGAAATAAGAAGTAAAATGCATCAGCAAGTTTCCCATTAATTGTTGATTGGGTTTTGGGAAATGTTTACAGATAAATTGTCTCATGAAACTTGTGACATTTTTTCTTCAATATAAACGTTAGACAAGACATTGACCAAAACAAAATTGACTATGTTAATGAAAAGTACTACAATTGTAATACAATGTACACAAAATAAATTAATTCTTTAGAATATCTAATATTATTTACAAAATAATTCTTCTATGTATATTTGGGAAGGATATTGTAATTGTTTTTTAACTAACTACCTGATGGAATAGACTTGCAATTTTGAAGACAAGCCAGGTTTGTATAACAATGTAAGAAAGTGAAGAACATGTATGAGAATTTTGTCATTAAATTTCAATAATATAAACTTAAGACAAACTTAATTACGAATTCCAACATGTTCTTCCATTATCTGTGACAATGTGAGTCTAGTTTGATTGAAATTTATCTTAAATCTATGCATATCAAAAAATGAAGTATCTGTATGTAATATCAAATTACATTTTTTTACTGATTGGATATGAAAGTATAAGGGTTAATGATAACAAAACTGCAATTTTAATTTTTTTTGTCATTCTGTCTGTTTATTCCGGGTAATCTCCGTAATGGCTGGACTGATATAGACGAGAATTTCACTAGCAGATAGCTGAAATTACAGCGGGTTACTTAGGATACTCTAAATTAGACTAGCTGTTAACTGTGGCTATGTCCAAAATGCTATCTCCAAAACGGTTGGACCAATTTTCATGGGACTTTCACCGGCAGATAGCAAACATCATAACAAGTAATTTAGTCTATTTTAATTTAGTCTAGCTGTTAACCGTGGATGCGCCTGCAGTGCTAATTTCAAAACGGTTCGACCGATTTTTACGGGACTTACACCGGCAGAATCATAGCGTACATTATAAAAAGTAATTTAGTCTATTTTGATTTTGAGTAGCTATTAGCCGTGGCTTCGCCCATCGTGCTATCTTCAAAACCGTTGCACCGATTTTCATGGGACTTTCACTGGCAGATAGCTGACCTTATAGGAAGTAATGTAGGATATGGTATTTTAGACTACCCGCGACTTCGTCCGCATAAAATTTAGTAAAACTATGTTTTTTTTTTTTTTTTTATTTCGGACTGACTATGCTATTGGCCTTTTTAGAGGCCTCTACAGCTTCACCGGACTACGTAAAACTATGTTGTTCCCTGTAAACATGTGGGTAAGACGTGCGTTGTACTGGACTCCAAGAATAAATATAATTGAAATTGATACATCTGTATCTATGTATGTAATTTGAATTACATTGTCTTGTTGATTATTTTGGCAGCCACTTTCTTTTATTTATCGCGCTTTCGTCTACATAACTCAATAACCATAGTAACATATAAGAATATTGTATTGAATTCAATGAGCACTATTTAAATTGTCGAATATTGAAAACTTTTTAGACAGATGTAGAGTTTTATATCTTGATTTAAAGTTTTTCAAGATGTCAACTTATTCATTGTTTACAATTCAAAATTATAATTATTAATAGTAATTATGAAGATAGAAGGGGTTTTTCTAATAAGATATTAGACCATAAACATATTACTAATTAATAATATGGGCATATTACATAATTATAATAACATCTTTAATTGTTTCATTAGTTCCTTATACAGTGTAAGTGAGCAGTGAGGTAGTTATGTGGTGGGTTAAGGTTCCAAATATGGTGTTGATGATAAGCCTCATTTGACACACTGTTAGAAGTTATATATCTAATGTATATGTTACTATAAATGGCATGTGTATAGTACTTACAATTATTTTTAAAGAGCATTTCTATAATTGTAGATGGTCTCACAGTTTTATATTTCTTTAATACAATTTAAAAAAACGTGTGCGGAGCTGCGGCTACATCTAGTATAGCATAATATCAGTTGCAATAATAGATATTTTATAAATCTTACCTCCTGTTCATCAATGGAATATATGGGATTGATAGGATGTAGAACTGCCTTCTGAGCATTATAAAACATTTCTGATACATTTATAAGTGATTTTGCTGAACATTCTATACATCTATCCACTTCAGGGTACTCTTCAGCTATGTCCCAAATATTCTATTATATAAAAGAAAATACATTATATACATAACAAGTGTTAATTTTATGGTAAACACATTAAATGTTTGTCTTATACATTTCCTAAGTTGCTGACAGTTAAAAGTCTATTAATAAACTTAATAACTATTAAATACGATAAATATATTAATAAATGGGAATTAGTGATAATCGGTTGAGCATTATTACTGATTTTGAATTGAATACATTATGAAATGTATAGAATAGGAAATAAAAGATTATGTACATAAATATATTTACACATCCATATATAACCCCGAAAATGTTACAGAATTTATTTGAAATTAATATAAACTGAATAAATAAATGTAATAAATATATATCTAAAATAATAGCCTTTAGCATGTACAGTTACTTACATATTATATTTTTATAATACTTACATCAATAATAGAATAGTCTATTAAGTCTATCTTGTTTCCAACAAGTATGACTGGTTTTCTGTAATCCTCAGGGCAGTTATCTCTCACAAATGGCAGCCAGTAAGAGGCTACTTTATTTAATGTCTCTTGTTTTTCTACAGAAAAAACTATACATATTACATGAGCTCTGTCTATTTCTTCTGCTACTTGTTCTAGTGATTGTTCAGCCACTGAAAAATAAAGAATAATAAAATATTGATGTAAAAAATAAAGAGATGTCAATCAATTCAATGAGATGTTCCATTATAAAATTGACCTGTTATTATTATAGATACAAACTTGATAGGAATATACTTTCTTCCATTCCATTTTTGGCAACCAGTCTTCTAGTAGACAATTACTGCCATTCTCAAGTGAGTATATTATTATATATTACAAGTTTCTTGATATAATTTCAATAAACTAACAAGATGGTGGCCATCTTGTTAGAACTTTCCATGGAGTTTTTGTGGCATCTCAGAATTCATGGTCCTTGGTATTATTTTCCGTTCACTTCACTTATGCACAATAAACAAACTATATTACATAAAACATCACCAATTTTACACAATAGTCGTAGAGTCAAGTAACACAAGATTATAAATAAAAAATAACATCCACTACATGACAGACCAAGATCCCTGGGAAAACTGGGAATATACTTTGTACTGATAATTTAGTTTTTTTTTAAACATAGGTACTTATGTATTAGCGGCAATGCAGTGTATTGCTCTTTGTTTTGCAAGTCTAACCTAACTGAACCAAGATGGGAAAATTGAGAAAAATCGGTTAGGTTAGTTTTTTTCGACTGCTTGCTCTTTTATCTTGGTTTGGTTATGTTAGGTTAGACTAGCAAAAAAGATAACGCGAGCCGGCCACAGTAGTGGTCAGTGAGCGCGGTTCATTTAATACGAAAGTACCAAAACATAATTTTAGTAACACACATAATAAAGAAAAAATACTATTACAATAACTGGAGTAAAAGCTTAAAGCGTAAATTGAATACATGGAAAAACGTGGATATTAAAATACATTTTATCATGTAGCCGCTAATATATTTTATGCTTAAAAGTTCTGTATGTACTTTTCTATATAATTAACTTGAATTTATGCCAAATTTCTCCAAAAACTCGTACAACACCTATAATTATTGAAATTATAAGTTCGAAATATATTATTCTGGGTAAAATAATGAAACAAAAAACCGCGTAGGTTGTAACATACTGCAGACATCGACAATGTTAGTCGGCACTTGTTCTGGTGTAACGTCTGCCGGAATCGTGATTTCTTCGGCCTTTGGCGGTACATGTTCCGTGAACTCTTCAGTCACCAACGATAGTATAAGTGATGTTTTTCCGACCCCAGGTTCTCCAAGTAAAAGAATACGAACTGACCGTGGCACAGATTCGAAAACCATTTTGAAATTGATGTTTCAAGTAAACATTTTGTGAAATAGTTTTTGAATGAATTTCTGTAAAACTGCTTGACTTTCGGCTAATTTAAAAACCAAATTTTACAAATCACAACACACAAATCTATACATTATATCTACAAAATAATAGACAACACTAAAACCAAATGATTTCTATTGACATTTCATAACACTTGACTAATGATCAGTGTGACCAGATTAATAAAAAAACACAATTCTACTAAAATACAGGAAAAAGTTTTTGGAATCAGCTATTTACTTTTTTCCAACAAACTGCTAAGATACTATTCTATACTTATACTGTCGTGGATAATTATAATTTATATTTAAACTAGATACACCAGCAGTTTTGAGTACGTAAAACTGTTTCTTTTTTGGTCCATTATAAATGATTGAGTCAGTATTTTGTAAGACAGTATATTAAAGGTAAAATATTTAGTTACTTAATTCATCAATGTCGTCATATGTTCATTAATCCATTGTATACTAATGCAGTGATTTTTATAACTACATACAAAATAAAATGTTTGGTGAATATTACACACAATAATATTCTATAAAAAATATTTATGATGATAAAAGAGTTTACGATCTGCTCTTGTTTATTTTGGGATGCTTTTTGAAAATTAAATATATGAAAAATATTTACAACGTAGAAATAGTGGCGTTTGACTCCAAGTTTAGCTTAAATTATATATCATTTAGAGCCCCAGGTATCCAAGTTATTTATCTGATTGAACTGCTGAGTTATTTAGAAGAAGCCAATACGTTTTGATTGAACAAAACACGTAACTGAAATAACGTTTGTCTATTAAAAATTATTTTTTTTGGGGATTGAAAGGATCTGCCACATCCTGGCACATATAAAAAATGTCGTTGTTTAAGAAACCTAATAGAATCTTTCGTATACGAACTATACCCTATAATAATTTAGTTAATTGATAAGAATATATAACACTGAAACTTAATTGTGAAATATTGTAAAAATAAAAATTGGAACTAAGTGCCTTATCACACGTAACACGCTCTGAGCAGATGGGAGCGAGACCGAAAAAAGTGTAATAATTCTTTTTCCGACATTTCTTGCTATAATTACAGGCGTGTATTATATACATGATTTCATTGTATAATGATTGTGTTTTGATTATGTAATAATTATATCTATTTAAATTAATATTTATATTTTTATAATAAATAATTAATGGTTAGGTACTTCTAAAATTAAAAAAGTATTATTAATAAAATAAGATTAATACAGTTCTTAAATTGTTGTTTGTTATTAATTTAATTATACCAGATCATTCACTGTTTCAATGTAACTCTTGTAGTCCGGTGAAGCTGTTAAGATCTTGCTAGGTCAATAGCGTAGTCAGTTCGAAAAAAAAAACAATGTAACTCTATCAACTTGATCTATTATAGTATAAATGATAACCCTAATTAACTAAGTAACCCGCTGTAATTTCTGCTATCTGTCAGTGAAATTCCCACCAAAATTGGTCCAGGCGTTTCGGAGATTACTCGGAACAAACAGACAGACCGACAAAAAATTTAAGAATTGCATTTTTGTTATCAGTAGCGTGTATACTTTCAAACCCAATCAGTAAAAATATATTTTGATATTACATACAGACACTTCATTTTTATTATATGTATAGATATAGAATATACTCCTCTAGAAGTAGCTCACCACTTTCTTGTGAACAATTTCAGATTGAAGTTGAGAAATTTACCTACAAAAATGTTTCAACAGTTTTAATAACAAAACTAGATGTTAAAGATCAGGAGCGCTGTTTAAATTTTATAGCTTCGAGAAGAATCTTAAAATACATCGCTAACATTTATAGCCCGTTGGTCTAGAAAACATGTTATTAATATCCGTACTTTTATTTATTTCATTTGTCTTGTACAACTCGATATAGGTATTTCAATATTTTTGCGTAGATGCTTCGGTAATTTAGTAAAATTTAATCTGAACACACTGGTTTTTGGTATATTTTTTATAATCTACTCTGTGGTATATGTTAGGGATAAACAATGTTAATAAAAACATTGATACATTCATGGTTATATCGATATTTTTTAATGTTTTTTTAAAAAAACAAACAAAGATAAATATGATGAAAATGTATATTTAAAACAAGGCATCTATTATTTATTTCACTAAATAGAAAACAAAAACAATAATTTTGGCAACGTTATACCCAATAAGCGGTTCCTTTCTTGGTTAATTGTGGCTCGTTTCTAAAATCAACCGCATATAATTCAATATATGGCGCTACACATAACGAAAAGTCGTTCTTAAGACTTCGTTCATACAGAGCGATGTATTGTTATGTAATGGGTTTCAACATAAATACCAAAACATGTTAAAACATCGATGTTTATGAACGATAGATCAGTGTTTTAATACAATGATGTATCATTTGTATCCTTATGTGAGCGATTAGGGAATACAATAGGTGTCGCTACAGATAACAACTCATCGTTTCTACAATGCGATATATCGTTGATTTTGGAGTTTCAACATCGATGTTAAACCATTGATGTATATAGCGGTAAATCGATGCTTAAAAACATTTATCGTTATCGTTTTCATCCCTATATGTAGCATAGATAGATTAGTATAGTATACTGGAGAACATAGTTATCGTTTTAGCGACTTTGTCGCTAGATCTAGCGGATTTTGGACATGTTTAACGACTTTTTTTTCAATCTAGCGACTTAAAAAATTTAGCGGATTCTAGCGACTATCTGAATATTGAAAATATATAGATATTTTGGTACTAATTTAAGTGTAATTATTGGTAAGCACATGAAGTGCTATTGTTATTTTTGGTATCCCCCTACCAAAATGACGTTCGATATCGCGGTTTAATCGATTGGGTGCCTCTCTCTTTATTAAATGATACATCAGATATCGTTTTGTCTTTCACTTTCATTTCACTACCACCGCCAAGAGAAATAAAAAATCAGTTACTATGTTACGTTTTCACGAAACAAACCTGTCTTTCTTAGTTTCTTTATTAAATTATAGACATTGATATCAAAATCTATTCGTGGGAATGAAAATCCCTTTAAAAAAGAAGAAAGTAAAATAAAAAATATAAACTAGAATGGAAACATCAAGAAGAGTATAATGTTGTTAAAACTCGTTATAACTGATCCAACTAAAGCTTTTTACTCATTTTATCACAGTGAAATATTGTATTTTCAGCATATTTTTTACCATGAAATATTTAGCGACTTCTGGCGGTTTTTTTAATCATGTATTTTTCAAAATCTAGCGACTTTTGAATTGACGTCGGGAGACTTTTTTATTTCTTAAACGGCAACACTGCTGGAGAAGTATGTTACGTATTGTATATCAGAGGCAAATAAAAATTGTACATTATTTTTCTCATACCCAATTTCTAAATTTATTTCAATGGTATTTAATTCTGTACCTGGTGGTTTAATTTTTAGAGATATATGATCTAAATAATGGGTGAAATCAATAAAAAACAAAATGATTGGGACTCAACAAAAAGTTTGCGTGAACCTATCAAAACACTTGAGGTTAGAGAATAAAATTTTTGTATCTATCTAATAGTTTCCAAAAAGGACAGAAATGAACATTATCACTAGATTTTATACATATAATTAACGTTTAAGTCATTGGAATACATACTTCTACAATTATTTTTATTTCTGTAAATGTTTCAAACCGGTCTTTCGTTTCAAACCATTATAACATTTTCGATATATTTATTATAAATGCAGCTTCTATTCTAATTATTACAAATTCAGGGGCTGCATTAGAAATTCGCATCCTGAAATATGGCTTGAGGGTGATGAGAGGGATGGGGAGGGTACTGACTACCCCTTTATACCACTTCCGCGCCGCGGAAAAACCATAGTTACTGATATATTCATGATCAAATTTTTGAGATTATGTCACCTCCGAACAGTCATTGGTAATTTTGTATATTATCAATGTGGTGATTTTTAAGTTAAAATTCAACTGTTTATACAATACTATGTCTATATATAAATACAGCAAGACATAATTGCTGGAAAAGTGTAAATTTTTCTAGGATTGAGATAGTTGAGTTTTGGATTAAAAATAGTAGAAATAATCCAAAAAATACAAGATTGTGGAATATGTTCTGTTTGTCATACAAATGGTTTTTTTCTGAAATAATAGTGAACACTTATAAAACAACTATAAATATGTATAAAACATCAAAATTATAGTATAATAAACTTTAAAAATGCGCATGTGAAGCAAAAATCATATTCCGTTAAACATAAATTTAAATACATAATTAAAAAACAATTACACGTCTCTGCGGGGTGAGGGGCGTGTCTTTTGAAAGGGGTAACCAACCCCCGTAAAAAACAACCCTTAACAACCCCAAATTCGTGATGCAAATTTCTAATGCCAACCTAAAATTCATGTTAATGGGAATTCTTCCCTAGGCAATAAATATTGTATTGTTAATTAAAATTTTTATTTTCTTAGCTATTTAAATCAATGGTACTTGTATATTAAATGCATATTTAATTTTAAGTTATTATTTTCGCAAGCCTAACCTAACCTAACCAAATGAAAATAAAAGAGCAAGCAATCGAGACAAAAAAAAAGGAAATTCTATTATTAAACTCTATAACAACCCATTTTTCACCTAAATCTTATTGAATAGTTTGTTTTTAAATAAAGTCCTTTGAAGTCTAAAAGTGTTTTAAAGGGCTGCATTTGAAATTTGCATCTTGATATAAAGATTGAAGAGGGTGGGAGCAGCGGGGGAAAGAGGTGATATCCCTTCCCCTTGGAAAGTCATAGTTACTAAGATATTTATGATCATAGTTTTGAGGTTATGTGTCATTTCCGAACAATTATTGGTAATTTTGTATATACCAACTTGATGATTTTTGAGTTAAAACAACACATTTTCGTCTCGGTTTGGTTAGGGTAGGTATTGCGAAAGAAATGTGGTACATTTAATACACAAGAACCAAATCAATTTCACCTGTATTGGCTGTACAGTATACTGTTATAGCAAAAAGGATACTTTTGTATTAACGCCACCGCAGTCACCGCTGTTTTTGTTTCGCAAGTCAAACCTAACCCATTTATTTTTGTTAATTTTCCCTTCTCGGTTAGGTTAGACTTGCAAAACAACGACATCCCGAGCGCACTGCAGTGGCGTTAATACGTATGTACCGCAGAGAGATACCATACTCATGGATACAAAATGGTTATATAGTACTATAGAACATATCTACTGCTAATGTCTCTCGGAATTAGTCAATCAGCACCATACTCTCTAAGCCGTCATTACCATTGTTTTATGTATATTATGTTTTCAGGATAAATGGAAATTGGTCCCATCATTCTTACAAGTCAAAGGTCTTGTTAAACAACATATTGATTCATTCAATTACTTTATAAATGTTGAGATAAAAAAAATTGTTCAAGCAAATGAAAAAGTATTCTGTGATGCAGATCCTTTGTTTTATATAAAATATCTCAATGCTTATGTTGGAACACCTGATCTCGAAGAAGGATTTAATGTTTCTAAACCAACTACACCGCATGAATGTCGATTAAGGGATATGACATACTCAGCTCCAATAACTGTTGACATTGAGTACATTAGAGGAAACCAAAGGGTTATTAAAAATAAACAGTTAATAGGAAAGTAAGTATAAAAAATAGACTCACTAAATACTATTATTGGCACTTAGTGTTGGACCATATCAACACTATCAGGAATATCTTTATTAACTATCATTAATGGTATCATAAAACCTTAATTATAGAAAGGTATATGTAAAATTGAACATTTTGTTCCATAATATATTTTTTTAGCTGCAACCTGTGTAGTGTTTGATTATAAGATATCTGCTATTTTTACCATAAAGTAAAAACAGTTGTGTTACAGTTTCATTTCACCAGAGTATCGATGGAAGAAAGCGGAATAATTGTCGTTCTCCTCCTCCTGCGTTCTCACTGACCAAACGAAACTCAGCAAGCAAGCACTGTAACTTCATGTCGGTTTTCTGTGAGACGGGTGGTAGTACCCCGGGCGAGCCGACCCATTCATGCTGAAACCAGTAATAGCTTCAGCGAGGCTCTACCACTTACAGAAAATTTAAATAATTTTCAGTCTTGTATTATTTATATCTGGCTCTTTTGGATGATCAGTTTGCCGACCACTGCATTAAGGTATAAGGAAATTCAACATTGTGATCCTGAAGATAACACAACTACATAGTCTTACTAAAATTGATTATATGCCATATTAATATAAAGTTACTTCATTTTCTTTGTTATATATTTAAAATGTTTGACTTACATAGCTATCAATGTATCTAAATTAATGTATCTATGTAAATAAATTTCCATCAGTATTTGCTAATCATCTATTAAAATCCAGTTAAACAGTGATTTGTCATATCCCCTAATGTGGAAATATGTTTTTCAATATTTCATTCGATTTTCTTCTATAATTAATCATAAATTAATATTTTTTTCAGAATGCCTCTTATGTTAAGATCATCAAATTGTGTATTAACAAATAAATCAGACTTCGAACTTGCACAACTAAATGAATGTCCTCATGATCCTGGTGGCTATTTCATTATTAGAGGTGAGATCATTATTATATAAATGATATGTTATATCAAATTCTTCAATGCAGAAATGTTCAAAAAGCTTCTCCTATGTGTGTGTATAACTTATGATACTTTAGTAATTAACTGCTATAGAAATTTATTATTAAAAATGAGAACAAACTTATGACAATACATTCTATGATGTATAGTAATTATTTTAAAATATAATAAATTATTTAATCTACAGCAATAAAGATAAATTCGTAATACTATTCAGTGCTATTCAACTCACGTGTATAGAATGTATATAGAATAGTATAGGTGTTATTAATTTATTGGAGACCTAATTAAAAAAGTCTATAGTCTTTTTTCACTGATATTTGATTTAATGCATAGAAATAGAAGTTATACATATAATCTTCAGTCTTTCATCTTTTATTTTTATGACATTGTATTTTATGTTCTAAGCATTATTTATTAAGCATTGTATATAAGAATGTGTGTTATCATCATCACATTACCCACTTCAGGGTCGTAGGCCTCTTTCCGAAGGAAGTTATAGGTGTAATGACCACACCAGTCACTATGTACTCACTATGTATCCACAGTTCTATATTTTCCCAAATATGCCACAAAAACATTTCGGAAGTTTGTCACAATGTTTTCCTTTACCTATATTGATAGTGTTTCCAATTTCAATTAATAAATGTATACAAAGAAAATAATCAATATTAATTTCCAGGTCAAGAAAAAGTAATTTTAATCCAAGAACAGTTATCTAGAAATCGTATGATTGTGGATGAATTTAAAGGAGCGATACAATGCCAAGTTACTAGTTCTACACATGAGAAGAAAACTAGAACTAATGTTATTGTAAAAAATGGGAAATATGTTTTAAGGCACAATGCGCTATCAGATGTATGTTAATCTATATAAATAAAATAATAGAAGTTTGCTGTTGTACGTACTTCACGTAAAAACTACTAGATAGATTTCGATATTTCATATAAAGTTATTAAAGTTTTGAGAAACAATGATGTAACGATATAAGCACTATGCATTTAGCGATGTGTGAAGTGTGGTAAACGGTGCGGTGCGCATGCGTAAGAGAGGAGGTGTAACCAGATAATATTGGTTGCAAAGATATTTTCTTAGCAAAGTATGTTCTTGCTTTCAATGTTTTATGTTTTTCCACTGTACATAAGATATTTTTAACATAACAAACAATGCAGAAGAAATAGCGAGTACCAATTAGTAATAGAATTGTATTAGTATAAGAAATTTAGCTTATGTGTTTATTGAACAGTAACAAATGTAGGTTTTACTAAATCTCAAAGTTGATTTAATTTGATCATATGACTAAAGATAAGTAATAGTTACTATAATAATAAGAATTGACTATTAAATACTCATACATCTGCTAAAATACACCTATGTACGTGCTTGGTGGATTTTTGTCTTGAGACTGTTAGCTATCTAAATCATTATAAATTTGCCTGTCTACGGTTTCATTATAATATTATTCTTAATACAGTTCAGGCTCATTGAAGATTTAGAATCTGTGGTGTTAGAGTAATGAAGTGTCAGTACTTTATTTTCTGAAGATTCTTTGGTTTCTTACGGTTCATTGCATCATCATAATTTTCATTTGTACCTTACTATGTTCCATGTGTCCATGCATATATAACATAGTCATAACAGTAATAATGATGTTTCATCTATACACTTTACAGGATATACCAATAGCAGTCGCTTTTAAAGCTATGGGTATTTGCAGTGATCAGGAAATAATGCAACTCGTTGGAACTGATGACACGACTGTCAAGAAATTGGCTCCTTGTATATTGGATTGTCATAATTTGAAGATATTCACTCAAAATCAAGCACTTACATATATAGGGAGTAAATTGAAAGTTAAGAGGTAAAATTAGTTTCTAATGACATATTATTCAGGCATAAATTGGTTGGGGGTAGCCATAATTTTTTTTTGACACATTGTTTGTCAACTGACAATCGGTGATGATCGGTCACTTGCTCGGCGCCACTTGCTCGGAACCCGCGCTTACATTCGGACTCGCTCACCATACTAGCGACACGGCGACTCGGAATTTTATTTTTGTGCATTGTGTGTGTACGTCTTGGAAATCTGGTGCTCTCACCATCGGCAACGGCGGCGGAGAAGACATTATATCAGGTAAGTAAGCGTGTCATACCGATTATAAAGAAAATCCTTTCGGCATATATTTTTCCAGGGGTATCTACCTCCAGCCAATTTTAAGGAAAAGTCCATTGCCTGGTACCCCGATCAGTGTGGGTGTGGTGGTTGCCACACCACATATGCTTACATATATTTTTATTTATCTCTATGATTTATTATTTGTGTATATTGTATGCTTTTCACATATAATTGTATCTGTCATTATTGTGTAACTAAAAAGATAATTTTACTTATGATTAATTATTTGAAGATGAATTATTTATTTGCTACTGAATGGCTGCAAGTGTATAATTATTTAATTAGTTTATTATTTAGTAAAAAAAATGGTTTACGTACATATTAGGTAGTTTGTAATATTATCCGATATACGTCCTACTGCTGGGCAAAGACTTCTTTCTGAGGGAGTGCAATCAGGGTTTCAAATTCCTAGGAAAATACAATTCTGTATTTTTCTACTAAAGTGTGGAATTATAATATTTATAGTTACTGTTCTAATTTGGTTTTGATGTTTTCTTTTTAATTCGTTTGGCTACAAAATAAATAAAAAATGTTTATTTATAGTATAAAATCTAGTATAAGGAGTACATATATTGATCATAAAATTCGTTTGTAGCTTGTAAAAAAGTTCATACTATACATGTCTTAGAACATATTTAGTTCTAAGGATTTTTGAACATCACCGGAGAATCTCGGTATTCCTCACTGATTTTAGAACGTATATATTTTAAAAGAATTCATATAATTTTTTAAAATAAATTTATCGTAGATTTCATACGGGAAATTCTAAAGCACGAACACCAGTTGATGAAGCTCGTGATCTTTTAGCAACGACCATACTTGCGCATGTCACTGTGGAAAATTATAATTTCTACGTAAAAGCCATATACCTAGCTATAATGGTAAAGAGAGTGATTGAAGCTGAATCAAACAAATCGGCGATCGATGATCCAGATTATTATGGAAATAAAAGACTCGAGTTAGCAGGGTCCCTACTTGCTTTAATGTTTGAAGATTTGTTTAAGAGATTCAATTGGGAATTGAAATCTATAGCTGACAAAGTGATTCCTAAAGTAAAAGCGGCACCATTTGACGTTGTCAAGCATATGAGACCTGATTTGATAGCCAACGGATTGTTCGCCGCAATTTCCACGGTATGTCCACACCTTTTTAGTACTTCGTGTTATACTATAAGTAAAATTTTGGTTACGAAGACGAAAATTTCTGCTCATACATATTCATTATAGTTAACGAAAACTGAAAATATTTTGTATTCGTTTATAACGAGCGACTGTTTAGTCGCCAGCAATAATTTTACAGGATAATCATTAGTTCTCGTTCTAAATCGATTATGAAAATATATGAGCTAATTATCTGGAGAAACGCACAACTGATATACACTCAACATCAAGTGATTTACGCAAAAACGAACTGATGTAATAAATGAATAACGCCTCCCGCACCTCTGTTCGACCGTGCGGCGTTCCCACGATAACCAGTTATGTATTGATTAACCTTGAAAAGGGCCCCTTTAAAATAGTTCATTGAAGCTAGGCCTAATGTTTTTACGTTTAAAAGTCTCGTTCCCATATTTTTAGTTGTTGTTAACTACTACCTACTACTACTAAAAAGTACCTAGCTAATAAGTTTTAGAACAAACTTTAACTAAGGTTCTTTTTGTTGTTTATTAGTATTTGTTTTGATATTATTATTTTATATGTTAAATATGACCATGAACTACCACAGGATTGAAGGATGTGACCCTTTAAACATTCACCTGGTATACAGCAATTCATACCAACATTTGAAGCATTAGATATACTTTGCTTTAACAAATGCCTAAACGCAAAGTTGTTTCAGATTACAAATAAAAATATCATATATGAAAAATTGCTGTTTATCTATACTAATATATAAAGCTGAAGAGTTTGTTTGTTTGCATGGTTAAACGCGCTAATCTGAGGAACTACAGGTCTGATTTGAAAAATTCTTTCGGTGTTAGATTTATCGAGGAAGGCTATGGGCTATATATTATCACGCTAAAACAATAGGAGCGGAGCCCCAATGAATGTTTCAAAATCGTTATTTTTTCCTTTTGAGAGCTTCCGCTGCGTAAAGGGTAACTATTCCACGCGGACGAAGCTATTAAATAAATAAACATTTTTGTATTAGGGTAACTGGACTATAAAAAGATTCAAAATGGAAAGGCATGGAGTTACACAGGTGCTAAGTCGTTTGAGCTACATATCGGCTCTTGGTATGATGACAAGGGTCAATTCACAGTTTGAAAAAACCAGGAAGGTTTCGGGACCACGGTCATTGCAACCCTCTCAGTGGGGAATGCTGTGTCCTTCAGACACTCCTGAAGGAGAAGGTTGTGGCCTCGTTAAAAACTTAGCACTAATGACTCATATAACTACGGAATGTTCAGAAGATCCGATAGCTAGACTGGCGTGTAATGCAGGTGTTGAAGATGTCCGACTCCTAGGAGGAGAAGAAATAAACCATCCAGCTGTCTACATGGTTTTTCTTAATGGTATTTATTATTTCGAGAATATTGTTGCTTACATTTGATTTGATAATTTATATGTTGTAATTGTTTTTATTAATAAATGTTTATTGCCATACAGACATGGTAACCTGTACAGTAGAGTACAGAGTATTTAAAGTACATAGTATTTAAAGTACATATATATTTGAAACTAATGAGGATACTTTATTTTTTCAATTAAGGTTTTTTTTATTATCACTGCTTAATTGACTACTCTATATGTCGTTGCGAGGTTCAATTTATGTGGAATAGTGCACCGGCCAAAAATTTGTTAAAAGTAATTAAAAATACATTACATGATGTTAATTGCAGGTTAAGAAATTAATTTTAAACAAACATTAACTGAGCTGAAACTATATTATTAAAAATAACCAATAAATATGTTAATGTTCCTTCCATTTCTTTATATAATTAGTTGTGGTAATTTTAGGTAACATACTAGGAGTTTCGAAACAATATAAACGCCTGATAAAAGTATTCAGAATGTTTAGAAGACGTGGTCTCATATCTGCATTTGTTTCAATTTATCCCAACCATAATCAACGTACCGTATACATATGCAGCGATGGAGGTCGATTATGTCGTCCGTACATTATTGTTGAGAAAGGATATCCATTAGTTCAACAACATCATATAAATGAACTAAATAGGGGTATAAGGAAGTTCCAAGATTTCTTGAATGATGGCCTCATTGAGTATCTGGATGTCAACGAAGAGAATGACAGTCATATTGCTACTACTGAGCTGGAAATAGATCCATATGTTACAACTCATATGGAGATTGAGCCTTTTACTATTTTGGGTGTCTGTGCTGGCTTAGTTCCATATCCCCATCATAATCAGAGCCCAAGGAACACTTATCAGTGTGCTATGGGTAAACAAGCAATGGGTTAGTAATATTACATTTTCTTGACTATGTATGTTCCATAGAATTTGTTTATTTCTAAGAATATATACTTTCAGGTACAATTGGATATAATCAAAAGAATAGAATCGACACTCTTATGTACAACTTAGTTTATCCACAATGTCCAATGGTTAAATCGAGAACGATAGAGTTAATAAATTTTGATAAATTGCCCGCTGGACAGAATGCAACAGTTGCCGTTATGAGTTACAGCGGTTACGATATTGAAGACGCCTTAATTTTGAATAGGGCTTCCATTGATAGAGGATATGGTCGATGTCTGGTTTATAAAAGTGCGAAGACAACAATGAAAAGATATAGTAACCAAACATCCGACAGGATTTTAGGACCATCAAGGGACGCAGCAACAGGAAAAATTATAAGGGCTCATGATATCTTAGACACCGATGGGATAGCTGCTCCTGGTGAAATGGTGGAGAATAGACAAGTTTTAATAAATAAACAGATGCCTATGGCTACCCTCAGTCCGGTGGTACCAGGTCAACCGCAACAAACCGAATACAAAGATGTTCCCGTTA
Organism: Antheraea yamamai; assembly: GCA_036509395.1. Lineage (NCBI taxonomy): Eukaryota > Metazoa > Arthropoda > Insecta > Lepidoptera > Saturniidae > Antheraea > Antheraea yamamai. Next base: position 10,625,110 of record AP028433.1, read on the forward strand.
CTTATAAAGGTCCTGTAGAATCCTACATAGAAAAAGTTATGGTTTCCTCAAACTCTGAAGATGCTTTCTTGATAAAAATACTATTAAGACAGACACGGATACCCGAAATAGGTGACAAGTTCAGTTCAAGACATGGTCAGAAAGGTGTCACTGGCTTAATTGTTCAACAGGAAGACATGCCTTTCAATGATAGAGGGATATGTCCAGATATGATTATGAACCCTCACGGGTTTCCATCAAGAATGACTGTTGGTAAGACTATTGAACTGTTGGCTGGTAAAGCTGGTCTCATGGAAGGAAAATTCCATTATGGTAAGTGTGTTGTTACAAAATTGCTTATAGTCTGTATATGTGATATCTTTTATACGTGAAACTTCTTAGCAAAGGGCTTTAAAGTTCTGATCGGCAACCTTTTTATGTGACGAAAAGTGGTGGGGGTAAACACTGTCGGGTAGAATGTTGAAAACACTGGTTCTTCTCCGATCACCGAAGTTAAGCAACTTCGGACGCTGTCATTACTGGGATGGGTGACAGCTTGGGCACACCTTTTTTTTTTCGAACCGACGACGCTGTTAGCCTGGCTAGGCCTTTACAGTTTCACCGGACTCTGGCGAACACCACGTGACGTTGGTTTTTTATTGCAAATTTCACTTCTATCATGAGTCTTTCCGACACACTTGTTTTTTTTTAGTTATAATTAGTAGTCATTTGGTTCTTATTAAAAAATATATCACGATATATTCGTGTAATATAAACTTTTTGCTAGTTGTACAATCATTATTAGTTCAACAATATTAGAAGTGGGGCAAGCGGTATACTGCACATGCACAAGGAAGGAGAAGTGAACGAATAACATTGTTTACAAAGATGTTTTGTAAGCAAAGTATATTTTTAAGTATATTCCTATGTACGTCAAATAAATTCTTAAAAGAATAAATAACGCAGACGAAGTCGCGGGTATCACGTAGTATCTATATACTTTTAGCAATGTAATACTATAAAAATTAACTGTTACGTTTTAGGTACGGCATTTGGAGGTTCAAAAGTTCGCGATGTGTGTAAAGAATTGGAAAAACATGGATACAATTATCATGGCAAGGATATATTTTATTCGGGCTTAACTGGGGAACCACTAGAAGCTTACATTTATTCTGGACCAGTAAGAATTTTTTTTATCACTTGGTTTATGACTTACAATTAGTATTAAATTGCTAACACGCCCCTAATAAGTCACAATAATTGTTTTTGTTTTTTACAATGTATATAATTGTAAATACTGATGCAGATTTTGAAGCCAAAATACTGATCACCTGTAGCGATGTCGTGACGTCACTAATTTTTAAACTAATGATTATGTTTATACGGATTATATTTCTTGGTACAATGTTTTTTAGGAATAAACCAATGGAATTATGTTATTAAATTAGGAATATACTGGTAAGCGGTGGATTAAGGCATCATCTATACTATATAAAGCTGAAGAGTTTGTTTGTTTGTTTCTTTGGTTGAACACTATGATCTCAGGAACTACCAGACCGATTTGAAAAAAACCCTTCGGTTTTAGATAGCTCATTTATCGAGGAAGGCTTTAGGCTATATATAATCACGCAAAGATCAATAGGAGCGGAGCACCAATGAAGAATGTTTCAAAATCGGGCACTTTTTTCCTTTTGAGAGATATCGTTAGCGTTAATATTATATACGTTGCCATGGTAACGTGGTAAGTTTCTATCGCAAACATTTTCAAAGTTTATTCTGTTTTCCTATTCAAAATTTGTTATCTATTACGTATTATAAAAATAAAGTTTATGTATGTACTAATAAAATAACAACTTTTTGATGAATGTATATATATGGCTACAAATGACCTAAATTTTTTTTAAAATATTTTGTCTATATTTTTATATTATTATATTTTGTCTGTTTGTTTGTTTGTTCCGGGTAATCTCCAAAACGGCTGGACCTATTTTAACGGGAATTTTACTGGCAGATAGCCGAAATTATAGCAGTTGATATATGGTACTTTATTTGTCCGCGGCTTCGTCCGCATTGCTATTTCCAAAATGGTTGGACCGATTTTCACGGGGTGTTCACTGGTAGATAGCAGACCTCATAAAAAGTAATTTCGGTTTTTTTTATTCGCCTTCGGCCGCAGTGCAATATCCGTAATGCTTGAACTGATTTTCACGGGGCTTTCATTGGCAGATAACTCACCTATATAAGAAGTAACTTAGACTATTTTATTTTGTTACTGAAGGCAGATAACTAGCGAGTTCGGAAGACGTTGTCCCGCCCCGATAATAAAAAGAAAACCTTGAAAAATTATACTTAAACCTTCCCCATGAATCATTCTATTTACTGGTGAAAACGGCATGAAAATCCGATCTGTAGTTTTTGACTTTATCGTGAACAGACAAACAGACAGACTAGAGGACTTTGTTTTACACTATGAAGTGATGAACTGTTACCTGGATTCGTTCGTGTGAATTTAATAAAAATAGTTTGTTTACTGTAAACAAGCGCGTGAGACGTGCGCTGTACTGGACTCCAAGAATAAATGTATGTAATTTGAATTATATTGTCATTTTGGTCAATTTGGCACCCATTTTGTTTTATTTACCGCGTTTGCATCTACATAACTCAGTGATTATAGCAACGTATAAGAATAATACAATTATATCGACAATATGGGCATGTTTTGTCTATATAATAAACAGCTTAACACATATTGTTCGATAATGTATAGTTTAAAATTTTCATTACTTTCTTATATAGTGTTAATGAGCACTGAGGGTGGTACATAGTAGGTTAAAGTTCCAAGTATGTTGCTGATGATAAAACCCATCCCATTCGATATACTTTTCGCATTCACATATCTAATGTACACGTTACATGTTACAGTAGATGGCGTAATGTAAGATTGTAAGTAGGTGTGTACATTACAGAATTGCTTTTTCAAAAACATTTGTAACTATGACACCATAGTTATTTAATACATTTAAAAAAACGCGTGCAGAGCCGCGGGGGACATCTAGTTTGATAATAAAATGAATAGCACTTTGGTATATAAATAAACTAGCGGGCCCGGCAGACGTTGTCCCGCCCTGGTTATAAACAAATATTTGACAAATTATATACCAAAACGTTCCTCATGAATCACTTTATCTACTGGTGAAAACCGCTTGAAAATCCGTTCAGTAGTTTTTGAGTTTGTCGCGAACAGACAGACGCGGTAGGGGACTTTGTTTTCTACTATGTAATGAATAGGAAATCTGTAGAAGAAATTTTAGTTTTTTGATGCCTGAATTTTATAGTTAAGTTTGTAAGTTACTAGCGGGCCCAGCAGACGTTGTCTCGCCCTGATTATAAAACAATCCTTGACAAATTATAAACCAAAATGTTCCTCATGAATCACTTTATGCACTGGTGAAAACCGCATGAAGATACGTTCAGTAGTTTTTGAGTTTATCGCGAACAGACAGACAGACAGACGCGGTAGAGGACTTTGTTATATACTATGTAAAGATATAAGTTTATGTCATGGCTAGAAGCATTATGGGGGATTACATTTTTGTTAAAGATGTTTATTATCTGTTTAAGTTAATAAGGCTTGACTTTTTAAATTTAATTTTTATTATTATTGCTTCTATACGAATCAACATTAATGTATTTCATATTACATTCATTTCATGCATCCTTCGAGAATAGTACATATTTTGTGAATGAAATGTACCCTATGACAATGTGTATGCAAAATTTAATGGGCGGGAAAGTATTTAAGGCGTAGAACAAACTCACTTTCGCATTTATAATATTAGTTAGAATTTGTATTTCACGCGGCTTCTAATATGAACTTGCTTTTATAGTTAATTTTATGCGTTTTGTACTCTAGGTCTACTATCAGAAATTAAAACACATGGTCCAAGACAAAATGCACGCTCGCGCACGCGGTCCACGCGCTGTGCTCACGAGGCAGCCTACTGAAGGACGTTCCCGAGACGGTGGACTGCGGTTGGGTGAAATGGAACGTGATTGCCTCATTGGTTACGGAGCTAGGTAATACTTTAATAATATTTTATTCGAATATTATATATGAGCTATTTGTGTAAATAAATTAATTATTTAATTTCAACTCAAGTTTCCACAGATATTTTTCTGTTGTATATTTACAGTAACCGCTACTACGACTGTCATTTGACTATATTCATCATTGTGTTTATATTGTCGTGATAAAAGAAAAAAATGACATGCATTTTGTGGGTGGTAGAGCCACGCTGAAGCTGTTACTGGTTTCAGCGTGAATGGGTCGGCTCGCCCGGGGTACTACCACCCGACCCATAGAAACACCCACGTAAAGTAACAGTGCTTGCGTTGTTGTGTTTCGTTCGGTCACTGAGAGCACCTCCTCCCCAAACACAGGCTGGCAACGCATTTGCGACTCCCATGGTGTCGCTAGTGTGTATGGACGGCGGTGATCACTTAACATCAGATGACCCACCTGTTCGTTTGCCTCCTATGATATAAAAAATGGTTTTTTTTTTGCTTAATTAATATCATTTATTAATCATAAGCTAAATACGTTTTGGAAAATAATAGATCTGTGTATTTTCATAAATAAAGAACAAATACCCAACATCTTACCTTCATCAACAACAACTTTAATTTTAAAATGATTAAATATTTTATAGTTAATTTACAGGATTCATTTACTGGAAGTACTATGCATGCGGTTGTGCAACGTAACGATTTATGGTTTATGGTATGGTATGGTATCACCACCGTCCATAGACACTAACAAGACCAGGGGAGTCCAAAGTGCGTTGCCAGTCTGTGTTTGGGGAAAAGGGAGAGAGGACGGAGAGGAGAAGGGAGGGGAGGTGGGCGTCCGGCGCTCTCACTGACCGAACAAAACGCAACAATGCAAGCATTGTTACTTCACGTCGGTTTTCTATGAGAGGGTGGGTGGTAGTACCCCGGACGAGCCGACCCATTCATGCTGAAACCAGTAATAGCGTCAGCGTGGCTCTACCACCTTCTTTTCTTCATCTTCAATTGTTTTGTTGTTTCAGTATGTTGCTAATGGAACGGTTAATGCTCGCGTCGGACGCGTTCAATGCGGACATATGCGGCGCGTGCGGTCGGCTCGCGAGCCGCGCCTGGTGTCACGCTTGCCACTCGTCTGCCGCAGTGTCATCAGTCGAAATGCCTTACGCTTGCAAACTACTATTTCAGGAGCTCGCATCCATGAATATTGTACCGAAACTCACTCTTAAGAAATATTGTTAAGTTTGATTTAAATAAAATAACATTATAAACAAAAAGATATGCCATTTTATTGCTTCTACCTTGTTCTTAAAAACAGTTCGAATCGATGTTCTCTTTATAATACTCGCTATTGAAAGATATCCATTGTCCTTTTCTATATCCGTGACAACGTGTATACAACATTTCGTGAAGATTATTTCAGCAGTCGAAGCATCAAAGAGTACTTACAAAATAAACTCACTCTCGCACTTATAATATTAGTAAGGACTTATAATCCGGTCAAGTGTGTGACGAAATTCGACATCAAAGGTTCAGTTTCTCCGTACAACATATTTGTGTTATTATTCTACCACAAAAATATTTTGTATTCCGGATTGTTACCGCGAGTTTAACTTTCACGTAACCGGTTTTAAAATAATTGGATTCCTTGTATGAAGCCCCCTTAATACTTGTCTTAATTACTTAATACTTACTTAATTACGTCTTAATACTTAATATAAATTGGTTGTCTGTAATGTCGGTTTACGGACGATAATTTTACGTGATAAACGTCATAAGAAAATATTGATGAAAAGTTGCATACTTTTATGTATTGAATTCAATTATTCTGTATATAAGGGATGGCCCATCTATCGGTTGCTTTTTGAACTGTCGATTATTTCGGCTTTGAGAGCTCGAATTATTTTGTCAGTGTGTCAAATATTTAGTAAAAGGTTTGCGGTTTAAATGGTTAAGTTTACGCTCGAAAAAAATTGGGAAATATTGAAAACTTCGTAAATCGATTTCGTTCGAATATCGCATAATTAGCCGAAACGGCGATGTCAACTGGCGGCCGCCCCGCAGCTGCGTATTGACCCCGTTAGACTATTTTTTGTGGGGAGCCGTCAAGGATAAGTGCTACGCCAACCATCCAGAGACGATTGACGACCTAAGGCACGAGATTGAAGTCGCCATTGCAGCCATTGAGGGCCACACCATCGAAAATGTCATGAAAAATTGGGTCGACAGAATGGGCTACTGCACAGTTGGCCGGGGTAGCCCCATATGAATGAAGAGGTCTTCCACTATTAAACTGTAATGTTGGGCTATTCAATAAAAATGAAAAATATCCACACGTCTTTTTTTATAGCAATTTTAAAATGCACCCTTAAAATGCCCTTTTTTGTGTGCCACCCTTTAGATAGATGCGTCACAATCCGAACGCTTAAGTCGATCGCGCCTCTCTATCTCTTGTTCCGCGATCTCGGTTGCACGCTCAGCTCAGGCGGAACGTGAAAATGAGTCATGCTTTTCCGTGCGTACAGCCAGCGTTCATGGATTTATAAGACATTATCTATCACGTTAAAAATAATTTAAAAAATAGAGATAGTCCGGGATACTAAAAATTACTTGGACAAATTACCAAGAGAAGCAAGGTTAAAAATTAAAATATCCGTATTGTTTGAAATATATTTAATTACAAAGTTTTTCATACATGATTTATATTATATTGATCATTCTTAAAGAGGCCTTTGTTACAACATATATCAACCATAAACTAAATACGATAAATAAATAAAAAAGTCCACTCAGAGAGAACAGTTTGAATAGAAAATAACCAATGGTAATCCAAAACACGAACGTGTGTGAACCGAGTCGACGCACTGAAAGTCTCGCCGGTAACTCTTCGTACACAATAGTTTGATGATTCCTGGCATCCTTCACGTATTTTTGTATCGTGCAAGGTTTTTGTAACAGTTCTCGCGCCAGGTATCCCCAAAAATCTCGTCGATTCCAAAGGCTTGAAAATTGTTGCCCATACTTGAAAACAAGAAATAAACTATGTATTGGCATATATTATATTTTGAAGTATGTAAGTAAATTGGCTTTTTAGAATTTTAGTATAGTACTTGTATAGTCAAAATGGGCATTGACATAGTGACTAAGCACACATGATACAGTACAAAAAATTAACCAGGTAATAAACGATATTTAAAAACATAATATAAATTGTTTTTATACCAATTACGCAACTTTGAACCCAATCTGATCTGATACAAGGTGAAAGGTTAAAGACTCGCACTATTCTAGTATACTACTATACTACTACTACTACTACTACTATACTATACTATACTATAGTATTATAGTATAGTAATACTTCATAATCACATTTAACATATAAAATAATAACATCAAAACAAATACTAAAAAACAACAAAGAGAACCTTAGTTAAAGTTTGTTCTAAGACTTTCAAAAGTATGCATACAAACGTAATAAATCTAGGCGCAATGACTGGTGCTGAAAGGGGTGTCCCAGAGTTTATAACCTTTGATAACGATATGGTTACTAGCCCCTTTTTTTTTACTTCAAAAAATTATTAGCGATGTGGCGACTGTGGCAAAGAGCGCTGAATATCCGGTTTCTTACTTTTTATGTATTTCTCAATAAAAATATAGTAAGTAAGTAGGAGAAATTACCTTAACCAAAACATTGATTGTCTTATTTAAAGAAAAAATAATAAATTGTTTTATATTCGCCTATTTTTATATAGAAAATATTACCTTATACCCGCGGCTTCGCTCGCGTTAATGTACATTTGCTCTGTCCCTCGGGAACAATACATTATATTTGTACTTAAGTACCTTGTGACTTTTTCTTCACTTCTGACAACGTGTATGCAAAATTTCATGCTGATCGGTCGATTAAAAGCGTAACAAAAAAACTTACATTCCTATTTATTATAATGTTAGTTAGCGTGTGGAAATGATAAATTGCAGTACCGTTTCACAGATTACCACAAATATTGTTTGTTACATCCGATTGTTTTTCATGGAAAGGATTTTCCTTCTATTCATTTTACTATATATATATATATCTTGGGTATTTCATCTAAACATAAACGGTTAAATCGCCATGTTAATAAAATAATAACTTACCATTTCATTTGTCCTTGACGCGATTTGATGTAGCATTCTGACTAATATTGTACTCTCATAGGATGTAATTGGCATAAGGTCTGAATCACCCATATAATTGACTGCAGTGCTTTTACTGCGAAGCTATGTAATAAAAAGAAATTAGTCTCTTGCAAATGTTTATATTTTAAAGAAAAAGTACATTATTATAATGCTGGAGGGTTTGTTTGTTTGATTCAACGTGAGATTACTCTGGAACTACTGGTCTGATTTGAAAAATTCTTTCAGTGTTACATAGCACATTTATGAAGGAAGGCTACATATATAGACAAGGCTATAAAATCACGCTGAGATCGATAAGAGTGGAGCAACAATTAGGAATGTTTCAAAATGGGTTTCTTTTTCCTTTTGAGAGCTTCCGCTGCGTGTTAGTGTTGGCCCAAAGTAATTATTCCAAGCGGACGAAGTCGCAGGCAGAAGCTAGTATAATATAATTTTGAAATAAATTGAGTTAATTCAGAGACAAGTCTACAGACGGCACACTACTTGGTACTTGTTATAATATAATTTACGTATTTTTTATAGAGAGCAATAATAGAATAAATAATGAATCACATTGTCGTGTTATTTCACACAAATTGTTGTTATAGAATGTTAACGATTCTACTCTCGAATAGTTTACTGTTTTATCCCATTGCAATTTATAACAATACGATAAGAAATATCCGTATCGTGACTTTGAGTGTGAGCATAATTCTTAATTGTTGGCACGTTACGATAGCACCATCACTGTCAATAATATTAACAGACAAGAGATAACCTACGGAAAAAAACATCTTCATTAAATTGTGATACATTATGTAGGAATAATATATTACATTATTAGTTGTTGTATTTAATCTGCCTCGTACATTTTTGCTGTCTCGGCCACTTAGCTTCTATCAGTTAACACAAAAAATAAAGACGATAATTATAATGTAACCCTCACCCCCTTTTTCACGACGTTAGGGGTTGAATTTTCAAACATCCTTAGTTACCTTAGTTAGTAACAACCTATAGTTACAAAGAAGTCGTATGCAAATATTCACAGCCTTAGAGTCATAGGACTTTGGACTACGCGTCTATAAATATGTTAATATTTCAATCAATTGGTCTTTTATGTATACATATATATGTGACTGTCTTTAAATATTATCTTGAAGCTTAGTTAACCGTGAAAATACCACACATTAAATTATTTTATGAACTATCACAGATACATTAATTTTCATTAATGTATAAGTTCTACATACTGAACGTCGGTTGATTTCTGTAACGCTCTGTGTTATCAAGAGAAATATGTTTTTTTTTACCTTATTAGTAATGGACAGAGGGAAACTGGTTGAATTCGCGATAGACGAGTGTTCCAATGAAGAGTCTTCTATAACCGGCTCTTGTGGAATTAGTATATTTTCATTCAACTGTAAAGAAAGTATGATAAAAAAACAATGATTCACACGCAATAAATTACCTAAAAGGCAATAATAAAAAAATAACTTACATCAAATATGTGAGAAAAATAATTAATCGAAGCGTTTAAGTAAGAAGGGACTTTCTTATATTCCTGTAAAAGCATTTCTTCTTCATATTGATTGCCCATCATGAACCAATGTTTTACAGAAGTCCATAGGCCTGTAAATTTGATTATTTGTTCATTAATTTCACATTAGAACAAAGTAAACCAAAACATTAAGTTATCAAAACCAATTTCATGAGGAATAATATTAATGTATTCTCAGACCGTAAGGAAAAGGGATGCATATAACTAAAATACAAATAGTCGAAATGTACCATAAGTATTTAGTGAAGCATGTCTAACTCATTTTTTAAATAAGTGCAATTTCAAAACAGATGCTCGTAGATAAATAAAGTAAATTTTCAAAAAAAAGTATTAACCGACTTCAATATCAATCAAAAATCCATAAGACACTAAAAAGCGGAAAACAAATAGTTATCAAATTAACCAAATTAAATAAAACATATGAATATGTGTGCTACCTAGAGATGTATTGGAAGTCGGTGCCAACCGAAATTTCAAATTTGTTCCAGGTAGAAATGTATTACAGAGACGCGAGAGTAGTCTTAAACTTTGTACCTATGTAGATGATATGATTTTCGGTTCGCACCGACTTCCAATACATCTCTAGGTAGCACACATATTCATATGTTTTATTTAATTTGGTTAATTTGATAAACTATTTATTTTCCGCTTTTTAGTGCCTTATGGGTTTTTGATTGATATTGAAGTCGGTTAATACTTTTTTTTGAAAATTTACTTTTTTTGAAGTCGGTTAAAAAAATATTTCTTATGCACTCTTGGTCCGCACATTTTCTCTAACTTCGTTGGTTTTATTACTGGAAAATCGTTTTAAGTGTAGTGCCGCTTATACATGAATGTACAGTGAGCTAGAAAAAAACAAACTATTAGATACACTTTTTCCCTGATTCCGAGTATACAATATACTATAGTGGCGGACGTTGTCCTTGATAAGAATAAAAAATCCTAGTACCAGAACTTAGCTTCACCTACTGGGCCCAGTTATGGATCTAAACTATTCTTGGATCGACTTGCAAACACAAAAAATATCACATCTTAGCCTGTCCAGACGTTTAGGAGTTTGGTCACATAGACCATCTACAATAGAATTATTATATAAATAAAGATGATTATTATATTTTATTAACTCGCTGACTAAGCCACGCGTTGCTATGGCTCAGTTGTTACATGTTAAATTTAAAATACGATAAGTTATTTGGTATTACGGGATTAACAGAACACGCCCAACATAAAAAAAAAACTGAAGTTGAAAAGGAAATTCAAAATTAAAACATAGCGCCATCTATGAGATATCTATAACAGTCGGTCCCACAGTTTTCTGTCAAAAAACTATTTTAAAGCGCCATCTGTTCAAGACTGATGAAACTTACAATTAATAACAATAATCAACATTGACAATCATTTAATTTGTAACTAAAGTATTAAGGCCATTAATCGAAATATAAATTATCCAATCTTTCAAGTTGGACCAAATTATACTTAAATGCAAACTTTCATGAAGATCGGTTGAGTAGGTTCGGAGTTGACCGTGGACAAACATCATGACACTGAATTTTTATATATTCAGATTACATGTCATATTAATATTGCTATAAACTCCAGGTACCCCTTGCCTCTTTGCACGTTATAGTTATTAACTACTAGCTGCACGTCCCGGCTTCGTACGGATGTACCAACGAAGAAAATGAAACGAAATCTTCTCTTTACAATACGACCATGTACTACAATAAAATAGCAACTGTACATCAATTATATGAATATTTTTGAAGATCTCCATATCTCACTCATTTAATTTTTATATAGGTATGTTTAACCCAATTTTTTTACTGTTCCGTATTTTTCATTTTTAAAAATGTTGTTTATATAATCCTTGTCCTAAAAACGCAACAGAAAAAGTATAAGCGAGATAGATGCAGCCGTTCGTTCGGAAGTGATACATTTACATACATACGGCAATTTATTTTTATTTATATCTATAAGAACTGTAAGGCGTAGACAACATAGGGCCTCGCAGTTGAAGGGACCACACGGCTCGAAGTTTTTATCTAGCAGAAGTAGCCAGTAAGCAGTGAGTAAAACACTGGAGGCGACAAATTAAACTTTTGACAGAGGCAAAACCAGCAAAAGTAGGTAAGAAAAAGTAAGTAGCATAGATCTTCCAGATGGAATACTTTTTTATTCAGTTATTAACTTAAAACCACTTCTATTACTACCATACACAAAAACCTATATTTTTCATGTACTTCAGGATCAAGTGCCACCCCTAAATATGGGACAACTAAAACGAACCGCCTCTCAACACTGTAAATGCCCCTTTTTTGGGAATCCATTGACTATTATTTATAGCAAATTTAGAATTTAGTGATCAGTTTACGTATAAATTAATCTTGTCCAGTCAAATTAGATCTTAACTCGCTACTGTCATAGATAATGTTGGAAACCCTTAAAAATATTTACGGGTTCTAATGAACTATGTTATTGGTTAAACCGATTTATAAATTCATCATATCGTATTTATTGTTCATAAAGAGTTGTATAAATAAGAAAAATTAGGTATTTAATCACCTTGGTTTTGTGCGTTCAATTTTCTCTCGTAATCGTCGGATTGTTTTTCAGCAGTAGCTTTCGCATGTACAATTTTTTTTAGAAGCTCCAGTGATAATGACTTCATGTTTCCACTCCAAATGGGTTCGTATTCAAAATTGGAAGACATATTTAATTCGGTTACAGCTTGTTTCGCTACAGCAACCCATTTGTGCAAAGCTACACCATTGTACGTGTAACTGCAAAATGGAATATTAAATAATGTTTGAAAAGCCGAAACAAATCTGCCAAGCAATTATATGCCGTGGGAACGTGGAGGAGACAGTTATAGAATTACGACGTCACTTATGTTGACGTCATCTTTAGCGACAGATATAGTAATGTACCCTTGAATATAGTTATGACCTATCTTTAGAGATGTGTATGGTTCTTCGGACCAATTGAAGTAAAGCCGCGTACACCCTCTCGTACTTTCATTATTTCATTATAGGTAGCATTAATAATTGAATATGATAATAATAATTAATACTATTTTACGCTTTTATTGGTTATTTATTTATTAATGCGCGATCTGCAGAACATTTGGTTTGCAGATTTACGAAAAAAATGTTACACAATTTTCTCTTTTTGATTATACATAAGAAAACAATTAATACTTTGAATTTTTAAAGATCATAGATAAACATTTAATTTTATTAATATTTAATTCATTATATTTAAGTTTATTATAATTAAGAGTAAATACATAAACATATACAATTATTATACTACATACCTTTGTTCAAGTGTAGAATTATTAAAGCTTGTATCTAGATTTTGAGGCAATACTGAACCACTATCAATAATGGCTCGTTCCAAATTGTATAAAATTGGAATTAGATGTTGTTGGGAGTAAACCTGTTGTGAAAACATTTAATTATGTATTATTTCTAAGGAGTCCATAAAGAAAAACCCAATAAACAGATTATACATTTGAAACTTACCTTTCCCAATCTAAATAACATAACGGCATTTTTGTAAGCAGTGAGATCGAGTCTCAAAAACCTTGGCAACACCAATTGGAAGATGCATGTATACGATGGAAAATTTTCAGCAATGAACTGAATGAAACTGCTATCTAATGTATTTGTATTGCCTTCTTCGTGGTTATTATTCGATACGTACCTATAACATTGAATACACAACTATATTTTTGACATTTTTTTTTTTGCTTTTATTTAAAGACTGATGTCTACCCGACCGATTCTTATATATTATCTTAGCTATCTTAGGTTATATATTTTTTATGTCTGTCTGTTTGTTGTGTCTACTCTCAGAAACGGTGGGACCGATTTAGCGAGACTTACACTGGCAGATAACTATGACATAAGGGGTAACTTAGGCTATTTTTATTTACACTGACAACACGACTTCAGCGTGGAATTTAGCAAATATATCTTGTTCAGTGTAAAAGTGCCTGTAAGGTGCGTCTGGTTCTGGACACTGTTTATTAAGTTTATAACATTTGCGCGGAACCCTAATTTTCCTTTTCTATATACAGAAATAAAATTAAAGTGTCTGTTTGTTATGTCAAAATGGCAGCATTTTAACTACATGAATATGAAAGTACAGAAACCTTATAATAAACTAAACAATTTTTTAGTCTGTGTAGCTTTCTTAAGGTTATATATTTTTGGTGCCCGTCCATTTGTTTCGTCTAATCTCCGAAACGGTTGAACCGATTTTGACAGGACTTTCACTGGTAAATAGCTGATCTTATAAGGAGTAACCTAGACTTTTATTATAGAAAGAAGTACATCTGCCCACATATACAAAACTAAAGAAGCAGTTCAAGTAAAGAAGCAGGTCCACAACGGAGCGCCCCTGTGTGCATGTTTTCACTAAACATTTTTTTTTGCACAATTGGAAGACATATTTAATAGGACAAGGAAGAAAAGAACGAGAAGTCTAGGGTAACTGCTAGTTTGAAGATAAAATATACAAAGATTATATACCTGTCCTGAGTTGTAGTATTATCAATATACCTCCATGGTTGGATAAGACTTAACCACAATTCCATTACCAGTCTGAACGATGCATCTAGAGGCCAGGTCGTGACCAAATGTTTTATGTAGTGGTAAGCCCCCGTGCACATTATCTGTTGCGCGTATCTCCGTAATGACGATGAGCGTACTGCAGGATCAGATACGTGTTTCGCGGAGTACGAGTGTAAATGTTTTACGAGCACTCGCACAATACGCACTCGCTCTGGACTTGAATAAATTATGGGTTTATTTCTTTGATACATCTAAAAAAAAAGTCGAGACAGTCATATGGACTGCCGATAGAAGGGAAAACTCAAAACAATGGAATAACTGCGTTCTATTTTGATTTTATAAACCAATTATAGTCTATATTAATTAGATTTTCGTAATCTGTAAATTTAAATTATTAACTTTATTCTGGTTTCCACATCTATTGGCGCTCCGAGTAATAATAATACACAGTTTATGAATTAATGAAACATATGATGAGCTACACAATCTCAATACGAAATATAAATATTAGATGTACACAGGCCCCTATACTAAGCGTCGCGCAGTCTGACGCAGCGCTATTGTTTATTAGCATGTCATGACACGAAATTGTAAATTTATCTTCTGTCAAAACTACCGCTCAACGCGCCTAAAAAAGTTTACTGTTCAAAATAACGCACGGAGGTATATCTATGCACGGAGGTATACACACAGCATACATATAGCTCATTGAAAGCGTTCGGTGACGATGACGCCAGTTCCATGATTTTTGATCAACCAAAAAAAGCGCTCAACGCGCCTCAGAAAGTTTTCACTACAAAAATTACTAGGACAATAGTTTCGTTCTTTTTAAAGAGAAACTTGTTTTCCATCGTCTTAATTTTTTTCGTCCATCTATCGCATGTCGCATTACAGCCGTCTGCGGAATAGGAGTAAAGTGAAAGGCAGAACGCTCGGTAAAGCAACCAAGGCTAATATGATGGCAACCATGGCACAATTCAAAATGATTTAGATAATTATTGTGCTCAGTTTTAACATGCGTCTATCATCTGAATAATTGTATTTATTATTTATTCCGTACTCTAATATGCAGATTTAAATTAAAGTCTATAGTTGGATATCTTGTCTAGCAGTGATTTCCCATTATCATTCCTATTTTCCAATTATTAAGATTAAAAAGTCGATTTTAATACTCAGTCCAATAATTTTCCGAAAATGCTCAGTGGTTTCATAAAATCACACATTTTCTTTTTATATTAGCATTTTTTTATATTCACCATAACCAATGCAACCATAACTATAACCAATAGAATAAAATAAAACTTGATATTACTTCCATATTTCTCATATTAAATTGGTCAACACCCATCCATATATCGACAAACACTTGAAGTACAGTTTCTGATCGCCAAATTTCATTTCGTGACTGTGCCTGTGACGTATGTTGATTACTTATACCAGAACCAGTTAAACCTGGTCTCAATAATAACGAAGGTGAGTACATAGGCCTGAAAAAATAGGATTAAATACTAAACAATACCGCAAATCTGTTAATATTTGAATTATCACTCAGTGCAATTTCTTTACTTCTGAATTTGAGAAGTATTTGTAACAATTGTTTTTTTTTTTATCAAAGCAACAATAAACATCTTTCCTATTCTATTATTATATAATATACCTTTATTTTATTTGTTTGATTGTAGGTTGACAATATCTGTAACTTGTTGGCCAAATCTGCGGTTCTCAAACACCGTAACGCGACACATTAGTGTATCGTAAGCACTTGCCAAGTGTTGCGAGATTTACATAGTCTCAATTTTGTTCTCTTTGTACTATCAGAAATTTTGCATGTAAGTATGTAAGGTAGTCGCGCATTTGTAAGGAGTATATTAGCGAGCCATTGAGTAAAAAAGGTTGAGAGCCGCAGGTTTACTTCTTTTTTTTTACTAATTGAAGCCACTACTAATGAAGCCACATTATCCCTAATTTGCCATAGGTTAAATCTGATTGTATTTACATATTATATTGCAGTTAACGCGTAATAAATGATGGCTGGTTATGATTGTCGCTAACAAAAAAAATTATAACAATTTCATCAGTTACCTTTAAATCATTATTATTCATAATTTAATAGGTTAAGTCATGATGGTCGAGTGGTTTGACCGATGGAATGTCAATTCGATGTCTGCCGGTTCGAACATTGGCATGTATCAATGAATTTTTCGAAATTACCATACATTAACTAATTTTAATAGTTAATATTATCGGCTAACGATGAAGGAAAACATCATGAGAAAACCTGAATCTGAGAAATATTCTTATAATGCGCCACCATATGTAGGAAAATGTAGAACTGTGGATTTCTTGGAGTTGGAAATAGCCAATACGTCGTGGACTGGCGTGGTGATTATGCCCACAACTTCTTTTGTGAAGAACCCTGTGACCCTTCAGTAGGTTCTCTTACAGGCTGATGTGATGTGTTTCAGAACAAGTACACTTAATGCATTATGTGGTGATATGGTAGGTGGTAGAGCCACGTTGAAGCTATTACTGGTTTCAGCATGAATGGGTCGGCTCTCCCGGGGTAGTACCACCCTCTCATAGAAAACCGACGTGAAGTAACAGTGCTTGCATTGTTGCGTTTCGTTCGGTCAGTGAGAGCGCCGGAGACACACCTCCCCTCCCTTTCCACTTTCCCCTTCCCCTTCCCTTCCTCCCCCCTCCCCCACACAGGCTGGCAACGCACTTGTGACTCCCCTGGTGTTGCAAGTGTCTATGGACGGTGGTGATCACTTACATCAGGTGACCCACCTGTTCGTTTGCCTCCTATGATATATAAAAAAAAAAAAAAAAAAATGAAGGAAATGGTAAAATACAAATCCGAGGTGTGCCGTGCACCCTTGAGCTAGTTGTCAAATAAAATCGGCTGAGTTCCTTAAGCACTCGCCTTAGTAGTCCGGTGAAGCTGTTAGGACCTTGCTACGTCAATAGGAGAAATTCTCTCTGAAGGGTGGTGACCAGAACACACATTTTTAAAAATACCTTATAAGTTTAAGCATTAGACCACAACTCATCTGATGTTAAATGAAGAGGTAGTCCACGATCATAAACATGCTACACTTTTAGGGACAGTCTCGGACAGCTAGCGTAACACACCCGTATGTGCTTGATGACAAGTTTTCAACTTGAGGGTGGTCACTAGCCAGGCAAACTTAGAGAAAATCCTACCAACATGCAATACTTATAAGGTTTTAATAGAAGTTTTGGCATGAGGATGGTTGTTAAACTTCTATACATCTATACATATAATGAGAATGTAAATCTAAATGTCTGTACTTATTCGATTTTCGTGAAAAAAAATATTGCAGGTGTATATGTGTATGGTTATAGGATAAGTAATATAATACATTTTTAGAAATGCCTGTCTGTCTGTGTATGAACACGCATCACTGCTAAAGTACTGGGTTCACAATAAAACCGCAAATCATAAATCATATCTTCGGGAGTAACTTAGTCTTTGTTTCATTCAAATCGGTCCACTCTATCATAAGTTATTGTAATTTTAATGACGACGCGCCGTAAGTACGAGAGAAAAGTAAATACATAAATGGACTTAATACATTCAGGTGACTATTAATTACTATTTTTTTATATAAGGTTCCACATGAACGAGGACGTGGGCACAGCTAGTATTTAATATAGTCAGCATCACCATGTGATATTTTCCTTTACTAAAATTTTAAGACTTATGTTTTAATATGAATATCATATACATACCATTATAGTAATCTTTCACAAGGAAACACAGGTGTCTATAAAACTGTAAATTTCTGATCTCAATAGCAGGAATGTAAAAGTTGCAATCTCAAAGTTGTCCTTTATGTATTATTATTGTAAACTAGCAGCCCCGGCAGACGTTGTCCCGTCCTGATTATGTAAAAATCCTTGACAAATTATATACTAAAACGTTCCTCATTAATCACTCTATCCACTGGTGAAAACCACATGAAAATCCGTTCAGTAGTTTTTGAGGTTATCGCGAATAGACAGACAGACAGACGCGGTAGGGGACTCTGTTTTATACTATGTAATGAAATCTGACATTATTTTTGTACTTAACATACTCCCACAATCAGGTATTGAAATAAGGATATATTCTTAAGAACATATTGAGTTTTTAGCATAGTAAAATATAAAAGTACTTGCCTATTAGCAGTTTGTAAAGGTGCAGCCATGGGCATTTTACCTGTATAATTAGTTATTATCGGTAAAATATGGATATTGGGATCCGATGGCAAAAAATGCATTAGATAATCACATGTTAGACAAAAATAAACACTGTTCCGATTATCCCAAGAACCTTGGTATTGATTGATACTGATTAATTCCAAGGCAAAGCGAAATATGTAGTAATCAAAAGGATCTGATATAAATTGTTAAGAAAATTATGTTATATTAACATAACAAAATACTGATATGTATAATAAAAGTATGGTACTAATTCTATTTGAGATATAGTAATATTTAATTTTTAAAATAAAACGTACTTAAAACTTATTTTAGTGGTAAAATTCTTATAGGCCTATACTATGAATAAAAACTGATTTTTTTGTTGAACAAACAGTTGTATATCAAATACTTATATTTAAAGGATACTCAGTGCTAAAGTCACCACATTCATTGTTTGTGAATCAGTTGATAATAAATCTGCATAGAATTGTGGATATCTCCCTCTTTCTAATGTTATCTGAAGATGCAGCTAGAATAGTAAAAAGTAAATTTGAAATGAGTAATATATTTACATTCAGTTAATTACTTGTTGAATTTTAATCACTTATGCTGATTTAGAACCATTTAAAAATCAATTTTCCAAAACAATAAGATTTGTTCTTTTATTTACAACAAGTTAATATAATACATTTCAAATTTCTAAAATTAAATGTATAACTTTCATTTCTCTTAAAAGCTGAAATTTAAAAGCTATCATTGTAATTTGGTAATTTGTAAGTTGGTAATTTGCTTTCCAAATATCATAATTGTTGCCTTACATATTCAATGTAGCTTTGAACTTCCATCACATAACTCATTAGGACATTATCATGCTTATAAAACAAGAATAATTTTTTATATATACTTACAGGCAAATCACTTAATGGTAAATTATATTTTAACTGAGGATCAGATAAAAGTTTATAGCACAAACGAAATATTGGCCCTTGAGGTTCCAAAAACCTCATAAGAGAATCGAATTCGTATGTGTTTACATCAGACGTTACAGTTTTTAATCCCCAGCCATTACTATATAATGACGAAAATATATTATTTACTAATTCAGGAAATATATTTTGTAAATCTTTGTTAGAACATTGTTCTATGATTCGTGTCAATTCTATTAACTTTTCTTGTAAAGGCAAATTAAGACACGCATAGAACTGAGTCTGAAAATAAAATTTTAATTATTAAATGGAGGTTATAAAAGTATTGTTTACAAATACAACACTGATTTATACAAAGAAACTGTCAGTGTTTATTAAAAATATTACTTATGCGAAATAATTATATGAAAATCTAGCTTACTATCATATCTTGAGCCATTATAATGGAACTTGTAAAGCACAAATATATATTTGAAACTGTATAACAAATTTGAACTTATAACAGACTATTTTATAAACACTATATGTGATACTCTGTGTTAGGGATGATCAATATTCATCGATGTTTAGCTGAAAAACATCGATGTTTTGACATCGATAGTTTGATGTCGATAAGATCGACACATCGATGTTTTGATTTCGATAACATCGATGTTATGAGAATAAAATATCGAAATGTCAATATATTCTTTAGGGTCATCTAACGTTGCATGTACTAGCTAGAGACTAGATAATTATCAAATTTAATTATTTTACAATAGTTATTTCTTTGCATTACCTTTGACGTAGTCTCGGCAAAGGTCCACGAACCATCCCCGTGGCTAATGATTTATGCCGACGACATTGCGCTAACAGACGAGAATAAGCAGAGACTGGAGGACAAAGTAAACCGGTGGAATGAGGCGCTGGAGAATGGTGGTCTAACACTCAACGTTGCGAAGACCGAGTACATGGCTTGTAGTAGCACGGACTCCGAACCCTTAAAAATAGGTAACGAATGCGTCGCGAAGACCAGCAGCTTCAAGTACCTAGGGTCTGTGATACACGAGTCTGGGTCAATCGATCACGACGTCCAATCTCGAGTAGGCGCCGCTTGGGCGAAATGGCTAGAGGTCACCGGCGTTCTATGTGGTCAAAGGATACCCGTTAAGTTAAAAGTGCATCATCCGACCGGTCTTGTTGTATGGCAGCGAAACGTGGCCGCTCCTAGCTAGACATGGCCAGCAGCTACACGTCACTGAGATGAAGATTCTACGATGGATGTGTGGTGTTACGAGATTAGATCGCATTCGAAACGAACACATCCGTGGTAGCCTTGGAGTCCGTGACATCGCAGACAAGCTGCAGGAGAATCGACTCCACTGGTATGGCCACATAAGTCGCAGGCCTCCTGACTACGTTGGAAGTAGATGCCTCAACATAACTGTACAATGCCCAGGGTCTCGTGGCAGGCCCAAGAAACGCTGGTTGGACGTGGTAAAGGCGGAGTTAAAGAAAAATAACCTCACACAGAAGGATGCCGAAGATCGGGCAAAGTGGAGGAAGTTTATTAAGAAAGCGGACCCTGGTACCCGGCCGGGAAAACGCTAGGAAGAAGAAGAAGATTGCTTTGCATTACTTTTATTTATTTTTTCAATGCTGGCCAACTCCTGTACCAGCAACGGAACGGACAATATGGAAAACACCCGATAAAGTTAGTTTTTTTACAGACAGTTTTAATTGCTAGCAAAAACATCGATGTTTTGAGACATCGATGTTTTGCTATAGATATTAATCGAACATCGATACTTTTAAACCGATATTAACATCAATGTTAACATCGATGTTTTTCTAAAAATCGATCATCCCTACTCTGTGTATTTGACTATCGAGCTCTGATAACTAATTAGGGATAACGTTCGAGGCGATTGTTTGCAAATCAGTATTTAGATATAGAAAAATCGATTATTTCAAACAATATTTAATATCAAATCAATCCAGTGAATCGATCTCTGCCACTATAAAATTGTGAGTCGAATTTTTCCATTTAGACAAAACTAAAACGATACAATAATTTATAATTTGAGGAAAAAGTTCATCTATATCAAAAAAAAGATTGAAAGGTCCTTTTTTTAGAGTGTTTTTGGTGGCATTTTGATCTGTCATGTAGGGGGTTTTATATTTTATTCATTATCTTGTGTTACTTGACTCTACATTGTGTAAAATTGGTGGTGTTTTATGTAATATAGTTTGTTTATTTTGCATAAATAAAGTGAATGGAAAATAATACCATGTTCCATGAATTCTGAGATGCCACAAAAACTCCATGGAAAGTTTTGGTTTTGGTTTTGGTTGGTGACCATCTTGTTAGTTCATTGAAATTATATCAAGAAACTTGTAATATCGATACTCACTTGACAATGGCAATAATAGTCTACTAGAAGACTGGTTGCTAAAAATGGAATGGAAGAAGAACTTGTAATACTATTAACTACTCGACAATGGCAGTAATAATCTAAAAGATTGGTTGCCAAAAAAAAAGTTTAGAAAAAGGTTCTTTTTAAATAATAGGATCCACTAGAACTCTATCCTTGTATCAATTCCAATTACGACAATTCAAGCAATTTAATTTATTTTTTTTGTTTGAGTTAAATCGGCAGCCGTATCTCTGATATCGAGGAGCAGTTCTACCGATTTGATTTTTCTAAATTTCGCAAAATTATAAATTTTATTCCCCAAATTTGAGAGAATAATATTGATTCCACAAAAATTTCTACATTATTTCAAGAAGAAAACGAGGTAGTCCGCGGCAGCGGTCGGTGAGCGCGGGGCATTTAATACGTAAGTACCGAAAACGAGATTTAGTGAAATACTAATTTATTGAAGTGATGTATGGTTTGAATATTGTAGAATGAGTTATGGTAGGATTATTCTCTTTTTTTGGTAAATTAAATTTGGCAACACTGGTAGTGTTTACAACAGTATAGACAACCTACCTACTTATAGGTTATACAACATTTTATTACTATTTATTATTTTATCGAATCGTGTATTATTGTTTTCATTAGCCCTATGTCTAAAGATTGGTTTGAACTAATAGGGAGACCTCGATTCGTCGCGGCTCCTATGGTGGACGCAAGTGAATTAGCTTGGCGGATTTTATGTAGACGACATTGTGCACAATTATGCTATACTCCAATGTTCCACAGTAATATTTTTGTTAAAGATGCTAAATATAGGAAAGATAATTTTGTAACAACAGAAGAGGATCGTCCATTATTTGTACAGGTTTTGTATCTATTAGAGTTTTTTACACTAATAAGTAAAATTGGATAACAAATAATAATGAATAAAATAAACTGGAGATAAAAATATATTTTTTTTAATGATTTATTTTTAGTTTCAAATTTTTCTTTTGTAGTAAAAATGTAGAATAGTATGCCTATTTTTATTATTATATTCCTTTGTTATTTTTCAGTTTTGTGGTCATAATCCTGAAGTTCTAGCTGCTGCTGCAAAACTTGTTGAAAAACATTGTGATGCCATAGATGTGAACCTCGGATGTCCACAATCTATTGCAAAAAGGGGAAGATATGGATGCTTTCTTCAGGATGATTGGGATTTATTAAAGAATATTGGTAACTATATTTTATTTATATTGTATTACATTAGTAGCTATACCTGGATATGTGTTACTGTATTTAAGTGCAGTTTTTTAAAGTAGGCCTAAACTATATCAATGTTCACAATTTAAGCTCAACCTAGTTATTATTAGAAAGATTACACAGGCCTACAATGATTTTGGTGCCTCTAGAAGTAAAACTGATTTCAAATACGTTCGGTACTCTAATAAAAAAATGATACTTACTTTTTTAATGCTACATGCAGTTTTCGACATTTCGCAAGGGTAAATAAATTAAAAAGAATTTAATATGTTTATTAAAAAACAAAAGAACATTTAATTCAAAACATTTAAATACATTTCATTACTCGATATTTTACAGGTTAGAAGCTCCTCTTTTTACATTTTCTCCGATGGTTGTCTTCAGGACAATAGGATTATCCAGATAGTATACTTTTATGCTCATATTACATCCAAGATTTTTAAAGCTAACTAAGAGCTTTTGAACTAATTCTTTGTAATTTTATTTACGTAGTTTCGAGAGTTTGACAGCTTCCCACGACGTCTTGCGGACTTATTAACCAAATTATAACATAGAATTAGCGGCACCGAACAAAAATTTTTTTTTGTAGACCTGTGTTATTTTACACGCCTTTAGAGGTTCTTATCAAATGATGTTAAAGTAAGGCAGGGAGATGAGTGATGTGAATACTTACCTGCATTATTAGGGGTTTATTACACCTTTAGGCCATTAGTCCTAAACACTACTTTAGCCTAAACACACCCTCTTCATTGGGTATAATTTTTTTATTGACTCCGTTGCAGTCTACTGTGCTTCTAAAATCTTCGAATAGAATTATAAACTCATCAAAATTTGCTAAATACATTTTATTTGGATCTATTCAAAACATACATAGCAAAAATGATATATTTATTAAGAAGATAACGATTTTCCATGTTAGCATAGATAATCGCATTTATAATATAGAAAACCCATAATGAAAATAAAGTCATAAAATGTACTTTCAATTTATTTTCAGTAACAACAATGTCCAATGCAGTATCTGTGCCAATAACTTGTAAGGTTAGAGTGTTTGATTCCATTGAGAAGTCCATAGAGTATGCATTGATGCTTCAAAATGCAGGCTGCAAATTGCTTACAGTCCACGGAAGGACTAGAGAACAAAAAGGTCCATTAACTGGTATTGCTAGTTGGAAACATATAAAGGCTGTAAGGTGGTGTATTATACATATATACATATACATACATATAAATGTTTATTTGTTTGTTCCCTATATATACCTGTATTATTCATCTAATTGCATTTAAAGTTTGAGGAGTTGTGCTCATGTCTCTGTATGTTAATGAATAAATGGTGTGTGAATTATTTAATTTGAAAAGCAAAGAAAAGTGTCGCAGAAGATACCTAGTTTATAATATCAATGTTGACTCTTTATTTATTTACAGTGTTGTTATAAGATTTCCTAAAAATTATACAGGATTACAATAGAAAATAAAATTTGATATATTAATTTTTTTTATAGATTAACTAGATATTCAGTAAATGGACCTATAATACTAATATTCAAGTAATTCTAAGCATCCTTTATGACTATTTTAATAACTAATCATCTCTGCATCTCATCTAATTTTTCTTAATATTTCAGAGAAGCAGTTACAATACCTATGTTTGCGAATGGCAATATCCAATGCCTTGAAGATGTACATAGATGTATAGAATATACAAAAGTGGATGGTATAATGAGTGCAGAGGGAATCCTCACTAATCCAGCACTTTTTGAAGGTATTAATCCATTAACATGGGAGATGGCTAATGAATATCTGGAACTAGTAGAGCAATATCCGTGTCCAGTATCATATATCAGAGGACATTTATTTAAAATTTTCCATAAGATGTAAGTTACTAATTAAAAATCGATATGATTCTATAAATTAATAGGTTGATTGATGCATTGTTCAAAGGTACATAAGAAAGTATTCATGGAATTGATTTTGTAAGCCAAATAAAAGTCATCAATCATTTTAATTGAAAAAATTAATAGGAACTGTTATCATATAACTTAAATGAATATCCTTACTAATATTATAAATGTGAATGTGAGTTTGTTTGTTACCCTTTCATACTTTTAGTCTAAAAATTTAAAAGAAAACAAGTGAGTCTTACGGAAGTCGCATATGATGTGTAACATATGTGACGATAAAATATATGTGAAGTCAATTTATTCATTATACATTCTATACATGAAAATATATGTAATTCTATGTTAAGGAGTGCACTTGCTTGTTTAATTTTAGTCTGTTAAATATGCAATAGTAACTAAAAACCTGAAAAAAATTAATGAGGTATGATTGTAAATTATTTTTTATCAAAAAATTATATATTTAAAACAGAGGAAACTTTTTAAACCACAATGAAAAATATTATATTGACAGATACAGGAATTAACCTAAAAGTATGAAAAAAGATTCGACTTAATTATTTATTTGAATAATTCCATATTAGCTACTCACATTTTTTTAAGAATGACGAACTTTGTCAGACGCTTAAAGATAATTATTAATATATTTTACACATATAAATATGACCTCATTTACCACCACCACCAAATATGATTCTCACAGCCACCGTGCGCGTTCATTGGTCAAATCAAATAGCGCGCGCTTCCCCCCTTCCTGTAACACATTTCCGTTCCTTTTTCAAAATCACTCCCACAAAAATTAGCAATAAATAGAAAAGTTGCATACACACTGTAATGGGTTCAGAAAAAGGACATAGAGTACCTTTCACCTAGAAATAAAGTGCTGTTCCTGAGGGATAGGTTAAATCTAAATGTGAGGGAACACGCGGGTAAAACCTTGTATCATATAAATAAGAGGTTAATTAATGATTAGCGGAAGGTCTTATAAACTATAGAAATTAAAATGGGATTTATCTTATGAGTTTACTGTAATTTTAACAATTAGGACCAACAATGTCTTAGCATAATTTGTGGATGCAAGTTTATGTTATCTATTTGTTTTAGATTTACATTTGAAGAAAATAACGCCAATCGAGAACTCCTTGCTACATCACAAAATCTTGATGACTTTAGAAAGGTAACTACTAATGTCAAGGAAAAGTACCTGCCATATCATGAGGGTGAAATTCATTATGATGACAGTGAAAATATATCCAGAAATGGTTTCAATCTAATTTTACCGCCTTGGATATGCCAACCATATGTTAGAATGACACCAGAAGAGCATACTCAAAAAATGGAATTATGCAAAAATCTGGTAATTAAATAAAGACATTTATTACTAGCTTTTGCTCCCAGCTTTGGTCACATTGACATAGATTTGACTTATCACTTGAGATCACTATATTTTTTCTGGATGAAGAGATGAAGAACCCTATGTCCTTTTTTGTATGTCTGACAATGTGTAAAATTTTATGAGCGGTTGTGTAATTAACACATAAAAGTGTAACAAACAACCAAACTTACTTTCACAGTTATAATATTATTTAGGATTAATTTAGGTTATTTATATTTCTTTTTTTTCAATTAACTTATACACTAGATATCCGTTATCTAGTATCCCGTATCTCGGGTTCGCGTGGGTGCGATGCACTAATGTGACGTCATGTTTATTTAAACTAGTTATAACCATTGTTTTGGGCTTTGATATTTACAATTTGTCTAACTCTTAGAGACTACATAAGAAAAATCTTCACACAAGTTGTTTTTTCTTGCGCGTAAACTAAAGTCTGTGATACCTTTTAAGATTGTTATTGGAATGATATATAGAAAAGGCCAATTTGATATACATTAAATGGCCAACGTGATGAAAACATTTAATTGGATAAAGATTCTGTTTTGATATAAATAACCTCGCTAATAATCAATTACTATTTATTATAATAATATGTAAAGATAAGAATGATTACTGTGGTTTATCTTTAATAGATAATATACTTTTTATAGGTATTTTAAAGTGTACAATTTTATAGTACATTATTTTGATATATCTCATAAGGCTTAGCCAGCGTTACCAATATCCTCGTACGGCCCAACCTAAATTTAGGTCGATATAGATTATGACCCAATGTACTAAAAGTATGTGCAAGTAGTTGCGGCTCAGAACTTAAATTTAATAAAAAAGTTTTTAAATGAAATGCTTTTCACAAAATTATTTTAAGTAGTTTGTTATACCTAAAGGTAAAAAATCTAAAATTAAAATTAGAGATGCGTTCAAGGCTAATATTTTTTAAATTGTAGAATTAAATTGACGGCTTTATTTAAACCAAAAAATAGGTTAAAATATAATGTCATTATTTTAGGTCGCTGGGCCGTAATTAATTGATTTTAAAAACTGTGTTGGGTCGTAGTGCTTACGTAGTTTTATCATTAAATTAGGTTGTTGGGCCTTACGAGGATATAATCGAAACTCTTTATGACTTCATTAGGATGCATCGACTGTGCTCTATCTGTACTAATATTATAAAGAGGTGAAGTTTGTGAGTTTGTGACGTTGTAGGGGGTAATCTGAGGAACTACTGGTCCGATTTGTAAAATTCTTTCAATGTTATATAGCTCATTTATTGAGGAAGGTTATAGGCTATATATCATCACGCTAAGACCAATAGGAGTGGAGCACCAACGAATAATGTTTCAAAATCGGGGTTTATTTCCTCTTGAGAGCTTTCGCTGCGTGTTAGCGTTAGTCCAAAGTAACTATTCCACGCGAACGAAGTCGCGAGCAGATGCTAGTTGTGTATAAATGTAATGTATATTTAAGCTTTCCAAAAGAAAATCTTTAAGCCATAGTGAAAATTGTATCAAAATCTATTACGTAGTTTAGAGAATACACAGGAAGGAATTAAATATATAGGATATATATATATATATATAGGATATATATAATTTAAAGGAATACACAGGGAGACATGATAAACGAATTTCTTTTATAATAAATATATAAAACTTGTTATGTGATCGTGACTAAGGCCATTGCAGCAAAATAAAAAGTAAAATAATTGCAAAGATCACCCCACCCATAAGGTCGATTTCGATATTGTTGCTGAATTATTAGATTCATCATTGGATATGTAATTTATTAACTGTTAAAGTAATAATAATAATATAATAAATTAATTAACTAGTTAAAAGATTTTTCTAGAATAGTGATCAGTGTAAAAGAATCAACGAAGACAACGACGGAAATGCCTTGTCACGGAAAAAATTAAAGAAGTTACGGCGAATCATGAGAAGACCACCAAAGCCAGATATAGAACAGAATGGTAGAAATGGTGAAATTTGTACAAAGGATGAATGCCCCAACCCTCTTGTAAGTCATGATATAAAATTACATAGTGTACCTACTTTAGTATCAAGTAGTCTTGCCTGATTGATTATGATTTTATGAAATTAGAATGTACGTTATTTAAGCCCCAAAATTTGGGGCAATAATCCTGTTTGTGAGTAATAAAGTCCATACTTTTAAATGACTTTAATGGAATATTTCATACTTGGATATTTCTTTTTGGGAATCATTTTACTTACATTAAAACATTTTACATTAAAATACCAAAAAATCTGGTCGTAATTACTTCCCTGTCACAATCTACAAAAATGTATTTTATTCTAATGTAATATACTTTTTCTTACTGTTAACTACAACAATTAATCGAATATGTCTGTTAATATAATAGCTATTATATCATCGTCTGATATCGATATTTAAAAAAAACACTACCTACATAATAACATATATGTACAAATCTCGTTCTAAAGGAACATTTAAGTTTCTAGTTTCAGATAAATCTTAATATGATCATTACTATTCAGTATAATTAAATTCGAATAATGATCGTTATCGTTTTCAGGGCGGAAAATGTGTATACAAGCTTTGTAAAAAATGCTGTAAGAATAAATGTTACGAGGAAGATTTAGACTGTACGGGACACAGAATACTTGTACATACTAGGCGTAATATAGCAAAGAAATTTGCAAATGACAATGTTTTAAATACATAATAATAAATGTAAATGAATTATGTGACAAAATAAATTATTTTACTTTTTTGTTATGAGCTCGTTTTATTATCCCAAATGTTATGAAAATCGACTGCTTCTGATGATTGCTGAGTGTTCCGAGTACTCCTATGTTGTTTATATACCGTGTCACCAATACCTTTATTCTGAAGTTTATAACCAGTGCAATAAAAACGATTCCATTAAATATATATTCGTCTAACCATCATTGTTTTTTATTTCCTATCTGCACTTCCATAACACTTCTAAAATCAAAGGATATCAGTTAAAATCCAAAAATGAAACTAAATACGTGTTGAAAACACAATTTTGTATACACACACATATATATATATATATATATATATGCATATATATACATCTATTAGTTAGCTAACCATCCCGAAATTCATGACTAGTGGAATTTGTTCCGTTATCAGCACTAGAGACAAAAGAACAATTAAGAACACTTTCTATGCAGTATTTCTGTTCACTCGTTCACATAGAAAATATTTGATTACTGAAGGAGTTATTTTGGAGGAATTCATTGTAAATAATTGATTCGATTCTTCTTTGATACTTCCGTCTGGAATCAAATGGCTGTTGCCGCGCTCACTTATTAAAAATCTGCCTGATGTGTACCTAAAAAAATAAACCTGTAACTAATCGTATATTTAGTGCTGAACATTAGAGGGGGACCTAGGATGGAGTAAAGGCGGCTCGGCATGGACGCGCCCTTCTGTCGGCAAGCGGGTAGAGGCTTGTTCCTTACCTGCCGACATCGATTATCTCCTAGTCCCAGGAAGGAGCTCATTTGTTTCGACTATCACCGAGGACCGTGGTTTCACTGCATTCATCGCCTTCTTTTTTAAAGACGTCTTTCTTTAAAAATCCACTTAGCGAGGTGTTAGGATAGGTGAATCTTAAACTAAGGGGAAGAAAAGCTTGATATAAAATTGCCATAGGAGAAACTCGTTACAAATAACAACAGTGGATGAGATTGCGATTGGTGATTGGCATCTCAGTGGGGGCCTCCCACAGGGGGGTAGCATTTACCGATGGGCACGGAGCAATGTGCAAGCGTTTTTCGTATCACGGCTACAAGCCTAGAGGAGGTGATCAATGGATTTTTAGTTGGTACAATTCAGATACAGCAGCTATTCTCCGTGGTTCATGGAGACATTTAATAGTAGAATTTTGTGTAAATTTGTTACATAGGGGGATCACAAAAACCACAGTCTTATTCTCTTTCACAAAATCTTAATGTGCACAATTGATCGAAATTATCTTGTACATTAATAGGCACAAAAGTATTTTGTAGGAACATACCTAAATAAAATATAAGCGGTATTAATGTAATAATTTTGTCATAACAGTTGTTAATGTAAATGTTCTAAATTACCTTGAATAACGCAATTAAGTAGCTTAGCACTTTAAAGACCTAATTGTGAAGTTATTTTTCATGAATCCAAGTTGCGCGCGCATACAGATGACTTAATGTTAGGTAATCCGTAACTACAACAACATCGCTCACAAGTCCTAAATTGAAAGATCGTGTGTGTTGAGAAACTGCAAAGTAATTATCACGATGATAATTAATTGATCTAATTTTATTAGTATCATATATGCAAATATTGCATATATCTTGTTACTTTTTATAACATTCATTAGAAATATATGAAACTGTCGGAGTAGTGCAAATGGATAAATGTATCTCTTCAAGCGTTTCACCAAGACGGCAACGTAGATTAAACGGTTTCCAGCTGCCTCTAAATTATCAACAGGTCATTGGATGGTTTGTTTTAATCGGGACTGCTTTGTTGAACTTGATCGTTCTCGTACAAATGCAGTTCGACGAGCTAAAATTGACCGCATTGGTTGTATACACAGTGTTATATGTGTCGCATATAATATCACATGTAATTGCAACCATCATGGATCCTAGCGAAAAAGAACTACGAAAACTTAAAGTGTACAATATTCCTGAATTCGATCGGACTGTTCACGCCCACGTTATCGAAAACGGCAGGTGTCATTTGTGTAACGTTCAGACGAGCAGCAGATATACAAAACACTGCAGTATATGTAACAAATGTGTGGAGTACTTTGATCATCACTGCAAATGGTTAAATACTTGCATCGGTCAGAGAAACTACTTGCCGTTTATAGCGTGTGTCACAACTGCGTTGATGATATCAGTGTTTACGTCATCGCTGTGTTTAGTTGATATAGTGTTATTCTTTACAAGTCCAGAGAAACTAAGTTCAGCGGGACCAAACTTTATAAATTGTACTACTATAAAGGATGCACCAAAACAGGAGTGCAAAATTTCATTACCGCTTTTAGCATTTTTGGTTGTGTTTTTTCTCCTAGCTTTAGGTATCGCCGGCACATTATTACATTTATGCTGTTTTCATGTTTACATTTCCGTATTAGGTGTATCAACTTATGAATATGTAGTAAACAGTGGTCCTGCATCACAGTATAGATATATGTCTAGTTGTAAATGTCGAAGAATTAATTTGTCAAAATTGTACGTAAATAAAAATGCTAAAAGTGTGTCTACACAAGAAAATACAATAAATAGCAAATTAGAAGGGAATCACGAAACAACAAACACTTCAAATTCTAATAGAAACGTGACTAATCTTATATTTTTGATCAATAATGAGTTAGAAAGAGCCAAGAAGAGATTTATATTTGATAGAAATAAAATACATCCTCAAAATAATCAAGATACAAGATAAAAGCGATAGAAGCATAATTTTATCATTGATAAGTTATTATAAGATATAATTATTACGCAACAGACGTTTTCAAAGTAGATACTATAATATTATAGATTTTTTATACATTATTAAAATAATAATAACGATATAGACGTTAAATACAATGATTTATTAGAATTTTCATAAATGTAAAAGTGAATGTGGAAATAAAACACTTATTATTAATATGTTATAATTTATTGAATAATTAAAACTTAAATTTTTCCAACATATAACCCAGAATAAATGTACAATAACAGAAGTTTATAAGAAAAAATATTGAAATGACTTTAGTGATAATATGTAGAGATATTTTTTACGTGAAAAATTAATCGCAGCGACGACGGTTCTGCTTCTCCTATAATAAAAAAAATATGTTTAGTATATATGCATAGTTTATATTATGCCAACCTACATATGACATAGCTAAAACATTGAATTAACCAATTGATCCTGAAATGTGACTCATCATCGCCACAATGACGGATATTACACCATACTGCATATGGAATTCAGCTGTGTATAAATTGTTGTTAAAAAGTTTCATATCAAAGAATTATAGAGATTAAACTAGGTTAATCTATACTAATATTATAAAGAGGTAAAGTTTGTGACATTATAGGGGGTAATCTCAGGAACTACTGGTTCGATTTGAAAAATTCTTTCAGTGTTATATAGCTCATTTATCGAGGAAGATTATACGCTATATACCGTCACGCTAAGACCAATAGGAGCGGAGCAATAATGAAGAATGTTTCAAAATCGGGGTTTTATTCCTCTTGAGAGCTTCCGTTGCATGTTAGCGTTGCATGTTAGCGTTAGCTCAAAGTAAATATTCCACGCGGACGAAGTCGCGGGCAGAGGGTAGTGAATTATATATTAATTATTATAAATGAACATTTAAAAATTGAGATGTTAAATATAATTTTTAATTTTGAGATGAATATAATAATATAAATGTAGAGATGTTGAGAAGAAAAGAGAAGTTGACAGTGTGTTTGGACATCATATAGATCGACGTAGGTACAAATCCTTGAAACTGAGTTTGTCTTTCGGTGAAGGAACATATTGTAATGAAACTATGTAATGCTGGTAGGGATTTTTCCAAGTCCGCTTGGCTAATTAGCACTCTCAAATTTAAATGTATAGCCAAGCTACAGTTGGCGTGTTCCTACAGGGGCAATTGACAGGCAGTCCCCACTAGGTTTAGCGTGCTTACCATTTTAGAACAAATCATCATTTAAGATTAGATTAGATTGTGGTTAAATTGCTAAAACCTATAGAGTATTTAAAAAAATGCAAAAATATTATTGATACACATTTAAACTTCTGATATTTAACCAGATATGTAGCTTCTATTTTAAATGTACAAAGTTAATTACATTCCTTCAGGATGCAATTACAAAGTCAATTTGTTTATAAAATACGGCAACATAATAATAATAAAAAATATTGACACAGTTGAATCCAATAGTAAACTAGCAGACATTTAATATCTTTTTGATACATAATTAAATAACTGATTAAATTAAAAAGTGTTCAATATCCATTATCTAGTATTTTAAAACAAATTACCATTTATAAAACTTAAAATTATCATTTCTTTTTTTTGTAATACATTCATATATGTTGTGTGCTCAAAGTTAATAATATTATAGAAGAGACCATCATACCTTTTGTGTTAAGATGATGACCAATCTTCTGAACATTCCAACCAAGTCAATAAACAACTCCATAGCATGTTGCACAAAGTCCTTGCTACCCATACGGCGCTTCTCAATTATCAGTTGGGTGTCAAACAGCACAAAGCCACACATAAGCATCAGTCCAAGATAAAGGTGAGTCTGAAATATTTTTTTGTTTAATTACATACATAGTGCTATTTGTATATTCTATTTTCAATAGAAATACTTTTATTAGTTAAAATATACATTTACTTTCTTCATAAGATGAGACATCCCATTTATTTCATAATTTTTTCACAACACTGGAACATTATTTCAGTATATAGAGATATTTGAAATATACAGGGTTTAATTTATTGTGGATACTTATAAAATGCATTTTTTTTATCTACATGTTTAATTTAATTTTATACTTATCTCTTAGTTTTCCCAAGAGAATAATAATACTAGTTGTCAAAATGTAAGCATAACAAGGGATGCAAATTTATTCTCACTTGGTACTATTATTAATATGTCTATAATTTACAAATATTGCAGATTGTGAAGTATGAGGGAAAACTAAGAGATAAGTAAACTAAAAAGTAAAGAGGGGCGCCTTGAGGCAATTCTCTTAACCTTGCTTTGGTAGCTTAACTTAGTTATTGATACACTAATTTCCAGCACACCCAGGTCCGTGGTGTAGATGATTTAATATCTTATTAAACTATTTTATTATTTAACTAGTATAATTTGTACGTATTTCTATCTACTTTTTAGACAGCTAGATTAGGGCATGGCACCGTGATAAAATAGCAAACTAGAAAGTGCGCTGTATACTGAAAAAGTTTGGGAACCCCTCGTATAACACATAATAAGTTTATGTCGTAATAAGTTTATGTCGCACACCTTCTAGTTGATTGTTTATTTTGTGATAACAACATTATCTAAATAAATATCATACAATCTTACCTGATACAAGAAGTTTGATTGCATGAAAATGTTCAACAAACTCATGACAGACATGGATGTGAGCAGGGTCATGAGTGTTCCTCCAAGGAAGAGCCAGCTGCCCCGGTCAGCCAATATTGCAGCAATGGAGAAGCACACAAATACCAATGTAGTACCAAGAAGAGCAGTAATAATTATAGCGGGATTAACAATGCTCACATATTCCATTAGAGGTCCCATACTCATACCTAAAATAATATTTAAAGAAATTAGTATAATGTATGTAAATATATAATTCAAGCATTTAATTGTAAACTAAACATAGCTTGTACTATGGTAACAAGGCAGCTATTATATGTAAATATTATTTAGTCCTACTTATATATATACATTAACTGTATACCATATTGATAAAGATATAAGGCATTATTTTAAAATATCATTACTCTTCTAATAAATAATAAAAAATGTGATGAATAAGCATGACCATGCATTTACAAGTTAACACGTCCATACACAGGACTGATAATTATCCTCATCATACAAGTTAGTCATATGCAAATATCAACCTCAAGACCTCTTAGCTCAATTGTAGGTCTTGCAACCACATCTTTGCTACTAATTTTATAATAGATATAAGCTAGATAGAAACAATCACATCTCTAAATGTCTATATGCAAATATGTACAATATATAAGCATGTATATGTGTATGATATGAAAATATAATTCTTTTTAGGCTTAATCATGTTAAAACTACTGAACATATTGACATATGGTTATGATCACTCAATGTGGAATTTTCTATAAGTGGTTCTAGGCTACATATTTTTTGGATTCTATTGACCCAATTTCTTTAATACCCATGAAAGTAGGCAGGAATCAGCTAGTTAAGCAAATATAATTAGAGATCTGTTATTACCAAAATTATAATAACTATCATAATGGAGATTAATTAACCTTTACAAATTCAAACATTTAAATAAAATATGAATTAATTTTTAAATAGCGTCATATGAATATTAAAATAACAATTACATATTACAAACTTTTTATTCTATATATGCTTTTTATATTTTAATAACTTGTTATTCTTACCAGATGTTAATCCAAATCCTAGAAGATAACCAAGTCGCAAATTAGTGTTCTTTCCATTATCAGGGGTAGCGATTAGCATGAGCATAAGACCAGCTCCAATGATGGCTGACAGGAAGCCAGACTGGAAGCTGGTGTAGATGTCAACATACACTCCTGCAGTGGCCGCACCACATGTCATCATTAATGTGCCATAAACATTTTTCAAATGTTGACGCACTGGTGGTTCCCTAAAGAAGAATCACATTTAAAACCATATATATAAACATTAGAAGAAACTTAATTATTACCATTATATACTTTTAAAATAATAATCATATTTTCACTAAAAAAATATATTAAATAATACAAATATACAATACAAATAAGACCATAAATATGACAAAGATATTTTTCATTATGCTCATATGATCTTTGTATTCACTACGTCACAGCAATGACTACTATAATGTGTCAATGTAGGTATTTATTTACGCAAGATGGAAATGTTCTAGAATCAGAATACTAATATACAAACTATTAGCACAGCAAGTTAAAATAACATTAAATTTTAATAAGTATAATATAATTTTCATACTCACAGTCGATTTTGGAAACTATTTATGAAAGTTTGTATATTGGGAGTCATGATGATAAAATTTTATAATCTCTTTTGCCTGGATCACAATTACTGTGTTCTGAAAGTAAAGACTCGATGATATTCTTAGTTTAGCACTGTAAAAACTATTGGCGAGAAAATTTAAAAAACAATGTGAATGACGCAACACAATTTTTATAAAATTGCACAAAAAGACACGAAGCTTCTAAAATACGTAGTAGGTATTTTCTTACTAGTCTGTGCTTCTATCACAGAGTACGTTATATATGAAGTATTCGTAAACACAGATTACTGATTAAAATGGCGAGAGCCCATAGACACAGACTATTAGTCGTACAAGTGCCCATAGAAACATACAATGCGTAGTCTGTAATGTCACCAGAGATCTGTATTCAATTACCCGACCAAACGGTTCAGGTTTAATAAAAACACAATTTTACAAATCTTTTTCTGTTACCATTTTAAAATAATAAAGACTAATTAGGTTTTATTTTCCGCAGATTGGTCTTTGAGCACAATATCCACTAACGTTATATGAAGATGTAATCTAAGTATTATAGCTTTTATATTGTTCACTTTATTTGTCACCACCTTCAAAATAAAATTCTGTCACTGAGAACGGTTCTGTGTAATGCAACCACTGGATGAATAATCATAATGTTCTACTCAGAGATCGATAGATAAAAATTAATTGAAACTGTATTCAAGTTTGCCTCATTTCTATTTTAGGGTATTATCACCTTATTATGTCATATGTTTAACTATTGGTGACGCCGGTGCGATGTCGACGTCACCGTAGGGCGTGCGGTGCGGGGCTATCTATGTTCAATTTAAGTGGACTGTATTTGCGGGGGTGCTATCTTTGATATTCAACTATTGCGATCAGTTACGATTAGGGACAAGGTAGGAAGAAAACTTGGCACATACCTCGCGGCGATGCAGTCTCCACGTGGCTAGCCGGCTAGGTGTTTCTCGTTTCTTTCCACTGGGTTTCCTCTCTCACAACACTTATTGTTTATAATATATGTCGGCACGTATGTAGCGATGCGTTTATTTCTCACTCGACCATGCAAAAACTCAAAATGTTAGCATGCGGCGCGGCTCGGCGCGGACACAACAAGACTGTGCGAGCCGCGTAAACTACTCGACGATAGCAGACGAAGTGACACAATAGCGGCAGCAGTCGAACTATTGGCGGCGCGAGCGTTGCGATACCGAACTAGCATGTGCCAGGAAAGGATGATTGGGCTAGATAGATGGCGTGACCTGATCGCAATTAATTGGTCGGGCTTCAAAGTTACGCGATTTAATCCATAATGCGGGAATTTTCAAACATACATAAAGCGGCGCAACCAACTATAATAAAATAAAGCAGAGCGTGACGTGATATCTAATATATTTTTTAATTTTGTGTATTGCATAAAACTTATAACTGTACTCTTCGATCAACAATAACTAGATAAAGGGTCACGTACAAAATTGAAGCTAAAAGCTGTCCGCATAAATATATACTTATGTGTAGCTATTTGTTTACTAAGAAAGGGAGAAAAAAAGTTTTAAAACAGTTCAACCTAATAACAACCATGACACCTAGGAATAAAGTCACAAATGTTCAAAATATTATTTAATACTTACGATAAAACGAGCAAAGCAATAAATTACTTCCCTCACAAATGAAAAGACAACATTTAGTGTGAATTCAACCTCAACACGTAATGAATAAAGTACGTTTTCCCGTTATTGTGCGTGTTTGGAGAACCTAGGCCAAACATTTGTACCACAGGTTTAAAATCGGTAATTTTGTTCAAAATTTGATATTATTTGTTAGTTTAAAGCTTAAAATATAACTTATTCAACATGTATTTAGCGAAAGTAAGATACTCCGGCCGTTAAATTGCTTTTTCAGGTATTATTTTTGCATCTTTTGAATACACTGCAGCATGTGAAACGTGCTTACATTGGCTAACAAACTAAACCAAATAAAACTCACATTTCAAGTGAGCTGTTATTTACCGAGATGTGTTTTTCGCGCCGACTCTTTATCTAGTTATTGTTGATCGAAGACTGTACTTCATACAAAAATTTGAGACAGTTTTGATAATTTACCGTATAGCAATCAAGTAATAATTCTTTGGCAACATTATTGTTATATATGTTCAGTTGTATATACTGTATTCTTCGGTGTGTATATTTGTACAAAGCGGATTGGTTAATAGTTTTAAGTTTTTTTTAGAATTTTTATTTGTCTTCTACTGGTTTTTATTTTTATTCATATTTGATAAAGTTATGTGATATCTTATGTCATAAAAAATATTCTTTGAACAAATTTTGAATCACTGTAAGACTTATAAATTCCTTGCTGTAAGGTCACATTGTTTTTTTTTTAGGTTTGCAACACTGTACACACTGTTGTCGGTATCTAGCGGATTTTGGGTATGTGTAACAATTTTTTTTCAATCTAATGACTTAAAAAAATAGCGAATTCTAGCGAGTAATTGCATATTGAAAAGACATAAATATTTTCGTACTAATATAAATATAATTACTAGTAAAAACATGAATTGTTTTTGTATTTTTGGGGATTCCCCTACCAGAAAGACGTTCGATCTCGGGGTTTAATCGGTTGGGTACCTCTCACTCTATCAAATGGTACAGCAGATAGCGTTTTGTCTTTCACTTTCATTCATTCACTACCACCGCCAATAGAAAGAAAAAATCAGTTAATATGTTACTTTTTCGCAAAATAAATCTGTCTTTTTTAGTTTTTTTATTCACTTGTCGTCATCGATGTCAAAATCTATTCATGGAAATTAAAATCTCTTTGAAGAAGATGGCTGTTATGCTCAAAAGTAAGCAAAATAAATAAGTAAAAGTATAGACCAGAATGGAAACAACAAGAAGAGATCCAACTAAAGCATTTTGCTTGTTTTATCACCGTGAAATATACGCAGTATAGTATTTTCACCATATTTTTTACCATGGAATATTGTAAAATATTTAGCGACTTCCGGTAGATTTTTTAATCATGTATTTTTCAAAATGTAGCGACTTTTTAATTGACGTCTGGAGACTTTTTGTTTTTTAAACGGCAACACTGACTGTACACCACAGTTTATATATAGACTACAGAAGAATTATTTATCATGAAAATATAACCTCTATTACCCATATGGCTTATATTGTGGTTCAAATCAAATCATTGATAACTTTATAGTATTGATCTATTATATATAACATGTTTTAATGTCATAAAACATAAAAATGGGGAAGAAATCAAAAGTAGGAAAACAGAGAAAAGATAAATACTATCAATTAGCTAAGGAAACTGGTATGTAAAAATAAAAACAACTTTTCTTCAATTTCAATTATGTTATAAACTGGCTCACTGGCTTAAATTAACCTTATAGCCAAGCTACAACTGATGAAATAAATATATAAGTTAGAACAAACAGTTCATGTCACGTTTTATATATATAACTATTTACATTGATCTCAGGTTATCGCTCAAGAGCTGCATTTAAATTGATTCAACTTAACAGAAAGTTTGGGTTCCTTCAAAAATCACGAGTATGCATAGACTTGTGCGCCGCTCCTGGCGGGTGGATGCAGGTGGCACATCAGAACATGCCAGTTTCAAGTATAGTAATTGGTGTGGACTTGTTCCCCATAAAACCAGTACCTGGTTGCATTGGCCTCACTGAAGATATCACAACAGAAAAGTGCAAAACGGCTATCAAGAAGGAAATAAAAACCTGGAAAGCAGATGTAGTACTACATGATGGGGCGCCCAATGTTGGTCTTAACTGGATCCATGATGCTTACCAACAAGCTTGTCTTACTCTTAGTGCAATGAAACTCGCAACAAATTTTCTAAGAGATGGTGGTTGGTTTATCACAAAAGTATTCAGATCAAAGGATTACCACGCTTTACTTTGGGTTCTAAAACAGTTCTTCAAGAAAGTACATGCTACAAAGCCGCAAGCGTCACGTAATGAATCATCTGAAATTTTTGTTGTGTGTCAAGGATATATTGCTCCAGATTCTATAGACCCTAAATTTCTAGATCCTAAACATGTTTTTGAAGATTTAGAAATTGTAAAGAAACAACATGCAAATCTGTTACACCCTGAAAAGCAGAAGAAAGCTAAAGCTGAAGGTTACCAAGAAAATGATTACACAACACATCATAAAGTTATGTTATCAGCTTTTTTGAGTCAGGATGATCCCATAGATTTACTGCAAGGTTGCTCAGAGGTATCTATTTACTGTTATACGCTTGATTTATATGTATTTCAAAATATATTTATATTAAAATTGTTCTTTTGTTCACATAGATTGTGTTTGATGACAAAACTATAGAAGATCATGCCAAAACTACCCGGGAAATAAAGGAATGTTGTAAAGACCTCAAGGTATTAGGCAGAAAGGATTTGAAGTCTCTTCTGAATTGGATGAAGCAGATGAAAGAATTCAAGAAATCTCAGGTAAGAAGATTATAATATAGGAGGTTTTTTAAAATGGACATATTAAACAATATTTGGTTTTGCAAGCCACGTTTTTCCCATTCCCAGAGATGAAAGGGCTTGCTGTTGGCAGATAAGTCAAGGAGGACATCATCAACAGAGAGTTCCCAAAATTTTACACACTTTTTCTCAGAGTTTTAGAAGTGGTAGAGCCACGCTGAAGCTATTACTGGTTTCAGCATGAATGGGTCGGCTCGCCTGGGGTAGTATCACTATCTCGCAGAAAACCGACATGAAGTAACAGTGCTTGAATTGTTGCGTTTTGTTTGGTCAGTGAGAGCGCCGGATAGCTCACCTCCCCTCTCCCTCGTCCCTTCTCCACGCCCCCTCCCTCAAACACAGGGTGGTAACGCACTGGTGATTCTTCTGGTGTTGCAAGTGTCTATGGACGGTGGTGGCCACTTAACATCAATCAGGTGACCCACCTGCCCGTTTGCCTCCTATGATATAAAAAAAAAAACTCCAAATGAGTTGTTAATTGTAATTAAAAGATTCTTGTATCATTACATTGTTTTCTTTTGCTATAAGTTCAGATTCCTTGTTTAATTTAAAAACCACATTAATTTACTCCGTATTCTATCATTCTATAACTGAGCCACAATAGATTAAATATTCTATGAAACCTTTTCCTGAAATTCTATGATTAGGTTAAACTTTCAAAATTCAAATAGACAGAACTACTGCTGCTGTAAAGATATAGCTTTATGTTATATCCTGTTTTAAATTGTTGCTAGTTTTTAAGATATTTTATGAAACAATTATTTATTTTAGTTATCATTAATAAATAAAGTACAAATGAAATGTAATGGAGATAAGAATTTATTTATTTGCAGGTGCAAAAAGTTGAAGAAAAAATCACAGAAGGAAATGTTGATGATGAAGGTGCAGAAAAAGAGGAACAAGATGATGAAGAACTTGTTGATGCGCAAATTGCAGACCTTCAGGTTTTTTTTACATAATATTTTAACCTAAGGGTCCTTCATAATATATGTTCACACCCATTGATTATTTTACCAAGACAAGATGGTGCCCACAGGGGGCTCATGGGTCTAAGGAAACATAATATTCGGAGCTAATCAAAGAATATTGTAATTTTTTTTCTCTTTTTGTTATGAGAGAAACAATTCCTTTCATATTTGAAAATGTCTTTATTTTATATATTTTTACATGTAGGGTAAGGGGGATTTATCATTGCTTGGGAAATATTGATAAGAGGGGGTCACAAAAAATGTGACATTGCCTGGTGAAAGGGGGAGTCTAAAAAGTTACATTTTTGAGTGAAGTATTTTATGAAGGGCTCTTAATCTAAGAAAGTACTTATGCAAACTCACAAATGATACTTGATTCATGAAATAGTTACTTTGCCTACAGCTATCATAAGTACTTG
Source organism: Antheraea yamamai (assembly GCA_036509395.1). Classification (NCBI taxonomy): domain Eukaryota; kingdom Metazoa; phylum Arthropoda; class Insecta; order Lepidoptera; family Saturniidae; genus Antheraea; species Antheraea yamamai. Next base: position 10,667,203 of record AP028433.1, read on the forward strand.
ATTGAAAGCTTTGCATTTCTGCTTGGAATTGATTGGATGCCGGCATATTATTTTTTCTTTTGCAGTGAAACTTGGGGGCATTCTTATACTATATACAATGTTTTAAACCTTCACACCATAATTGATTTACTATTGTTCGCTACTAGGTGTACCGATTCTTTCAAACGATTATTATAAAAATTTATATGTGTAATGGAAATATTCAACATGGAGAATGTTTACTCATTATTCATCTTGCTATAATTTAATTATCTATTTCAACAAATAGATCGAATATTGCATGCAAAGCTGCGGGCATAGTTAGTTTACAAAGTTAATTTAATATGAATTGAATATTTCAATTCCGAAGAACTCCTATTTCATTTTAACTTTGTTGATGGTGGTTGGTATTTTTAGACAATGATGTTTTTACAAATTTGTAGATATCAATAAGTAAATGCCCAAAAGTAAATGTAAAGCTTGAAATGGGTCATGATAATAACTTTCTGCTGCTGTAATTGCTCCCACTGTATTAATGAATGAATAATTATTTAGCAAAATAAAAATTAATATTATACATGTATGTTATTTTTACAGATTGAAGAGAAACGCCAATTAAAACGTAAGAGAAAACAAATAAACAAACAAAGACAGAAGTTAGCTGAGAAGATGAATCTGAAAATGGTGCTTAAAGGTGATGATGGTCCTATTTTGGAAAACCATGATATGTTTAAGCTTTCCGATATTAAGAATGCTGAGGTTGGTAAATTCTGTGTATTTATGATTAAATGTTCAATAATATAGAAAAAATATCACAAATAATTTTTTTTTTTAGGAATTATCTCGTGTTATTGACCAACAACCAGATATTGTGGCCGATGCCAGTGATGAATCAGATGATGAGCTTAAAGTAAAACCGAAATATATGAAGTATGATGTAGAATCATCGAAACTAGATTCTTCAGGCGTTTATTATAAAGATTCAGACAGTGAATTAGAAATGGAATCGGATTCGGAAAATGAGAAAGAAAAAGAATCTTTGGGTAATATTTTCTTACAATATTTATTATAAACTAGAAAATATTTTGTTAAATTACTTTATCAAATCAGCTGTGTATAATAATCTAATAAGGTATACTTTTATTAAATATATAAGTATATCTTTGCATATCCTATTTTTTCAGTTGTTATTTGATTAAATGTAATTTTCAATATCTCAATCTAAATACAAAGAAACATTTTACGTAATGAGTTAGACATCAATAAATTATTTTGAAAATTATTTTAAAACTTAACAAAGGTTTGTCCTTCTACGAAATTGTTAATCTCCTATAAAACAACTTGAACTGCTTACTATGCATATTAGATAACGATTTTAATAATTTATAGCTAGAATGAAACCAGAGTAAATCATAATGACATTCTTGACTTGGTTTTTAAAATTGTAATGTCAATTTTAACTTCATATTACTGTAATTGTATTAGTTAGTGATTTTAGACATGTACTATTAATAAAACACATTCAAATATATCGGCCACAAAGTCAAGAATTATCTTGCATATAGATCTCAATGTAATTTTATAATGACCCATCCTCTTAAATCTCCTTTATTCGATTATCTAAAAATTGTATGTAATATACCATGCTAGGTTTTAATATTGTGCAGCTGAAAACTGGTATGAATTACGTTGACATAATTTAATTGTATAATTGAGGTATCAACAGCAAAGGACGGGGCCTTTTGGCACAATCGTAGAGGTCAAGGATTTAGTACCCATACATGACTAATACATTTGTATGATGACCATATTTGTCAGTTCTGTGTACCTGGGTTTTAAATATCTATGCATTGGTATATGTGCGGTATATTAATTATTAACTTACCACAATACTAAGGATAGTTACTTTGGAATTCAATGTTCATTTGTGAAATTATGTTCTCATATCTATTATCATGATTATCACGAAAGTTGTTGTTGTTGTTCTATAATATCAGATAACAAATCTTGGTGACTTTTATATAATGTTCATGCAACAAGTCAAGGGAAAGAGAGATGAATCGTATCAAATTGGGATCATCTCTCTCCCTTTATATTGCTTATTCCAAATTATCTCTGTGTGATACCAATAAAATGTAAAAAAATGGAATAAAATATAATATACATATAATGAATAGCGAGAATAGTATGGCAAGTGTGCATATCGAGCGGTTGCTTGATTCTAGGCATCTGTTAAGAGACGATGTTGACACTGATTGTAACAGACCATGCTTAGGCTACACTTCTATAAATGTTTAGTGATAAACTAATAGCTAACTAGGTGAGTATTTGGAGAATGTCTTGCTTGGTATTTCATCATAATGTTTTGTTTCACTCATGGTAGGTCATTTGGAACACATATTGATTTCGTCATGGTACTTGCAGGTTGACATCTTGATACTTCTATTTTTGCACAGAATTATATTCACTCTGTGTTGAATATTTAAAAATCTAGATCTACTAGTATATCCACAATATTTCTCAAAAAAAAAGATAACTATTTAATTGAAACTAATTTTATTATAGCCTTTTCGGATTCAGAGAATGAGTCTAAAAAAATGGACAAACTCACAAAATTGAACACACTCAGAAATACTCACAGTATAGTTTTAAGGACTAGTACTGTAATACCTAAAAACAACCCATTACTAACTGACTTGGATGACACTGACCCTATTTAATCGAAACTAATTTTATTATAGCCTTTTCGGATTCAGAGAATGAGTCTAAAAAAATGGACAAACTCACAAAATTGAACACACTCAGAAATACTCACAGTACAGTTTTAAGGACTAGTACTGTAATACCTAAAAATAACCCATTACTAACTGACTTGGATGACACCGACCCTGTGTCCAAACGCTCGATGAGGGCGCAGCTTTGGTTTCAAAAAGACACCTTCAAAGATATCGATGAGGATGATGACGAAGGCGTCGATTTAGATAAAATGGCTGAGACATACAAGGAAAAAGGTTGGTAATGTTATTTTAAACTCAAACTGACAAATTGCTCATCGAGTGGGATTTTCAGTAAGATTTCCTTATGTATACATTAATCTTTTACAGTGGTTTTCCAGAACTCAAGTGTTCGATTCAGACTCGGACATATGTAAAGTATTTAATCATTGAATATATAAAAATCCAGTGTCATGATATTTGTCCACGATGAACTCCGAAAATACTCAACCGATGTTCATGATAGTTGGCATTTATGTATAATTTGGTCCAACTTGAGAGATAGGATAATTTATATTTCAATTAGTAGCCTCAATATTTTTTAATTACAAATGAAATGATTGTCAATGTTGATTATTGTTATTAATTGTAAGTTTCATCAGTCTCGAATAGATGGCGCTTCAAACTAATTTGTTGACAGGAAACTGTTGGACCGACTGTTATAGATATCTCATAGACGGCGTCACGTCTTAATTTGGGATTTGTTTTTCAAGTTTAATTCACAATGTAACAACAGAGCCACAGTGGCTGGGTTAGCTTGTATATAAATAAAAATCAATTACCGAATGTATGTAAGCGCAACACTTCAGAACGGCTGTACCTATATGATTGTTCCTTTTTTGTTGTTTGTAATTGCTATAATAAAGTTTGTATGACAGAGACAGTATTACATAGTATTACAGAGAAGTAAAAAATGTGGGTTAAAAATTTACCATGTAAAAAAGTGATTGAAGCAGGAAATAGTAGGGAGATCTTTAACTATATTGAGAGAATTGACAGATTGATGTTCAGTTGTTAAAGGCAAGATTTGGCTTCTTTTTTTTTTAATTAGTACACTTATGTGAACTCAGGGAGGGCAAATAGTTTAAAATATTTTTTTAATAAATGTTCTGTACTATGTAAGATTATTGTAATTATTATTATTCACCTGGATTAAAACTCCAAATTTGTATTTAAACTTACATACCAACATGACAGTGATACGATGTTCTTTTTTTTTTTTTTTTTTTTTTTTATTGTAGCTCGGCAAAGTGACTGTACTGTGCCTGATGGTAAGCACAGTACAATCCAAAAACAATGGCGACCACCGAAAGACATACTATCTATCGCCGGTCGCCGCTGTCATGCCGGCCTGAAACTGCCCTCCCCCCCCGGTTGCTGGATATACACCGGCTGATCCCGGAACGCGACACGCCCAAACGTGTCACTATGGCGGGTGTTCCACCTGGTCTTCTTCCGCGTGAAATAGTTACCTTGGGCTAACGCTAACACTCGGCGAAAGCTGTCAAAAGGAAAAAAAAAACTATTTTGAAACATTCTTCATTGGTGCTATATAGCCTATAGCCTTCCTCGATAAATGAGCTATCTAACACCGAAAGAATGTTCAAATCGGCCCTGTAGTTCCTGAGATTAGTGCGTTCAAGCAAACAAACAAAACCAGCTTTATAATATTAGTATAGGTTATGTTTTAATTTTAGGCAAAAAAGTTGTGGACAACGAAGTGTCTTCTAAGATAAATGATGTTAATTCCAAAAGAAAACTATCTGATGATGCAAGCTCTGATGACGATTCATCTGATAGTGACTATGATATAGAAGATAATCTAGAAGCAAAGTCAAGTAGTGCCGGAACGAATAGCAAAAAGGATGGGTTTGACATTGTGCCTCAAGATGCAGGTAGTATAATATAGAACGATATTATGGTATTTCATAATTAAACTATTTAAAGTATAATGGAACGTATTTTTTTAAGAATTGAAAAAAATTAAGAAAACCCTCAAAATGGATTCCGAAACTCTTGCACTGGGTACCATGATTGCAACTTCTAAAAAGTTTAAAAGGGACTTGATCGACGATGCTTGGAACAGATATGCTTTTAACGATAAAAATTTACCAGATTGGTTTGTAGATGATGAGAAAAAACACATGAAGAGACCAGTTGCTATACCTGAGGTAAATGTAAAACGTAACTTTAAATATCTCATTTTTTGTAAATTATATTTATTCGTTTTTAATTTTTTTTCCTTGTGTATTTCAAGGTTTTGAAGCCCAATGGCAACAAAGTGTAATTTTGAATATGCTTTGACATGATTTAAAAAAAAATCATGTGGAGAACCCTCTAATGCCCCTCGCATTCCATCTCGCATCTAGGTCTAAAGCGCCCTATTTCTCTCTTCTGAATATGGTCGTCTCCCATAATGTTAGTGTAGGTATTGTTAATTGAACCATGATTTATATATAATTTAGCTACTAATAACGTAATAACGTAAACTAAATACATAAATAACGTTACTTATCTTAATAGTAATACTATATAACAAATAATGTTCTCATATTTATATTATACTAGTTTCTGCTCGCGGCTTCGCTCGCGTTAATGTAGATTTGTCCTATCCTTCACGAGAAATACTTTTTCCTGTATGAAAGGTACCCTATGTCGTTTTCTGGACAAAGTGTGTTGAAAATCTTCATGATTATCAGTTTAGTACTGAAGGCATGAAGCCGTAACAAACAAACTCATATTCCCATTTATAATATTAGTATGGGTATTTAGTTATATAAATGTTTATTAATTCTAGAAATACACGGAACAATACAAGGATAGGTTACAAGAATTAAATGCGAGACCGATAAAGAAGGTCATAGAAGCGAAGGCAAGGAAGAAGAAACGTATGATAAAGAAAATGGAACGTGCGAAAAAGAAGGTAGAGGCGGTTATGGAAAACGCCGACATGTCGGAACGTGAGAAGGCGCAACAAGTTAGGCATCTTTATAAAAAAGCACAGTCCGATGGAAAAAAGAAAGTGACATATGTTGTAGCGAAAAAGCACACGACAGGCAAACGTGTGAAGCGACCGGCGGGTGTTAAAGGACATTACAAAGTGGTCGATCCTCGAATGAAAAAGGACTTACGTGCACAGAAGGCCAAGGAGAAAACAAAAGGTCGCGGTAAAAAGGTCAAGCCTAATAATAAAGCTCCTAGGAAAAAAGGGAAGGCAAAATGATAAATAAATTTACGTATACTGAAGTGTTTGTTTTATTTTGTACTGTTTTACTCGGAGTTCGTACGTCTGTAACACGATGTAATTATTCTAATAAGATAGTACTTCCGTGGAAGTAATAAATAATTTATTGTAATTGAAAAGCTTTGATTGAAACAATTAGTCGATACCCACAACTTCGTCCATATTCACCTACGCATACGTACCACACCGCTTGTCCCATTTCTCTAAAGAAACAAGAAAACGTACATCATTGAACTCTTAGTGCTTAAAGAAATTGTAGTTTCTCAAAACTTTTTTTTTCGAACTGATTACGCATTGGCCTAGCAAGGGCTTAACAGCTTCACCGGACTACTATGTTTTTCTCAAAACTTTATATCAAATGTACATATGGTAATTGTTTTTAGATAAGGATCTCTAGAAGTGACACTAAAAAAGATTGCTAGAAATTTTAATTTGAATGACGGCTCAAGTTAAGTACGAGAGAAGAATAGTAATCTTTAACTAATTTGGTTGAACGCGCTAATCTCGGGAACTATTGGTTCGATTTGAAAAATTTGATAGCTCATTTATCAAGGAAAGCTATTGGCTATGTATCATCACGCTAAAACCAGTGGAAGCGGTAGTCCGGTGAAGCTGTTAAGACCTTGCTTGGTCAATAGCGTAGTCAGTTCGAAGAAAAAAAAAAAAACCAGTGGAAGCGGAGCACCAATTAAGAATGTTTCAAAGTCGTTTTTTTTTTTCTTTTGAAGGCTTCCGCTGCTTGTTAGCGTTAGTCCAAAGTAACTATTTCACGCAAACGAAGTCGCGGATAGAAGCTAGTTTAAAATAAAACTATTATTATTATCCATTAGAATTAGAAGATTTGTAACTATCTATTGTAGTTATTATGTAAACATAATAAATGTTGTAGCCGAATATTGTGTTGACCTTCGTTAATTGTACAAGGGTGGCGAGACTCATTAGATGTTATTACATGAATTAATTTTACGACTAAGGTCAGGGTGATACTTGAATCTACGTGCGTCATTCGTTGTTGAGTTCAGGGACAGACTCACCATATAAATGATATCACTTCGCTCTGTAGCCTTGGTGTCTAAATCTGATTCGCTCTAACTACGCCGTCTGCCTTTTAATGCTATAGAGCGGTTTTGCAAAGTTTGAGCGCATGTGCCTACTCTGCGTCACAGTGGTTTTAAATACAATGACCCTATGTGCAACCAACAACGATGACTCGTAAACATCCTGATCGCTACTGGGAAAATTGCAAGCTTTGGAAATCCCCAATAGAATATATGTATATATATCATTATATATTTTGAATAACAATGTATCCGAATTTTGCTATAATTACCAATGCTAATATAAATTAGCCGTGCACGTGCCATCGCACGGGTTTATTATGCTTCTTCATAAAGATGAACTTCACTTAAAATGCGTTTATGTTAAGCACTTATGAAGACATAATAACTTACTTTGATAAAGCTTATTGTTTTACAACTCGAAAATCTACGTATACAATTTTTATTAACACCGGTAAACTCCTCTTTTTTATATTATGGGTGGCAAACAAACAGGCGGGTCACCTGATGGTAAGTGATCACCGCCGTCCATAGACACTAGGAACACTAGGGTAGTCGCAAGTGCGTTCCCAGCCTGCGTTTGAAGGATGTGGAGAGGGGGGTGAGAAGGAGGTAAGGGGGAAGTGGGGAGAGGGAGATGGGTCTCCGGAGCTCTCACTGACCGAACGAAACGCAACACTGCAAGCACTGTTACTTCACGTGGATTTTCTGTGAGAGGGTGGTACTACCCTGGGCGAGCCGACCCATTCATGCTGAAACCAGCGACAGCTTAAGCGTGGCTCTACCACCTACCTACCTCTTTAAGTCCAGAAAATATGAACCAAAAATTTTCATCACAGAGGTATTTTATACGACAATTTATAAAATATATATTTATCTTTGTTCACTACAAGTAGTTAATAGAGATAATTATTTTTGCTACAGTTACCTGTACAGTTTTGCTACAGTTACTTTGCTACAGTACCCGATCGAGTTTCTTGCCGGTTCTTCTCGATGACTGGGTTGTTCTCCGAACCGGTGGTAGTTTGGACGTTCACACGTACCTCATCAGGGCCTAAACTGAAGAAAGTAATATTTTTTTATTTGATTTAATTTGAATGGCTTTAAATAAGATAATAAAATATATGAATGTACGTTTATTTTCTTATCGACAACTTATCCATATCCCTTGTTTTCAAAATATATGTTTTTGTTTTAAAAATATTAAATAAAAATTTAATGAAAAAATATTCTAAACTAAATAGTGTATAGCTATCTCATATATGTAATGTTTTTTTTAAAAGCTAAACAAGATTCGAAAATGTTTAAGATACTAAGAAACATTTTACTAGCTGTCTACCTATAAATTATGGTTTTAAAATAATAACGCATAGTTTTCGCTCCCCGTTAGTGTACCCAAAAAAGTGGTGGTCGAAAAAGTTGAAGTCCAAAATTAGGTAGGTTATCCAATATACTGAATTGAACAATAGACGATTGGCTTGGTTAAAACCTCATGGTCCTGCCTTCGATTATAACTAGTCTGGCCATAAATACTGTTACATAAAAACTTTTTTCTTTTTCAACTTTTTAATTATATTGAATTTGGAACACGTATATAATTTTAAAATTCCTTTCGATTTTGCGCCATTTCATATATTTTTTCGTGTTCATTAGCAAAGTACAATATGGAATGGGGTGTTAAAGAAAATAGGATTGCAGTGATCGCCTTGCACAACAAAGTGGGCATGGAGCTGTCGGCCATATTCCAAACACTTCAAAAGCTTGGTATCAGCCGTATGTTCGTATATCGTACTATCAACAGATACAACAACACTTTCTCTGTCGAAGACCAGAAAAGATCGGGGTGGCCGTGTGCTGTTAGAACTACATAGGCTGTTAATGCTGTTAAAGCCAGAATTCATCGAAACCCTATTAGGAAGCAAAAAATCTTATCGCGAGAAATGAAGATTCCCGCTAGGATTCTGTCGCGTATTATAAACCAAGACCAGAAGCTCGGTGCTTATCGTCGATACCGTCGTTGACAGGACATGCCCTAAATCAATCTTTACAATAAAGTGTACGCTCACAGTTCTAAAGAAGCTGCTCGAGTGGTCGGAAAGGTACAACGTGGTTATCACCCTGCGTCAGTGATGATTTGGTGGGCCGTGTCTTATCAAGGAGTCACAAAACTACAGTTTTGTGAAAAAGGAGTGAAAACTTCAGCCAAAGTGTATCAAGATACAGTCTTGGATCATGTTGTAAAACCTCTCAGCAATACACTTTTTAAAAATATACTGTGGACTTTCCAGCAGGACTCTGCACCTGGTCACAAGGCACGAACTACCCAAGCCTGGCTTGAAAGCAACGTTCCGGACTTTATAAGAGCTGAAGACTGACCTTCATCTAGCCCAGACCTCAACCCTTTAGACTTCAAATTATGGTCAGTTTTAGAGGACACGGCGACATTGAGTCTCTTAAAAAATCTTTAGAGCAAGCAATGGCGAAATTTCCCTTGGAAACAGTGTGTAAATCCATAGATTCGTGGCCAAACAGATTAAAGGCCTATATAAAAGCCAAAGGTGGCCAATTCGAATAGAATATTTTTTGCTGCGACTAATAAATACGTAGGTATAAATGACCTAATATTACATTACTTCATTTAAAAAAAAAAATAATTTTCATTTGTAACATAACTTATGCCCGGACTAGGTATAGGTATGTGGCCGTTATATCTGGTTTAACATTGCCACTTATAAGAGAATATACATAACTGTCCTCTCTTCAGGTTTGAAGTTGCTAGTTATGAAGATTGGAATGTAAATTCTCGATTACGTATAAAGTCCAAGGTAACATTAAAAAGATCACTAGAATAAATATATCTATATTAGATATCAATCTAGAAGATATCAATAGAGGTACGCATTTTGTTTATTGTACTTATACGATCTAGGCGTAGGCCCCCCATATTAGCGTACATAGCATTACCTATTTCTGCTGTTTCATTTGCCTCTATTACAAACAATTTCAATTTAAATATATTTTAAACAGTTAGCCGATTTAGTAAATGTCTCAATGTACATCATGAGATTTTGGTATAAATAAGAAAATTATAACTTAAACCATTACAAAATGTTATCTATATATAAATAGGCAGTGGAGAAACGTTTAAGAATATTTTCCTTCTTTGTTTGTCAACCGATTTTTATTCATTCTCTTTTTCTTTTGTAGCTATTGACGTGCTTAAGTGTTATTAGTAGAAAAATTGGAAAAGGTTTTTTTTCTCTATGGTCTAAGCTCGACCACTCATATAGTCAAATCAGTAATATCATAAAAAGAAAGCGTCTTCTTGTCATTTTAGCTAACCTAACACTTATTAGTGATAATTGACAATCCTAGATTTTCAAGAATAATATATAACTTAAGAATAAGTAAGTCGGAAATAACTAGAGAGCATCAGAAAAGAAGGAATCGAATGAGGAGCGTGGTGGTTACCGGTGTGTGCTGAAGGGTGGTGAGTGGAGGCACGAGGGAGATAGGCGGTACTGGGAGGGGTGGGGTGGCTGGCCGGGCTATATCGAGCGCGCGATCACGGCCAAGGCCGCGTACCGCCGCGCCGCTCCGTCATCGCTCCCGACCCGAACGCCCGTGCCCTTTGCTATCAAAACCTGTATATAAATGCACACAACAATTTAATGTTTGCTTTCGGTATTACTTTTTGTATTCTTCAGTACCATGAACTGATTATTAAAACATTTTCATATAAGTACCTATATTACACTAAAGCAATTTATTATTATACTAGCGGGCCCGGAGGACGTTGTACGCTCTGATAATGAAAAAAACCTTGACAAATTATATACCTAACCCTTCTTCACGAATCACTTTATCTACTGGTGAAAACTGCATGAAAATCCGTTGAGTAGTTTTTGAGTTTATCGCGATCAGACAGACAGACGTGGCAGAGGACTTTGTTTTCATTAAAGCAATAGGTAGTCAAGTTGACACTGTCTTTGGATATTGTAAGATGATATAATAATTCGAATATTCGGTACGTTTTGTGTACAATGTAAATATGATTTGTGTAATATGATGTATAATTTACGACCCTTTGGTGTCACATTGTGTCAAGGTTGCTAGACCGATTCCCGCGGTGCGACGGACGGCGCCCGTTTCGGCAGACGGCAGACGTTGTTATATATGAAGAATATATTTCGACTCAGGGTCAAGTCTATAGGTATTATGGCCAGAAGACATTGGGATAAATGAATGCCATGAGTATTGAACTAAAATAATAACAGAATCGGAAAATTACGGTTTTTATATTTTCTAATATATAATCCAAATTCAACAGAAGTCTGGATAGAAATAGATATGTATCTATTTATGTTATACAATAATAATGTAATTTTGATTTTTAAACACCTATAAAGGCGCAGGTGATAAAGCAGGGTATGGGAAATGTGGGGTGGGTGGCCTCGTCCTCGCAAGGTCGCAGGTTCCATTCCACTCGGCTATACCTACACGTCCCTCCCTCTTCAGTAATCTTCCATAATGAGCTTTCGTTCCTGATATATTTTCTCGTTTAAGAGTGTTCCAGTGTTAGTGTTCATTGACAATAACAGGTAATATATTTAAATTATGAAGACATATTTAGATATAGTTAATTTTAATCCTTACTTCCTTACTATTATTATAAACTAGCGACCCGCCCCAGCTTCACACGCGTGCAATATAGTATATCCACTTTAATGAAATACTGTTAAGGCGGTTTTGATCTACATGACATGTACAACGTATGTAATGTATTTAATTGGATAAGGAATAATATTGTATTGTACAATATAGGTTGGTTAATACCACTTTTTTTTTAATGGTGAAAATGTTTACTGTGGGTTATCCTTTAGAGATAAATATATGCCATCGAGGACTTTTTTATTGATCTTTTTAAGATATACAATTCCGTAGTACATTAATTTGACGTATCTCGTAAGGTTTAGCCAGCGTTTGAGATTTAAGCGCACGAAAATATGTTTGTTACGACATCACATTACAAATCTATGAATTGTCCGGCTTTTCTGTACTATAATATGTATGTATTATACATATAGAACATTCTCTTGAATCATTCTATCTATTTCTAAAAACTGTACTAAAATCCGTTGAATAGTTTAAGAAATCTAAGGGAACAGATGGCAGAAGCGATTTCATTTTATGCTATGTAAAAATGTGAATGTGAGTGTGTATATATTTGTTAACCTTTCCCGCCTTCCTTATTCAACCGATCATCTTGATATGTTATATACATGTTGTCAGGAGTATAGAAAAGGTAATAGCATCTAGAATACACATCTTTTCTGATCTGATCATCAAGACAAAATGTTGGTATTGTTCCCGAATCCCGAGTGATCGATAAAATATACATCAACGCGATGAAAGCCACGGCTAAAAAAGAAGTAGATCACAAAATAAAAGGTTTCCTAATAATTCTTGGTACAAGAGTTTGGTAAGTTTATGATTATCTAGCATGTGCCGATAGTTTTGTAAGTATATAACTCATTATAAACATTTTTCTTACAGATCAGTTTTTGAAAATACTTTTAAAATAATGTAACTTTTAAGGTACAAATAGCGGATTCCTATTTTATTTTAAGAAATAATTTTAACAAGGCGAAATAATTTGTTCTTTGATATTCAAACAGTATTCTACAGATCTACGATTTTAAGATGTTTTGTAGAAAAAAAAAGAAATATAGCTACTAATCAAAAAGATAACAGGTTTTCAAAAAATGATGTGGAGTCATCGAAAATGTATCTCTAAACAAAAATAAGATGGCCTATTATCTGTACATTTCAAAATTATTTGTCTTTGTGCATTGAAAATAATTTCAACAAACATTTATTTTTATTATCTTCAAATTCATTTATGTTAAATACTGCGGAAATAATCTGAATCGTGAGACATTTCCTAGAGTTTCTAGAATTGATATGTTTATTTATAATGTTTTAATTTTCAATAGTTAATTTCAAAGTAAATTCAATTTTATTATTTGCAAACTTTTGTATTACTCTATATATATTATTTTTATTCAGCGAGTGATTCACTAACTATGAGACCGAAACAAACTCATTTAACATTTATTTATTTCATCAACCATTCCACACGGTGATTGGTCTCATCGAATCGTGGATGGATTGTTAGGGAGGACGTTACACAAATTTCGCAGACAACTGTCCACCCCCGCTTAATAAAGTAGGAATGTTTAGTACGCACGTTGAGTGAGCGACCATGTTGGCGGTCAGCGTCGCCTCGCGGCAACGGTGAGCAAATAACAACGAACAAAGCCGTTGTCGCAACAGATTGACAGTTATCTGCAGGTGAACTACGATTAACTTCTCGCCGTGGGGTCGTTAGCCGAAATGGACACATTAATAAACTCACCAAAGGTGACGTCGTACTGTTTGTGGATTCCGTCCAGACATTTCACGGCCTCGGCACGATAATAAAACCAATGATGGATCGCTGTTGTGTTCTTGTGAATCGACTCAAGTATCCTGTTAAGTATTGTATTTACTTCAATTTAGTAAAATCAAATGCTTATTTATACTAATGTATAACGTTTTAAACTGTATATTTAAACTAAAACAAATCGTTTCTCTTCTAAAACTTCATCTAAAAATCTGGTATGAAAAGTTACGATATTGTTAAGGTTAACATTCAATGAAATGGCAGCTATTTAGAAATATTCGTGGTGAAACTGCTGGTGAACGTGTCCAGGGACTATCTAAAAGTATTAGATTATATTCACTCTAGCGATCGTCCTCAGTTGTAGAATCTGCTGTGTTCTGATCTACCTTATTTGATTCCGGACAAGTACTGATACCATGTCGGAGACGCGTACGTAAGGTGTGATCGTTTAGGCTTTAAATAAATCTGTCTTCTAAGTCTTCTTGTTCGAGTTGAGCTCGTAGAGAGCACAAGATTAAGAATATTGTGTTATTATATTTTTAAACTCACACACAGTATACATATAGCTTTTACTGGCGTCTGCCTATACGATCGGATTTAGTGTATTAAAAGGTTAATTTCAGTAGTCGATATTAGACGACTTTCAAATGAAATACGAGCATATGATTTTAAATAATGTTTCCATTATGTTACTCCTAAAATATAGTCGCTAAATTCCAAATTAGATTATGCTAAAGTAATCTATACATCACTAGACATTTGATTTTACACGTGTATATCATCAAAATAATAGAAGAAGATGACATAGTTCAGTACATTTTCCACCTCTGTTAATCGATTTTATTTATAGTTTTCTTTGTTCAATAGCAATAGACGATCTGTGCATTATCTATAACAAAAATTGGATACAGTTCTTTTTCCTTACCGTCGACGAATCGAAATCCTTATTTATCTATTCATCATATTTCATAATAATTACGTCTAGTAATTTACAATATGTGTACACCATCTGGCAAGAATATTGACACATAAAAAGTTAATGATTTATGTGGAATTTGGATCACTGCACTGAATGACCACATGTTGTAATAATATCGAAATAGTTTTCAAATCGCGCAATAGATGTCACTGATCGCTAATGTTACAACATATTCGATATACTTAACATAGTACATGGGGTATATATATACTTAAAAACTACGTAAGACATATAAAAGATCAAGAAAACCAGAATTATCTTTGACAAATATATAATTGATACAGTTTTATATAATATATATAATAAGACTAGATTATAAAGGAATTGACGTTCAAAACTGGAAGCTACTTTAGAGATCGCGAGATTTTCTTCCTTGTGTTTACAACTTGAAAAGCTTGTGCTTAACATTTTTGTTTGAAGAATAATACAGCAGTATGTCAAATCATAAATATTATGTGTATGGTATACAAGCACGTATTTATTATATTGTGTTATTTTACTTAATAATTAAATTAAGTTGCATTGGACGGAAGGACTAGCAATCTGTTTTTGTTTCTA
The DNA here is from genome assembly GCA_036509395.1 of Antheraea yamamai. NCBI lineage: Eukaryota > Metazoa > Arthropoda > Insecta > Lepidoptera > Saturniidae > Antheraea > Antheraea yamamai. The sequence goes on from AP028433.1 coordinate 10,682,240, forward strand.
TATATTGCTATTTTAAAACTATAATAAATATATAAAGCTACAATTATTAAGTTATTTTTGCGAACAGTGCCGATAATGATGTAAACTGAATTCTGGTTCTAAAAACATTTGTTAAATTATGTTTTTAGCGTAAAGCAAGCCGTTATTAGGTAAGTAACAAAACTGTAGGTAAGAGCGTCTTGAACATACGAGTAAGTCTCATGTTGAATCAAAAATGAATTTATTTCGAATATATAAATAAATTATAATGTAAATACAACATCATAAATGTAGATCGATGGAATATTTAACTGTAATATTTTTCTAGTTTTATTTATTGGATGCAAATAATATAACGAAATTGTGACAGAAACTTCATCAAATCATTTACTAACTTTCTTTTTTATGTATTTCTTTAGCGTATAACATATTAATTATTAATATTAATATATTCAATAGCTTTGATAAGCCCAAGTATTTTATTTGACTGATATGAACTCTAGCATTACATAGTATAAAACAAAGTCCTCTACCGCATCTGTCTGTCTGTCTGTTCGCGATAAACTCAAAAACTACTAAACGGATTTTTATGCGGTTTTCACCAGTGGATAAAGTGATTCACGAGGAATGTTTTGGTATATAATTTGTCCAGGATTTTTTTTAAATCTGGGCGGGCAACGTCTGCCGGGCCCGCTAGTTATAAATAAATATAACTTTTGAATTTATTTAACTCCTGCATTCTACCTCTACAGAATATTTCTTCAGTACAAGAATTTTATATTATACTAGCTGTCCCCCGCGGCTCCGCACGCGTTTTTTTAAAGGTATTAAAGAAATGTAAAATTGTAAGTAGGTGTATACATTACAGAAATGCTTTTTCAAAAACATTTGTAACTACGATACGAACGCCATCTACTGTAACATGTAACGTGTACATTAGATATATGATTACTAATAGTATATCGAATGGGATGGGATTTATCATCAGCAACATAACTGGAACTTCAACCTACTATATACCAAACTCAGTGCTCACTAATACTATAAAAGAAAGTAATGAAAATTATAAACTATACATTATCGAACAATATATCTTAAATCTTTTATTATATAGATATAATATGCCCGTATTGTCGATATACTTAAGTTATTCTTATACGTTGTTATAATCACTGAGTTATGTAGAATATGGCCGCCAAATTGACTAAGAAGATGATATAATTCATATTACATACAAATATATGACTTTCAATTATGTATATTTATTCTTGGAGTCCAGTAAGGCACACGTCTCACGCGGTTGTAACATATTTTTGATCAATTTCACACGGACGAATGTATAGGTAGCAGTTAATCACACATAGTGTACCAATTCAAATAAAAAAAGAATCATTAAAATCGGTTCAGAATTGACGAAAATATCGATTAACATACATAAAAAAATACATACAACCGAACATAGTTGCCTCGTCCTTTTTCGAAGTCGGTTAAAAAGAAAGTCAAAGACTACCATTTTCATGCCGTTTTCACCACTAGATAGAATAATGATTCATGGTGAAGGTGTAGGTATAATTTGTCAAGGTTTTCATTTTATTATCGGGGCGGGACAACGTCTTCCGAGCCCGCTAGTTATCTGCCCGTAAAAGCCCCGTGAAAGTCGGTCCAACCAATTAGGAGATAGTAGGATATTGAGGACGAAGTCTTGAGTAACAAAATAAAATAGTCTAAGTTAACTCTTATAAGGTGAGTTATCTGCCAGTGAAAGTCCCGTGAAAATCAGTTCAAGCATTACGGGTGTTCCACTGCGGCCGAAGGCGAATAAAAAACCTAAATGACTTTTTATGAGGTCTGCTAGTGAATACCCCGTGAAAATCGGTCCAACCATTTCGGTCCAAGCCGCGGACAAATAAAATAGAATATGTCAACCGCTATAATTTTGGCTATCTGGTAGGAAAAAGTAAAATTCCCGTTAAAATAGGTCCAGCCGTTTTGGAGATTACCCGGAACAAAGAAACAAACAGACAAAATAATCTTAAAATATAGACAAAGTATTAAAAAAAATTTTTTGGTCATTTGTAGCCATATCCATTCATCAAAAAGTTCTTATTTTAATTGTACATACACAAACTTTATTTTTATAATACGTAATAGAGAACAAATAAAAAATTGGAAATAAAAGTAATATAAACTTTTTGAATAGGAAAACAAAATAAACTTTGAAAATGTTTGCGATAGAAACTTACCACGTTACCATGGCAACGTATATAACACTAACGCTAACGAAATCTCTCGAAAGGAAAAAAGTGCCCGATTTTGAAACATTTTTCATTGGTGCTCTGCTTCTATTAGTCTTAGCGTGATGATATATAGCCTAAAGCCTTCCTCGATAAATGAGCTATCTAAAACCGCAGGATTTTCTCAAATCGGAGAGGTAGTTCCTGAGATCATAGCGTTCAACCAAACAAACAAACAAACTCTTCAGCTTTATATATTAGTATAGATTGTTATGTTATATTATTTCCATTTGATGATACGAAATATAATCAATTTGTACCGTAAACTGAATGCGAGTTTAAGAAACGATAATCAATTAAACACAACAGTAAATGAGGTTATTGTTGTTAGAAGGTTCTGGAGATAGATTTGTGTGTACACACAGCACGACTGAGTTCGATGACCGACCGTGGCCGCGCCGCGCGCCCCGCTTGCACGCACTGCACGCTACGTTCTTTGACCGATTACCTATTGCACTTCCAACAGTCAATGAAAATTCATAAATCATGCTTACACCTTTGTATGTTTACAGCAAATATATGAGATCACAAATAATTGTTTTTGTAATAATCTAAATAAGCTGAACGTTTTTATATTTTTTTTTTTCCAAAATTGAAAATGGCTTTCGTTATCATGTGTTTTCTTACTTTTATTGAGTCTTTTTTAAATAAAATCTGTAAATGGAATTTCATATTTTTTATTCTGACATATGTATATCCTATATAAATAAAAATATAATTAAAATCAATGAATTCATTATTGAACTGCGTAATTCCAAAAGGTAATGTCAACAAATTAGGTACCTATAAAGTTACTCGAGATGTAGGCCATGAGTAAACGGTGATTTACTGTATTACACGCATAAATGGCATATAGAGCAAAATAGTGCAAGTATTGTTAAGTGTGGGTGACATGGTAAGTGGGTTGGATGTTTCGAGTGTGTGTATTGTAGTGGCGAAACACGGATCGTGGGCGGTCGTCGACCGAGGCCCTTGACTCGCGTTCGGTTCAGCGACACTACACGCCACTCAACCGCTCGCACTATATCTACGCCTCCATGTCTTAATATATGTAGACCCTTAAAAAAAGGTACAACCACACGGATTTACACATAAGTTAACATTTAATTCAAGAGATATTGGTGTCTTTTTGATACTGATCAATGTATTTTTGAAGTTATACTTCTTTTAACGCGTTGGGGAAAAATGATGAGAGTAAATTTTTACAATGCGCGTGCACACCGTCACGAAAAACCGACACCCCGAAGTTAGTACAATGCGCACGCACACCGTAACGAACCCTGAAGTTAGCTATAGTCAACATTTTGTTTCTTTATATTTCTTTGTGTTAAAACTTTCAATGTATTAAATACCTTTTTTCTATTGTTAGTGTCGTTTTTTCTACAAACGTAGAATAAGGCGAAAGATAAAATTTTTGAAAAGATTTTTATCATGTTACGCCAAAGAAGTGTAATTTCTAAGGCGTGTACATAAGTACACACACTTTTTTTATTAAAAGATATAAATATCATATGAAATATTGTCGTAGCGCCTGCTAGTCCCGCGACATAAACATAAAATTATAAAAGTAACTTTGCAGTAAAAATAATATTAGTCTACCATTTCTTATCATACCTACGATTTTACTATTAAATACTAAGATTATTTTCCTGTATTGTTATATTTTTCACATCAATTGCGATAAAAATAATTATTGAAATATCTTGAAAAATAAAATAATTGCTTAATGGACTTTGTAGCCATAATAACAATATAAAATCAAGTGAAATGAATTAAAACGATTAACTTTTAAGATGAGTAATTATTCATATGTTTACATAAAATGAACATAATATCAAAGCCCAGTTTTAAATAATGATATTATTTTGTGTATAATAATGTAATAATTTGTATAATAAATCAGTATTATTAATCACGCATAAAACTATTGATGTTTTTATTTTTTTATAATTACTATCATAAAAAATACAAGCTTCTTTTACCCGTTCATGTCATACTAAATTTGTCGTTTAGTAATGTTATCTCGTTGTTATGAAGATGTAAGTATGCTAATGTGTAGTGTCCATAGATTTGGGTTTAAATCCTACATTGATCCAACGCTTTCGGTAAAAGAAACATGCTTTTCTATGCTTCATCTGACTAACGGATCGGACGGTTGGGCAATCTTCGAGTTTAAAATCGGTCGCTAAAAACCTATCAATGTGTTCCGGTAGTTGAATTTTTGAAGGTGGTAGAGCCACGCTATGGCTATTACTAGTTTCAGCATGCATGTGTCGGCTCGTCCGGGGTAGTACCACCCTCTCACAGAACACCGACGTGAAGTAACAGTGCTTGCATTGTTGCGTTTCGTTCGGTCAGTGAGAGCGCCGGAGCCCCACCTCCTTTCCCCCTTTCCCTTCCCCTTTCTCCTTTCCCTACCCCTCCCCCATACACCGGCTGGCAACGCACTTGCGACTCCCCTGGTGTTGCTAGTGTCTATGGACGGTGGTGATCCCTTAACATCAGGTGATCCACATGTTCGTTTGCCGCATATTTTTAAATTAAAAAAAAAAAGATATTGGGCTTGACATGTTTCTATTTTAGGTCCTATCATTATTTAACTTCTGGTTATTGTGATTAATCGTTAATCATATAAATTGTAATAAAAACTAAAATTTATATATTTGTTCAATCCCACTTTATATTTACCAAATAACTAGTAACGCCCCGCGACTTGTTTCGTGTTAAATTACAATATAAAACTGTATAAATTAAAACTCAGTGCCATTTAGTGTTGAGATATAGTAAATTGTTAGTTTATGTTATGCAGGCATGGCGGTTTACAGTTTAATGATAGCTGCCCACTTTGTTCACGTGATAATTTCATTTTACGAGAATCACGTGTTTTCCGTCTATTAAATATGTGCCGTGTATTTTATAATTACTGTTTGGGATCTGTGGAAATGCGTATATTCATCTCAAATCAATCAATGCGCGATATAAGACGAAAATAGTACGATTTCAATATAGCATGTCTCTCGCTCTGACATTCTCCCTCTACTTTGTGTGTTTTTCGCGCAATAGAACCTGACTTTTGTTTTTTCTGCATTATAAACATATTATAATTTAGCATGGTTTTATATATTTTTGGTTTTGTCAATTTTGCCAGGAATTCTCGATTCTTTTTCATTACAAATATTCAAGTAGCCTCTCATTCTCCAGGCTATCACTTCACTAAATTATATTGTGATCGAAGGGTTAGTATTGAAAATGTAAGTAACTAACAGACGGACAGAATTACTTCCACATTCGGGCTCGACTTTCAGAACTTTATTTGTTGTGTAAAAATGTATAACGACAAAACCTAGCTTATAAACATAAACCCGAACGTAGGTTTCTATTATTGCAAGAATTTTAAAATTTAATTAATAAGTTCAAGATATATTCTAAATACATATTTACAAATATATCTCTTTCTTTAGTTTCTATAAAATGTACATATTTATTTATGATAATTATTGGCACTTAACCATTTTGCAAAAATATTTAGTCAACGATTTTATGTAGTTTTTTCCAGTATATTGTTGTGTAAAATTTATGATTAAATAACATTCAAAGAGGATTGAAAGGAAAACTGTTTTTTTTTCTTTTTTATATATCATTGGAGGCAAACGAACAGGTGGGTCACCTGATGTTAAGTGATACCGCCCATAGACACTTGCAACACCAGGGGAGTCGCAAGTGCGTTGCCAGCCTGTCTTGGGGGGGGGAGAAGGGGAGGGGAGGTGGGCCTCTGGCTCTCTCACTGACCGAGCGAAACGCAACAATGCAAGCACTGTTACTTCACGTCGGTTTTCTGTGGGTCGGTGGTATTATCCTGGGCGAGCCCACCCCTATTCATGCTGAAACCAGTAATAGCTTCGGCGTGGCTCTACCACCTACAATGTACCTACCAACGTAATTGAAATATTCGATGATAAGCTTACAGCCATTAGATGTATATTTTTACATGTTGTCATCATTATTAAGATGTCGAAGTGAAATAATAAACTGCAACACGTTAGCAAATTAAATTTTATATTAATACTAGCGGACCTGGCGGACGTTGTCCTGCCTTGATAATAAAAAATATAAATCCCAAAAGTCAACCGCAGCGCCACCTACCGGGTCCAATTGTGAATCTAAACCATTCTCGAATCTCCACGAACACACACAAAAAATTTCATCAAAATCGGTCCAGTCGTTTAGGAGGAGTTCAGTCACATACACACGCACACAAGAAATATATATATTAAGATTATACTATTAAGAATATTGAATACCTACTTCTCTACTAGAGAATGATTAAAAAGAATCAATACATTTTCTAAATTTTGTTTGAATAATAATGTACTATTACTAAATTTACCTTAATCCTAAATGAATCAAATGTGTATTAAATATTTAGAACATAATGCTTAATTAGCTCTGTGCATGTACATACAATTGACCTATATTTATGTAGTTGTTGATGGTTTTTCTACAGTGGAATAAGGTAGAAATGTGGTATCCGTTGGCAGGTGGTCGCCTGCTCGCCTGCGCACCAGAGCAGTGAAAGTGGGTTGAATGCAGCGCTTTACTTTCAGTTTCTGTTGTGAACGCGCCCGTTCGCGGCTCTCAGTTACAATAAACATCGCATCCCGTCGATTTCTCGCTCCGCTAAATTTCACCTTTTCCACTCTATTATCTCGTTGCATACTTTGATATGCTAGTAGAAAGCTGTATCGGTTTTTGTACTAATTTAGATATTTTAGATGGCGGAGATATTATTTTTTATACATCTCTGTAATGTTTGGAATGAGAACAGAATTTATACGTAATTAATAATAATCAATAGGAGCATTCAATACTTATTTTTATTTAGTACATATTAGATTTTTTAAATAAATAAGCAGAAAACTGTTAAAAAACAAAATATTGAATTAATGAAAATTAAAACGTACTAAAAGGTATAAAATATTTTACATGTAAAAGAAAAGTGAATGGATCATGCTATTTTTGATGATTGTGTATAAATAAACGACTGACAACTTTTTGTATTGTAAATGATATAAATAATGTGTGGCAGTTTTCTCAGTAATAACCATTTTATAGAGATTCCTGCTTAATTTTCTCCTGCTGTTATTTTAAATTTGATTTATTTTATACTCTATAGTCCATTTTAAGAACTTTTTATATTAAAATCATATAATTTTAATAGAAATAATAATTTCTTCCTTTTAGAATTGTGTAAGTAATATTTTTCAGTATATTTTAACTATTTTGATGAAATTATGATAGAAACTAAAATTTTGCAGCAACTAAACAAATGGGAAAATAGGAGGAGATAATGTTTATCTAATATAATGTCATTTATTTTAATGTTTTAAGCTATGTTTATGGTTTCAAGTGTCTTCTTAAGTTGAGTAAGTTTAAAATAGATTAACGAGTTTGTCCTTTACATATAAAATGACTGAAAAAATTCCATACATAAAAATTTATTCATAAAAACACTCCAGATTCTTTTGTTTACATGGCTCATACAGTGTAACACTGGAATATGCTAAAGTATCCTATATCAAAAAACTACGATCTACCAACCAAAACCAACAAGAATCTTGTACCATTATATCTTCTTAAAACTTCAAATTCATAATTACTCTACTTTCCAATTTCCTGACAGTACTTAAATAGTTCAAAGTGCGTTTTAAATACCTGAAATTAATAAAAATAAACAAGTTTATGTTTAGAACAGACGAAATAGCATATTTAGTAACGTATATTATTAGATTGTTTTATAAATATATTAGAAAACTTGTGACTTATAAAAATGCGTGATTAGCGTGACGGTTCAGAGTGGCCTAGAAAGTTCTTACTTTCGACGATTTCGTCCGCCAGTTTGTTACGTCCTCGTACAACAAACGTGCGCCTAAAATCCGGTTCAGATATTTGAAACGTTGCTTTATGCTTCTTGAATAATAACAAATATAATTATATACTAATTAAGAAATATCTGCTTTCGTAATTGAAATATGTTAAAAACCTTGACAGATTTGTTTCTACATCACGATGTTATTTATTTAATATGATTAGTGATCAATATGTGAACGATGGTGTTGTCTAGAATTGACTCATCTCTGTGCATCCATTAAAATTGTTTGTGACATGTACCTAGTATATTCTAAATATTATATATGTTTATTAAAAAGATAAACCGGATCGATTTTCTTGCCGGTTCTTCTCGGTGATCGGGTTGTTTTCCGAACCGGTGGTAGTTTTGACGTTCATAAGTGCCTTCTGAGGGCCTACATTGAATAAAGTGTTTTTGATTTTGATTTTGATCGTCCAATGGTCGAAATTCAACCATAATTCATTAATTTTTCAATATTATTATGGTTTTTTTGCGCAATAATCTTAACGATCGTGAAGTATGACGAAAAGCGACTTCTATGTAATTTAAGGTTTCGACTTGTCTATGGTGAGAAACAAAAATGTTTCCATTTATTTATTGTTAACACTAAATCTCTTCAATGGCGACTAAATTACTAAAAATTAAGAGATAACATTGAACAAATTGAGTATAAAAAGGTATTAAAGTATTTTATCTTCCTCTATTTATATATACATTAAGGTTGTTATAATAACATTTGTAATATGAATATAAAGTAAATATATAATACCGATCTATTAGCAATATAGTTTAATCACAAGAACATTTTATACACGATTTCTCTTTGTCTGTTCTATAAATATTATTACAAATATGTGTGTAATAATTAAATAACATTGTGTTTAAATGAATAATAAATTGTAAGTTTATAATAAATGCAGATACAATATGGAATTATGTTTTTAGAAGTAACGAGAGCATTAATAATTATGTACCAAAAACGGAACTAAGTTCCATTAATAACCGTGTGAAGAAAGGAGGTAATGGATACGCGCTAAGCAGCACAGCAAAACATATCCACCGCGTTGCATTCGAAAAGAAATGAACGAAAATGAAAGTGTCCCACTTTATCAGCAGCCCCTCTCCGTGCTACTCGAAGGAGGTAACTCTCGATCGGGGCACTTTCTCGCACCTTTCATTCTAATCAATTAGTTACAGTCGTTTCCTAATTCGCTTCCGGTTGTTTCTATTTATATTTGTCTTTTATAGAGATCATTATCAAAGTAACACACGAGTGTAATGTTATTCTAGATAGCTACGCACCGTTCTAATGTTGATGTTTTTTTTGTATACATATATTTTTTTTTTTTTGTTATTTTTAGTTATTTCTAGTTTGTTAACATATATTTTTTATGTTACATTTTTACTATAGTTTAGAAACGTGCAAATTAATAATCCGAATATTGTTACGATTTAAAGCAGTTTAAAGAGATTTTTTATAAAATAGATTTAAACGATAGCGACACATCAACGATAGCCTATAAGAGTTTAAATTTACGAATGTGTATGGGAATATTATGTAGGGTTAACTTAAATGTTCTAAAACAGTAATATAATTGAAATAGCAACAATAGAGAAAAGAAGATTATTTTTTATTTCACATGTTTCCTATTAATTTAATTTAATTAATGTTCAATCTAAACTTACTATTACTTTTATTAGTAAAATAATGCTCACAACATGTTTAAAGTCCAGTCAGAACTAATAGTCCGATTCACAATTGTGACCACACTTTGCGGCACTCGAAACCCGTTTCACCCTAATTCAACAGTAGAGCTGCACCATAACATTTTAGGATTGCCTATAACCTAGATATATAAACTGTTCCTCGCAGTTTTACTAGTATTTAATTATTGAAATGAATTAGTGTCATCGCAGCTAGGTAAGCTTTAACAAATGCCGTTTAGGACGAGTATTGCGCAGGGAACTATGTGCTTGAACTGCGTGTGATGGTACCTAATTAATATAGGCATTAACAGTTCGGTAATGGTCTGTTCTTATCGGGTGACCAACCTACCCTCGCCCGTCCATACTACATGCCACGTCACACTCTCTGCCTGGATTATTATTTTGTACTCAATTAATATGCTTTCTAACCTACACTCTGTATGATAATTACTTTGCTAATAAGAATCGTAGAGTAATATTAGATAATCTATAATCTTCCTCAATAAATAGGTTATAAAATGCGAGCATATTTTGTCAAAGCAGATTGCCAATTTCAGAGATTAGTTCAATCATTCATAATATTGTGTAGATGCTTCATGCAATGAAGACATAGTAAGTTGTATAACGTTAGCATGTTTCAAGTTCGAAAGAAATGAAATTTTATGTTCATATAGTTTCTTTAGAGTCCTAACGTAATACACACGTAAACGACGTATAATTGTAAATCATTACCAAAAAAAAACTTTCGTTTATTAGTACGATACACTATATTCATACGATAAAGGTATTTTACATTCACTGTACCTTGAATGAATAATACACTTTCCAATAGCAACAAAAACTAAGAAAGTGACCGTTTTATCGTGTAACCTTTATTATTTATTACATTCACTATTATAATAGTATAATAAATATTTTTTTAATATTTGTCTATACTATTGAAGAATAGATTTGATTTTTTGTTTGTAATGTATAAATTCATAGACATAACTGATTTTTAAAATTCTTTCACCTATAGAATGGTACATTATCAGCGAGTAACATTATATTTTTTAAATCCATATTAACGCGAGCTAACGCTGTTATATATTATAGTGTAACAGAAATTTACATATTTATTTATTTATATCGTTCGTCTTCTTTATATATAAATTTCTTCTGTACGTGTATATATCACTGAACTCCTCCTGAACGGCTGGACTGATTTTGATGAAATTTTGTGTGCCTATTCGAGTGGATCCAAGAGTGCTTTAGATTCACAATTTGGCCCGGTAGATGGCGCTGCGGTTGAATTTTAGACCTTTTTTATTATCAAGGAGGACAACGTCCGCTAGTTTATTTATAGAAATAATAATTCAAATAGATGACTGATTATATTTGAGGCTTATTCGTATATGTATTTAGATTTGTCAGATTTTTTAAAATTATTAAACACAGTCTTGTATAAATAGTTAAATATGGTAAAGGTGTAGTAAAAGAACTCTATAGTCTGCCGTCATGGAATTATAATATGCAGACGCGAAACGAGTCAGAAACATTAGCTGTATATATTCGAAGTACTGATATCATGTATACATACATATGTATATATAGAATTAATACTATAAGTATCCTATACATTACCTATAAAATTTAATAGTATCGTTACTATCTCAACACCTTTTTTTTTTTTTTACGTGGGGAAATCCCTTATGGATACCCACCCCCTCGGGGGAGAGGATGGGTTATGTCCGACTCGCACGGACTAAAACCCCACGGTGTACGTCTGCCGCTATAGTTGGGGCGACACGAGATCTCTACAGATTTCATCGTGCCGCCCCAGCGGTTGGCCCAGCGGCGAAAGCGCCGCCGCCGGACCCCGTCTTGTTAGGAGACAACCGTGTACACACCGGTCGTCTCCTCCGTCCGCCGGACCTGTGCAATGGGAGAATGGGCCCCCCGACCCATCCTCCCTAGGTCCGGTTACGGTGGGAGGAGGCGGCGGTCAAACTGCCGCCTCCTCCTGCCTGTCCTCCGTTGGCGGAGAGGGTCACTTTGAGGGTTCTCCTCCCGGACCCTCTCCGCCGCCTCCTTCTGCGAGACGACTTCCTCGCAGAAGGAGGCCATTGCGTTCCACGCATCCTCGCTGCCGAGCATGGCCACAACCACGCTCGGCAGCGAGAGCTCCTGTCCTACCGCCGCAGCCAGAGTGCGGCGCTGCTCCTCCCACGCAGCACACTCCGAAAGTGTGTGCTGCGCGGTGTCCGGTTCAACGCCGCACTCGTGACATGCGGCGGTCGGCTCCCTGCGAGCTATCCGGTGCAGGTACCAACCGAAGCATCCGTGCCCGGTCAGCACCTGCACCAGACGGAACGTCAGGGAGCCCCACTTCCTTTGGTTCCACTCCGGCAGGACCGGGCGGACGGCGTCGATCGTATATCGACCGTAACGCGCGTCCGCCAGGTCCTGCCTCCACCTCTGTATCTTCTCCTCTCTCTCCTCCTTCCTCCTCCGTTCTATTTCCCCAGGAGCCAGAGGCTCCCCCAACAGTTTCTTAGCCGCCGTATAGTTATATACGGCGGCAAGCACCTCCGCCTCTAGCTTCCAGGGAAGGGAACCGGCCAGTACCATGGCCGCCGCCGAGGACACCGTCCGGTACCCTCGTATCACCCTCAACGCCACAGTGCGCTGCGCAGCACGCAGCGCACGAATGTTGGTGGCGTTGAGGGCGTCCACCCATAACGGCGCCCCGTAGGCGGCCATGGACCGTACCACCCCTGAGTAAAGGCGGCGGCAGGCGGCGCCCGGCCCCCCCGTATTGGGGAGGAGTCGTCCGAGCGCCGCCGCGGCCCCAAGGTCCGAGCCCCCTAAAATGGGGCTCGAACCGCCAGCGTCCGTCCAGGGTGAGGCCCAAGTACCTCATCTGGGTCCCCACCCTGACCCGGACGCCCTCCACATACAAGTGGGCCCCTGGAGGTGGCCCTCGCCGAGGCCCATGAAACATCAGGGCCTCGGTCTTTTCGAGAGCCACCTCAAGGCCCAACCTCCTTATGCGCCCGACCACGAGAGTTACGGCCTCCGTGGCCAGGCGCACCAGATCAACAAATTCCCCCCCCCCCCGGGCTACGACTAGGGTGTCATCCGCGTAGCAGATGAGGCGCGCTCCAGAAGGGAGCGCGCCGCGGAGCACCCAGTCGTAGCCCATGTTCCACAGGAGCGGTCCCAGGACCGACCCCTGTGGAACCCCACACGCCGTATGGCGCCGGACCATGCGCCCTCTGGCGTCCACGAAGGCGACCTCTCTCCCGTCCAGGTACGCCTCCAACAGCCGCCGCAGGTACGGGGGCACTCCGAAAAAGCGGAGCGCCTCCCGTATGACACCATGCGGCAGACTGTTGAAGGCGTTGGCGATGTCTAAGGACACCGCCATCAGTCTTTCTCCCTCAGAGGTCGCCTTCGTGGAGACCCGTTTTAGGAGGGTCAGGGCGTCCAACGTGGAACGCCCTGACCGGAAGCCGAACTGCGCGTCCGACACGTTCGGCCCCACTTCCTCAAGATGCCGGACGACCCGGGAGGCAACGATCCTCTCGAGCGCCTTCCCGGTATCGTCCAGCAACACTAGGGGCCGGTACGCGGACGCGCAGTCCGGGGGGCGGCCTTCCTTCGCTATTAGGCAAAGCCGCCCCATCTTCCAGGGCTTCGGGAACTGCCCGCCCGCAAGACAGCGGTCAAACAGCTCCCGAAGCCACCCCCCCAAATGGCCCAGCGCCACGGCAAGCACCCGGCCCGGGACCCCGTCAGGGCCGGGCGCTTTTCGCCCGGTGCGTAGACGCTCCATCGCCCTCCCCATCTCCTCGTTCGTAATCGGGGGAGGGTCGACTGCCGCCTCCTCTGTCTCCTGGACAGGAGGCACGGGAGGAGGCATGGGAGGAGGAGTGAGCTCCGGAGGGCCGGGGAACAATGCACCCACGACCCTCTCCACCACCTCCGGCTGGAGGGTCTCCGTTGCCGGGGGCGCCTGGCCACGGAATTTCTTCCGGGCCACCTTGTACGGGCGCCCCCACGGATCCCTCTCCAGCTCTTGGAGCATCTCCTCCCATGCCCGCTCCTTGGCCCGGCTGATGGCGACCTGCAGCGTTTTCCTGCAGGTCCTATAGTCGCCATACAGCCGGGCCTCCTCCTCGAGGTCCCTGTTTGTCCTCCTTCGGCGGCTGCGCCCGTACAGCCGCCGGGCCGCGGAGCAGGCCGCACGAAGTTCCGCAATTTCGTGCGACCACCAGTACACCGCCCTCCTCCTTGGGCGGTGTACGCTCCGCGGCATCGACGCGTCGCAAACCTCCGTGAGGGCATCACGGAGGCGGGCTGCGGACGCGTCGATATCTTCGTCCGGGGGGGACATGACCCAGGCCTGAACGATGGCCGCCTCTTCCGCTAACTCCGGGTCGAGACGGCTCATCGTCCAGCGAGGGAACTTAGCGCCCTCCCGGGGGCGAGTTGCCGGCTCAGTGTGGGAGGTGGAGACCTCGAACCTGATGTATCGGTGGTCCGATAAGGTCTCCACCTCCTCTAACACCCTCCACCCCCGGACACGTCGTGCGACCGACGGGGTGGCAAAAGATACGTCCACGATGGACCCCCCGTCTTGTCGCACGCACGTGAGGGCGTTCCCCCGGTTGAGGAGGGACAGCCCATGTTGGGCCGCCCACTCGTCAAGCGCCTCGCCACGCGGATTCGTGGCCACCACTCCCCACGCCCTGGATTTGGCATTAAAATCCCCCATTACGGCGATGAGGAGCGGCTCAAGCCGCCTCACGACCGGCCCCAGCGAGTCCAAGAAGGACTCGAACTCGATGAGGGGCCGGTTCGGGGAAAAGTATACCCCGAGGGTCGCGAGACCCCGTGAGGCGACTGCCACGAACCCGGAACCCCTCTCCTTGACTGAGAGGGGCAATCCCCCCCCAGACAGTAGAGCCACAGAGCCGTCCACGTCTCCAGCCCAGTGAGGCTGGTCCGGGACGCGGTACGGCTCCGCGACTACGGCTACATCGATCTCCCACTCCGCCACCGCCTGAAGGAGAAGGTCCTGGGCGGCGGCGGAGTGGTTTATATTAGCCTGGAGGTAGCTGCTGTGGATGTAGTCCATAACTAGGCCACAGCAACTACCTCCATTTCAACCCCTTTCAGAAGGGGCAGTTTCCCTCTCACGTGAGGGGGTCTGCACTCGCCCCCTCCCATGATGTGCTCCGCTGGCCTTCCCACCTCGGCGCAGACGGCACACCGTGGCTTGTCCACTTTGCAGAACTATCTCAACACCTAAGCCGAGGTGTGCCGTGCACCCTTGAGCTAGTTGTCAAATAAATCGGCTGAGTGCCTTAAGCGCTCGCCTTAGTAGACCGGGTGAAGCTGTTAAGACCTTGCTAGGTCAATAGCGTAGTCAGTTCGAAAAAAAAAAGTTACCATCTCTCAACTTATTATCTTCTTAGAAATTTTGGATTTTAACTGATTGATTCTTCTCATACTAAGAGTATTGCGGAGTATAATTGCGCTTACTTATACTTTAGTGGACGTACTCACCAATTTTTGTATATCAGACTAAACTAACTATAATTACAACTACGACTATAACTAACTAAACTATATAGTCAGGCTGAAATAAGGGGAAATTTATTTGTCCTACATGATAACCGTAAAGTAGTAAAATATTGTTTATTGATTTACCTATAATAATCGTTTATTATTATGTTCATTTCTTTAGTTAATTTTTTATCAACAATAGAGAGTAAGCAAGCATTAAATCGTACTGTATTTGTGTAAGCGTTCTAGATTTTTTATAGCAACTTCTGCACAAAAAATATCGTAAAAAATTAATGTTAAAGTAGGCTATGCAATGTAAAAGTTTAGGGTTATTAAAAAACTATTTGAAATCTTGGGACTGTTAACTTTATGAAAGACTAAGATAAACTGAAAATAAAGAGTTATAAACATTGCTGCATATATTATTTGTGGGGCGTGTTATTTTTAACACACAGAAATTTATTTTGGAACCACACCTGAATAGAAGACTGATTGTTCCGAACGATCAATCTATAAGTAGCATATTAGTATAGTAGAATTTAGCCCACATTGTTGCCAAGTATACTAGGGTTAATGTGTAAACAAACACCTACACAAATACTCAAAAAATAAATAACAAACGAGACAAATCCTAGCAGTTATTTTCCTTTAAGAACTATATTATTAACTTTATATAGAATTCATGGACATTCTTACTTAATCGACTTCCTGTTAGAAAATATCCAACCTTGACCTTTGCAAAGGTTAAATTATTCGTATGTAACAATATACTATAGGTAATTAGTACATAATATAAGTAATATATATCGTATGCCATACAAATTGAGAGTGATACTAAATAGTAAAGTAATCAGGTTACAAATTTTCCATCATTTGAAATGTAGTCATTCTTCATAAATTGCAATTTTACACTAAATTATATTTAGATAGGTTGAGTGACCAACAGATATTAGCTGTTTATTTTTATTCCTATATAACACTTTTACATGGCTTAGCAAAGCATGAAATTGGTCGAAGCGCCACTTACTTGCCTTGAAATCAAATGAACCGTATTATTTCCCGTTCTGTTAACAGTAGGTATGTACCTTCAATTCAACCGTTGAGATACAGAAGAGTCGTGTTAAGAACGAGGTCGACAACCTCGAGCATATTCTGCGACCTTTCTTTATAACGAACTTTATATCGAAACTGTATTTCCTAATACAATATTGAGTAACCACAAACAACGAAGGACAAAACTGTTGTTTATGTTATATGCCTATATAACAAAGTAAGTAGTTTATGTACTATTCTTAGTTACTGTCAATATGTATGATAAATATGCGATATCATTAAAAGAGAATTAAGATGTATTTATTGATCGATTGTTGTTCTTGAAATATACACGAGTTTACCATAGGACTCGGATAATGGGATAATCAGGTGCAGAAATTTAAATTAAATGTAAATTAACAACTATGGGGAAAAGTTGTATAATATAGCGTAAGATTTAGAGCGAGGCATTTTTGGATTTACACAAAAATCATTTAATGTATTAATTCCCGTTAATTATTTATAGTTCGATAATAGTTCAGATAATAGTTGTTGGCCGGTCAGTGCACAGCCCACTGTTAAAATAACCTAGTTGACGCGTGTGCGTAATGGCGTAATGGTGCGCGTGCGACTAGCGGCCGCGATAGAGATAGCCCAGCGGGTCAGCGACCGGCGCGAGGCCGACGCCCGCTGACGTAACGTTACGCGAATTCCGACGGTCCCCCCGCCGCACTAGCACCCGCCACGACCCAATTCCTTCAAAGCCACTTCATTTGTGCATCGTTAATTATAAAGCATCGTTGCATCGCTCTGCCAAATGCAACCTATTTCTAATTTACTAGAACAATCATTTGTAAATCTTTTCTTTATTATATTTTTGGCTATCAATCTTCTCGTAAATTTTAACTGCCATTATCGAGTAGGTAATGTTGTTACAAGTTTCTTGCAATCATTTCTATGAACTAACAAGATGGTGGCTGTCTTGTCAGAACTTTCTAGGGAGTTTATGTAGCAAGTCAGAATCCATGCTCCGTGGTATTACTTCCCATCCATTTCACTTGTGCACAATAACCAAACTATATGACGTAAAACTCCACCAATACTACAAAATGTAGAGCCAAATAACACAAGATTATGAATAAAATATAGCATCCACTACATGTCGTTCCAAGATCCTGTCAAAACCACTTGTAATTTAAGAAATGTTTTATTTGTTTAAGAAATGTTTTATTTGTTTATTTTTATTCAACATATACAATGCTATGAGTATATATTTAAATAAAACGTTGGGTTGAAGAAAATCTTTTAATGTTTTTTATTAAAATACTTGATTATTTCCACGGCCGGCTTTAGTGATGGAAGCTACTAGAACTGGGTTGTTGTTTTTACGCTTACAATAAAAGCAATAATAATTCTAAGGTCTATTATAGTTATATGACGAAATGCGAGTTTCCACTGACAATATCTTATATAAAACCATGATACATACAATGTACTGACGATGTAACAGTTTTCCAACAACATGTTTAATGTATTTTATGGTAAACTATATTTGTTAATCGATTTAAAAAAAAAAAAACCTTTGAAATTGAATAAAATCCAGTTTTAGGTATTTCAAACGTTTTACTTAACCAATATTTACATAGTTTAGTCAGACCATAACATTACTTATTGTATGTTTTTCAATGGAAACGCACAATCAGTTTGTTATTCCTACTCCTTTGATATTGATTTAGCAATATAATTGTATATCGTTTTGCAATAATAAAATATGTTATTCATTTATACTTAATGGAATATTTTGCATTCAGACTGTAAATGGAAAAAAACATGGAACAAAAATCATGGAATTCGCGTCATCGTCACCGAACGCTTCCCATGAGCTATATGAATACTGTTTTATTATCAGGGCAAGATAACGTCCGCCGGGCCCGCTAGTTTTAAATAATTTAGACTACAATCAATTTCAAAATTCAAAAGAGAACATAGTTATTCCATTGTTCTGAATTTTCACTTCTGTCGACAGTCCTTATGACTACTTTTTTTTACATTAGAAGATTGAAAAAAATCCCGTGTACCATCTGTGTTTTTCCAACTAAGTCCTCTGGATTAACTGGTAACTTTTACAACTGGCTTCAGAAATGCGGTCCTACGATTGATTGTATATAGTGGTAGGCTACACGACTACTCAACACTAGAACGCCGATTTGCTATTAGATAACCTAAAAAAGACATGTTAAATTTTGAAATATAAATTCACTACTTTAAAAAGTACTGTGTAAGTCCAATAATAATATCAAAGTTAACGAACTCTAAACTGCCGCTGTCGTATAAATGACACAAATTGTAGGGATTTACCCGCTTCATTTTGTCTTTCAAGGTAGCTGGGACTTCCAAACGGCTTTTCCTTAGTATAACTGGACTTAGAAATGCAAAGTGTAAATATGTAGTAAATATGTTTATGTAAATAAGCTATGGATTAATTAATAATACTACAGAAGTGGTATATGTCTTTTGTCCGCGGTTTCGCTCGCGTTAATGAAGATTTACTGTATCCTTTGGGGACGTTACATTTTTTCTGGGTGAAAATTGTCCTTTAGGCTTTGTCTTTTCGGTATTCTTGACAACTTGTTTGCAATGATGATCGGTTGAGTAGTATAGTCGTGAAAGTGTAACAAACAAATTCATATTCGCATTTTTAATATTAGTTGGGAAGTTAGGAGAGTTAATATTATAGGTACATATATAAGATAAGAAGTAGATAAGTATACCACACAAATCGTTCTTATGAATCCTTGCATGAGTAATATTGGAACACTGTGGTTCATATCTTTTCATGTAAAAGGGTTTTCAGAGACTCTCTATTTGGTACTTATTACGTATTAATGCTACCGGAATGCCGTACTGTCTTTGTTAATCTTTGTTTCGCAAGTCTAACCTAACCAAACCGAACCGAGACGGAAAAATTGGAAAAAATAATCGGTTAGGTTAACTTAGATTTGCGAAACAAAGACAGCGCGAGAAGGACGCGGCAGCGGTCGGAGAGCGCATTTCGGTGGCGTTAATAAAGTAAAAGTTAAAGTATTATCTTTTAGAAAATTCGGAAGAAGTGTTACTTTTCTCGGAATAAAGTACAGGAAATTATACAACAAGTTCAAAATTACAATATCTTAAAATTTCTTAGATAAACTAAATTTAAGTGAAAATAATAAAGCATTCTGTATGTATTACAACGAAATCAACTAATATACTATTTCTGTCTAAAGCGCGCAAATTTGAATCTATTCTTTTACTTTTTAACCTCACTAAAATATCGTGTCATTGTGTTACTTGACTCTATATTGTGTAAAATTGGTGGTGTTTTATGTAATATAGTTTGTTTATTGTGCATAAGTGAAGTGAATGGAAAATAATACTACAGACCATGAATTCTGAGATGCCACAAAAACTCCATGGAAAGTTCTAACAAGATGGCCACAATCTTGTTAGTTCATTGAAATTATATCAAGAAACTTGTAATATCGATACTCACTTGGCAATGCCAGTAATAGTCTACTAGCAGACTGGTTGCCAAATATGGAATGAAAAAAGAACTTGTAATACTATTAACTACTCGACAATGGCAGTAATAATCTAAAAGATTGGTTGCCAAAAATCAAGCTAAAAAAAAACTTAAGCGATGTTGCTAGGTTAAATGAAATATTTTCCATAAAGGCCGGTGAAAGATCACTTTATGTTCAACCTGACTGCAGTAAAAGTTTAAAGAGGGTAATTTTTATTACACAATAGTATGTTTGTTTGATTACGGTATGCATATATTGCAAGAGATAGCGCTAAGTTTCCAAAGCACAAATTATAGGAAAACCGGGACAATCTAGTGTTCCAGTCTAAAATCAAAAATCCTAGATGGTTGCCAAATATGTCAAACACTTACGCGAGTAGAGCCATAAAATATAATTCTATCTAAATTATAGGAAGAAACAAGAAAAAATCATTTATAACGAAAGCACCGACATGATGAGATCAAAATAAGTTTCTGGAGGACGTGTGGAGCAAAAGTTACAACGCTGAGGTTTTATATCTAATCAATAAAACTGTGGAAAGAATTTTCATATTATCCTGGCAACCCTGAACCTATTTTCTACACTTTTTACAGTGTTGTCACCTAGGTTGTCAAATACATTTAGGGGTTAAATAACATTATAAATCGTAAAGTCCGTCTCCGTAATCTCCATTTTACCTTTTAACAAAATCTGTGCCTGACCTCACCCTTTTACTTTTTATATATACATTTTATTCATAGAAAAATAAAGAGTAATAACGTGTATTATGCTTACAAGAATAATATATATGTATATAAAAAAATATTAACCTTTATCATACGTTTACAAACATCCCGTAAAATTGGGTTTGAATTACTTTCCAAGTTGCTATTTGACACTCACCTTACAATTCTTCTTCTTCTTCTTACCCTTATCCCACCTAAGTAGGGACGGTACAACACGTTTGTCATGTTGTGGTATATGATTTGGCTTAATTTTTACGATCGGCCCCCTGCCTGACATCAACCCTCACCTTATCTTGGAATTACTTTCCAAGTTGCTATTTGACACTCACCTTACAATTCTTCTTCTTCTTCTTACCCTTATCCCACCTAAGTAGGGTCAGTACAACATGTTTGTCATGTTGTGGTATATGATTTGGCTTAATTTTTACGATCGGCGGCCTGTTTGACATCATTCCTCACCTTATCTTGGAATTACTTGCCAAGTTGCTATTTCACACTCACCTTACAATTCTTCTTCTTCTGCTTACCCTTATTCCACCTAAGTAGGTACGGTATAACATGTTTCTCATGTTGTGGTATATGATTTGTCTTAATTTTTACGATCGGCCACCTGCCTGACATCAAACCTCACCTTATCTTGGAATTACTTTCCAAGTTGCTATTTGACACTCACCTTACTATTATTATTCTTCTTCTTACCCTTATCCTACTTAAGTAGGGTCGGTACAACATGTTTGTCATGTTGTGGTATTTGACACTCACTTTACAATTATAAATTGTTAATTAGAGATATACAATATTTGGTAACAGGTTTGTCATAATTTAAACGACTAAAAAGTTTGTAATTAAAGGGAGTATTGCAATTTTTATGGAGAATGAAGCAGAGATTAATTTGATAAATTAGATCCATTGCATTTCTTGTACTTGTATCATACAGTACTCATACTTTGTATAATAATAGTCTATGATTTTATTCCACATTGCAAACATAACTGTTGAAATTGTACGAAACTTTATTAATAGTATTAAAATTTTAAAGAAGGTAAAATCTAATGACTTGCCTTCAAAATTCTGTATAGTATATATTAATTTAGAATATTAAAATTTTTTACTGATATTTCCATTGCTTATATTTTATTGACACAATTAGTCAGAAACCACAATGTCATTTACCGATTAGTCAGAACTAAACAAAGTGGGTGTGTCGTGAATTTCAATACAAAAACATATGCGTTTACTTAGAAAGAGTTGGGTACAATGAATGACGTCAGAAATATAAGAAAAAGCCTACATTTCATTTATTGTTCTTCAAGTAGTTAATGATTTAATAAGTAAACAGGTATTTATGAGCTGTCTTTTATTTTCTTCTATAATAATTTCGTTATTCCTACATTATGACTCCACGACGATCGGTTTAGGATAGAATCCTTGCGAATTTCACGTCTTTATTTAACATCAGTAGAGTTTGTAGTCAAACGCTAAATACCTATAAGAAGACGAAAAAGTCTCTGTATTTTTTAAGTCTTTATAACCTTTTAAAGGTATTTAGTAATCTCTGTTAAATTTTAACTTTAATGCTTGGTTCGTAAGGAAAAACGCAGTGATATGTAGACTACATAATACTCTGAACAGTCTTTTATCTGCCATTAATGCCGAGATAAATAGTAAGTCCTTAGCATTTGCTTAAAGCATTACATTGGAAAGAACTACGTTTGCTTGTCGTAGTTAAGACTCTCATTGCGTCTAAAATAAACGTTACTTAAGCGGTGGCTAAGCTAAGCAAGAGCTCGGCTAAGTGAAAGTAATACTTGACATTTTAGGTATAGTTTATCCATAGAAAAGATGCGTTCGCAATTAACGAGAAGTCAAATCTTAAATAAAATCAGCTAAATTATATGAACGCAGCCCAATTAATTATCAAATTGATGTTTTTTTTATCTTTATTTTTGGCAACCAGTCTTCTAGTAGACTATTACTGCCATTGTCAAGTGAGTATCGTTATTACAAGTTTCTTGATATAATTACAATGAACTAACAAGATGGTGGCCATCTTGTTAGAACTTTCCATGGAGTCCTTGTGGCATCTCAGAATTCATGGTCCGTGGTATTATTTTCCATTCACTTCACTTATGCACAATAAACAAACTATATTACATAAAACACCACCAATTTTACACAATATAGAGTCAAGTAACACAAGATTATGAATAAAATATAAAATCCACTACATGACAGGCCAAAATCCCGCCAAAAACTCAAATTGATGTTTTTATCTTCTTTTTATGACATTGACGTGACATTTCGACTATTTTGTCGAGAAAATAAAAAAAAATTGCGCTGTAGTACAATACATATTTGTTATTTGGAATTTCGTGAATCTCGTCAAATCGGTAATATCGTTTACGGAGGTTAGTTAGTTAGTAACGACCAATAAATTCTTTAATTTTATTTGAAAGAATAGTTTTCTGTATAGGGTTTTCGTTTTATTACCCACTAGCTGTGCCCGCGACTCCGTCCGCGTGGAATCTAATGTGAAAAAACAATGACTATTAAAATCATCTGAATATATTAAGTTCATATTCTTATGTGCTTTTCTCTCGTACTTAAGCCGCGTCGTCATTATAATTACAATAACTTTTGATAGAGTGAACCAATTTTAATAAAACCAAGACTACATTTTACTCGAGGATATGCTATATGATTTTCTTGGTGAGGTTTTATCGTGAACGCAGTACTTCAGCAGTGATGCGTTTTCAAACAAACAGACATACAGATATTTTTTTAAATGATTTAAATGTGTTTTATTACTTATTCCAAGACACCTGCAACAATTTTTTTCACGAAAATCGATTGAAAAAGTACAGACACGTTACATTTACATTCTTATTATATGTATAGATACAAGATATTATTTTTGAAGCTATATGCACTCTACAAAGTTCCTACATCGTAAGGACACTCCAATCGTTATCAAAAGCTCCACATGATCCACACATTTACGGCAAAAAAATGCCTGAAAATATATTAAGGCTATTAGGAAGGTGGCTCGACTCTTCGTTATATGTTACTTACAAAAACTCTCCTGTATATATTACTGTAAGAGCCCATATTGATGCGATTCAAGAAACCTTCCTAATATCATTTTGTTTTATATACCATTGTAAATTGTTTTTATTTAGTATAAAACGCTATAGATGTACCTAAATTAATCTCTAATACTGTCCACATTATCTTTTTAATAATATTCTATATTAAATAGTTCAATTTTTTTTTTATCTTTGTATTCCCATAATTTACTCATTCTGCTCATTTGCATTTCTCATAAACAGCTGGACTGATTTTTATAGAATTTTCTGCATGGGAGACATATCATATATGGTACAAGTATATAATACTACTAGAAATTTAAAAAAAAAATAAAAAATTAGTAGGCCATAAAAGATATAACTTTACATCTCGTAAAAATAATAATTATGAAAAATAAATGTTTCAATTCATTTTTAATCGATTTTAATAAAAAAAATGTACCTAAACGAAAAGTATATCTCATTCTGAAATTATTTTGCTAAAAAATTATCAAAAATATGAGGCGAAAATAATTATTGCATAGAAACTCGAGTTAATATTTTAAATCAGTATCGTTATTTAGACTATTATTTTTTTTATATCATAGAAGGCAAACGAACAGTCGTGTCACCTGATGTTAAGTGATCACCGCCGTCCATGGACACTAACAACACCAGGGAAGTCGCTAATGCGTTGCCAGCCTGCGTTTAGGGGAGGGGACGAGTAGAGGGAATGGGAGGGGCAGGGAGGTGGGCCTCCGACGCTCTCGCTGACCGAACGAAACACAACAATGCAAGCGCTGTTATTTAACGTGGGTGTTTCTGTGGGTCGGGTGGTAGTACCCCTGGCGAGCCGACCCATTCATGCTGAAACCAGTAATAGCTTCAACGTGGCTCTACCACCTCTAAATTAATGTCCGTTTCTAATATTTGAACTATTAATTGCATCTCTTGTTAGGCATGATCATCAGCCTCTAAGGGAGCCACTGTAGGGCCATAGGCATCTTCCCGAAGAGAGATATAGGCATAATCACTACGCTAGCCCATGGCGTATTGGCGATTTCATACTTTGAGAAAGATATCTTTGTTTGTCTACATACAGTAGTATTACAGGAACATTACGCAGGTTCAGGTTTCAGTGCTCATAGTGTTACCAATTTAAATTAGTAATCGTACGCGAATTCTGAAAAATTCGTTGGTTGATGCCGGAATGATATTCCATCGGTCAAATCACTAGACGACCACGACTTACTTGTTGGACATATTAATCATTACATAGTATAAAACAAAGTCTCCTACCGCGTCTGTCTGTCTGTCTGTTCGCGATAAACTCAAAAACTACTGAACGGATTTTCAAGCGGTTTTCACCAGTGGGTAAAGTGATTCATGAGGAACGTTTTGGTATAATTTATCAAGGATTTTTTTATTATCAGGGCGGGACAACGTCTGCCGGGTTCGATAGTGTAAAATAGATTATAACGTGGACAAAGAAAGAATATATTATGTGGATCTGGAGGCTTTATAAATGTCATCCTAGGATTGTCATCTCTTTGAAAACACCAAATACATATTATATTTCTTGGCATTTCAAATTTTAATGACATCATGTCGCGTCTCATTCCGTATTGATATTATAATTAGTCAGGAAGTAGCATTTTTGAAATAGAAAAACGATTGTACAATAATATTACAATTTAAATAACGGAGAATAAGACACAATAACTCTAATATTTGCTAAGATAAACTCGTAAAAAATGTATCTGTGTGCTATATGTACGCACGTAAGAAGTTATACTTTTCTAGCTTTAAAAAGGTATTAAATGCAATTGATAACAATTTAATTACATAATTATAATTACCATTATAAGGCTTTAATGTTAAGTTTCTGTATATCTGTATGCAGAATCAAGTAAAATAACAAAAAGAAGCAGAATAAGCTAGACAAATGGAATACATACCGGCAGTTAACCTCATTTCTATAAACCCACTTAAAAAAGTTTGTAATATAAATAACAATTTTATTACGAAAACTCACAATAAATTATCATTCTCCAGCAAATATAATCTAAAGTGACACACATATACGCATGTATATTTTATGAATATATTTTTATATCTCCACTGATATAGGGCATATGTTGTAGATTCATATACCTACATTTGAATAAGTACCTTGAATTAATAGTTATCAGTCCTCACGAAAACTTGAAAACTTCAGACAATTACCAGTTAACTTCATGTTGTTGTTTTTAAGTGTCGGTGTCCGCGCACATCGTAAATATTCACTTTCATAATTATTCCCGAAAGCGTCAAAGGAAGTATAACGTCAAACACAATTTAAAAGAAATTATACCTATTATTAGGCATCAAAAATAACCCTAAGTCGAAATCAGATTCAATTTATTTCATGCCGGTCCTTATGACTATTTATAGTATGTCGTCACTATAAAATCAAGAAATTATTTTTGAAGAATGAACAATAACTTTGTGAATTTGCAATAAAATTAAAACAATTAACATTTATTAAAATAAACCAAGTATTGTAAGTTATTAAAACTGTATTAAATACTCAATACTTAATACGATGAGTTAAATACAGAGTTATTTAAATGCCAGACTGATATCCTGTTACAGTTACTCATAGGACATATCTTGATAAATGAGTCATCGCATGGAATTGCTCTGTCGCATCTGGAAGACGAATCACAAAAGTTACGATAATGGCTTAGTGGACTTATTGAACTTTGGGCTCAATATAATAATAATAACACCAGTCTAGTCCTACTGCTAGGGAAGGTAAGGTATGAGCGTAATCATCACGTCAGTCCATGCCGTATTAGCCATATCGAATTCCGAGAAATTTACAGTTTTATATTTTTCCCAAATAGCTACCGTATTTGATACTAAAAGAACATTTCTCAGGTTCAAATTTCCTTATGTTGTTTTCCTTTATCGTTCTCCGATAGTGTTACTAATTTGAATTAGTAAATGTTTGTAAATTTCGAAAAATTTGTTGGTAGGTATATGTGCCGGGGTTCGTACTTACGACAATCGAATCGATATTTCACCAATCAAACCACTCGACCGCCACAACATAAATTTAAAAATCAATGTTGTTAACCCGATGTCTGGCTAATAATATATATATGTTAATACAAAAACGATATGTAAGATTTCAGTACGAGAATTAATGAGGTAATTTAGGGAATTTGTATGATAATTTCACAGCTATATTCGAAGTAAGTAGATCGTGAAACTTAATTATATAAATTTTTAATTTAAATTAATATAAATCACCGTTATTAATCTACATATACTTGTAAGTTTCTATTATTATAATTACGACAATGACGTTATCATATGCGAAGGAGCAGGCGGATAATAAATAAATGTTACGACTTATAGAAAGTACATATAAAATACGTATTCTAGATTTTTTTAATATATAAATTTTATATAAACGTGTGTTCACAACAATTATTCGTTAAAAATAACCATTATCACAAGATATAACTCCTAAATTATCACTTATGTTATGTTAATGATTAAATTAAATTACATAAGCGAAAACTATACATTATTTTTTTAACAATTACTCAACAGCAACAGATAGGAATGCTATCTTATCGTTATATAGTTATATGTCTTACAATGTTTACAAACACTCATCCCATATATAATAGTTTGGACTGCGCCCAAAAGCGCAGATCTTTAATTTCACACCAGTTTGGCTTCATGAAATACATGTCGTTGACGACAGTTTTAATTATTTGTCTCTTCTATGTAATAATATTATAACTAAAAAGCTGTAGATACGTGATATGCGCTTCGACAGCGCCTTGTTAAAACTTGGGTAGTTAGATTATTTTTGACGGCTGACCCATCAGTCCGCTCCTATCTAAGTAACATATAACTATTTCTTTTTCACCACCGATATTAAGAATATGCCATCTTGCTTCCACATTTTATATAAGACAGTGTTGCGTTACAATATTACTTTACGTATGTGTGCGTTATCGTGCCGTTTGTTTTGTCAAAATATCATGTAGGTAACGTATCTACAGCTTTTTAGTTATAATATCATTGGTTCTATTTATTTAATACAAGAAAATACCTATCACTAGGACTATTTTATGAAATTACCTGCTGAAGACTTTGGCTCAACTAGTAAGACTCCTGCTACATATCTTAAATTTCATAGACAGTTGTCTAGCAACGATGTGTATAATATTTTCTCCATATTATATAGTAGGTCCCAATATCATGTTTTAAGAATAGAGTAATATTTTTATTTGAAATTTCTTTTTATTAAGACTGTAGTTCATTAAGAAATGGGCATTTATTTAAAGTAGATACTGAAGTTTTATCACCATACTGCTCTTGTCAGATGCAATCGCAGAATTTGTGCATAAATAATTTCACTGCTTTTATAGTTAGTGATCTAGCAAAGTGATTATAAAACTTTTTATGTAATCAATCTTTTTAAAAATCTCCGTGGATAATGTTTATTCATATAAATTAGAATATAAATATGGTTACACTGTGATATTCGTTTGCAATGAAAACTAAAGCACCAGAAATTGCAATCGCTACTGTCACATAAACTGTCATTAAAAACTCATTAAAACTAGTTTCATTAGAAACAATAAAACACACAAAGGAGACCTTTTTGCTAAATATATATATTTTTACGAATAGGTTACGTAAACAAGCTGATCAGCAACACAACATGTTTTGTATTGATGAAATAGGAGAATAAATGTACAGAGAACAATACAATTAAAATCGACCTTGTAGTTGCAGACGTACTGCGTCACCGTATCATCAAACAGTTGTTTAAAAACGTTGCGGTCACGCAATGTCACCCTCCATCCGGCAGAGACGCGCCGTCCGCGCCACAACCGCGCGGTCATATTCAACATAACAAAACACCAATTGACATGACGACCTACCTACCTACCTACTGCGACCTCACTAACTCATCTTAAAATTTAATCTCATTGTTTCGCTCTAATGTAATCGAACAGTCGAATATAAATCATTATATTATTTCAATTATTGATGTTGTGTGGATTAATTATTGCAAAAACGGTATTTTTTATTATTATATTGTGTTATTTTATGTATATTTTAGTCAAAAAATAAATATATATTTATGAATAATTTTATAAAGCACTTTTAGAATATTGAATATTTTTTTTAATTTTTATAATTGAATAGAATATATTTATTATTTCAATATAATTCTAATGATGATTTTTATATTCTACAAAACTGTAGCAAATTGAATGATAAGAATTTATTTATTCATAATCTAACACACCTATATACATATAATGACAGTGCTGTTCCTTTGAGGCTCAGTCACGTTAAAACTACTGAACGTATCGAAATAGTACTGTGACCACTTGATACAGAATTTTTAGTAGTTGGTTCTAGACACGTTATTTTTCAATTCGATTGACCCAATGTCATTTTTAATGCTCAGAGAATCGAGCGCTAACCATTTACGTAGACATAGAAGTACAGAAACAATAAACGTAAATGTTGAATGTGTACTAATTTTTAACAAATGTTTTTTGACAAAGTAATATAATTTGTAATGTATGCACTACGTGCAGAGCAGATTAATAATGGTTATAGAATCTGCAAATGGAAACATACATACCTCGTTCGGAACTGCATGCGTAGAGTGCAAGCATAATATGTCAGCAGACGACGCGATGCAAATAAAATAAAGGGCGCGGGGCGCTGCCGCACGGGACTCGACAGGGCTAACGAACTAGCCTACGTCTGTACATGCTCTTATCAACGGATGCTGCTTATCGCAAGGTTAATAAGTCCACGTGTTGTAGACTACTCGCTTCACTAAAACATTTTATATACAAAGTAGTGACCGCTTCCATCAGCTGAGGTTGCATTTATCCCAATAAGTACATCCAATATTGCAACTAGATAATTATCTCCATCATCATGGTATTTTATATATAGGGTAATTAGTCTATTCACCTCATCTCACGTACAATTTGCGTGGGATATGGGTTTGGCGTGACAATCAATGAAACTTATATCAACGGTTTTTTTTTATATTTTTGTTTACAGTTCGACCGTACTTTAATATAAGGTTTGATGACCACCTAAAATTAGTCCGGTCAAGCTGTTAAGACCTTGTTAGGTCAATAGCGTAGTCAGTTCGAAAAAAAAAACCACCTAAAATGGGAACGAATTTTGTTTGGTCTGTCCATTGTTCGGTGAGTCAATAAAGAGGTAATTAGCCAAACGCACACATTATTATTATTTTATTATATCAAAGTAATATATGTTCACTAAAAACTCAATTTTTAAAAGTGAGTTTTAACCCATGTCTTTAGTAGCGGTTTCTGATCATCCTATCCGTAAGCCTTAATCGTTGTACTACGGAACTATTTATCTCATATATAAATATTTTAAATTCAATAACATTTTATTCTGCTAAAGTAAAATAAATAAGAAAAACACACAGAATAAGTAATAAAAATGGAAAAAAAATAGCCAGCTCGTTTTTCTGTAATATACTGTAAACTTTAAATATTGCACAATGTAATATAGTAAAATGATTGGTTATAATAGACCTAGTTTAATCTATAATTACTGTTTTTATGTTATATAGGTAGCGTTTATTTTGACTTGAAACATGTAAAAAAAATAATTTTATTTATTCCATAAATAATATCGTCGTCATTGATTTGTTAAAATTTGCTTTGATGTCATTGCGGGTTTTGTGAAAAATAGCAGACATTTGAAGGGAGGTAACAGTACAGATAGCATAATTAAACAAATAAAGAACACTATTATGTATCGTTGAAAATAAACATTATCTCTGCAGACAAAGAATATGAAGCTGCAGATGCTGTTAAAATATAATATTAATGTACTACGTTTAGTTTCTATAGATTTACGGTCTCATGTATCCTTCAATAAGGTTTTTATGTAGATATTACAACCTATGGATGGTTCTACTTCTAAATAATTGTTGATCTTGATCTAATGTAACCGTGTATAAAAAGGGGAAAAGAAACGCTACGTTTATCTATAGCATAAGTATAAAAGTAGATGTATGTATTATTTCAAGTATTCTTCAATTGAATACACCTTACAGTTTATAGGGTGTAAGCAAAATCTTACAGGAATTAAGTAAGGATATTTCCTAGGATGGTAAGGCCACATTATGATCATCATCGCATCTACATCAATCGAAGTGGTGTTTTATACACATATTTGTAAACTACTACAACTACAAGCTATAACTCTTGTCTAGATTTTAGAGTAAAGTGTTCTAGCTAACAGTATTCGTAAGTTGCAAGTTTTGTGATTATAGAAAACTTCCTTTTTTATTCAACACTTTATAACATGAATGTTATAATTTCTATATATTAAATCTGAGTTACATTTTCTATCTATTAATAATGTTAAGATTAGTTGCAGAACGCTGAGACACCGTGCCACCCCAGAGGATACTGAATGAATCGTCTAAACATTATGTAAAAAAAAAAACTAGCCGAAAGGTATCTCGCAACTATGCTGGAGAGTTAGCCCTCATTCTAGCCAAGACTCATGCTAAGAGAGTTCTCACAGTTCTTAAAGTCAGTAAGAAATTAGGATGTACCACTTAGAGTTAATAAAACGATTATTGTTGTACAATAATGGATCTTTTGTGCAATGTGAAATGGTTATAGTTATGAAAAGCAATAAGTGTCGTTCAAGTGTCGTTAGTTACATCGCTTCGAGGGCGGGCGTGCTGCCGCGGTCGTCTCAAGATCAAGGTCGCGTGGCAGACGTGCGGCAAGGTCACCTACCCCCGCTGCCCCTCCCCGCGATGCCCCGCACCTTCCCGCGTTTGCTGCCGTTCGCCTCCCGTGCCTCTCACGCGCGCAAATATTTGCGACTGTCTGTCCTCGGCGACCGATACGCCGAGGTCAGCCCGTCAGTAGACCTTGAAGTAATATTATCCGACCTCTCCTGCTTGAAAGACAAACCCGTATTTTTATCGGTCACTTTAATAAATCTTAAGTTATTTGATACAAGTACGTATAATTTACTCATCTAATAGAAAAACAATTTACAAGGTGCTTCGATGTAATTTCTCTGTGCGTTAAAGACATTTGTGGTCTTGATATATAGGCATCTATAGCATATCCAATTGCTAGGGTATGTTCATGAATTCTCATTACGCTACATATCGAATGAGTAAGCTAGGAAAAACTATTAATGAATATATATCACCGATGAAGGCTGATTGATATATCGTGGCTCTTGATCTTAATGTATGGCGGCGTCATCGAGTATATTATACATATAGATCTCCCATTGTACTTTTAATTAAAAACATTGTTTTCTTTTTTAATATTTCTAAGGTAAAGTTGAGATTTTGGACTATGTAAGTAAGTAATAGAAGGACAAAGTAGTTTATTAACGAAACGTTCTTGGTGTTAATAGTTATATTTTTATATTTTATATAACATTAAAACCCGTTGTACAAAATGTTTATTAAGTATTATATAGTGTAGAGGTGAACGAGGCGAAGAATCAATATTGTATAAGAAATGTTGTATTGAATATTCGCTTACCCTACAAAAGCTTCGGATTATATTAGTGATTTATATAAATTCAGTACAAATCTATTAGCAACAACATGCAACTGCACGTCGGTATTTGTCTTTCTATAAATAATTCGGATGAGAGTAATAATTTCTGGTAAATAGCCAATACAAAACACGTCGTATTTTCTAACATGTTTACTTACCAACAAAGGTCACGTCCACTCATGTCACGATCGTCAATAAACATGGTATTAGTTATTTTAAGAAAACTTAACATTTATAAAAATGATATATATCAATCAATGCAAACGCTAGAATATGAAGCGGTGGTAAGAGTTCAGTTTAACAGTTACAAGTACTCATTAACTTAACAACGATATTCAATATCCTATCCTTTTTTTATCTCTCAGATATAACACTGAGATATATAAAGCTGAAGAGTTCGTTTGCTTGAACACGCTAATCTCAGGAACTACTGGTCCGATTTAAAAAATTCTTTCAGTGTTAGATATTTCATTTGTCGAGCAAGGCTATATATCGCGCTAAGACCGATAAGTCCGAAGCACTAATGAAGAATTTTTCAAAATCAAAGTTAACGAGTTAAAGTTAGCGTTAGCCCAAAGTAACTATTCCATGGACAAAGTCGCGGGCAGGAAGTAGTTAAAGATAATAACGAAGGAGGAAAAATGCTATAAAAAACCTGAATTCAATTAATTTCGAACTATATCACAGTTTGTGACAATTACGGACGCGATATTTCAACACAAAAACAAAAAGAACATACAATCGATTTGAAGCACTGGCTACAAGTAAAGCAATTGCAGTATGTAGTATTTCGGGCTATGTTCGTTATTATACAGAGAGACTAGAAATTATTTATTAGGACTGCATTATAGAACTTATTATTATTACATTAAATTAGCAAAAGCTATCCATTACACAATTATTGGGACTTTTCAGAATATTGTGATATAGATTTTAATCCAATTGGAAAAAAGAATCACAAATAGTTGCTAGTACTGCGACCGCTAGATACTGAAATTAGATATAATGGGATTTTTACTATCGTCTTATTTTTATATCGTATTACTTGAAAGGTTAATCCGGAATTATTCCGAAAATAACATATCTGGTTACCGAAAAACATAGCAGCAAATTCTCAAACCTACTTTATTTGTACAAATGTACAATTGTAAGGACACCTTTCATTATTCACAAGGATTTTCATGAAAAAACAATGAATGTCCATAAACTAAGGTCGTGCAAGAATATCGAGTAGGTACATTGAATACATATTCACCTTGATCTAACTTCAAAACATTGGAACGTCTAGTTTTACTAAGATTTTGCGTAATGTATTTCTAAATATATTCATACCAACTATGTTTGAATAAGTATGGCCTTTTCATTACTCATTTTACGAGTAAGCAGTGTGTAACAAAGTTTTGCATATTAGTCATTTTCTAGCCGAAACGCTTGTTTACTAAAGGAATACTTATTTCGAACGTGAAAGTCATACCTATCTCTGCACGTTTAGGTTCAGTAATATCGGTAATTAGCGGGCCTGGCTGACGTTGTCCCGCCCTGATTATAAAAAAATCCTTGACAAATTATATACCTAAACGTTCCTCATGAATCACTTTATGTACTGGTGAAAACCGCACGAAAATCCCTTCAGTATTTTTTGAGTTTATCGCGAGCAGACAGACTGACGCGGTAGGGGACTTTGTTTTATACCATGTAATAATAATAATAGTGATGATATAAAATGTATTATTCTTATCACAATTTTAAATACTAAATTTAATGAAACTTACTAACATATGTCTCATGGCGCACTTAATTTGTGATATACATATTCCTTATACGTTTATCGATTAAATGTATGAACTGATTTTACTGATTTTCAATATCCGCCGTCCGAGTCCTTGTTGATCATTTCGGTCGAGATGATAAGCACGTACATATGAACGTAGTATTGGGGCCAAGGTTCTTATGAATTATGGAGTATATGGTATTATTCGGGCGATGTATGTCAGTGCCCTGGTTTCGCGGCCACTTCGTTATTAATAGCAGCCGAAGGTTTTATTTGACACGGGAGGTTAATTCATCTACCAACTGTTTCCGG
Organism: Antheraea yamamai; assembly: GCA_036509395.1. Lineage (NCBI taxonomy): Eukaryota > Metazoa > Arthropoda > Insecta > Lepidoptera > Saturniidae > Antheraea > Antheraea yamamai. The sequence continues at coordinate 10,716,773 of AP028433.1, forward strand.
AATTGTCATTATAAATTTTTTTTCGGGCATTGCAAATTTTTGTATATTTTGTAATGTTTAATATGATCTGTATGAAGAGTTAAATTTATATTTGTATACCCAAGGTCTTACAACATATTATAGACAATGGCTGTAAAACATTATTCACAAGTTAACTTTGTGAATAAGTACCTTGAAACTGTAGTGAAACAAGATACAGAACGGTTTATCAACATAAATAGGTTTAAAATACTGTATTTATTATCAATACAGAATTGTATTACCTTAATAAATGGTTAAGAGGTTGTGTTAATTGACCAAGTCTTTGTTCGGATTCGGTAATTGTATATAAAAAAAAATTCTGTCTAATTATTCTGATGTATTGAATTCTAAGTACTCTGAAAAATATTACTTTACAGATTTGACAAAGTGTAGGCGATTAATTGTAGAACAGTAGGAAACTAGGACATAATATTGGATGAAAGGCGAGCGAACGTGGCGCGCAACTGTGGCATTCGTTCTCAAATGAGGTCAGTGGAACACGAGGCATTACACTTGACCTCTTTCCATCGAGTCCTTACCTCTAACAGACCTTCACACTTTTTACAGCGCTTTTACGAGCTAGGTCGGGCCAATTAAGTTTCGACAAATGCTCGTAGCTATGACGGCCCCGTTCCACCGGCAGATGCAGCATGTGTGGTGCGGACTCGGCCCTACGCAGTACGCGTGGCCGCACACACTTGGCATACATTCGCGTCCCAATGCACATTTTTTTTTATGGGTTATATATATATAGAATATCTATAATTTATTTATAATATAGTATTTATTTGAACAAAATCTGAGGTCATTTTTTCTATATTCATATGATACTATTTGTGAGCGGTGAGCAAAGTTGAAGATATGACGTATTTTATTTCTTATTGCTTGCGGTACCTACTTGTATACATATTTTCAACTATGTTTTAATATTCCTTTAACATAGTATTTTTTATATTAAATATACTATTAACTACTGTTAAAATATTACATAATAGTATATTTAGGGATTTTTAAATACACATAAAAAGTTTATGTAACTTAAAACAAAAAAATTAAATCTATATCAACGACTATAAATACGCGAACTGATACATCAGTTCCTAGTAAACAAGGTCAAAGTGGCCTTGATTTTAAGTTTTATTATCATTTTTTTTTTTGCAATACAAAGATAAATAACATGAACACAAAGACAAATAAGGAAGTCACCAAGTGTTCTGTACTGTGATATTACTTGAACTATGTAGATTGTTTATTCATGATCTTTTTTCATGGCCAGCATTGGTTACGTGTGATTGTATATCTGATACATGTGCATCTCAGTCCACAGCGTCATAATATGTTATTTTTGTTCATTTTTTTACATTGTTTCAGTAAGGTCATTCAACAATATATTTTAACTATAAAATGTAAAATATACGTACAGTATCAGGAACGAAGATTCTAAAGTACTTCCCGATCATCACATAACCCACCTGGTCCGCATCATCAATTCGGCCATGACTCAAGGTCATTTTCCATTCCAATTTCGGTAGTTATAGGTATTCATGAACCCGGAAAGTTACGCTTCTCGAAAGCTATCACATGATAAGTCTTCTGGAGACATTCGGTAATAGCTATGAGCGTCTCCTTCTGAAACGTCTCCAGGCCTCAATCTATGAATTAGGTGTTGCCACCTGAGCAGTTCCTTGAGCCGGACATTCTTTTACACACCAAGTCTACCACAGAGCATATCGTACACAATTATACCGGACACAGCGAATCGTCGTACTCTCGCGGTCTTTTTTGACGTAATCAAAGCTCTTGATAAGATTTGGTACACAGGAATGATTGCAGAAATGGGCTGATTGTGAACGCCTATGTTAGCGAAGCTCCATGTCGCGTACTTGGGTCACTTAATCGGTTCTCTACGCTACAGCCACGCGTATAGACTTTGTTTAAGGTCACCTAATATCATTGAACGAATAACCATTTTAGAAACTAAATGTTAGTAAACTGGGGCATACCTTATTTATTACATAGTATAAAACAAAGTTCTCCGTCACGTCTGTCTGTCTGACTGTTCGTGATAAACTCAAACACTACTGAACGGATTTTCATGCGGTTTTCACCAGTACATAAAGTGATTCATGAGGAAGGTTTTGGTATATAATTTGTCAATGTTATTTATTATCAGGGCGGTACAACGTTCGCCGGGCCCGCTAGTTTATCTATAAATAAATTGGCCTAGATAAATTACTTCAATACTTTTTTCTCCTCTGATTCTCAACCGATTCTCTTTTTTCTTGTAGTTATTGAAGAACTTTAGTCTTATTAATTAAAAAAAAAACGGAAATAGTTTCATTTTTCACACCATTGACGAATCGAAGCCTTTAATTATATCATATTTCAAGATATTTACGTTTAGTTTTTTGCAGACTCTTTGGCAAAATAGAACTCAATAATATTGAAAATTAAAATACCAGTCAATTATGGTTGAATGTCAACCACTACACTTCCCTAAGTACATTTAATAGACTAACTAGATTTCGTATATAAATCATGATATTATTAGTACAGCAAGATTTTGTATACATTAATTTATTGTTTAACACCTGGGAACTGTAATTATTCTGAATACTTCTATAAAAATAAGCAAACAGAGGATTATACAAATTTCTACTCGGATGCCACTTACTACAGGGACTATTTCGATAATTATTTCGAAAATCCATAAAAATTCGCTTACGGAGTACTTGTTCAAACAATTACAATTTTAAGTTTCCCGTATCGAATGTCGCATTCTTTATTTTAATTTTAAACATTGACGACATTTCAACACATAATCGATAAATATTTTTACGCAAATGCTATAATAATAATAGTAGTATTGAGTAAAACATACGTTTGAAAAATATTTACACATAATGTTATAACAGTTCACACAGCAAATCAAATGTAGAAAATTCATAGTATATATATTTAATATTACATGTGTAAATATTGTGTTTAGGTGATGGCGCCAGTGTAGGCGGCGAAGGCACTAAGAAACAACATTGTTTGACATAGAACGCTATATCAAATTTCCATGGAATAAAACAGGGCCAGTTTCACATTATCCTAGTAATCAGATAATTTTAACGCCAACAATGTTACTGACGTTATGTGTTACAAAGATCTCAAACAACGTATTCGTAGAATGTCCTCGTGTTTGTTTGTGATACAAAGACGCCTTTGTGATATTATATTTATTATAAATGTTTAGTTTTTATATCGTTTCCAGTAATAGAGTATTTTGTCAATTCTCAAAGATTATTGGTAAGTCACATATTATTATAACATATTAAGATAAAAACTCCAATATCCGATTTTGAAAGTATTAGTAATATAAGATTTATTCGATTGATTTCGCAAAGTAAATTTGGAAAGAGTATTTCTAAGTTGTTAATTAGCTGTTTCGTAACGGTGAAAAAACGCAAGAACACCTAAATATATTACAAAAAATACAGAAAATTCATTAGTTTTTTTTTTCGTAGACCAGGCTATATTCTGTTTCCGATACGATTGGTAACTCGTTATACATGAGACAATCAGAAAAAAATTAGTATAAAATCTGTGAAAGACTTCGGATGTGATTGCAGTTCTGTTTGAAATGAATTTTTATGTATAGTGACACCTTAAACTTGAGAATATGGTGGGGAGTGTGACATGGGAATTGTGTCCGACTGGATCACGACCATCATACAGCAGGTGTAACGCTCTCCATAGTGACACGGTTGTGTTTAGATAGGCGTGTTGTGTTTAGAGTTCAGCTGGTATAGTGAAAAATCTGTTACATTCCAAGTTAGATTCGTCAACTAACAGGTATTGCCACTGCTCGACAGGTGTAACTTCGCCTACTTTCATAGCTTAATATCCTATAGTATTTTGCTGTGGCGTATTTGCTAAGGTAGATACCATATTTCTATTACTGAAATGGGAAATCGAGCAATTTACGATGTGGAACCTAGCGAATTATTAAAGGCTAAGTTTCAAGAATTCAGTATCTTAACTCTGCCCTCTTCTTGATAATTTAACTGATGTCCACAGAATCTCATAAAAGCTGGATTTAGTAAAAGACCGGCGTGATTTAAATAGCAGATACAGTGACAAACAGGTCATATCATGTTTCAGGCTCAGTAAAACCAGTCACAGTTTTTAGCTAATAGTTTTAGGTTTTACAACAAATTCTCAAAACATATTACGGATTTGCCGGATGGTAAGCTGAAGCATCATGTCAAGCTGGTTTCGATGTCAATATGCTATTATAGAGTAAATCAGTATGTGAACGATGGGGACGTCTGGGAACAACACTCCTCTCTGTGCATCCGTTAAAACTGATTGTAATTATAATGTACTTCTACAAAAATATGTAGGTACGATAAAAAGATATACCAGATTGAGTTTCTTAACGATTCTTCCCGATTACCGGGTTGTTTTTGTTATACAATGACGATGATAGTGATTAATAACCCCATGAGGAGACTGCGAATTAAGAGACACTGTATAATGTATTCTAACTCATGTTCTCGTACGTTAAATCTTATAGATGTATATGTCTGTCTCTTTTTATTGTCGCTTTTTCGTTTCATCGAGCTTCAAATCACAACAAGGTTAAAGAAATTTTTCACTTCAAAAGATAAAGGTAGCTGAATCTGCAATATCGTTAAATTAATGTAACTTATTGTATCTACTACACTGTAGTAATTTCATTGATTTATTTAAGAAACACCCACACACAGCGTAGTACCTATAACATCGGTAACAATACAAAAAAGGCTGTCAACTTCTTATATGCAAACCAGTATTGATATCGGAAAACGTTAAGTAATTTTGTATAAGTTTTCTTGCATGTTAGAATAATGAACTCGAATAGATATGAAGGAAATTCGTACTGACATCGATTAAATTAGAAATATCACGAAATTTTCACTAAAAATATATATTAATTAATTAAAATAGTTCAGAAACTATTTGAAGCGTGGAATCAAGAGTATAATAAATGCTTGAAGCAACAAGTGTGTGGATAACCCGGGCCGCGGCTCCGAGTTCGCGCTATATCGTTCAAGATTAAGGTCACTCCGTCTAATGTCAGCCTGAGGTTATGCAGCTTGTGTTTATCGGAATTTATGTTTAATTCTATTAATATTGTCTGGCATTTTGTTGAAAAAAAATAGAAATTATTCATACAATGAAGTCGATGTGCTTCATTAATTAGATAAACTAATTTAATACAGGTATTTGTCCTTTAGTTCGACCTTTCCTATGTATAAGCAATTTTTTTTTGTCGGAATACTCATTTGTTTGTTAACTAGTCGTTGCCCGCATCTTTGTTCTCATATAAATGATGTTGTTTTTCCATCAGAACTGCATGTTTTTTCTACATATATTTTATTTTATCTTTGTATATATAAATTCTTCTGTCCGCGTGTATGTGACTGAACTCCTCCTAAAAGGCTAGATAGACTTTGATGCGTGTTCAGGTGGATTCAAACATAGTTTAGATTCACAATTGGACCCGGTAGGTGGCGCTGCGGTTGACTTTTAGGTTTTGTTCATCAAGGTAGAGCAACGTCGTACAACAACGTAAAATAACATGACAGAGGCCTGCTGTTGTGCACACATTACTTAAAACTACTAGATATATTTCGCTCATGTAAATGTAATGTGTCTGTACTTTTTCGATTTTTGTGAAAAAAATTGTTGCAGGCGTCTAGGAATAAGCAATAGAATACATTTCAATAATTTTTAGAAATGTCTGTCTATCTGTCTGTTTGTATGAACACGCATCACTACTAAAGTACTGGGTTCGCAATAAAACGTCATACAAGAAAATAATAAAGCATATCCTCGGGAGTAACTTAGTCTTTATTTCAATAAAATCGGTCCACTCTATCAAAAGTTATTGTAATTTTAATGACGCCGCGACTTAAGTATGAGCGAAAAATAGATAAGCAAATGGACTAAATACGTTCAGATGACTTTATTAGTTATTACTTTGTACATCAGGTTCCACGTGGACGAAGTCGCGGGCACAGCTAGTGTAATATAAAGTTATTAGAATTTTAAGAAACTACGACTTTTATGAGCACAATGCGCGTTTAGCGTTGTATTTTCTTGTCGTGGAGAAGTGGGGAAGCGGTGTGATGCCTATTATTTTCCCTATACATAAAGTATATTTTATTATAACACATAACACAAATGAAGTCTCGGGTACCATTTAGTTTAGAATAATATTGGGTGCTGTCCTATATTGTCTTAATTGTTTTGTCGCTACTACTCAAGCCCTTCAACATTTTTACAGATTTCAAGTTTTCTCTGGTAAATTCTATCATTACTACTTATAGCTCCTACGAAGAAAGTCGGTAATATTATTTTTATATAAATATTCTCAAAACATTTGTGCCAATAAAAGTCTCTTCAAATTTGATTCAGGCGTTTCGAAGATTAGCTTTGTATTTAATTTTATTTATATGTAGATATTTAAATTTGTTTAGTTTTACCATTTTATCTTACATACTAGAACAATCTTCTAATAGTGGTATTCTATTTGTTGTTAGTATGGTAACAACGTAATCGTAAGTAGTGCATTTGAATCCTATGTGCAGGTTTTTGTTCCGCTTTTCTTCAGACAAACAAGAGAACATCCAGTTTTTTTTTGGTCAAAAACTTTTTGAATTTCCTGCCATAGTTGTGGTAATAGGATATTTTAAATTGCTTGATTATCACGTACTGCTTCGAAATCTGTTATAAATACATATGAGTGTATTTCAATATTTTTATTTGAATGTTCTTTTCATCTATTTTATTTTTGGCAATCAGACTTCTAGTAGACTATTACTGCCATTGTCAAGTGAGTATCGATATTACAAGTTTCCTGATATAATTTCAATGAAATAACATGATGGCATCTTGTTAGAACTTTCCTGGCAGTTTTTGTAGCAAGTCAGAATCCATGCTCCGTGGTATTATTTCCGATCCATTTCACTTGTGCACAATAACCGAACTATATTACGTAAAGCACCACCAACATTACACAATATAGAGCCATATAACACAAGATTATGGATAAAATATAAAAACCACTACATGGCATTCCAAGATCCCGCCGGAAACCCCTATTTCAATGTTAGTTCTCTTCGTAGATTTTTTTTACATTATCGTTTATGATCACCAATTAGATCGTGGTCAAACTGTAGATACGTAATATACTGTATATTCTCTAATATTGTTGTATTTTTTTATTCGTTACAAATAATAATAATTGGTGATTTATCGTCAATGTGTATACAGATTATATCGGCAAAATCCAGTAGTATCCTCTTAAATAATAAAGGCAAATATAATATTAACGAAATCGTTGTATAAACACAGGTATTAATGTTTGACTAGGTTTTATAGACGTTGTTATTTTATTACTTTATAATATTTGTATACAATTTCCCAAAAAGCTACGTAAATAAGATAGAATATAGATACATGGACGGAATTCTGACTCTATAGGATGAAAACATTACGTTTCCATGTCGTGTACTTTTCGAACTGTTTGTATCATAGGGGGCAAATGAACACTTGGGTCACCAGATGTTAAGTGATCAACGCCGTCCATAGATACTAACAACACCAGGGTAGACGCAAGTGCGTTGCCAGCTTGTATTTGGGGGAGGAGAAGGGGAAAGAGAGGGAAGGAGGGGGAAGGAGAGGGAGGGTAGAAGGAGAGGGAGAGGGAGGGGTGGTGGGCCTCCGGCGCTCTCACAGACCGAACGAAACGCTCAATGCAAGCAATGATACTTCACGTCAGTGTTTCTGTAGGTCGGGTGGTAATACCCCGGGCGAGCCGACCCATTCATGCTGAAACCAGTAATAGATTCAGCGTGGCTCTACCATCTACAACATTTCGCATTTATAATATTAATTAGTATATTCTAAGGAACTATATTGACTTCAGGGTCTTTATAGGTATCGCAACTTTAAAGTCTGATCACTATTTTTTATTTCTTTCGGGAAGTTAAACAAAATTTCTTACATACTTAATAAAAGTATTAAACCCTTTTTTTAGGACAGTTAAAGTGTTGATAATGACGTATAGTAATTTAGCGGTAATTGACCATGTTACATTACTTGTAGTTGTTACATAGTTTTGTAGAGGGCAACTAAATGTTATGATAATGTCCACAAATATAGGAAAACCTGATAAAATCATTCTAGAATTATAGCCTGATGAGTTGTTCTGTATTCGTTCGAGTTCGAGTCATGTAGGGCTGTTTACAGACTCAATGGAAACATTTCAACGAAAACATTACAATGTTTATAAAACAATTCTGCATAACTTACCAGAACAATGGTGACGGAGTTGGAAATTGCCATAATATCGAACAGCAATCTGCTATTGTGGTGACGTAGTTTTGTCTCATAATATGTTTTTAATTAAATGTAAAAGGCATTACATATTGCCGTTAAATTATGTGGTATATGTTATATATAGTTCATATGATTTGTGTTAAAGTTAATGTCGTATCTATTTATTCATATTATGCTCTCTGGAAAATATCCATCCAAAGGTTGTGTGAAAAAGAATGGTAGTATTCTATTCTATTGTAAAACCGATTTTTCCAAAATCGAAAATACTTCATTCAAATTAGGCCCAGAGAAGGCGCTTATGAACGTCAAATCTACCACCGGTTCGGAAAACAACCCAGTCATCGAAAAGAACCGGCAAGAAACTCGATCTGGTTTATCTTTTCATCATATTACACATTTTTAACCAAATACATGATAGTTATATTCGTTTTTAGCAGATGTATATAGAAAGTTATAGTATTCAGACATTACCATCATTCACATATTGATCCGCCCTATAATAGTCTTTAGACATCGAAAATTTGTACTCCCCATATGGTATTCCCGACCATGACAACAGTACAACCAAAAAAGGTAAACATATTAAATAAAACATCTCTGTAATTTGTATGCACCTATTTCTTACTAGCTGCTACAAGTCCGCTTCGCTGTGCCTTAAATAAACTTTTAATTTATAAAATAAACATCAAAAGGTTAATAGAATCCAAAAAATAACTAGCCTAGAACCATCTATAAAAAATTTGTTAGCATGAAAAATTTTCAGAAATGCATTTACTTCAAATAGTTTCACATTGCGCGGTGAAATGAACCTATGTTACATTCGAAATTTAATGTAAAAAAAATGTAAAGAGTTGAAATACTGTAAAATAAATACATATAGTAGCCGTAGAATCATATCCCGAATTTTGTGGGAGTGAGTTGTGCTGTGGACGTTATTCTAGGAAATAATACAAGTGCTGGTTCGCGATCGTTATAAGCTGATTAAAATAATGAAGTGTTCGCGTCTGGACACCGATGAGTCAGGACCGTCAGGCGCTCACGTGTCTAACTGATCCTAGTAACAGCTAACGTATTAATAAAACACATGACTAATTTACTTTAAATTTCGTAATAGCTTTATACTTCCTCGTATGATGTTATATTCGTGGTTTTTCTATTACCCATAAATGGATATGTAAGTATTTGTTATTCGAGATTACGTTATATAATCGATTATCTGATAGTATATTCCAAATTATTACTGAAATAAATAAATTCACAAAATACAATATAATTGACAAGAAAAATTAAGCATTGCTACTTAGTGTTCAAATAAACAATTATGTTTGGTGTTTTTAATTTTTTTAATTAAAGATATTTATAAATAAAAAATGTTACTTTAATATGTACAATAGATTTCAAGGTTTGGTGCAACTGGTCACATCGGGTTCAGATAAACGTGGGAGGCGGGAGCGCGGTTCAGTGCGTCTTTGCCGAATATATATTTTTTCGCACACACAAGGTCGAGGCTAAATCGTTTGACTTCCTAGATCGACATCACTGACTGTGACCTTGCACGGTAACTACCGCCACTGGCTAACGATCTGCACCATATCATACTCAACATATACCGTCATTTGAAGAATCTTTATTATTAACCAACAGCCTGTCGTGTACTAAGTATATCTATTTAAAAAAAAAGTTTTCTTAACAGCGTACAAAACTTCAATTTCCGTCAAGGTTAAGTTTAAAATAACTGAATAATATACTTTTTACTTCGGACTTATTCGAAGGTCTTTGATAGGTACCACTGCCGTTTGCCGATAAGTCTTCTATATGATTATTATTTTGCTGTGTCATATATACGCTTCAATACATACTCGAATTATAGATAAGCTAGTTACGTGTATTATTTAGTATTTATCTTTACTTATTTATCTGATACTGTGTAAAAATGATTTTGGCAGTTCCTCATCACGTTGTTCCGTATCTACGCAACACTCGCGAAATGTGTATGCGGATAAAAATATCCAGGGTCAGGCTCAAGGTTTTACTGTTTTTCTGATTAGGACTACGCCGATAAGAGTTACTCACTGTTATATAAAATTGAAACCTTCGCTTAAAGCTTAAGAGCTAATTTCGATTAAAAATAATTTGATGGAAAAAAATTATAATTGTAATTCTGCTTATTTCTTAGTTTTATAAATTTGCATTTTACGTTTTTTTAAACTAAGTCTGTGTTAAACAAATATGTGGCATGATGAAATAACAATTATTTGTCGAACTGATATTTTTTTAGGTTTCTCGTGTGCGTATAATTGAATTTAGACATATGTAGTATAATATTCAGTGTTTTGGTTAATAATTTAATCAAAGTCTTTTTACAGTTTTTCTAATAAAAATTGGTATAGTATAATTTTGTACTTAAACGATTGAATATAAAACAATTATTAAACATTTTCGTTACTTCTTGCTATAATAATAATATTGCTAATTAATATTTTTGTTTTATTTGTTTTTTAAGATGCAAGTAAAAATGTTAATACTAAATAGAGCTCTTCTTAGGTTTTATAGGTGGTAGAGCCACGCTGAAGCTATTACTGGTTTCAGCATGAATGGGTCGGCTTTTTTTTTTTTTTTTTCTTCTGCAGACTCTCGGTCCGCACCATTTGTTTGCTATCGCTTTTTAAGTGTAAGTTAAGTTAAAAATCGTATCTGTGAGCATCTATTGGGTGTTTTTTTTTTTTTTTATTTTTAATGTTATTGTTTTTTTTTTATATATAAAGACGTTATTGCCTTTATGGCAGTTTCATTCCGGTCCTCTATCGCCATCTTTAAATTATAATCCACAATATGCCGCGCCGGAGCGTCCATGGCCCGACGGATAAACCTACTAACCGCGTCATCAGTCACGTCGGTATAGTAGACACAGGTGTGGGTGTGTCTGGATACTGCCACTATAGCATGTGAAACACTATCGTGGATTTGCATCCTTCTGCTCTTTGTTTGCAGGATCACCACCGATTTGAAGGTCAATCCCTGGGATTCGTGGACTGTCAGAACGCGCGATCCTTCCCCTACCCCGTAGCCCTTGTTTATCAGGGCTTTTTTCTCTTCTTGTGTGTGTACCAGGAAGAGAGTGTCGGGGGTATGGGAGGATATTTGTTCGCCCTGATAGCCCCTGATGCTCAGAGATCTCACTATCGGTTTCGGTGAGTATATACCGTCGTATACTTGACTCAGCGCATAGGCTACATCCATCGGGTTCCTGTATGTGCAAGTGAGCTGTTGGTCAATACCAGCTACGGCCGTTGGTCTGCTGTAAACCATCCGAAATAAGTTTTCTCGATCAATGTAGGGTAGTTGGTTGAAATCTCCGATGAGGAGAATTTCGCTTGCTTCCGCCAGCCGGCCGGCAGTCAGGATGGTCCCGAAATGGTTCATGAGAGCTTCATCCACGATTAACCTTGGACGCTTATCGTGCTCTCTGAAACCATTTACTAGTATGGACGCCATGGTGCGCACCCGCTTTTCGGCTTTTTTGCCGTGTGCCTGCACCAGTTTCTCCTGTAAGTCTTTTGCCGCCTCGGTTGTGGTGGTCGCCACAGCGTCCCTCTCCACATCGAAGTTTTTAATTAACCACGTAGTTTTTCCACAGCCTGGGACCCCGTTCGTCCATTTGATCTCGGGTGTCAACTTGGTGCTTTCCGCTACTGCTAGATTTAGAACCCTCGAGGTGGTTTTTACCCTCTCGAGAATCTTTTCTTCGAGCATGATTCTTGTGCACCGAGCGACTACTACGATTGGATCCTCCGGGGGCGCTTCGAACTTCTGAGGTTGAGTTGTTTCTCGTGTCTCATTTTCTTTCCCTAGTACGAAACCGCTGGTGGAATTGTAAGCGGTCATGTAGCTGCCCGTCATTACTCCTGCTATGACTTGGGCAGTGTCGTTGTTATAGATGGCCGCTTCTGCTTCGGGTCGGCTTGCCCGGGGTAGTACCACCCGACCCACAGAAAACCGACGTGAAGTAAGATTGCTTGCATTGGGCGTTTCTTTCGGTCTGTGAGAGTGCCGGAGGCCCACCACCCCTCCTCCCCCCTCTCCTTCACCCCTCCCTCCCTCTCCTTCCTCCTCTCCTCCCCAAATACAGGCTGGCAACGCACTTGCGACTCCCTTGGTTTTGCTAGTATCTATGGACGGTAGTGATCACTTAATATCAGGTGACCCAACTGTTCGTTTGCCTCCTATGATATAAAAAAAAGTGTGTTGTGTACACGCGTTAGAAGTTATACTTCTTTGGCGTAACAAGATAAAAATCTTTTCAAAAATTTTATCTTTCGCCTTATTTTACGTTTGTAGAAAAAACGACACTAACAATAGAAAAAAGGTATTTAATACATTGAAAGTTTTACTACAAAGAAACAAAATGTTGACTATAGCTAACTTCAGGGTGTCGGTTTTTCGTGAGGGTGTGTGCGCGCATCGTAATAACTTCAGGGTGTCGGTTTTTCGTGACGGTGTGTGCGCGCATCGTAATAACTTCAGGGTGTCGGTTTTTTGTGACGGTGTGCGCGCGCATCTTAAAAGCTTACTGTCATCATTTTGTCCCTAACGCGCCAAAAGAAGTATAACTTCAATAATTCGATTAGCAATTTTGGTCGCATGAAATTGATTCTTCCACGGTTAAAATATATAAATACGAAATTTCATTTTATTAGAATTAATTTCAAAATTTTTCTTTTACGGGAGGTAAAACACAGGTACATATCTTTGAAGTTGACTTTTAATAAAAGTAAAAGATGAGTAAATGTGGGCAAAGGCAGTAGATTCAAATGCATTATACCAAGATTCTCGATCTTTCAATTTTCATTTTCCACCTTTAAAAGTTGATTTTTCCAAAAATTAAAAGGTAGGCAAACGTGAGCAAACGACATACTTCAACTCTTGAGATTTTCGATTTAAATTTTTTTTTTGTACGTTGGCCTACTGTTTTTATTCTTCCATAATTTATTTTTTATAGGGGTGGACACAAAAATTTAAAGATGGGCAAAAATGGGCCATCGATGGCCAAACACTCAAATACGATTTTCAAATTCTTATGCGAAAAATGGGAGGCCAACTTCCCGGAGCTACTGTAGTAGTAGGCGCGTAGTACTTTCTGATAAACGCCAAGAATTGTAGCTTGCTCTTATATAGCCTTCCTTAACAAATAAGCAATAAAATGCAAAGATAATTTGTCATATTTCATTGATATTTCCATAGAGTAATGCGTTAAAAGGCAAAAAAATCTCTGTGGTTTTTTAATAGATATAGCTAGACAACCTCAGATTTTGTTTTTAAATCTATGTAATTTTAGAGCTTCCAACTTTGCAAAGGTTCAGAGTAACGATATCTTAAGTTGATTACGATGAAAACTTGTTTGAGCTCTGGAAATCAATTACGTCTTGCCAAAAATGAACGATTGCGTAAAAGATAAAAATCATTAAAAATAAAGACGATAATATAATATATATAAAAAACGTATTATTCAAATTTTATAACAGACCAACGTTTGATCTGTGTATGATAAAAATATATAGTCTAATTATATCAGGAAAAACACCGATATATTTTTGTATGTCTACCTTCACTCGCATTATGCGTTAACTACTGAACTGAATTAATTGTAAATTGGCATATTAGCAGGTTATTTTACTCTGTGAATGTACTCGACATAAAATTTTCAAAGGGGTAATAAAATATTTACAATGCGAACAAAGTTGTGGATACCAGTCGGTTAGCCAACAGCATTGTTAAAGGCTTGAATCTAATGTGGCTGCAACGTTATGACGAGAAACAGAAGTGTTGAGTGCGCAATGTGACCTTGTCGTGTGACATTGGCGCGACGCGAGGCGGACGCTTCCTGTTATCTCATTTGCGATACTCCTCGCGACCGGCATTAATCACTATTGGAACAAAGAATGTCCACTCACGGCAATTGTAATTAACACGCGTCGGCCTTGACGGTATCATATCTTCACTGCGGTCACCATAACATACTACGTCACAATGGACTTTATTAACTACATCTGGATTTAAACTGGAATGTTTACCTCGGTCATTGTTTTAATTATTAATGTTGTTTATGTTGATCTGAAGACTAGGAAGTAAATATGATCATTTATTAATTCATTTTACAATTATACTACATCTTATTAGGTAGGAATTGAACTGATGATTGCCTAGTTGAACAGACATCTACAATCTTTTACGATCGGATGAATACGAATAAATTCTGGTTACTTATTATTGCAACTATCTTTCACGTAAACCTTTTTTGTGAATTGATTTTGAAATGATTTTCATAATTGGGTGTCAATATAAAATTCTTTTTATACTATTAGATAATGGAATTATTTTTGGAAAAATCTAACATGGCAAAAGCAGAGTCCCGAACAATTATGTCTTTGAATACTTAACGTATTTTAATGTTAAACTAGAAATTTTACAAATAACGGAACAAAGAATTGTAATTATTCGTTATTTTCAAGAGGGGGTACAAAATGTTACAAATTTTTAGTACAAAATATATAATATTTCATTTATCGTCAAGTACGTGGTCAAGCCATATGAAACGAAATGAATAATTGCAGTATGTAATGTAGGTATATCAACAGACAATGAACGCATCGCCCTATCATAAGGAAAAAGGTATAATAATTTAAGAAATATTATAGGTACAATGAAGTTTATGTGATCAATTATTGAATTCTCATTGAATTAAATATTGCTCCATTGTTAGAACTAATTAGATTTATAGTTGATTTTATTTGAAAGTATGAAAAGAAGACAGATGCGGTGTGAGTCATATCCAACAGAACATGCATAAATTATAGATTAAAAAGTGAATGCTATTAGAATAGATTTCATAATGGGATGAGAATGATTATTGTGATACTCAAGTTTGTTACAAAACTCGTGGAAAACGCACCACGCGTCTTAAAGGTAACGGTATGAATCGAGAAAAGGAGACAATGTAGGTACAGGGCAAGTGTAACGTCACAGCAACGAGTGCGCATTGACCACGGTATAAACATGTTTACCGGCGCGGCGTGTGTTCACAAAGTTCAAGGCCCTGGCTGACGACTGTCCGACTGTCTGTGTAGGTAGGCAGTAAGCGCGAGCAGGTACCTTATTTGTTTACCTTATTTTATTAGAATACATTATTTGGCATTATTTGTTTTATATGCATTTGGAGTCTTATAGTTTTTGGATACAGGGTATAAAAAATTTAAATATGTATAATTATTTAAATTGATACTGGGGTTCTTGGTTCCACTTTTTTTTAAGTTTCCTAAAGTAATATAATAGAACATTTGTCTTAGATGAAATAGTGAGCTCTTAGACACATAACTCACATTTGGTCGTTGATTCAGTGGACGAGTATGTAAGGAGTAAGTATTTTGGGAAGCATTAAATACTCTAAGCTTACTCAGCTATAGCTAACATGATGCTACGATAAAACCAGGACTGCATACGTCTGACTAGCTTTCATGGCTTAACTACAGAACCTTTTATCATAAAACTTTGTATAAACAATGACAGGAGTACAGAGAAGGTCATAGGGTACTTTTCAGCTAGAAAAAAAGTATTGTTCCTGAGGAATATGTCAAATCTACATTTACGTCAGCAAAGCCGCGGGCAAAAGCTAGTAGTTTTATAGGGTTCTAGGGAACTCTGGCAACTATTAAATTTTGCCTCTAAAATTTCATTTTTTAATTATCTTTAATTATCCTTCTACTTCTAAATCTTGTAAGAGCATCAGGGAAAGGAAAGCATCTAACTCTCTCCGTTTTTTTTTTTCGAATTGACTACGCAATTGGCAAGGTCTTAACAGATTCACCGGACTACCACTCTAAACAACTGAACTGATTGCGATGAGACCTTTATTGGCGGTTGGAGGAATTTTTAGGTTATTATTTAGACTATATATAATTATACTTTTCTATAGAGGCTTAGTAGTAAAGAATAATGATAAAATTAAGAAGTAATCTAACATCAGTAAAAGGGTTATAGAGATTATTAGACAGAAACCATTACATGAAATGTTTGAAGTGTGCCGGTGATAAGTGGTAAGCATAGAATTACTGCGAAAGTGTTCTAACTTCATACATAACTATACGAATGTACTATACACCTGCATACTTAGATAAGTTTATTTTTATTATTATAAAAACTATAATACGAAATAGCACCTTAAGTGTTTTGAAAATTGAAAACAATCTAATAATTCAATATTGTTCCTTGTCATTAGCACAACAATAAAACGTGACACAAGTACACTCACGTGTAACTAGGAGCTGCCAACAATATCTCCCCGTCTTTTTTGTCAGCCCATTTTACTTACAGAATGTAGATGCCTGGTATACATTTATACAATCGCACGGTTAGGTGGCCTCGACTTCCTAATACATTATTTAATTTCATTATTTTGAATCCACGATGACTATATAGGTGGCGAAATGGACGAAGGCGTGTTGAAACTTTTCCCTGAGTTTGAGCAAAATATCGTTAGAGCAATTATGACGATAATGAGTGTAACGAATTTCCAAGTATTTATCTAGGTACGACCGCTTTGTCGATGCTTTTTAGAAGTGTTCTAGTAAATACATAGGATCAAGGCAAGGTGCCTATCTAGATTTAATTTACTATTATTTTTGACTACTTCGACTACACTAACCGAAATTTCTTTATACTGGGTTATACATAAATATTATTTTATCTATACTAATATTATAAAGAGGTAAAGTTTGTGACGTTGTAGGGGGTAATCTCAGGAATTAGTGGTCCGATTTGAAAAATTATTTCAGTGTTATACGAGTATAGCTCATTTATCAAGGAAGGTTATAGGCTATATATCATCACGCTAAGACCAATAGGAGCGGAGCATCAATGAAGAATGTTTCAAAATTTTTTTCCTCTTGGAAATTCCGCTGCGTGTTAGCGTTAGCCCAAAGTAACTATTCCACGCGGACGAAGTCGCGGGTAGAGGCTAGTTAGTTATATACAGATAGATTGCAAATATAAACAAGTGTACACTACAGTATCTACTATATATATCATTACATAGTATAAAACAAAGTCCCCTACCGCGTCTGTCTGTCTGTCTGTTCGCGATAAACTCAAAAACTACTGAACGGATTTTTATGCGGTTTTACCAGTGGACAAAGTGATTCATGAGGAACGTTTTGGTATATAATTTGTCATTTGAATTTTTTCATAATCAGGGCGTGACAACGTCTGCCAGGCCCGCTAGTATAGGTATAAATGAGATAAAATAGCCCAGTAGCTTTTTCTCCGTTTTACTTTTACCTATGTGACCAATATTACTCATAAAAACAATTTGGAAACAGATTTTTTTACCTTCTTTCGAAACCTAGCAACTGAATGGATTATGATCGAATTACGACCACTAGTATGAATATAAAGAAACAAAAAAACATTTTAATGGTTATGAAAATGGAATTACACTCAGATTGTGAGGGTAAAAACCTTGCTGCATTCGCTCTTGATGACATTATGATGCCTTGCACTCTGTGGTAAAACAAATGAACTTAGTAACCATGACACTTCAAACAATGTATATTTGGCGAGACTTTAGTCCGTCATGTAATAGATTTAATTTTTTATTCTTGGTCTTGAGTTATTTGATGATATTCTGCTAAATATAATTTGGTCACTGTACACAACTGGAATGGTTTAGAAATAACATCTAACATGAATTCTGAGATTGTCCAAAGTTCAACAGTAATAAACTCTAAAATACTAAAAAGTTACATACTTAATTTCGGCGATAATAATCATTATTAACGAAGATTGGTTGCTAAGGAAGAAGAGAAAGAAGAGGGAGAATATTTTACAAAAAGTTTTCGTTTTGACTTAGAAAAACATTTTAATACACACTAAGTAAGTAAGTAGTTTTATTAAGTAATCTACGGTGAAGTACAAATCTGTGTACGATTGTTCTAGCAACATCACTAAACCTTTTAAGGACATATTATACATACGCGCATTTAATTAAATTAAATATAGTTTAGGTGCTTTATTCACGAAGAACATATTATGTTAAAGACTTATTATTACACAGTTTACATTGTATAAAAAAGGTCGACTTCCAACATACTGCTTCATGTTTCGCACACCTCATGTTAGTAAAATAATTTTAGGAAAAAAAATTGAAGGTCGAACGTACATTAGCATTGACCTTGGTTTCATTTCCAAACTCGAGAATTGATCTCGGACGTAATTTCCATTACAATGGATTTGTGATTTAGAATTTGTATGCACACCTGAATAAATACGTGTTTCAGTGATTGAGGTACGCAATTTTATACGCAACTCAAGGTTATATTAAACGTGTACATATATTAATTATAATGACAATGTTATTGAAAATGAAGCGTTATTCGTGTCGTTAGGAACATTAGTCAATTAATTCACCGTACCTATATATTTAACTTATGTTCCTTATATATATATATATATATATATATATAGTATAAAACAAAGTCCCCTACCGCGTCTGTCTGTTCGCGATAAACTCAAAAACTACTGAACGGATGGATCTTTATCGGGTTTTCACCAGTGGATAAAGTAATTCATGAGGAACATTTTGGTATATAATTTGTCAAGGTTTTTTTTTATTATCAGGGCAGGACATCGTCCGTCGAGCCCGCTAGTATATATATATATATAGATGTTCAAGGATATCAAAAATAAATCTAGCTTTTCGAAACAGTTAATTTACATAAAGATTAGCACATCTGAACGTTGCAGACTAATTCCGGGCTAATCTTCCGCGTTGAATTGCTTATGATATCACATATCTTCAATACTACCTTCATATAATCCCGGGGTATATCTAGACACGCGGAAGCGTGTCAAGCCAAGTTTAAGCTATGGTTAGTGCATGCTACCATGTGTAATTACACGAACCATTTGAAACCATTCTTCACCCCTTCATATCTCAAAAACTATTCAACATAAATATGTCAAATTCGGCCCATGTATTGAGACTTGCGAGATATATGTGTGCTCCAAATTTTATAGACACACATCCAACAGTTATTCAAGTATTAACGTCCAAAAATCGTCATTATTATCACTGACTGACCTATAGACCTAATTTCTAAGCTAGTTCCAGATGACCTAGAAAGTTCAAATTTGGCATCCAGATAGGTAGTTGGATGAATACAAAGGATAAAATCAGAAACTAGTATTTTTTATCACCTTTATATATAAATTTCTTTTGTACGTGTGTATATCACTGAACTCCTCCTAAACGGCTGGACCGATTTTGATGAAATTTTGTGTGCGTGTTCCAAAGGATCCGAGAATGGTTTAGATTTACAATTGGACCCGGTAGGTGGCGTTGCAGTTGAATTTTAGATTTTTTTATTATCATGACAGGATAACGCCCACCCGGGCCGCTAGTTTTATTATAAAGCTTTCAATTAATTGATTCTATAAGGAATACTTATAACAGTACTTACAATTACTTATAAATAAGAGTATAGTTTAAGGTAAGAGTGTGGTTCATAAGCTTATATAGATATTATAGGACGAGTTTCGTATTTATTCTGTTATTAACTAGCATTTACAATTGGAGATTAACAAAAACCATTTGGTATTAATTTTACTATTAATTAATAAGTACTAATAATTTCTGTACAAAAAGCAATGATATTCCATCAAAAACAAATGTGAAATGAGAGTCAAGTTCAATATTATGATTTATGCCTTGGTTGTTGACTTCAACGACAAAAGAAGTAAGTATTAATAGGGTGCCAAGTTCAATGGTCAGTCCTGAAATTTATTTATAACATAAAATTATAATAAAATATCATTTCTGCTTATAACTTGGGATAATATTGTAGCCTAAGCTCTTACGCGGCTAGTGGCAAGCGGAAATTGTATTTTAAGTTATTATAACATATCTCATGTTGTTATAAATAAATTTCAGGACTGATCAATGAACTTGGCACCCATTTAGATCTCACTTCTTTTGCCGACGAAGTCAGCAACCAAGGCATATATCATAATATTGAACTTGGCTCTGATTTCACATTTATGTTTTTGATGGGATCTTTATATTCTCCTTGCTTTTGTCCGCGGCTCGCGTTCTAATGAAATCTGTCATTATTGTGTGACAAACGCTTCTAAAAGATGGAATATGTAATAGATTTTTGTCCATAGTTTTCATTTAACGCTTACCGTCTAACGTCTAACGTCTAACGTCTAACGTCTAACGTAACCGTCAAGGATAAAACATTAAAAAATATATTTTACGAATATTTGCTGGATTTAAAATGGATTAGGTCATTGTTATTGTACTGGCTTCCTGTCTATACATAAGTAGACGTTACCTTCACACAAGCGGGTTGAGGTCGTTACGACTTACCGCAACTACAAGAATACAATTATTACTACTGATATAGAAATTATACTGATTGTTGAAGTATCAAAAATTTTTTTATGGTATAGCAGGCAAACGAACAGGTGGGTCACCCGATGTTAAGTGATCACCACCGTCCATAGACACCAGCAACACCAGGGGAGTCGCAAGTGCGTTGCCAGCCTGTGTATGGGGGAGTGGGTAGCGATAGAGAAAGGGGGAAGGGAAAATGAGAAGGGAGGTGGGCCTCCGGTGCTGTCACTGAACGAACGAAACGCAACAATGCAAGCACTGTTACTTCACGTCGGTTTTCTGTGAGAGGTGGTAGTACCCCGGGCGAGCCGACCCATTCATGCTGAAACTACTAATAGCTACAGCGTGGCTCTACCACCTACAATCTAATGTATGTAAATCTAACGTATCTGTACTTATTAGATTTTTGTGAAAAAAAATATTGTAGGTGTCTTATTAAGTATTATTAATCTCGTATTAAGTTATAAAATATATTTCAATCATTTTTAGAAATGTCTGCCTGTCTGTATGTTTATTTGAAAACGCATCAATGCTAAAGTACCACGTTAACGATAAAACGTCACCACGGAAATCATAAAACATATCCTCGAGTATTATTTATTATTGGTTTACTTAACATCGGTTCACTCAAAGAAAAGTTATTGTAATTATAATAACGACGTGGCTTAAGTACGAGAGAAAAGTGGATAAATAAATGGATTTAATACACTCAGACGATTTTATTAGTCACTGTTTTTTTATATTACGTTCCACGCGGACGAAGACGCGGGCACAGCTAGTCGATTATAAAATGTAAGTTAGTATTTATTGCAATATTTAAAATACTTGAATGAATGAGTGAATCCTTTATTGCACTTTTGATTTGTACACTGGCGAGCTTAATGCCATAAGGCATTTTCTTCCAGCTAACCAGCGATATTGATGTTAAGCAAAACTTTTGTAGGTAGTGCCCTATATAGACAAAACAGAAGAAAATGGATAAATAAATATATACATGTATACAATATTATAATAAAATAAATACATATATATATATACTTGTTCCCATAAAAACTGAAACATCTATGCGGATATCAGATTAGGGCTTAAACAATATATGCTTAGAGCCTCGACACCAGCACGTCACAGTGAGGAGGTGCGCGGGCGCGGGTGACGGGCGCCGGTGACCCTGACTCTTGAAATAGTCTTCCGTATTAACGCCGGCAGCAAAAATATCGCATGATGTTCTTACAAGGCCGCCTATACAACACCCCCGGCTTTCCATACACGGAAATAAAACTGCCAAGCAGACTGTTGATTTTGTTATGAAATTAACGCGTCATTTTATTAACATTATTTATTCTTATCTATATACATAACAAAAATGAAGTGTCTGTATGTAATATCAAAATAGATTTTTTTGACTGATTGGGAATGAAACTATACACGCTTCTGATAACAAAAATGCAATTTTTTAAAATTTTTGTCGTTCTGTATGTCTGTTTGTTCCGGGTAATCTCCGAAACGGCTTGAGCGATTTTGACGGGAATTTCACTGGAAGGCAGCTAAAATTACAGCGAGTTATTTAGTTTATTTTAATTTAGACTAGCTGTTAACCGTGGCTTCGCCCGCAGTGCTATCTCCAAAACGGTTTGACCGATTTTCAAGGGACTTTCACTGGCAGATAGCTAAGCTTATAAAAAATAATTTAGGCAATTATTATTTATACTAGCTGTTAACCGTGGCTTCGCCCGAAGTGCTATCTCCAAAACGGTTTGACCGACGTTCACGAGACTTTCACTGGCAGATAGCTGACCGTATAAAAAGTAATTTAGGTAATTTTGATTTATATTAGCTGATAACCGTGGCTTTGCCCGCAATGTTATCTCCAAATCGGTTGGACTAATCTTCACGAAACTTTCACTGGCAGGTAGCTGTCAATATAAAAAGTAATTTAGGCAATTTTAATTTATACTAGCTATTAACCGTGGCTTCGCCCGCAGTGCTATCTCTAAAACGGTTCAACTGATTTTTATGGAACTTTCACCGACAGATAGCGGACATTATAAAAAGTAACTTAGTCTATTTTAATTTAGACTAGCTGTTAATCGTGGCTTCGCTCGCAGTGCTATCTCCAAAACGGTTTAAAGGATTTTCACGGGACTTTTACTGGCAGCTAGCTGACCTTATAGGAAGTAATTTAAGTTATTCTATTTTAGACTGGCTGTTACCTGCGACTTCGTCCGCATGAAATGTAGCAATAATATGTTGTTCACTGTAAACATGTGCATAAGATGTGCGTTGTACTAGACTCCAAAAATAAATATAATTGAAATTCATACATCTGTATCTATGTATGTAAGTTGAATTATATTGTACTTTTGATCATTTTGTCAAGCCATTTTTTTTATTTAGCGCGCTTTCGCCTACATAACTAAAAAAATATAGTAACATATAAGAATATTGTATCGAGTTCAATAAGCACTATTTAAATTGTCGGATACTAAAAGCTACTTACAGAGATATAAAGTTTTATAACTTGATTTATATTTATGCAAGATATCAAGATATTCGTTGTTTACAATTCAAGATTATAATTATGAGCAGTAATTCTTAAGATAGAAGGGGTCTTTCTAATTAGATATTAGACCATAAATGTATTACTTATTGGCAATATGGTGATATTATATCATTATAATAATTTTTAAGTCATTGTTTTATTAGTTCCTTATACAGTGTAAGTGAGCACTGAGGTAGTTATATGGTGGCTCTAGGTTCCAAATATGTTGCTGTTGATAAACGTCATTTGACACACTGTTAGTATTTATTGTCGTACTTACAATTGTTTTTAAAGAGGATTTCTATAATTGTACATAGTCTCTCAATTTTATACTTCTTTAATACAATTTTAAAAAACGCGTGCGTAGCTGCGTGTACTGCTAGTTATAAAATAAAACGTTTTTTGTAATTTTCGTTTGTTGACCTCCATATCTGTAAGAAAAATATGGCTTATACGACCTTCATAAACACAAGAGACAGTAAAGACAATTTTTCTTATTATTTTGCACATATAACGGTAGGTCCATCAATTTTTAATAATATAAGTACACAATATTTAAGTTTGTCAATATGATATGGTATGATATGATGTGACATGATGCAACGTGATGCGATGCGATGTGATGTGATATAATCATATATGATTTGATACATGACACGACACGATATATGTATGACATTATACGATTCGATATTTCATATATAATGTCATGTTTGTATGTTTGTTAGATTTATATTAAATTAACATTTCCACGGATCTGGCCTAGTTGTAATGTCTCAACTCAGTTTTTCGGTAGTGCTGCATATAAAATTAATTGTAGACAACGGGCTCATTCATTATATAGGTATTAACATTTTGTTACAGTTCTTAAATTATGCATAGTGTAGGTAGCTATTTGTTATTAAAGCAAAAATATTTAAGTTTATTGAAAAATCATAAATGCCGATAAAATGTACCATTTTAGTAGTTATATAACATGTTTTATCATAGCATATGGTAAAAAATATATTTAAAAAAATATTTATGTGTTTGGTTTATTTTGAGTTATATATGGAAGTTTTACGGATTCGAATTACGATTTTAAAATGCGATTTTAAATTTTAAAATTTTATTTGTATATGTACATATACAATATGTTATGCTAGTTTACAACACTTTTCGATTGTGAATCCTATAACAATTTTAACAGTAAATTTTCTTATGTTGTGGAGTGGCAAACCTGACATAAAGTGGTCGCCCCAGCTTAGGGCAATGTACAACCAACTACACAGGATCGCATTATTGAGGGCAATCCCATAAGCAAACTTGGTACAGGTTCTACCTGTTTAATAGCTTTCAACACTCTTCATTCTCTTTCCATTCAGATTTTATATACTATATGAAAACGTACAGATTCTATCCAATATTCTATCACGCCGTGGTTGTCTCTAAATATGACTACATTTATAATGTATCACAATAGTTCCACTTTTTATATACTTACTAGTGTATTGTCATGTTGACGATCCTAAAATAAATAAAATAAAATAAATAAAATTCTCGGT
Source organism: Antheraea yamamai (assembly GCA_036509395.1). NCBI lineage: Eukaryota > Metazoa > Arthropoda > Insecta > Lepidoptera > Saturniidae > Antheraea > Antheraea yamamai. Next base: position 10,741,698 of record AP028433.1, read on the forward strand.
ACACAAACATTTTACTAATAACAAGCGTATGGAGAGTTTTAAATATTGCATTTGGCTCCATACCTACTTTGTGTAATGCAATCACAGCGATTCGGTTCCTTTATCACCCCACTCCATTTTAATATCGCAAAATATTGTACAATGTATTGGCGCCAAAATGAGAAAACTCAATGAATAATCATATAAAAATAACATATTCCAAATTCAAACATAATATTTGGTTAATTTTTAATTGTAACTGTATTTATGGCCAGACTAAGTAGAGTTTTGAATATGTTCGGAAATAAAATAAAAAAATTAAACCAAAATCTAAAATATTTTATTCAATTTAGATCCTGAGAAGGCGCTTATGAACATCAAAGCACATCTAATAGCATTTTTTGGATTAACTAGGAGCTGTTCTTAAATTACACTTAACGTCAAAAAGGAATTAGTAGTAGGCTTTTTACTAAAGCTGCAAGTTACAGTGTTTAATACCGCGTTTGGGCTACTGTATTTCGACCTTAAGGGTTTTGTTAGTAACACTCACATGTACACGAGCTATAACAACTCAGTCCTCGGAAGTAACAATCTATTACTAACCACAAGCCTGCCATCAGACGAAGGTTGGTTATACATCATAACTATGAACTGTAATGACCACTTAAATAAAAAAGAGTATTTTTTACTTCGCTTCATATGAATATATTATCCTTATTATAATTATATTTTTCATCATAAAATGTCGACATATTTTCTCGAACACGTCATGACCTTGCATGAGATTACAATATTACAAGCGTGTAGTATATTTATATGTATATATTGGTATCTTGCGCATGTAAAATAGTAAATCACTCCCGGAACGCAGAGCTGCTGTAAACACACTGCCCACACTTTGCAAAAAAAAACTCGTTCGCTAAAAAGTACGCTTTGAAAACCTTGGATGAAAAAAGCAAAAGATGAAAAACACTGAGTATTCCTGCCTAAACTTAAAACTGAAATTATGAATGTCCAAGTCATATAAACCGCTGTGATGTTGTTGTGGTTTCTTCAAAAATTCGGCTTACTTTTAAGTAACTACACTAATATATAAGACTAGCTGACCCGTGTCCACTTCGTTGGGCGGTAGTAGGCATTGTCAAGCTACAACTTTTCTCTAGAACTCAATCATATATCTCTCATCGTTAAGGCAGCGTTCGTAAGAAACGTTTTCGTTCGACCACTTTTTTTCCGACTCTCCAGATATTACCCCCTACAACCTCACAAAGTTTACCTCTTTATAATATTAGTATAGATAAAATAATTACTTAATAGCTTCTGCCCGCAACTTCGTACGAGTGGAATAGTTATTTTGGGCTAAGACGCAGCTCTCAAAGCTCTCAAAAGGAAAAAATATCCCGATTTTAAAACATTTTTCATTGTTGCTCCGCTCCTATTGGTCTTAGCGTGATGATATATAGCCTATGACACTCACAAAACGTGGCTTTCTATTGGTAAAAGAATTTTCAAAATCGGTGTAGTAGTTCCTGAGATTACCCCCTACAACGTCATAACGTCACAAACTTTACCTCTTTAGAATATTAGTATAGATTTAGATTTTATATAGGAATTGTTTTAGTTACGTTTGACATTCCATGTAGATCTAAATTACCCATTTCAGAATATGAATTTAATGATATGTTACAAGATATTTACAGATTTGATATCACTCACAGAAAGAGAAAATCGATGGATACCTGTGTCATCATCGGGGTGGGTCGATAGTCTTGGTATAATGAAATAGATTTTCAGTTTAGATATCATGTATGTATGCTTTAATAAATCGACATACAGGTACGTCAATGGTTATAAATAAAATTAAAAACATATTGTTTATCTTCGTTCATTGATTGTGATTGCTTTAAACAGCGATAGTGGAATGTAAATTGTAGTTTGAATAATATGTACGTAACAGTAAATGGGTAGTTCTTTCAGATGACCTTGAATGAAATTGGAATTTCTTTCGTACTAGTTGTATTCTGCGACTTCGGTCGCGTGAAATTCAAAAACAACACTGTTCAGTGTAAAGGTGCGCGCGGTATTGGGTATTGCTTCTTTTGTTTATTTTTTTATTATGTTTGTGAAACCCCATTTTTTTTCTAAAATTACTCCTTATAATATTAACTATCAGCCTGTGAAGTTTCGTCAAAATCGGTCTAACTATTTTGGAGATAAGCCGGTACAAACACATTTTTTTTTATTATATTTAACGTATTTGTGCTTTCATATCCATTTAGTAAAAATATGTTATTTTGACATTACAAATAGAAACTTCAAGTTTATTTATTTATTCATATCAATAACTTATTTTTAAAAGGTTTAATAAATTTGGAAGATGCGGAAGGATTTATATTTTAACGCATTGTGTTTAAATGCATTTTATTAGCGCTTATACGATCATTGATCACGTTGCATCAATATTAAGTACGCACGCAGCATTACACGTGTGCGGTGATAACTGCATCTGCGTCGTAGTCAAAACACGTCACAGTTACGAACGCCTGCATTCTACAATGTTCAAACATTGTAGAGACGTCTCTCCCTCTGAAGCATGTTAAAATAATAAACGCATTGTAAATAATAAACTTATGGCATCATGATTTGAAATCGAAAATCCACAAGGTCAAATGAATTTATTTTTATTAATTTCTTTTATGCCAAAAGGCAACAAATAAGCAGACGACCCATCTGATGGAAAATGGTTACCGTTGCCTATGGACAACTGCAATACCAAGGTCGTGTTACTGACCTTAAAGGCGCGTTTCAGTCCCTTTTTGAAAAGAACCCATATCAAAGCCCTGAGGAAAAACTGCGCTGGGGAATCCATTCCACAACGCTAGCGTACGCATAAGGAAGGTTCTAGACATCCTCACGTAGGTCGCCATTTTGCTAGGTTTTAAGGTGTGCAGGTGAGCAGCCAGCCAGCGACGGCAGGTGCGTGTATGAAATGGTGAAGAGGGCACCATATTAAAGAATTCCTCAGAACACTCTCCATTGTACATGCGGTAGAATACACATAGTGAGCTAATGTATCTACGAAGTTCTAAAGCCTCTAGTCCACATGTTAATTAATTTTCTTAGCCAAAGTAGCACATCAACATTTTTCTAAAAATTAAATAAAAATAATAAATATTTTATTTAATTGAGGCCCTGAGGAGACATTTTCTATCGTCTTTTCGGAAAATATCCCAGTTTTCGAATCGAGTGGACAACAAATACTAATTATTTATTCTTCTAATATTATTATTTCAACTCCACGAGTATTATTTAAAATCATTAATTTATATAGTAATATAAATTTTAGACGCCACTATAATTAGGGTAATGATCCGTCCTTTAATAATAACATTTCGACGATAAAACTCGTTTTACTAATTTCTATAGTTGACGTAGTAAATGTTCCATAGAATAATCTTTGTGGTTCCTGATGACAAAGTAACGCCCCCATTATTATCTTCAAGTCAAGGAAGTCTTTGTTCAGCAAAATGACGAAAAACAAAGCTGGAAAAAAATGAATCTGCGATATTGTTTACAATAATAATAATAATATGAATTTCGAAAATGAGCATCAGATAGTGATTTTTAGTCCTATAGAAAATGCGCTCAATATTTTATTTTAGAATGTACATGAAAAATATATAAAAGGAAACTCTACATATGTATATAATCGTTTCGTTAAAAATATCTCTTAAATCTCGAATTGCTACGTTTTTAAAATGAGAAAGTTCACTGAGCCCGACCTTTATTTGTCTTTGCTTGTCGTTTCTCAGAATGTTAAGAAATTAAACTTTAAAGAGGGTCTAAAGAAGACGATAAATCGACAAGATCCGAGTGTCACAAAAAGCGTGAAATGCAGGCCACTGACCGCGAAAAAACATCTTAACTAGTTTCGTATTTCGCTGAAACACAACAAATCGGATAGTTTTATGCAAGCTTCTAGCAAGTCCCTCATGTCCATTAGACGACATATTTTGTTACTAGTACGCCACACTATAATACGCTTTCATACACCAAACTAACGTTCAGTATTAAGAAACGATTTTTAATTTAATAAGTATATCGATTTTATGTTGTATACGTCACGTGGCTCTTAACGAATAACATAGAATATATTTCTGAAACGACGAGAAAGTGTGAAACCGAACTGATAGAACGGAAAGAGGATTGCACGGATATAAAAAAGTCCCACAGCATCGTTTCTGTCTTTTTTTTTGTTTTTAGTTCAGTAGAATAATATTCAAGATCCTGGTGGTGTTTTTATACATATACTTGTATACAAAAACCGGTATATATCCGATTTCAGTTTTACACCTTAATTGAGAGCACAAGCAGCGCCGGCGCGTGCAGTTGGCCGCGCGGCCTAGTGCCCTGACCCACATAGTATATGATTGTATGTAGATTTTGTAAGTCACAAGTTAACCGACGTAGAGAGTAGTAATGACAGCATCCATCCGTTTTCTCTGCTTATTAGACTATTGTCGACATATATGTTGCGGCACACCCTTGCCATCAGAGAAATATCAACAGCATTACTTTGATAAAACCAGGTAGACTTTCTGTCCTACTGACCAAGAAACCCGATGATCAACTAACTATATCTAAAATTAATAATACGTATAATGCATGTTAATCTTTCTATTGCGTGAATATAACTTTGCTATGCATATAATAAGAATGTACATCATTTTTAGAAATGTATGTCTGTCCGTTTGTTTGTTTGAACACGCGTTACTACTAAAGTACTGCGTTCACGGCAAAACCCCACCAAGGAATTCATAAAGCATATCCTCGAGTAACATTTGCGTTTCCTTAAGATTGGTTCACTCTATCAAAAGTTATTGTAATTTTAATGACGACGCGACTTAAATACGATAGAAAAATAGATAAGTAAATTGACGTAATATATTCAGATGATTTTATTAGTCACTGGTTTTATTACATTAGATTCCACGCAGACAGAGTCGCGGGCACAGCTAGTTCAGTGGTATAATTATTGTCTAGAAAAAAAAGCTCGAAAACAATTCACGTAAATTCCGTGTTTCGTTTAGAGAAAGTAAACGTTAATATGTAAACGTTATAATAATGGACTAACTTAGATAGTCAAAGTTCAGCTATAATAGTTTTAAGGATGAAGTCGAGAGGACTCCAGCAGTAAGATCGCCCGCAAATATATTTGATTGGTCTAGCAACAGAATTTCAAAGATTTCTATCGTGAGTCCATAGCAGGAATCAGGCCGTACATCCGGACATTTTCCAAATACACCAATTAATTAAATTATGACAATTACTATTATCATGACATCATAGTTTATACATTTCATAGTGTCATAATATAAATTCTATAAAACCGTGATTCTGTCTGAATTTAGCCGAAATATGTAATAAACAAATATGATATAATAAAATAACAAATATGAAAACATATTAATAAAGAGATATTACACATTGTATGATTTCTATAAAATTGGATAATTTTCGACAAATTGTTAAAGGGCTGGAATTGAGAACTACGAATTTATAGAGACTGAAATAAAGATGCGTAATAAATTAACGACATTCATATAAAATACAGTGTAAAGTCTTTATAACGAATTTCAAGGGACCGAGCATTTTCTCTCGTTATAAAAAGTTTTCGACATATGGAGGGAAGAGAAAAATTAAAGTAAAATAAGCTTTGTGGTATACCAACCAAATTGAACTAATTTCTACATCATAGAACGTTTTTCGTTATAACGAACAACGTTATAAAGAGTTTACACTGTACTTATAAAATACATAATTTAAAACTAAAAGACTAATCCAATAAACACACATAACATTTCATGAGCTCCAGCGTTATTAGTGCGTAAGTGAAACAAAAAAGAGTGAGTGTATGTCTAATGACAATATTTAGATTCCTTCAATTTTGAACGTAGAGATTCAGTACAGCATTTTTGTATCATTCCTCTTAGTTTGCTGGATATAAATATGTATTGAGCTATTTAATATTAGTAACATATCATTTTCTGAATACTTAACACAATTATCACTCAATCTCTCAAACATTTTCAAAAATTGCTATGTAATTGTACATACGAGTACATTAGCGAGGAAGGCGGACGTTATCCCGCAGTTATTATAATAATAATAAAAAAAAATTTAAAAAACCATGACAAACTATACGGTTAAACCTTCCTCATGAATCAGTTTATCTACTGATGAAAACCGCATGAAAAACCGTTTGTAGTTTTGGGGGTTATCGCGAACAGACAGACAGACGTAGCAGAGGACTTTGTTTTATACTATGTACCGACATAACAATGATAATGAAATACCCGAAAGTAACCTGTTTGGCGCGTCATATCGTAATTGTTTGTCGTATCTATGGTTGTGACTAATTATTGCCTAACTAAAAAAAAAACACTAGAATAACTAAAAAATTATACCCAAATTAGTATCCATTTCCATATGAACATTATTATAACATTGTTAAAAAACGTAGAACAACGTAATAATCGATTCGGATCTCCTAGTAACCGTTAGAAATTGGCAATTTAGCATTTTCAGTGCTAAAACACGTGCTATGTATGCATGAAACATACACGCATGTAGGGTTTCTTATCGAAACTCAGAACAATGAAATTTATGACAAATAAAATACTTTACGAGAGTTTTTATGTTTCGCTTACCCTCTACAAAGCAATAAACGTTAGACGTTAGTACCTACAGAAAAAAACACAGCCATGAAAATCCTAATACGTTTGAAATGGTATAATTATTTATATTATTAATATGCAGTAACGTCCATATATCGCTTGTCTGTACATGCGAAACGATTGACCTCGGGAAGCGAGTAGTATAGTTAATGTTAACCACTGCTTCCTGGTTAGCAACTAAAAGATCGGGAAATCATTTAGAATGTCAAGTTGATATTTTTGCACGGCCATGAACACAACGTACAAGGTCGACACAATATTTTGCAGACGGCAACGATAAGTACGTCGAAAGTGATTTCGATCGACCGGTGCTATATTTTTGGCTGTTATCCAATAGCAGAAATGGAATTCCTCATTGTTTTTCTCATCAGATATGTTAATAAACCTTATTCATAAGTGACCTGTCACGGTTTTCATAATAATTATAATCGGAAAACTATTAGATAATGAGGTCAAATAAAATTATATTGACAGGGAACGTGTCTTTGTTCAATTTCATTAAACAAATTCACGTTTTATATTTTATAATTTATGCTGTTTAAAAATATGTTTCAACGGTATGCTATTATTATTTTCATTATTTATGTAGTAAAAATATCAGTCGAAATGTCGAATGGTAATCATAAATAGTCAAAGGTGGTTGATTGGTTGTATAAGGCGGAAGAGCTACACTGCCGTGTTGCGCGGGCGACTCTGCACTATCGGTCGACAGCGGTATCTGGGCGCGCTATCTCGCGGGCACCTCGGTGGAGGTCACGTGCTGACGTCACGCTGATAAAGATTTGCGCGGTGACCTTGTCGCGCGAGCCGAATCTCAAGGTTGCCGCTATTTGTACTGTGAGATAGGTACCGCCCGCGCTCGCGCCGCACCGCGCCACTGCTACACGATCTGCGTCACCCGGACTTACCATTTTATTGACTATTATTTGCGGATCGTGGAGGCCACCCAGTTGATTCTTCGTTCTTGTTTTTGACATTAATAATTACAATTATCATATATATCGCCGATATATTTAGGTAATTTTTATCAATAATGGAATTAAAATTTAACATTAAGATCGAAACTAATGTATAGAATAATACCTTAGAAAATACAAAAGTGTAAAAATGTACACCGTTAGTGTATCTAATAATATGTGAATTAATTACCGCCGTTGACAATAATCAACAATAGCGAGCAATTAATGATTTAATTAATTTTGTGTGTTTGAAGAAAAAAGAGTTAGGAATTACCAGAACTTCAATTTGGTCTTTAAAGATATTGTTATTACAATAATGAATGACCTTGTATGATGATATTCACGCTGTGTCGCGGAAGCACTGGCTTGCAAATTAGTTTAACGTCAAGGACAAACTGGACATCAAATGAGGTCCAATTAACAACACACATAGTGTCAACACATGTAGCCGTATAACTTTTTTTTACTGTTTATTAAATTTTAATGAATATAGCAAATGGTTTCATTATTATGTAAACGTTGATCTATATTTTATTATCAACCGATAATAGATCAACGTAATCCGCATTACATTACAGTTCGTTTTGACCGTAATAAAAATAATATATGTACTTAATTTAAGTTCAATGGTGTTGATATAAATATCTATAGTTTATTATTGTAAATTATGTAACATAAATGATGATAAATATTTCTATAATTGACATTCCGAAAACATCCAATTATAATTTGAATGTATCTGCAGAAAGTACTTTTTTTTTCTCGAATTGACTATGCTATTGACCTGGCAAGGTCGTAATAGCTTCACCGGACTAGCAGAAAGTTCATATTTCGGAGTGGATTCCCCCTATTTGTGTGAATTGATTAAAACCTACCTGGAATCAACTGTATTTAGAGCTTATAAAATTCGTCATTTATTCGCATATTTTGTAAATTTCGCGAAGCGAGGGGAAATTATATCAGATATCCATGGCATAATTTAAAATTGTATTAAACGGAAATTAATTTTTTTGGGTAACTTTTGCTCCATTTACTTATTAATTATATGTGTTTATTCATATATATAAGTAGATACGCTATTTAAAAATACTTCATATATTTCCTAAAGTCATTTTCAGTCTACAAGTATAATTATGTATTAAAAATTAAAATATAGATATAATTCGATATTAATAAATTGTTGCTAAAGAATTAAATACACGCGTTGTGTAATGCATGTATGTGTAGCTTAAATGTAGAAATGGAAAGTGTGAATTAATACGTTGCAATGAAAAATTACAAATAGGCGATTTAAACCATCTCTTTGTTTGGTCGGAACAAAGGTTTTTCTTGATAATGTGTGTAAATTATCATTAAACAACCATAATCATTAGCGTGCGATGATGAAGCGTGTAGGTCGTAACCGAGAGACAAGACGCCCCGGACTTGTAGCGGCCACGACTCATCGAAGTCGCGGCCAATGTCAATGCCATTGTCAAAATCACTGCAAGGACATTGTCCCAGTCTCCTCGTAGTTTCGATATTATAAATGCCAATGACAATTTATTGCGCATTTCAAAGTATTTGTATTATTAACATTACGAATTAAAATACGTATTAAAATTTTATAATATAAAATTATTTAAGTCCAATTTTCAAACCATTTCTCAAAATGTGTGTGTACTAGCTGAACCCAGCTACTTTGGGCATTAAAAAGTGCAAAGGGTCAATTGGAACCAAATAAAACTTAGAACCATTTACGAAAAATTTCGCATCGAATGGGCATAGTATTAAAATGATACCTTCAGTAATTTTAACTTAATTAAACTTTAAGGGAAGTGTAATGTCATAAGTCATTACATATAAATAGATGTAATATGTCATATCCTGCTTAGAACACAGGTCTGCAATTGATTGTAAATTCAGAGAATTGTAAAAACAAAGCTTTTTATAAAATCTGTACCAGGAAAATTAGTGTCAGTCATTGTTTAATTTATTTTGTTTAGTTTAATTAATTCAATCGATATAAACTGGTTCGAACTGCTAGTTGCATTCACTGTGATGAATTTTGTCCATGTATTTAATGGTCGCGAACTAGTCAAGACCTAGTCTTTGTCGTTGTGTTACACCTCTTCGTTCCCAGCCCAGAAGACGTAAGAATCCAAAAATGTTATCGTAGCCTGATTAAGCTTTTATTTATTTAGAAGTAGGTATAAAATTAGTCATAAAACGTACAAAATTAAACTAGATATTAACAAGGAAGTTTGCGCTTATTGTGAAACTATAAAAAAATGACCTTTAAACTACGTTCCTAGAATAACATTAAAAGGAATAATCAGAATACCTGAACTGTTCTTTGTCGTTATGTCGCACCTCTCCGTTCCCAGGCCGTGGAATACGTAAGACGAAACGTTTTTCGTAGCCTGATTAAGCTGAATTATTAAGTAGTAATTAAGAAGTAGGTGTAAAAATAATCATAAAACGTACAAAATTTAATTAGGTATTAACAAGGAAGTTTGCGTTTATTGTGGAACTATTAAAAAAATGTCCTTAAAACTACGGTCCTCGAATAACAATAAAAGAAATAATCTGAGTTAAACTGGATTCGATTTGAAATATGTTTGTAAATAACATTTTTCTTTAAAATTGTTTTGCTTTTTCACTTTAATGTTACACTTTGTTCTGACAATTTTGTATAGTGCTAAATTATCACAATTTTCTGTACAATTTACCCATTTATAAATCAAACAGCAGATGTTATTACTTGTAAATACATTGTGAACGTAATCGTCACAATAAAATATCCATGTAATATTTTTTGTGATATAGGCTAATATTTGTCTGCCATTTTTAATAGGGCCAGTAAAATATGACTGTAAGTTGTTTGGCTTCGTTTTAATTTTTTTTTTGTTCACATTATTACTAGCTAATGCCCTTCTGGTGTTATCTCCAAAGACTTCTGGGCTAAACCTAGACCCCTTTATATCATTACATAGTATAAAACAAAGTTCCCCACCGCGTCTGTCTGTCTGTCTGTTCGCGATAAAATCAAAAACTACCGAACGGATTTTTATGCGGGTTTCACCATTGGATACAGTGATTCATGAGGAAGGTTTTAGTATTTAATTTGTCAAGGTTTTTTTCTATACTCAGGGCGGGACAGCGTCTGCCGGGCCCGCTAGTGTATAATATTTTTGATTATTCACAATATTCATTAAATTAATTCCTTCTACCACCGTCTATAACAATATGCAATAGTGATTAATATATAATTTAAAGATTACGATAAACAAGTCAAACAGTGTAAGGTGATATATAACAAGCAAAGGTTGCTTTTTATTGACTATTATTAGTTGTAAACAGATTAAGAGGGTTGCTCGTGCTGTTAACAAACTGTGTTTATCTCGCCGAGATAAAGTGGATTCGTATATTGCGATGAGAAGCGACACCCAGGTTCGCGGTGTAGCGACGTGGCACGAGAATGAATTACGCAACTCGTGTGTCGCCGCGTGAAGTGTGAAGTTCAATGTCACCGACACACTTACTGCTTTGGCATTTATACATGTTTATGTGTGAGTGAGGTAATATCTGAATAATAGCAGCTAACCCGTTACTCGCCTCTATCAGTACTTCCCGGAATAATTCGCGAAAATGCAATTTTCCTCAGCGTTGAGTAACGTCGATACGATTTTGCGCAAGGTCATGGTAATGTCACCTTGATGAGAAAATCTTCTAAGCTTTCTATTATTGTTTACGTCGGTACAAATTTGTTTTTATCCGTTAACAAGTTATTTAAATCACGATTTGATTATGGCTTGTGCACACATAATATATTTTGTCGTTAAATTTTCTGATCGTTATCTGATTGGAATTTCGTTGTTCTTTTAATCATTACATAGTATAAAACAAAATCCCCTACCGTGTCTGTCTGTCTGCCTGTTCGCGATAAACTTAAAAACTACTGAACGGATTCTCAGGCGGTTTTCACCAGTGGATAAAGTGATTCATGGGGAACGTTTTGGTTTATAATTAGTCAAGGTTTTTTTTATAATCAGGGCGGAACAACGTCTGCCGCGTTCGCTAGTATAATATAAGCTCAAAATCTTGCTTTATATTTTTACTTGTTATGCCTAAATTGCAAATCAATCAAAAAATCCACGATCGTGGACTTATCTGTACTAATTTAAGATAGAGGTATTATAGTGCTCAAATATTAATTTTAGAGGCTATTTAATATATACGAGTAGAACATTGTAGTATATTATAGGCGTTCTTGGTATTTGTAGCTGCCGGGATATAAATAAATTAATCTTAGTATTTACGTTACGACCTACGTATTTCTCATCGGCTTTACTTCGAAAACTTGTAACACATAGAGATGCGAGACCCTTTGACTTGAATACAAATTCGTGTTATGAGGTTTCAGTAGTTCACAACAAGGACGTGAGAGATTCTTATTGCATTGAGTCGAATAGTGAGTCACTTATAAGAAGAAATTTGATATACATATATTAAAGGGTGATGCAACTGTAACTGGAATTCATACTTGAATCTTATCGGCTACGTACAAATTTTAGGAATTGTTTTATTTTTTATTTCTTAACCTATTATACACCAGTGGCTCTGATATCTTATAATTAACCTACGTACTATTTTGTATGATCAAATAGTAAAACATCAATTTGTGATCAAAATTCAAATGTGATCTAATAAAGATTTGGTAATATATGCACTTTTGCCCGCGATTTCAGTGGCGTTAGTATAGATTTAACCTATGACTTGGGAGCAGTAATTTTTTCCTGCATGAAAGATAGGGTACCAAGTCCTTTTCTGTATCCCCGACAACGCGTATACAAGATCTCATGATGATCGGTGGCTTGAAAGCGTGACAAATGTACAAAGTTCCATTCGTATTTATAACGAGCCGGACCCGCGGCTCCGCACGCTTTTTTAAATTGTAATAATGAAATATAAAACTGTGAGAACATATAAAATTATAGAAATATACTTTCAAAAACAATAGTAAGTATTACACGCACGCCACCTACATTAATATGTAACGTGTATATTAGATATATAAATACTTACAGCGTGCCATATAAGGTTTACCATGAGCAACATATTTGGAACATTAACCCACCATATATCTATTACGTTCTCACTTACACTGTATGAGGAACTAATGAAGTAATGACTTAAAAATATTATTATAAAGATGCTCATATTATCATTATAATTAAGTTTTTGTGACTATGCAGAAAATAAACACTTGTCGGTTCCGCAAGAAATTGTATTATCGAACTTTTAACGTAATACGTTTATGGTCTAAAATCTTATTAGGAATATCTCTTCTATCTTCAAAGTTACTAATAATTATAATGTCGAATCGTAAAGGATAACTATTTCTCTAATTAGAAATAAAGAATAAGTTAATTAAATTGTATTTATAAAGTCCACTATAAGCCAGTGGAAATCTCGTGAAGACCGGTCAAACCGTTTCGGAGATAGCACTGCAAGCGAAACCACGGTTAACCGCTAGTATAAACTAAAATTGCTTGAATTACTTTTTATAAGGTCAGCTATCTGCCAGTGAAAGTTTTGTGGAAATCGGTTCAACCGTTGTGGAGATAGCACTGCAGACGAAGCCGCAGTTAACAGCTAGTCTAAATTAGAGTAGCGTAACTAACCCGCTGTAATTTTAGCTGCCTTCCAGTGAAATTCCCGTCAAAATCGGTCCAGCCGTTTCGGAGGTTATCCGGAGCAAACAGACAGACAGAACAACAAAAAATTTTTAAATTGCATTTTTTTTATCATTAGCGTCGTGTATACTTTCATACCCAATCATTAAAAAAATGTTAATTTGATATTACATACAGACACTTCATTTTTATTATATGTATAGATAATTTATAAGTTCGAAATACTAGAAACTTTAATAAACTGGTCGTCCCATGTTTTTGACTTAGCAAAACCAATAATAGTTCTTTAGGTAATAGTGTTAGGTTTTACAATAAAATCCCGAAGCATGTTACAGATTTGCCGGACTGTAAATTTAAGCGCCATGTCAAACGGGTTTTGGTATCAAAAGGCTATTATAGAGTGGATCAATATGTGAACGATGGTGATGTCTGGAATTGACTCCTCTCTGAGCATCCACTAAAAACGATTATATGAAGTATGGGAAATATATAGGTATGGTAAAAGATGTACCCGATTGAGTTTCTTGCCGGTTCTTCTCTATGACTGGGCTGTTTTTCGAACCGGTGGTCGTTTTGACGTTCATAAGTGGCTAAACTGAATATAGTAATTTTGATTTGATAATATTAGGGCTAGCTCTGACCGCGGCTTCGCATACGTTTGTTATTATCCTTCATAACAGATAGTTGAGTTTAATCAAAATGTATACTGTTAAATTTATTTATTTTTAGATATTTGTGTATACTAGTATTCATGGAGATTATTTAAACGATGTAGAAGTTGAAGCGATGCAGCGCCATCTATTGGCAAAATGTAGTAAAATGGGCAGTAAAAAACCTGTTACATTGAGAAATCACTTATGCCAAGGTTCATGATCTGTCAAACGGTGTTGAAGTTTATGTGTCTCATATATCTGAAATTATTGGAGGGTCCACTACATTCATTGTTGGAACTACAGGGAAACGTTCTTCTTAGGAAACTTTCCTACGGATCTTTGAGGCATATCAACTTACATATAGAGCTTTTGAAATAAATGTACGGTCAGTAGGGATATGGGTATTTGACACAAACTATTTTGAATCTTGATACAAATTGGTCATGTTTCCTTCCTTCCTTATAAAGGATCGATCCTTAGAAAAATCATAACACTACTTGAATTATTAAAGCTTGAGTATTGATAATGAGAGAAATCGCAATAATAGCGAAACGTATAACCAGTAAACCCCTGAGGGCATGATTTTTCAAAAAAATATTAGTTAATACTATACTTTTTACATAAATTACTTATAAAAACATTAAGTAACATATGAAGTGTCCGGACAAAATACGAAAACATAACAATTTTTGCACTAATCGGGTCGCAAGATATAAAAAGTATAACTTTAAAATTTACTTCACAAAATTAGTACAATAGGATGTAAATTAGTATGTTAACTAGCTTTACCATAAAATAACTTAGTGAGTAAAAGATATTAGACAGTTACAAATACTATCAATGGGCCCAATACACGAGTTACTGGCACCATCAAATTTTTGTTAAAACTAAGAGTACATAATATTATTATGGGCCGAGGGGCTATGGGTTCGATCCTCGCACATGTTAGACTTTTGTACGATTAGCATAATTATCTGTTTCGTGTCTATTTGTAATACTAGCTTCTGCCCGTGGCTTCGCTTGCCTTAATATAGATTTGATTTATTTCTCGGGAATATATTTTTTTCTAGATGCAAAATACCTTGTCCTCTTTTGTTACCCTAACAAAGTCAATCCAAACAAAAACAAAATCCGATACACTAACGACTAACGCGTAACGAGTAAACAAACTCGCATTCGCATTTATAATATTATGATTAGGATATTTATATGTGTATGTAAATCAGCTATACTATTTGATTTAAAACGCCGTGTATAAAATTGTGTCCTTATATTTATTTACTTATTTATTTTAAAGCGAGTTAACTCTATCTTTCATTTCACATTATAATTAGCTATATAATTATTTGTTTGTTTAATTGAATGAATTCTAGAGCACGTTAAAATAAAAAATTGAAGGCTATTTTGGTCGTTCTAATCACTGACTCAGGCATGGGTATTAATTCCGTCGACGCACTTGTGGCTTTGTATTTTCCTAAATGACATAATAACCTAACAAATAACCATTATAGGAATTTAAATAATTAATAATAACAAATCAATTTTGCAAATGAAATGAGTAAACATATTTATTAGATTAATAATAAAATATAATACGCCCTAATATATATCAATATATGAATACGTGAGCGAAAATTTTGTACCCCTTTTTAAGCGAATTGCGCGAACGGATGACCGTGAAATTTGGCATAGTCAAAGTTTATATGAAGGAGAAGTGCACAAAGCTATTTTTTTTATATAAAATACATTAAATTAATTAAAATATACATTGACACAAAACATATACACACATGTAAATGAAAATGACGTTTCGTCATCCTTCATTTTACTCTTACGTTCCAATTAACTTTTTAATCTTACATTCAATACTTTTAACATGACTTATGCTCCATACCTTACATGCCCTTTGAAATTAACTGGTCAAATTGTAGGTTAACTTTATAATAATATCATATATAATATGCAAATTAATAATATACATTAATAATGTATCTTTAGTAAATTTATGAAACCACTGAAATATTCTTCTAAAAAATAATCTTTAATTTTCTTTGGTCTTATTCAATGTCCAAATGAATTATGGTTGAATTTCGACCACTAGGCGATCACTAGTAATAGTTTAATACACGTGAACTTGGTTCTTCTTCTTCCTAGTGTGTTTTCAGCCTAGTGCTAGAGTCCACTTTCCGACATAACTTCCTCCACTTTGCCCGGTTTTGGGGGTCCTTTTCTGTGAGGTTGTTCTCCTTTATGTCCGCTTTCACCATATCCAGCTAGCGTTTTTTGAATCTGCCACGAGACCTTGGCACTTGTATGGAGATGAACTTGAGTATGGCACACAAACTTTATATTGTCATCATATTTCTTAAATGCGCTATATTCAAAGTAACTATTATTAATTAATTCACAAAAATCTTGTTACAGGTGGTTTCGAATTTATTTGTTTTTCGATTTAAGTAAATGAAAACAATTCGAGTGCCCTTGTCTGCTGATATTTGTCGAGGACGCGGTGCGGGTGCCGTAAAGGGCGCACCGCACCCTAGGTCAAGGGCAGCGCGTCTCACTAACCTACATACTCGCTAATATGCCCTTACAAGGTCGCACCGCCCGTTAGGCCTATACGACTATCCAACCGTAAATAGACTTGGCTTTATCAATAAAAAATTAAACACAAATCTAATATTATTAATAAACTATTCTTTATGTGTTATTATACAAAACGTATTTTGGGATTACTATAGGATTTCAATAAGATTATCTAGTTCAATTTTACTACAACTTAATGAAATAATGTTTTTTAATGTTAAGTCTACTTTTTGTTATTAATAATTCGATGATAACTGATTCACACTTTAATTTATTTGTGTTACTTCTATTATTGCTGTTCTGACTATAGATACTTATGTCTGGACGACACCGTTCCACCACAGTGCGTCATACTAACGAATCATCCATACTACGGAATCGCCCGTGAAATTACCCACAATGGAACAGAAAATAATAATAGGTCAATAAAGTTTAACATTACCAATTTTAATAATAATATTAAAATTATGTTTACAAGGGTATGTACGGAACAGAGACTTTTATTTCCTGTTATTACAATAGAATTCTGTCGCTAATTGTTTTGTATGAATTATAATATTAACTTTTAAATAATTTACATCAAGCTCGATAAAATGGAATGTAACGCGTAGTTAATTTTTATTTTAAATTTGGTTAGTAGGTAACGCCACGCCGCGTTTCGCAGGTTGAGGGCGCGGGCGTAACTTCACAACGACCTTGCGGTGACCTTACCCCCTCCCGCGTAAATACGCTCCTCCACTGTCGTACCTCCCAGAACAGTGCGTTAGCTACGTAACCTGGGACTAGGCTAGGCTAGGAACCTAGCTACGTAACGTACGTAATCAATGCTTCTTCAATAGATACGATTTAAATTTATACAACGCAATTACGAATTTATAAATTGAGTTAGTACGAAACATGAAAGAACCGTTGATTAATTTTGTAAACGTTTGAGATTGAGAAACTGAATTTCCGGGGAAATCTATTTGAAAAGTTGTGTCATCAATTATCTTGGTAATGACAACTTTGAATTAGTGAATACTAGCGGGCCCGGTGGACGTTATCCCGCCCTGATAATAAAAAAAAACCTTGACAAATGATATATCCAAACCTTCCTTATGAATCACTGTATCTACTGGTGAAAAGCACATGAAAATCCGTTTAGTAGTTTTTGAGCTTATTGCGAACAGACAGGCAGACGTGGCAACGGACTTTTTTCTTTTTTTCTCTCTCTTTTTTTTGGCGAGGGTATGTTCAAGGAGAACGTGCCACCCTCGTCCATACTACATGCGATAACAATTTACAAAACAACTTATAAATATAATAACCTCTTACAAAATACTAACATAAAACTAAACTGAAAAAAGAATATTACAATCACTTTATTGCCCTTATACCGACATGCACTATTTAATAGATTTAATTTGGCTTCTTCCGATGCTGGGCTTGACAATATTTGATTACAAACGCCTATATTATTAGTGTGCTTAAATGTTTGTATTCTTTGAGAATCGTTCCAGACACATTTAACTTTTTTTTAATAATATGTAATGATTTTACTGTTTATCTTTTAACATCGAATCTATGTATATAATAAATATAAAACGAATTATCTTAACATATAGAAATTAGGTCAATCTGTTTTATGTGACTTATCCATTAATTCTGTTCGTTTCAGTCCCTTCGCTTTCGCGCGACCTAGATTCCAGCTCAAAATGTCTACCATCAAGGACGACAAGGGTTAGAAACAACAACCCGGTTTCGTTAAGTACTCTTTATCTATTTTATAGGGTTAGGTATTGAAATTATAATTGCTTATGAAATGTTTATTATCTTACATTATTGCAAAAAATTGAAGGTTACAGTCACAACGCTTGTAGTTACATGAATACATTATCAAAGTATGCTTGTTATTTGATTATTTTATTTTAAAATGTCATTACAGCGGTTAATAATATTATAAAAGTAGTTTGTAATTTTTAAGGAAGTACAAAAAATGGTATTCATTTATTATAGAGGCCTGCGAATTCGTTCTCGTGACAAAATTTTTATTTCGCTGGAATTGTTTTTATCTGGATCAATGATGTGGTATTGTTTATTTATCTTTATTGTATCATTGTCATTACTATTTAACCCATTTAATTTTTTTATCTCTTTTAAATTTCATAATTTCAGTTATAGCTTTGAAAAATCCTCTCCGTGTGCTGGTAACAATTTCGTCAAAATTGGTTTACATGCTTCGAATATTAACCCAGACTTTTGTTTAATATACACTTAATTTTATTTATATGCGATTTAGTTATGCATGTAGAGTCCTAGTCAATCTTTTTGACCACTCTGAATATAGCCTTAAGTACGGACTTGTGCATAATACAGTCAATAATACAAAACAACGTTAAAATATTATTTTACATAAATGTAATATTGGTATGTATATATTTTTAAGTTCTTTTAATAATAGACATATCATATAACTAGCGGGCCCGGCAGACGCTGTCCCGCCCTGACTATAAAAAAAACCTTGACAAATTATATACTAAAACCTTCCCCATAAATCACTGTATCCACTGGTGAAAACTGCATGAAAATCCGTTCAGTAGTTTTTGAGTTTATCGCGAACAGACAGACAGACAGACGCGGTGGGGGACTTTGTTTTATATTATGTAATGATACGTATTATAAACTTGTGTTCTATGCATCTAGGTATATTGAGAGCGGTCAAAACATTGGCGAAGTATTTACTATGTACATAACCGCATTATGTATGTAACAGATCAGTGATACAACATTACGTGTATGTCCTTATATAATAAGCACTGCACTTGCACTGTTTTATTTAATGGAAATAAATAGATATACTAATAAATAGATTACAAAAGCTATATAGTTTAAGCCGTAAAAATGATTAAGTACAATATTTATTACAAAAAAAATCTGTGAATATGTATTAGTTTTTCCACAGTCAATTCGTATCCGAAAAATATATACGAACTGTAGTGCTTATTCCAATCATTAGGCCGTTGCATTAAATCAATTCTTACTATAACACAATGATAATTACATATAATTATGTATTTCGCGACAATCCCTGAAAATAAAATTAGTTATCATTAACACGTGTTGCGTTTTACTTAAATACCTTCGAGAGCGAAGGTGGAAAATTTACTATGACTTGTATTTAGGAAACATTCTGTTATATGTCGGAATAATTTTATGAATGTTGTTAATATTATAGTTATCCAAATACGCGTTTGCTTGACAAAGATGTTGTCTTCATTTAATTATGTAATCAATATAAACATTGTACAAATATTTGTTACAGTTTTATACTATTATTCCAAGTGTACAAGAAATGTTGTACTATTTCATTAACGTACAATCGGGATATGTAGCCGAAAATCTTCCGACATGATTGTTTAATAATAAAAGACTTATAAAAGTATATTCACTAATGTAATAAATTTCTTCTGAATAAGTTAGCCGATTATGATTAAATAGAAACTAAATAAATGTTACGTCATACTAAGTTTTAATTTATTCTGTAAAAAAATCATACATCACCGGAATTGTACATTACTACAATGTATATCGCAGTGACGTTGTAATTTAGTAATTTATACCTTTTACTAACATTGAAACGCTTACTATAATTAATACGCAGACGATATAATTTAACAATTTATGTGACGCTAAGTACGCAGTTAGGTATGGATTTAACATTAATACATTTGTCTGTTTTCAAGGTCAATAAACAATGACGCAAAGGTTTTCGGGCGGAAATTATTCCTGGAATTATTTTTCTGACTGCATATTTAAAAGTATTTGATCACCTTAAATATGGTTTAACACGATTATAGTATAACTGTGGTTTATGGCGTGCGATGAAATAAAATCTGTGTAAAACTGACTTATAAACGCCTGCGTGCACTGTGGATATTTTAAGGACGTTATTCTTTTCGCAAAATTGTGAATTACAGAATTACATATAACTGTGCGCACTCCGGGTAAAATTCTGAGTAAGATTTAAATCCTGTGGATTACATACACATATTTCTTGCAGTGCAAAATACAGCAAATTATCGATGTAATGTTCGAATTTTTTAAAATATATTTCGTTTTTTCTTATGTTCGGTTAACAAATATTGTATAGCTAATAATTCTTTGCAGAAACATCACGTGACCCATTAACAGTTTTCTGCGAGAATCATGACTTATTTAGGAGTGCTAGGAGTAATTGTTTTGTGTTTATGAGTTGCTTTATGTTATAAAAAATGCTTTTTCATTTGTATCAATAATTGTATACACTAACACAATTCAAATTGGTTTTATCTAAGTTTAATACGGTTCACTGTGTACACAAAGTCGATTTGCAATACAATACCTGTTTTACGTGTGATTTCTTTACGAGTGTCGTTTTCAGTAGATAATTACAAAAATATCCCTATTTATATGTTGTACAGAGTATTGCGACACATAGTTTTGTGTATATTACCTACTACTTTCATATTCTATTTTATAAAACAAAAACATAATTTTGTAATGTTTTGTTTAATTTTGTTTTTTTTTGTACTCTGTATATGAAGAGCAGACATTGTTCAATCTGTAGGTATTAAACACAAGAGAGCGATCTGACAGCGAGAGAAAGTCCAGCGTTAAAGAATAGCATAACTCACTCCAGATTTAATATACCAATTCAAACATTTATTTTCCAGGTTTACTCCTTTATGAAGAGAGAACAAGAAGAGTGAGTAAACAGTCCTCATCAGATATGATTATAATTTTTAGTTATATAAATTATAGGTCTTCATTTTGTGTTATACTTTGAGATAAAATGTGGTTGTGTGTAATTGTTTTTTTTTTCTAAATCATTTTTGAAAATTATTTTATAAAGTAATAAATAAATGTTATTGAAATTTATCTTTATTTTAAAAGTTTAATTATAGTTAATGAATTTCATTGGTTTCTGCTTGTATTGTAACAATCTTATTGTATGGCTGATTAGTATAAAAAAGGGTTTAGGAGAAAGAGTCTCAAGACATGATATTTATGCCTTTTTCATTTTTTTTGACAGGTGGGTCACCTGATGTTAAGTGATCACCACCGTCCATAGCCACTTGCAACACCAGAAGAGTCGCAAGTGCGTTGCCACCCTGTGTTTGGTGGAGGGGGAGTGGGGAAGGAGGAAGGGGTAGGGGAGGTGGATTATCCGGCGCTCTCACTGACAGAACGAAACGCAACAGTGCAAGCACTGTTACTTCACGTCGGTTTTCTGCGAGAGGGTGGTACTACCCCGGACGAGCCGACCCATTCATGCTGAAACCAGTAATAGCTTCAGCGTGGCTCTACCACCTCTATGAATATCAATTAATTTTTAGAATGTAATATGACTATCAAGGTTGCTATGTATTTCATAAAAAACTGCTATCCTTGCATATTTTGTGCATTAAAAAACATCGGACTAACTGATTTCGTAGTCAATGACGGTGAATCTTCTACGAAGATTGCGATATTAATGGTAAAACTCGTAGAGTAAGAGCTTGTCAATGCCAGACTTTCCTTATTTAGTAAAAACTGAGAGTTTCTCAACGCATGCTTTTAACATAAGTAGGAGCGATGGGCTTGTGTGGTTTTGGCAGGCAACAGGAAGCAAACATGTATAAAATATACTAACTTAAATTAATAGTATATATATAATGTATATTGTTATATAAATAAATGTGATAACGTTTTGATAAAGCATCATCATGGGCATCATATTAATTTGTGTTATTTACAAAAAAGTAGTGATAAAATAATATTGTTTTCTGATAAGACACTGAAAAACTATCAATCAATATAGAATAATAAATACCAATATAAAATAAGGAATCTCTGGCATTCACGAGCTCTTACACTATTGCGGGATTTCTACCGTGATGCGCGATACCATCTATTGTAGATTTTTCTCCTATCCATAATGAAAATATACCGCAGTGCGCGCGGTCACTAATCTGATGAAAACCGAAATTTACAAGAATGACAATAAATAGTTATTCGAAATTTATTCACTATCTTTACCCAGAATAGATGGATATGGTACTTCTATTAGCAACAGAAAGCTCATGTTCTTTTTATTTTGTTAACACTTGGTATTTACCTGAAAAGTTAAACTAAGAACGACAGAATGAATGAAACGTATGAAAATAATTAATCATTCTACCAATTCGATAGATTAAATAGTAATAGACCTGAAAAAAGGATATCGCAAATTATAACGGAAACGGAAATTGATTTATGTATTTCACCCGTCCACGAAGCGTTCACGTTGATAGCTCCGAAGTTAGAGAGCTAGTGAATTCATTCATAAATTTGTAGTAGATTCACAAATGAGGCGGCTCCATACGTTCTTCGGTGTAAACAAATGATCAAATTACCATTGCAACAAAAACCTCCGTACAGAGTGAGAAGACAAGCATAATTACAATAACGAAAGTAACGCTGCTTAATGGCAGAAATAGATTGGTGGTATTGCTTTCGCAGTCGAATATGCACAAGTTCTAACTCTCATATATCGTATAACGTTATATATATCCTATATGAATTATAAACATTTCTATAAAAACAAAACAAGTTTTGAACTCGTCTCAAGTATTCCTATAATTACTAATATAAACTTATAAAGAGCAATTTATAAATTACGTCACATGAACTTTATTCTTTTCGAGCCCCACCCTTTACATGTAATTTGTGAGACTAGCAAATTTATACCTTATAACAATATTTTTGATAGCTTTAATCACTTTTAATATGAACAATAATATTTATTTTTGTTAAAATTGAAATTTAGAGTTTCCCTCCCCCTTGTTACACAATGTCATACTATGTTAACACTCCTCTTGTTTTTTAGCGTGTGACGTCATATATGAATAGCTGCTAAAGTATGGACAGTTTTATATAAATAAATAAAAATAAAAAAAATAAAAAATAAAAAAGCCTTATATTTCTTACAAATTAAACATGAACTTAAACATAAATATTTACATAATAATCATAAACAAGAAAAGAAACTTATGACTATCCTTTTATTTATTTTTTGCAAGAACCCCTGTTCGGGTGAAGGCCTCCTCCAATGACATCCATTTTTCCTTATTTTGAGCCACTTTTAACCAGTCTGGGCCCGCTATTATTTTGATATTATCTTGCCATCTCGTGTGGGGTCTTCCTATGCGTCTTTTTCCTTTAGGGCTAGTCCACGCAGTGACTCGTTTGGTCCATCTGTCGTCTTGTAGCCTCGCCACATGGCCCGCCCATTTCCATTTCAGCCTTTGGGCGTGGGTCAGAGCGTCGATGGCTTTAGAAATATCTCGTATTTTTGTATGTCTAATTTTATGTATTTTTTTTATGTTGAGCATACTGCGTTCCAAGCCACGTTGGCAGCTGGTAATTTTATTCTTAATTTTGTTTGTATATTTCCAGGTCTGGCAAGCATAAGTTAGGCAGGGTAGAAGACATGTGTTCAGCGCTTTGGTTTTAATGTATACTGCCATGTTGCTTTTAAATATTTCTTTCATACTCCAGTATTTATTCCACGTCTTTTGTATTCTTCGTTCTACTTCCAACTCATTATTTTTACTATTGAAGCTTATTTGTGTTCCCAAGTAGATATATCCTTCAGTGTAAGCAAGTACTTCGTTATCGACTGAGATTCTAGTTTCTATACTGTTTATCATGACCATTGTTTTTGTTAGGTTCATTTCTAGACCTACTTTTTGACTAGCTTCGTTTAATGAATGAATCATTAATTGTAGCTGTATACCTGATTCTGATAGCAACACTAGGTCATCAGCGAAACGGAGGTGAGTAAGGTAGTTTCCATTAATATTTATTCCGAATTGCTTCCAGTCTACTTTTCTCATTATTCCTTCCAGGACGGCAATAAATAGTTGCGGAGATAGGGGATCGCCTTGTCTAACTCCTCTGTCGATGGAAAAGCTTGAACCGATTTTTTCCAGTTTTACCCTTCCTGTATTGTTGTTATATATGCTTTTTATGCTTTTTTTTTATATATACTCATTGAAACAATACTCCGCGTATTTAGATGAGAAAAATAAATGAATATAAATATTTAAGGATTCCAAATGAATTCCGGTGATTAAAGGCCACATTAAATTTAATCAACAATTATACATCATTTTTTATATTCATTCTATAAATATATTTCGATCTATATCTTTTTTTAATGAAATAAATGAAAATGAAGTAAATGTTACACCACATAATTATGACGATATCTGCAAACGTAATTTATCTTTGTTCCACTATATTTCAAGCCTGTCATTCAACGTATTTCTTCGCTTCGAGTGTGGGGTGCTAGTGTTTTCAAAGTTAAGAACAAAGATGTTACCATTCCTCTGTATTTGTCTTTTTTTTGTATTCTTATCATTTGCTATCGTAAAACTTTTTCTGTTATCGGGGTTTTCACCTAAATAGCACGTTCATTTTGACGCCGGGAGACATTCGCCTTTCTACGCAATTTCGTACCGCCCTTACTAAATATACAACAGTCATACCATTACCATTCATTTGATCTAGATATCCATATATTTACCTTTATTACATAATTCATTTTATCACCACCTAGTCAACAAATATAGCTTCAGTCTCATTTACATTTAAATGGAGGCCTTTTCTTTCATAATTTATAAATAATAATTAGTTATTACAGATAATTAATCAAAAAGATTTACAAGCATTGATTGGTTGGTACATTGTCATAATTTTAAATTGACTAGTTTTGGAGGTTACGATATTCTTCTATTATTACGTATGTACAGTCAAAAAAGCATTAAGTATTTACATAATTATTTCTCTGGAGCGTGGATAAAGGTCACGTCCCACGCAAATCTAGGGTGTTATCGGGGGTGAGGACAGCCGGTGGGGGGCGGTCGGGCACGCGCGGGCACGGTAACCTTGCCCGGCTGTGACTCTCCGACCTTGGAGCCGACCGCCCGCTAACCCCCCTGCCTCTACCTACTTCCACCCCCTGAAACTACCGACCGCCTACGCTCACCCCCCTCAGTTTCATCTCCTACCGCCCACGCTACCTCGTGCAAAATTTAATATCCCAACAAATATCTATGGAGGTAAGGTTTTCGCAATTGTAATTAAATAGATCTTCCAGGTTAATAGAAAATTAGAATGATTATTATGGTTATTACAAAATATATACATGTATATATAGTCTATACCGATGTACTTGTATTTGTATTAATTATATAAAGATGTAAATATGTTGTTTTTTTAGATTCCAAGTAATTTTTCACTAATATTATGTATATAAATAATTCTAATATATATTTTGAATAATACTAATTACGTGGAAGTTGTGTCCTGTTTCCGTGTGACTCGAGGCCCGGATAAGGTATGACCTCGGCGGTACAAGGTCGAGGGCAATAGCTGTAAGATTTGGCGTTTTCCGTGTGTCGCCTGAAGGTCTCAGATAATTACTATTTACGGCATTAAGTTGTAACACACATTATACACAATGTAACAATGTACAGTACGCTGTATTATTCATCGAACGTTACAATAACAGAGCCGTTGAGGGAACATTTTGCAAGGATATCAACACTAAGATGTTATAAACTGACGCTTATGTTTTACACTAGGAATAAATAAATAATACATCATTAAACTTATTACCGCAATCTATATGCATTTTTTGTAATTGAAATCATGTGTTTCAAAGAGACACATGTTCTAGTTCGATTTATAACATACAAAATAATTAATTTAAAAAACAGTGAACGTCACGCAATGGTAAATAACGTTGTATGAGAAATAAATAAAATGTGTGATTGTTCTGTTTATTTATATTTCATAACATTCTACTATTGTTTTTAAATATTATTAATATAATATTATTAAAAGGCTAATTGATAAATAAATATATATTTAAAAAGTGTGACATTTTTTACATATCACCCTCGAAAATAGAATGCGAAATGTGAACCGCCAAAGCTTCGTTGAAATTAGATCATATGCATATATAACGCTTCCCGGAACATACAGCTTCAATGTTAGCAGGAAATAAAAGAATTCTTTGCCAAATTTACTTCTGTGTCTGCAATCGTTATCTTTTACCGTATCACTGATTCATTTAAATAAGTTTAAATTACACTTTACGATTATTATTCCCGTAATCATGTAGGTAGTAAAGTTTATTAGTTATATGTATAATATAAATTATATGGAACGTGTTCCTCTATTAAAATTTTATTAAAATATTTTTTTTGCATTGTCTTTATCTTTATATACATTAATAAAAAAACCTTGACCTTAAAATTATATCGCAATTATAATACTGTTAGGTATGTGTTTCGTAACAATGTAATATTTAATATTATTACTGTACAGAAATAAATAATTGTCAGTTCGTGTGGATTTTTTAAAAAATTATGTAATTCTTTAAAGTTATTTAGTTAACATTACTTTAACTTGCACTAATTCATATTACCCAAAATAGTTACATGTAATATTTTTAGAAAGGCTCTCTAAGTAATTTTGATAAAGTAAAATAGCATTGGAACATTTTATAATGGTTTATAGTTTGGTAGATGATATGGAGGCTGCGATACGCAGGGTGGTATCGTAGGTTGAGGTAGTGAGGGGGCAGGAGGTGCGCGTGGTACACGGGCGGACAATGCACCAGTATCGCGGCATGGAAGGAGTCAAGTGCATGGCCAGCGCAGATCTCTGTGCGCCGTTGCACACATTTTGATATGCCATGCGACCAACATCCGGTCAATAACATCTACTTGAGTGTCCTTTAAAGGGTAAAAGGAAATCTCGTATTTCCTTATTACAGATACACATGTATTATACATGGCACGTTATGTTGTCTCATCGTAATTTTCCATACGCAATAAATTTGATTTAGGTTTGGCGGGTGTGTGGATATAGGAGGCCATACAGCCATTACTTTATGGGTTAACCTTAACGTTTGTTCATAATCGCATTGTATGACGGTGATGATGTGATATCGTCAGATTATTACTTATTGTCTTGTCTATTGTATGGTCTTACCTCTATATTACTAAGTTATGATATATTTACCTATCCATTTTTGGCAACTATTAATGTGCCGCCATTTGTACTTCAATTATTTAATATAAGCTACACTGGAATAATCTGTATCGTGTTAGTCATTATTAAAATTATTTATAAATATAGCAACTTCGTTACTATATTCGTTTAACGAATTATTTATAAGAATGTAAACGAGATGGTGAGTTAGAAAACCTAAGGGTCAGGAATTCGGTATTCTAACTCTGCCCTACCAATACACTCTTGGATTAGATTAATACTGTGTGTCCGCAAAACCTTAGTCTGGATTTAGTAAAAGACCGATATAATCTAAATACTAGAAACATTGACAAACTGGTCACTGATAATTTCTCCAAATGTATCTATTGAAATATAGAATATACACCCAATCTTGTAACTTTAACAACACAAGAACATCATCGTCTATTATTAGTTATATATATTTAAGACAAATAATTTTCATATATATTTTTTATTTATTTTCTAATCAAGTTAATCCATTATATAATCTATACCATTATTATTTGTATAATAACCAAAGCTATTATTATAAAAAAGGTTATAGTTTTTATGTTACTGCGAGCTACATTTTGGATCTACGGATTCGATTCTGATTGTCTTTGTTTTATAGAAAGCCACGTTTTCTGTGAGTAAATTGAGATATATTTTACTATTATTCAGTTTTATAATATTACTAACTTTTACTTGCGGCTTCGCTCGTGTAGATGTAAATTTAACAACTCCCTCGGGAACTGTCCTTGTACCCTATGCCCTTTTCTTTAGCCCTGACGTCGTGTATACAAAATATCATATGATAGGTTGAGTAGTTAAGAATTAAAAAACAAACAAACTCTCATTCCAATTTATAATATTAGCAAGAGATATAAGGATTAAGTAGAAGATTACAAAAAGATATGCTGAAATGCGCTAATGAACCGTTTAAATATTTTGACTATTGTTGTGAAGTATGCTTCCTACAGCATATTATGTGAAATTTGTAATTCGTGACCATATAGGTTTGACGGGACATGAGAAAGCGGATCAATTGGCTAGAGACGCTCTTATACATACTCTCTTATATAAGAAAACATTGTCGTAAAATGTGGAAGGAATACATCGATGAGCGATCACTTAACAAAGGTATATGGTACAAAACCTTACAACCTACCTTACAGCGCTATACCTGGTTTGACAAAATTAAAATCGTCGAACTGAATTAAGTACTGCCTTTCGACTCCGTTCAGGGCACATTCCACTGAATAGCTTTTTATATTTAATAAAATTGAAGTTGTCACCAAATTGTGACATATGCAATGTTGTAGAAGATGTGTACCACATTATGACTGAATGCAGACGTAACCATGCCCCAAGAGTAGCACTAGAGAATAAAATGAATGACTCATTAAGATCTGTTGGTTTATGTAATGCCATTCTTGCTTTCCCGACATCCAACGAAGCTAGAATGCTTTACAGGCTGGTTATGTGTGGATTGAAAAACCGGTAGATTATTGACTGTTTGTGTACAATTTTTATTTTTTTTTATTTTGTTGTTAATCACTGGGGTGACAGGTCAATTTGTGACCAAACTCCAATTATAAATAAAGACAAAAAAAAAAGAAAGTATTTCGGGCTTTGGCATTTAATATACACACATCAAAAAAGTCTAAGCAACATGCGTGATATTACAAATTTTACCATTTATATTAATTAATTTCTAAGTATTAATCAAACAAAGTGCGTAGGTAAGTAAACTTTTTTGTTATTGGTGACATACTGGCTGGTTGTAAAAAAAAAATTTGATTATGTTTTGTTTTTTCATAAAATTCAAATGACTGCGAATTTGTTTGAATTTAAGTGCGTTTTAATTGCTACGTTTAGTCTTGATTTTATAATTTTACCAACCATTTAAATAAAGTTAGCGACAAAATTGAATTGTTAGATATTCTTTACGTTATGAAGCGACGTCATTTGATGGCAGATGAAATGCAAAGAGTTGTAGGGATCTTGCAAGCGGGAAGTAATCAATCTCAGGTATCTCGACATTTTGGCATTCATAGAAGTGTTATTTGTCGTCTTTGGCAGCGCTACAATAATACAGGAGAACCCGCTGAACAGCATCCAGGCCGTAAAAGGAGTACAACCACTCGGCAAGACCGGTACATACAACTGACTGCAAGACGCCAGCCGATGTTAACCGCTCGAGAGATAAGTTTGAGGCTACAAATTTCAAGTGGTGTTGATGTAAGTCCTCAAACTGTGCGAAATCGACTGCATGTGTACGACCTACGAGCTCGACGCCCAATTCAGGTGCCCACCGATACGTCACGGGAATCGCGCTCGTCGATATGAATGGTGTAGAGAACGCATAACATGGACCCAGGAACAATGGGATAAAATTATGTTTTCCGATGAGTCGCGATTCGGGTTTAAGCCTGATACAAGAAGGGTGCGAGTGTATCGTCGGCCCGGAAATACTGAAAGGCTCAGGTGCGTTCAGGAAGTTCATCCATACAGCGGCTCAACAGTTATGTTATGGGCGGGTATTATGAAGAACAGGCGAACTGAGCTCGTTTTTGTAAATGGAAACATGAATGCTGAAAATTACATTGAGGATATTCTCAGACCTTATGTCTACCCATTTGCACAAACCTTTGGCTCCGATTTTAGGTTAATGCATGACAATGCGCGTTCACATACAGCTCGGCGAACCAGTGAATACTTTGCAACGGAGAACATCCGGGTATTGCCCTGGCCTGCACAATCGCCAGATCTCAACCCCATCGAGCACGCATGGGACGTGCTCCAGAGACGTGTTTTGAAGGACTTGGACGGAGCGACAACAACCCAACAGCTGAAGGATTTGCTACAATTCCATTGGGAGCGAATACCGCAAGATGACATAAACAGTCTCATTAATTCAATGAATAATCGTTGCCGACAAGTTCTGAATAGCAGAGGAGATCATACTTTGTATTAAATTGTTCTATTCTTTCACAATAAATACATTTTCTTTAGAAATTTCATTTTGTAAGAAAAAAGTTTAGTTTCTTATGTATCTTAGTTTCTACAGTATATTCTAATATTGTTCATTTCTGTTATTAAAAGAACTTATAAAGACAACAGCTGTTATTTTTACAAATTTAAATTAGTACATGTTGCTTAGATTTTTTTGATGAGTGTATATTACAGTTATGAAGTATTTGTTGTTACGAGATCTGTGGACATCAATGATGGCTTCAAGGTTAGTTGCGATAATTATTAAGTCATTCTAAAAGAAATCATTTATGGTAATGCAATAATTTGTGATAATAAAAAATCTTTCAAAATAAAGCATCATGTAATGTAGATTACATGTATTGAACGCAATCATATCGTATGATGTATTACATAATATAAGTATGATTTCCTTATACATAGTCTTTAGGGCTATTTCGTATAGTTTGTTATGTTAGATGTGATATTTTTTATGTACGTCGAGATCGCAGAATTTCCGCTAGGTCTCTAAAATGTAAGCAGTAGAGCGCGAAGGAAAGCGCAGATATCGCTTGCGCCCACCGCGCAGCCGCGCCGGTCGACGACCCTGTACAGTGTGCCCTTCTATTATTGTTTATTTATGTTTATATGGTTTAATGTCTTATTGCATCACTTACGTATGTTAATCCTATTAATAGAAGCGATTTTGATACATTCTATTCATTTCATTCATTCATATAATATGGTAATCAGTTACAAGTAGGTAGGTAATTATGCTAATATCATTATTATGTTATTCTATAAGTTTCAGGCGGAAATATATAGACTATCAATCACTAACTCAACATTTTGCATTCAGGTTGCTGAAGGCTAATAGTCATTTTTTTGTGTCGTGTCCTAATATGACGTAATTTACGAACTGTTAACTGAAAATCATATTATCTTTGTTCAACAGAATGATACTTGTTACTTAGTGTTTTTTTTTTTTTTGTATTTGCAGACTCTCGGTCCGCACCATTTTTTTGCTATCGCTTTTTAAGTGTAAGTTAAAAATCGTATCTGTGAGCATCTATTGGGTGTTTTTTTTTTATATATTTATTTTTATTATTATTGTTTTTTTTTTATTTATATAAAGACGTTATTGCCTTTATGGCGGATTCATTCCGGTCCTCTATCGCCATCTTTAAATTATAATCCACAATATGCCGCGCCGGAGCGTCCATGGCCCGACGGATAAACCTACTGACCGCGTCATCAGTCACGTCGGTATAGTAGACACAGGTGTGGGTGTGTCTGGATACTGCCACTATAGCATGTGAAACACTATCGTGGATTTGCATCCTTCTGCTCTTTGTTTGCAGAATCACCACCGATTTGAAGGTCAATCCTAGTGTTTAAGTATTATATTTGCGTAATTCTGCTTTATTTTTTAGCGTATCAAATGTTACAGCTTAAATGTACATTTGTGCATATACATGCAATATGTAAAAAAAGTAATACCTACATGTACTCTTTTTAAATAAGTTTATTTTAATTTGTCTATTTAATAGACTGTATTTGCATTCTTCCATTATGCCGAGAATCTGCTTATGTATATGTACTTATGCTGTGGGTTACTCTGTGTTGACTGAAATATTATGACATACCGAAATATTGAAATAAAATGACGATATAAATTTTTGTAATTTGTTTATTTTAAATCGACAACCTGTCATTATATTAACAATGAAATGACTGAGCACGCTCACATACTCGTACGTACTTACACAATACACACAAACACACCGCGACCGGCGCTGCAATGCATTATAAATTACACTTAAAAGTCTTAAATTATTTGTCAGTCTATTTGCGCTCTCCTCGTTCGGCGCCGGCCACGCACGCACGCAACCTAAACGAATTATCACATATAATATATTAAAACGATTTGCGAACGATTACTATTAACTAATTAATTTAATTTAAAGTAGGTCGGGGTGGGGTGGCGGAGACGTGCGGCTCCGCAGGCCGGCCTCACGCCTCTAACATCTGCGGCATGTATGAGCGAGGCGGAGAAGGCGACTTCTTTGAGAGGTTCAATGGCGCATCCGTCACATCGACTTGCAGCGCCAGCACTGGCTGTGGCGCCGGCGTCGAGCCGCGGTAGCACGACAGAATGGCGCCCGAACGCAGCGGGCAGCCCTCTGCCGGTGCACTCGACTCGCCACGTCTAATGTATTGCTGAATTATGTCGGTGCGTTTCAGTTGCTCAGGGGTCATCCTGGGCCCTTCCATCAAGCTTTTTGCTAGTACTGAATGTGTAGACGAAAGGGAGGCGCGCGGCGGACGAGGCGAGTGCGCCGGGTGTGCTGGGTTGCCAGGGTGCGGATGCTGAGGTTGAGGCGAAGGCGTGGGTTGAACTGGCCGGGCTTCTGCCTCTCCAGTGTCACGAAGCATTGCACGGAATTTTTTGTGTGGCCTATATGCCTGATCCATCAAAGGTGCGAGACGAGTGTTTGTTGAAGGGTTTGTTAAGCTCAACGGCGGCGCTTCCAGCACTCGCTTCAGAACTGGCATGTCATCTGCGGACACGGGTGGTCGCCTATCCTCCAAGTGTTCTTCCAGTGAAGAGCGGGGGCTAGAGCAACCGGAACCACTTCCGATAATTCTCTCGTGTTTCTCGTTGCCCGACTCTATGCCGGAATCGGTAGGCGAGTCCAGTTTGCGGTACCGGGGCATGGGCCTTACGGGTGTCACAGTGAGACCGTTGTGTGCGAGGTGCGCTACACCAAGAGCTTCCTCGTCTACAGATCCGCGCGAGTCGAGGCGCCGACGACCTGCTAGTGTTGCGGCTAGGAGGGGCGTACCGCAGTCACCCGCGGTTTCACTGGATTCGCTGCTTGATACGGATCCAATAGGACTACGAGCGGACTCGTCTGCACCAGAGTCAGCCCAGGATACACCTTCCTCTTCGCTCCACATTTGTTGTCGCAATAATTCTTTATGTTCAGTACGGAAAACAACAAGTTTCTCCGTGTGCAGTGTACTAAGAGTGCGTAAATCGGGCAGAGTATCCATCAGTTCCCTCAAGAATCTGTCTGCTCTGTCAGGTCTGTTTTGAGCGATGACGGTTTGTAGACAGCCTTTGAGACGTGAGTGCATTCGCTCCACTAATTCTATGTTACGCAGACCCGGTCGATCGGGTGTGATAAGCACAATAGAGCAGAATAAACCGATCTCGGTATCGGTCAAGTTCATAGAGTTCATGCGTTCAGCAAATTTAAAAGTGGAATCGACAAGGAACCTCGCGTTTGCTCCACTTTGGATAGAGTCCTTTTTCATGAGTTGTCCGTTAAGACAGATTATACTATTTAGAGGGGCATCAAACATGCAAATCAGCCGCACAAATAAAGCATCGAATAATCCGCTCTTGAGCAATGTAAACTTGTCCTCCTGGGTGAGCAGCTGGAAGCCAGGAATCAGTCCGGCGAAGTCGATCACGCCGCGTATTACGTGCGCAAATCGTTGGGAGAATTCTTTCTCAGATTGTAATTCTGGGGCCGGGTTTAGCGGACAAGCCTAAAACAAAAGAAATAATAATTATTAGTGATATTAATGGATAGAAATATCAAAATTGTTGGAAGTATATAGAATGTATTTATAAAGATGAATACCAGCTTAGTTAAGTAAGATAACATACCAGAGTAGGTTGTGAGTAGGTGGGACAGTCGCGAGCACGAGCGCGCATTGCTGCAACGCGGTCACGCGTGAACTCGCAGGTGTCGAGGTGAGCGCGCACCACCCGCGCCAGCAGCCTGGGTGCATCGTCCAGCTCGGCGGCGGCGGCTTGCTCATGTGCGCGCGACGACGACGATTGCTGCATTGCAGCGAGAATACGTGCCTTCTCGCGCTTGGGCACGCGACCAAATCGCACGGCTGTAACAATAAATAAACAATAATGTCAATTCAAAAAGGTATTGGTACAAGTCAAGAGTAGCGGTGATTAACGAAGGGGATGTTGAGCAAGGTCGCGGCAAAACATTCACCGGGTTGCAGCTGCCGCCGTGTGCGACGCGACGTATGTGTGCGAGAACAAGGCGGGCCATGTGCGCGTGCAGCTGACGCTGTGAGTGCGAGGGCACGGTTCATCGCCCGTTTGGCGGTGAGCCACCCCTGTCTGATGACTCTTTAAAAATCACCGATGCACGTTGAATGCGTTGCAGTTAACTGAACTGGTTCGAATGAGAAGTAACAAAACACTATCCACGAGGTCACATTAAAAAGTGTTACGACTTTCTCGCGCTAGGTACGCTTTGAAGCGAAAAGTATTATGCGCCAGGGGCGAGCGCGCCGCTTGCGCCGTTCGTGAGTGTGGCTCGGTGAAAGTGTTTGCGCGCTCAACTCTCGGTTGAAAACGAAAGCGGAGAGCGCCCTCTCGCCATTTCTCTTAACTTTCGCTGCGCAATGTGGGTCGAACCAGATACACGATCCAATTGTTCGATACCAACGTTACTATTTCATATTTGAATTTGAAACATTATAACAAAAGTCACGATATAGGCAAAACATATTTAATGACAGGAGTATTTAGATCATCCTACGAAAATGGTTATTTTTATTCAAATTAAAAGAATTCATGTTTAATATTAATTTTTTTTCTAACACGTTAATTTCATTGCTATAATATTTATATTGTATTATTATATTGAAACTGTTACTTAAGTTGTACAAAAGTACCATGTATAAAAGAACTTTATAGTAAAATTACAACAATTGTGCAAATTTTCAATTTAAATAATATTAAAATTATCAAAAACATATATCGAAATAAAATTAACATATGTACTATAGACATTTTCTGCGTTTTCAACAATAATCTATTACATTTGAGAACCCTACGTTTTGTTGAAATGTAAACGATTGCTACGCTCACTGTAGCATCGTAGCTCTCCGCTACGAGTTATTAATTATCCAGTGACATATGAATAAAAAATTCAAAATATTTTATTCGTAAAGTAAAAAATTATGGCTACAGAAAAAAATACGTACGTGCATTATGATATTTCACAACACCGTTGAGAATTCCTTTAAGTATTGGCAAATCTTCACCCATGTTTGATATAAATAAAGTTTTGATACTAATAAAATTCACAGCCTAAGGCTATTTATTGATAACTATAGTTTGGTAACTTTATGTTAGTTTATAACTAATATTTATTTAACCACTGTTTGAGTGTCACATATCACACGTGGAATATATTAATTGAAAATTCGCACAAGCACTGTAATCCGATAAATGTAGTGCAGTTGTAATCCAATGTGAGTGTCAGCTCAGCGCACCGCGATGTAGTTAACGGCGAACACTGAAGCGGTCACTGTGAGAGAGTGTTCTGTTCTCGAGTCGAACTGACGAGCGACTTAATAACATAGCGATAGCAATGAGGGCTGACGACCGGTGCGCGGGCCGGACTCCCTCGCACTGCGCCGCGGCGCGCGCCGTGCCAACCTTGAACTTGACGAGGGGAATGGCGGCGAAGCGCGGGGAAGGGAGCCGTCAATAAACTCCGCGCAGGCCCCTGCCCCCGCGAATATATCCCCCCCACCAGACGTGATCCGTCTTCGGCACCCGCGCCATCTACCATCGCAACCTTTAACTATCAATTTACGAGCAATTTTTGCCAACTGTTGGTCGAATCATCGGTATTGATATTCATAAATTGTATGCATTCTGTTTTGTAATGCATCCCGAGATTACCAAATAAAATTATAGCAATACTTTAATTGAAATTTATTTCCTTTTGAAACATGTACGAAGAATTAAATAACAAGTCACATTAGGCTCCCTTCAAAACTATATTATAGTAACAATGGTAAACATTGACAGTAACATAAGTATGTTGGTTACGTCGCGTCGCGTCGTAACGTATCTAGTTACGAATGCTACGCTGTAGTGTTGTACTACGTAAAATTGTCTACGAAAATTTGACTCATAATTACAATTAAAATGTGTATGTACGTTTCGGTAAAGTGAAAAATGTGTTTTAACAATAATATTTAATGAAAGCTATCAATTCAATAGTATATCATTATTTATAAATATGTTTTATTTATTTATTTTATTAATATTAAATTGCACAGGTAAATAAAAAAATATACGCGATTATATCGTCCATTATATTCAATCTAATTGATAATCAAATAATATTAATATTTCAAACGATAATGTTTAAGTCTTTAGTTTAGATATGTATTAAACTATTACTAACATATTTTTTTTTTTTTTTTTTTTTTTTTTTTTTTTTTTTTTTTTTTTTTTTTTTTCTTTTTTTTTTTTTTTTTTTTTTTTTTTTTTTTTTTTTTTTTTTTTTTTTTTTTTTTTTTTTTTTTTTTTAATTTTTTTTTTTTTTTTTTTTTTTTTTTTTTTTTTTTTTTTTTTTTTTTTTTTTTTTTATTTAAGGGGCCTTTTTTTTATAGTACTAAACTAAAACTAAATAGTTTATTCACCTTTATTTTTTGATAACCAAATATTATTAATGTTCAATAGAAAATCGTTTAGAGTGTCTTAATTGCCGTTTATATTTATATCATAGCATTGGTAACGTCACTCGCTTCACTTGTCCTTGTATTAAATAGTTTAGCTTAAATTACTAGTAGCGCTGGAAGCAATAAAGCGCCATCTAGTATCGAGTGGCTGAAGTATGTTAAGACTAATTTTTTTGCGTTATTGAATTTATAACCGTTTTCACACGTTTAGAAATGATTATTTTTCCCTAATTTGAGGTGTGGTGATTTTGATTACCAAACTAGTTTCACTTGTTTTCCGCACTTTTCTTGAAATTTATAAGCAGTGTATAAAGAGCTGATGATAAATTACTGTTTGCAAGTCCTATCTATACATATATATTTTTGTTAAAGATAGATGATGATACTAATGTCGAAGCAACAAACAAAGAAATTACTAAAGGTCAACAAACTATACGACGAAAGTGAAACCACAAATTTCACTCTCGCGCTTACGAAACGTGCCTTTCTCTGCTTTCACTGCGTACGCGGTTTAGCGTTGGAGTTTCGAGCGAGTGTCGCAAGAAGCAGGCTCGAGCAGCTCGGATCGGAGCGTGGCTCAGAGCGGCGCGCGGACATCGACCCGTTTAGCGTGCGCTCACCCGCGCTTGCATAACCGACCTCCCACACCGAGAGTGCGCCTCGCCCCGCGCACACTCCACCCCACTGTACTGCCGCCGCGAAATTGGATCTGGTCGTAGATCAGAACGCATGCGCATTGCGTCCCACTTGGCGCATCGAGATGCCGCGAATATGACCTTCTCGTGCTAATTGCGTATGCACATTGCATCTCAATATTCCCGCCTACACAATAATACTAAATGTTCATGATATAAATCATAGTTTCATTAATAATTAAATATATGATAAATTATTCAGTACGTTGTAAGAAAAAATAGATTTAATTTAGATTGTTAGTGTTGTTCGATTACTGGTCTGTTTTCCTATTATTTTTTAGTTTTGTGTAAAATCATGAAAACTTTTTTTTTACAGTAGAAACGACATACAGATTATAAAATAGCCTAGGTATAATTTAGGCAAAAATAAAATGAATAAAATTTTTCATTGATCCAAGCTTATAATATTAGATAAGCTTTATAATATTAGATAATTTATCTACAATTTTTTATTTTAATTTTATTCAATCTATTTTTCTCTTAGAGAATAAAATAAATGTGAACTCACCATCTCTGCTCATGCCCACGGCGATACATTTTTTCAATCGGCAATACTGGCACCGATTCCTGTTGATCCTGAGGATTGAGCACTGCTGGTTCTTGGTGCAGGGTCTGTACTGAATCTTCTGTTGTATGGAGCGACGGAAGAAGCCCTGAGAATCACAGCGGCATTTAGAGTCTCGCTCAATGTCTGAACTGTCGTCACTAGAACAGCCCGAGTCACTAGATTCGCGGCCCGCCTCCAACATGCTCACCAGCACCGAATGCCGTTCGCGCAACTCAGCGCCGCACGACATGGCACGCACCATTCACTAGCATACACTCGCCACTACTAACACCACCACTTCAACCGTAGGCAACAATGTTACTGTATAAAGCGATGGAAGGTTTTGCACTGCACCGGTAAGGATGGCGGTCGACAGCGGACTGTGCGGGCGCTGCGACGCGCGGTGCACAGTTACCCGCGCGACCTACTTGTCGGCCGCCGACCCAACCGAGAAAGTGAGAGTGCCACCGAGCCCCGCGCGTTCGCCCCCTCGCGCGCTCCTAACGGTCCACGTCGCTCTAGAATGCGCCGCTGCCGCTGCCGGGCCGCTGCACCGGTGCGCCGGATATAGGCCGGGCGCATCCCGGCGTGCGGTCGTTCACCCCGGGTCGTCGACCGTTCGATTGCACAACCGCCATGCTTCCCCTCGCTCCCTCCTGTGCCCGGGAGCTAGGGCACGAGCCCGCTCGGGTCGACGACCGGCTCTAAACCCGGTGACGTCAACACACGCGTCACGGCCTACCTCAATGCGCGCGCGCTCCTTTAGGGGCTGCTATGATCCAATTTAATTATTGAATCACACTACTAGAACGTTGTTACTGAATACGTACATAGCAAAGATGTTTTATCATATGAGCATAAACCTAACTAAAACACTACCTACACGCGCTTACGTTGCGTATTCGCCGCGTAATCGTGTTTTAATTGTTATATGTGAATTATAAGTTATGTTATTGATGATAATGACTTTAAAATATGATGGTTAAAGTAGTTATATTTTTATGTCCTGAGTTAGTTAATGAGTGGGTAAGTATAAATCTCAATCAATGTCTACGCTTAATTGATAATTTCAAAACGATTTATAATTTTGGAGGCTGCGCCGTGCCGTAATTCGGTGTTACGAGCGACAAGAGAGCGCGCATCGGAGGGCCGGGCGGGGTCCGGGGGAGGAGTGGGGCTCGGTGGCCCAATTTTGCGCTGCCATCGATCCATTGTGTGGTGTGCGAGTGGCCCATAATTGGTCGCAGCTCGGGCAGTGACCGGTCGCGCGGTCGTTGACCTACCGCGAAAACAAAACCTTCCCCTCCCGCGCTACACCACACCTCGCTTAACGTATGAATGTGTCAAAAATACCCGGGAAATTTCACATACTTAACCATGTTTACCTGCTCTTCATTAATTTTTATTATATATTAAATATGAATCGGAGTGTTCAAAATAGTTGTTTTCCTTCATATTAAATAATCTCGATAGTTCAACGACCGCTAAGTAATTAACACGGTGACTTCCTTTCGAGTTCTAAAAAATACTTATTCTATTTGAGTTCGATACAAATTTCCACTAAACCGTATCTATGTTTAATTTGAGATCATTTGTAATATATGATGAGTCAAAATATTAATCGTGTGTACTTTTGAACAGGGCTCGTTATCGAATATGAAACATTATGAGCGTAGATTTCCGAATGACATCACACAATGTTTCGTCGATTGTAAATTGATAGAAGATTTGAATTGATAAGAAGGTAGCAGGTAAGTAGAGTTATATCGAGTCTATGGTGATTCATAAACGGGTACATAAATAAGTAGAACATAAATACATAGCGTTATAGAGGTTTCGTCAGTGCGGCGCTGCTCGGCCCAATGTAGGTCGCGCAGTCGCGTTCAACATCCATCTAGACTTTTCGACATATTCATAGCGGCGGTGGATCGAGCCGAGCCACTTCTACCGATCGACCAACAACACTTTTTTTGTTAACATTACATTGACCGACTTCGTATGGGCTGTTGCTTCATTGTTTTTTATTATAACGAATAATGAAAGGCGTTAAATTAAAGAAGTCCTTCAGTCATATTAGTTTTTTTTACTCATCGAATATTTTAACTTTAAACAGAACAATCCATTATTTTACTATTAATTTTCTAAAATCTATATTTTTTACAAGCTTTGTTCAGAGCGTAACTTCTTAATAAGTTGACTGCTAAGATTCATTATTTATTAAAATAATACATGTACCTACCTAATAGAAAAACATAATTTATTAACAAAACCATAAATAACAGCAAAAAAATAAGGTATACGCATAAACAGTTACGCGGATAATTTTAAGGTTCTACAAATACTTTTTTAAACGTTTTCCTTAAACTTATATACATATATATATAGTCAAATGTACTACATAATGGAATCTCTTACATTCTTTGTAAAGTTTGTCAAGCTCGGAAAAACTCATGACTTATCAATCTTGTTCCTGTACAGAAACAAATAATCATTCGTTTGTTTATTTGTTGATAATAAGGGTTAGTTATAATTGAAGAACACTTTAATATTGTAATAACGTTTGGTTATTGTATAGAATCGAGCGTCGCCATGTTTTGGTCGCGGCGGCGCGGCGGTCGCCGACGGGTAACGGTGCCGCGGACAACGACATTGGCTTAAGCCGCAAACATGCTGACGCATCACATCGCTATATTTCTGAGGAAACGAACGATGACCGACCTCAGCTCAACTAACAGTCCACGGTACGTGCCTGCCGGTGCACAGATGTACGTACGATAACATACAGCACACAGCCGCCGCTGACTCACATACCTAAACTGATTCATTTCCCGTTCACGTATCGCCATTTTATTTTTAGAACAAACGTAATCCTAATAAGTAATTTGTTAATTGTAATCGTTCTTTATTCATTTACTCGCTGCCACCGAATTATAATATTTTTTTTTACAGTAATCAGTAATCGAAAATATCTTTTTCTAATATAATTTGTTCAAAGTTTATCTTATTAATGTTCAATCATTAAATTATTTTTTTATATTAAGGATATTTGTGAATATTTATTTACTGTTTTCTTATTTACATGAATTTTTATCATTATCTATGCCTAATATTGAAGAAGTTGAAAAAATAAACACTACTTATATTATTTAAAAACTAATGCATTCAAACTTTTGGTACAAAGACTAGTGAGTATTTGTTGTCTCGAGTAATCTATTCTGAGCTAAAATTTTATATTCAGATATATTCGAATAATGAAAATATTTTACGAAATATAAGTAATACAGAAAATTGCCACCATTAGATTATATTTCAAATATAAGCAAATAATATAGATATCTGTAATTGAGGCCAATGATTATGTAAAATAAAAAGTATTATTTTACAAAAATAATTACAAAAAAAATACTATCCAAATGAATCACTGTTATCTAGACTTAAATATAAATAACACAACATAACTGTTATCTTTCATACATTTTGTGATATTCATACATTCAATAATATTATATGATGAAAATATAAAATAATTAGCCATAATGCATAATAATAAATATACAACAGTGGAATTTTCAATTAATTGTGGGAAAAAAAGTATATATATCATAATTAAATAAAGTATTTAAGTTTATTTTTACTATATTCTGTTTACTTATATTTCTAATTAAAAAAAAATTAAATAAGAAAAATTCAATTTACGTCCTAAAACGGCGCTTATGAATCGGAATCGGAAAACAACCCAGTCATCGAGACGAACCGCCAAGAAAATCGAACGGATTTATCTTTTTAACGGGCATATTTTTATAAAAGATGAATTAAAGTTACAATCCTTGTTAACGCATGCACAGAGAATAGTGCCAATTGTTGATTTTTTTTAATCATCATTGGTCAAAATTCGATCAGAGAATATTTAATACACTGTTATGTGTAAAAATATGTACTTATTATTATATATATATATAATATACCTCTAATCTAAAATATGACGACTCGAATGTGAACACTTTTTGGAGCTATATTGTATTACAAAAGTATAACTTTATTTAAAACGAGTTGAGATGTCAAGGATATACAGTTGTACACACGTGCAATCATATTCGACCTCTATTTCGTAATTATATTACAAACTTCATTTGTAACCGTGTAATAAATTATACTTGCAATGTTTACATATTTATTTTATGACTATAAAAAATGTGAAATGCAACATTTAAAATCATTTCGAATTTCAAATCTTAATGGCGTAAGTCAAGTTCGGTAGACGC
Source organism: Antheraea yamamai (assembly GCA_036509395.1). Classification (NCBI taxonomy): domain Eukaryota; kingdom Metazoa; phylum Arthropoda; class Insecta; order Lepidoptera; family Saturniidae; genus Antheraea; species Antheraea yamamai. The sequence continues at coordinate 10,784,353 of AP028433.1, forward strand.
ATGTGTCGAACAGGAAATCATAAACGCAAACTGAACACAGTAAGCGCGATGTTCTCAATAATTATGACCGCTGAGGGATCAACGAACTTTTAAGCTGACAGTTCAAAAATAATGTAGGTTACGTTCACGTTGCGCGTACATTCGTTGCCCGTAAAAGTTGTTTACGAGGAGAGGAGAGGCGGCGCCGGGCGCGGGCGCTAGAGTGCGGGGTCGACGGCCGCGCGCCCTGCAACTCCGAATTCGTGCCGAAAAATAAACGACCCACAATGCGCGGAAATTATGTCGGCTATGAGAACAAAGAACTCTTAGACCTGTAACTTTTGTGTCCTATAGATACATTGTTAGTTGATGTAAGCTGTATTGTGTCCCATAAGGTGATATCATCCAAGCATTTTACACCGAAGTGGGCTCAATCCCTTTTAATTAATATAATTCGCATATTTCATATTCTTAACTGTAACACAAATTTGGTTTGGGTGAAAATTATTAGGGCGTTATTATTTCTTATTTGTGAATCTTCAATACAATTTATATCTATTGTATCATTAGTATATATAATAATATTACCACTAAATTAAGTATTTATTGAATGTTTTCGAGACATAAACTATTAACCTAAATTAGCATACTTCAAATAATTAAATATTTAATTTAATGTAAGCATAATCAATTTAAAAGAAGCAGCGATGACGGGTTCGTTGACTTTATAATGCATACGACAGAACGTCCCGCATTCGAGCAAACACCACGCGCACTCGTCATTCATTAACATGTGTTCGTTCATGTCCGCTTCGTCGTGGTGGCAGCACTATCGCGCTGTAGTCAGTGCCGCCACCTATCAGTGAGTAGCCGAACTTTTTGTGTTGTTTTATAAATGTCACTAGTTGGCGCTACAGACAACAATTTAATTTTTCATAAAAAAAAGTTATGTTGTGTAACAATTTGATGTTTTATACTATGATTTTATTGTTTAACAGTAACAAAAAATAATTTTATAGAAAATAACTATTTCTTTAAAAAATTATGGCCATCAAATTCACATCGCATAAATAAATAAATGAGCGTTTTCGAACCATATTTATAAATTTTGATCCACACGCCGCGCAGTCTGCGCGCTAACAAAATGTACGTAACAGTTGCATTTCTATTAATGTTTTTTTTGCCAAAGAATCACTTTCATTGATTCGACTTTAATATGTCACGGACTAACTACCTTAAAACTTTAGACAAATAACAAGTATTGTAACTTTAATGTAATACATGACATAATATAATCTTGTATCTATATGTGTACAATGAAGAATTGAAAGTCAGCAACATTGCTGTAAAATGTTCGTCGATCACGTAATTTTTTGTTTTCGCTAAAATAACACGCATTATCAACATAGGAACGTGCGGTGTAAGAACTATCCACTCTTAAAACCGAAATACCTTTTGTTTTGCAAATTTGACACAAATACTTTTAAATAAAACTTGATATAATTGTTATAACTCACATCTTCCAACTTTTTATATATCTTTATTTGTAAATTTTTGTACAAACCTTCTTAACTTACACTTCTTAACACTTAATCTGCATTCATTATACAAAAAATATATTCATTTACATACATTTTCTATAATATATTCCATACAATATATTTAAATATCTTTATAGTTGTAGAAGCTAATTTAAAAGAGATACAACTCCGTTCAAAAAGTAATAATGAACCCTGAAGTAATTCTCTGTAACAAAAGCAATTTAATAGCTGCATTCAACAAAATTGAAAGTTTAATTTACGACACAAGGGAGCACGAATGAGATTTATTATTTTGTAAAGGCTGACCCTTCCGAACGAACCCGTCCCGAGTAAACGACCTTGTGTCATTATTTTTTTTTTCTATTCGGGCCAACGATGAAGATCTTGTTTTAGTTTTTACTTTGTTTAATAGAGGTGGATACCTGACGTTGGGTATCTCGGACTAATTAAGTTTATATAAATACATTTTGAATAATGTGCTTAATAGGTAAAGTAACCGGTTTATTAATATTTAATTCATATTATAATTTACTCTATATATGAGCATACTTATTGAATGGTTTTTACAGATTTTTTTATATATGTAATTTTATCCATTGAAAATAAGCTAAATATTAAAATAAATATATCTACCATATTAAAAATGTTAATGACTCAAAGTATCACTTTTCACATCACAATTGGTCACAATCAAACTCGTTCTGTTCAATTTGTTTACTCTTTGCTTTATTCAACAGTTTACGAGGACACTGTTAAAAGTAATTCTTGTCTATGATATATTCTTCTACCAATTGAGATTCACCTTCGTTCAGTGTATAATACAAATTTATAAACGAATTTATCGCCTCTATATTCAACGTATTTTTATATATTATTTGTGTAATGTAAGATCAAGAAATGTACTTGTATTCCGTGTAAAAAAATATATCTTTATTCTTACTACATATTCGTATATGTAGTTAGTACGTTAACTAAAAAGCTTATTAATTTAGCTTAACACTTTCAACTGTTTGCTTGTCGTTACATACGTACGTAATAACGTTCTCGTGATAGCTTCGGGACAAGTTTCTATAATAAAACACACAGGGGGTTAAGGGTCCGAGGGCCGCGACGCACCGTACCTCGCTCCCGTCCGAGGACAACAGGTACTTGCCGACCCAAAACCCGCTTCCAATGTAACCCATCTTCACACGATATTCTTTTTACATATCAGTTTATTAAGTAAGCGGGTGACGATGCGAAGGTAAATCGGATTTACATCTCGTGAATAAATAAGGTCATCTGGTCGCTGAATGTACAGAGAATGTCTTCCGCGTATTGCAGCCTTGATGTTAGCGTTGCAATACGAGACACCTGTTAAGCTATAAGAGTTGGCGGTGGCCGAGAGGCCAGATCTGTCACCTGTTGACTTGCTTCCTGCTTTAGAACACCGAGGGTACCCCGTACATAAGACTACTCAATGTAGCCTATTTAATAATGATACCTGGTTCGCACATTCCATTGTTTTATACAGTAACGTTATTTTAATATCGGGCTTTTGGTGCTGGGAAACATAACAAATGACGACAGTTCGATTTAAATAAATAAAATGATTTGTTAAATTGTCTACATACCTTGCAACCTTCACATGAGTGCACGCCGTAATGGAATCCACTGGCTTTATCGCCGCAGACTCGACATAACACAGTAGTACCATCGAACTCTGTAATGAAAAGAAAAAATAATACAATTAAAGAAACTGTACACATACATAATTTATAAGAATAGTTTATTAGTGTAGTTAAGATTACGGTGTTCGTAACGCGTGCTAATAAACATCCTGAGTTGTGTTCAGAGCCGAGCCGTGTATACCAAACATTCTGCAAGAACACGTGACTCAGATTCAGCCGTTATCGTGACCTTGTGCCAACTTGGCTTGACGTTTGTTTGGGTATAATTAGTCACAGCCTTATTGCGATCACGACAGCAGGATTATACTTGATTATCATTTTTTTCATATAAAAATATATCGTACTATATTGCCAGCATTATTGTAAAGCATTATAGTCAATGATATACATACAAAGCATAAATATGTCGATATAATACGTCCCTCTAGTTTGGAGTGGACAAAAGTATGTATGTAGTCATATAAATTTTCTTTTAGATTTATTTGTTTATTAACATATTTAAGAATGAGTATTTGTTAAGAATCTGAATAGATATACGATCGCGTTACTGGGAAACAGTATACAGCTTTGCTATTACTGTGAAACAATATAATGATGTGTAGAGTTCCAAGCAAAACAATTGCTAATGAAATCCGTGACGCAATCACGTTGCGTGCGTCAGGGTGACACTGAATATTTATTTTAGAAAGTGCCCAGTCTTTCTATATCGTTTCAGTCAATGACCTCTTGCAGCTTTTCAACAGATGATAATTCCTTAGTCTTATTCAGGTTATTTATATAATGTTAAAGGTTTCCTTGATGCGACATTCCTCAATTTTAGTCAAAGTTGTTTACTGTTATTGTTATCTAATAATAATAACAAAAATGAAGGAAATAATTAGTAACGACTGTTATCGTTAAATAAATATAAATTGAGAGTTTTAATGGGCAAAGTAATTTCTTTAGTAGGTCAGTGATAGTCCTGCGTTTATTACAACAACAGGTGCGAGGCGATGTTGAATTAGTGCGGCGGGCGGGTACGGGGTGTGCTCGTGCGTTGGCCCCGCGTCTCGACTCGATCAGGGAACTGGTTCTGAGGGACTGCTCTCACTTTCTTCCTCCAGCTGTTTATTTATTTGTTATGGGAACAGGCTCGGTGCACCTTTTGGAAGGAACTTTCTATTTCTGGCGTGCACCTCTCGCCTCGGGTCGACGATCGACAATCGCTTTCTACATTACTTTCTTTTTTGTAGAGGCGGCGCGGCGCGGCTCGGTGCGGTGTGCCGTCGTCCTCGCCTTTGCTGAACGACTTCGGTATCATCTCGCTAAACAGTTTCGTTGGTGCACGGGAGGGGAGCACGAGCACAATGGAGCAGGGAAAGCGCACTGAACGTAACTGGTGCAGTTAGTTGCAACAGAGTTAGTAGCGCGCAGCCATTTCTCTTCGTGTGATGCAACACGCGTGTTTTTCTGAGCGGCGCGTGTGAGAGTCGCTCGTTAGTTACGTCAATTAAGTATGGCTAGGAAAGTGTGCGAGAAAGTCTCGCGTCCACGTAACGCGAACATCGGCGCGGCGTCGTGCGAGCGTGCTAACTCTGGCTCTGTTATAAACTCGTGCACCGACGCCATATATCTGTGTCACGGTGATATTTGTTTGTAAATAATTAACTTATGAGATCGATTAAAATCACGTAATATCATTTCCTCGTTCGTTATCACGTTTGTTTTCCTCGGCGAGAGTTATTGAAATATATTTTTATATATTTATTGATTTTATAAGTTAATTTAGTTATTCTTATGCATTATTGTATAACAATAATTTTATAACAGCTATTTATGGAATTATGTAATATAAATATATTAAATAAATATACCTATATGTGTATATATTTCATTTTTTTATGGGTTTTCTTCTTTTGGATAGTTTAAACTGTAGAAAGATACATCCATTGGGAATTGCGTCACACCAACACTCTTTGTTGCGTGCGTTGAGAGAAAAGTAAAAGTGGTGTGGTAAGACGTAGACTGATGTCACGTGGACGTGTACTCGCTATAAATACTTGTAAACTATACTTATAACATCTATCACTAAACGTTATTATTTTTGTAGTTATTAGATTGTGTGTATAAGTGTGATGAAGGATCTGATAGGAAGAAACTTTGTTGGATGTATTAAGAAATTGTTGACAGACGGGTTCATTAGAAATCGAACGCAAATCGATAAGCGCTCCCTGCAGTTATAGCTTTTGTGCAACCCCATTTTTAAAAGCAACTTATCGTCATTTCTTTGAGTGTAGTTATTTTTTTGTCAATGAGCTTTTTAATTGTTTTTCGCTGGGCCCTTCCATGCGAAAATTTTCAACAATTCATCAATCAAATATTCGTTCTGCGAAACGGTTTGACACTCGAATATTTGTAAGTGCTGTTACCCTTCCGTTTCTTAAAATCGTTGTACATTATTATCATTAATCAAAAATAACATGTTAAATTGAATAATGGAAAGAATTGTCGTTACTTATTCAATAAACGTATTACATGCTTTTTGGGCTTCAATTATTTTTATTTTTCAATACATAGTACACCAGTAGTATTTTCATACACTCCTTAGACTATATTCGCTATACTAGAAATAGTGAGTGTTTTAACCTACTTATAAGTATCAAAATTGAAAGACATATCTTTGTATGAGACATTAATGAAATGATAATGTAAAAAATAACAAGCGGCTTTTAATATGCACCGCCCTCTCTTATATGTAATTGATATTTATATTTAAAATTGATCAGGTTTTAAGACATAATCGATAAGAATTGAAAATAATTTAAATGCAGAAATTATGTACTATGTAATTTAGAACGTTATTAACGTCCTAGGATATTTTTAGAGCTATCATGAAAATTTATTCTTATCTGATAAACATCATTCAGAAAATATTTCTAGATATTTAGCTTGAGTCAACAACAAACAAAAATTAATAATTCTACCTATATGTAGTTCTGGTTCCCGTTCTTTATGCACCGGAGCACTGAGGTCAGTCGGCGTAGGCGCATCGTAGCGCCCGTAGCTGCTATCCGGAGACATCACTAGAGTTATATATACGCTTAAAACTATAATTTAACTTTATTTGTCTTTCCCTGCACTTCACTACACGTATACCACATTGAAGCCCACTGGCTGTCAAACATAAATGTTCTCGTGTGATCTGTCACTGAATATAGGACAATAATGCATGTGCCGAGGCGCGCGGCCGGCACGTAGAGTCGCGAGGGATGAAGGTCGCTCGCTCGCACTATGGCCGATGCACGCGCCGCGTGCGTCTCTATCGAGCTCGATCGACGAACTGAGCAAGTGTCGCGCGCGCTCTTGCTCGTAGCCGCGCGAGTAGACTCTTAAGAGTGAAAGTCTGCAAAAACATCAGCGTTCCGTGCGATACAATCGGTTCGACTACCGACTCGAAACCGTCGAACAAATATAGCCCCTATCGGCTGACGAAGCCCGTCGGTCTGCGCTTCGGAGCGAGGATCGGCGCGCTTCGAACTCCGGTCTCCGAGGTCATTGCCGCGCCGATTGCGGACCAATGAGAAGCACGCGCAGAGGTGCGCGGCAACCGATTGGAGGACTGAAGTCTCCGCACCCCGCGTCCGCTTTGAGCGCGAGTTCGAAGACCCGAACCTTGCGGCTCACCGCGGCCAAGGTCGCGTGAGAGCGGCACCGACAGAGAGCTCGCCGAACGTTCGAGTGGGACGTAGCCCACTGCCGGTTGCGTCACACTACGAAAATATTTTTGGTGATGGAACGCGAGTGAACTTGAACACGAAATCGAGCTAATGGATGGCGAGCGCTGTGTAGGTCGCCGCGTGACGGACTGACCCGCTGCCATCTCGGCCTGTTTGCCTGCTTTCCTCCTAGCACACACTTCCGGGGCTTAATATCACTATTTACTTAATTCTCGAATTATTGTTAACAATATGGATTACCAAACTTATCAGCTACATAACACTTGTGTAACGAACTAGATTTCAATAGATAGATAATTGTTTCATAAACGATACTATTCCATAAAAGTAAAGCTATGGAGAATCGTTTGTTTATATAGCTCACCTATCTATGTAATATTATCAATTCCATATGAAAGTCTATACACGTTTCCTATTTATAACAATGATGTTTCCTAAATAATGCTTTTTGAGTCATAACGTTATTAGTAACGTAATAACTTAATAACACTAATAATAATAACGCATCACATGTAATTCTGCATAACACACTACTTTCTTGATATATTGATAAACAAGTTTCTTATAACAATAGGTACATAAACACGTCTTTATATAACATCACCACGTCTGAATTCGCTATCGATATTTAACCTTAGTATATACGTTTTAGAGTTTTTATTGGCGCGTAGGAGCATTTATTTATGCGAGATAAAGCGAGTGACGATGGGCGGTGCGGCGGGTGAATGACCTGGAAATTTTGGCGCAGGCCGGTCAAGGCCATCGGCGCGCAGGCGCTTCGCTCTGTACAGCCACGTAGATCCTGCCTGACTAGTTACTATAAGTAAATAATTTGTCTTATTTTTTTATTTATCCCTCTTTTAAATAAAAACATAAATGCTTATAATTATACCATAACCGTTTTTTTTATTACCATGAAATATAATAAAATTAATAGATATTAAGGTTAGTGCAAAAAAAAACATGATATAATCACGAGGCACGCTCATATGATGAAAATAACAAACACAACATTATCATGGGTTTGTGAGAAAAATACGTAATTATGTTTACCTAATTACTAATATAATTAATCACTTAAATTGTTTTTATCTAAAGTGTTTAGAAGACAATCAATCATTTTAAGAATAAACATGTTACATGTACTGTTGAAGTAACTTACTAAGGTGCAATGAATAATTTAATTCATTTTCTATTTTTTCCAAGTACTCTAATTTTTAACCAATTTAAATTTAAACCCACTCCAATGGGAGGATTGAAATGATTGCCAATACGAAAAATGGTTAGTTTTCATTATATATTATTATTTTTGCCTACATAATAACTTAGCAATCAGGCAACATTATGGTTATTTTTGAGCATTTATTGTTATTTATGAATTGTCACGTTTATTGAACCTGTAAATAACAATAGAAATGAAATAGACAACTAGGAGAATACCTTAATCATAGACTGTTTAAATTATAGACACGTTCAATAATACTGGCCAAAATATGAAGGTTAATTTTACCCTGTCTATCTAACTATTTGTTTCTTTGACTATTTTTGGGGTCAGTAGTAATTAAAAATCTAATTCATATCGATCAACTGACATACAATTACAGGTATATGATGTTTCACTCTCCTATTATTTGATAGATTTTATCCTGTAGTTCTTTATAAATGTTATTTCGCACTTATATTAGTAGATTGAATTTATTAATTAAATGAAAGTTTTGAGATGTTATTGATTTTTATTGGAGAAAAGGACATGCATAGCTTGATGAAAAGTATTAGGTATTTTATTTTGAAACAATTATTTCTTAGCAAACGTGAACACGTCTTGAATATTACTTCCAATTGAATTTTAACTTTTGTAGCAGTAGATTTATGAAAAAATCCTAGTATACTTTATTGTAACAAAGGATTAACAAAAAAAATCATACATAATGTGTCGGAAATGGCACAAAGAAATATCCTCCTCAATAACTATATCCCTATATATATTTTTTTTAAATGTGGAACCATATGGAAATGGTTAAAATAATACCATAATGTATCTATGACGAAAAATGCAAAAAAGAAAGATGGCGGCAAAGGTGTGTTCTTTTTATCATCCGTTGTTTTCGACGGACTTTGTTTTTATACGAGTAGTTTATATAAGTATTATATCAAAGGTACTAATGGATAATTTCGGAGGAATATTCAACGTAAAATTTAGTTAATATCAGTATGAAATTTCAGTAATAATAAATTAGTATTATAATATTTTTTTAACTTATTACAAGGTAATACAAAACATATGAATATACAAAGCGACATAAAAAAACGCGTATTTTTTATAAAACAATATTGTCGTTGTTTGTTAAAATTGCTATATTAATCTTATATTTTGGTCAATGAATAATATAATACCCAGTTAGAGATAAAAGTACATGATTTATAAAAAAATTGAAAAGTCTACATACATTAAAGGGTTGAGCCGTCGTCTGATGACAAGGTGTTCGCCCATCCGGTTGTATTTACAATTTTGCCGCAATTATTTCGCTTCAATACTTTCCCTTTTGCACAAAAGGAAGCTTTTTAAAAGGTTTCGCAAATATCCTTCCACGTGCGTGTCTACCAACACCGTAGTTTTTTGTAGATCGATTTTTGGCGTTTAACAAAGCTATTTTTTTCTCTATCCTAATCACAGTCTAGTCTATTTTTATGTATATTAAATATAAAAATAATTTTAAATAAATTAACGTAATAAACATGAATTTACGTAAATAATTTAAATTCTTATTTATCTTATTAATGTGACTGACTATTTCGTAATATTGTTATGTGCTTACAGTACAAAATTTTGATTTTTTTTTCCAACAGATTAACGTTTATTGGCCTGATGGGCCTCCACAACTCCACTGGACTGAGAAATAGATATTATTTCTCGCTGGTAATATAAGATCATCATTGAAACATTTAAATTAGGTCTATTTATCAAAAAAAACTTTATCTTGCGGACCGCAGTTTAGAGTTCTCACTATTATATAAATGTTAGAGACGAATTATATATCTTTAATAATTTGTTAACTTTCACTCCAAAGTACAATATATATCGATTATAAAGAATAATACTTACGCGACATGTGGGCCTTGCGATTAAAAATATGAAAGTGAATAGGAACTCAGTTTTTTAGTTCCTTCCGCTGCCCTCACTTTTAATATCGGGGTACGTGTATCAAATTTCGTCACTGGCTTTTAATGCATACGGTATATAGAAATAAATTGAACCTTAACGTAAGAATATGTAGTTCAATTTCGTTTGTAGATAATGTAACAAAATTTAGAGGCGGGTGTCGCCAGTCGTTAGCCACATGTATACACTGTATTGTTCATTGTGACCACATCTACGATGAGATCGACTCGCTCTTGATGAACTCGATTGATTTGATGCATTTTTTATAACAATAAAAAACTAAGTATACTGCAAACCAAGTTGTTTGCAATTTATGGCTTCTATTTTTTGTACTTCCGGATTATTACTATATCATCTGCTTACGTGACATTATAAGGTTACTTATATGAACCATCTGTTACAAATAAATATTATATTTTCTTTTATCTATTAAATACAACATTTAAAAAACATAAAATTAAACCGATTAGGCCTAAATATATCAAATATCTGGGAAGTATTCACCCAATTTCATTACACATCAACATACTTTCTCGTCTGATTGGGTCATAAATACAACGGGCTAGTCATAGTGGCTAGAATATGTTGCGTAGTGAATTTGTGATCCAGTTAATTACGAGTATCATACTACACCGCTAGTATATCGTATATCTTCCTACGTTAATTGAATTACACTGCATATATGCGAAATTTCTATTTTGTTATGAGATTACATCCGAAGGACGATAGTATAGCCAAGTTTGAATGAATCGTAAATGAGACACTATTTTATCTTTCTTTACGAGCCATTTAACAGGTTATAAATTACTTTGGCACCTTGAAAACAATGTGGTCAAGGCATGCTTTTGTTATGAATACCCATGACGAGAGGAACGTGCTCTCTCGAGCGTTTTACAACCGACCTGGATAGGTACTATGCTGGCCTATATTTGGTCAAAATACTCAAACGATACAGTGATTTTTAACTTGTATAATCAATACATATAAAACACGACTCTCTGTCTCCTCTGTCACGACTGTCTGTCTGTCTGTCTGTCTGTCTGTTCGCGATAAACTCAAAAACTACTTAACGGATTTTCATGCGGTTTTCTCCAGTGGATAAAAGTGATTCATGAGGAAGGTTTAGGTATATAATTAGTCAAGGTTTTTTTTTATTATCAAGGCGGTATAAGGACCGCCGGGCCCGCTAGTATTTTTATAAAGGAACTCGTTTTAAAAGTCTATAAGAGTTTAATAGTTAGATACTAAATGTAATCCAAGGTTTCTGGGTTACATATAGTAAGTATCTCGATAATTGTAACAATCACTCGTTTTAAATTCAGAAAACAAAGACCCAATGACATTGTAATCCGATATGATATTTATTATTGATACGTCGAAAACTTCTGGGAAGTAAAAATGTGTATCGTTAGCTATTCTGTGGATGGAAGCCCGAATGTATGCAGTTTGGTTTTTGTATTGGAGAATGCCGCGAGAGCGCGGGGCCGGAGCGTTCAAGGTCTTGCTGAGCCTGCAGTCGCCCCCAATGCGCATCGGAAACACGACACGCTCGATTATTATTGAGACCATATTGGACAGAATTATTTAGCAACAGGCACGCTTTCGGTACAATTTTACTTTATCGAAATGGTTACATGAATATTTAATTGCGCAGTTGAGAAATGATAACAATATAATAATAATATAATGTACAACAAGGTGTGCCCGCATCGTTAATAACGATGAACACCACATTACTTAGAAGTTACTTAGACGAAATAACTTATTTTCGTAAAAAACTGTTTTACAGGTCAAAAAAGTCTTCGTAAGCACAATCTAAGTTCTCATATTTTTCTCAGTGATAATATAATGACAGCCATTTCAAACCTTTTTAAACCCGGTATAGAAGATATATTTAAATGTAATAGTTTTATCTGCTCATTATTTTACTAGCTTTTGCTAATGGTTTCGCTTGCTTGTATGTAGATGTAACCTATACCTCAGGAGCAGTACACAGTTCCTAGTAACAGTAACAATACTCCTGATAACGTATATGCAAAATTTCATGTTGATCGGTTGAATAGTGAAGGTATGAGAGCGCGACAAACAAACAAATTCACTTTCTCATTTATAATATTTGTAAGCACTAATAAGAAATGCCAAACGACACGCTGGAAGTTACATTTTTTGTGTAATTTGATTTTTATCGATTGTTATCGCATATACTTATTCTTTCATTATATTATAAAATAAAATTGTGTTAACATTGCGTTGTTCTGCGCATGTGCACCGCACCACTTGTCCCACTCCTCCATGGCAAGAAAATACACATCGCTAAACGCGTAGCACTTATAAGAATCATAGTTTATTAAAACTGTAATATGAAGATATCATGATTTTTATTAAATAAGGACCAAATATCTAAGAAGTACAAATCTATCTAGGAGTTTTTTGCGTGATGTGTGCACAACAGCAGATCTCTATAATTTTGTATATATAAAAATAAAAGATAGATATTTTCCTGTTTTTATTTTCAGATAATTTATTATATCATAATCCTTATTTTGCCATATATTTTACAAACAATTTCTAAACCACAATATTACGTTATTAGTACTTTATGAACAGCATTTATTTTTAACAAAACAATGAAAGCTTGATGTTTTTTTTTTAATTTTGTGATAAGTATAAAATATAGCGAAAAATACCGAGCTCCGACGAGTTTTTCCGAAGCGACGTGAGGTCAGCGCAAGTCAATTACCCCGAGCAAACTGTTGTGTGGCGTCGCGTCGCGTCGACCAACAACTACAACTGAACTCTCACGACACTGCCACGTTCAAATTGAATATAACACACCATAAACTACATTATACAATTATATACCCTATTTAATAGCACGGATGTTTACGACTGGCGGATACCATACACGAGCGCTCGTCCAGTGTTCGAACTTTGACCATAGAGAAAAAAACTTTTCCACTTTTTATTGATAACACTAAAGCTCGTCAATAGCTAGAAAATAAAAAAAAGAATACAGAAAATCGGCTGAGAAAAAAAAGAGGGGAGGGAGATATTCTTAACCGTTTCCCCATTGCGTATTTATCACTACATATAATATCTGTCTGTCTGTTCGCGATAAACTCAAAAACTACTAAACGGATTTTTATGCGGTTTTCAGTAGATCAAGTGATTTATGAGGAAGGTTTAGGTATTTGTTAAGGATTTTTTTTATTATCAGGGAGAGACAACGTCCGCCGGGCCCGCTAGTATATAGATAATTGTATAAAAAAAAAATCTGACGAGGAAAGGAAAATTATTATGACAAGAGAAGTCGTGGTGGTCGAGTGGTTTAGCCGGAGGAATGTCAATTCAACGTCCGCAGCCTCAAACCCCGGCATGTACCATGTAATCTTTCAGACTTCGCGTACATTAATTAATTGAAATTGGTAACCCTATCGGATGACGGTGAAAGAAAACGTAGTGAGGAAACCTGAACCTGAGGAATGTGCTTGTATACCGCGTCTGTCTGTCTGTCTGTTCGCGATAAACTCAAAAACTACCGAACGGATTGTCATGCGGTTTTCACCGGTGGATAGAGTGATTGGTGAGGAACGTTTTAGTATATAATTTGTCAAGGATTTTTTCATAATCAGGGCGGGACAACGTCTGCCGGGCCCGCTAGTATATGCATAATTTGATGAGGATCGGCTGAGTAGTTAATTAAGGTCTGAAAGCGTAACAAACAAACTCACATTGGCAATTGTTATTAGTAAAGATGTATTGTTTGTTAATATTGTTGATATGTTACTGCACATGTATTGGTTATTAAAGCTGTGTTAAAAAAGTAGGCGTTTCAATAAATAAATATATATATATATATGGAATAATTAATTCCAAAAAGGTTGAATTACGGTTTATTACTTAAAGTAGTAAAAATTCGACAATAGTAATAGTAGTATGTATAGGTGTTACAAAAAATTGTAAACGTAGCCAAGTGATTTACTCTGCTCTAAGTTAAATAGAGCATTTAATACATATTTATTAAAGTTTTATAGTTACATAATGAGACATTGTATTTTTCGTTCCAATGTTTTGTTAATTAGATATTTAATATACGTAAATACTAATTCCTTCGGGTAGCTTTTCATAGTCTGAAAGACTGTTAACTAATAACAAGATGTACAAAGAATTAATTCTTTTTTTCAATTCTCGGAAAGAATACTCATCATACAAGCTCTGAATACTTCCTGTTCGTAATTTTTAGTTGGTACTACTCCGTAATACAGACATGACTTTTATAATACCCTTTTTGACGTTTATTATTAGTATGAATAAGCCGCCCCTAGGGTTGTCGATTGTCGTGTACTTAATCATAAATCAATATCAAAAGCAGTCAAAATTTCAGATTTTTACGCATAAATTCGTGATTTTACTGTTTTACCTCTAATTATAAAATGTTAAATCTCATTCATTTTATAAACGAGAATGTGTATAAGGGCGAATGAATATTTGTTACTCTTTTACCATTGACATATAAAAACCCAAGACGCGCAGTCTCGAATAAAAGTAGCGATCGAAACCGGCCGCATAAACTTCCCAATATACATACGTGGTTATAGTTATACCATAAACTTTTGATTTTGCAAATTCAACCTTACCTGAATTATGTAGTTTGTTTTTACAAGGACGCAAGCGACGCGAGACTATATGAAATGACTGCATAATCCAAAATTATGCACTCATTTTTGTGTGCCGGCTGTGAGACGTTGTGTGCAGCTTGGGTTTTTGTATATCAATATCCTTTTGTAGGTGGTAGAGCCGCGCTGAAGCCTATTACTGGTTTCAGCATGAATGGGACGGCTTCCCCGGGATTCTACCACCCTCTCATAGAAAACCGACGTGAAGTAACAGTGTTCGCATTGTTGCATTTCGTTCGGTCAGTGAGAGCGCCGGAGGCCTACCTCCTCTTCCCTTCCCCTCTCCCCTTACCTTCCCCGCTACCCCCACAACACAGGCTGGCAACGCACTTGCGACTCCCCTGGTGTTGCAAGTGTCTATGGACGATGGTGATCACTTAACATCAGGTGACCCACCTGTTCATTTGCCTCCTATGTTATATAAAAAAAAACGTAAAAATTACTCAACCGATTTCATGTAACATTACCGTTATATAACTCAGACATTAGAATAACACATGGGCTATAATTTATAACACTGTTTAAAATGGCCGAGATATAACGATAACTGTGAAGTAAAAGAAATCTGCCACCTGTGAGCTATAGTTTTCTTGATTTTGATGATTTCTTTACGAAAGAAGAATAGTGTTCACGTTGAAAATGCTTATCCTTTCAAATTATAATGATAATTAACGGATAGTAAGTTGGTAACCCTAAGCATACATGACATACAGGCCGTGCGATCCGGACGCGCGGGCGCTCAATCGTAGCCGACCTCGGTCGATTCGGCAACCCGTGCTAAGGCCAAGGTCAAATTGTCGGGTGCTCACAATTAATAGCTAAATGCGGAGAGACGCTCGGGGCCCCACATCGTTACTGGTGGAATACCACCTTACAACTTGTAGACAAAAATATCATATTATTTACTATTTACCCGCCATCATACCGATATAATTGTTTACTTTCCAAACATCAATACATTAGTAGAGCATTAAGTGATATATGTATGGGTGTATAAGTACTCAAAACTAACTAAGCACCTTCTGTAATATAATAAAAATATGTAATCATATAGTACTCTAGTTCTTGAATATTTAAAAAAATCACTGAAATTAGAACGTATAGAAAATGTTCAGTTACTTTTTTTTAAGGATTTTTTAAATTTGCCACAACATGACGTAATTTGGCCTTCGGTACTGGGCAAAAACTAATATTATTATACGTTGAAACGAGAAGATACAACGACCTCGACGTGATTCAACAGTTTGAAAGAATGTTAGAACTTACACAAATAATATATTTTGTTTTAGCTTGTATATACGCACAATATATTTACAGACTAAAATATTATATAATGCAAATTATAAGTAATGCTAACCTAAATTAATTTGTTAGTACCGTATAGCGGCGCGGCGTAGTGTATTGCAAAAGTGCCAGCAGAATTGAAATAACTTTATTGTTTAACGCTAAAGGAAAACAACCGATGTTACTTGCAACATTTCCAACAATTATCTTAAGAAATCGTCATAAAAATCCATAATTAATATGATTCTTGCATTCTTTTTTTTATTTCTTTTTTTTATCTAATCTAGCAGTTTTTACAGACTACGTGGCCACTGCTATGGATCAAGGTTATCAGGTGGACGTCATGTACACAGATTACTCTAAATGTTTTGATCGTATCAACCACGATATTCTCTTGCTTAAGCTTGCCAAGATAGGTATACACGGAGATCTCTTAAGGTGGTTTAAATCCTATATACATAATAGAAATCAAGCGGTTCGGATTGGCACATTCGTGTCTGTCTTTCAATCTATTCCCTCAGGTATACCGCAGGGATCACATTTAGGTCCACTGCTTTTTAATGTCTATGTATACGATATATCCCTCTGCTTCTCCTCTACTAGATACCTTATGTACGCAGATGACACCAAAATATTCAGTATTATTCGTACTATTGACGACTGCCTCACGTTACAGAACGAACTTTTGCGACTCTGTGACTATTGCAATCTAAATAATCTACATTTAAACGTAAAAAAATGTAACGTTATAACTATATATATATACTAGAAAACATCAACCTATAAATTTTTCTTATACGCTTAACACATTACCAATCCAGAGAGTATCTGTTATCCGAGATTTGGGCGTGATGATGGATTCTAAACTGCTCTTTACGAATCATTATGATTACATACGCCAGAAAGCTTTAAAGATGTTTGGTTTCATTTGCAGAGTCGCGAAACCTTTTGTAAACTTAAGATCTTTCAAAATATTGTATTTTGCTTATATACGAAGTCATCTCGACTACGCTTCACCGATATGGTCGCCAGAGTATATAACAGATAAGTCAGAACTGGAAAAAATTCAAATCAAGTATCTACGGTATCTAAATTTTAAACTGAATAAAGAGCATGATACATACTCGAACAGTTTGGATTATTATAATTTATCATCATTATCGGATCGACGAATTATTTTCGATATAAAATTCTTATATGATATTTTAAACAACTATACGGATTGCCCCGAACTTTTAAATAAAATTCCATTTAAAATATCTATGAAAACAACACGAAACCCGCGGTTGTTTGCACCACAGCCGGTTAAATATAACTATGCAAAGAACTCTGTTTTACAGAGATGTTTTAATGAGTATGACGCGAAGTTCCATCATATTGATTTATTCCAGCATAAAAGGAACATTTTTATCCAGAAACTGAATTCCAAAACAAAATGACATTGGTAAAATAAGGTATCAAACAGGAAAATATCAGACACACGTACACACCAATTTTACAGATACACAAGAACACATAACATTACAGTCACAATCACACCTAGAAGGCATTAACTTGAATATACAATACCATTATAATTGAATATAGTTACTGAATAAAATGTAATAATTATTACTTTGTAATTGGCACAACATGTTTGCAAATATTAAAATTAATTATGCGTAAAATGTGCTGTAAAGTAATATATATAAAAAAAAAAAAACTTTTGCTGTTGTCCAGTGTTTCTTTCTGGCGTCACCAAAATGTATTGCATAATAAGCGTCTAAATAGACAGATAAAAAAGATTGATTTGAAAACCAATGCATGCATCCCTATAATCTATACATAGCATTTTTCTAACGAAGTTTTTGATGCGACTTGTGGTAGAATTCGCTGACTGGTAAAAATCGTCACGTAAGGTAAAAACGTTATCTCCTCTTTGGGACTTTGTCTCTCTCTGTGTCTTTCTATTATATGCTAAAGTGTGTGTGCTGTGAGTAACGAAATTCCAGCAGCGAGCTGTAATACTGAATGCGTGAAAATGTAAATAAAACTTATTTATTATTTACTTTGTTTTAAATTATTTGATAGTTATACTGTCTCATTTTTACATAATTGAAGGATGAAGACAATGAAGGAATAGCAATAAGAAAAAAAAAACAGATTTCAGGGAGAGAGAGAGAGAGAGGCGCATGCAGGGCGTATAAAGCTTTTTCCTTAAGTGACGAAAATTTGCAAATATAAATAATCTAAATCTCCATTTCACCATATCGAGTAATAACGCTGCGATTAGACCTGACGAGAGTCCCCTGACCGCAGGTTTTATTTATTTGCGCAGTACGTATGTTTATATATTTTACCATGTCAAAACAAACATTCCTTTCCGAGAACATTTTATATATATAAGCACAGCTACTTTTTTCTGAATCGTGAAATACGAATAAGTGATGCAACTGTGCTAATATAAAGATAGCATTTGTGAGGCTGGATACGGTAATTAATATCTCTCGAGCTACTGATCTCATTCTGCAAATTATTTTAATGATAGAAAGTTACGTTTACATTAATTGTTATAGGCCTGGTTTTATTGTTATCTTCATTTTGTAGTTAACAAGTTACAGGCAGTAAGTGTAATTAATTTTTAATTCAGAGCCGGTATCAAATTAGGTGAAGGCAATGCTCTGGTTTGAATATGTTGTTATTCTAAATGAAAATATACGAGAGAACGACCCCGCCAAATAAACTAGGAGGACTTCCTCGTTTGTAAATCGGAACATGTCAATGTCATAGAGCTCTGAATTAGCAACAATGTCATACCCAAGGTAACGTAAATCTAAACAGACCAGACTGTTAATCAAGAGTTAGCAATTGTTAACTTAAAAGCTTCCATTATACATGTCACAAATAATTCCTATACTTCTAGTTTGTTTTTCATAATTATTGAATTAAAACATCATTAAACATACATAAATGTCTTAAATTTAATATCAAAATATTATGTCAGTCGTACTTATATAGTATACTGTAACGAAACAATGAATGGAGTTTATTAAGGTACACCTTTCTCCTATCAGTAATGTTGCCTTGATATTTAACATTGGAACTTCCTGCTTCTGACAAAGGACGACAACGTACGATCCACAGATCAAATATAACAACAGGAAAAGTAAATTATTATCTCGTTCTGTTACATATAGAAGAAGTATAAAGCCTTTTATAGAACGTCAAAACGTGAGCATGCCAATCAGAGCATGAAAATAGGCTATTGGTCTAAGATTCTATAGCTTAATGGAAATAGTGATTTATGAGAGATCGTTACGTAGTGTTCTCGCGTAATCAGAGCATTGCAGAGTTTCTATATTCTCATGCGGTGTTGTATAATGTTCATCTATGAAAGCACAATTCGACTACTAATAATATGAAAGTTACCTAGTATTACAAATCTTACGTACACACATCCTAGTCATTTGCATGTCATATGTGAGAACAATGAATTACTTGTAATATTTGTGGAGTATTTTCCTCACTTAATCAAATCTAATATCATGAGCCAACGTTTGATTCAGTTTATATGCTGATTCGTCCATTGTAGAATATTCAATGCTACATGTATAGTACGAGTATAGTGTGTGTATAAAGTCCTCCGAACTGATTACCAGTTAAATACATTTCCATTTAATTAAAACGTATGTCGATAGCTCGTAAGATTAAAGGAAATCTAATATTAGAACACGACAAGTGCTATATGCTAATATAATACAAGTAAATACATTACAAGTACCTATTTACTGTAGTTAAATATATTGATAGTGTAGCAAGTAACAAGGTATTATTATCACGTTTATGATAATACTGAGGCGCGAGAAACACGAAGAAATGTTGTTCGTGAGCAAGTCATGGAATATTGCGCAGTATTCGCTCCTGAAAACGTGTCCGAAGAAAGTTCAGGGCCGCGCGTTGACGCCACCACCGGTTGCAGCCCGCGTTCGCTTCTAACCGACACGTACAATGCTTCTGCTACCCGCTAAGCCATCCGCTACTCTCTAGTCTAGCTTTAACAACCAAATTGCTTTCTTTGTCCAAATTTAAAAAAAAAAGTAAAAATACTGAGTTATTTAAAAATGAAATCGACCCTGATCTACAATGAAGTTTAAATTTAAGCGAACATGATTATTGAGGATTTATTTTGATTTAGTTCGCTTACTTTTTTGATGAATGTTTTGTACCTGTGGAGTTAGTTTAGTGAAAGAAGCGGGTGTTTCGAGGTGGGTGCGGGCGCGGTGCGGTGTGGCGGTGAGGTACTGTGGCCTTGGTACGTTCGTTGGCCGAGCCCGCACGGCTCGTGTACCGGGCCGCGATAATTTCGGCAGTTGCGCGTCCGAGTCTACTGACCCCGTCGTCGTCGTTGTTTGCGACGCAAATTATCCCCTTGACTTTATTTAAATCACTCACTCCGTCAAACATCCTCCTAGTCGGGTGTAAAAATATTAAAATATTACTCCAAAAAAACGAATACCTGTATGCTTCCCTATATTTAAGTTTTTCCGGTAGAAACTAAATTTGGAGACTGCATAGGATGTGTGTGTGGGCGGTAATGGAATCTTAAAATATATAATACAAAGAATACTTTAAAATGTGTGATACCACATTACATATTGAATTATTCCTTTATATCATAGCCATTTGTTACTATTAAATTTACATTGAATGCTAATGCCAGTTTGCAATATATGTATAGTATATCTAATTAGTCGCTTAATTGTCGTACTTATATTCTATTTATTTATATTATATATATTCTATTATATTTTAATATAAATTTAAAAAGTTGGATTGCTTCTACTGAATAATTAAAAATCTATCATTAATATAGAAGAAATTGAGAAGCTATAGATATAAGAATTTGATGTAAGGTTCCCTTGGCGGCGTTAAATAAGAACGAGGAAGAACTATTACAAAAAAATTTTTCACTGCAAGATCTAAAATCGATGTATGTATGCATATTTAATACTTATAAATCTAAATGGGAAAATGACTAACTCGATTCTCAACTAGCGAGGAAATTATTTGCGATTAATTTTTATAGAATAGAATAGAAAAATAAATGTGTTGAGAATATACAAAAAAAATTGTGTATATTTAATTTTATAAGGGAAGAATATACGGGATTAAAGTTGTCTTGAAGTTAGTTAAAAGTTAAGAAAAAAATACATTCAACATTGTATGTGGGTAACTGTATAGTACGGGATATAGAACAGTTTCACGGTTAAATAATTCTTGAGAAAATATATGAAGAAAATATTTGAGGCTTACATTAATTTTCCTAAAAATAGTTAAAGCTATCAAACGCACAAAGGATTTGTAAGTTTTCTGTCTATCCCACATCTGTTGCAATTGGATGAATATATACATATAAGAGTTTATGTTAGCACATTTATATGAATGAATCAAGTTATTGTAAACGTAAATGGAGACATTACATAAAAATAATAAGTGTGTAGCAGAATTATTTCAAGTCTTAGCATCTTAAGTATATCTTATCACATTTGACACTATCGTCTCTTGAAATAGAATGGTATTGTGATGACGAATTTTAACCTATAAATAAGTAAAAAAAAAAACACAAGAGCTGTCGTAAGACTCAAATAAAAATTTGACAAAGAATTCTTAAAAACTTTACTAATTATATCTTTTTAAAAATAGCTTTGAAATATTACATGTATTATATACACGTATTTTGTAAAACGTTTTCAAATATTTTAAAACTTGCCCGTTGCTATGAAATTAATACATAATTTTATAGTGGTTTCAACATAGCTTATGCTCACATAGTTCATTAAACTGATAATCGGTTACTGTAAACATTGCGTGGGATGATAATACTCTTAGAACAGAAAAAAATACACGCATAGGTACAACAACCATTTTTGGGACTGATATAATCATATGTATTATGGAAGTAAACAATATATATACATATAATAATATCGTCTTATTCAGATGCAGGATCTAAGGTAGAATACCGCTGTCAGTTAACAATAAAACGGTCGTTTGTCTTTAATTCATCAATATAAATAAAATGATAAAACTATTGGATAGATTTCGATAATTCTAGTTTTATTTTTTGACATTTGGACTGTATTTATAAGAAATTATGTTGATACTTTCTTTTCATAAAAAAATTAATTGTCTTTTAAGAAGCTATTTTTTATGATTTTTGTAATGCGTTGCATGTTTTCTTGTGGAAGTAAAAGAAAAGGGTAAATAAAAGGATAATATTGTATACAAAGAAGATTAGTAAGTAATGTATATTTTTGCTTCTATTTTTTATGTTTTTGCTCTGTACATAAAATATATTGTTGAAATAATAAAGAACGCAGACGAAGTCGTGGGTATCAGCTAATTTTATATAAAAATGTATAAATTCTCTATGTTTTTGTGATATTTCTAAATATTCAATCTTTCTTTCATATTTCAAAACGATATATATTACTACTATACAAGCCAGTTGTTGCCCGTCCGTTTAGTTGATAATCCAAAAAACGCCATTACTGAGGATGTACGTTTAAAAATATCGATTTGTGGTATCGAAAGTATGAAAGTATCGATAAGTGTTACATCACTAATTTCGATTCGATACTATCTGTATTCATAATAACTTAATAACAATAATTTAGACAATTCTTTTTCCTGTAATCTATTCCGGTATTTCCGGCATTGATGTGGCTATTTTATAAAAGATGGGGTAAGATCCTGGTATGACCAAAATATAACAAAAAATGTATATTTATCGATATTTATTATTTTCCTATATCGATGTTATCGTATCTTCAATTTTATCATATCGATAAAGTTCTCTCGATATTATCGGTTATTTAATATACTGTTGCAGGGCTCCTACGACACAAAGGAGTTTTATGATAAATTTTACTAGAATCGGTCAAGTTATTTGAGTATGTTCGATAGAGAAATTTTCAAATAAACGCTATATTTTTAATACCTAACCAGCTCAACTTCACGCTGGTGCAATTACTTTATTAATGCAACGTCATAACTGTGCAAAAGATTTAGACACATTTTTTTTATACGTTTAATCTAGAATCTAGGATACCTTTTAAGTAATTCATTGAAATGAAATGCTGTAGAGGGCAATTTTGATCTACATTATTCTGTAGCCAAGGTAATTAACATTCTTAATTGGAATGTGCAAAGTAATATTTATACGGCTAGATTACAATACATCAATTTTGCCATATTTTTTATAAAGAAAAGTGGCGTGTACTATACAATTATAGTTATTCTGGAAGGTGTTCTCGTAATTGCAGTGAAAATGATATTAAAACTTGTTACGTAGTATTAAAGAATACATAAACAGACACAAAAAGCGACTTTGTTTTTAATGTGTATTGATGACAGTAGATTTCCATAGGTAATTAGTTTATTATAATTTAGTGTATAGATATTTTCTCAAATGTGATTTCACTTTAGGTTAGCATAATTAAATTACCTAATTTCAAAAGTAATTGGTTTATATTATTTATCTAATATGGTTATAGTAGTTTTGTAAATCACTAGCTGTGTTCGAAGGCTCTGCACACGATTGTTAATCATCATCATCAACCTGTAAGAGACCCACTGCAGGGCCATAGACCTCTACCCGAAGGAAGGTATGGACATGATCACCTCGCCAGTCCACGACCTATTGGTGATTTCAAACTCTGAGTAATCCACAGTTCTATGTTTTCCCACATATAGTAGTACCTACTACAAGAACATTTCTCAGGTTCGGGTTTCCTCACGATATTTTCCTTCACCGTCAGCCGATAGTGTTACTAATCTAAATTAGTAAATGTTCGCGAATTCCGAAAAATTCGTTGTCACATGCCGGGGTTCGAACCTGCGGACATCGAAATCATATTCCACCGGTCAAACCTCTAGATCACCACGATTGTTTGTTCAAATATCTACAGATATCAATTTTCTTGGGGATCAATTGAACAGTATAGAAGTTGATTCACTGCAACACAATCTATCGGTGAGTGTTAGTAAAATAGCATACAAACCTCATTTATTAAAATGATAATAATGAGGTATACCAACGTTCAATATAATCGGTTAAACGGTCTTGAAGGTTATCAGAGATATATGAAAATTCTTTAATGTGTACATATAGAGTATAGCAGAGATAGAGTTATAGATTTTACCACCTTTCACTAAGGTTCATTTCTAAGGGATGCCTGGGTAGCTACGGTGTGTTTTGTCAGCTGTATTTGTGAATCCGTCTCTAGGCTTAGTATGTAAATATTGTTGGCTACATTGTTACTTAATACTAGATAAAATTATGATCGAATTTTAGCCTGTAAAGTAACCTACATATTATATAATTATAATATACTTATAATACATAAAATATAATTTCTTCAAAGCTCAATTCTGTCAAAGTACTCAACGTAGCACTACTGGAGTATGATCATTCGATGCGGATTTTTTTGTAGATGGTTCTAGACTATTTTTTGGATTCGATGGACCCTTTACTATTTTTAATGCTCAAAGAAACGGACGGGTATCGGCTGGTAATTTATAAATTTATTGGATTCAAAAAACTTTGAATGATCGATACAGATGCGAAATTTGATTTTTGACAATTGATGGTTGAATCTGTTGTAAAAAAATGGGCACACTTCCTCGTCTACCATATGGCGGTGAAACGCGGCACGAGACTGCACATTGTTATTACTAAAAAATATATATAGGAAAAATTTCATTTAAACACTTCTGGTTCTTTTGTGGTAAGTTTTTTATAGGGACGTTGTATTTGTGGTCCATATGGCATATTCACATTTCACCGCGTGTCAATCGTACCAATTCTTTTAAAGAGACAAGGATTAAGTATAATGAATTCAATTAGGATTTCGCCTTTCATTTCTTTTCTGTTTTATGCCGCTAATGAACCTGATATATATACTTTTTGTCTAATAACTTACCAACCTGCATTAAAACTGAATAAAAAGTAAATAAGAATCCTCAAACGTCGCAGTCTTTTTGGACCAAACGGCGACAACTAGGGTAGACTAGACTAGAGTAGTTCACAGATATAATATGCATTACAGTAGAACGGAATTATTAGAGTAAAATAATTTTAACAAATTGAAACAAAAACAGAGAATTCCGAGAAACTTGCATTAAAACTCATATCCTACTTTGCCAGTCCACAGAAATCTAAAGGTCAGCCTTCAGTAATTGTAACAACAGAATCAGGAAATATTCTTAAACTTACCGAAATAAAGTACCTAACAATTTGATGTAATATGCTCGCGTGTCGAGATAGAGATAACTTTCGAATATTTTAGTAAATCATTATGTGATTATCTGCCACAAATAACTATTCGCGTTGGCTTGAGAACTGAAGACGGGGGTCATTAGTGGTAGTGTCAGCGACCAGCCGCGCGTGCACTCAACTCCGCGAGTGCGTATAACGGTGCAGTCTCAATGCCAACACTACTGTCACACTAATAATAAAAAAAGACTAAAGGTAAGTAAGTTAATAATTGTTTACATATCTTTAGTTATGTATATCAGATTACTCTAGAATAGATGTTACTTAATAAATCTAACATCTATCACAAATACCTCGAGTAATGAATAAATTACTCAGCAAGACAAATTTATTAGATCTCGTATGAATTACAATATATTTGTCACACGAATAACAAAAAAAGACTAAAGGTAAGTAAGTTAATAACTGTTTACGTATCTTTAGTTATGTAAATCAGATTACTCTAGAATAGATGTTACTTAATCAATCTAACGTCTATCACAAATACCTCGCGTAATGAATAAATTACTCAGCAAGGCAAATTTATTAGATCTCGTATGAATTACAATAATTTTGTCACACTAATAATAAAAAAGACTAAAGGTAAGTAAGTTAGTAACTGTTTACATATCTTTACTTATATAAATCAGATTACTCTTGAATAGATGTTACTTAATCAATCTAACATCTATCGCAAATACCTCGCGTAATGAATAAATTACTCAGCAACACAAAGTTATTGGATCTCGTATGAATTACAATATTTTTGTCACACTAATAATAAAAAAGACTAAAGGTAAGTAAGTTAATAACTGTTTACATATCTTTAGTTATATGAATCAGATTATTCTTGTATAGATGTTACTTAATCAATCTAACATCTATCGCAAATACCTCGCGTATTGAATAAATTACTCAGCAACACAAAGTTATTAGACCTCGTCATCATTATCATCATTATCCTTATCCCACCTAAGTAGAGTCGGCACAACGTGTTTTCTTTTTCCACTCTCTCCTGTCAAATGACATGTCAGTATTCACACCTTTTACGCACATATCATTTGTCATACATTCCATCCATACCTTTTTCGGTCTTCCTCTACTCGTATATCCGTCCACCATCATACTCAACACTTTACTAGTTATTAGACCTCGTATGAATTGCAATATTTTTGTCACACTAATAACAATAAAAGTCTAAAGGTAAATAAGTTAGTAACTGTTTACATATCTTTAGTTATATGAATCAGATTATTCTTGTATAGATGTTACTTAATCAATCTAACATCTATCGCAAATACCTCGCGTAGTGAATAAATTACTCAGCAGTACAAAGTTATTAGACCTCATATTAATTACAATATTTTTGAAGTACCGTATTGATTAGTCTCCACTGCAAGTGCGACTCTTTTTAATTTTCATTTACTCTGATGATCGTCTTAATCAAGCTAATCTAAATGAGATAAACGTTGGTTGTGAAGATATAATATACAAATAAATCTAAAAAACCACATAAAATTATTGGAAGTAAAATTTCTATTTAACATCGGACTGGTATTTGCATTTCTATAGAGGAATGCAGCGTTTAAAACAAATCTACCTGTCCCTCATAAATAAAATGTAACTGTTATTACAAAATAAACAATACTTTTTTCAATAGAAGACGTCCTTGTTTATTGGAGAAATTATGGGTGATAATGATTTCACAGAAAGGGATTCAAATGAGCGTGCACCCTCTTTTTGTACAGACCCTATTGAAAGCATCGCTTTATTTATGTCCCGCCACACAATTTCATAGTATAATAAAAGAAATATATTGTGTGATAATTGGAAACAATTTCGTTAAAAAAATTCAAAGGTAATTAATTAGTAAACGATCAAGAGATCTTATTTTAATGGATAACGCAATATAAAACAATATAGAAATAAGCTGCATTTAAGACATATTTAAATCAGTCGCCAGTTATTTTAGCGCAGTCTTTAGTCATAACTAATGCTTCAAGAAAATTTTATGTGTTTTATATCTATATATATATATATATATATATATCTTCTTCTATACATATAATAAGAAAAAAATGTAACGTGTCTGTACTTTTTAGATTTTTGTGAAAAAAATTGTTGCCAGTGTCGTACAATAAGTAATAAAATAAATACATTTCAATAATTTTTAGAAATGTCTATCTGTCTGTATGTTTGTTTGAACGATAAATGATAAAACCTCACCGAGAAAATATAAAGCATATACTCGAGTAACATTTAGTCTTGGTTTCATTAAAATTAGTTCACTCTGTCAAAAGTTATTGTCATTTTGATGACAACGCGACTTAAGTAAGAGAGAAAAGTAGATAAGTAAATGGACTTGATACATTGTTTTTTTACATTAGGCTCCACGCGGACGGAGTCGCGGGCACAGCTAATCCTATATAAGGATAAAGAGATATTCGATCACTAATATTAAGCTTAAAGATAATCTAATCCATTCCAAAGAAATTAAGCTGCCAAAATGAATGAAACTACTAGGATGGTGAACCTATCGGGATGATGTTATGTAAATGTAAAAAAATGTAAATCACATTAGAACAATGGCAACGGTACTTTAAGCCCGTCCATCAAATACAGGTTAAATGATTAAAACACGGATCAAACTGGTCATAACCCCTTATTGTGCTAAGATCAAGGAGCACCAAGTAAATTTTCTACCATCTGTTTTCATGACAATGGGACAAAAAATCTTTAGTAACCCTTAAGCTAAAGACTTCCCTTAAATTCGATTTCAAAGATTTCGCTTTTTTGTGTTTCTATAAAAAGTGAGGTAACATCGAATTCGCTCATTTTTTTAAAAAGCGAATGCTCTTCGACCTACCCTTTCTTTTCATCTCAGATTTCACGAACAGGTAAAATCTTTTTTGCCAAGCACACATCTTTGTGCAACTTATATCAAACTCTTCTATATTGTACAAAGATGCGAAGAATTATTTTTCGGCAACAAAAAATGTATGGACTGAACTTTTTATCATTAAGTTTTTTAACTTCCTTTTGTTAAATGGATTCGTAACCGACATTCCCAGATAGTCGAAGCTTTGTGTATTCGCAAAACGATATAGCTTGATCGAGGGACGATTTTTCGATTTTATGTGTTAATTATAAAATACCAGCGGGAAACCATGTGACGTGTCATAATATTCTATTTTATGTTCTTAGATTTAGAAAATAATGTATACGATAAAATGTATCTTTAGTTTGCAATAAATCAGTCTAATAAATAATGTACGTAGAAATTATAAACGAATGGAGTTTTTAGTTTCGTAGTTACTACATATTAGTAGTTCTTACTAGCTGTGCACGCAACCCGTCCGCTTTGCACCTAATGTAAAGAAACAGTGACTAATAAAATCGTCTAAATGTATATTAAGTCCATTTACTTATCTACTTTTCTCTCGTACTTAAGTCGTGTCGTCATTAAAATTACAATAACTTTTGATAGAGTGACCCGATCTTTATGAAACCAAGACTAAATGTTACTGGAGGTTATATCGTCAACGCAGTACTTTAGCAGTGATGCGTGTACAACCAAACAGACGGAATTCTGATAGTTCAAAATCGGTTTAGTAGTTCCTGAGATTACCCCCTACAACATCACAAACTTTTTATATAATTTTTATGTGAACGCTATTATTTGACCGATATTGAACATTATTTAGGGTATTTGTAGAAAAAACGGCCAACCTCACTTCATTGCATATTTAGATGGCAAAAACTCTGTTCATTACTGTAACCGAATATATTGTATTGGGCTTTGACCGATCGGACGTTTTGTTCAAGTCGCAGCGGGTTGCCCGCACTAAGTGCTGTTGTTAAAATAATACCGAGTTATGTGAATTGTGAGAAATTTTCTATTCTTTTCATAAGATTCTTCGAACTGAGCGAGGCGTGGTCGCGGATATCGGTGTGAATGTCCACCTTATGTATGCGTATGAAGTCCAGTTGCCGTTGCATTAGTAAGCACGATTGCACGACAACTGCGGCGTGATGACGGCAGCTTGCAAGCCGCGAGCCGAGTGACCATAGGGCGAGCCCCGTTACGACGGGGTGACTGACTCCACCATTGCAACCTGGTGCATTGTGCCCGAACCAGAACACTATTACATGGAACCATATTAATCAAGCCAAATAACTTTACCGACCGAGAATAATAGGACCACTGCGGACTGTTTAATGTAGCTCGTACTCACCTGCAACAAGGAAAATTTAAATTAATTATACACGTTTTTAAAAACTTACATGTAAATTTCCATACATTAAGTGAAAGATAGAGGAAAAAGTTGCTTTACATTTTTAAATAGCGACAGAGCGTTTTAATTTATTGTCTAGGTAATTTTCGAGGACGTTCACACTTCATATATTCTATTTAAATGCAAATTTGAGTATTGTTCCTAAAACAACATCGATTAAATAGTACGCATATATTATTATTTAAATAGGAATTTAAACTGATCTACTGAGTTTTTTCTTCAGTTGGCACAGGAAACTGTCGAGGTTAACGTTCGAATTCGTGTCATTCACAGTCGAAGGTGGCTGCTGAACCTGAGCCGGGTGTCCTTGAGACTACTACACAAATCGCCAATCACTGCGCAGATGTGTTATACTTCGTGTTTTACGATGCTGTAATATGCACACGAGCGCAATATAATACAGAAGTTCAAGAAAGTTAACCCACACATTCTCAACATAACTGAAAGAGCACAATCATTTAGATACCAACACACGCAACCTCGAAGTCAACGGACTGCGGTGTGAAAATTGTTCCAAATATGAACATAACATATCACTGTCAGATTCGAAAAAGGCTCAGTTATAGAATTACATATATATTAGTGGTCGCCTAGTGGTCGAAATTCGACCATAATTCATTTTCACATTCAATAAGAACAAAGAGAATAATAATTGTTTTAGTGATTTCATAAATTTATTAAGGATAAATTATGTATTAATTAATTATTAATATATATTATTAATTTACATACTATATTATTATAAAATTAATCTACAATTGTGGAACGTAAGTCATGTTAAAATTATTGAATGTAGGATGAAAAAAGGTAGAATGTAAGGTAGGAATGTAAGAGTAAAGTGAAGGATGGCGAAACGTCATTTTCATTTACATGTGTGCATATGTTGTTTGTCATTTAAGCAGTAGTGTGTGTAACGTATAGTTTAATTAATTTCATGTGTTTTATTGCATTTTATATAAAAAGAAAATAGCTTTGTGTACTTCTCCTCCATATAAACTTTAACTATGCCAAATTTCACGTTCATCCGTTCGCGGATTTCGCTTAAAAAGGGGTACAAAGTTTTCGCTTCACGTACTAATATAGATCTTTACAATTCATTTATATTTAAAGTACTTGAAATAAATTGGTTATCGGTGTTTTTTTGTATTGTCAATGTTCAATGAACGTTTATAGTCTAGTCTAGTAACGCGAACGTCGCAGTAATTTGTATTTATGATGTCTAGTTTTGAAGAAAGTATAGACTATTGTCTATCAACTGATGACCCTTCACGATAGTAAATGCTCAATAAATAATATAGAATATTATATTATACTATATTTATATGTTTTTATTTACTTCTGTTTTTTTAATCACTGCATATATAACATATACATACGTTTTATGAACTTCAGGCATTCTTTGTTTTTAGTTACATTTACCTAAACACTAGTGATACACACTACAATAAAGATCACATGCAAATGATTCCACAATATTTTGTACATCCTATATACTGTATACCTATACAGTATATGCAGTACGGTGTGTTACAAGGAAACTGAACTGCAATGGAAGTTATGTAAATTCGTTTTATTCCAATAAAATATAAATACCAAATAATTTTTAAACTGATTAATTTCCGGATAAAAAATTGGTATTTCGTATTCGCAATAGAATGATCGTCGAGGCACCGAGGTCGGGCGATAATAATAAGATTTATATTATGTGTGAGGCCTCGGGCCAGTGACCGCTGCCAAATCTCAAGGTCTGCACATCGCGCAGTAAACAAGTGCCGACGTAGATATAGCTAGCACCCAAACTAACACCTATCTATAAACATGTGTCATATCATGTGTATTCAGTGGAACCATATTCACTGAAAACATTTGTATAGTCTTTGTTACCAAATTATTATTATTATTAACAGTTTTCTGAAATTTTTAAATAAAAAATAATATTTCTTCATTTGTGACATCATAATTTGTGAAAATACTTTGTGTGTTGATGTTTTTTAAGACATTGAAGTTTTGGTATTTTAAAGTAATGCTTGACTTGAAAGAAATTTAATGTGCTTTCTAAAAGAGATTACAATGATGGAATTATTAAGAAAATATGTACAACTTTTCAAACAAATCACTGGTCGTAACGACGCAATAATACCCTTGAATTGAAAATAGACGCAGAACGCCAAAAGTTCGATACCGTATGTAAATGACGGAACCATGCTTTAAACATGGGGTCAATTCACAAACAACAATGATGAATGCTCATTATTCATATGTAAATGTAGGTATTTAGGTTTTAAATTCGAATAAACTATTGAGTTCGGAGTATTGTGGAGCGTCGGTAGACTTCGTCAACTGCATGTTGAATGTGTCGGGCATACATTAGTCGCGTAGTCCGGATGTTTCAATTGTCAATTATTTTAAAGTTCAAAGTTAGTTTTAAGTCACTGACGTTAATATTTAAAAACTTAACTATGTGTATAGGTAAGTTGTTACGTGCGTAGCCATCGTGAGGTCGTGAATAGCGGGTGCAACTGGTCAGTAAGACAGTGCAGCAGCACAGACAGGCTCCGAGTTGAGGTTTGTGGGAAAGGCGTCCGAGCGATATGAGAAAATGGTCTAACGGTCACGGAGTCGAGCGAAACGGTTCGAATTATCTCAGTCTTTCCTTTTTTTTTAAATAATTGAAACATACATTGTAAATTATTTCTTACATTCATTCAGATTGGAATAAATGTACCATATCTATTGAAATAAATAGTAAAAAAATTAAAACATGATTAATTATATTGAAAAATTCGTCAATTTTTTAATAGTATAACATGATTATTTTGTAAATAATGTAATAGTCCCAAAACATTTATCTTCGTATATAAACTTCTTTATAATATGTAAGTTCACTGACACTTTATCATTTCTCCTTGAAATTATCACGACGGTCTGCCAAATAATTTAAGTGTTATATATATATCATACGATAATCGCACATGTTCATATTTCTATGGAAAAATATCTCTCTGAATATATTGAGAAAAGATAAAAATATCTCTATGAAAAATATTTGTAATTAGCATGTATTCGATTTTGTTTTCATTTAAGTAGTTTTTCTTATTTTTTAAATTTTTGGTCATAATTTACACGATCACATTTTTTGTGCTTTTGTTTTTTTTTCAAAGAAATTAGTTCTCATCACTAATAAATTACTTGTATATAAATTGGCTTTAAGTAGGTTCTAACTGTATAAGTTTTTTTTTATATTTTAATTTGTATAAATAATAAATATTTTTTAATTTATTGCCTTGTGATTATTTACAAAATCTGTGTTAGTTGTATTTAAGTATGAAATAAAAGAAAGTAACGACTGGAATTGTTATGTTGCCGCGGTAGTAAGAATATTTAAAATTGGGTAAAACTTTTCTAAATTTTGTAAATAAATCTATATCTCGAAAACCTTGAGATTTAGTTGACAATATAGATACACATAATACTCGTGATGTTCCTTGGACAGTCAGACTTAAGAATCTTTTTTGGATTAACACTGATCTATAGAACAGCTTAGGAATATATGTAAGACATTAAGTAAGTATGGACGTGTAGGCTGTAGGTATGCGTATATTAATAGCAGCTATTAAATTTAAATTGGAGTGATAATAGTTTGCACGATTTGATGCCATTTGAATGGACGTATATTCGTATCATTATTTTAATACTTTGTAGGCTAAGATTAGCGTTTGACCATATTTATTTTTTTCGAACTGACTACGCTATTGACCTAGTAAGGTCTTAACAGCTTCACCGGACTACAATTTGACCATAATCTCACCTGATAGTATCTATGAGTAATGATGTTAATAAGCTAAATGTAGAACGATGCTCACACGCAAGATGGAACTTGGTGACTTTTGTTCTTTTTATTTCGAACTGACTACGCTATTGGCCTGACGGGGCTTTTACAGCTTCACCGGACTACTAAGGCGAGCGCTTAAGACACTTTACCGTTTGGCAACAAGCTCGAGGGAGCAAGAGTGGCCGAACCTCGGCTTGGGCTGTTGGTCAAAAACAGATGAATTCATAGGAAAGTGTTAAAGCAATTTATTACCCGCGCCTGGAGTAGGCCATTATACTCAGTTTAAAAACCAGCCGCCAAGTACTCCCGGGTGTTGTGACCAAACAAGTGACAGTTGTGAATGAAACCTGTAATATGGCACAAGTTTCGAAATGTCGCTTAACATCAGCCGATTTTGATCAAGCGATACCTACTCTATAGAAAAGCTTATTAAATAGTGTGTAGGTTTTAACATTTAACCACAATCCTATCTGAAGTTAAATGACGATTTAGTCTACGATGGTAAACACGCTAAACCAAGAAAAGGACTAACTCTCAAGTGCGGCTGCCGGAAAACGTCAACACGTGCTTGGCTAGAGATTTTCAACATCAGAGTTTTAACTAGACAGGCCGGCTCAGCAAAAGCTCCACCGCTTTGCTATAGTTTTATAACCGAAAGCACAGAGTCAATAGCAAGGATTCGAACCTACGTTGATCTACGCGGTGTCCTAATACGCTATCAACGGAGCCATCGTCGCTTCCAAAAACATAAAAGTAATGGTATAAATGAAGATAAGTAAGCTCGTAATATAAAAAGAAAATAAAAAATACAAAAAAAAAACATCAAAAATTATGACACAGCTTTGGAAAAATTGTTATTTTGTAATTGTTTATTGAATTGTTCTGCTGATTTTTGTATTGTTTACTAACGCGTAAAAGTTCACTGGACTTGGTTTAGTTTAAGAAGTATTGAAGCACTAATGTTACTGTTTTACGTCGTACAATAAGCCGACCCGTGTAACCTAATACATCGTAATTTCTTCCGGGTTCTGTACATCACCTGTGAAATAATATCATTATGAGATCAAATGTCATATTGCGATTTTCCAGCGACTGAGTAACAAAGTTGCCGACAGAGTCAGGCGAAGTCACCGCTCCATTTGAACTTTCCACTCGATGGACTTGAACTTGCTCATATTATTACGGATCATATGGTTACCTAGCTTAGTCTTAATTAGATATAGGCCTAAAATGGTAAATTAATACTGTCATAGTTTTCATAAAATTCCATATACAATATTGGGAATATGTTCATATATGCTCGACTGTGTTATATTATAACAGTTTTTAATAGTAATAATCTGTTATTAACAGTTTTATAACGCAATATTTTTGGTCTATATTATGACTACTAATTACTAATAAAATGTTCTATGTACCAGTTAGTGTAATTGATGCTAATTTTGGTGTAGATGGACAATGTACTTAAGAAGGCATGTTTTCGTGACAGAAATATATTAGGGAACTTTTGATTTGCTATTATTTAAATGAATATTACGAAGACTGAGTTACATAATTTAACTATGTAATGAGTTATCAACTTACGACAATATTCAGAGCGATCAAAAAGATTGACGCGAACTGTAAATATAATTACAATAAAAGTATGAATTCACTGTTAAGTTCAATCTTGCACATAATCTCGTCAAGAGTTGAATACAAAAAAATTGTTGAAATATTATTATGGGAATCATAACTTGTCTCAAAGTTATTTACATCATACTATAATTTGTGTTCTGCGCAGCTAAATTCAAATCTGTCAAAACTTTGACGAGTACTATACATACTGAAGTTGCAACTATATAATGTACAGTGAACTTTGAACAATTTTAGCACGTATTTTAAAATTGTTATATGTACAATGACGGTGTCAACAACATAATTTCCAAAACACTGAATCTGATGTCACCAAAAATCACGTTCAGAATGGGTAAATTTTATATTAAGGAACTACGTGATTACTTCATTTCGTATTTTCTTACTGATACAATTGTACGTACATTGTTACGCGTATTACTTACTCATTGCTATTATACAATCTTACTTCTTAGGAAAATTATGTTAGTGTGTTTAATGGCACTAATTACTCTACACTGTAATGTGATTCGCGCGACTTGTCCTATAGTTAAACGCTTTTCTTTGAGACAGTCTTTTTTCCGAACTAGTGTAAACCTGTATTTGTCATTGATTGATAAAATATATATTAGCTTGATGAAAGTCGCATTCTTCATGAACAATTATGTATAAGGTTTGCGAGGATTTTCCTGTCTAACTGAACGCTTTAGGCTCAGCACATTACGTACGCATACCGGTTTACGTGTCCCATAGTGACTCGTAGATAATGTGATAAGCATGCGTGTCGCGTAATCGGAGAGGATTCGCACGGCGAGTGCAACCGATGCATTGCGTTGCAACGTGCGAGCGAGACCGACCGAGTTCAATGGTATTTGATATAGTGCACTGGAGTTCTTTAACCCTTTAGCCTACCTGCGATTCTTGCGAATGAGGCAGTTCGGCCGTTGTCCCTGCGTGCGCTACTATCAAGCACGTATCTTTATAGGTCGATGCTAGATACTTCTAAGCGATAATAGTTTTAATGTGAGGTGATGATTTGTGATTTTAAAAATGAACTCTGTAAGTAACTAGCGTTAAATTATACAAAGTGTATTTTTATTAACCCTTTGCACGTGAGGGCTTCGGAGCGGTGCCATTTAAAATGTTGGTGACAAATGACGGTCACCAGTATTTTAAATGGCTCCATTTCGGAGCCCTCGAATCCATAGGGTTAATAGATATGTAAAAGTTAAATAGCGCACTAAAATCTTTTGATAGTAGTTTCTATATTGAAGTAGACGTTACATTTTTTGTTTATTGTTAAGTATTAATTTTATGAAACATATGCATGCTTATAAGTATTAATCGATGCAGTAAATTTTTATAAAAAAAACAGGATTTGAAAGTCATTTCGCGTTGCAAACTGCAGAAAACGAGTGATGTAACTATTCTATAGACAGAAATGCATATCACGTCGTATGGAGCTGGCCGCATGTCAACTATATAATCTAGGATTTAGACATTCGCAGCAGGTGTACTTGAGGAGGTATTGGGACGGAGGAGGGGCGGGGGTACACTGGACTGGTTTCCGTTGTTTCGCAATAACGCGAGTTCAATGACGCCTCCATACTTATAATTGCTGGCGTGTCACGAGCGTGCTCTCGACCCCTTCACTTCTTATGTTCTGTTCCGTGTAAAGACGCACTGAAAATTCTCTTCACAAGACGATTTCAAGAAGAACTGTAATGTCTAATTAATCGGTAAGTGATTTTTTCTTTCTCTTTTGCATAATACCTAGCAAGATCTGAAAGAAGATCTTGATCTGAAAATCTGAGACCGATAAATTTCCATACCATTTTGACAGATCACCATGAAAGGTCCGCACCTGAATATTTATTCAATGAGGTTTTTATAAAATCCATTTTACTATAAATCGCCCCTAGGTGGTGGTATTAGGTTATATTTTTTTAAAATTTTATACTACTATATAAGTACAAGGTACACCTTAATGTGGACGAAGTTGCAGGAGGTTGTTAGTATTCTATACAGAAGAATAAACTTTGATTAAATCCTCAGTACGCAGTCGAAAATAGCATGGCTATTTATATGAAATTAAAACAATGGATTTTTAAAGGCTTATATAAAGCTCTTCTATTGAACATAGTTACCTCTCAAAATGAGTGAGATAAGATAAAATGAATTAAAAAGATGAAGCCTGCTACGCTGTATCCACACTGCTTTCCTGCACAAAGCAGCAGTGTACGCGGTACCCTGTTCCAGTCTACGTGTAAAATTGCTCTAAATATCGAATGAAAATTAAACGCTACCGGTAGAAATGCAAAAGATTTAATACAACATACTTGACTTCACCGTGACCAGTATTTTTATTTTATCACAAAATTTAATCCACTTCCAGTTTTCAATATTTTCTTTTAAGTGAAATATGTAATGTAGTGACAATAACCGCTCTGTTTTATTGGACTATAAAGATAGTACCTCTTACTCTATAATATAATCTATGCGAAATTTAATTAGAATCCATGTGCGTAATTATCATGACGGCCCACGACGTATTGGTGATTTCAAGCTCCGAGGAACCCACAATTCCATATTTTCCTACTTACGGTGGAGCTGCTACATCAGCATTTCCGAGGATCAGGTTTCCTTACAATGTTTCCCTTCAACGTGAGTCGATACTGTTACCAATTTAAATGAGTAAATGTATGCAAATTCCGAAAAATTCGTTGGTACATGCTTGGGTTCGAATGATATTCCATCACTACGAATACGAAGTGTTCAATATCATTACATAGTATAAAACAAAGTCCCCTACCGTGTCTGTCTGTCTGTCTGTCTGTTCGCGATAAACTCAAAAACTACCGAACGGATTTTCATGCGGTTTTCGCCGGTGGATAGAGTGATTGATGAGGAACGTTTTAGTATATAATTTGTCAAGGATTTTTACATAATTAGGGCGGGACAACGTCTGCCGGGCCCGCTAGTAGTGTATAAATCACAAACAAGATTAAAAAGCTTTTTATTATAAGGACTCTACAGTTCTTCAGTAGTCCGGTGAAGTTGTTAAGGCCTTGATAGGCCAATAGCGTAGCAAGTTCGAGAAAAAAAGACTACAGATCAAATAATTAAGTAAATAAACTTATACCATGTATTTCGTAATTTCTATTCATTCGTCGTTATTAATACACTAATTATCGTGAAGATAATAAAGGAAGGGCAGACAAATAACCGAATATTTACTCGTCGACTGACCCAGAAAGCAGATAAGAAAGAAAGTAAACAGAATCAATAAATAATTCATACAGACTATAATATTGTTTTGATATTGACCTATTTACAAAAAGAACTTTAAAATTCGACACAAATTTCCAATTCAAGTTTATACAAACATGTAAAATATATAATAAATAGGCTGCTGATTCCGATTTACCTTTATAGTCGAACACGTGTCGGTTTGCAAACAAATTTAGCATCTATGAGTTAATATATAATTGAATTGAATACAATTAATTACTGCTTTGAGAAATAATTAAATCAAAACAAAACAACATCTGAGTTATGAAAGTGACAGATTATTTTAATTGAACTTTCTTTAACAATTATATAGTTACATACAACATTACTAGATTCTATAAATATTATTGGTAAATAAATACTTGGCATAATAAAAAAATAAAAAGTTTAATTTCGAAGATATTCGTACGTTCTCGGAGCTAAATTTCAAACTATAAGGAGTTACTCGGTGTAAATACTTTGGATTGTTAATTTTAGATAAATTGCGTGCTCAGTGATAATATATGTGTATCAAAAAGTGTTAACTAAGCTGTGAAAGCTATAGGTGAGGTGAGTGCCGCGGAAGGAGCCGCCGCGCGCCGATGACCTCGCGTTGCGAACGACGACCCAACGCTGTTCGATGCCAACTAAATAGATACAATATATAATATCCACATACCACACTTCAGAAGAAATGCCAATTTATTTATAACTAGCCGTGCCCGCGACTTCGTTCACGTGGAACCTTATTTACAAAATAATGACGAATAAAGTCATCTAAACGTATTTAGTCCATTTAAGCAAATTCATCTAGCAATCTACTTTTCTCTCATACTTAAATCGCGGCGCCATTAAAATCACAATATCTTTTGATAGAGTTGACCGATTTTAATGAAACAAAGAGTAAGTTACTCCCGAGGATATGCTTTATATATTTTCTATATGAGGTTATATTGTGAACCCAGTACTTTAGCAGTGATTCGTGTTCATACAAACAGGCAGATAGACAGATAGACATTTCTAAAAATGACTGAAATGTATTCCATTACTTATTCCTGGACATCTGCAACAATTTTTTTCACGAAAGTCGAAAAAGTACAGAACCGTTAGATTTACATTATTATTATATGTATAGATAAGCAGATAATAATCTTGTATAAGCTGCGAGAAATCTGTATATTACGAATGTGTCCAAAGGGGATGAAACAATAAAATGAGGCGTATTTTTTTTAAATAAAGTCAATTAATTTATTTATAGGCTTATATTGTATTATTAGCCATATAGAGCTCTAATTATTTTAAATAAATAAAAAAATATATAAGTATATAATATATATAAAACAGGAATAATAATAATTTAATATAAATAAAACAAAACTATAAAAAATTAGGAAGTCACTGATGGTGATTAAACAATGTGAAAAGAAACATGGCTTCTTTACTTACGTCTTGGTGACAAACCATAAAACATTCCATGAAAGTTCACATTCAGAGTCGTCATTAATTTCTGGTTCTATTAAACCTTTGTCATTTACAACCCGCTGAACTAACTTTAATCGGATTCATTTAAGTCCATACGTAGTCTAAATCCTCAGAAGTGAAACAGCTATAGCTTTATAATTGTATTTTTACAATAAGGATAAATCTTAATAATTTTTGAATACATAATTTTTTTTTGCCATTTTTATAGTATTATCAAAGTGTCTGAGAGAGAAAGAAAGAGAATGTTTATATAAATCAAACTTGTCACTATGTTTAGCATTAAATAATTAATTGACTTTCTTGAAAGACTTGCATATAATATACGTATATAAATATAACTTTTATTCTGACGCATGATCTATCACAACAAATTATATAAATCGTGCACTCGGAGAATGTTTCATTTGTAAAAGCGAAATAGAAATCATTTTGATCATTACAGTCTCGCTTAAAACTGTAAAAATTTCTAATGTAATGCTTAATATCTTTGACTGAAATTTACATGTAGTCGTGTGTTTTCGTTAATGTCATACAAGTATATAATATAATACGTTTATTACGGTCCGGATGTGTATATGTTTCGTCAGCGACCGTGGTCGATGACTCCGAACGTTCTAGCACTACATCTCTCTAGTGCGTTACGTAACCGCGAGAAAGTTGACATCCGCTCGTGCAACGCGGCAACGTTCCGAACAGCATTTTCAGCTTGCCGAGTCAATGTACGATGCATTCTAATTAGCACCAATTCAAGTTCGTCACATATTTTGTAATCAATTTATATGGTCCCTAAGATGCTGCTGAAATTCCATGAGCCACCACTATAATCTCTAAAATCGAAACCGCGAAAGAGTTTTTTGTCTGCAGTTATGCAGTTAGAATTAGACTATTTTGTACCTACTCCGGAAATGTGTAAAAAACGTACGTCTCGAAAGTATTTAAATGTTTTAAAGTAATAATTAATTAATAGAACAGAAATATATTTAAATAATAAACTAAACTTTTTCCAAGTCTATTGTTATAATACTGGTAATAATAAATTGAACAATTATTATAATAATTTATTATCAATTATTCTTGTAGAGCGAGACATTTGTGTTGTTATAGTACCTATGGATTGAGGAAACATAACTTATTTACGTTATAAAATATTCATATCGAGCACTTACGAGTATGACTCGGGGCCGTCATGAAATGTCATTGTCACAACGTTATCAAAATCGAGGACATTTTTATATAATTCTGGGTCAATGTACCGAGACGATGTTTTGTTCGGCTTATCTCTGCTGTGCTATCGAGTGAGCTATGTATGTCACTGATAATATAGCTCGTTCCTTTGTTTGTTTGAATAGAGCTGCTTGAGTATATCTACTACCTCATAATAAGTTTTTATGTGTCTTGTGTAACCTGCAAGATTAACATACTTCTGTAGTTAACATAATTCAACGACAACAAAAATGTTCACAAAACAGTTAGGTTTCCACGAAAGAAGCATATATGTACGGGTATAGCTACTATCAACCACATATTTAGCTCGGCATTATGTTAACGTTAATGATACTAGTCAGAAACTGATACAGATGAGATTTATTTCGGTCGTGTAAGAAACATACAAGTGTGTTCGAAGCGCGTGGTGTCAATGCACTTCTTACACGTGACTCAGTGGTTCTCGGTTGACGTATGATTGCTGTATAGCGGATTCCGAAGTCACAATCGTCGATAGCTAACGACAAGAAACAAACTGAACTAAAGTATTTATAATCTACTAACTTTTGCATGCGGCATCGACGGTGTTAATGTAGATTTTTGTTCTGTACCGCTGACAATATGTATACAAAATTTCACGATGATGGATTTAGTAGTTAATGCATTAACAAACAAACAAATTGACATTCGCGTTTTTATACACATTTTTAGAACGCTAACGTCCCTTTAAAATTACGTCGTAGTTTAATTAATCTACCATAGTTGTACATATGTACATAGTGTACACGTAATAATATAAGTTTGTAAATATAATATAGTTGGGTAAAGACCTCATCGCCTAAATACTTCGGATTTAACCACCACACCAGTTCACGATGTATGGATGATTTAATTCTATTTTAAATCAGTTTTGATCTCACTGAGGTAAGGCAGTTAAGTTAACACTTATGTATTACCTATACTCTTGCATATATTTAACAACACATCATGTTTCTTAATGACAGATTAGTAACTAAGCGAATGTTAAGCACTTAACTTTCCTTTGAAAAAACATGTGGCACGGAGAGTTGTTGGGCTTTGTAAGGAACTTCACACAAAGCACTTTAAAATTCAAAGAATAAATGCACTATTCTCGATTAAAAATACAGCCATGTAGTTCAGTCTCGGTTCTCTGCTCAAACATAACCCGTGTTATTACAAAAAAGTTAAATACGTATTAAATACTTGGTTTAAAAAGGTTTCGTAATAAATGCACCGCGCTCGCCCGAGGCAAGTTCGCTTTATCCTTTTTCACAAGTCTAACCTAACGTAACCAAAGCGAGTCAAAAAAGCAAGATGGCGAACATTCAGCGACCGCGGTGCATTTAATACGAGACCTTTTTAAAGCCAGGGTTCAGTACGTATTTAACTTTTTTGTAATAACACCGCAGGAGTCTGAGTCATGGTTGCAACTAAATAATTTGAATTTGGCGCGCGCTAACGTTAGGTATTGGCTCCGAGCGTGAAAGAACGTAGTTACGTTCTGTCAACTCCTAGGTGATTGGTTGATAAATACAGTCACCGGTAATTTTTAGTTGGCAATAATGTAGGAAAATATTTTCTATTGGCTTACAGTAAAATGTTCCGATTAAATAATGATTATTGAACGATTTTTTAACCGATTCCAAAAAGGAGGATTCGATTGGATTGTATTTTGTTTTAATATTTGTTAATTCGGGACTTCGTATTTTATAAACTGATTTGAAAAATAATTTCTTTAATGGAATGAGGTTATTAGTTTTAAGGGGGTCCGATTAGCATTCGAACTTTGATTTCAAATATATGCCACCCTTCAAAATCGAAAGGAATATATAGTGATTAAGATATTGGTGTGTTTATGAAAATCCAAGACAGGGCCTACCCACTTAAATATTGTCACGGCGTTCGATTGCTCAAATCTTTATTTCTATTTCGATCTCAGTACAAAAATTACTTCTTTGTCGGTGACGACTGAATACTAAGTTTTATCCGAATCTTAGTTGATAAAAAAATATTTATTTTAGTTCGTAACTAAACGAATTCATTGTATTATAATATTCAAATTCCCCTTGACATTCTGCCTATGCTAAAGAAAAAAAACGTCTAAATACATACACGTGTCGCGGTAATCAATATTGATATGTCAGTGTAACTAAAGTTTGATAATTTTGCGATGAATCCTAGGGGTGAGTGACCGGCTCACGGTAGATATTTATCCATTTGTGTTTGTAGACTCGATTCAAGGACGCGTTTTACGTCAAAAGGGGTAACGCTCTTATTACCTTTTCAGTGTTATCAGACAATTTTGAACTTTATTGAACGCGAATTTGGGTTACTTATATCTACAATGTTTATGATAGAATGCAACATCACCGGATAGGTTATCATGATTATTAATTTACATAAATACTTGGAAAATTCTGAAAATTATTAAAGCGTTATGATAGAAAGGTTATTGTTTATTTATCATTTAGTGTATACGTAGCAATAAGTTTCTTGTATACGTATCAATTTTTTTTTTGTGCAATCAGAGGAAATAAGTATATTTATAACTAGCTGTACCCGCAGCTATGCACGCGTTTTTTTAAATCGTATTAAAGAATTATAGAATTGTGAGACTATGTACAATTACAGAAACGCTCTTTAAAGACAATTGTAAGTACGACGTGCACGCCACTAAAAGTGACATGTAACGTGTACATTAGATATATAAATACAAAGAGCGTGCCAAATGAGGTTTGTCA
The DNA here is from genome assembly GCA_036509395.1 of Antheraea yamamai. NCBI lineage: Eukaryota > Metazoa > Arthropoda > Insecta > Lepidoptera > Saturniidae > Antheraea > Antheraea yamamai. The sequence continues at coordinate 10,828,132 of AP028433.1, forward strand.
TCAGCAACACATTTGGAACCTTAACCCACCATATAACTACCTCAGTGCTCACTTACACTGTATAAGGAACTAATGAAACAATAACTTAAAATATTATTATTAAGATTTACATTTACATTACATTTAATATACATTGCCATTATTATAATTAAGATTTTGTGCCTATACAAAAAATAAACGCTTGTCTGTTCCGCAAGAAATTGTATTATGGAACACTTTACGTAATACGTTTATAATCTAAGATCTTTTTAGGAAGACCTCTATATCATTAATGTTATTAATAATTATAATGTCGAATTGTAAACAATAAGGTGATAATTAATTCTCTTATTAACAATAAAGAATGAGTTGAAATCTTGCTAAATTTCATGCAGACAAAGTCGCTGGTAACAGCTAGTTTAAAATAGAATAACCTTAATTACTTTTTATTAGGTTCGCTATCTACCAGTGAAAATCCCGTGAAAATCGATGTAACCGTTTTGGTGACGACAGCGCAGTGGGCGAAGCCACGGTTAACAGCTAGTCTAAATTAAAATACATTAAATTTCTTTTTATAAGGTCCGCTATCTGCCAGTGAATGTCCAGTGAAAATCGGTCTAACTGTGTTGGAGAAAGCACTGTGGGCGAAGCCACGGTTAACAGCTAGTATAAACTAAAATTGCCTAAATTACTTTATATAAAGTCAGCTATCTGCCAGTGAAAGTTTCGTGAAAACTGGTCTAACCGTTTTGGAGATAGCATTGCGGGCGAGACCACGGTTAACAGTGAGTATAAACTAAAATTACTTGAATTACTTTTTATAAGATCAGCTATCTGCCAGTGAAAGTTTCGTGAAAACTGGTCTAACCGTTTTGGAGATAGCATTACGGGCGAAACCACGGTTAACAGCCAGTATAAACTAAAATTGCTTGAATTACTTTTTATAAGATCAGCTATCTGGCAGTGAAAGTTATCTGAAGATCGGTCGAACCGTTTTGAAGATAGCACTGCGGGCGAAGCCACGGTTAACAGCTAGTATAAACTAAAATTGCTTCAATTACTTTTTATAAGGTCAGCTATCTGCCAGTGAAAGTTTCGTGAAGATCGGTTGAACTGTTTTGAAGATAGTACTGCGGGCGAAGCCATGGTTAACAGCTAGTCTAAATTACTTCAAATGATACCCGCTATCTGCTGGTGAAAGTTTGGTGAAAATCGGTCCAATCGTTTTGGAGATAGCATTGCAGACGAATCCGCGGTTAATACCTAGTCTAATTTAGAGTAGCCTAAGAAACCAGCTGTAATTTCAGCTATCTGTCAGTGAAATTCCTGTCAAAATCGGTCTAGCCGTTTCGGAGATTACCCGGAACAAACAGACAGATGTCTGACAGACAGACCGACAAAAATTTTAAAAATTGCATTTTTGTTATCAGTAGCGTGTATACTTTCGTACTCAAGCAGTAAAAAAAAAATATTTTGATATTACATACAGACACTTCATTTTTATTATATGTATAGATATAGATAAATAATTTAAGTCGGAATATAATCGCAGTCTGCAAATATTCTTTCCGACGAAGCGGCTATGCGAATAAAATATATTTATGAATTTTCATTTCTGATGGCGGTACCACGGGAACATTTTTTTTTGCCAAAATTTTTATCATAATGTCATCGTCACCATATTATACGATACATACATTTATTGGTACTCTGAGACACAGAACAAAGAAATATTTTGGCGTTTAACTATTTCTCCCCTTTTTATAAACATAACTTTATAAACAGGTTATATTATTTCTAATGTTAACCATAAGTCATAGTATAATACAATATAGGGTAAAATCCAAGTATACTCGACATCGCTACGTCAAGGCGGTCGTTGACCTCTCACCGCCCTCACCCTCGTTCACCCTATACAACCCTCGACTAACAACCATCTTAAAATCTACCTTTATTAAAAACCACATTACTTAGATCAATTTTTTTTTATTTACTTGAGAAAATAGAACCTTACACAGTTATAATTAGGTTTGCATTATGACATATTTATTAAATTTGAATAAATAATGATAGATAATGTTATATATTACCAAAAATGTACACATTGAAATACGTGTGAAATTCGATATTACGTATTTACGTCAGGTATATCACCTGTTTAGATAACGATCAGCGAATTCGTGAACGGCTAAATTCACGCAATAGGTATAGTGTTGGCGGCTACTTGGCGCATTATAACTTCCAAAACAAAAACTGATAAATACTCATCAATTCAGGACGTGTCACCTGATCCTATCGGTGTGGTCGCACAGGATTGTTCTAGACTAGACCTGTACAGTTACTACCTAACGGCACCTGACCGTTTCCGCGTCAAAGTAATAACATCTGCATTGTTTATTTTCATTTAAAATTAAAGTTTCTATTATAGCATATGTCGAATAAATTTTATATATGCATCTATTCCTTTATGTTTTCTCGTTGGATTATCAAAGATATTGAAGTTATAATTAGATTTCTAGATATTAAAATTTAACTTCTTTGAGTCATCTATATATAATTTTCATCAATCTTTTACTTCTCTATACATACTTATATTTTATGCGGGCTATAACTTTTTATGCGGGCTCACGGACTATTAGTTATATTGAAAGAAAAGATTAAAGTCATTGATATAGACGTATGAATATATGGATTTAGCGTGTTGAATACAATTCATAACAAATACATTTTATAACTAATGATTTGACATACCTTTGGTACAATGACTGAGATTTAATTATATGTTATGGAATGTGTCTGTAAGAAGAACACAAATATCCCAGATTAAAAAAAAATGAGTGCGTGTACCCGTCTCACATGCGATTGAAGTAAAACTTCTTTGGCGTTATAAGAGATGGCGACTTCTATTAAATCATAATTAATTTAATTCGTTACTTATCATAGTAATCTGTTCGTACTTTTCTATATTTTATTTACTTTATAACAAAGAGTTGCTAATAATATTTCCTGTGTTATTTAAGTTCCGTATTAGCTGATAGACGGCACTACATATAATGAAACTTTAATTTAGTTTGTTACTTACTTACATTGAAACCAGATTGCAGCACGGTCGCGCGCCCATATATAGGTACATAATTAATTCTATTGTATGATTTTTTTTATTATTCAATTTAATATTTTTTATTAAGTTTTTTCCAAAAATTGATTGATTTGTTTATAAACTATTTTTTGACAAAATCAAAAATATTTAAAACCCGGAAGGTACAGAAACGTGACGCCATATTGCCGTAACGAACTTCCGTTGCATTGTCGTCCAGTTACCTCCTAGTCGCGCCTAAAGAAGTTTTACTTAAAAAATGTACATGGATTATTGAAATAAATTATAATGTTCAAGTTAAGGATTACAGCAGTCAGAGAGATTTAGTTTTTTGCAATTTTATTTTAGAAGTTTCAAGCACAAACTCGACAGCAACGAGTGACGTAATTATGATTTTATACAACGCGTGCTGTGTAACTAAATTAAGGAACATAGTTATTAAATATGTCAAGATGTTGTAACTAGACAGAGCACATGTTACCGTATGCGGGGCCTTTTCGCGCCGCGCCAGTTAACCGATATAGGGGAGTCGCACACGCATCGTGCGGGCAACGACCGCGGGAACTTGTAACTACATCCGCGTCTTCAACTAGAAAAGGACGTAACAGCGTTTTCAGTAAACGGCGTTACGCCATTTTTACTATGCGAGTGGGGTTACCGAGCGCTTTGAACCCGCACTCGACGGGCCATACACGCGTTCTTTGCAATATCGATAGGTCTTCCGCATTACTAAACGGCAATTAGACTAAACTTAAACTACTTCATTAATTAACTGCATTATTAAGTAAAAAGTGAACAAAAAAATGTAGAATGCTTCATCCTTACTGCTTTATCATATAATGACAATGATTTGATAAAATTTGTTAATGTCAGAGACGGAAGATGGACAGACAATCAACCCTATTGAACAGTCATCCCGATTTTCAATCACAACAATTTTTATAGCATAATTATCACAATGATAGGTATTGAGATAATATTCTGTGTTTACTGAATACAGGTGTTTACTGTTTATATACACATATAAATTATAACAAAATATGTTATAGCGTTTTCTTGTCAACTTTGTAAGATTCAATTAATTTATTCGTATGTATTTAAAGATTACGTAAAAACAACAAGCCAGAAACGGTATCTTTGAAGCGTTGTGAATATTATATAATATCATCTCTATATTACCATCAATTTATTCAGTATATTATACGACAGCGTTCAAGCTTAATAAAACGTTTAAATTTCAACGGACAGTGAACGCCCTTTACCGGAAGACATCGTTGGTCTAAAATGATGTCGGAGAAAGCACTAAGAAAACTTCTTCCGTTAAAACTTATACAGACAACTGCTGGAATTAGCTTACGGGCACTATGATGGAAATGGAAAATCGCGAAGTACAGCGGGGGGGAAGTAGGGGCGGCTGTGTGAGGGGAGGGGGTTCGGGCATTCGCGTGCACTGGCCTATATGCAGTGCGACGACACCGGCGCCCGGGAGCGATGCACTCTCTAAGTACCTCATAGTACCGCGTACTCGACACACACTGAAGCATACACCTATTTTTCCCTACGTGCAGTTGTGTAGGGCGCCGACGAGTCTCTTTATATATGGAAAGTTTACTTGAAAGGGATATTTTTCAACGTTCTGAAAGAGAATGAAACGACTCGTTGACGCACAGACGTCAGCGTACCTACTGTGTACTGAAATTCTGCACTTAACACTCAATACAAAAGAGCTTTATACGAAAAATTAACTTCTTATTAATTATTATGCCTATTTACTTTGTTTATAAGTTAAATACACAGTCAACTTGTGTTTTACAAACCATAAATAATTACTATAGTTTTGTTGTGTTTCGAGTTAATGTATAAATATACATAATATTGTTTATATCAGTAACTTAATATACATATATTGTAAATATTATTTATTAATATAAACTTTATTATTTAATTTGCTTAGCTAGACTTCTTCATTACGTACTCTATGTTTAGACACGTGTTGTACTTCTTTTATTACTTTAAGTTGTTGTATGGAAACATGGTGTGGCTTGTTGCGGTCTATATACTTTTATAAATTACTTATTTAATCACAATCTTATTAAATGTTAGATAAAGTTTTGGCCTAATATGGTAATACGCTACCTTATGAGTATTCGCTCTGAAATGCGGCTATTGGAATACCTATGGGTTATGAAGGCAGATTTTCAACTCTAAAGTGGTAGCTTGACCAGACGAGCATTAGATAAACTTCTACCATCATGCTATGGTTTTATCAGAATCGTTTTCATCAAAAAAAGCTCAGACTTGGGATTCGAACTTAGGTACGTTTGTTTATCAACGCTGTGTAGGAACACGTCACCATTGAATCGTCATTGCTTTAAAATAGTTTTGCGATTATCTCAAAACTAGAATATTTTTCATCATTTTAATAGAAGATTTGGATTTATTGACAACGCTTGAATAAATAAAAAAATATACGCACTTGAGATAACAACAACGGTATATATAAATTCAGTTTAATTATGGTCGTGTATTAATAAAATGAAGTTGATAACGATATAAGTAGACGTAATGGACGATAACTATAAAAGGGGAACGGATATCGATACACGACAATCGCATACGCATGAAATGCAATGAAGCGGGGTGACCGTGCATGGTGTAGGGTGCACCGTGTTGACCAGTGAGGTAACAGCCGGTGTTCCGGTCTGAATGCCGCTGAGTCATCGAGCACGCGGTCGCAACAAAAACCGTGACACTCCCAGAGCCTTACTCTATGGTATATTCTAACATCCACTATATACTATTTATAGATATCGTATTGTATTGTCACAAATCGATCGGCTGTCGATGTAAGTTCCATCCATATAGACGTCATCAAATATCTAAATCTTACGTTACGCAATACTTTGCTATGTTAAACACGAATACTAAACGTATTGTTTTATTCATGTAAATGCATTAATTTTAATTTAAATATGTATGTAAATTAATTAAGCGAATTTGTTTTCACTTAACACTTACAACATTATAAATAGTGCGCACAATTATTTATGTTTATTTATTTATATTTTATATACATAAAAACCACCGTTTTATAACCTGCATTATAAAAAGGTGGTTTTAGTGTTTAATTCTATAAAGATCTAACGTTATGACGTGTAAGTATCTAATATATAAAAATAAAACGTAATCAAAATAACTCTTCAAACTGTAAAAATATTTCTATTGTTTAAACAATAAGTAATATTTACAATTTATAAATCATAACAACAAAAACCAGTTACTGTAATTCAGTGATACTACATACAAAAGTCTTTATTGACAAATGTGAACTAAAGTTCAATAACCCCGATTTCAAAATGGTTGAATAAAATCAAGTCGTCTCACCTGCTACTTCAGCGGCAGTCGGAATATCGTCAGTTTGAACATCCATTACAAATTTACATCCAAGATGGTTTTACTTTTACAAAGTTATGTTATAGCCGGCAGACGACCAAAAGCACATTGGCGCGAAAGTACAGAGCCAAACGCGAGAGAACGCGCGGGCGAATATAGCGCATGCGCTGTAGTGACGTTAATGGAGTACAACCCCCGTACCGGCAGGTCAACATTTAATTAATACGTATATACTACTCATACAATACCGCACTAATTAATTAAAATGATATTTTATTTGTGGTTTTGCTACTATGCTCATATAAAAGACTATTTATTGCGCTTCTCAATTATCTCAATAAAGTTTAAAATTTAAATACCTTACATAATGTTATCGGTAGCGTTCAGAGTTCAGAGAGTTGTGTAGGTGGAAGGTGTCGAGTCAGTTCACGGCCGCACGCCACCCAACGCGCCACCCTGCCGCCTACCACCCTTATCTGATGCCCGTACGGACCGGGGTTCAAACTTCTATTTATACCTTGAAGTCTATATATTAATGAAGGTATTATTTAGCGTTTTCCTTATTAACTGATCGTATTTTTATTTCGAATTAGTCACTCGTTAATTTCTAATGTTTAATTTATTGTAACTTTTTAATGACGATACAAAAATGGACGAGAACAGAAATTTTCTTTCAAATAAGCATTAAAAAATTGATGCTAATGAAAAAGGAAAATTAGTTGAAGTCATTTTTATTGCATTAGGAAAGTAAGCAACTAGAGATAAACATAAAATCATATACTATAAAAATAAATATTTAAAATTAGGAGACGAATATTAATAATAAAAATTACAAATTTACACGCAACATTATAAAAAATGATGTTATTAAGTCATTAGATTGAATTAATTCTAAACAAAACATTAATGAACTGGTTTCTTTTATATTCGTTTATATTATCCCTTAGAAAATGTTATATTTATTTTATTTCGTTAGTTTAATTAAAGGTAACGGTTGTGAAATTTTTAAAATTTTAATATTTTATCTTTTGTAAAGTTTTCGTATTATTTTTTAATTGAGTGTTATTATTATAAACAGTAAATGAAATCTTTTTTATGTAGACATATTTCACGGATGGATTTTTATTTATTTGCTATAAAAATTCATAATTTGTTTCCACTTTTTATTATGTATAATTAGTTATTACGTTAATTAGAAAATTAACAATAAAATCATAATTACATTAACTGTCAGAAAAATAGTTAATAATAAAGATATGGTTAGTAGCAAAGTTGTACTATGAAGGAAGCACACGGCATCTACCGAATAGAATTCAAACTTTCTACTCGACGCTAGATGGCGCAATATCAAGTTAACTTTTGTTTCAATGGCGACACTTATGTAAATTTAACTTTTATTTTCTTTTGTGTTCAAACTAAATAATTGTCATTTAATATAAATATTAATTAATTTGAATTAAGAATGCTTTCTCGAGGTCACTGGCATTGAACAATCGTATGCAGCAGCTGTATGAATGGATTATGGATATTTAAGTTTACACAAGTGGCATAACGTAATTACTTAGATAATTACGTTTTTTTATTTTGATATTATCTCTGATTTAGATAAGTTTATATATATATATATGCTTGGGAACTGATGTATTAAATGCCTTGGCATCACCTAAGTGATTTAAAATCCATCCCAATATATAAAAAGTATATTTAAAATTAAATAACCGTAAGGACTTGATATTCAGAAAAAGTGTATTTAGGACGGAGGTGGTTATTCATGTGCCGGATGGCCTGGAAATTTCGGGTGGGGTAGGCAGGGTAAACGAGGTCATTGAACCCGCTCCCTAACCTACTCTGAGATTATTTGGAGCAAACAGGCCGCGGCTCCTTCTCACCGTCGATACAGCCTGCCACATCTGGGTCAACACTGACTCATGACATGACCCACTGTACCTAATCATCAACACGGATAGAGTATGCGTAAAGATTACGTCGTCGTCATATAAGTGACCATGTTGCGAAGGATGCGACCTATTTTTTTTATGACGTAAAGTTAATATACGTGACAAACAATAAAGAAACAATACATACACGTATGCATGAAACATCAATTGAGTTTAAAAGTGGCATCATTTTAAAATACTAAGGGTTTTTTAATACAATATTTATTTTACAGCCTCTTTTGTTGTTGATAGTATATATACATTCTAATTTTGTTTAAACAAAACTCTCTTGCTTTACATAGCAAGCCCTGTGTGTTGCAGGGGACTTTACACATACACAATTGTTGATTATTTCTGGACACAAAGCACATCTAGACTCGGAACAGTAATCAGTATAGATCATAGATACAAGTGTTTCGAATTAACAACATCCAATGTGGAGACAGTGAGAAGACTAATATATAAAACCACTGTGTTATTCATGCATAATAACTATGTACGTAATAATTAGACGAGACAATACATATATTTATGCAACGGACTATAGGTTAAACATTTGCTTTGAAGATAAAAGACTGAACATTATTATGGTAGGTAAGACTATTATGGTATTATGTTGTCACTGCCTTACATATACGGAGTATAATAAGCGGTAAATATATAAAATGTTTGTATATAAAAAATATTCTAGGGGCACCAACAACTATTGTAACAATATTTATCTTTAAATAATAAAAATTCGTAACTAATTTTCCAGTGTGGCAGTGGCAGCGGAACTAAATTTTTCAGTGTGGCAATGGCAGCGGAACTACATTTTTCAGTGTGGCAGTGGCAGTCGAATTAAATTTTTCAGTGTGGCAATGGCAGTGTTTACTTTTCGACAACATAATAAAAGCAATGCCTTAATTTGTGTATAATATTTGTTAGAAATTTAATTACTAATTCAGGATAGAAGTATTTGTAATTGTATATTAATTGACTTGATCTTTAGTTGCGAAAATGTAATAAGTAGATAGTCACTCTCGCTTTTATAAGAAAGAGACTACTATTTATAAGTCGCCCGAGGAAAAGATATAGGGGTGAGAGTAGATCGAAGAAAGTTTTTTCTCTAAGCTAGTGAAGTGCTATTTCCGAACTCGCTTATAATGCTTGCTTTACTACAAAAGATATAACCATTTTAGAATGTCTCTCCTATACCAATACATAAGGATATTGATAAGCTATCAGTAATAACATTCAATACACATGAAATCAATAAATCTGTACATATAATTATAATGAAAACATAGTTCCTTTGATATGATCACGCCACAACTACTAAACGTATCGGCATAGTACTATGTTCGATGTGGATTTTTCGTAAATGCTCTATTCTAAACTATTTTTTTTAATTGACCTTTTGCAATTTTTTTAAACTGAAAGTGAAACGGTATACATATGTCTCGTTGCATTTCAAAATGAACTAAGTCAAATGTTAACCGTTCCTAACCTAATATTTTACGTTATTTCTCTAGATCTTCAAATTTTGTACATAAAAAGAAAACTAAAAACCTTATGGACGGCAAAATTTGAACTTCGTTCTTAGTGTATAAAAATTGGAAATTTTGAAAAAATTAAGCATCGTATATAAATGATTAAACCAGGATTTAGCTTATTCTTAAATGTAACGACACACGACTTAGCTCTGATTTTGTTTCGACTAGTATATCAATCTTATTAATTTAAAATGATATCAATTTATATAACATAAATAGTGAATAAGTAGCCTTAATCAATATAAACTAAAGATATAACACACAATAACTTGCTTGTTATGATTATTTCAGAAATGTGAATATAAAAAATGAGGTAATGAATACAGTGTTCGACATTATTATTGAATTGTATTTTTTGGTGTCGAAGGAACACGATCAGGTCAGCGGCTATGAGAAAAAAAACACTTAATGTGAATTGTAGAGCATCGTACATTTCTTCATCTTTGCTTTTGCGGTCAGTGACATACTTATCTCACCTTTGAACATAATTTAATGTTACTTCGTACGTATAATGAGAATGTAGTGTCGGTACCTAGAATATTTTTTTGGCGGAATGTTATTTAGGTTAGCGGGTTATACGGTGGTACGATGAAATAGATGTTTTGTTTGTTGTTTAACAAATTTCTACGGCAATATTTTATTTTATATAACCATATATTGGAAAAGGAATGTCACGTTTTGTTTAACTTAATTAGTTTAACTATTAAATATGTTTACAAACTGACCTAACGAATTAAAATGTTGCAATACATTTGAATACATAATTTTATATAATATATATTATATACAATAATTTTATATAATATAGGCGTAGTAGCAAAGAGCATTCGTAGATACATAGATAAATTAGAAGCAAACATAAACATACTACAAAAACAAGCAGCCATACACACATGCACAATAATAAGTAAAGTTTTAGGAGACACCCAGTGGCGTAGCTGACTAGGGGCTAGGCGAGGCGGTGCCCCGGGGCCCTTAAGCTCAGGGGGCCCTCGAATCCTTACTAGAAATCTCGATCGAACTGAACTTTTGGAAATTTCTCCCATTTTCAAAATAAATATGACAGGTTTGTAAAAAATGTAAATATAATTGTTATTTAGTCACTTGGTAGGCCCGACCTTTATATAATAAAGCCTTGAATCTTCTCTATTTTGTTTTATTAGCCAAACCTACACCAAATATTAATTGTAATTTATGTTGTTACTGTTTAATATTTTTATTACCTGCCCTGCAGTGCATAAAAAAGAGCTTAAGTAGCTTAGCATTTTTAAAGTATTTGTATATTTCATATTTTTATTTGATAAAACCTAATCAGTTTACATAGCAGTGGGGCCCCATTTTTTAATTTGCCCCAGGGCCCTTTGATACCTAGCTACGCCACTGGAGACACCGTATTCATAAATTCAAGGGAATCCGAATCTCCTCTTCCCTGAAGGATTCAGGGTGGGAGTTAGGAACTAAACCGAGTCAAGAACTCGAGAGAAAACAATTTTTCAAAGATAATATAATATAATATAAATTTAATATTGTTTGATAATGCTTAATATAAGATTACTGTATTTCATTTCATGAATTAATTTTTCTATTGCATATTATATAAAATACTGCACAATACGCATTATTATTAACACTTCTCATATATATTAGAACATCAAACGTTTATTATGTCAATATCGTTATTGGTAAATTTCATCCCTATGGAAATTTACTCTTATATTTTTTGAAATAACTTGATATATGTAACAAATTATTTATTTTTATTATTGTATGTTTAGAGAATCGTTGGGATGAGAGGTAGCAAGTTAGGTAGAATAATAAAATAAATAATATTAGTATGGATAAAATTAACGTATGTTTTTTTTTTAATAAATAAATAACAATTCAACAAGTACACTCGTGCAGGACCGAGTGTGTAGATATAGATTTCATAATATGGCTGCACAAATGTGAATCAACCAAAAATTTTCTTGCGAAGCTTCGCCACAATTTTCATTAAAACTTCGGTTACATAGTGAAAGTTCTTCTTATGGAAGATAAAATATAAGATGATAAGTATTAACATGTATTAAACAGTATAAAATACAAAATTAAATTTATATTGAAGTAAAGTAGTTATTAAATATTTTAAGTAAATTATAAATAAAGGCCGGTAAAGAGTAAGTTTTGAAATAATGGGTACTTTCCGCTCTGTGTGCTTACCGCCTGGATGCGAGGTCCACGCGATATGACGCGAACGTAGATCGTATTGAGGTCAGGGCGGCGCGGACGTCGACCCACAGCCTCTCACGGCCTTACTCCCCCCTAATGGCCTTCCCTACACTCAAACTCTAGTATAACCCCCTACGCACACAAAGCCACGCACAGGAGCTGATATTAGTAACTCTTGTTATATGTAATATTCCTACTATCTCTTCGTTCAACAGAAATGATTTCTTTTCGTATTATCCTTTCGTTTTATAATATTGTCCTTCCTCTTTTATAATTAAATTTTGTGTTTGTGTATATAAATATGAATTTACTAGTGAAGTGAAAATGTGAATAAAATTGTATTAGTGAAGATATTTCATAATATGATTCCTGAAATCACCAAACTTTTCCTCTTTATAACATTTATGTACATGTAAAGAAAGTACAGTTTTCTTTCAATTTAACGTATTTCATGTATCTATGGCTGAAGAAGTTTGTGGTTAGCGTTGTGTGTGTGTGGTGTCGTTGGTGTTTTTGTGAAAATACTTATATATACATAGTTTCAGTTTCTTATTTCGTATAAAAGGGTGATATTATTGGAAAATAAGGTTTCCTGTCGTTTTAATTGCTTCTGATACGATTAGGATTCTTACTTATAATTTCAGTCGTATTATATACATATAGAATAATAAATGTTTGGAATTGTTTCAAAATTCCAGTATACATAAGTTGTAATTCAACTCCTTCTAAACAGCCTGATTAATTTTGATGAGATTTTGTACATATGTCACTGTTACATGTGTAACCAAGTAGGTACGCTTGGGTGGTTTTTAGTAATAGTTGCGGCCGGCAGGCGGCGTTGTTGTCAAGGCCTTGAATTCTTTTATTAATGTTGGATAAAAGTTAATTTATAATCCATAACGATGTTTTATTAAAGATAATAGATACCCGGCATTTGATTCGGCATGTCGGGATGAAGACCGAGACGTGCAACTAAGATCGGTTTGCTTCGGTTTTGTAAAGCGTTATCTCTGTCGCACAGCGCAGTGACTGCGGTACACAAATGTAAAGCTATACGAAATCGAACATAGCCAACTATTTTGATTTTCTAAATCAATTTGAGATATATATAACAGCGTCTATTCTTATGTATACACTACTTATACTATTGTATGCCACTATAATTTGTAATAGCGTTTGATGATAACAAATACTTATTCTTTTATTCTAAAAATGGTTATACCGTCCTATACTTTAATGTACTAAGCTTGTAAAAGTATGGAAAGTACTGGAAGTACTGAAATATCATTAGATACTTGACGGCAAATGTTGAAATAAATGGTTGTAGTTAATCGATTGAGCACTAAAAATATTATACAATTGAAGCCATGATCGTTTATAGTAATAAATTATCAAACTTTCAATTTTTTACACTATTTTTCAGTTCAGTTCATTCGTGTATTGTTAATTTGAAAGAATGTTTTTTTTTATCATTATTCTTATAAAGTGTAATCGATTTAGAGATTAATTGAATAGGACGTAATATTTTTGAGAACAAGCGTTATAAACCCCTTATGTAATATGTCCATATGTTAAGAATAATAAAATATTGACGTTACTCTTTCATATCATCAATCAATTGTTTAGCTTAAGGGGGCTACGCAGGTGTGCAGTACAATATATGACAGCTTAAGCCCGAATTTGCCATTTTAAGAAATTTACACATCGTTAAGACATCTTTTCATTAGGAAAGAGTAGCTATATAATAGAACTTATTAGACTTTTGGTATTCATATCAGTGAACGGGAGAGTAATGTGATTATCCATGCAGATTGTGTTTTGTTTTTCATTTGTGAGTTTACACTATGAATTAAAAAATAAACAGTGCGTATAGCTATATTATAGAGGGATTTGCTTTGATGCGTGATATATTCAATGAAACGGAAGTCTATTTTAACATAACTATATCTTGTTGCGTTGTGTTGTAATAAAATTTGTAGTTACTAAACCAATTATATAGCTTCTATTGTTTACTAGCGGGCACGGCGGACCTTATCCCGCCCTGATGATAAAAAAACCTTGACAAAATAAATACCTAAACCTTCCCCATTAATCACTTAATCTACTGGTGAAAACCGCATGAAAATCCATTCAGTGGTTTTTAAGTTCATCCCGAACAGACAGACAGACAGACAGACTTGGCAGAGGACTTTGTTTTATAATATGTACTGATTAATTTCATATATTGGTAAAAAGTAACAATATATAAATAGTTTAAAAAACGAAATTTGTTATATTTATCAGTGACAATGAAAATATGCAAAATATTTGATTTTGTTTTGGTATACTTAGCACACCAACAATGATTACATAAAGGTAAAATTACATATTTTTTATATATACAAATACATATTGCAAATTATTGGATTAAGTATGTTTTTCAGAAACTAATGTAATAATTGATTTTATGTGAGAGTATCTATGATAATATTTGACTATTGTAATTTGATTTATGATTTATAATGAATAGTGGTTTAACCCATGCTTGACATGTTCACACAGTCTATTTATCTTCACAAGATTTAAGCGTTATATATATAACGTTTAAAATTAAGTATTTAAGGTTACCCACATACCTACTGTGACGTTACAGGCACGGATTTAGTGTGATTTAAACAGTTATTTGTGTGTGGGGTGCGCGGAGCGGGGCACTGAGCGTGACCCAATTGTCAGTGGGTGAACGAACTCGAGGCCTTGATCGCAATACCGAGTCGCTGCCCGCCGCGCCGCCTGCGCCTCGAACCCCCCTCCCCCTCCCCCTCGCTCAATAACTACGTCACACGCTACACGCAACACATTGTTTCAATATTATTTCTTTAGAATGCATGCCTAATAAAATAATTCACTTTTACGGTTATGTACCGCACTACACGCTACAAACATTTATTAAGTACGAATTGATTGTTTGATCTTTGTTTATCTAGATACGTTTCTTTATTATATTTCAGCTATTATGAAAGTTATTACAGTGAATTTATATTATGGCTTTATTTCATCGGACTTGTAAAAATAACTTAAACCTTTTGGCTATTTACATATTTTATATCGTTCAAATAACAAAGCTACCGCCAGAAAGTAAGTAAAGGATTACGTAAATACATAACTCATATTCAGATTAGGAGAAACTTCTATTACACCTGCTTAGTCTATCTAGATTTACAGTGAAGAGAAAAAGAGACAGCAAAATGTAGCTAGCGGCTGCGCATACTGAATATTGTAGTCTGTAGATGTTGCGAAATAAATGTTGTCACTATTCGCGGGCACAGTGTTGTCGTGAGTGAGAGCAGGACAACAGTACATTCCAAGGCTTCGAGTGGATTATTATTAGAGTATCGGCGCTAGGTTATTCTGAGGCGACCTAGATAACGCGCGGGGCCGTTGACCGCGGGCCCTCCGACTGTGCGCGCGGCCTCCAAAATAAAACGGCATTCAACGATGGGCTCCACTTGCGAAACTCGACTCAACCATGATGTTGAGTGCAAAGACGCTCATTCGCTCGTCTTTGCAAATAATGCAATCAATATTGATTGGCTAACAATATGCGTTTGTTTATAAAAAAAAAATAATGATATTTTTTTACTACTTAGTAAATATTTACTAGTAGCAGAACTAATATTTTACACCATAATTATAATAATTTAATGATTTCAAAACATTAGTTGAAATGATAACCAATTCGGGTCCTGTAAAAAACACATGCGGGTAATGTCCGAAGTGTATTTTATAACAATACAATAAACTCCGTATCTGTAATTATACGTATAGAGGAACGTGAGGTACGGGCGGGTAGAAGGGAGCGGTGATTAGCTACGTCGAATATAGCCGGGAAGGCCGAGGGCAACGAACTCTGCTTGACCTAGATCTGCGACCGCCCCGCGCGTAACCCGCCCCACCCCGCTGTCGCCCGCTTTCTGCGCTCTCAGATTCTTCTCGGAGGAAAGTGAAAAGGACATTCTTTATTCCTTATATTATCGTAATTCTGTGAATTACATATCGTATCTTTAATAATGGCGGCGTGTTTGTTTAGGTCATGAACTCCTGATAAACATCAATAAAAACATGATAACATAAAAAAAAAAACAGAAAATGGTTCTATTTATTTTATAAAATATTTTAATTGTCTCACAGCATTTGGACGATATGAGTGTCACTTACGATAACTTTCAAAATCAGCTGTTGAGTATAGGTAGTGGCTTACCTGCTAGTACTCTGCCGAGCAGGACCTCGGAGTCATTGGAAGGGGGCTGCTGAGGCGGTTCGACGCTCTCGTTAGGCTCCAGGTGGTGGTGGCGATGGCACTCTGTCACAGTCATGTCAGGCGGCGGGAGTAAATATGGCGGAAAACGCATGAGCCGGCGCGATAGGGGCGCGTGCGGCCGGCGGCGGCGTCAACGCGAATGACGCGCGGCGGTCGCTCGCTACGCCGCCCGTGGTCCGCTCGTAGACCTGCTACGCGCCGCCCGCCCCTAGCGATCTCTCACCTACTCCAGTACAACATTGCCATACTTTTGGGCCTAGCTCCTATTCATTATTGAAAAAATTACTAATTCTTCCAATCGTAATCCTGGGATTTGGATCTTGTGATAACGTAACGGAGGAAGCCATAAAATGCTTATCACTTAATATATATTTACGAAATAGAGAAACAAAAACTACAACCTAAAAATTACAGAAAGCGTTTACATCAGTAATCCAAGCGTATTTATGTCGTTATTTAGAATTATGGAACCTTATACTAATTTTAAGTTATTACGTATTACGCATAACACGAATGAATGTTTGAATATTTTTTTAGTTGGCTAAATCGCCAAAGCCAGAAGTTTTTAGTGATAAACTTTTATGTGATTCTAAACTATCTTGGAAAGCGCTGAATGAATGATAACATTTACGCACGCGAATGGACTTATTACAAGACCAATGTATTATGAATCTTATGTATTCGTAATAAGATTTAATTTCGTAAAAAAAAAACATATTTCTCTCTGAACTTATAAAACATATGCTACTACTGTATTAGACATAAAATAAAAGTCTAATTTGGCAACCCTCAGAAATTCAATATTCCCGAGAGAAATTTCCAGTAATCGAATCAGTGAACTGAAAACCTAAATCTAGAATTGGCGAGTTAGTCGGCGAGCTGTGGCGAGCTGAGAGTCGAGTTTATATAGGCCAAGGCAACCAATTATACAGACTAGGAGTTGTGTGTTGCCCGAAACAATCAGGGAAAAATATGGACAAATTAACATTTCGGGTTATTTTCAAAAATGTTCTACAAATTTTACTTTTTGTTCAAATACTCAGCAATTTAATTACATTATGTTAATATTCATAGCAAATTACATTTGTAAATGACGTTGATGACCTTTGCGTGTCTTCAATCGCCTTGTGGAAAAAGTGACGTAAACGCACATAAAGGAAACCTTGATCTGAATAATAACATATCCATAACTACAACTATATGTAAAAAGGAAATATGTAAGTGTTAAAATTATATTTATTAAGTATATATGTATATCTATTCTGTGACTGGTTATTAAAATGTAAAATGTAGTTATTTTACTGAAATAATTGATAAAAATGCAGAGTGTGTTTTGTTTTTAATTTGTCAGTTCTATACTACAACTCGATACTAAAAGTAATCCGCTTATAAAAATAATTTTCAGATATAAAGTTAAATTCAGATTGATGGCTATAGACATTTTTTTATTTTTAAATGGTATTATGACGTCTACGTAGTCACGGGCGATTTCTAGTAAATTACATTTTACAAGGTTTTAAAAGAGACCGTGCAACCCTATGACAGCTGATGAAACCGTACTTTATTACTACCGTCGCAGAACGTCGTAAATACTTTTTATGACACTGAATAATGAACGGGTGTGTACAGTTGTGACTAAGTCACATTGTTAGTTAAATTCAATGAATGAAACGTTAGTCACCCGAAAACCTAAATATACATATGCGGTATATAGACAGAATCTTTTAAATCAATAGTTAGTTATCATAAGTCATCGGCGTGAGAAATGCACATTTGGCTGTGGAATAAGTGATTAGGTATATTGTTTAACCTGTTTTAACCACGTTCATTTTGTCTTTGTCTGGAATGGTAGATATCACCAAAGACCACGACAACTAAGTTTATAATTTTATGTTGCTATTTAAACTGCTTCTCCGGAACTTTGGAAATAAACAGTCAATAACTCTATTGTTCTTATTTTTAATTCTGATGAAAATTTAAAAACACCTTGACAAATTATATACCTAAACTCTCGTTATGTATCACTTTGTCTATTGCTGAAAACCGCATGAAAATCCGTTAAGTAGTTTTTGAGGTTATCGCGAACAGACAGACAGACAAACACGGTAGGGGACTTTGTTTTATACTATGTAATGATTAGTATATACATAATAAATAATTAAATAGATTTCAGTCATTACTAGAAATGTCTGTGTGTATCTGTTTGTTTGTAAACGCATCACTGCTGAGGTATAATGCTTATGATAAAACGACACAGAGAAAATCATAAAGCATATCCTTCAGTAACATATAGTTTTTGTTTCCTTAAAATCAGCTTACTCTATCAAAAGATATTATAATTCGAAGGACGACGCGAGTTAAGTACGAGAGCCAAGAAGGTAAGCATATGCGTTTCTGTCTCATTCAAAAACCTGGGTATTATGTAGTGTCTCATATCTTCTATATATATAAAAAAAGTGTGTGTGTACTTGAGTACACGCGTTAGAAGTTATACTTCTTTGGGGTAACAAGATAAAATTCTTTTCAAAATTTTTATCTTTAGCCTTATTCTACGTTTGTAGAAAAAACGACACTAACAATAGAAAAAATGTATTTAATACATTGAAAGTTTTAATACAAAGAAATACAAACAACAGATACAAAGAAATAAAATGTTGACTATAGCTAACTTCAGGGTGTCGGTTTTTCGTGACGGTGTGCACGCGCATCGCAAAAATTTACTCTCATCATTTTTCCCTAACGCGCCAAAAGAAGTATAACTTCAAAAATAGTTTTATTTTTTAGGCACTTGGTTCTTATTTAAAAAATATCACGATATCTTGATTTAATATAGATTGATTTAATATATAACATAGATTTTGAGAAACTATGTTTTTTATAAGCACTATGAGTTTAGCAATGTGTGAAGTGGCGAAAGCGGTGCGGTGGGCATGCGCAGGAACGATAAAGTAAATGGATATAAGATCGCTTACAAAGACATTTTGTAAACAGATTAACATATATTGTTGATTTCAATTTTTTCATGTATTTTTGTATGTGTACATAATATATTAAACGACGCAGACGATGTCACGGGTATCAAATAGTTGAAAATATAAAGACGAATTATCTACATGTGTGTTCGTGGTACGTTGTTTCTTGAAATATATAGTCTTCAATATACAAGTAAAATATGCAAGTACCACTGCATGAGGTCAGAGTTCGGGTTAAGCTGAAACCGGGCAGCATCAGGTCGCATTGACGTCATAGGAGGTCGTCTACCCCGAACGCTCCGAGCTCCCTTCCCAACCCTCACTGTATATTTATTATGCAATCAGCAATACCTATCTATACAACAACCTGACCCTGTTTTCTGCAAATATTTTCCAACAAAAATAAATTGAAATATTGCAGTGTTTGGTTACTTTTTAAAATACTGTTTATGGTGGAGATATTTTATTACTTATGATATATTAACCTTTGCTTGCGGCTTTGCTCGCGTTTATATAGATTTAATCTATCCCTCAGGAACAGTAATTTTTTTCTGAATGAAATGATATTTCCTTTTCTGTACCCCTGACAACGTGTTTGCAATATTTCAGGACCAGTTGAGTAGTTAACGTGCGAAAGCGTAACAAACAAACAAACTAACGGTCACATTTATAATATTAGTAAAGATTATTATATTAGTCTTCAAAATGCGTTGTTTTAAGAGTTAATGACGCATGTAAAACATTTTTAAGCAATATTATTCTATTGTAGGTAGTTCAAACCACATACGTTTTTACTGTTTATAAGTCAATCGAAATCTCGTCTGTTGTTATGTGACGATTTAGCTCCAGATGTCTAGATAGGTTCTTAGGTTCTCAAGTGAAACTGCTAGAATACACCCACAGGTGTTCGGTGACAAGCGTTTGACTTGAGGCTGGTAGCTAACAATGCTGTCTTTAGAAAAAGCGTTACGACCAATTACAAGGCGGGCTCAAAAACTCAAAAGGCTTTTTAAAAAAAGCCCTACCTCCATGTTACGATTTTATTATTATGTTTTTCTTCATCTAAAAGTAAGGTTCAGGGTATGGATTCAAATCTACTTTATATGACGTAGTGTCCACATACGCTGCACTAATACACTATTGCTTATAAATAAGATAGCAGATAATATAAATAGCAGAGTTTATAATAAAAACATATTTTTAAATTTACGTTATTTCAATACCTGTCTGTAAATATTCCACTATCGTATATACATTTTTTACGAGGTAAGGCACGTTCATAAATATTATATAAAAGCACACGATGTACTTTTATATGAATAAATAAAGTGTTAAGTTTTAAGAGTTAAGTTTAATTTGTTAAGAAATATGACTGTTACATAAATAAGTGAACTTTTCGGCCTTTTCTCCTCATAATAAATGGAATATAGGTCAAAAGGTTACCACAAAGAGAAGATGTTTCCTAAAAATAAAATACATAACTGAATATCATGCATCTAACAGTAAGAATACTACGACGAAGGACAAATGGTATATTTTGTTTAAAAGTGACTAGACGCCTTATATTTTACCATACGTGTGAATTCATAACATAAATTATTTCAGTAGTATATCTCTACAAAAAACTCATAATTGAATTGTATATTTGTAGACATTTGTAAACTATAAAATGATTTTAATATTTCCTTGGTAGTAAATGAGGTACAGCTGAAAGTTTTGAAAATTACTTAAGCTCATAAACAAGCACAAATCTGTAAGATCTTGATATTTTAAAATGAAGTTTTCAACACGTAAACACATTATATTTATTGTGTATTATATATATGTTATGTATGTCTATATATTAAGTTTATTTTTGATCTAGTGTAGACATTTTTTACTGTTTATATAATAGTGATACGGTGTAATTACAAGGGGATTTAACAGTTCCTGCTATCTAGTTTTCAATAAAAAAACATATTTTATTATTTACTGGTTAATTAATATGTGGATTTTTTTATATTACAGGAGGCAAACGAACAAGCGGGTCACCTGATGGTTAATGATCACCGCCGTCCATAGACACTAGCAACACCAGGGTAGTCGCAAGTGCGTTGACGGCCATTTACAGAAAAATACGCTCGTTTCTTGAAGGTATGTAGCTCGTAATGGTTTGGATACTGGAATTTTACTATTAAACACTATTTTCTATTACTATCTACATACTCTTTGCCGTTAAAACATCGAAGGAGGATAATAATAAATATTGTATTACTTGATTTATACTTTCTCCAACAGTTGTAAATAGTAGTAAATTACATACAAACGTTTAACATGCAAGGTCCGGTAGTAACGTATACAATTAAATCGTAACAGGTAAAGAACTCGTAAGTTTATTAACCTCGCCTTGGAAAGTGGACCATAATGACACTAACACTTTCATTTTCGCACAACTCTCACCGAAGCGAGATCGAAAGTGTACCACTTTTATGGCTGCGTGCGCGCACCTTCGCCCCCCCGTTCCTCCCGCCCCGTGTAACAACTTTCGTACGTTGGCTGCGCTTTCTTCTGATACATTTAATATAACTTTCTGACTGCATTGTCATTACTGTGACTGGAAGCGACTATTAATATCATCTCACTAACCCACTTTCCTTAAATGGTTGCAAAGATATCTAATTATGTTTGAAATATTATGGATGTTCTTTTATTTCTATCTTCTTCTGTTTTATATTTATTATGCTTTTATTTATCCAGGTAGTAGTCAAAAACTTTAGGATTTCGTTGATGTTTAAATATTTAAGTGTCTCCTACATTCCCCTAAATATAATTATAGATGTTTCTTACCATACCAGTTAAACTGTCTATTTTTAAATTACTTTACTTACAACTTAATACCAATTTATCTTTAATGTCTATTTTAAACAGTTTAGGCTACGAAATATATAGATTCCCGCCAGCAGTAACTTTGTTTCCGACATAATTTATTGTTTCTATATTTTGATGTATTAATGATTATGAAGAACACAACAGGCAACAAATAAAATGGAACAAAACACCAATACATTAAAAACTAACCTAACTAACCTTAATGTTAGAACTTAAACCTTATAACTAGGGAAGAGAATTTACCGGTAAAATACACATTTTACTTATTTTACCAACGTGCAGTCGGTAATTTACCGGATAATTAACCAAAGTACTTTTTTTGCCTCATGGTGGGGTTGATACGTGATTGAGAATATGTATAGTACAGGCTAATAAGAATTTACCGTATATACACTATAAATATATTAATTAACAAATAAAAAGTTATAAATTATATATAATTATTAAAAATTAATTATTATGTTAATTAATATTGATAATAATTAATTATGAAGCTCTTCAAATACCCAGCTTATGTGTATAATTCTGTCAATATTCCTAATACTTACTTTAGCGACATCAATAAATCATGACTTTCGTAACTCCAATTTCCGAGATCGAAATTTTTGTGCCGCTTCGGAAGTTAATTATCCTTTCAAAATATATTTTACCGGTTAAATAGCCAAATATTTAACTAGCCAGTAATTGGATATTTGTCCGCTCGAAACACTACTTATAACGTGTTGATTGATTATTTTTTTTATCTCTTAATTCATCATAATAGCTTTCGTTTATTCTCTAGTTTACCTAACGTAAGAAAATATGTACTTATACATTTCAATGTAGACAGGTTATATATCCATAATTTTATATATAAAAAACACATGCATATCGAATATTAGAAACACAAAGCAACTGAACGACTAATAATTCGTATATTTTATTTAAAAAATAGTGTGTGTGTACTTATGTACACGCGTTAGAAATTATATTTCTTTGGCGTAACAAGATAAAAATCTTTTCAAAAATTTTGTCTTTCGCCTTATTCTACGTTTGTAGAAAAAACGACACTAACAATAGAAAAAAGGTATTTAATACTTTGAAAGTTTTAATACAAAGAAATACAAACAACAAATACAAAGAAACAAAATGTTAAACTACAGTTAATTTCAGGGTGTCGGTTTTTCGTGACGGTGTGCGCGCGCATCGTAATAACTTCAGGGTGTCGGTTATTAGCAACGATGTGCGCGCGCATCGTAAAATTTTACTCTCATATTTTTTCCCTTTCGCGCCAAAAGAAGTATAACTTCAAAAAAAAAACATATTTTACGATATACAGACATGAAAGATATTCATATCGTATTGATAGGAACTTGAATTACCTACTACAGTGCAGTTTATTTTTAACTTAAACAATTGCACTATATCAAGGATATCAACCATGTTCTTTAGTTTAGGTGATATTTGACGCAATATAGATTAGTTATTGTGCGTAAAGAAGTAAATTAGGAGCAGTAGCACGGAACTTAAATTTCTGGTTACGTCATAATACCCAAAGATATTTTAGTGAGGTTGTCAATGTACTTTCGATTTTTTTATTTCTGGAATAGTGGAAAAGGAAGAAGACGATTTTAATTCAAATTGTAATAAGATCAAAAAGTGACATTGGCAGACGCTTCTGCAAGACGGAGAAGGTTAATATAGAAGTCAAAACTAGACTACACTAGAAGTCTAAATTAATATGTTCATTTAATTACACTTAAATATGTATAGTATAAATTTATTATGGCCAACGCATTTAAAACAATATAATTGTTTTCCTTTTATAGGAACTGAACTAGCTGTTTCAATAGACGACAGCTTCCATGTCAATTCCCTATTAAATATTCCCTATTAAAAGTTTATATCACTTATTTCTTAGAAACATAAATAAACGATGACTTTACTGACCTTAAGGTTATTGACACCATAACTTTAGAAAACAATTAAGGTAAAAAGAACGGGAGCACAGATATTTAATAAAGCATGAATCAAATTTTACAAAAACATGTTTGTTCTAAATATATTAAAATTAATGTCGTGTGTTATCTGTTTTTAATTATAAGTCATTAATAAACATATATAAAATTATTTACAGTATAGCACCATATTTAATTTAGATGAGAAAAATGTCTCATCAGAGTCCATAAAATATAAAGTAATGGATCATTTAACTTATGATTTAAAATTAATAGGCAAACGCTTTGACAACGCGTGCGCAAAATTTCTATTTCATCGATTTAGTACTTAAAGCGTGAATGCTTAACAAATTGACTTTCGTATTTATAATATTACTAAGGACAATCCAATAATAATTAGACACAATATATATAGAAATCTTATAACAGACTTGGAGGTTGAAACACTAATCACGCTTAGTGACTAATGAATATGGAAGCTGACGCTAACATTCTGCAAAGAGATTGTTTAGTTTCTATAATATAGTGTAATATCTGTTCTAATAATCCAACGCCAGCAATAACACTAAAGGAACACGTACATGTCAATATTAACTGATAATATAACAACGTTTATGAAACAAATAACATGATGGCCTTTATCTACAATGACGAATTATTCTTTAGAAAAATTGCTTTAAGATATGTGTCTAATAGTATATAGTATATTGAAGAGAACGTAGCTATTAAATACTAGCTAAATGCTAATGGTTTTGTCGAAAAGCAGACCAAATTCCAATACAATTAATTGAAAGTAAACAAGTTCTATAAATTTAAAATGGCTTCGTTAAGGTACAACTCTTTCAGTATAAAATAAAGTAGAAAAAGCTCTGATAATTAATTTTAACTAAACACAAATATTGAGTACTAGCTTTTGTTTGTGGCTTCCTTCGTGTTATTAGATTACCTTATTATTAATAATTTACTACATTTCCTTCTCCCTTGGAAATAGTACTGTTTTTCTAAATGAAAGGTATGGTACCTTCCTTTATAAATACGAATGTGTGTTTGTTGTGTTTTCACACCTTAATTACTCAACCGTTCATCATAAAATATTGTACACACGTCGTCAGGAGTATAGGAAAGGTTATAAGATACCGTTCATTCAGAAAAGAAGTAGTTTCTACATTAACGAGGGCGAAGCGGGAAAATCTGGAAAATTATACTTTATTGTTAGATAGTTGACGTTTCTCTTAAGAAAATTAAGTACATGTGCAAGCGTCGTACTACGTCTAAATCAATGATATTATAACTAAAAAGCTTAGGTACGTTACCTACATGACATTTTAACAAAACCAATGGCACGATAGCGCACACATACGTAAAGTAATATTGTAACGCCACACTGCCTTAGATAAAATGTGGAAATAAGATGGCACATTCTTAATATCGGTGATGAAAAAGAAATACATAGTTATATGTTGCTTAGGTACGGGCGAATTGACCGGTCAGCCGTCAAAAATAAGTTAGTTAGCCAAGTTTTAACAAGGCGCTGTCGAAGCGTTTATGATCTTTTTAGTTATAATATCAATGGTCTAAATAAATAAAAAATATACGTAATGTAACGCGTAACGAAACGATAAACTTTTGGCTTACGTTTCAAAATGCAACGGTATTACAAAAAATTGTCAGTAACTGGGTCATTACACTTGATCGTGTTGTTGTACTATTACTGAGTGACAATAATTGTTCGAGTATTTAAAATTATCAATATATTATGTTATTGACTGTGCTATTAATAACTATAAATGGTCGATATAAGCATTGGTATTCTGTTATAATGGTGTTATCTTCAATTATATTTTACAATTGATCTGAGTCACGATGTTGTGCTTTAGAATATTAATTATTTATTGTAATCGTATCTACGTAATGATTACTTTCACAAAATGTATATATTAATATTTCAATATCATTTAAACGGTTGTAGGTAATACGTACAATTTTGAATTATGCGTTGTGGGTCTTTATTACCTATACTGATTTGTAGTTAGTAAACATATCACAAAAATTGTATTTGGTAAGTAGGCACTCCTCTAGGCAGTGACTTCGATTGTGTCAGATAAAGCTAACCGTGTCGCACTGAAAATTTAGGTTTCGAGAGCGTAATTTCGTGGGTCTCTATATTAGTAGAAGTATGTCAAAACATAAAGAGGGCGTCGTATGAACTCACTCTTTTGTTTTTTATCAATTTATTAAAGAAGAGCAGTAAAACACTTGCGCCACTGGCGTTTACTAATTTTAAGGTTGTTTCATAACGACTCTATTGGTACCAATAAAGTATAAAGTATTTATAGCAAGGCGATCGAGAAGGTCGTTTATGTGTGTACACTAGTTGTTACGGATGACGTGCGGAGCGATAAGATTTATAACAAACTGTAAACAATCATGGCCATTTAGTCCCATAGCCTTGTGTAAAACGAGAGCTGAATGTGTACGTTCTAGTGTACATAAATAACCTATTGAACTGAAAGTAACGCCAGATGTATTGGATAGGCAGCAATGCAGCAGGGCGGCCGACAGTGGCTGGCCTCGGAACAGATTCAATTGTGAACGTACAAACTCGAAGTTTTTTACAGAATTATTAACATATAGTATTTAGACCGTAATAGGAGCTAATCACGGTATAACCGACTCTAACATAAGTGTCTCATATTACACGTTAAAAAGAAACTTCTGATTCACAAGTGAATGTTTCCCTTTTAGTATTTACATTGGTTTACACCTGTTGTAAGAAGAAAACCCAAATGTAAACATTCGTGTGTAAAGATTCTTAAGATATGATTCATATAACTGTAATTTAAGATGTACAATGTAATACGTGGACATTTTTTCCTCGCTATGCAAACTAAAAGTAAGAGGCTCATTCGCTCCGTGCTGTTGTGCACAGCCTTGATCGCACTGAATTGGCAATATCCTGGAGCTGCGAGAAGCCCGATTGGCGAAACCTTGCGACCTGCAAAAGTCGGTCGATGAACTCGGCAAGGCCGACCCGCTGCCGCTTTCTTTGTTTGTGCTGTCGCAACTCTGGGCTCTGGCTTCAGCCTCGCCTCGGATCATTTTATTAAGCCTTCACTCATCTAAATTACAATCACTAGTAAACATTGCCTATATATATACTCCAGAATGACCTCGTTTTTAAATGGAATGAATTATTATGAATCATTTTATAATAATATGTGTACTGTTGTGTTGTACTATAAAACATTTATTTCAAACCGCATAGTAAACATGTACTTTTACAAAAGATATAAACGGGGAAAATAAATATAGGAGCATTATTATATTCTAGCATTTTATTATTTACTTATGTAATAGGAATAAATATTCAACAATTTAGTTTATAATTATTGAAAATACAAAACGGTATCATAAATGTTTGTTTTAATTAAGCAGTATGTAATTAATAGTTATTATAGAAGTTAATGATCATATTTATACATGATTAAGTAAGCGTGACGTCATCTAAAAAATACTATTGAAATAAATATAATTTATGCATATTCATAGTATTCAATTTATTAGAAAATGATCAGTTTAGTCGCTGACTGACGCTGACAACGATGACTAGAAAATGTATCTGAAATACAGGAATAGCGAGATATTTTTAATACATGACGATTTAAACATACGAAAACAAAATATTTCGAATATTTCGTAATAATCACTTATTATGCGGGTAAGTAGCGTGCATTTATGTAACTGAGGCCTATTCAATCACTAGTTACTACCGTCTGTAAGTTATATAAATACTTTGTGTAGGTATTCCTTTTATTCTTTAAATTGAACAACACGACGCCTCTGTTTACGTGAAATTGTACTACTGGAATGAAATTTTAATTTTCACTTTCATAATTCAGTTAACATAGTACCTACCAGGGATCGTTTAGTGGTCGAAATTCGACCATAATCCGTTCATTTTTTAAGTTTCAATATTAAGGAAAATAAATTGTTTTCCATTTTTTTATTGATAAAGCTTATCAAATCTACTAAACAATAACAAAATCGGTTGAGAAACAGAGGAGGAAGATGTACTTAACTGTTTTGACTCTGCTTTTTTCTATTTAGATTCTAAATAATAATTAAGTAAACATATTTTATAAGCGTAATAATAATACCAGCTTGTACATATAAATAAGTCTCAATAATAAATGAAAGGCTTCTTCCTATGGAAAATTACGAGCATAAATACCACGCTACTCCACTTACAGCCGATTTTAAACAAGAAAAATATACTTTTTTATATTTTTCACGTATATTCCTCGTGAAGTTTTCCTTAACCGTCTATAGAATTGATATTCCCGTGGTAGAAACCACATGATCTCTACGACTTTTTTAAAACTACTTTTTTTATATATTAATTCCAAGGTGGTTCTATCTGCACTGCTATAAAAGAATAGACTTTTCATAAACATTTGGATTATTAATTGGACGAAGATAAATTATAGTGCAGTCTGATAGGTATATGTTTTTGTGGCTACCTATAACTAACGGCGACATGACCAGTAAGTTCAAAAATCAATATTTATTACCTTCTTAGAGATGTTATATAATAAAATACCATAAAACTATTAATAATCAATGACAAACAGACATATTCATTGGATATTAATCTGTGTATATATCAGAATGTTCCTTATTTATAGTCCCACATTAAAAGGGTAAAAGGGTCTGTAACTGTGTCATATTACAATGGATCTAAATATTCTTTCATATGCATAGTTGAACTGATTGATTACTAAATCTTAGTTTAATCAAATCTAGGTATTTATTTCTCATCTTTTCAATAAAATCTTATTCAAGTCGATTGAGAGATGCTATAGAGATTTAATTACTGAAGTATTATTATTTAAAAAGAGTATGGAATATAATATATTTCAAATATATTTTTCTTTACTTTGATACAAAAAAAGTTTGATTTAGATTGTAAAGTATAGACAAATACAATATAGTACTTCATAAATTTATTCAGTGTATAAAGTACTAAAATTTACTGCAATATTACTATTCATATTATTTGAATTTAGATCTAGTACAAAGTATTTGACTACAAAGTAACAATGATTACCGTTTATAACGAAATTTCTTAAGAGCAAGTGCCAATGTAATTGAATCAATTATAGTTAAATATTACAAGATGCAATTTATTTGTGAAACATAATTTTCCATTTGAGTATCGAGTTTTTAATTTAGTATTCTAATTCTTATAATTTATCTAGATGATTTCAGTTTATTTCCGACACACTAAATATTTTTGAATAGCATGCAGACGATTTCAGATATAAATTCTTAGCACTGAAAGTTGATTAATTTATGAGGTTTAGCAATTAAAATCTTTAAAATGTTTTATATAGAAATATGATCAATACGAAAGTCCAATTTTACCGTTTTATGTTTAGAACCTTTTAGGAAATTAATATATTCATAAAATTATATTTCAACTCGGTAAGTACAAATGAGTGTGATCAAGTAGTACAAAGGTCATCATTCATTTACATATACTGGTGCAGCGTTATTTCGCAGAGATCGTAATGGGATCCATGGCCAAGTTGCAAAAAAACAAGCGCGTGCGCAGGTAGTCAACTCGTCGGGCCGTACTACGAATGTTGGCGCGGGAGGGTGCGGGGTCGAGGAGGGCCACTTTCACCCGACGAGGCTGCGCGGGCGTCGACCCCCGTTGTCCTACTCTGCTGACCTAGTATAAACTAACCGAAACACTATTCACTTTCATTTCTGCCGAGACCGTCATTAGATCCGAGGATGCGTCTTGCGCCGTCTCCACATTGCACCATTATTGCGAGAATTATGTTCTATTCTTGGTGTTACTAATGAAACGACAACGGCGTCATTAAAGACGTTTTTAGTATGTCGTGGAGATAGTAGACGAACCGGTAGAGAGCTGCTGCGGTGACGGTGAATTGCGTAAGACTTGTTATTGACGAGAGTGAAAGTGCTGAAGCGCCGTCTCCATACTAATGAGCGCAAAATGAGTGCGTTGGACTAGCCGGCTCCGGAATATGCAGCAGCGGGTTAAAGTGTCACACCTTGCTTTCCGACTTGTTATATAATTCACTTTTGCTTTTGAATGGAGAAATTACAAATATTACGTGTTGAGAGTTATTAGTTAATTGTTGTCACCGAAGTGCTAGTTGAAGTCTTTATTTACTAAAATTACGGAGAAAATTATGATCATCGCACGTTCACTTATTACGTAGCAGTAGTTATTAAGTTTCTTTATTTAATAGACACAGTATTATATTTACACATGAACATCTCGATATCTAACTTTTGAAGTGACATTCTTGAAAACGAAATAAATTTCCAGTGCTATCAGTCAATAATTCACGATATCTGTAGTATAATATTTTTTTAAGGTTTAGAATTTGTGGGTAGCTCAAAATAATTAGGATTGTTGCAGGGCTTCATTTTATTGTATTTTTTCCTTTATAATTAGAAGATATTAACAAAAAAACGCTGTTAGCATTAATAATTATCCCATTGTTTAATCTAATATATAAAAATCACGTGTCACAGTGTTTGTGTTTGAACTCCTCCGAAGTGGCTGGACCTATTTTTATGAAATTTTAAATGAATATTTGGTATGTATAAGAATAATAATAGGTGGTAAAGTATCTTTTATACGTCTAGGTGATTAGGGTGTCCCTATCCAGAATTCTTTTTTAAATTTTTTTGATTACTTTTATTTTTTATATATTTTTTAATTTGCCATAAAAACACCTATATATATAGGTATCTTACCTATAGCCCCGAATTTGCACCTTGCTAACCACACTCTCTCTCTTTTTATTCGCGGTTTTAGTATTTTTGTATGAGCAACATCCAAATGATTCAATGGACATTCATATTTCAAACAAAACGAAATTATTGATGTTGTTGAATAACAGATGGCGTTACGTCCGCCTCATTGAAATTTCTTACACACATGCGTAAGTCTTTCACTAAACCAACTAGGTATGTGTTTGAGTGAGTCCCTGAATTGTATGGTTTTTCACAATTGGGAACTGTGGAGATCGCTGTAATCGGGTTGTAGGTTTTTTAAGATTTTTCGAGTTTGGAAATACAATTGGAACCGGTAGGTAACCGATTTCACGTACACGAAGTTGCGCGGGTCAGCTAGTAACTAATATTAAATTGTTTAAAATTTAGAAATTTGGGAAAGAGTGGTTCGAAAAAATTGGGCATACGATAAGAAAAGATTTTGGAAATGTATCTCAAATTGAATTTAATATTGAAATCATGATATCCTCTAACTAATATTATAAATGGTAAAAGTGAGTTTGTTAAGCTTTCACGCTTTAACTACTAAAGCGATTATAATGAAATTTTGCATAGACAGTGTCAGGGGTGCACCCTTGAGCTAGTTGTCAAAATAAAATCGGCTGAGTGCCTTAAGCGCTCGCCTTAGTAATCCGGTGAAGCTGTTAAGACCTTGCTAGATGAATAGCGTAGTCAGTTCGAGAAAAAAAAGTGTCAGGGGTACAGAAAAAATCATTGGACACCTTTTTTGCACAAAAATCTGCTGTTCCCGAGAGATGGATTATATCGAAACTAACGTTAACACAAATTACTTTTATTATATGGTAAATGAAACTAAATGTAATGAAAAAATGTATTATTATGTATTATTATTATATGAAATATAAGATTCTCCATCTTAACTTCCAATTGAGGACATTATGAACCTACCTCAGGATCGAAGGAAAAGAATTCCTTTAATTTCAGTCAAGTCATGTAATTCACTCAAGCGCAAAATATGTTATATGAACACTTTATAGGTCCATATAATTAGCAACAACTATATCGAAAGTTATTGGATTGTTTAAAATATATTTCAATAATTGTTAATAACTAACATATAAAATAATGTATTGCTGTTGCTATTAACATAACTAATATCGATAATTTTAAATGGTAAAATATGGAAATAAAATTAGATATTTTTGTTATGTATTTTGAACTTATGTAGTAGTGCTATTTATTATATTTGTACAAGAATATCATAAAGGAACAAAAGTTAAATATGATATTGTAGTTTTTAATCACTGGCCACTTTGAATTGAAATTCAACCTGTATGATGTCAAATATCAAATTGAAATTTTATTCACACGAAAACTAAAACATTCATAATTTAAAAATTATGACATTTGATTATCCGACTTCCAATTGTTTTTACCTACAGTCTTTAAAGTTAAGATGGATACAGTGAAAATTAGAGTAATTTTCGAATTCAATTTGAATGTAGAAAATGCGGTCATTGGGCGTTCTTGGTTTAACCGATTTTCTAGAGGACACTTCGATTTCAAAATCATGGTGAAAGCTACAAAAGAATTAGCACCATGATCTGACGTTAGTCTATTCATAATATTGACCTATTTGCAGTAATGCGGTATAATTAAAAACGAGTGTCTCTTGCCTGGAATGATGTGCAGAGAGCAGCGCCCGTTGAAGCTTACCTGACCTCATTAAACCGATACAGAAATTACGGGATTTTGGCCGAAATTGTAGCATTTGACTAAAAGTGAATTCTTTACACTAACCTTAAGTGAACAGCGCAATCGCTGACCCCAGGCTAAACGCCCCAACGATGCCTTATAACCAAGCTAACTCATATAATATATCTTCGAATATTGACACCGATACTCGCGACAAAACAGCCTAGACTCATCAACCGATCTTAGCTATTCCTCCATAATTACCCAAGACCTTACACTTTAACACTAGAAGACTATTATAATTAGAAACCATTCATCACACTTCGTACTCGCCGGACCTTGCCACACCAGTCTACCTACCAATTTCTTTCGCGAATTGGAGAATTTTTGGACGTAAAACTCCATTGCCTGGGTTTTATCGCAAAGGTTTAAATGATTTTCCAATTAGATGGCAGAAATGTATAGACAACTAAGGTAAATACTTTGATTAAATAAATATATTCTATCCTACAAAAATAAATTGTTTTAACTTTTCAGTACAGAACGGTAATTTGATAGTTTAACCCCCAATATTTATATCAAATATTGGAAACTTTTTATGTAATACCCATATTAATTGATTAATTATGTTAGTAATAGTATTCATAAGATTCTTTGTTCCTCATTCAGATAGGTCGCGAATTGCATGTATCAGGCAACAGCCCAAGCCGAGGTGTGCCGCGCACCCTTAAGCTAGTTGCCAAATAAAATCGGCTGAGTGCCTTAAGCGCTCACCTTAGTAGTCCGGTGAAGCTGTTAAGATCTTGATAGGTCAATAGTGTAGTCAGTTCGAAAAAAAAATGTGGATATTGAGCAAATTTTCTCAAAGGAACCCGGAGGGAATTAGTATATATAGTATATACCAACGCCTCACGAGAAACCCTTAAAATTAATATATAGAGGTTACCGAAAAACGTGTAACCTATAGTATACCACAAAATTTAAAATTTCTCAACGACCTAATATAATATCTATGTAAAATTTCAAGCAGCATGCTCAGTTACTAAAACTTATATGTTATGTTTTCATTTGAGTCTTAAAAATGGCTTGTTAATATGGGTCACCAAAATCTTCTGTACACAGAAATCATACAATTTTTTGGTACAGATTACGGGTAAAAATATTTTCTAAGATAATGATTTATTTGCGATATAATCCCTTTCTAATTATTAGCGGTCTTGTATATAATTGTAAGAAAAATGTATAACTATATGAAATACTGCAACATCTCTAAGCTGTATAGTAAGTGTAAGCTAACATATATTTTGACGTTCAAAATTTTGTAAAATGAATTGACAGCGTTTTGAATTGCGCGGCATTAGTTTGCTTCGTAGTTTATGACGGTGCTCGTGTTGAGTGAAGCAGCACAGCACAGCAGCACAGCACAGCAGCACAGCACAGCAGCACAGCACAGCAACGCAGCACGGCCAGTCGTCACGTCGTATCTCATAGCGCTGCAGCGACCTCGAGCGGCGCAGGGCAACGAACGCTGACTAGGCCGAATGTATTACAAAGTCCGAGTGTTATGGCCGCTCCCTGCCACTCTGCCTTTGAGATCCTAGGCTCGCCTCTTACTTCATACCGATACCTATGTCTGTAACTCATTACGTCAAGGTGAACTAAACCGCTTTCTGAGCTTTGTCAACTAGATTTCAGATTTTTTTAATTACTACAATTTTGCACATGATTTAGGTTATTATTTCAAATGTACGATTGTCATCTTCAAAAACCCAAGACATAATCAAGTTTCTATTAAAATCATTCAATGAAATACGTAGTATATTCATTTTAGGTTTTTGAAGTCGCGCAGTACATTAGATATGCGCTGATTAAGACTCTGTTCACATGGAGTCTTTTCCAGAGCGCATTAAGGAAACGTTCTAATAGAATAAATGAGAAGTATCCTTTGTTTTTTTAGGCCATGCGCATTAGAAGCGTCTTTTCAGGTACATCTAAAAGTTTTGTATATCATAACATGTGCTATACGAAGAACCCTTACTGTGTTAATCTAGAACCAAACAGGTGACTGAAATTCACTCGCATTTTAGAGATTTGAGAACAGAAATGTTCCTGGGCCACAGTTGAGAAAGTTTCGAGGTAAATATTTTTACTATTTTGTATGAAATTATAAAATTATTTCGTTATTGTGAGAATAGAAATAATTACTAATTGGAAGAATTTATAATAAATACGTCTTGAGTCGAATGTAAATTTGGTTTTTGTAGATACAATTAATAATAAACTAGCTAGACTAAGAAAGAAAAGGGTTATTGATGTTATTAATATTTTAATGGTTAAAGGTATACGTGAAAAATGGTTTCTTTTCGTGATTTTATTATTTAAAATGATCGTTTACGGTTTTACTGTTCAATTTTAGAAGTCATTTAAAGTACTGATTAACTTTTAATTTACCTATATAAAATCATATAGTACAAGCGTACCCGGCGGACGTTATCTCGCCCTGATAATAAAAAAAACCTCGACCAATTATATATCTTAACCTTCCTTGTGAATCACGCTATCTATTGGTAAAACTGCATGAATATCCGCTATATCCGCTTTGTAATTTTCGAGTTTATCGCGAACAGACAAACAGACAGACAGACGTGGTAGAGTACTTTGATTTATAATATGTAGTGATTACAAAAATGCTATCATTTATAATTACTTATTAGGTCTAAATATCAGGTAAACGTCGATCAGATACCCTTTTAATCGACAAATAAAAGTAATAAGTAATTATTTATTTTCAACTTGACGACATTGGTTGTCAAACTGGTTATCAAGGATTCATTGATTTAATGTTCTGTATTTCTGGATATAATAAATAGAAACAATATCCTGAGACATTGTTGACAGCATTTACTTTCTACTACTTTCTTGGCAACTTTATCTAAATAAAGACTATGTTACATTGTATAAATTAATTGTTATAAGATAAATTTTATAAAGACACATCTAACTTTCAACTCAGAAAAAAGCTACTAAATACAAAGTGCCAATTTATAAACTACTATGTAAAGTTTATCATACGTTTGATATTGACTTTATTTTATACTAGCTTCTGCCCGCGACTTCGTTACTTTGGGATAACGCATCGGGACTCTCAAAAAAAAAAAAAAAAATGATTTTGAAACATTGTCATTGGTGCTCCACTCCTATTGGTCTTAGCGTGAGGGTATATAGCATATAGTCTTTCTCGATAAATGAGCTATCTAACACTGAAATAATTCTCAAATCGGTCCCGTACTTCCTGAGATTACCGCGTTCAAGCAGGCAAACACTTCAGCTTTTTAATATTAATATATAAATGGGCTTAATCGTTATTTTACATGTAATTTTTTACACTAAGTATTTTTGTTTTCTTTGGATTCGAATTTCTATTTAAAATCTTTTTTCCCCTATAATTCATTTCAACTTTCAACCATCCTCTTCAATTACGAATTTCAGACGTAACTCCACATATGATTTATTATAAAGCATTTTAAGAAACCTAATTTGCCGAAATTTATGTAATTCTGGTTATATATATGGAGTACTTATAGTTTAAATTCTAAAAAGTTATGACCTGAATTTCACAGTTCACCCGTCACTGGCTTCAGTGCGAAATACCCCCGATACCTATTTAAATACGTAAAAGTCTATTGAAAACATAAAACGCCAAAACAGGGTTTTATTTAAGTTGAATTGCATTCTAAGTGAAATATTTTATAGCGGTTAATAGGAAAATCGTTTGAACTAAGAATTAGGTAAGTAACAACATTAATCATTACATAGTATAAAACAAAGTCACCTACCGCGTCTGTCTGTCTCTCTGTTCGCGATAAACTCAAAAACTACTGAACGGATTTTCTTGCGATTTTCACCAGTAGATAAAATGATTCATGAGGAAGGTTTTAGTATATAATTTGTTAAGGATTTTTTTATAGTCAGGGCGGGACAACGTCTGCCGGGCCCGCTAATAAATAATAAAAGAATAAATTAACACTGATAATATCTGATATTATTTTGAATTATTTGATATTCCATTTTATGAGACCACTTATAAGAGTTTATTTTTTATAAATTCTCGTTTATTCTTTTGAAGCGGTGATGGGCCATGTTCGGATATCACGTTGGACAAGTTAGAGTTGTAATTTACGGTGAAAGACAACACTGAGGAAACCATGGTATGGTGGCATTGATATCCAAAAAGATGCACAGTCTCGAATAAAAGTAACCCTCAAAACCGTTCCCAAAAACTCACCGATATACCTATAATACTATAACTAGCGGGCCCGATAGACGTTGTCCCGCCTTGATTATAAAAAAAAATCCTTGACAAATTATATACCAAAACGTTCCTCATGAATCACTTTATCCACTGGTGAAAACCGCTTGAAAATCCATTCAGTAGTTTTTGAGTTTATCGCGAACAGACAGACAGACAGACGCGGTAGGAGACTTTGTTTTATACTATGTAATGATAATGAAGTTACGTTTTTGCAAATTTAACCTTACGCGAATTATTTAAAGTTGTTTTTACAAACCAGTGTAGAAAAAGCCCAAAGACGGGAATGACGAGAGACTATTTGAAATAAGCTCAGAATTCTCAACTGTGCACTCATTTTATGCGGACGGGTTTGAGACGTTGACTGTGCATCTTGGGTTTTTATATATATTGGTATGGTATGGTGGTAATGTTATTCATAATGTCCGCCGCCCGCTAGCTACCACCCTTGTGATGAAAATCTCTCAGAAAATGCTTGTGTGTTCCAATAGCTGCACTTGAGAGCCAGTACCTCTAGGCTTAGCGTGTTAACAGTCTTAGATTACATCGCCATTTAACATCAGGTATTTATGATCAAGCGGGAAATCCTATACTATACATGTAATAAGAATGTAAAGCTAACGTGTATGTACTTTTTAGATCATTGTGAAAAAAAATGTTGCAGGTGTCTTGGAATAAGTAATAAACTACATTTCAATCATTTTTGTCTATATGTCTATCTGTTTGTTTATTTGAACACGCATCACTGCTAAAGTACTACGTTCACGATAAAACCTCACCAAGAAAATCATAAAAAAGATCATTCATTAAAATCGGTGTACTCTATCAAAAGTTGTCGTAATTTTAATGACGACGCGACTTATGTACGAGAGAAAAGTAGATAAGAAAAATGGACTTATTATATTCAGATGATTTTATTAGTCACTGTATTTTTACATTAGGTTCCATGCGGAGGGAGTCGTGGGCACAGCTAGTGAGTAATAAAAATATTAATTTAGATTTACTTTCAAATTTTATTTTCTTCATAATTGTCTACACTCGAGGAAAATTAAATACGAATATATTTATTCTTTCGTTTTTATTTAAAAGACTAGCTGTGCCCGCGATTTTGTCTGCGTGGAAACTTATGTAAAAAAACAGTGATTAATGAAATCCATTTACTTATTTCTACTTAGTATATTACTTACGTATACTTTTTTCTACTTTTATCTCGTACTTACGCCTCGTCGTCATTAAAACTACAATAACTTTTGATAGAGTGGACCGATTATAATGAAACAGACACTAAGTTACGCTCGAGAATATGTTTTACGATTTTCTTGCTGAGGATTTATTGTGAACCTAGTCCTTTAGCAGTGATGCGTGTTCATACAAACAGACAGAGAGACAGACATTTCTAAAAATGATTGAAACGTATTCTATTACTTATTCCTAGAGACGTGCAACAATTTTTTTCACGAAAATCTAATAAGTACAGACACTTTAGATTTATATTCTTATTATATGTATAGATATCAACTGTCACGTATATATTAATCATAGATTTTTGCCCCATCGATAAATAAGACTAAAACTTAATATAATTATAGGAGACGGTTGCACTGTGTAATTGTTTCTTATGTAGTTGTTGTAGGTAGCGATTGTAATGAAACAACATAGATTATCGATAACTTGTATTTGTGAGCTATTTAAGGGGCTATTTAATAGTTTTACTATAATAGTTTAAGTTCGTTGTGAGACGTACTTGAAATACTGCGTTGCAAACAAAGGCTTGGTCAAACAGCGATAAAAACCTTAATTAAGTCAAAAATGCTGTCCTGTGATTACTATTATTTTTCCACTTTTAAGCTGTACATACCTAATTCTACAACAACGATTTATTATATTATAAGAAGCGTTTAATAATTACATTTATTTGGAGTATTTCGAATGGTTATTGATAATAATAATATGAAATAAAAATTATTAATTCCAAATAGTTCACTAAACGCTATATTACTATTCCTCGTAAGAAGAATATTGTAGAGTTCATTTTAATATTTTTTCTTGGGATTTTAAACAATTTAATAATTAGTTAGGTGTTTGACGTGAAAGTAAAAGTATAATGATTCTACTTTTCTTTTGCTAGCAGTCACTGAAATCAATGACTTCAGTTTATCAATTTTTATGTTAATTGTTCTGAACTACTTCTGACGTGGCTATGAAAATTGTGCCTAATAAATTTTCAATACACTCATTTTTATTTATAGAAATTGTTATGTAAATTAAAAACATCAATATGTTAGTTAACGATTTAACTAAAGGTGAATTGAGAGCGACACTGTCGTCACTTTAAGAGCAATATGCAACAATAATCTAAAGTTGTTTTTGCCAGCATTAGAATTTGCGC
This sequence comes from Antheraea yamamai, assembly GCA_036509395.1. NCBI lineage: Eukaryota > Metazoa > Arthropoda > Insecta > Lepidoptera > Saturniidae > Antheraea > Antheraea yamamai. The sequence continues at coordinate 10,867,546 of AP028433.1, forward strand.
GCGGCGCACGTTCGTAAGATAAGTCAGTCAGGGTCGCAGCGGTGCCGACGGCCGGCCATGCACCCGCGCCTTGCGACACCCGTTCCCCTCCTCTCGAACCCCGCAGCCCCCCTTCAGTTCCCTTACATCAGCCCCGACACAAACCATGGGGAAAACAACAACACCCACGTCGCTATGCTGACGTGTCCTAACACAACACATGTATTATGAATTCAGTATTGCAGCGATCTCAGAAGACGTTGCATATTTCAGCAAGTCACCTAACGACCTCCTACGTTAGGTCGTAAAAAATGTATGTTTTAAATCCAAATACACTTCGTATTAGACAATAAAATAATGACTAGTCATAATACAAATTTCGCGATGAGAATATTAAAAACGTTGTGGGCAATTTTATCGCTCAGTGGTCGTTTCCATTCTTTGAGCTTAACAGATTTTATACAAGTGTTTGCTGAATTCCTCTCACATTTTGCTATAAGTAACAATCAACAAAATATAGTAATTAATATAACAAGTAGCGTACTAGTACAGTACTTTTTAACCGACTTCAAAAAAAGGAGGAGGTTATCAATTCGACTGTATTTTTTTTATGTTTGTTACCTCATAACTTTGGACTGGGTGAACCGATTTTGATTATTCTTTTTTTATTTGAAAGCTGGTACTTCCCGTGTGGTTCCATTTCAATTTGGTCCAGCTCCGACAACGGCATCCAGTGCAAAACCGTATAAGTTTTAAATTTGCATTAAGTATGTACACGACAAATAGACGAATAACTCAATATCACGTTAACCGATTTCGATGATTCATTTTTTATTGGAAAGGATGTACTTCAAGGGTAGTTTGATGAGAGTTTGGTTAGGTTCTGATTATGGGATCCGAGACAAAGTAAGAAAACTTTCAAGAAACGAGCCTACTCCTTTCTTAAGGGCCGGCAACGCATCTGTGTTTCCTCTCGTGTCGCAGGTGTCCATGGGCGGCCGTGGTCACTTACCATCAGGTGACCCGTATGTTCGTTTGCCACCAATATTATAAAAAAAACTCTTCAATTCTTAGGAGCCTATTGTGCTTATGTTCGTTGCTGTGTTGCAACATGACGCAAGCATTGTAATTACATTACTTAAGGTGTATTATGTGTGAAGCGATGGTAGCCGAGTTGGTGGTAGAAACTATGGCGGATTATTGATAAAGTTGCGTTCGTACCAAACGTTACTTATTTAAACCATACCACCAATAACCAACCAATTGAAACCATATCGCATACCATACCGATAGATACCATACCGCAAAAATGCGCATATTTTAATATACTTAAGGCGGAACGGAGTTCGCGGGCACTGCTAGTCAAATATATTTATGTACACTAAAAATGGAAAAATAAAGTAAATTTTCAAAAAAAAGTATTATTTACTATATTAGTATACCATATATAGTAAATATAATAATTATTTATGAGATAGACGACATTGACAAAAAAAAAGAATAAACCGATAGACGTAATATATCCATACAAAAATCAGCTACCTATAGTAAGCATTATGATAAAAGGGTGGAAAGGATGAGGGCCCGCGGTGGGGCAGAGTCGTATACAGGGACCGACCTATTTGCCGGTCGACGACCGCGCTATATTTAGAGCCGAGGGCTCCCGGAGCGTTCGATGCAGCCAACACACATTTCCATTGCATTCTTTATCACCGACCCACAGGAGGGTTTTGAAGAACCTTATATCGAATCATGATTATTGAAATGATGTTATGTCGATTAATAGTGTAAATATTGACTGGCTTGCGCCGTTCATTAAATATCGCTTAGGTAAGTTGTACAAGGCTTAATGAAGTCGTTGGTGTGTAATCTATGAATATTAGTTTTAATATCAACCTTCATGTCCATTGGAAGATCATCGAATGTACACCAGTTTCATATAATTTTACATATGATTGCTTTATTGAAACCTATGATGGATCGGTCAAGGTGGTTGGAAGAAATTTTATATGTATTGCGTTTTCACCAAAATGAATACACGTGAATATATAATGAGATCTCATAGTGAATCTAGACACGCTCAATTCTCAAAATGAGTTGATAATCGATACAAAGGACACAATGGAACGCGTAAAGGTGTAGAAAATCGTACGCTGCCATAAAAGTATCGATACACAAAACATAATAGATGAACTCGAAGAAATGTTACCGCCTCATACCTAGTAAAATACGTCGGTACAAGTTTTTGTCTTGTAAGTCAACGTCCCACCGTATAAATCTGAATTGCTAAGTAGTCAGACAGTAGACAAGGGAATACATACCTGAAACAAAAGAAAATTCTACTTAGTTATCATGAAATAATATGTTACACTCTGATAACGTTATAGCGTAAACATTAAGTAATCTGAAGGAAAATAACAATAATATTATATTCTGTTTATACAACATAATATTTGTGTAATAAAAATATACATAAATAAAAGGTATTTGTAGTTCTATATGACGACAGCGATTTTAGTGATCTCTGGTGTCCTCGGCTTGTACTGTTCGAGCCATTGCACTTGTTTTCACAAAACAAAATTTTTTGAAGTTATACTTCTTTTGGCGCGTTAGGGAAAAATGATGAGAGTAAATTTTTACGATGTGCGCGCACACCGTCAAGAAAAACCGACACCCTGAAGTTAGCTATAATCAACATTTTGTTTCTTTGTATTTCTTTATGTTAAAACTTTCAATGTGTTAAATACTTTTTGAAGTGAAACTTCTTTATCGGCGTTGGAAAAAATTTACCGTCACATTTTTCCGTTACGCGCCATCTTTTTTGTATTCATGTCTATGATAATAAAATCCTTTTGTTTAAACTTTATCTAATTTAACTTTATTTTTTAATATATTAATGAAATTGTTTGCCATAAAGAAAGAAAGAGTTTTTTTTTTTTTTTTTTTTTTAAGTTGCATATAGATCATTTTGCGAAAAATAAGGCCTTAAACAAGTTTCACTTCTTACGTGTGTACACTAGTACACGCACACATTTTTTTTTTATTGTTAGTGTCGCTTTTTCTACAAACGTAGAATAAGGCGAAAGATAAAATTTTTGAAAAGATTTTTATCTTGTTACGCCAAAGAAGTATAACTTCTAACGCGTGTAAATAAGTACACACACACTTTTTTATTTTTTAGATAATAAAATATCTTACTAGCTATTCGGTAGTTTTTAATGGGTCTTTAATTGATTTTTGAGTAAGTTTAACATGTGATTAGATAATTTAGTGGACGTATATAAATAACTATACATTCAGTACTTTTTTTTGAGAATAAATATCTGTATATAGATAAATACTGTTCACTAGCATTTGTCCGCAGTAACGCTCGTATTTTCTTTTCATTTTGTTTTTATCTAATTCAACAACAATTTTACAGTATTATTATAGTTATCACTTCAGAATTAAATTAAAATATAGATATATAATAAAACACATATGTTGCTAATATCTCGTTATATTACAATATAATATATAATCATATATTAATAATATACCACCTTTGGTACTTTAAGAAATGATACCTAATCGTGTCAAAATTTATTGCGTCGATGTTGCGTGATGTATATATATAAATATGAAAACAAATATATATTTATTTTTTGTTATCTTACTATGTAATGTTTGTTATATTGCAATACACAGATATTTTTGACCTTATAAATTATCATGTTACATGATCGATTTTTTTTATTGTTTTTTGAATCCACTTTTATTTCACTAAATATGAAATACTATATAACTGTAAATGACAAAAACTATACTTTAACATAACTCTTAATATATTATTAGGATCACTTAATATAGAAAAGTGATTGTAAATAATATTTACATTTTCCTATGTACATATATTCTAAGAATCCATCTGAATTTGTTACTATCGTCGAGTGAAACACTTCGAGCTAGCTACTGCCGTCAGAGTCAGCGTATTTGCCTAATTGATCAAATACATGTAGTTCAACTGAAGAATATTTATCATTTTAGGTCATATGTTACAGTGATTAGGTTGAATGTCGCATGCAACAAGCTGGCGCTCAAGTCATTACGTTGTCATCGTCCTAATTTTGCAGTGTCCTCGTTTTTGAGGTCACCCTCTAGCGGGGCAACGAACTCGTGCCCTTATCGCGGGGGAACAGCGGGGCGAGCGGTGTAAACGGTTCAAGTCTCTCATTGGATTTTAAGAGTTCGCCTATTCTCCAACAGATGGCGCTTTTGAGTAAAAAATATTTATGGACATTTTAATATAGACTATTTTAGAGATTTTATTTAGCATCAGTATAATAGAAATTCAAACTCCGTAAACACTGAAGAACTTTGTAGGTGATAAATGTTTTTTTATATAAATATTTTTGGTTGTGGCAATTGGTATTAATCTCAAATTAGCATCATGAGCGTAAAATGTGAGTAGCAGGAGATTCGATAATTCTTTATTGAGTTAAAAAAACCTAGTATTTTGACCCTTAAACGTAACAGGGAACCACGACCTAACGTAAATTGCACCGTTGCGTACACGAATGCATCCGTACGCCGTATCGCAACGAGTCACGTTATGCAGCACAATCAATCCGTAGTACATCGTAGCGGGTGACTACGCACACAGTCAAAGCTCGCCCTCGTAGACTGTACAGGCACGGGTCGACGGCCGACAACCAGGGCAGCCTTGTTCTGTCCTCCGCGCCCTATTTCTGTCGCTACTAACAGAGAACACCGCGCGTCCCGCGCCCCGACCGTCGTCCCACTCGCCTTCACGAACCTTTAAAACCTTAGCGTTGAAAATCACTTCAATTTATTTGAAAATTATGTAATAATACTGGAAAACTATGGATAGACCCCGTTACAGAAAATAGTAAAATATATAATTGAAGAAATGAAACTTTTTTAATATATTGCGGTCTTGTATTTAAATATTTAAAAGTCTATCATAATTGAAGGTTTCCTAATTATATTTGCCATAACAGACACATTTTACATAAAAATGTACTTTATCCCAGAATAGACTCAAGCGTTTAACAATTTTCCAGACTCCAAAAAATAATTTGTTATTACAATTAATTATAGAAAATATATTTTTTGAGAATGACTGAGATTTCAATGTTATTGATTCCTTTTATTATCTTTACAAAGCTAATTTTACTAAATTATTGTGAAGAAGTATAAAAATAATGCTAAAGTAATAAAATATAATTGTAATGTTAATGCTTTAACTAGTCGCAGGCTGCGCATATTAAATCTTTTTTTTATTTATTATTAAGATGTATGTATTGTGGTTATAATGATCGTACTTAGTAATTGAACTTTTAAACAAATAGAAAGTGAAAAATGGAAACAATACATTATTATTCTGCATTAAACCATTTTTGGAACACCTTGGTACAAATATAAATGACATGAGTTGAAAAGGATACAACAAACAAAAATTATATCAATCTATAACTGATATTCCTAGCCCCCCTAAGCCCATCTTCCGCAATTTACATATTTATTAACATGTAACGTCTTCGTAATTTTATTATTAAAGACATTGTATAACCCATTCGATTGTAATCAAGTGTCGTCAGTGCATGACACTTATGTACATACATAACACAAACCGCATACATAAACATTTGTAGGAATAGGATGAGTGTGTGTGCGTGACGTGGCGGCGACTGGCGTGTGACGTGGGTTGCGTCAACTTTTACTCGCACTTTCTCGCGTTGCGCTTGCGCAACCTCACGGAGCAATACAGGTTCAGTCACCTCGCCCAGCCACGGTGACGGCATTTCCCTTATAGCCCTTCTATATTTACCGTCTATCCAGCATAAGTCCAACTATTTAGGTCGTTCAGTTTACTGCGTGGTGATATAATCACTTAAGAATTTACAAGAGTGACAGTTAGCAACTTGTTCACTTCTTTATCCGAGAACACGACCTTAAAATTATAAATACAACAAGCAAGTTAAACAAAGGACTGTAGATATTAATAATATTTACAATGCATAACTTTAATGGTTCTTTAGTAAATAATGGAATGGTATGCGATCGAAGATGTTATTTAGAATATCATTGCTAAAATAATATACAGGCATTTCAATGAAAAGCTAGTGGTTATAGGTAACGGGACGATGCTGGGACGAAGGGGGGAAGTGGGCACGAATGGAGGAGGCAGCACGCGGTACGTGCCCCAGTTTCGCGCGGGTGCATGAACTCTAATGAGGTAAGGCCACCGACCGGTACATACGTCAGACGATATTACACCTTTAGTATTTGCAATACGCTATATAATCGCGTGTAATATGTAACGGAGGTATATCGTCACGCAGTGAATAGTTAGTGATACCACATGGAACCCGGTGTGTGATGCTTGATCCAGCTGCAGAGTGACCTTCAGAATTATGGCCATTGCGATATTACAAAATACAGAAACATTGAATTAAGTTAACATAATTTTTATTAATTGTAAATCATTATTATGCCTATATATATATATATTATATTATCTTTTATCAAAGTGCTGAAAATAAATCGTCAGCCTCCTGATAATTCATGATTTGGAAAAGGAGTTCAATTTAGTGTGCTTATGTGTATATAATGACAAGAATTAAATGCAATAGCTATGAACTAAAATACCTGTATTCTCTGAAATGTCGGTGTGTAATAAAGTGTATATATTTAATATGTTCATTTATAACAAATGTGACTTTAAATTAATGTTTATATGAAGTTAAATTTAATAAGTAAGAGCTTAAAAACGTTCTCTCGTATTAAAATTACAATCTAGAGCAATATTGATTTTAGCTTATTTCACAGTTTTATTGGTAATATATTACGATATAAGTAAAACAATATACGTTTTACATTATAGTCTGCAATATATTGCCTAGAAACAATTTGTAACATTATACTAACAGCTTAGATAAAATGCTTAAATAATACAAATGAATTCTTTAAAATTTTTAATAAAAAGTAAATTAAATTTAGCAAAATATAGAGCCCTGGATAATTAATGCTAGTGCATATTTTTTGATAGATTATACATTATATGAATCGATTCGATTATTATAAGAAACTAGCTGACCCGTGCCCACTTCGTTGGGTGGTAAACATTTATAAACGACTACTTTTTATGACTTAAATATAAAAGTTAGACATATGCTGTCGCTGACTTTTTTGTAGGCATTATCCAGCTCTACAACTTTTCTCTGGAACTCAGTCATATACCTCTCATCGTTAAGGCAGCGTTCGTATGAAACCTTTTCGTTCGACCATTTTTTCTCTGACTTACTTTGCAAATCCGACTACCACAAAAAAATCTTTTCATTTCTCGAGTTAATATATAGCCTACGACACTCACAAATAACGTGGCTTTATATTGGTAAAATAACTTTCAAAATCGGTTTAATAGATCCAAATATTACCCTCTACAACGTCAGAAACTCACAAACTTTACTTCTTTATAATATTAGTATAGATAACGATGATTATTAGTATAATTTATTTTTACTCCCATAATTATATTAATAGATATTTTATCTACAGACCTACATAAACATGGATTTTTGTATATATAAATAATAACTAAAACGTACGAAGCCACGGGCACAGTTAGTGTTAAATGACTGACAGTAACTAAATACATATGAAATAAATAAGAACATATAGATATAACATTGTTATGCATAATTAAATATGTGCCTACACTTAATTTTCGTAGGATATGATAAATATTCAATCATATTCATTTTATTAACAAAACTATTTGCCCGCCCCAGCTTCGCTAAGGTATAACTAACTACCTAAGAAAATTATACTATATCTTCCCTTTACAATATGATCATATAGTGAAATAAAATGACAACTCTCAACTCCCTCATCTATCTCGCTCACCCATTGACTTTTTAAATGGAGATTTTTTAACCGAACTTATTCATTGTTCAGGACGATTTTTCATACATTTTCCTCTAGAATACCTTGTCCTAACTATTACGATTACAAAAAAAAATAGCCTAATAAGTGCAACCGTTTTGAAGTGATGCGCGTACATACATTCGACAATAGATTTTTGTTTATGTTGATGTTTTATGAGTAATAAGTTCTAGAACAATAACGTTCGTTTTATAGATACTGTGAGTGTGCAACAAAGGCGGCTGAGTGGCAAGACTCATGAATAATACAGTTCTATTGGAATATGGGTCAAGCTGACGATGGAAACGTGAATATATAGTGAACGGGCGACTCTTTATCGACGGAATATTCTTACTTAATACCAATTATTTAAAACTGGGGGCATCCTGTCAGTTCGGAGGCGATTATTATAGTACTGTCTTGTGACATTTAAGATAGATACGATGCAAGAACAACAATAAAACTGCCTTTGCTTAGAAAAACAGTTTTATCCGTGCGAAATTATTATTGTTTACTTGTATGAATAAGTCTGATTATTATGAATGTATTATGTATATATATAAACCTGCATATAGAGAATATAATAGAACGATTGTTTGAATATTTTATTTTAACTATTAGTTTTTTTACATTAATGTAGATTTTTGCCTATTACTCGGGTGTAGTATTTTTTTCTGGTAGAAATGCCCTGCCCTATGGACTTTTCTTTACTTTTTACAAGGTTTATATAAAATTTCATTATGATCGATTTAGTAGTTAGAGCGTTAAACAAACAAACTTATACGAATTTATAATATTAGTAAGGACAATGTTGGTGCAATGTATAAAAACGCTAAATTTGTATGATGAATAAATTTAGCTATATGTTAAAACATATCTATCTTTTGCGAATATTAATGGTACTATTTGTAAAATTTTTGAAGTTATACTTCTTTTGGCGCGTTAGGGAAAAATGATGAGATTAAATTTTTACGATGCGCGCGCACACCGTCACGAAAAACCGACACCCTGAAGTTATTACGATGCGCGCGCACACCGTCACGAAAAACACCCTGAAGTTATTACGATGCGCGCGCACACCGTCACGAAAAACACCCTGAAGTTAGCTATAGTCAACATTTTGTTTCTTTCTATTTTTTGTTTGTATTTCTTTGTATTAAAACTTTCAATGTATTAAATACCTTTTTTCTATTGTTAGTGTCGTTCCTTCTACAAACGTAGAATAAGGCGAAAGATAAAATTTTTGAACTGATTTTTATTTTGTTACGCCAAAGAAGTATAATAACTTCTAACGCGTGTACATAAGTACACACACACTTTTTTTATTATTAAAACCGTTACATAACACATTATAATGTATTGGGTTATTTAATGAGAATATAATTAAAGTATAGTACTAGCATTGCTAACCGTATTATAAGATAAACGGCGTGACGATGAAGCGTATGAAGGGCATGATTCTATTCATACGATGCACGTATGTGAAGCAGAAGTAAACAACCTATAATTAGGACAATAAACTTAATCAAGAACGGCTGATAATTTTGAACGATAGTTAAGTAATTATCTCATTATGTTTTCGAACCGATAGGTGTTTATGTACAAATTTGCATATTAATACATGTAGGATAGAACAAAATTTTACGATCATATTACATTGAATCTTGTTTTTATCTTCGTTGTAGTATGTGGGATGTTTTTGTCTATTTTTTTGGTAACATGATAAACTTTTGTTATGCTATTGGAGAGAAACGAATCTGCGGTTGAACTGATGGTAATTGATCACGGCCGCCAATGGACAACTGCGACACGAGGAGCATCACAGATGCATTGCTGGCCCTTGAAATGGAGTAGGCTCGCTTATGTATATATAAGTATACTAGCTGTTACTCGCGGCTCCGCACGCGCTTTATGAAAATGTATTAAAGAAATGTAAAATTGTGAGTGGGTGTGTACATTACAGAAACGCTTTTTCAAATACATTTGTAACTACGATACGAACGCCATCTACTGTAACATGTAACGTGTACATTAGAATATAATATAATAAAATATATGAATACTAATAGTATATCGAATGGGATGGGATTTATCATCAGCAACATAACTGGAACTTCAACCTACTATATACCAAACTCAGTGCTCACTAACACTATATAAGAAAGTAATGAAAATTATAAGCTATACATTATCGAACAATATATCTTAAATCTTTTATTATATAGATATAATATGCCCGTATTGTCGACATACTTAAGTTATTCTTATACGTTGTTATAATCACTGAGTTATGTAGAAGCAAACGCGGTAAATAAAACAATATGGCTCCCAAATTGACCAAAAAGATGATATAATTCATATTACATACAAATATATGACTTTCAATTATGTATATTTATTCTTGGAGTCCAGTAAGGTACACGTCTCACGCGGTTGTAACATATTTTTGATCAATTTCACACGGACGAATGCACAGGTAGCAGTTAATCACTACATAGTGTACTAATTCAAATAAAAAAAGAATCATCAATCGGTTCACATTTGACGAAAATATCGATTAACATACATAAAAAAATACATACAACCGAACATAGTAGCCTCGTCCTTTTTCGAAGTCGGTTAAAAAGAAAGTCAAAAACTACCATTTTCATGCCGTTTTCACCAGTAGATAGAATAATGATTCATGGGGAAGGTTTAGGTATAATTTGTCAAGGTTTTCATTTTATTATTGGGGCGGGACAACGTCTTCCGAGCCCGCTAGTTATCTGGCCGTAAAAGCCCCGTGAAAGTCGGTCCAACCAATTAGGAGATAGTAGGATATTGCGGACGAAGTCTTGAGTAACAAAATAAAATATTCTAAGTTACTTCTTATAAGGTGAGTTATCTGCCAGTGAAAGTCCCGTGAAAATCAGTTCAAGCATTACGGATATTCCACTGCAGCCGAAGGCAAATAAAAAACCTAAATGACTTTTTATGAGGTCTACTATCTACCAGTGAATACCCCGTGAAAATCGGTTCAACCATTTTGGAAATAGCAATGCGGACGAAGCCGCGGACAAATAAAATAAAATATGTCAACCGCTATAATTTCGGCTATCTGGCAGTAAAAAGTAAAATTCCCGTTAAAATAGGTCCAGCCGTTTTGGAGATTACCCGGAACAAACAGACAAAATATAATAATGTAAAAATATAGACAATATATATAAAAAAATTTTTTTTTGGTCATTTATAGCCATTTCCATTCATTAAAAAGTTGTTATTTTAATTGTACATACACAAACTTTATTTTTATAATACGTAATAGACAACAAATAAAAAATTGGAAATAAAAGTAGTATAAACTTTTTGAATAGGAAAACAAAATAAACTTTGAAAATGTTTGCGATAGAAACTTACCACGTTACCATGGCAACGTATATAATACTAAACGCTAACGAAATCTCTCGAAAGGAAAAAAGTGCCCGATTTTGAAACATTTTTCATTGGTGCTCTGCTTCTATTAGTCTTAGCGTGATATATAGCCTAAAGCCTTCCTCGATAAATGAGCTATCTAAAACCGAAGGATTTTTTCAAATCGGACTGGTAGTTCCTGAGATCATAGCGTTCAACCAAACAAACAAACAAACTCTTCAGCTTTATATATTAGTATAGATAAATTTATCACATGATTTGATTGCGAAAAACAAAGAAAATGTTAACCATACTAAACATTGCATTAGGTTTGAAATAAATAAATGGATTCTAGATCATTTGTTTTGTGGACGATACCCGCGACTTCGTCCGCGTTAACTGAGCATGCGCACCTCATCGCTTGTCCGACTTCTACATAGCAAGAAAATATACATCGTAGAACTCTTAGCTTTAAAAACTGTTATTACTTACTTTACATTAAGTAAAGATAATTGATAATATGATAATTCTTTCTTTAGATAAGGACTAAGTGTCTGAGAAGTAAACAAAAAAAAATTGATCGAAATATATCGTGTAGTTTTTGCGTAATGCCTGCACAATGGCAGACCTCTATCATTTTATTTGTTATTATTTAAGTTTATATTGTGTTTATTTTTGTAGTGTTTTGATTTAGTTTGTTTACCATGTAACGCATGCTGTGGCAGCTTTTAAAGACCTATAAATTATTCACATATAGCGTTAATTCATGTGTTTAATGTAATTGGCCACTAGCTGTCCTTTAATAAATAAATATATATGTATAAAATATAGAAGATAGATATCAGGTGCCAAATGAAAAAAAGTCGTATCACAAGTAGATAGGGTTTTATGCCAGAGAGCGTATTACATTTTTTTGATTTGTAAAGTTTTATGCTCCATTGTATGTGTATGGAACAGGACGTTATATATTTGAATTGCCAATTTATTTTGTTTGACCTCCTCCACAGTTCAAGGTATGACAAAGTTTATACCTGTATTTATGTGACATATTTATTTAAATAGTGAATAATTATTATAGTTATTAGTTTGCTGTTTATCGTTATGCTTATAGTATCGCGCGTTTAGACCGTGTCAGTGGAGGTTAGATCAACCTCGTCCCGCAGCCCCGGACCCGCGCACCGCCCCCTCGTTCGCCATCTAGGAGCAACAAACTCTGCAAGGTTGTGCGGTGACCGACTCTGCTATCGTTGGCTACAGTTACGATATCGCCCGCCCTTCTCCTACAAACTACTTTATTTTATTACATTGTTGTCATATCGATATTACAGTTGAAGGTCTTTTGGATTAACGTACCTTGTTGTTGTAGTGACAAAAAACAAGGGTGTCGTAAAAACACAGGATAGAAGTGAAACTTTTGTGTTACAGGGAAACATTTTTATCGAAAAAATACGACAAACGTACGCGATGTTCCGAAGCGGTCACCCATCCAAGTAACGACCGCACCCGACGTTACTTAACCTCGGTGATCGATCGTCTTTACTCCTCCTACCCCTTTTCGTCGCACAAAACGATTGCGGGTCAGAATTTCAAAGCCCTACCATAAGAAATTACGCTTCAAAAATATGATAATCATGATACTTTAAATGAAAATACGTATCTATATTCATCTGTTTTCATATATAAGTTTAAACTACGTCATAAATTTAAATGTAGTTTTATTTATATAATAACTACTAACAATTTTTAAAAAGTGATTAAAACAAAAGAGAAACGCTCGAAAAACTTTTACATAATAACAATATCATTATGATGGAGAGCTTACTGGAATATAATTAATATTATCGAAGATTAACAAGCATTTTAATATTTATAAAACATTTTGCATTTAAGGCTTTAAGCGCCATCTCTTATCGAATAGCTGAAAAACGGAGAAAACATGGTTATAATTATAAAACCGTAGCTTTCTATAAGTTTATTTATTAAGATTTTTTATTATATACTACAGTTACCTATACAATAAATAAAATATAAACATATGTTTAATTAAAAAACTGTGACGATGTATAGAAAATAACATTCGTAAAGAATGTATAAACAATATGTGCTTATAAATTTTGTTTATAATTTATTCTTTAAAATACATCCAAATTTTTAGGTAACAGTTACTATGTATCGCTTAAGTTTTCTAAGTACATCCGAGGCATTGATATTCAAAAATAGGCTGTCATAAAACGGAAAATACAATAAACAGAATGAGTCAGAACGTCATTTGTTGTAAAGGAGAGCGACGACCGCGTGCGAATTGGTGACGCACCGAGCTACGTGGTGCACACGCGAAGAACGAACCGCTGACGTCGACACACGCTCGTCGCGCCGAATTATTATAGCCTGTCTGTCCGGATTTACAGCCTGCAGAACTCATTCCACGACTCTTTCATTGTATGTTATGTGTAAACGTTCGATCATCGGAATTTCCAGTGTCAATAATGATATATATTCTGATTATAATTTTTTCATGAAATACATTTTTATAGTAAGCGTGGATATGGATCAATATGGACCAACATACCAAGAACGAAGATTCATAGATTCGTATCTTTCATTTTATGAACTTCATTTCATTATCAATTTTTCCAAAAAAAATTTAAACTAAACTTATCTATGAAAAAATATTTCGATATTACTATATCAATTTATCGTGAAATAAAATAGATTAGTGGTATTAATGTTATTATTATGTTATGTTATTAATATTTAACATTTAATTATTAAAGGTATGCACTATGTAATTTACGGATATTTGATATACATTAACTGATGCGTCATTAAAGCAGAAATTATTTATTGTTACTGCTGCAGAAGCAACGATTTTTTACAACATTACTCTTTCTATACAGAAGTATATTTACGTCGTTCATTTCTGTTTCTTTTATTTAATTTTAAATTGATATTAATCATAAAACTATATATTTGAAGCATGAAAAATTTAAAACAGTAATTGGTAGCGACATCTATAAAGTAATACTTACAACTAACTTGTAAGTAAAAGTGCGGCATGGCGCCATCTAGTGCAATTTTCCAAGACGACGCAGGCTGTATGGCTTTAGTGTTAGGTAAAAGGTTACAAAGTTGCTACTAGATTACGTTATACACATATTTTAACAAACCATCGAACTTTGATCGTGGAGAGGGTTTATAAACGTTTATAAATAGTAACAATATAATATTATCATACATTACAATGCGAATTGCTTCACGAAATACAAGATGTATATAATATAAAGGTTTACTCAACGGGGATTTATACTGAAAGAATGGGCTAAGTAAATAAGGAACCTTTTAGAAATTGCAAAATAAGAAATACAAACTAGCCAAATTATATTATTAGCTGCATTTATTAAAAAAAAAAAAAGAGTTTTAAATATACTTCAAGCATTTTTCTTTATTAAAAAAATATACTCACAAGTCATTGAAATTTTTCTAGGTGTGTAATAATCTATATGGATTATTTATTTTAGATTTACAGTGTATTTCGAAGTGGTATTTATTGATTATATAATAAAAAATACCTTTAATGAGTTCATATTTTCATGTACATATAATGTTTTCATCAAGATTTTACACCGACTGTTGAAGATCGAAAGAATTGTAGATACAAACTATAAGCTATAAGCTAACTGTACTTATGGCTTGTACGCAGTATATAAAATATCCGACACGTATACTGCATTTTTTACGATATGAAATAGGCAATAAGTATGCAGTCCACCTGACGTGAAGCGGTCCTTGGAGCTTACGTCTTCGTACATCTGTTACGCCAGTACGTGATTCTAACCATAACATAACATATTTCCAATCTGCAACGTCATACGGTCCATTAAAAGATACTCTATTATCTAAACTTCATATATTAACCTTGAGTAACCAGGAATCACGTCAGGATCGGATATTTATGTGGACATATTATTTAGATAAAGGAATTATTTCATATAATATAAAATCAAACTCAATAATGAATATGTGATTAATGAATATTATATTAAAATGAGTAAATTATTTTCAAGTCGCTGTTCAAAGGCTTTTTGTAGGTAACTTCGGTAAGGCATTTTTGTAATTAATATCTACTCGTATGTCCTTGGCTTTTAATAGCGACTGTGCATTGACGACTTCTCTACGACATAAGTTATTATCGAATTTGTATTAATTGAGTTTT
Organism: Antheraea yamamai; assembly: GCA_036509395.1. Classification (NCBI taxonomy): domain Eukaryota; kingdom Metazoa; phylum Arthropoda; class Insecta; order Lepidoptera; family Saturniidae; genus Antheraea; species Antheraea yamamai. The sequence continues at coordinate 10,883,054 of AP028433.1, forward strand.
GATTTGAGTTTACGATTTCATTTTAACAATAACACGAAAAAGTTTCACTATTTTGGAAATATCGCCTACCTGAACTATTAGTCGAGCCCTCCAAATATGTTTTTTCATCCGATAATTTTATATGGATTGAACAGATCAGTCAAAAGGATTAATTTTTCCTAAGTAACCTATTATATTATATTAAATTAAAGAAAGGCCATAAAATTCAACTTTACCTTTAATGTACAATTGTTTGGACGAATCTCTCCTGTTCTGATAAATCTGTTGACTTATGTTTATATGGTGCATAATTTAAATAACACATAAAAGTTGAGTTTGTTACTTTTGCACTATGATACTGGTTTTAATTAAAAAATGTTTGCGTATCCTCATAAAAAAACGAACATTTTTAGGCGTCTGGATTTCGGTGGTCATTCCATTTGTCCAAAAGTACTCATTTAAGAAGGAAAATAATAAACTCGATTGATCTGCAAATATTACGAACCAGTGCCTCGTCCTGCTGCAAATTAGGTTGCGCAGAAAAAATGTTTTCTATATTCCTTCATAAAAAATGATTACCTGATTCCGATTATTTAAAATCTCATACCAGCGTTTGAATGAGAAACGTGCTTGATTATTAGTAGTGTAAACCAATAAGAAGTTACGTCTGAAACAATTACTGTGCATACCGTGTTTTCTGAAAAATAACTCATATGAACAAAATATTCTTGTTCAAAAAACTTCTATCTTCAAGAACATATCTCTTGAAATTTGAAGGATATTCTTTCTATTTTTATAATATATATGTATAATTGGCAGAACTTTTCATCAGGTAGGCGATTAAATAAAAAACGTTGAATATATTTCAACTTGTTTTCGAATGTAACGGTTCTCTGAAATACGTTTTAGTAATACACCAATGATCTTACTGTCCAATAGGATAGAAAAAGAAAATATATCTATTTAAAAAAATAAATAGTGAAAGTTCTATTACTAAAGTTATCCACAATATTTGAAGTACTTTTGCTGTATGTGCTAGCTACAGTCGTGAGATAGCTGTACAGTTTTTTAAATTGTCTTATTTAATACTGTTTTCATGTTACATTAAAAATAATGTAATGAGTAAATATTTGTTATCATCACCATCAACCCGTAAGAGACCCAATGCAGGGTTATAACCCTCTTCCCGAACGAAGGTATGGGCATAATCACCACGCCAGCCTATTGGTGATTTCAAACTCCGAGAAATTCACAGTTCAGACAGAACATTTCTCAGCTTCAGGTTTTGTCACAATGTTTCTTTCCTCGTCAGCCAATAGTACTACCAATTTAAATTAGTAGGTATACGTGAATTCCAAAAAAATTATTCGTATATGCCGGGGCTCGAACCTGCATACATCAGATTGATATTTCACCAATAAACCGCACCACAACCACGAATCTTTGTTGAATCGAAGGCTGTTGTCCCGCTACCGCCAGTTCTTTCATAGGTTGGTTCGCAACTATCTCAACCAGTATGATGCGTAGCAGTATGTTCGAATTGGAGGTCTATAATTTTCTTTTTCTACATAGTACAGAAGAAGAATATATTGCTCGCGAAAATGTAATCATACATTCATAATATTTTAAACCTACTATATTGATACTTTGGTGTTTTTTTAAGACTTGGTGAGTGTAGTTTATTATTTGGAATCGATTATAACAACCTGGATGCTTATCGGTAGGCATCGTTTGTCATCATAGATTATAATTTATTCATTAATCAGCTGCAGTGAACTAATTTTTAAAATCACATTCAGTGTATAAATAAAGCATCAAGATATAACAAATTTACTACATAAGGGCATGTAGGGAACTAATTGGTATAATTGAGAGCGGGACATATATCCAATGCGAATTCCTTCCGTATTGGCGTATGATCTATTTTTGCCGGTTAGTATATGTAGAGTGAACTGCGTCTTGACTTTTAGTAATTGCGATTGTTGAATAGTTGCACCATGATTTTTTTTTTGTTCTATAACTCAAGTAGCGAAGTTAAACTTCATGTAAAGCGATAATTGTAGTCTCTATATAATACGAAAGAGAACTATAATTTTATATACTTATGCACATAAGTTATTACTTCTGGAAAATAATCAGTACACGTGTAATAGTTTAATCATATGAGGTAACTAGCAGGCCCGGCGGACGATGTTCCGCCCTGATAATAAAAAAAACCTTGACAAATTATATACTAAAACGTTCCTCATGAATTACTTTATCCACTGGTGAAAACCGCATGAAGATCCGTTCAGTAGTTTTTGAGTTTATCGCGAACAGACAGACAGACAGACGCGGTAGGGGACTTTGTTTTATACTATCTACAGCGGTTAGTTTTCAGCTTAGAGTTGGTAAACAACAATAAAGTTTTGGTTCAGCTTCAATATTTATTTTATTAATATTATTTTTACCGCAAATATCACCCTAAATGTACGTACTTTTTTAAATCTCAAAGAATATAGAATGTTCTTGGTGAAAATAGATTATCTTTTCAGATGACTGAATAATGCAAACAAGACGTCAGGAGAACATTTGCTAATGTACAATGTTCAGATTAGCACATTTCGGTGATTACATTTGCTCACCTAACGTAAATAACTACGTATCATAACCTCCAGTCGACTTTCGGAATATCGTCCGGAACAAATACACGACTGACCTACAAACAGTCGAGAGCATAAAAAGATAACGTGATTCGTCCTCTTCTCGCATGAGCTTATTACTATAGTGCGTGAGAGATAGCAAAACTTGTTACGATGACGAGCCTCCGCTCTCAATGTCAAGTTCACCGATTATTATTAGTGCTCAATGCCACAAAACACATGCAAACATAATAGCACACCGCCGGTCACGTCTTACCTACAGTAGGTACTCAGGCATGAAAAGAATTTTCCAGAACACCTGTGATTGCGTACACAGAAACCAATTGGAACATCATGTCCAAGGATAATTCGAAAATAGTATTTTTGTTCAATGAAAATTTTCAATAAAATGAAATATGAATGCCATGCGTTGTCACTTGATTTGAAATTACGCATAACTTATTACAAACAAACTGCTAGTGAACATGTTAAGGAATGTATAACTTTCTCCGGAGATCTTGATTTGAAGATGTCGTTTATATTTTGCCACACTAACAAGATTTTGTCCAGTACGTAGTATTTACAATTTTAATGAACTTAGAAACAGGATATTTTGACCAGTGCAACTTGTTTTTAAGATGTTTTGTTGTTGGGATTTATTACAGCGATAATTGTGTTCGCAATTCGTAACACATCAATTATAAGATCTTCAAAGAACTTTAACAGAAAAAATCGCTTGCCTCATTAAATGACTTTCAAAAATATCTTTTAAAACTACCAATTAGCTAGAGAGTAGAGACGTACTAACTTGATTACAACGATATTTAAAATCAGAGATTCAGATAAATATGAAACAGATGAGAAATTCAGAAACGAAGAAGAAAACTCCGCTTACTCCAGGAAAGTTAGCACCACCATTTACACGGTAATTAAAGCGTCATAGGTTATCACTGTGATTTTCTTTTGGGTTGACGCGTTTCGGAATCAGCTGGGCAACATATTGCGCAGTATATCGAGTTACCCAAAAGGTTTGTTGGTCGGCACGACAGCGACAATTGGCGAAGTATTATAGATAATTTAGTGGTCCTTTTATTTTTGGGAGCGCTATACATACCATTACAGTACAGTGACGTCACTTTTATCGCTGTACAAGGACAAAAACGTATTATCCGTAATGTATATTCATAGAAAATAACTTTAAAAGGGCAATTGCAGCACTATTACTGTATTGTTGAAGAAATTCCATCAGGATATGGGCATGATAACTAATCCAGTGCTCGACAGATTCTACTACTCAGTACTATTTCAAATGCCAGTTTTAGTACATACCAGTAGTACTTTCGATGCCGGTCTTTACGGATCGATATTTACAGGTAGGAATTTGCGGTGCCAATTCTATTTTATCGTTATTCAGGTGGTTTATAATCACGGTAGGCTCAGTCACATTTCAATCTCAGAGCTTTAGAATTTAATTTTAACAGTATAACTCTTATGTTTTTAAAGTGTCTAGGTCTCCTGACAATATTTCTCTGTCATTATTAGCCAATTTTAATACTTTCAATTATTAGTAAACGCATCGGTGAATGGAGGTACGAACTATCAGATATTCCTCTGTTCTTATTCTACCATATACGACGAATTCATTATTAGATCACAAGAAAACGAGAAACTTAAAAGTATAGTCGCATTCATTTGTGACATACATTGTGACATGTGAGCGCGTGCATTTATTATATTTATTCATTTAAATTATCCTGGTAGACTTTGTAAAGTAAAACGTCTCTGATAAAAAAATCCTTTGAAAAACTGTAATCAAATTTGTCGAACAATCAATTGTACAACATTAAAGCTCTCTGGAATCGTTTATTTAATAATAATATATTTTTATATGATACCACTCTACTCCCATAATAGATTATCATTTCTATTTCGTACAATTGTAGGAACCGAAAAGGCAATATCTAATTTGAGATGACTATACCTACAAAATTAGAATAATTTTAGCTTTATCCATTGACATATAAAAACCCAAGACTTCATGATTTTGCAATTCAACCTTACCTGAATGATTTAAAGTTGTTTTTACAAGGACGCAAACGACGCATGACTATTTGAAATTACTACATAATCCAAATTCATGCACTCGTTTTCGTGTGCCGGCTGTGAGACGTTAAGTGTGTATCTTGGATTTTTGTATATTATTAGGTTCGTCATATAAAGTATATTATATTTCCGCCAAATTTTTAGTTATAATATTATTGATTTCCGCATCTTTGAACTTCCTCAGTCAACTTTACTCAATGTTTTGTGTAAGTGCCTAAAATAATGAAACCTTTTAATACATATGAACAAGTACAAATCCAATGACGATGCGCAACATGTTACCATATTAAAAATATCCGTTACTGAAATAGTATACATTAATAAACAAACAAGATGTAATTGCTTACAATAAAATGTATCTTTACCACTGTTATCAATTATTTTTATTGATTTCCCTCATACGTCTGTTATATCATTATGAGGACTAGTTCGTAACATAACAAAAAATAAAAATAGAATATAATATGTATTATCTACTGTTTGCCCCAAAGATCAAACCGTTCACCTGTAGCTACATATAATATAATGCATTACGAGTTTGCACGTTTAGTTACAAAGGAAAATGGAGATGACTTTTGTAAACTACGTTAGCTTTGTTCCTACAAACTTCTTTTTGAGGATTGAATAGTTAGTTTTCTTCAAATTTCTTATGTTATGCTACACCAACGCACACTTTGTATAGTCCGTATTGTAAAAGAATAAAATTACTTAAAGAATCTCTTTGTCAAGATAAGTAGAGGCTAAGACCTCATACTTCCTCTGCTGCCTATGTCTGAGACTACAGTGGAGAAGGAAGTGTTGCTTCTGATGCAAAAGCTCTTGTTTAGTAGGTACCATTCTGAGCCTCCACGATTGCTTGAGACTTGATTGGCATCAGTCTTGAACACTCCCTAAAAGTAATGACGGAGAAGTACCACATTTGGACTGTCAGTCGAATCCAAGAGCTGATATGTCAGGATTAGTAGAGGCAGAGACCTCGTACTTCTTTTGCTCCTTATGTCTGAGATTACAGTCTCGAAGCTACTAAATAAGTTGTGTACAGTTTTTCAATACAGAGATTGAAGATAGTAACAGAGGACAGCTCAATAGCTCAATAGAGAAGCAAGTAACATCATTCTTAATTTTTATAAAAACGAACTGTTAAATTCGGTTATGACATGAGGCAATACAACTAAGTAAATATAAAAAAAAATTAAGTCAGAAACCCGCTCAGTGAATGTTAAACTGTAAATAAAAACTATGATAAACTAGTGCAAATAAATTTATTCAGTTTTGTGATACTGTTCCAAATACACTACAAATAACAGTAACATAGGTCATGACAAGCAGGTTTTAATATCTAAAGGTGAAACCAAAATAAGAATGTTATAATTCGGATTTCGGTCTTCTATTTTAAAATAAGCAATAAAGTCTGTAGTTCCTCTATGTATTGTATTTAGAATTTCTCATGTCTGTTAGTAATGAAAAAATGACATTTCAAAATTTAAGAAGAGTCCACTTTTAAGCCAAATAATAAACGTAGTTTCCGTGAAACATCAAGAGCCTTTTCACGTAAACAAAATAGTACTATTAATAGCATTATAACTATTTTAATTATTAATTATATTTAATGTAACTTAGAAATGTTTTTATATCTACTTTTGTTTTTTAACATTAGTCAAATGTTCAATTATAAAAAGGATAATTATTATACCAAGTAAATAAGTGTGTGGTTATTTTCTTTAAATTATTATCAGATAACCAACAGCCAAATCCATATAAACCGATTTTAACATTATTAAAAGCATAACAATTCCTCAATCCTCGTAATGTTTTGAAATCGTCACAATAATGGATCATTGTTGCAAACTGGAATATTAAAAATCAAGTTAGTTTCAGTTGAATAGTATGAAAAAAATTACGCAGTATGAATCGAAAACTGTTCGCGAAAACATGGTCGATCTTCGTATAACATTTAAGGATGCAGCAACGCATATCCTTGCAGTATTGATCGAGTTGGTTGCGGCTCACGGCCGTGACTCACGTCGCCCTTGCCCGACATTCAACCACCTACTCTCGTACCCTCATCCCCCACCGCACACACCACCCGTAGTCGAATTAAACTTTTATTTTTGAATAAGGAAGCTTTCAGTAGAAGATATAATCATTCTAATGAAGTAGAAATATTTTTTTAAGTCTAAAATATATTTATTTCCTTATAACGCTGCTGTGACTACTCAGATTTATATAATTTTTACAATTTTGAAGCGGAGTTCCGAATTTTTATACAAATACATTTATCATATGCAAGTCATGGTGGTCGTATGGTTACACATATATCAGATGAATATACAAACATGTTAATCAGAAATTAAAGTCTTGGTCATAGTTCGCGGATGAATATATTGTAACTGATTTCAATAAAGCTTTGAAATTGAAATGTGACTGAGCCTGCCGTGTTTATAAACTACATGAATATCGATAAAATACAATTGACACCGCAAAATCCTACCCGTGAAGATGTTGCGGCCTCGAAAGTAAATGACAAGAGATGACAATGTTAGAATTTTATTTGGAACATTGGTCGAAGATTGAGAATATTAGAAGAAATTAAGAATTTTAAAAAGTAGTAGTAGCATGTGGAAACGAACAGCGATAGTGTTAAAAACACCGTAATAGAAAAAAATCGGTGATAATTTTGCAGCTCAAGAAATGTCGTTTTAACACTGCCATCTACACGAAAAATACAGTACTATATCTGTTTTGGTATTTTAAGTCCCTAATACGTAACAAATTAGAAAAAGGTTTTACCTGTTAATACTATTATTCATACGTACACATATACATCAAGATAATAATACATGTTCCTACAATTTACATAATATTGTTTAACGTTTTGTATTATAACAATAGCCTTAAGTTCGATAGCTATTTAAAATATGTTAAGAAATAAAAAAATATTTCAGATTAAGATACCTTAATTGTAAAACCAAAACTCAATATATTTTATATGACATAAGTAATCCAAGCCTTGTTTAGGCGTTAATTATGTTCAACCAACACTCGAATGTTTCAGAGTTATATCTACTCCAATTATGAATATACCTTCGCCTAAAAAATTACGTGTCTCCAAATTATAAAGTTACCCTCGTGACCAGCAGCACCCTATTAACTTTTATTTCGTTATTAGATCGAAGGGATACGACAAAGAGGGCGCAAAGTTGACTCAAATTGCCTTGGAACTTTCTGGCAAGGAATTCAATGGCAAAAGCTTAAATTCAACACGTAAAGTTTTAAGCTGGTTTGTTATTAACAACGATAGTTATGGTGATAGCTTTAATGTAATTTTTGTTGATTTTTTTAAATACAAATAACGATACAAAATTTTAATACACACAAATGTCACATATCAAATCCGAATACGAACATTTTTTTTAATGAATATTATTCGTAAGTTAATTTTTCGTAACCATTGATGACGTCCCAGATTGATTTCGTGTAAATTTTCTGCAACTGGAAAAGAATACTATATTCATATAATTTCTTCCCTTCAAAAATAGAAAATACTTTGGTTTTTCTAGCTAATTTTGATAATAATTGAATTAATGATACTAAATAATACTTTTTCTCTCAATTAATTCATTATAAGTTTACATCATATATTATACTAGCGGGTCCGGTAGACGTCGTCTCGCCCTTATTATAAAAAAAATCCTTGACAAATGATATACCAAAACGTTCCTCGTGAATCACTTTATCAACTGGTGAAAATCCGTTCAGTAGTTTTTCAGTTTATCGCGAACAGACAGACAGATAGACGCGGTAGGGGACTTTCTTTTATACTATGTAATAATATTTATCTCAAATCTTATTATGTACTTAATTATTATAATTTGGGTCAAATTATCGTTGCTTACATAATTTATATATGTATTTATAATAATGTACATATCATTTTATTTTATATGTCATGGTTAAAAATACAATATATTATTTTATTGTATGATTTTGTACCCACCAAAAAAAGACTAAATTCTAAACAGTATACATATTCTATCCGTATTCGAAAATGTTTGTGGTATTGTTTGTACACGACATACATGTCTAAGGATGAAATAATGATGGCCTTTACATAAGTGTCTAGTTAGTCTAAAGTGAATAAAAAACATTTGAATTTTTAACCGATGTATTTACTAATATTTCTCTACAACTTATTATACAGAAACAACGATGCGGCTAAAGATGGCAATACACTAATTTTAGACAAGGGTCTAGTTCTCTATAACAGACAGGGAGACTCTCAAAAATCCCAAGTAACTGTGCTATAATAATTTCACAATTATTTCTTCCCGCGAGTTCAAATCCACGTCAACGGAGTGCGTGGTTTTCATATTCAACGTGATATTTTTTTGAGCCTAATGATATTTTTATTTAATATTTATTTCTAGTTATATGTTATTCATTTAATCAACGACTAAAATTTTTATTTTGTATACCCTGCATCGATCAATAAACACAACAGTTGAAGCTTGCACATGTATTGACTGAAAATGGAAATTGCTGCACGTACAGAGTGATTTTTATATTGTTCTCAGGGTCTCCTTTGGTGTGTATCATTAATCATCAGTTTACCTTTTTTCTGTCGGATTACAAGTGTATGAATATTAAGAAACTAAATCTGTTGACTCGAGGAATTATTATTTACAACTCAACAAATTCCTTCTTAATTCTCATTCAAAAATTATTAAATTGCGAAGTGTAACTAACCATATTAATTATTATTTTGGGAATTAATTATTTAATTATAAAAATTAATTAATTATTTAGGAAATAATCTTTGTATTATGGAAGGTGTAGGTCAACATTTTAAATATAGAATCAAATTTCATGAAACCCAGTTGAATATCGAAATCGAGTATCAACTCGAAAGATCAGTGGCATACACTTTCTCGTTGCGCGAGGGTATGGCTGTCCGGATCGATGCCGCCCCACGTTCACGGTCAACGCCCTCCGCCCGCCCTACGCTTCCGCGTCAGCGGCGCGGCGCCGTCGTCTGCGACCCTCGTCCCCGCATGCACCCTTCTCGTGCCCTCGCACGCTACTCTAAATATACCTCTAGCCAACGCGACCCTTCGGCCATCGTTACGAAACACAATTAGCCTTACTATTTCGAGACTTGGTATTCGTCTCAGCACGCGCCGCATGACAGCAACCGTTTAAGTTTGGAATTAATCTATAATTACATCAACTACTTGTCTTACATACCTATGTGTGCACTACAGTGAAACGTTAAAACCAATATATAAATAAACTATGAGTACATTTAAACATGAGTAGTAACTTGAAGATTATTTTAAATATATAGAAATTAAAAACATCTATTACCAAACAACATATCCTATAATTTATATTATAGATTTGAATTTGATCCTCATACTATACTCAAAGGCTCGACTGTGGGTTTGTACTTCAGAGAAGTTTATCAACAAGATGAACAGCGTTTTCCAACATAAAAATACAATTAATGTTTGCGACTGTGTTTCGATTGCGTTACTTCGTGTGTATGTGAGTGAGTGTGCACAATTTTAACGTAACTTTTTTAACTTTTTTAACTTTTTCATCTATATTTGTTTATTCGAATTATTATACTTTTTGTAAAATAAAACGAAAGAAAGAATTTGGTAGTTATAATTTGAGCTTAATCATGCACCCGTCTTTGAACAAAAACAACAAGCAAGTCATATATTTTTACAGTAAACAATAAACAGATATTTGTTCAGAAGAAAAACGTTTCAAATATTATCTAGAATAATGTAAAGAATTTGAATATAAAACAAGCAGGTATTCAATTTTAAAGCGGAGACATTACACGGTAATAGTGAATGTCATAACATTACTGTAAATCATAAACCAAAACTTTATCCACATACTTGTTTCAAAATTCAGCGTGTTTTAATATAAAAGTTTTTACTCAATACGAACATTATCTGGACTTTCAGAACATACTTTATACTTATCAAATGTCTCTACTAACATTGGTATACTTATTAAATGTTTCATTTCTATCAAGAAGCTATAAAACGTCTTATAATGATCTTGACTTACGCACTCTGCTACTAGACGTGGATATCAATGACTTGCTGCCGATATTCAACAGACACTAGAACAGTATTACAAAGGCCTGTTACAAGGAAATTGCCTATTGTTATTAACATATATACGCGCCTATTTGTGAACTTTGAATGAGTTGTTTAACTTGCAATAGGAGGCCGATAACACTTCCCGCGAAACGAACCGAACGATATCTAACGCAATAGTTTAAAGCAAACAGTTTCTCGGAAGAAGTACTTTGTGAAGATTTTTATGTGAAGGACATTAAAGCTCCCCGATATAGAAAAATGACTCACCATTATGTAAACCATAATGTGCTTATAATATGAAAATCGTAACATGTTAATAATAATAAATACCATCGGAACTGAAACCGAGGAAGGGAAACCGAAAAAAAGTTCTTCAAAGATCACAGAATTGAAAACGAGATTTTTGAAACCTAATTTAACGTCATATCAAGGTTAATTAATATTGAACATATTTTACCATCTAATAAACACAAAAACAGATAATATTAATAAGAAGTCTGCCAACTTCCAACATAAATTGTTAAAGAAATATCTTCATCTATCTCTAACTGTATAAAAACTAATGGTAATTATTTCATTGTGCAAAATAACCGAAATTGTGAAATAAATAAAAGCTACATATATAAAATCAATTTTCAAATTTATGGGTGTAAAATGAGTTCGAGATAAATATATTGTACTGCATATCAAGTTTTCCATTTATATCGTCCTCTCGACATAATTTTTTTCCTTATTTTCGTCAATCCTTTGAAAGGGGAGTTAAGTGTTTGTCGTAAACATGTTTACTTGAGGTGATTTGTGAAAATTCAGTTAGTAGTAGAGTTTCTCATATATATCTACTGTATCATTTATAATAAATTTTGCTTGACACTCGATTTATGATTAGCTATTTGAAACAGGGTCAATTTTAATAAAACTTCTAATGTAGTTAAACAACAAAAATTGTAAAATAAGAAAATTCGATGCAGACAAATAATATAAAAACATCGCCAGTCGCGATAACACGAGGGTCCTCAGACGATCTACAAACGTACATCGTTAGTTAAGTACAGTGCAGTGAGTGGGTGAGCAGACTGCAGGCAACCCCGTCTGAATCCCGGAAAACTACCGACCCAGTCTAGACAGGGGGGCATTTCCCCTAGTCCGCCCTGCCCCGTGCTTCAAGCCTCCTCACTACACTGACGCTTTCATCACCGACTTGCAGACATTATAAAAAGAGAACCAAGAAGTTTTTCAGTGATGCGGTATATGACACGAAAACAAAAGGATCGGAGGAAATGCGGAAGCGTTTCAAGTAGCACGGCACACCTCATCTGAGAGAGTGTACTAGACATAATTGAGAGTGTAAGTTATGAAGTGGTGTCATGTAAAATAAACTTATTTAACTATATATTAAGTTATGTAAGTATCTATAAGATGTTGGTTATATTTATGCCCTAAAATAAGCTCACAGAACCCGAAAATATATATGTAATAAATATTTAGAATAAACTTCCTTTGGTTACTAATATAAATTAGTTTTTAGTTATCGAAACAAAGTAGCGTTTTCGTTGAATATTGTCATTTTGTTAATAACCCCAAAGGTTTGAAATTAGATCGAAATAATTTTGTTCATGTTTAGGTCATGATTTTTTAATCTTTTCTTTTAACTAACCTATAGTAGATCCTTGAGGACTACTATGGATGATGGATAACTTCAATGAAGAGCACATAATCCCAGAATGATATATATTAATACAATTATATAATACACTAGCGGGCCCGGCAGACGTTGTTCCGCCCTGATTTAAAAAAAATCCTTAACAAATTATATACCAAAACGTTCCTCATGAATCACTTTATCCACTGGTAAAAACCGTTTGAAAATCTGTTCAGTAGTTTTTGAGTTTATCGCGAACAGACAGATAGACAGACGCGGTAGGGGACTTTGTTTTATACTATATAATGATATTGTAGATAAGCTGAAAAAATGATAATTTCAAATTTTGTTTAGGAACAGTTCCAAGCTGCTGACAGAAGCTGTTTATCAAAAATAGCTGTACAGATTGTAGCTAGCAAATAACCTAACAGACCTTCAGTGTCGACTTTATTTTTAGTACACACAATAAAGAATCGTCTTAAAATTATGAAAAAAATATCTATAACGATATATATATGTCAGTAATAATAATGTGTAACGTGTGAATAATTTAAACGACAGAACGGATAATTCAATAAATATTAAGAAAAATCCAATCAACGAAATGAAGCATTTAACCTAAAATTAATAGATTAAGGACTATTTTTACATAGTTTATGATGAATCAATTTTATATATTTATACACTTATAAAATAAAACATTCGTCTTATGTTAATTGGTTGACCTAGACAGTTTTATTTTTTGATTCTATAGCTATCACCTTGAATTAGATTGACAGTGTACTGTCTACAGTACGATACATGATTGACTGTGCTGCAGTGGGTTAGTGAGAGTGAATTACATTGTACGCGATGGGGACGCTGCAGGGAGGCGAGGGTGCATGCAGACAGAGAGGTATAGTGGTATGGGGCCAGACGGGAGAAGCCTGACGCACCTCGTTTCCGCACCAAAATGTACTGTAACCAAATATATACTATGCATGCGTATAGTTATACTTTCATTATGCACAGTAGTCCAGTGTGCCGTTTGCGATCGTAACTGTGGAAACTAATGTACTTCGGAGTTCCCATGTTTTTTTATTAAATCAGCCTGCGTTTTTTGTACCGTGCTACTCTTTTTTGTGGACGATTTTTACAATATATACAATGTTCTGTTCTAATTGATTTTGGAATTTACATACAGTTTTTTGGAACAGTAGCAACTGAGTATGTCATCCTCTTTGGCAGACTGGATGTACTTTTGTATTACTGTAAATAGAATATCGTTCAAGCAAATGAACGATCGCATATCTGTATAAATACCATATATGGAGATATGAATAAACAGTCTATTTTACGCACTCCGAGTATTATTATTACGCTGTCCGTGTCAGTATATGACGACACTATACCATTTGTCGTCTTGATCCATCTCGATACTACATCTTTACTCCCTCTCTAAAACAGTCATCCATGTTCAATATAAGCTACTTATCACCATATACGTTGCACGGACGTTAATCCAAGGACAATAGCGACCACGCTGTGGTAGATATAGATCAATAGTTGTTACCGTTGCTGATTCGAAACCGAAATGTTAGAACGTCACTAGACCCCTACCTAGAGGTTCCGGGTAGCGACGACGGACCTAAGCGTGTCAAAGTTAAGAGTTTTTTTATGTATGTGATTTTCACGGTTGAATTAAACGTGAGTATTTTGGCTTTCATATCGGTAGTATGAGATTCTATCCTTAGAGGCCATATAATTTTTATATCTTTTACTTTCGTTGCAATGACTGCAATTCTACGAATATTGATTAATGTGTAATGTTGTTTATCGCGATCACTTAAAATCACTTACGGTCACTTAAAGTTTCATATGAATGATTCGATATATATTACTTTGCAAAATTATCCGCAATTAATTTTTGATGGGGTTTTTTCTCCTTCGCTAGGTTGTTTGGTTAAAATTAAGTAAAATTGAAAATCTGCCGTCAGACACTAATAGATGCGTTTCGACAGCTGCACTGGAGAGCCAATCGTTGTCTATATTTAGTGCGTAAATCATCTTGATCACATCGTCATTTAATATTAAGCGAGATTGTGGTTAAACGCGTAAAGCTAGATCTATATCTATACTAATATATAAAGCTGAAGAGTTTGTTTGTTTGTTTGTTTGGTTGAACGCGCTAATCTCAGGAACTACTGGATCGATTTGAAAAAATCTTTCAGTTTTAGATAGCTCATTTATCGAGGAAGGCTTTAAGCTATATATCATCACGCTAAGACCAATAGGAGTGGAGCGCCAATGAAGAGTGTTTCAAAAGCAGGCAATTTTTTTCGTTTTGGTTGCTTTCGCTGCGTGTTAGGGTTAGTATTATATACGATGCCATGGTAACGTGGTAACTTTCTATCGCAAACATTTTTAAACTTTATTTTGTGTTTCTATTCAACATGTTTATTCTACGTTTGTTTTGTTTCCAATTTTTTATGTGTAATCTATTACGTATTATAAAAATAAAGTGTGTGTATCTGAAATTAAAATAACAACTTTTTGGTGACTGGATTTGGCTACAAGTAACAAAAAATATTTTTTTAATATTGTTGGTATTTTATATTATTATATTTTCTTTGTTTGTTCCGGGGTTTGTCCGAAACAGCTGGACCTATGTTAACGGAAATTTTACTGGCAGATATGCGAAATTATAGCGGTTGACATATTCCATTTTATTTGTTGAACTGTTACCCGTGCATTCGTCCATGTGAAATTTATTAAAAATATGTTGTTTATTGTAAACAAGCGAGTGAGACGTGTGCTTTACTGGACTTCAAGAATAAATATACATAATTGAAAGTCATATGTTTGTATGTGATTAAAATTATATTATCTTTTTGGTCAATTTGGCGGCCATTTTGATTTCTTTACCGCGCTGCGTCTACATAACTCAGTGATTATAGCAACGTATAAGACTAACTTAATGATATCGACAATACGGGTATATTAGATCTATATAATAAAAATTTTAACACATATTGTTTGATAATGTATAGCTTAAAACTTTAATTACTTTCTTATATAGTCTAAGTGAGCACTGAGGATGATATTTTGTAGGTTAAAGTTCCAGGCATGTTGCTGATGATAAATCCCATTTCATTCGATACACTGTTATTATTTACATTTCTAATGTACAGGTTACATGTTACAGTAAATGGCGTGCGTGTCGTACTTACAAATGTTTTTGAAAAAGCATCTCTATAATGTACAACATCTACACATAATTTAACATTTTTTGATACATTTAAAAAAAGCGCGTGCGGAGCCGCGGGTAACAGCTAGTATAAAATAAAAATATTACTCCAACAAAAACCTTTGAGCTCCCACGTTTCTATATTACAGAGTACACGGACTAACGTTAATTCATTTTCTGATTTTTATCAAAGCAAGTAACTGTTAATTGTGAATGACAGTAGAAATTATTTAAATGAGTCGTATAATTTTAACTAAAGAGGAATGAAAACATTTTTTGAATTTATTCACTAAAGCAGTATTCAATTAAAGTAGGTCAAATATCAGTTATAATGCTTTTTAAAACGAAATACTTCCCGTTCCTAAGGTTCGCATTACAAGAGAATCGAAATCTATTTGACGAAAACAATTGAAAAACGTTCATTATATATACCAATCAATAAATAATATATATGAATATGCGGTAAATGTTAATATAGAAATATTGTAAATCAAATTATAAACATTTTTATAATAAATGTTTATAAAAATGTAAATATAATTGAGTGAGACAGAACGTCCCTGACCGTGCGGGCCTTGGCCGCGGCCGTCGACTCCCCGCTCGCACCCTTACCTCACACCACTCATATAAATGATAAAATGTAGGCATTACACACACACACATATTCATCAATAAATATCAACTATCAACGACTTATATTAAGTAACACAAAACAAAGTAATAACAAAGATTACAATAGTTACCCTCTATCGATACCTATACTCTTATTTTAACGTCGCTTCGAAATATTTAAAGCTTTCAAACATTAATTTTAGCTCACAATATTTGTTCGATTCATATGACTTATGTTGTGGTTGATTGATGTTATTGAACACAAGTATTAGGGTGTTTAATTTGTATCAAGTTATAAGGTGCTTGGATTGACTAATTTTGTAGTTCATTCACATAAGTTATCGTTTGTTTTTATTGACATTCTGCGTCTATCTATTAATAGTTCATAGCCCTAACTAGTTAGGCTATAAGAAAAGAAAATTAATACAAATAATAATATCTAATTCTATATAAGATATTAAAAGCTATATATTAATTAACATTAAATACATTTTGACATAGATGAGTATATTTAGCTGAATTTAGTTTTGAGGTCTACCAGTTGGTGCATCCCTTGCATTACACCTCCTTACTAATATTATAAATAGGAAAGTTTGTTTGTTTGTTATTCTTTCACGTTTTAACTACGTTACTAATCATTATAAAATTTTGGATACACACTGTCAAAGGTATAGAAAATGACATATGGTACCTTTCATCCAAAAAAAAAAATATTCCGAGGGATAGGTCAAATCTACACTAATGCGATCGAAGGCTTTTTATATTTCAATTTATTGAAACAAAATTCTGCTCTTTCATTAAACTGTTAACATCAAAATATGCTTAATGATGTAAATCTAAAGGTAAAACAGAATAACACGGCAAAACAGAAATGTGAGTAGTAATCATAGCTGCACGAGTAGTAATTTCCACAAGTTTTCCCATATATATGATAATCAGGTATCTTCTACGTAAGTCTATTTTATACAGTACATAATCAAATAAACATTCGTTTGTGGTTTTCACTGACACTTTCCAGTACTCTTATTAACTATATCGTAAGGTGTACACATATTACGTATCATAATAACTACTCTCAAATAATATTCTAAATAAGAATGTGAGTTTGTTTGTTACGCTTTCACATACGAATACATACATCCGGTATCCTTTTCTATAGAAAGGAACATATGTTATCATTCATCCGTAAAACAGTACTGTCACCGAGGGATTTTTTACATCTTCATTAAAGCGAACGAAACCGCAATCAATGTCTAGTATACATTGGAGAATAAGTTAAAATTGTTTTCGAAAACGAGCGTTATCTAGTATGAGACTTTAGAGCAAACTTTTCTGTAATTGTTCTTAGAAATTAGTGTATATTACGAATATATATGTACATTATATTTGTTTCGGACTTTAATTCATTATATATATTTAAAAAAATAAGCTCCTCAATAATGTATTTTTTCAGAATTATGATCGACCAAACGGTGTTCCAACCAAATCATGTGCGTACGTATAAATTATGTACGTACTCTTTTTGAACGACACAGTCGTGATATACCAATATTTCTTAGGTCTAAATTCTTAGGTCACTTCATCATAAAACGACCAGAATTTACGAATTCACTTAAATACGATAGTAAACAAATAGATTTTGGGTAATAATTTTCGTATGAATTAACTGCGGTATCAATAATTCTATAATAAATACATAATATTTTTATATTTGTTATATTATCAGTATAATCAGTAATGATTTTCTTCCAAAATTGTATATATGTTAATTGCCTATTCTATGGATAATCCACACTTTAATCGTTTTAAGTAAATCCATATATTTATTTTAATTGAACTTGGCGTCTATCAAATGTACTGCTACAATATGGTTGTGACTCATCAAAATATTATTAGATTGTTGGCTCGCTGGGATTTCCATTTTGGACAGTATCGATCAGGACCTTACACCAGGAGTGAGTCGGATGGAATGACGCATGCTTTTCCATGAAATGTTTGTATATTTCCCGAAATTATTTTTCTAGAACAAAGTGAGTCGACGTTTCAGCTAGTATGAGACGATAATTACGATTACAGGATAAGGTATAATACAAGGGTATCTTGTAAAATCATCGAGCATTATAAAGTAAATTTAGTATGTATGCAAAAAAGTACTATTGTTATATAATCAGTAGAATGCTATGTAGTTCATTTAATAAATAATATCTGCCTATTTGGTTAACAATAATTAAATAAATAAATTCATAATGATCAGATTTTGACCCGTAGTTATAACATAATATACATTTACCATTTTTCATGTTAAAACTAAAAAAAATAATAACAACAAAAGTATATAATGAAAAGTTTTTTTTTATTTATTAGACATTAAACATCACGTAGGCGATTGAAATGTAGATCAGATCTACACGCAGCCGAACTCACTGACAGAAGCTAGTCTTTATTGAGTCCGTAGCAATTTCGTAGCAAAAGGCTACGAATATTCTAGTTCATTGTACTACGAGAGTTCGCTAGCAGGTCAGTGGCACTGCGCGGCCACTGCACCCGACTTACTTAGATACTTCTAACATTGCACTTTTTTTTCTATTACTAACATTCCTAGCACATCGACCTCAAACGATACTTCACTAAGCAATGTAATTTAATATGTTATAAAATGTTCATACAATGCATTACGTTTTTAATAATAAGTTAATGGTTGATAAGTTAATTCATAAATACTAAAAACGATCTTTTAACAGAGTATTTGTACACCGCTGTTGAGACAAAGACTCTATTTCGTTTTATTTAAGATATTTATTCTATAATTAGACATCTTTATATATAAATTTCTTCTGTACGTGTGTATGTCACTGAACTCCTCCTAAACGGTTGAACCGATTTTAATGAAATTTTGTGTGCGTGTTCCAGTGGATCAGAGAATGGTTTAGATTCATAAATGGACCCGGTAGGTGGCGCTGCGGTTGAATTTTAGTTTTTTTTTTAATATCAAGGCAGGACAACGTCCTCCCTTCCCACTAGTATAATATATATTGCATTCATTTACATCAATGTAGGTAAATAAAGTTGATACCCAAAATGTGAGAAGATAAAATATTATACCGAAATTTTAAAATGAATTTTAATCAATTTAAGTTAAATATATATCTAATTGAATGTTAAATAATCTTATTGCATTTATTTTCCTCAATGAATCTTATTATTACAAACAAAGATTTAATAAATAAGCGGTGAACCCCAATGTAATCGTCTGAAAGTTACATGAAAATATAACCTGCTTTCCCTTTACATTAGTTAAGTAAAGAATAACTAGAAAACGTGTGAAAACAAGAGTATTCGCGTATATGTAACAAAAGTGCAGTACGTGCAGACCGTGTTATGAATCACTTTCGAGATGTACGAGCGAATGCGCTAGCGCAATGGATTTGCATCGAAAGTGCAACGTCCCCGTGAACTTCGCGCTACTAAGCGAACCGAACAGGAACATCTATGTTTAGCCCTACATTGCTTGCAACAATCTTATTATTACCAAGTTATTAGTAATAAAAATGAGCAATGTTATTATATATCTTAATGCAAATCGTTGTTTTACAGTTAAATATGATCAAACAGAACAATTTATAGGAAATACTTCTATCTAAAATTAATTAAACGATTCATCTAATGAATTATTCTAACTAGTGAGCGTCCAGTGGATGATATTCGATTATAATAATGGCTACATTTTTTTTTATTTAGATGTTTAATAATAAAAACCGACTAAACGACTGGCTACGAACAAATAGACTAACTTTAATAAGAGAACCTCTATAGGAGTCTATAGTGATCAAAAATCCAAAAATTTCGACAATGTGTTATATAGGTATATTAGAAATGATGCTGCTCATCTATTAACACATAAATATATAGATCCAAATAATTATCTGCATTATACAAATATTGCAGATCATAGATGTAAGGAACGTAAAGTTATAGAATCTCCGAATCGTCGACGATAAAAATAAAAAATATTTCAATTTTTTTATAAAACTGAAGCTCGCCAATAACTACTAGGCATATAATAAAGAAAACGTTTGAGAACTACGGGACAAGGTACTGGACCTATTTATCGTAGCCTATTTATGGATTAAATTGTTGGTGCGTATCAAGGCAGAAGTTGGTTTTCAAAAATCATTTTATAAGACATATCATTTTGTTGAATACAACTTGGATACCCTAAATACTATATAGTATTTTGATAGATTGTCGTGTATGTACATTGAAGATGGGTCCCCAAAGTTGTTTGCGGGTAATTTAGAAATTGTAATAAAATACAATAAGAAAAATGTGAAACACTATCTCTGAATGTTTGAAAACGATAATTTTTTAGACTACTTGATGAATTTTCATGGCGTTATCACGTGTAGTGTAAGCGTAGTTTTGGGCAACATACAGGTTTAATTGATCGAAGAAAACAATATGAATTATAGTTTCACAAAAAAAGTCATAATATGGCGTTTCATTAGACGATTTTTTAAAGGCGCTCAAAGGTGTTTATATATAATTATTTTAGTCACACGATCTTCATGGTAATCAAACATATTGATAGATGGCGTTGTTAATTAGTACTTGAGTTACGAAACTATTTTCAAAGGATTATATCAGTGATAAATGACGTGTTGCAATTTTCTTTTTACGAATATAAAATAGGGCTTCTGGTTGTTAGAAAATAGATAATACCGATTTACTAATCTAAAAAACTAAAAAAATCGATGTTACATTACACATACTAATTTTCAAAAAAGAGATTTTCATATTACTCCAGGCTGCTCAAATTTACGTTCAATATTCGTTATTATATTATTTTTGTTCAGTTGAGTTAAGGCTGTTTTATGCTTTTTAGTAAATTAGGGCATGGCTCGAGTTGAATAGATGTCTCGAATGCCTTAGACCTTACTGGGATAACAGTTGTCCTAATTTACAAAACAATTTGTTTTTCAAAATTATCTTTCTGCATCCATTGCATTGTAGAGCATTTCTAAACCTAGCTGACTACTACACTCGAGTAAAAAATCTGTCACACGAATACCGCAACCTACACTTCGGAGCCAGCCCCCCTCTAGGTATTGCGTGTGTAGACCACATCACAATAGCCCTATTAATATCAGGTGAGATTATGCTCGAACGCTAAAATCTTCAAAATTTTTAAAATCAAGAAGAAAATCATTTCTTATTTATAAGTTAAAGTGTAAGATATGCTACTATAAACTTACTGGTATAGAAGAATAATATTTCTGAGGCAAGTATGAAAGGACTTTTGTGGTGCTTGAATAGTTTTCCTTTTTTCTCTTGTCTCTTGAGATATCGCTGATCATACGAGATGACTTCGTAGTGGATAGAACTACTGAAATGTATTTCTTAGTAAAACCTCTGTCAATTCATTTAAGCCATTGGATTAAATCTTCAAAATCATACATTTATTTGTTTGAACTCTAATCGAGTCCTTTGTAACATACAGATATGTGCTTAGGTTTACATTCAACTACATAACAATAATGAAGTGCACAAGTAGTCATTTTTATTTAAATACTACAGGTACGTTTCAAATTATTTATTTTAAACAAAGATTAAGCAAACATCACTTTATTTATGTTTAATAATAGTCTTTATTCTTTATACATTTTTATTTCTAGTTTCTATCATAAAATGTTAATGTCATAAGGTTCAAGTTATGTTAATGCACCGCATTCGTTTTTTTTTTTATATTCAGTTCTCAAGTTACAGGTAAGTCGTTAGTTAAAAGCAACAGTCGGTGGCAGCCGCCCGCTGGCTGGTATCTAGCTAAGCAAGCGTGCTCTGAAATAGTCGGGACGGGATATATTTCCCGGGCAGCTGTGCGCGTTCGTTGCCCCGACACAGGGCGTTAGAAGTGCAACGATCTCTGCAATTATCGCAGCGCCTGCGCAACTCTAAACTTGAACTGCGAGCAATGCGCCGCCGACGGCCATGATGCCGTGCACCTCACCTTCACTGCTTAGAAAGTAACACCTATTACGTCTAATACTCGGTACAGCGTCCAGTGATCTAAGTAATGCGTGAAAGCGAGAGCCAAAGCATTTTAATAAACATCACCCTATAACTAACAACTCTGGTTTCGGATTATTAATTAAAGAATATCTGTAATATTGAAGCCTAAAGAATGATCACACATTTCATTTTTTTGGACTGTCCATTATTCGGATATTAATGAATGATGTATTAAAGATATCGCTAAACATTTTGATCTCTACGTACCTCTGCAATACAGAAAGAGGAGATTGCAGATCATGGCAAAAGGAATTTAGGAATTATGTAGTCAACGAGATTTTATTTATTTATTTATTTATTTTGTATGCGATACAATACAGTACGGTGCTGTTATATTATTTTATAAGTAATTATAACTTATTACAGATAATATACAATATGCTAAAACAAGAACAGTGAAGAGGTTGATTTTGTATGAATAAATGATGTCTTTATGGTTATAGTTTATTTTAAGGTGATTATTTTAATAATATTACGAGTGTCTGTATAGTCGGGTTCCCCATCACATTTAATTTTATTTTCGTTTTCCCCTAAAAAATAATATTAGCAAAAATATTGTCTTTTAAAATTAATATGTAAAAAGCCAAGATTTTTTTCTAAATTTCCATAATTATTAAAATCAGCTCTTCTGAAAGTAAAATTCTTACATAACCAAGTTTCCACATGCAATGCAACGGAATGCAAATGATCTTGAAAGCAAATAAAGATTTAAGTTCTACATACATTATATACTAATTCTAGCTGGTGCCCGGGATTCCATTACCGTGATGATACTTTTGTTGTTGCGTCGGAATTACGTATATCCTTTGGATAAATTGTGGACTGTGTTATATTTATTAATTGTAATTTAATTTTTCTACCTAGCGTCTATAGAAATGCTTAACGATACGTTAAATACCAGATGCTACATAGGTAGTACTCTCAAAGAGTTTAGCTGATTTGGAGATTAAATCGCATAAACAGACACGGCAGATTTTTTATATGCATTGATATAATATACATCATTATTAAGATTCTTCATTATCAGTATTGTTCAATTCATTCACACACTTGCTCATATAATAATACTCTCAATGACAATAGTGACACAAGTAATCAATTGACAATAAAGAAAAACATTTATATAAAAGCATGTTTGATTTCTCAGTCAAATTCGTCTCGGGTGCATCTGCTTACGATCACCAGTTCGATTCATTTCAGTATTTAATAACATGTAGATCAGTAGCGAGTAATAATAACACGCGCAAACGTGTAAGATTAGTTGATTTTATCTTTCGGATTTTGTTAAATAATCTCAGACAGTAACCAGATTCTGTTCTATTATCAATAATTTATAGAGTAAAATGTATAATATTATAGAAAATAATAATATATATCTTTTTTTAACAATTTAGGGAGTAGAAAATAATAAAAACGATGATTTTCGATAGAAAATATGAAATCTATACATATAATAAGAATGTAAATGTAACGTGTCTGTACTTTTTTTTGGCGTGAAAAAAATTGTCGCAGGTGTCTAGGAATAAGTAATAGAATACATTACAATCCTTTTTAGAAATGTCTGTTTGTCTGTTTGTATGAATACGCATCACAGCCAAAGTACGATGTTAAAAAAAAAACCAACAAGAAAATCGTAAAGCATATCCTCGGGAGTAACTTAGTGTTTGTTTCATTAAAATCGGTCCACTCTATCAAAAGTTATTCTAGTTTTAATGACGACGCAGTGTAAGTACGAGAAAAAAGTAGACAAGTAAATGGACTTAATACATGCAGATGACTTTATTGATCACTGTTTTTACATAAACTTCCACGCAGACGAAGTCGCGGGCACAGCTAGTAAATAAATATTGTCTTAAGTTTAAACGTGTATGTGAGTATGGTTGCTGAAATTTCACCATAATGATAGATCTTAATTAATATTTAATAGGTTTTAGAATTTTACAATTAGATTCAACACTGGATCAAGTCTCAGTGACGCTTATGATACCATATATCACGTTGAATATTTAGTATTGAATTTGTAAAATTACTTCATGAAGCATTCCGGCCTTATTTTTTTTATATCATAGGCGGCAAACGAACAGGCTGGTCACGCTGCCAATCTGTGTTTGGGGGGGGGAGGAGAGGGGACGGTGAAGGGGGAAAGGGATGTGGGCCTCCGGCGCTCTCACTGGCCGAACGAAACGCAACAATGCAAGCACTGTTACTTCATGTCGGTTTTCTATGAGAGGGTGGTACTACCCCGAGCGAGACGACCCATTCATGCTGAAACCAGCAATAGCCTCAACATAGCTCTACCACATACACCACCTACCACCTGACCAATTTACAGCCACCAAATACAACAGGTTCATTATAGACATATTATAGTAGTTTGCTTCTACAAAGATGACAAGGTGGCAAGTCATTATCTGTTTCTTACCATTTGCCTCTCAAATTGCATTGTTTTTACACAATCACTGCACTGTGACTATAGTATAAAATAAAATAAATGTTTCGCCGAGCTTGTATGTAAAAATTAAATTTATATTGAACCCCGGTCATTCATTGCATATTGAGTGTTTATTACACATACTACTGCACGAAATATATATACATAACATTATCTATATATTAGGTGTAAGCAGGTAATACGTACGTGATATTTAATAGTGTATAATAAGAAATGCATATATAGCTCTCACGTTGTTATGATGTTCTGGTACTCAGTTGCACCAAACTGCATTCTCAAATGGAAGGGATTTTAACGGATCTTTCAATTAAATAGCGATAATTCGCTTGCTCCGAATAAATTGAAGAATTTTAGTCAACTAAAGAATACTAATATAAATTTTAACGTTCTTTACTTACACCCCACTCAAAGTTATTACACTTTTTTCGAAGTTATCTGGTTAAGCCCTATCATACAGCTATTAATGCGTCAAGAAGACTATTATTTATTTGTTGTTTCTATTTAATAACTTACATAACCAAAAAAAAAGACTTTTCTCATCATTTATATTAAATGATTACAGAATATTAACTGTTATGTTTAAGTCAAAGTACCAGGGTAACTCGACTGGTGAGGAGTTTAAACGTGCCAAGAATGAGCTCAGTGCATTCACATGCAGTTCAACAGAATTATCCTTGAGAACGGGCGCGAAAAGGACGGCCATACAATGCGCGTGTGTTTGCAAATGCAACAATGCCGTATGCGAATGCAGCAGCTTTTATTCAAAATGGGACTTTTATTATAAAATATTTTTTATTGTATTTTTACAGATAACTATTATCAGTTTTATTTTTAGACGTTTTAATTATCAGAATGTTTGAAGGTTATGAAAAAAAGGAAAACGTCATTTTCTTATATGAGTACAACACAAAAAAATGCTGAAAATAATGCAGCCCATAATTTAGTGTAGGAGCTTACTGTTTTGCATTATATGATTAATTATCAGATTGGCACACAGTTCACGTGAAATTGAGTCTATATCCATAACCAACATTAAATAGAACTACAATCCTGAGGTTTTTTTTCCATACTAGTTGTTTTCGCAAAGAGATCATTTGGAATTGACAGTATAAAAGGAGAGAGGGATGATCGCAATTTGATGCGATTCAGTACTTCACTCCTTAGATGTGTTACATGAGCATAATATTAAGTCACCAAGATTTGTTAGTCCTGAGGATTTGGAATACTTTATATGCCATTGAATGTTGACAACCAAATATTTCATCGTATACTGTCACTATACAGTGTTATTAAACTATTTTACCGTGACGTTGTTATTAATATTACAACGAACCTAAGCGTTCGGTGTTGTAAAATCATCGCGATAAACGACAGCAATTTAGTATGCGTTCCTGTTTACTTGCCTGACTAGTTATCACCCTCAGGTAAATAATTTATCGATAAACACTTACTAGTTATCTTCAGAAATTACACTTGAGGAATAGGTAGTTTCCGTTCTATTCATAGCATATTGACTATCTCAGCCGCATCGTCCCTTGACATGTTTGTGAATGAAACCATAACTTAAAAACACCAGTAACCATAACTATGAGAGTTTTGGCGGGAACTTAGTCTGTCATGTAGTGGCTTTTATGTATTTTTTTATAATATTGTATTATTTGACTCTATATTTTGTAATATTGGTGACATTTAACGTAATATAGTTCGGTTATTATTGTGCACAAACGAAGTGGATAGAAAATAGTATCATAGAGCATGAATTCTGAGATGCCACAAAAACTCCCTGGAAAGTTTTAATAAGGCCACCATTTTGTTAGAACATGTAAATTATGAAAAGGCACTTGTCATATTATTACCATATATAAAACCATAATTATACTTTATTAAGTGTATCACTATTAATAGAAATTTCTAAATAGGTTAATTTCAACATGAATAATGAAAATTATTTTCAAAGCATTTAGGTATTCTCATAGTTGACGCCAAATGCACTTTCACAACAACAAAATGCAACGTGACGTAGACAGCGAACGTATGAGCAGTCAAACTCTTCACTGCTTCTGATTTCCTGGTGGCGAAGGTACGCTTATTATACAACCCTTCTGGACCTAAAAATCGTCTGAAAAGGACGCGACTTCAGGATTTGATGTCTGTTTAAAACTCAGTTTATTGACGTGTAAGATGGTATTTATTGCATTATCACGTAATCGAATTTCTGTCATAACACTAAGATTTTGTATTTTATTGTATACTGAATAATATTCCCATATTTTCCTTTTAAGAAATAAATATTCAAAATGTAAAGTGCAATAAAATATAAATACAATACAAGCAATTACTGTTGGAGGCTGATGGGTTATCTCAGTAATAACTGTTAATAGCAACGACAAAGTTGAATTCTTTGTAATATATTACGATATTAAAACATAGTATGTGACCATATGTATCTGTATAATTATTTAGGTGCGCTTAAATGCAGCGAAGCGGTGGAAACAGAATCTGTAACTGTTATGTAATTACGTCTTATAAAATTCAATAGAAATAGAGCAGAATTTGTACATAACCAAAAATTACCTATTGCATTGCCTAGCCAATACAGTTAACCGCTTACGTCACAGTTTTGTATCATCGTGTCGTGTTGGACAGGCGCGGTGCGGCGCGTGGGTTTCCGCTCGTACCCTCGAAACGTGAAGATCTTTATTTTTACCCTAGCGTCCATTGACCTTACCGCTCAACAAATAAACAACGTCACATTATTATTTCTTGTATACTTTCAGTAGTTTTATAATACTACATTGAATAGACTTATAATTATAAAAACGACGATTACGTTAATATAACCAGATAGATAATCAATATTCGAATATATTCAAGCAGGGTGATGGCGGATCGATCTGTCACAGTATCATTATTTTTGTTTAACATGTTTACATTTACATACTAAGTTTATACTTATAATTATTAGTTGTGGTCAATTTTATCTACTTACGATGTCTACCGTTACATCAAATCTAGTGTAATAATCAAAATAAGAAAAGTGGTTCTTACATAATTTATTCGCGTTCTACAATAGCATTAAACTTCTATCCATCTACGACGAATCTGAGGTTTACCTTTAGATTCTATATCGGATCTGCACAAAGTCAATTTCGATAGTTCTCGGCTCCTCTTTCTATACAAATTTGCGTTGTATATATATTTTTTCTTTCTTCATTTATACGTTCCACAATTCCGAAACAAGGGCGCATATAATATTTAATTATATTGGGGACTAGTTGATACCTGCTACTTTATGTAAGTTGTCTATTACCTTAAAAATATAATCTATTTACAATTATTTTATTGTAAACAATATCATTCATTTACTTCCTCTCTTCGCATGCATACCATACCGCTTGCCCCACTTTACACAATGCTCAGCGCGTAGTGCTTATAAAAATCATAAGTTCTTAGAACTTGAATAACTCTATGTTAAATAAAGATATTCTGATATAATACGTCTTTACCTATGAAATTGCCGTTCTGCAGTACTGGCCATTTCAAATCAAAATAATTTTTGTTTGGCTAAGAATTCTAATTTCAAATTAATTTTATTTTAAAAACATGGAATTCTTTTTCCAAAAGTAGTCATTTGTTTATTGATTAGTGTTACATTTTCATCGCATTTCAATCTTTTTTGTCATCATGAATACGTTAAAAATTCGAGTAAATATGGAATATGAGTACCGTCGTGGCAGCAACGCGGCACAAGCGGCACGCAACATCAACGACGTTTACAGAGCTAATACTACAAATCAACGCACCACCTGTTATTGGTTTGCTCGCTTCTGTTCTGGGAATTTCGACCTGAAAAATGAACCTCGCGGTCGTCCGAAGACTTTGGTCGACAATGACGAATTAAAGGCGATTGTGGAAGCTGATGATACACAATCTACGGCTGAATTAGTAGCAGCTTTCGACGTTAGCGTCAAAACAATATTGGTCCATTTGCGTCAAATTGGCAAGGTAAAAAAGCTTGATAAATGGGTGCCCCACGAACTCAATGATCGCCAGCGCGAAGTACGCGTCGAGACGTGCCTTGCACTGCTCAACAGATACACAAATGAAGGAATTTTGAACCGCATTGTTACCTGCAATGAAAAATGAATTCTGTTTGATAACCGCAAGCGCTCAGCAAGTTAGTTGGATCCTGGTACAGCACCTAAACAATGCCCTAAACGAAAACTTACCCCTAGAAAAGTGATGGTCACTGTTTGGTGGTCTAGCGCGATTCATCACAGCTTCTTACCAAACGGGGTGAGCATTACTGCAGATGTGTACTATGAAGAACTGAACATAATGATGGAGAAACTGGCACATCTCCAACCAGCATTGGTCAAGTTGCAAGAACTGGAGTTGGGAAGTTCTCCGTCATCCGCCCTACTCACCAGACCTTGCGCCTACAGACTACTACTTTTTCCAGAATTTGGATAACTCCTTGGCGGGAAAAAAATTCAATACCCGAGAGGCAGTACAAAATGCCTTTGAAGAATTTGTTGCCTCCCGTCCAGCTGATTTCTTTAAGAAGGGCATCAATAAACTGCCACTGCGTTGGCAAAGATGCATTGATTGCATGGGTGATTACTTCGATTAATACAAATAAAAAATACATGAAAAAAATTCGTTTACATTTTTTCATACAAAACGGCAATTTCATAGGTAAAGACCTAATATTTTAGTTAAGGACCAAGTTTTTAAGAAGTAAAACTAAAAACAAATGATCGAAATCTATCAAGTAGGTAGTTTTTTAATGATGCGGGTACAACGGTACTTCTATCGGACTTCTATCAATCTATTTGTATATACCTGGTCGAGTCATAAGTTCTGACAAAAACCTTATTATTTTTAATTTTCGAATACTGGCCATAAATACTTTGACTAATTTTTAAAATAGAGCGTTCACGCTTTTTGGAACTAAAATGAGAAATTCAATTTCAAAGATGGAATGGTCGCGAAAGGAAGATAGAGTCGCAGTTATCGCATTGAATACTGTGGTTACACGCCACCAGGGACTTTCAACATTCAAAAATTGAAAATAACACTACGGTTTGCTTATCGTGCTACAATGAATCGGTACACTGAAGATTCCAGCTTCGAAGATTGTAAAAGGAGCTGCCGATCTCTGAACAGTCACTGAACCTTTCAGTAAGTGCGAGTATGTGAAAAAAAGTTACCTGCTAGTACCTTTATAAGCAAACTTACTAATGACTACGATGCAGTAATATATAAGTAATAATAATGTCTATATATTGGAAGAGTATATAGTCTACACAAATATAAAATAATAAGATGATAATTATTGCATATAATTTGATATATGGAGTAGTGCATAGTGAAGTTAAATAAATAATGGTAATCTGTACCAATATTATAAAGCTGAAGAGTTTGTTTGTTTGTTTGTTTGAACGCGCTAACCTCAAGAACTACTACTCCGATTTGAAAAATTGTTTCAGTGTCAGATAGCTCATTTATCGAGGAAGGCTATAGGCTATATCATCACGGTAAGACCAATAAGAGCGGAGCACCAATGAAGAATGTTTCGAAATCGATTTCTTTAAGAGCTTCCGCTGTGAGGTAGCGTTAGCCCAAAGTAAAAAGTTCCACGCGAATGAAGTCGCGGGCAGAAGCTAATAATATACATTACTGTTATTATTTTTTCGACTCGCTATTTTATTTTATTAAAACATTACTTTTATTATTATTATTATTATTTATTACATAGTATAAAAGAAAGTCCCCTGCCGCGTCTGTCTGTCTGTCTGTTCGCGATAAACTCAAAAACTACCGAACGGATTTTCATGTGGTTTTCACCGACGGATAGAGTGATTGATGAGGAACGTTTTAGTATATAATTTGTCAAGATTTTTTTCCTAATCAGGGCGGGACAACATCTGCCGGGCCCGCTAGTATTTTATAATTCCTGAAAATATTAATGATCAATTGGTACCATATCAATTTCAGAATGACATATTCTCCTAGTATACAAAATTTTATGAAAATTGGTTCACATAAAATATATTTTGTTAAGGCTTTTATACATAAAAAAATTGGTTATTTTTTTTTTAAATTTCTGAAACTTTGTGTCAACTATTAGATAGATATAGTTAATACAGAAATTATATAAACTTCCCTTATACAAAATTACTAAAATCTCATCAAACAGTTTTTGAGTTAAATCCGGATATTCAAACAGATAGACAGACAACATATAATGTTAATGCCATATTAATGGCCTTTATAACAGATACTTATCACAACATTTAAGAAAAATATGCTGACAGAACTACAGTTTTATTAATATAGATACGCGTTATAATTATTTATCTATTTACACGCATAGTAGATCTAAAAGAATTCGTTTTTATCATAATCTTGTTGAGTTACAACTGTATAAATTAAGTATATTCTAGATAGATGGTTAGATAAAATCCTTTGATACTGGATTGCAGAGACTTGATTAAATTAGTAACACGCAATTGGCTAATCTAAATGAAATAGACTAACACACTACATTTAGGCCAGGACCTATCTACACAGTAGTAATCCTAATTGTTTTAAATAATAATATACACCTAAACATATTTTGGAAATGATTGATCAACACGTCTTAACAAGACATGAACATTTTTTTTGGTTTATGTGTTTCCTTAATAAGAAAAAGGCAAAGGTGTCTAGAACATGCAGCCAAGTCAAACGTAATCTTATATTTTCCATCCAATGCGAAAAGTCAAAGCTATATGTAGTATATATAGTATGTACTTAGTATAATATAAAGGCCGGAGCTGTCTGATTTTTTTTGTAAAGAACATGGACAAATAAAAATATTTTTCCATTTAAGTGATACAAAAAAGCCGGTATGAAAGAGGATGCAACAGGTAAGCATGTACTGCTGACTTATAAAAAGCTGTCCAAATACGTTAATACAAATGGCATTAAGTATTCTCAGATATTTAACAAAGTTAGGCAGGTGGAAGACTTTCTGAATGTTTAGGATGATAACAAAACGATTAAACCCAGCCCATGTGAACCGGAGATTGAAGAAATATGTATAATTTTCATATATGTCTATTTATACATCATTACAGTCATAGTATAGAATCATAATAACCTAAATAATGATGTATCATCTGTGTAAAATTATACACAACGAATAAATATAAATAACATAAAAAGAGTATGCGCAAAATTACTTCAATACAAATTGTGTTCTTGTCGGAGGTGACATTGGCTCTATATTGAAACCTTGAACGAGGGAATGATATTGAGTTCCGGGTGCATCACGGGCAGTAGTTGCATCGATCGGCCGTGACCATGGAAACGCGAAGCTCAATGCGTGGGTCAGGGGCGTGCCTGCCTGAACTTGCTCGTTTCAAGTACAATAACTTTCATCAAACATATTACAAATAGAGTGGAATACCTTTGTACCTATAGATTAAGTATAAGAAATATTTAATAGATTGGGAGTAATTTTATTATTTATTCCGTCCATCAGTTTATCATAGAATCAAAGAAATATATAAACAAACAAATGTTAACTAAGTGTAGAGAAGATAAAAGCATTTAAAACCTTTTTTAACACATTTTATAATAGAGAACAGGGAAATATATCCTGACATAATAACTTGTTATTATATTGCTATTATATTCATCATGTAAAAGGCTCTCAGTTAAAAAAATATTGGTGTCTTCTTTATGGACACTGTTTATGTGTAAAAAAGAATTACAAATGAATACCAATACTAATTATAAATGAAACAACCGTAAAACTGCAACGTGAAAAAAGAGATGATACTAATTTAAAACTACAGGTTAGATATATCTTTCTTCTTTTTAATTGTTTGACCACAAACTCATTTGATGTAGGTAATGATGCATAAGGCTGAAGTGAAGGAACTTCTTCGCTTCCTTCAACAAAAGCTCAGACTAATTGTACGTTCGAGCCTACGTCAAGCGACGTGATGTACTGAACATTCTACCATAGATCCAAGCTCAATTAAATTCAAAATTCTCATCATTCATGATCCTTAAGCATTTGAATTATGCATCTCTCTATAAATATAATAAGAAAGTAAATCGAATGTATTTGTGCTTTTTCGATTTTCGTGAAAAAAATTGTTGCAGGTGTCCAGGAATAAGTAATAAAATACATTTCAATCATTGTTAGAAATGTTCACGATAAAATTTCACCATGAAAATCATAAAGCATATCCTCGAAAATAACTTAGTCTATGGTTCATTAAATTGTCCAGTCTATCAAAAGTTATTGTAATTTTAATGACAACGCGACTTAAGTACTATAGAAACGTAGATAAGTAAATGAACTTAATACATTCAGAAGATTTTATTACTCACTGTTTTTTTTTGAAGTGAAACTTCTTTATCGGCGTTGGAAAAAATTTACCGTCACATTTTTCGGTTACGCGCCATCTTTTTTGTATTCATGTCTATGATAATAAAATCCTTTTGTTTAAACTTTATCTAATTTAACTTTATTTTTTAATATATTAATGAAATTGTTTGCCATAAAGAAAGAAAGGGTTTTTTTTTTTTTTTTGTTTTTTTTTTTTTTTAAGTTGCATATAGATCATTTTGCGAAAAATAAGGCCTTAAACAAGTTTCACTTCTTACGTGTGTACACTAGTACACGCACACATTTTTTTACATTAGGTTCCACGCGGACGGAGTCGCGGGCACTGCTAGTTACCTACTAAATAATGAATAACGTCTTTAGAATTAATTTTAGAACTGTAATCTATAGAATTTTCTGTGTAGCTAACTCGAAAAAGACAATTCTCACTAATATTATAAATACATATGAGTTTATTTGTTTGTTACGCTTTCGCACCTTAACTACTCAACTATTCATCATGAAATTTGGCATACACGTTGTCAGGGGTACAGACACATCCCCCCCCCCCCCCTTAAGAGGTCTACCATCTTGAACCTTCAGACCACAGTCGGGGCCCCTTAGGCGGGGACAACACCTGTCGGAGGAGCAGACGTAATGCCGATTAGGCAGTCCCTGCTCCCCCGGCTAAAAAGTGTATAAAGGTACCATGGGATTGTAGTCCGTGCGATTCGGACACATCCATTCTCAGCTGTCCGGCGGGATGGATATCCGTTAGGAATTTCCCCATGAAAAAAGGGGTACAGAAAAGGGCGTAGGGTATTTTAAATCCAAAAACAATTCTCTTCCCGAGGCCTATGCTTATTCTATATTAATGCGAGGGAAACGGCGGGCAAAGGCTAACAGTTACATAATTTAAATGATTAAAAATGAGGTCAAAAATAACATAAACATTTAAAACTTAAATAATGTGGCACAATTATTTTATATAAATTACAAGGTGATTAATTACGCAAAGATCAAAATTAAAATATCTAAATCATAGCCAAAGTAAAGTTGAAAATTACGAAACTAAAAAATATTTTTAAAAGTCATTCATATTGTTTTAAATATATTACATTTGTAAAGAAAAGTGACGTGTCATTTCTGTTATGTTTTATTACGTTTTAAGACGTAAAACAACTCAAACAACGTTTGTAATATTGCTGATTTCTTATCAACGACCTTCATACAACTCTTGGACTTGCACAATCAAATAGAAAAGTATATTAACATACCTATTATATTTATCTGGTAATGTTTTCAGTATTTTATTATTAATCTCATTACCTTTACTGTCTGTCCATATACATACTTGAAAATTAATTACCATGATAATTAAGACATTTTTTTTAAGAAACTACACATGGAAACGTGATGTTTTGATTTCATACGTACTAAAGTAAATTAGTGCAATATGTATTACCACAAAGATACGACAAAACCAACATTTAATGTCACTTTATGGAATAAATATATAGATATCTAAGATATCTAAGTATTCTAATTTATTGAAGAGATATTGATGTCCATAACATTAATAAGCGTTTAAATCTTAAATATTGTCCGAATAAATAGGAATATACAATTAATTGAATGTTCCTTAAAACAAATTCTAAAATTTATTATTAGAGATTATCATATTATATTAATAAACTCGTCTTCCTACAATCATTAGAAATAATTATTGACCGTATTATTCGAATACAAATGTTATTTACAAATAATAACAAAGGCACGAGGTATCTTTTCTGAAATAAAATCAAGTAGATATAAGTATGTAAATAGCATCATTTTCAATTATCCAACTCCCTTATTTTTATAACCTTGTAATAGAAAATTGATTGGGCACGTGTTTCTGAAATATGTTTGGCCGTGACCCCAGCTTCCTGCCTGGGTTGGAGGGATGCGGGATGGGTTCAAAGCGAAGGTCGATCGAGCCAGACCGCGGAGAGGGGGGCCACAGATCTCTCTCCTGAATAGACTTAGAAATTCAGACGTTCCCATGGTAACCGTTAAGGAAATGGTTTTGTTAAGCAATTAGTTAAAAGTGTTCGAGTAGCTGTTATGAAACAATTTATAAGTGTTGCGAGTGACGTACCGCGACCTCGGCCAAGGTTAGCCTCCGACACTTCCCTGTGTACTCAACCGTTTATAAAGTACATAAATAAATCTATACGATGAACACAGATACATACACGTATGTGTGTTTATAATAAAACACATAGTAATCAAATCTCGTTTGTTATATTTCCTGGTAAAACTGAGAAGGTGTCATTTTAAATAATGACGTATTTTATTGTAATTTGCACGTATATTATTTCGCGAACGCTTTTGGTGGTTTTTGTTGTTCACGTTTTCTATATTGTTAACTATATCAATAAAAATCAATTGCCGAATATATGTAAGCATATCATTTTGTAAAGCCGGTACTTGTTTGTCTAATTATTTTCTTGTTATGCTTGTAATTATTACGACAAAGTTTGTAGGAAAGGAAAATAGCACGGTAAAGTGCTCAATTTATATTAAAAAATTAGTGCGTGTAACAGTCACACGCGATTGAAGTAAAACTTCTTTGGCGTTATAGTAATCTGTTCGTACTTTTCTATATTTTATTTACTTTATAACAAAGAGTTGCTAATAATATCTCCTGTGATATTTAAGTACCGAATTAGCTGATAGATGGCACTACAAATAATGAAGCTTTAATTTAATTTGTTAATTACTTACATTGAAACCAGATGGAAGCACGGTCGTGCATCCATATATACATAATTAATTATATTGTATGATTTTTATTATTATTCAGTTAAAAATAATTTTTTTTTCAAAAGTTTTTGATTTATTTATTTATAAACTATTTATTGACAAAATCAAAAATATTAAAAAACCGGATGGTACAGAAACGTGACACCATATTGCTGTAACGGACTTCCGTTGCATTGTCGTCCAGTTACCTCCTAGTCGCGCCTAAAGAAGTTTTACTTCAAAAATCTTCATATAAAAGTGTGAGTGAGTGATTGAGATTAGGAAACATTTTAAGAATATTAACAAAATTGACTGACGTTCAGTTGTTATGTTATTTCATTTAATGGTTGTATGATAAAGGGATGATTTCGTCTCATCTTATCCCTTAATACACCCATGCGAAGTCAGGATGGACACCTTGTTATTATATGAAACAAGGGAAAGTAATCCAGGACAACATATTTCACAGTGATTTACATATATTAAAAATTAACATGCAAAACGTTAAGCATGATAAATCGTCAGATATTTATCGCCAATATGTATCACCAGGAAGTAATTCGCTCAACAGAAGGTTATGGTGATACTGATAACACATCATGCGTCACAGTTGACTTGTAGCATGCTAATACATAATTACTATAAATATTGTAGTAAATTATAACATTAAAAGTAATTTTACAAAATCAAGTTTGATCTGCAATTACCCCAGTAAGTAGAACCAAACACATTTTAATTTAAAAGTTGAAGTGTAACCTGTTTAGTGAATAATATGCCTAAATGTATTTCGTCTAATATTTTTATCGAAAACTTATTTTAATTATAATGATATTATATACGTGCACTAGCCGCCTAAGTTTCGCATAGATAGAATGTACTAAAGATGCGTTAAAGTATCTAAATGATTTCGATTCATTTCTTAGCGCTTTGATATTCACAGTTCATCAAAATCTGTAAAGCTACGTAAGAATCTTCACACAGTCATTTTTTTTTGTTGCGCGTAATTTTGAAATCTGTGATATTTTCTAAGATGTTCTTTGGAATTATACTTTGTTAAGAGCATATTTCGTCTATCTTAAATGCCCAATGTAACAAATATATCTCATTGGCTAAAGATTAATTATACCATATTGATTAAAATAGCGTCGTAAGTAACCAATTATTTTTTAATAAGGTGTAAAATATTATAATGGTTACTGTGAGTTATCCATAGGAGTTAGACATATACTACCTAAGACTTTTCTGTAGGCATTTTAAAAATGTATGAATGTAGGCAGATAATTTTTTAACAAGCTCAGCGACTGTTACTTTTATAATACTTGTATATTCCATATTCAGTACCGAGATTTGCCAAGACGACTTACTTTTTAGACATCCACTCGCAGCACAATCGATTAATTAATTAACCAATCAATTCTCACTTTTTTTCGAAAACTATTACTTCGTGAGTTCCAACTCAGCCTCAATGGGAATAAGGTAGACATGTAGCTGCAGGGTGTCTAGCGGAACCAGCTAAATTTTGAAAATGGTCTATGAGAATAAAAGTCTGGGAACTTCTGGTTTAGCCAATGATATCAATATAAGTAGTCGAAAATTCCTTCTTACGAATTCATTAGATCGTATCGAGTTTTTCTATTTTATATAAATATATCTTCATCTTACTCTTATCT
The DNA here is from genome assembly GCA_036509395.1 of Antheraea yamamai. Lineage (NCBI taxonomy): Eukaryota > Metazoa > Arthropoda > Insecta > Lepidoptera > Saturniidae > Antheraea > Antheraea yamamai. The sequence continues at coordinate 10,920,714 of AP028433.1, forward strand.
TCGTATCTTGATCTTAAATCACTATATGGTACAAAAATTATTTAAAAGATTTTTAGTAATAAATATCCAATGAGGATAATGATAGCTTATTTAATATCATAAGGACTGAATTAACCAAACATTGTTCAAGAATAATTACTAGTTTAATAAAAACTAATTATCCAATGACGATTATGATAGCTTATTTAATATCATAAGGACTGAATTAACCAAACGTTGTTCTAGAAGAATTATTAGTTTAATTAAAACTAATTATCCAATGACGATTATGATAGCTTATTTAATATCATAAGGACTGAATTAACCAAACGTTGTTCGAGAAGAATTATTAGTTTAATAAAAACTAATTATCCAATGACGATTATGATAGCTTATTTAATATCATAAGGACTGAATTAACCAAACATTGTTCAAGAATAATTATTAGTTTAATAAAAACTAAATATCCAATGACGATTATGATAGCTTATTTAATATCATAAGGACTGAATTAACCAAACATTGTTCATGAAGAATTATTAGTTTAATAAAAACTAAATATCCAATGACGATTATGATAGCTTATTTAATATCATAAGGACTGAATTAACCAAACATTGTTCAAGAATAATTATTAGTTTAATAAAAACTAAATATCCAATGACGATTATGATAGCTTATTTAATATCATAAGGACTGAATTAACCAAACATTGTTCAAGAATAATTATTAGTTTAATAAAAACTAAATATCCAATGACGATTATGATAGCTTATTTAATATCATAAGGACTAAATTAACCAAACGTTGTTCTAGAAGAATTATTAGTTTAATAAAAACTAATTATCCAATGACGATTATGATAGCTTATTTAATATCATAAGGACTGAATTAACCAAACGTTGTTCTAGAAGAATTATTAGTTTAATTAAAACTAATTATCCAATGACGATTATGATAGCTTATTTAATATCATAAGGACTGAATTAACCAAACGTTGTTCTAGAAGAATTATTAGTTTAATAAAAACTAATTATCCAATGGCGATTATGATAGCTTATTTAATATCGTAAGGACTGAATTAACCAAACATTGTTCAAGAATAATTATTAGTTTAATAAAAACTAAATATCCAATGACGATTGTGATAGCTTATTTAATATCATAAGGACTGAATTAACCAAACATTGTTCAAGAAGAATCATTAGTTTAATAAAAACAAATAGTTCTAGTGAATAGCCTACCGGAGGAATTAAAAAAGTAGAGATCGATTATACGATCTGTATTATATACAGAACATTAACTATTAGTGACTGCTTTCATGCTTATGTCAGAAATTATTCTAAATAAATTTTAAACTTATTTGTGTAGCTGCCAAAGCTACATTTTTAGGAAATAAGGTTCTTGAGTCTAGTAATAAGATTAAGATTGTCTGGCATATTATAAATAAAAATTAGGAAAAAATATAGTAAATGATAATTCGCTTAATCTGGTTGTAACTAAGAAACAGACAAATTCGATTTCGCATTTATAATAATAGAACTAGTTAGGACAGGAATAGGATTTTATTTTTTATTTAGAAACTGAAAAGTACTTGCTCTCGGAACTTCAACTTCTTAATATGTTTAGCACCCTCTAGTAGTGGATTAGACTTACTTTCAGTATTAGCCATCTATACTAAGAGGAAATATAATATCATTACATATTATAAAACAAAGTCCTCTGCCACATCTCTCTGTATGTCTGTCTGTCTGTTCGCGATAAACTCAAAAACTACTGGACGAATTTTCATGCAGTTTTCACCAGTAGATAAAGTGTTTCGTGAGGAAGGTTTTATTTAGATTGAGATTTGATTGGATTGAGATGAATTAGATATATAGTTTGTTAAGGTTTTTTTATTATCAGAGCGGGACAACGTCCACCGGGCCCGCTAGTTGCAAATAAATTGTTTATTTTTTATAAATATAAAATACTTGTTTTACGATTGAAGGAATATTTTAAACGATTGGTTGTGAAAATTTTTACTATACATTTATAATATATTGAACTGTAGATATTCTTTATATAACGTCTGGAATACAAAACAGTAACGCCAATAATAAATGTCGGTCACAGTCGATGGGTATTATTATACGCAAGTGGAATCGCGTAAAAGGGTAAAAGGTTCGTGCGCACCTGCTGCGCCCGCGACGTTGACATTGTGAGATAAGATACGGCTATTATTTTGTCACTACTATCGGACCAATGTCACAGTGACCTTAATGACACCGAATGACGCGTCGGCACCACGCGTTCGCCGCAATGACCTTGCGATATTTATCTAATCTTTTTTGCGAATATGTTAGCAGGATTATTTTTGACACGTGAATAATAATTAATATGTTCTCAGTGTTTTAAGGAAAAGTACTTACAAGAGATTTTTAAGTGTTAAACAAATAAAAATATAAAGATACTTTTACGCTTTGAAAAGATCGAATCGTCATCATGATTACTCCCTAAGAGACCCACTGCTGGGTGACAGGCCTCTTCCCGGAGGAATGTATGGACATAATCATCCCGCCAGCCCACATATTGGCCATTTCATTTTCCCACATATGGTGGTAATACAAGAACATTTCTCAGGTTCGGGTTTCCTCACGAAGTTTTCCTTCACCGTCAGCCGGTAGTGTTACAAAATTAAGTTAGGTAGTAAAAATGTACGCGAATTCCGAAAAATTCATACTGGGATTTGAAGTTGCGGGCGTCGGATCGATTTAATATTCCACTGTACCGGTAAACCACTCGACCACCACGATAATCTTTATATATAAATTTCTTCTGTAAGTGTGTATGTCACTGAACTCCTCCTAAACTGCTAGACCAATTTTCATGAAATTTTGTGTGCGTGTTCCAGTGGATTCGAGAATGGTTTAGATTCACAATTGGACCCGGTAGGTGGCACTGCAGTTGAATTTTAGTTTTTTTTTATTATCATTCATAATTGTATCTTATACGTTCATATAAAAGTATCGATCGTTTCCAATTGCTACATTTTGCCACAATATTTTTACCATTTTTATCTCTGGGGATTAGTTTCGATCTCTCTCCAATTCTGGTAGTAATTTTTTATCTAACTTTTACATATCTTTGCACTGTTTTTGTTTATATAATAATATAATACACTATATAAAAATGTCATTCAAACGTGCAATGTGTGGTTGTATTTTGTTTTATCATACTGTGTATGATATACCGTTTCAAACAATAACTATGTTAAATAATCATGTAAACTTGGCTAAATACTTTACGTATATGGTACATAATTTATTTTTAACCCGATGCATTTTGCTCCAGCTATAGCTTGTTATGGGGCTTTTACCATTAAAAGATTTCAAACAATTAATTAAGGTGGGAGGAGGGGGAGGCGATTATAAATAGAATTATTACATTTTACTTAACTTCCAGTTTTCAATATTCTTTGAAGAATAAAATTATCATCATCATTACATAGTATAAAACAAAGTCCCCTACCGTGTCTGTTTGTCTGTTCGCGATAAACTCAAAAAATACTTAACGGCTTTTCAAGCGGTTTTCGCCAGTAGGAAAAGTGATTCATGAGGAACATTTTGGTATATAATTTGACAAGGATTTTTTTTATAATCAGGGCGGGACAACGTCTGCCGGGCCCGCTAGTAATTATTATTATATAAATAGTATTATCTTGGTGAGGATTTCTGATTCAAAAAGTTTATATATATTATAACATTTACATAAATATCTATATACCCTAAAATCTACACAGAGCATTCTATGCCGAATCGACCGACCAGTTCGGATCCCGTCCCATTTCGATTTTCCTGAAATTTTCTACATTATTAATTTTCTACTACTACAAAAAACTATTTCTTTATTTATAACTTTTCTAGTTGTGTAAAAGATATATGAAAAATTTTGAAAAATGTTTTCAATAAGGTAGAAAAAGATTCGGGTTCAAAAGTGAACGATTTAGTACAGAATGCCCCATATACCTATAAGTAAGTATACTACTATTATAAAGCTGGAGGGTTTGTTTGTTTGTTCGGTTGAACGCGCTGACCTCAGGAACTACTGGTCCGATTTGAAAAATTATTTCAGTGTTATATAGCTCATTTATCGAGGAAGATTATATATATATATATATGTCATGTACATGTATATATGTATGTACACACATGTATATATATATATATATATATATATATATATATGTTATATGCTATATGTCATCACCACCACCTAAGACCAATACGAGCGGAGTACCAACGAAAAATGTTTCAAAATCTTGTTTTTTTTCCTTTTGAGAGCTTTCGCTGCGTGTTAGCGTTAGCCCAAAGTATCTATTCCACGCGGACGACGTCGCGAGAACAGCTAGTATATACAAGTACGTATATCTTATGAAAATACAGTTTCTTTGACGTTCATTACCCTCAAAACTACTGAAAGTATCTGCATAGGACTATATATAGGACCATTCGGTGCGGAATGTTTAGATAGAACGATTTCTTTAAGAAGGGCATCAATAAACTGCCACTGCGTTGGCAAAGATGCATTGATTGCATGGGTGATTATTTCGATTAATACATATAAAAAATACATGAAAAAATTCGTTTAATTTTTTTCATACAAAACGGCAATTTCATAGGTAAATACCTAATATTTTCATTCGTTTATATATTAACATCCTAATTGATTTTTAAGGTGGACTAACTATACAGCTAAATTAAACTGTAAATATTGTGAACGTAGATAAGGTATCTATGTATTGCTAGAGGATTTACTTGTTTCTTGAGTTTAAAAAAACTAGCAGTTAGGGTAATAACTATACTGTTATTGCTTGTAAATTCTTGTGGATAACGTTCTTTTAAGTGTTTGTTCAACCACTGGTATAGTTGGTCCATTTTTGCAACGGAATTTATTGTATACTAAGAACGACTGTAAGAAAACAGGAGATATTTCTCTTCATTATTCCAACAAATATTGCCTTAAATGCACACAAATGCATATATGAATATGTATATAAGACAATTTAATAATTCTTTTCTACGGGGAGAACCATGAAAATTGCTAATATCTTGTTTTCCAGCATTCTAACTAGTCCTAACTAATGTTATAAATACGAATATGAGTTTGCTTGTTCGCTTGTTACGATTTCACACCCTGACTACGCAACCGAACATCATGAAATTCTGCATGCACCTTCTCAGGGGTACAAAGAAGGATATAACTTATAAAAAATGTGCAGTTTCCGAGGGATAGAGCAAATCTAGTATACCGTAAGCGTCGTCGGAAGCAAAAGCTGGTGGTTAAATAATCATATGTTATTTTTTATTACAAAAGAATACCTACTAAGAAAAATAATACTAATAAAGACACTAAGAAAAGTTAAAGATAGTAAGTAATTTTATTCGGTGGTAGGAATCTGTTCCCAATTGAATCGCGACCAACAGGTATATGATGATAAACCTGCCCCAGTGACTCTCCTTCAGCTTAAATTGTTGATCTTTTGGTGGTGTTTGTCGGTTTTGGATTATATTGTGCTTATTATAAGATTACTAGCGGGCCCGGCAGACGTTGTCCTGCCCTGATTATAAAAAAATCCGTGACAAATTATATACCAAAACGTTGAATCACTGTATCCACTGGCGAAAACCGCTTGAAAATCCGTTCAGTAGTTTTTGAGTTTATCGCGAACAGACAGACAGACAGACAGACGCGGTGGGGGACTTTGTTTTATACTATGTAATGAAGTAAGTGCCGTAATTTTTACGTGCTAGAAAGGCGAGGTAATCATAAGGACTGCCGTTAAAAGTGGAAACTTAAATCAATGGAATAACCGTTTTTTTTAAGTGTTAAATAAATTATAATCTAAATTATTTCAATTTAATAATTTGCCAATTGAAATTATGCCTTATTTTTTCTCGAACTGATTACGCTATTGGCCTAGCAAGGCCTTAGCAGATTCACCGGACTACTCGTAAAAAGGTGTAAATACGTTACCTACATGATATTTTGATAAAACAAATGGCACGATAACGCACACATACGGTCTGGTTTACACATCTATTTACACTTCCAGCAATAAGTATAAACTATTTTATAAAATTTATAAATCAATCAAATGTCATAGGCTGCATAAACTCAATATAAAATATCAAGATTACATGTACACAGGCCACTACACTACTCGTTGCTAGTCTAACGCCAGCGCAATACGTCGCGAGCATGTCGAAGTCATCGGTGACACGAATACATAATTTTTCCCCTACCAAAAACCACTCAACGTGACTAAAGATTTTTTCACTTAAAAAATATTGTAACATCGTAAGACCTTCAATTGACTTCTCTGTAGATCATAAATAGGTGTAAAGTAAGCAAGATTGAATTGACACTGTAGAACATTAAGAATAGCAGTAGACAACGTTATTCGTAATAGTAACGTTGATCTACTGGATGTAATATGTACGATTAGTTTGTCATTTTTATTCCTATCAATTATTTCTGTATCTTCTGAAGAACAAATGCTAATTAATATAGAGCGATCTAGACATTAACTATTTTTCACAGAAATATAAGGAATTATAACAAAGTAACCTTTGTCCGCGACTCCCCATGAAATATTTAAGTAGTAACTATTTTCAATTTGTTATTTTACTTCATTTTACTAAAATATATGTATTTTTTATGTCTAAAACTGTTACTGATAATTTTTATAGTCCATCAATTCTGGAATGGCTTATTTCTCATCTACAAAATGTCATGAAAATCAGTTTCTCCCATGTAATCTAACGTAATCTCCCATGTAATTTTTTTATAAATATCATTACATAGTATAAAGTCCCCTACCGCGTATGTCTGTCTGTTCACGATAAACTCAAAAACTACTGAACGGGTTTTCATGCGGTCGTCACGAGGAAGGTTTTTGTATATAATTTGTCAAGGACTTTTTTACAATCAGGGCGGGACAACATCTGCCGGGTTTGCTAGTTTATTATATTATAATCGTTTGAGAATTACATACATTTGTAATTTTGAATAGTTATAAAATACGAAACTAAAATGTGTAATATTTATATTGTATCATTTATTAAATGCCATATTGTTTCGTGTGTATAGAAGTTCACAACAATTTGCTGAAATAAAAAAATATTGCTTTGGACTTTTTATTTAATTGCTAAAGGTATATTGATTTTTATATTGAGGCATGATTAAATTAAATCGATCAAGCCATTTTTAGTCAAATCTGAACAAAAGGATCGATAACAAACCATAACATCGTATTCTTGATAAGTGGCTTTTATAATAGCTGTGTACAAGAAAATTTAGGAAAAAAATTAGATGTATAAACAAAACCACAGATTTATCAATATAGATTAACGATTGTTGTACTTCTTTGTCGTTTTGCTTTACGAGTTAAGTAAATGGTTTCATAATAATTTATGTAAAATGGCAATATGAGGGCGTGTTGACTGATTCTTAAATATAGGGTACTAGCTTTTGTTCACGGCTTCGACTACCTATATAGATATGACATATCCTACGGAAATAGTTCTTATTTTTGGATAATAAGTGTACTATTTCCTATTCTGTTGGGTAAATGTCATGATGATTTGTTAAGTACTTAAGGCATGTAAGTGTGACAAATAAACTCACATTAGTAATTATTTGCGGTTATTTAATAATAACGTTCAAGCATTTCAATGAACCGGTATAAAATAGACGATACACTACACTTGACCTAATATTTTTTTCCTAAACAAATGTCCGCAATATTAACCCTGACCCGTGGAAATAATTACATAATCAACAGTATTATTTCCAATAGCACTGTAACTATTGCATTATGTTATTATGATTTATGAGCAAGTATTATAATGTGGTTTGTTTAATTAGCGTGACCTTCAGTACGTCATCACCCGGAAACCAATGTGCGTTGTAAACGACCCGTTATAATTTTCTAAATCAGGAAGTGATCAAGGTGAAACAAATTTATTATTCTCGATCATTTTCGCTATTATTTTACCTGATGCCGATACATTGAAGGTCATCGATAATGTTACGTGTGAATATTATCAGAACATTTTTATTATCGAATGAATGGAAGAGTTGCGAAAAATGAACGAGATCCCGCAATATTAATCTATATAATGATGTATTTATTTAGTTTTAACTTAACTGTTAATGGCATAATTCCCCTTGCGTATTTGTCAAACAAACCTTGACTTTTGTAACGTTGTGACATGATCTAATTAAAAAAATTAAATTTATCGTCATTGCGCAGTTTTTACAAAACAAAACGAGATTATTACTTCTGGAATCTCAAACCATGACGTAGCGAGAATATAGTGAAAATCCTAAGAATCCTAGCTAATATACTAAATGCGAATGTGAGTTCGTTTGTTGTTACAATTTTGCTTCTTAGTTATGACTAACCTATCATCATAAGATTTTGCACACACGTCGACAGAGAAAAAAAGAAAGTAATTTTCTCGAAGGATTACACTAAATGTATATAAACGCGAGCACAGCCGCGGGCATAAAGTAGTCTGTAAAATAATTCTAACATGTTACGTGTTTATACACACAGGTAGATGAAGAGACAGTATTTTAAGAGCTTCTCAGCTAAGTTCTCAAAAATTTGCAGACTTGGATTTTCCAGATTTTTTATCATCACAATCTAACGTGTTTGTATCACTGAAACTATACAATCGTTAATTTTGTTATTTGGTTTTTATTTTACTATATTAATCGAGTGTTTCGGAAATTATGAACAAAACTAAAGTGCGTTCAAAAAATTCAAAATGTAATTAAAATAACATAACAAGTATTAAAATATAGGTCACAAAGACGAAAGTGCAAATCGAAGACTCACCTTAACATTGGTTTATTATTAAAACAAATGTGAAGGTCTCAGAAGATACGTAAGTAAACCTCATAATACGTCGGAGTCTACGGTGGATATTAAAAATGGCCATGACTGTGAATATATTAGTTAGTCTCGACTGTGCCATGTATATGTTTGAAATATAAACAATTGTAACAACTAGTAATAATATGAATATATTTCAAAAATAATATTCTTAAAACAATAATTCATTATTTTATATATAAGGCACATCTAATATTTATTAGGGCCAATTCAATTAAATAAAAAATGTATATGAAAGATATCAAATAGAACTACTCACCTAAATCAGGAATGGAGCTTGAAGGTTCTTCGAAGGCCGGCAACTTGTGGATTCGTGGTGGTGCTGGCGGCGGTGGCGGAGGAGGCGGTCGCATACATTGGATCACCGAAGTTGGAGCTAGAACTGGTGCCGATAAGAGCACGGGAGCGCGGAACTCCTTCCCTGGCGGAGCTGGCAATTCTAATCTTCTCGCAATCGGAAGCATTTCGGACTCGTAAATTTCCTCCGATGGCTCACGTTTAGGAGTTAACTTCGTATAACATTCCATAGTTCCTTAGATTACTGATTTATAACGATCAAAACAGTCTCGAAAAACTACGTAAAGACTTTAAATACGATGAAAAACTATACTAAATTTTCCACTGATAACATTAAATATAATTTAACATATAATTGCGGAAATCTTCCCGTATTTATATGAACATGTCATCGCATTGTTTATGTTTGTTTGCATGCGAAGTGCAAGGGCGATAGAGTAGGGAGTAGGGCAGGCGGTATCGTGCGTGCGCGACGCGCCGCTCCACTCGCGGTACTCGTTCGCTCGCCGCGGCCAACTTTCTCTCACTGGCGTGGCGGGCGGACGCAGCCGGACGAAAGTGAATCTGCAGCGTGCGCCCCTCGCCCTCTCCCGCCCTCAGGTGGCCCTGCACCGCCCGCCCAGCACCGACGTCGACGTCGCTGCAACGCCCATCCGACATTAACTTTAACCTTAACTGTGACCTTTCTCGGGTGCACTGCACTCCCAGCACGGCTTCTTTCTAAATTTTAATTATAATGCCCATACCTATATGTATCTTTTTCAATATTATATCGATTAAAATTGTTGTATCGTATTTTTATTTTATTTTACACAAATTTTCATTCTATATAATTTATTTTTATTTATTTATTTTTTATATTCTATATAAAAAAGGATATAAATAAACAAAGTACATTTGATTTGATAATAATGTGTCACGTTGCAAAAAACCTTTGAATAAAATAATGATAATGGAATTGCTTCGCCACTTGGTTAGAACCACAAAAATTGACATTTGAAGTTAATTGAAATTGAAAATATTTATTGTAACATTTTCATTACATTTTTTTAATGTATTAATTAATCAATTTATTTGTTCACAATCTTATCTAATATCACATGACAATTTACTTGAAGATGGTAACAGGATGAGTCTGGAAAGACAACTAGCACTCAAGGCTGTCTGCCAGAATACATTTATCGGTTTTTTGGCAGCAATTTTTATCTTGAGAGCGCTAGTTCTCGAAGCGAGCCTCAGTAACTGCTCTACCCATATGCTACGAAATCATAATTGCAAAAAACATTTCATATATAAAAATGTTTATAATCTTTCGGTAAAGTAGTTTAGTTGTGCTTAATGTTAAACTCATGAACTACTGATGTTACCACCAAAAAATAAGCGAATATACATGAAAAGTTTTTGGTGTAATACTATGTAATAAATACAAGGTCAAAAATGTTTATCTACTCTTGAATTCTCCTGAAACGCAACCCACATCTTAGATTTTTGGTGATATCATTGAACAAAAGTCATAAATCTCTCGCCATTTTCCGTATACATTGCATGTGTTGTCATACCTCAGAAAAAAAAATGCTTAAACTGTACTTTATCTGCTCTCTAATCACCTCTGGAACTTAGCCACGTACCAGGATATAGGAACGCACTTTTTAATTTTAAGCATTATATACATCCACCCGCCCATATTTATCAGAGCACGATAGGGTCGTCTGCTATATATTTGAATGAATTAATATTTTATTGCACTTTTTAGTTTGAACACAGGCGAGCTTAATGACACAAGGCATTTTCTTCCGGCTAACAAGCGGTATTGTAATCAATAATAAAATCCATTATAGGTACTACAAATATAAAAGAAGCGAAGAAAATGAATAAATTGAAAAATATAATAATAAGTTAAACTGAACATTGAGATATAACTAAAAGTACATAGTGTATTGGATAGATAAAATGAAGACATACTACAATATTTTTATGGTAAGTTTATTGGAATCCAAAAATAACAATGACTACTGAAAAATCTACAAATTATCGGCATTCCTTGGTGTCATGCTGACCTGCAATCGTCACAACAGCTGGTTGTACGTTGACTGAGATGCGTGGTTGTTACAATCCTTTTCAGTAGAAAATGTATCATAAATAATATGCTTTTTCTGGGATATCAAACTGGTTGATTCCGGATAACAACACACGCAAGTGTGCTACTATAGCGGGTATATAGTATATTTTATATGTGAACCTTTTAGGCACAATTACTATGTCCTATCATCCGACACACAAGCGTTTACACTATTTTTGCAGTAGCGATCTAGTCGAACACGAATGATCTATCACCATAGTTTGAAATGTAATTTCAGTAGGTACGTATAAATATTTTTTGTTAAGAAATACTAAATACTTATCTATGTACTACTATTACGTAGGTATTAATGACCTCAGGTCATTCATATTAATGAAAGGTCATGTTATTTCGATAAAATCCGTCAAGTAACAAAATAAAAGATATAATTTCGAAATTTTCAAAATATCTGTATTTAAAATGTAAATAAAAGAAGTTATGACGAAGTTTATGACTCTAGTTCGAAGAGCGGTACAAAAGGATAAGTCAGGAATATTATCAACGACCTGCACGTAGCGTTGTTTAACAATAGTGCCGTTTAAAAAAATCGTATATTCACGGATTTGTATATAAAATAATATTTAATTCGTAATTTGTTTCACTATTTTACTATGTATACCTATGATAAAATTACGTAATTCCATTAATCTTTCATGACAATAATATACCTTTTTACATAGAGTATGTGCAAAACCGATTTTAACTGACTTTTATTTACCAAAAGAAATAAATAAAAAAAGTGAAAGTAAAAACTATATTTTCCATAAAATCTGTAATTGCCTAATAATTCCCGTTTTGCAAATTCGGTCAGTATTTATGTAGTAAGATAAAATTTAATTTTTCATTATCAGTTCCGTGAATATATAAGACTGATAGAAGACTTCGATCGATTCTCTGAGGTCGTTAGAGCACGCTCAGTGATAACGAATGATAATCTTCAAGTAGATAGCACACCAACTGGACGCGACTAAAACAATTATGTATAAAAGTAAGTGGATTTTTATCGTAGACAGAAGATAGTACACGATTTTTTTATCGGTTCCGTGACGAAGATGAAATTAAGTGTGGGCTGATTTGGACAACATCACGATAGTTGTCTCTTATACAGTGTGTTCTCTAATATAGTATGTGATGAAATATGAAGGTCTTTTTTTAATAGAAAAAGTATATTGCACAAATTATTATGGGAATTGTCTCGATTATTTATAAAGGGTTTGTATTATGATATATTTTGATTATGAGACATAATTTACATGTTTCAATGACAAAACACATTATTATGTATATTTTGAAATGTTTCTGGCTCAATGAACACTATTACTTTAACTTCATGTAAAAATGGAATTGATTTAAAATTACATAACTTATTGTAGCTCATAGTTATTTTTTTTTATACCAGTTTTTAATTTACCTAAGGTGACGTCAGAGAAACGTAATCGACCTGATGTAAAAATGTATGGCGAATAAGAGCTAAATATTACTAACATTATCTATTATTACTAGATTCTGTATTTTCAAATATTTATTTTCAAATTAATATTTCAATTTATCGTTAGTAATTTTTAATTTAAGTACTTCATAATTAATAACTCTTCTATATCTTTACAAGCAATCATTCGGCATAATAGTAGCTCAATTTTGGAACTTGCTTGGAAATATTCAATTAGCGTTCAATCAAGCAATCAAGCGTTTGCAATATGAATTCTACTTGGAGCAGAAGAACCGTGTCTATATTAATTCGCACTGCACAGGTTACTCGCTTCATTTCTGGAATATATTAATTATCACATAATAAGGTTTTAAAAATACATGTTAATCAATGACTGATAACGCCGATAGCCAGGAATGAAAGTTCGATTAAATTCCTCCTTTCCAGATTGTGTCTATGAGGTTGTTTCGATTCTATGTATCACTTTATGATATTATTAAAATAACTATAGCGTTTAACTTGGCTCAATATAACACGACAGGTAGTTTGGCAGAATAGAACACAGAACAAAGTGTAAACTGCCAACCTACAATAATTTGTTAATCATTACATAGTATAAAATAAAGTCCCCTACCGCACCTGTCTGTTCGTGATAAACTCAAAAACTACTGAACAGATTTTCATGCGGTTTTCACCAGTGGATAAAGTGATTATAATATAAGTGAAATATCGATTTCTTTTTTAAATAACTAGCGGGCCCGGCAGACGTTGTTCCGCCATGATTATAAAAAAATCCTTTACAAATTATATTACCAAAACGTTCCTCATGAACCACTTTATCCACTGGTGAAAATCGCATGAAAATCCGTTCAGTAGTTTTTGAGTTTATCGCGAACAGACAGACAGACGCGGTAGGGGACTTTGTTTTATACTATGTAATGATGCAGTCAGTTGAAGCTCCTAATATCTAATTTTTCAGTATTTTAACAGTAAAAGTATCATTAAACTAGGGTGTTAGGGGGGGATTGGGGCGCAATAGTGGGCAACGGAGCGCGACGCAAATTTAACCAGAGGAGGGAGTGCGGTGCAATCGCAGGGTGCGCCGCGCCGGGGTCACTGCCACTGACGGCTCACGGCCGGGTCTAGCATTCTCAACGATTTGGCGATAGGTCTCAATGAACCCTAATCTAATTAGGCCTCCGCAAAAACTGTTTGTATAATTATTGAGATCCATAATTGTAGATCTTCAAATATTTTTTTATTCTTATTTATTTTATGAAATCGTATTTTAAATCGGATTCGAGACTTTAGTATTTAGTACTCATACTGTCTTCTACATTATCGTTATGATTTCGTATTAATAAAAAGCTGACCCATTTTTGTGTTTGAACCGCTAATTCAATTAGAATAATATTTTTTTAATTTGACAACTTACTCTTAGTTACGACAACTTTCCTTAAATACTGCAGCTGTAAATATTAATGACAACCGTTCTGCCAAGCTTGTAGGCAAACTCGTCATGTGTATGAATCAGAAAAGTAAATATTATAGGCTTTCGTAATTTCAATTATTTATTGTTTAATATTGTAAATGATGTATCTGTGTAATTTTTTACACGCTTTTTATTAGCTTCACCTGTATGTTTGCTTGTAACCGCCGCCTTTGGGCGCGATTTTGACCCACTTTGAACGGTCAGTTTTCATTCAAACTGTGTAGATTTATCGAGGACCCATGACAATACACTAATGTGATAAGATTGTTCCATTATTCAATTTGCAAAATAAGATTTGTTAATTTATATAACTTTCATCAATAGTCGATAAGGCAGGAATTGGTGTTAATTTTTATTCCCAATCATTATCTTTAACCAATTTATCTAATATTAACAGATTTTCGAATACCAAAGAGAATTTTTAATCCAACAAAATAAGCAAGAATTTAAATTTACAATTTTTGAGGAAAGAGCGTTGTTCACTATTGTAATGAATGGTGATTGAGCTACCGATTAATTCTGCTCTAATAAAAAACAAGTGGTTTAAAAAATACTAAAAAACACGCTTTAATAAATAAACCAAACAAAAAAGTAATAAAATAAATAGTAGTTAAAAAAAAGGTAAGAAACACGCTTTTTATAGAAAACCAAACTAAAAAATAGAAAATAAATTTTAATTAAGAATAACGTTTAAAAATTGTAACAAATATAAATTAGTAATAGTGTAAATTAAAAAATATATATTTTATTAAAAAAAAGCGTGGAATGCTTTTTAAGATATTGTTAAAATGATAACGCTTCTACTCATATCTGTAAATAAAATATAATTATTGACACCATGCACCCCACGCTTTTTTAAATTACACTATTATTAATTTATATTTATTTCAATTTTTAAACGTTATTCTTATTTCAAATGTATTTTTGTTTTTTTAGTTTGGTTTTCTATAAAAAAAACGTTTTTTGTAGTTTTTTTTAACTATTATTTATTAAATTATAATTTTATGTATACGAGTATGTACACGTTGATTAAAAATTATATATAAAAAAACTTAAATAGATTATTAACATATTAGATGACTGCAAATATTGTATAATTGTATAATTCTCCAGCTAAAAAAATACAAACAATATATAGATGAATATTTAGCTACCGTTTACAATAGCACAAAATTTTGAATTTCTCACATTTCGTCATTACCCGGACACGCAAAGTGTTTAGTCGATAATATTTTGTAGCTTAGTAGTGGCTACTGTATTTGGGAGTGAAAGTTGGATGGCATGGGAAGGGCACCAGGACACGGCGCACTGGGGTGCATAAAGGGTGGCGAAGACACGCCGAGTGATCGCACCGTAGACCGCATGCGCACATATACCTATGCACCCTAACGTCGCGTCGGGAAGATATGCATTGACACCGTCTTGTTGCACAATTCTATATTTATTCATTTTTTTGTTCATAATTTTCAAATCACATTACTATCGACTATCAATTGAAAGAAAACCCTCCCTAAACCAGTTTATTGCGTTCTGTATAATAATATGAACATAAGTTGTAATAGAATTCTTTAGGCTTATCAATTTATTTATCCGTGTAGATAATTATTACGTTTTTTGCATTTTTATTATTAAAGTGAAACTTTTATTACATCGTCTCAAACTTTTTCGTCTGTGTGTTGCATGTCGCGTGATGGTCGGCCGCGGAGTAGGGATAAAATGAAAGGCGCTCGTCAGAGCAGCCAGGGCCAATATGGCGGCGCCTATAGTTCGCAAGCAGCTGACCGTGTAGTGTATAGACTATTATTAGTTAAATGTCTATTGTGAAAAAAAGTTTCACTTTTACCGTGGTTTCATAAAACCACACAATGGTTTTTTTTATATTATTAATACGTTTTACTATCGACTTACAAAAAAATATCTAAGACTAAACTCACTTCTAGAATCTCGAACGACTGTAAAGAACTCATAGATCGAGATTGAAAAGATTTGGGTTTTTTTAAATTATTTATTTAGAAGTTTTGTTGCCTGAGTAGATTTATGACGTATACGAAATTCTCATTGTGGAGTGGTAGTAACTCTTCTAATGGTTTTTGAATTCTCGTAGCTTCGCTATTTACGTAGGACAAGCTTATGATGATTTTGTTTGATACTTATGTGAGTATATATTGTATACACATTGCTTATGTACGATGAAACGACGATGGTGCCAATTGTTAACGCTATCGAATACTATTTCGGTGAAGTAAAAACGTGTTTTAACTATAGGATGGTGTAATGTTCTTCTCGAAAGCTCAAGTTGAAAAACCCGTTACCTACTGATTTATTCCAGCAGCTACACTTGATTGCCGCTCCCATTTACGAGCATATATTTGTCATATCATTCTTTAATATCGAGTTGGATTTTAGTTAGACTAACACGTAAAATAATAAAATATGTACGTATTGATAGAAATAGTTCAAAACACAATTAAACAGCTTTTGTGAGATTAAACTTGAACGATCGTTGTTATCATTACATAGTATAAAACAAAGTCCTCTGCCACGTCTGTCTGTCTGTCTGTTCGCGATAAACTCAAAAACTACCAAACGGATTTTCATGCGGTTTTCACCAGTGGATAGAGTGATTTACGAGGAACGTTTTAGTATATAAACGGATTTTTTCATAATCAGGGCGTGACAACATCTGCCGGGCCCGCTAGTACTATTTATATTCTTAGAAAATAAAAAGGATCAATAAATGATTTCATTTTTATGACACTTCATGCTTTATGATTGTTTTCAAATCCTAGGAGTCATAAAACATATTGTCATATTGTCGAGTTGGCATCAATGACTTCTCCCTTTTTGGTAACTACATTTGATTTGTGTTGTACATTTTAGTAATAGTTAAATGTTAATATTTCTTTTATTTTATAAGAAATTAACAGCACAATCGTGGTAATTGAAAAGTATTTTTAATATAATTCCAAAGTGCCAGTTACGAAGTAATACATATTATATTTCATATAACGAAAGTGTTAAATGTATTGAGAATAGTATGTAGTAAATAGCGCGGGCGTATATAATATAACGGGGATGTGTGAGAGTGTGCTGTGGTTATTATTTGAATAATTTTAAGCTTCCAGTATCGTATTACTAACATCGTACGGAACGACTCCAAAAACTAATTTCGACTTAGGTAAAAAATATCAATATTATTGAAAAGTAGTAGTCTGTAGGCGCAAGGTCTGGTGAGTAGGGCGGATGACGGAGAACTTCCAACCCCAGTTCTTGCAACTTGGAGACCGTCTGCTGTGCAGTATGAGGTCGCGTGTTGTCGTGTAGGAGCAGCGGAGACGAGCGATTGACCAATGCTGGTTGGAGATGTGCCATCTTCTCCATCATTGTGTTCAGCTCTTCACAGTACACATCTGCAGTAATGCTCACCCCGTTTGGTAAGAAGCTGTGATGAATCACACCGGCGTTAGACCACCAAACAGTGACCATCACTTTTCTAGGGGTAAGTTTTCGTTTAGGGCATTGTTTAGGTGCTAAACCAGGATCCAACCAACTTGCTGAGCGCTTGCGGTTATCAGACAGAATCTATTTTTCATCGCAGGTAACAATGCGGTTTAAAATTCCTTCATTTGTGTGTCTGTTGAGCAGTGCAAGGCACGTCTCGACGCGTACTTCGCGCTGGCGATCATTGAGTTCGTGGGGCACCCATTTGTTAAACTTTTTTACCTTGCCAATTTGACGCAAATGGACCAATATTGTTTTGAAGCTAACATCGAAAGCTGCTGCTAATTCAGCAGTAGATTGTGTATCATCAGCTTCCACAATCGCCTTTAATTCGGCATTGTCGACCAAAATCTTCGGACGACCGCAAGGTTCATTTTTCAGGTCGAAATTCCCAGAACGGAAGCGAGCATACCAATAACAGGTGGTGCGTTGGTTTGTAGTGTTAGCTCCGTAAACGTCGTTGATGTTGCGTGCCGCTTGTGCCGCGTTGCTGCCACGACGATACTCATATTCCATAATTACTCGAATTTTTAACGTATCCATGATGACAAAAAAGATTGAAATGCGATAAAAATGTAACACTAATCAATAAACAAATGACTACTTTTGGAAAAAGAATTCCATGTTTTTAAAATAAAATTAATTTGAAATTAGAATTCTTAGCCAAACAAAATTATTTTGATTTGAAATGGCCAGTACTGCAGAACGGCAATTTCATTGGTAAATACCTATTATTATGTAATGCGTCTCTATGTAAATGATAAAATTTTGAGCATGGAGCAATTTCGAAATCGCATATCGTTCATAATTCGACATTATTTTGGCGATACCATGTTTAAAAACTCGTAAATTATTATACTCCTGTATTGTTTAATACTTTATCAATTTTTAAATAAGTTCTATGGGATTGATATAGAAATAAGAATATCTAATTAATTTAAAAAAGGATCGGAATTAATATGTTGGTAGAACTTATTGTTCGTAACTAATTGCCGACTTGTCCTTAGTTCTCTTTCAGATGTGTGTATCTAGAATCGTTGCTGATAATTAAGATGGATTTATTTATCTATTTTAATGGATACGTATGACAAGCACTATAAAATCCCAGAGGATGTTGGTGTTTCGTCATCCAGACCGGACATATTCCTCTTCTCTAGACACATAAAACATATAATACTAGTAGAGCTTACTGTACCGTGGGAAACCAACATTCCTAAAGACCACACAATCAAATTAAATAAATATTAGGAACTAACTAATGAACTAAATAAAGATGGCTATGTGGTTAAGTTGTACGCGGTAGAAGTAGGAGCGAGAGGTATACCAGCAAAATCTCTCTACAACCTTCTGAAGGACCTTGGCCTGTCGAGAACTGCAGTAAGTTCTATTTTAGAACGAGTATCAAAGGCTGCACTAACAGGTTCCTACCAAATTTGTCTAGGCAGGGCGGGAAACTCGAGCAGTGAAGGTGAGCGTTGATGCGCATCTCAAAGGGGGCCTCCTTAAACCTACACATGGGTCGCAAGTCCTGGGAACTGCTCTGAGTTTCTCCCTCTGCCACACGATGGACCCGGCACCCGCACGGTGAATCCATGGAAGGCTAAGAAGTTTGTCTCTCTCTTACATTTAAATCCTCTATTTCAATAAACTTATGTCACGTCCTGTTCTAAACTAAGCAGAATAGCATTTCAAGAGTAAAATATTATCTTGTACGTCCACAACCCGGAAGATTCTTTTTATTATTGCAATAGTATCGCCACAATCTAGAAAATACTATCTGTTTTATTTCATCTGAGTGATAATCATCAATGTAAATTTAATTTCCGTTTATTAAACATGTATAAGTAGATATCTTAGTACGTCTATTTCAGTTACACTTTTGTAAACAGTTCTATAAGTAATGCTGGCAATTGTAAAGTCATTGTAAAATACACCCACTCCACGCTTCATTCGCAACTCTAAACTATCTTAGTTAAAATAACGTGGTTATTAAGGTGGTTGCGATCGAGTCTGATACAATCAATTGCCATTCTCTACCACAAGTCAATTTCACTTCTTTTGCATCAAGTAAATAAGAAATAATATAAATCAACACACAGTTGAAATTAAATTGTTTGCTTAAAATAGTGATTATCTACTTGTCGAAATTCAACTATAATTCACTAATTTTTCAAGTTTCAATATTAAGGAAGAAGAACCTAATTATCCCATTTTTTATTGCTAAAGCTCGTTGAGATCTACAAAACAAAAAATAAAGAAAGTCATTTGAGGAATAGACGACCTATTTAATAATAGATAATAAACAATATGATCCAAATAAAATGCAAAATAAAACAGATCGCAATAAATGCATTATAGAGCAGATTTGTATGGAAATAGATGAGCATGTAATTGAAATGATAAAAAATATATAGTAGGTGTAAATAATGGTTAGTTAATTACTGTACAGCCTCATAATAATTATGTTATTTATAGCAATTGATTTGCAAAACTTCACTCGAATAAACAAAACAAAATATTGATAAAATGTTATCGGTGTAAATGCATCCAGCGAATACCACCACCGTAGTCGTCGCGGCCTTCGCGATCAATATACAGCGGCGGGACATGTATTTCTTCTCCTGGCTAAAGGAACCCTCCTATAAATATGTCTCGTATTGCAACAACTTTAGCTTCACTTTATTCCTAACAAGAAAATGGAATTTAAACATAGTCTTACACATTTTTTTTCATATTTTTAATTCTAACTTATAACATTTTCCTAATAAACTTCGATCTCTAAATTTGTGTAATCTATTATAAATACTCACTATGCAATTATTTATAGTTCTAATTAATCTCGTGGAATGCTTAGATAATGATGTTGCAAATACGAAACATTCTCATCTATTTCTTTCAAAAACGAATTGAATATAAATAAAGTTTCATGTCTAAACGAAGCAGACATTAAAACCCTTAGTATTTTTCGATATTTCAATTAAATCCTTACTGATATCATATAGTATTATCATTACATAGTATAAAACAAAGTCCTCTGCCGCGTCTGTCTGTCTGTTCGTGATAAACTCAAAAACTACTGAACGGATTTGCATGCGGTCTTCACCAGTAGATACAGTGGTTCACGAGGAAGGTTTAAGTATATAATTTGTAAAATTTTCTTATTATCAAGGCGGGACAACGTTCGTCGAGCCCCCTAGTATATCAGTAAAATGATAGAAGTCTGCCGTCGTGAGCGCCTCATGCAAAAACTACTGAATAGATAACGATCGATTTTTTTTTATTTCCCTTCTCAGATACTTAATCCTTATCTAAGAAACAAATTATCATAAGATCTTCATTTAATAAAAAGTTATCAAGTTCTAAGAAACTATGATTGTTGTAATCGCTTTGCATTCAGCTATGTGTATTTCCTTGCCGTGGAAAAGTATAGCAAACGGTGTGGTGGGCATGCGCAGCTCAGCGCAGACAAAGTCGCGGGTATCAACTAGTTGTTAATGCGGCAGTGAGTTTGTTTGTTTGTTTGTTAACGTGAAAACGACGCCTAAACTACTGAACCGATTACATGATATTTTTTGGCATACACGTTGTCAGCGGTACGGGAAAGAAGATAGCGTACTTTTAATTAAAAGAAAGTAATGTTCCCGAGGGATATGTGAAGTCTACAATAAGGTGAGTGAAGCCGCGGTTAAATGCTAGTATTTTTTATAAATTGTGGGGGGCAAACGAATTGGTGCGTCACTTGAAAGTGAGTGATCACCGCCGTCCATAGACACTACCAACATCAGTGGAGTCGCAAGTGCGTTGCCGGCCTTTAAACATATAGATAAATAGCGGGCCCGGCGGACGTTGTCCTGCCCTGATAATTAAAGATCATATACTTAAATCTTCCTCATGAATCACTCTAACTACTGCTGAAAACCGCACGAACATCCGTTCAGTAGTTTTTGAGTTCATTGCGAACAGACAGACGGACACGGCAGAGGACTTTGTTTAATACTATGTAACGATGATATATACACAACCGATGTTCTAATTCGTAAAAGTAATTATATTCTCAGATCCATATTAAAATAATTATTATTATCATCTTTTGCATTAGAATATTATATCTAAAATTCCTTTTAAATCAGAAACATAGGTGAACGATGGAAAACATTTCACTAGAATTGTGCATACAATTTGTATACAATCCGCGAAACCTTGAAGAGTGTAGCTGTGGACTGCCCTTGTGAGAGGGTATCTCAATGTCGGCCTTTAGGTTCCAGTCATCGCCCTCGCATTCTCTACCACCCCGGCCCTCATACCCCACCCTGTGCACTCTCCAACTTTTAAATTAATTTCACATTGTAAATAAACAATTATATTGAATTGTTTCTCGTTGAGTGAATACAATACTTATCCAAACAAATTTCTATTCTTATAGATTTCATTTCAAAGTATTATATGCACGTAACTTTTTAAGATAACAATGGCGTAGATTACAGACAAATAACAGAGCAGTTACATTATTATGATTACTACAGGTATGCATTGTTTCTTTAATAAATTATTATTCAATAAAAAATTAAATGAGGTATAATGTCATTGAGACACTCGGCTCCAGAGAAACACGGGTAATAACTGTTATATAAGCAAACAGTACTAACCGCAGTATAGTGGTAAGTCATATTTTTCTTTATTTGTATTGTAAATATTTTATCGAAAGACAAATCTTGCACTACGATCCATGTTAAAATACATCCAACTTCAGAATTAATTTTGAAATGGAAACTGCTTTAGGAACACTGAGCGGTATTTTTTTGGTAGAAGATAAATTTATAATTTCGCGTCATGACATGCTAGTAAGCATGACCGACCATATTGCGCTTGCGCGGCTTACGTCAGACTGGCTACGCGTAGTATAAATCCTGTGTATATCTCATATTGATATTTTATATTGACATTGCGCAGTTCATCATATGTTTGATGAATTAATAAACTGTATAAAAAGAATATAATTATTATTCGGAGTGCAAATAAATGTGAAAGGAAGACTAATTATAATAATGTCAATTTACAAATTATCAAATTTAAATATTTCACACTATAATTAATTTAAAAATTCAAAAGAGTTTAAAAGAAAAGTGTGTGTGTACTTATGTACACGCGTTAGAAGTTATACTTCTTTGGCGTAACAAGATAAAAATCTTTTCAAAAATTTTATATTTTTTATCGTTTGTAGAAAAAACGATACTAACAATAGAAAAAAGGTATTTAATACATTGAAAATTCTAATACAAAGAAATACAAACAACAAATACAAAGAAACAAAATGTTGACTATAGCTAACTTCAGGGTGTCGGTTTTTCGTGACGGTGTGCGCGCGCATCGTAAAAATTTGCTCTCATCATTTTTCCCTAACGCGCCAAAAGAAGTATAACTTCAAAAAATTCCATTGTTTTGAGTTTTCACTTCTGTCGGCAGTCCTTATGACTGCCTCGACTATTTTTTAACTATACACTAAAGACCGTTTAATATGATGGACATTTAGAATGTATTTGCTTCCAAATACCTCGACAAAACAAAATTACCTAGTTTTAATCGTCAAAAAATCTTTTATCCCGTAAAGCCTGAATTGAAGTGTAATGTCAAATAAAAACGATTAATTAAAAAGTGAGATTGTAACTGGAGTTGGAATTATATCAAAAAGAATAGGTACTTTTAGTGTTAATACCAATTTTATATTCGAAATAAAAATAAAAAAATATCATAGTATCAATGTCATTAACTGTGGATCGAGTTCATTAAATATTGTACATCTCTAACGATAGTTGGGGCCGTCGGGTTGTGGGTGACGATTGGGAGTGTGGGGGCTTTGGCACGAGCCGAGGCTAGGTCTTTACTGTCGTTGACACGCCTCGAGGACGCTTGCTTCAAGGTCGCTTCACCCAAAACAGTGTACCGAATTCTCTTTCCGAAAGAATCGAGAACCTTATGGGCAGGTGCATTCAATAGTAAATACTGAGTATAATCTCAAATTTATACTTTCAATACCAGGAGACGAGTATCTAGTCTATTTTATACAATACCAAACAGAACCAATACTTATAGTGTATTTGGGAATTAACAAAACTACGTCATACTGATTTCAAAACATATATATTCTTGTGGTGGCAAAAGCTTGATTATTATAATATCTAAGGATACAGTTGATCTACAATACTTTTGAATGACTCCAGACATTAGGTGATGATTTGGCCTAAGTCTTAGGCCTCTTACACTAATAGAATAAACTCGTATGTATGTATGCTCCTGGCCGTTTTTAGCCACAGCGACTGCTTCAACTCCGATACTCGTTTGCTTTCATATGGCTAATATAGCCGATTTTATTACGAAATGTGCGTGCACATTGTACACAAGTGAGAACACCATTCGCGTAGATATAATTGATTGCCGCTGGTAGTATGGCTATCAATTCATCACGTAGAGGTGGACCGGCTCTCAAGTGCAAGTGTTAGAACATGACTATAGGTACTAGGCAACAGATTTGAAACATGAAGGGTGGTAGCCAGTCATGTGGGTATTAAAAAACCACCATGAGGATATTGCAGATGTTTAGTTTGGATGTTAATTTTTCCTAAAGGTTCGGTCTGAGTCATTACCACTTCGTGTAGGCATTGTGTATTATCGTCGTTGACGCTTGCTCCTCATGTTCGAGTTTAAATAGCTTTGCTTTTTATTCTAGATTTAGATTTTCAATTTACTGGTGGCCATCCTGTGGTCGATATTCGACTATAATTCATTTTTTTTTTAGTTTCAATATGATTGATGTTTTCTGACAAAGAGTGTACAAATTTTGATAGATTAATAAACGTAAGGACCGTTAAGTATGATGAATAGAGACTTATAAAGTTTTCGACTCGTCGTTGGTATAGAAAAGATAACGACGGTTTCAAAATGTTTTTAATTGATAATACTGAAGCTTTTCAATATCTACCAAACCTAACAAAAATAAAGAAAATCGATTGAGAAACAGGGGAGGAAGATGTACATAACTCTTTGGTCTCCGACTATTTATATATAGAAGATACGGCAATAGTTTTTTAATTTTCTGAGTCATGTCTCTCTGTCTATCACTATTCTATTCATAAAAATTAACGTTGACATATCTAAGATCGACAAATTCGGATACCGGTTTACAGACTACCACGGAAGTCGCTACAACTAAGCATTTTTTATTCGAGAAGGTTTTAAGCTATCCTTTTTGTCATAAATCACCACTAGATGGCGCTGAAGCACATCAACTTCTATACTGTGCAGTCAAACGTTATGAAAAATGGTTGGTGCCTATGTTTGTATATTTGAAAACTCAGAATATTTACACAACATATATTTTACTATCTCAATCAATTAATGCAAGAAATTGTAAAAAAATGCAATCATTAAACAAAAAAGGTTTCGTTACATAAAACATAAGTGTGTATTATTATGTTAACACAGATACAGTAAATATAGTTATGTTTATAAGAGCATGACATAAAACAATACTCAATAAACAATGAATGAGACATTGTGAAGGTCCTTAAACCGCAGGTTCAAGGCTCGTTCGCTACAACTTGTATAGGTTATACAGTACGCAATCGTTAACATAGAGTTTGCGTACAGTAACATAAATTCATGTAGTCCGGTGAAGCTGTTAAGACCTTGCTTGGTCAATAGCGTAGTCAGTTCGAAGGAAAAAAAAAAAAAAAAAAAAAAAACATAAATTCATTTTTATTAATTTATTATTACACTGATATCAAAATTTGGCCGATTACCTACATTAATAACACTTTAGTAAGTAGTATTTAATGTACATACACACGCACCGGTAAATTTAAGGGACAATAAAAAAGGTCCAAAACTCTATTATTTTTACTGGCTGGTTTTTTTTTTGTTTTATTAAAAATTGAGAAAACAATTAAATGTCACCTTGTTTCATTTTCATTCGATCTTACATTATTTCGAGCGAAGTTTCCTTGATTATTGTTTTACTAGACGTTACGCGCGGCTTCGCACGCGTTTTTTTTTAAATATATGAAATAAATGTAAAATTGTGAATTTGTTGTTATTTGTAGCCATATGCATTCACTAGAAAGTTGTTATTTTAATATTAAATACACACACACTTTATTTTTATAATACGTAAGAGATTACGAATTAAAAATTGGGAACAAAATTAAGGTAAAATAAACTTTTTGAATAGGAACACAAAATAAACTCTGAAAATATTTGCGATAGAAAGTTACCACGTTACCATGGCAACGCACGCAGCGGAAGCTCTCAGAAGGAAAAAATAACCCGGTTTTGAAACATTCTTCATTGGTGCCCCGCTCCTATTGGTTTTAACGTGAAGATGGGTAGCCTAAAGCCTTCCTCGATAAATGAGCTATCTAACACCGAAAGTATTTTTCAAATCGGACCGGTAGTTCTTGAGATTAACGCGTTCAACCATACAAACAAACAAGCTCTTCAGCTTTATGTATTAGTATAGATTGTTTCGTTTGAAAATTCACCAACTTTCATGAAAATACTTTTTTTTACATCTAAATATTTGACTTCTTTATACTCGTCTTAAGGCATACTGAGACTGCCCGGTCACTTGAATCAAGAAAAATGATCAGACTTACACAGATCTTCAGAATCGTACATCGACCTGTTTTGATAATTTATAACAATGTCTCGAAACCCCCGGATCTTTCAGGAATGTTCAGCAAAGTCTAATTATGCCCGCAATTCAGTGTTCATTAGATGCACACATTCATATAACGTTCATGAAGCTAATATATATATATATTCATTGACAGAAGTGCGGCTTTAAAAAAAAAGTTATTGAAGATTCCCAATCTTCGTTAATCATATGTAATTTACACTCATAAACTTATAAACAAACGCGCGCGTGCTAAGTTTTTATTTTTATTGTAATTTGTTGTTCATACCTTTGTTAATATTATACTTAGCACTTCATTTATCTATATTTCTATGCTAATATTATAAAGAGGTAAAGTTTGTAAGTTTGTCACGTTGTAGGGGGTAATCCCAGGAACTACTGGTCCAATTTGAAAATTTTTCAGTGTGATATAGCTCATTTATCGAGGAAGACCACAGGGCTATATCACGCTAAGACCAATAGGAGCGGAGCACCAATGAAGAATGTTTCAAAATCGGGGTTTTTTCCTTCTTGAGAGCTTCCGCTGCGTGTTAGCGTTAGCCCAAAGTAACTATTCCACGTGGACGAAGTCGCGGGCAGAGGCTAGTAGTTTATATATAGTTAGGGATGCAAAGTACGGACTTTATATTCTGTGATTAAAATATTTTCTGGCTAAACCAATATATTGATAATGTGTATAGAATTAACGGCTGTTGGTTGCATCCGCTCTTATGGTCGAAGAGCAAAATGTACATCACATATAATAAACTCACAGACTCTATAGACGTGTATCCATCCCATATTAATATATAAATGCCTTGTATTCGCTCGCATGTCGTACTCAACTTTCCTTAAATGCAGGTTTGCAAAATCGATTCCTAAGCAAGTCAGGCGATGTCCCACGAGACCACATCCGGACGATCAATCTCCATAGGGGCATAGAACTTCTTTCGATATAAAGGTACATCAAGTTCCTCACAACAAACTTCAAGAATGCTACCAATCATCCCAACTCGTTAGTGGTATCCGCCGTGAAATACACCTTCCAGTCCAGCGCCAGCGTTCTAAAAGGCAATAAAAAATATCTTCACTACTCCTCCTAACAAAATTACGGCAGCGAACTATTGATACCACTTCAATTCTCCGTCAGAGCGTGCTCGTGCCTTTCCGCGTGTAGCCATAGATGACGCCGCCGTGGTCTGGTGGTTAATTTCGTTCTCGCACACCTGCCGCAGCTGATAATCAGGTTTAAAAAAATAAATACGTAGACTATACTCAGCCAAAATAGCAACTAACGCAAACGTGACTGAATGTCTGAATCTCGGTTCTGGCTATTCCCGTGTCTTCAATTTCGCAAATTAAATCTAAATAATTATGCACTCGAGCAAACTAACTATACATATATTATGGCGTTACATTTCAAAATGAGCGAAATCTAATTTTAGCTGTTTGTACATGTGAAATATATATATCACAAAAAATAAACTAAAAACCTTATTAAGTCTTATGGATGGCAAAATCTGAACTTCATTCTCAGTGTATAAGAACTGGAAATTAAAAAAAAATTAAACATGTTATATTAACGATTAAAATTGGATTTAGCTCATTTTGATAGGTATCGACTCATATATTGAATAAATGTTGCTATATAAGAAAATTATTAGAAGACAATATGGTATTTTCCTTTAGTAATGACAACTTCATTTCGATACAGGATAATTATCAGCTGAATACTGTTCGTTCAAATCAAACAAATGTAATATGAATATCATACTTATGACGTGGCTAGCGAGATCACTGGTGGGATAAGAATCTGTTAGAACACGTCTCGAACCTACTGAAACGAAGAGTGAACGAAGTGTAAAAAAGATAGTATAGGCACAGAAAACACTTTGAAAAATAAAATTATTTCACGTTATCATGAAATTGACGACATAAAATTCTATAGGCAGAAATGTTTATAGAAGTTAAGACCGATATTTTATAACATAATATATAAAGGTCTTGAATGAATTAATTAATTACAACGTTTCCCACAAAATTCCAAGGATAAGTAAAGTTTTCCGCAAACCCTCGGAAAGTACGAAATAAAGTATATTTCAGCAATATATAATTATTAGTGTATACTTGAAAATGAAAACTCTATTAGTGACTCGTTACTAGATCGTTGTTCATTTATAGCTTTGCCATAACCTAACATTGTTTAAAAAACTAATGACGAAATATCCCTGGCTAACGCAGATTTACGTATGTGTGGAATACTGGAGTCATTGATTTTCGTACGAAACTCGACACATTCATAGCACAAATACGTTTTGAAAACCCGGAATTTGTATTTATTTTGGCTATACAATATCCTGTTCAATCGTCTATATAACAATATAGCACTCGTAATAAAAAATACAATTATTCATTTTTCAAGATCGATGTATCGCATAGAATTGAAGCGGATCGCATAGAACTGAAACGGGCCTAAGGAAAGCGTTGTGTAAGCAGCGCGGCGTCACACGCTAATATGTATACATTGCAGAAAAAAACCTTAAGATGACGACACGAAGAATATGTGCCATTTAATTAATTAAATATGAATTATTTTAAACTTTGTTTTTGAATTACTGATTATGAAAAAAAGTTGTAATTGTATTGTCATGTAT
Source organism: Antheraea yamamai (assembly GCA_036509395.1). NCBI lineage: Eukaryota > Metazoa > Arthropoda > Insecta > Lepidoptera > Saturniidae > Antheraea > Antheraea yamamai. The sequence continues at coordinate 10,949,797 of AP028433.1, forward strand.
GTTAATAGTATACCATGTATATTTTCTGATCTTCTGACTATTTAATTGTAATGGTGTGTATATGAGTTATCAAACGCTGTATATGAGTGTTATTTTGAGTTTAAGCAATAATGTTCTTATTACATCGAAAATGTTGTTCGCTTGTGAACCTTTACGGCAATTACATTCCATGAGATCCTATTTGAGAATAATGATTTTAACGCTTCAAAAGTGATATCAAGGACAAAGATCGCGATTGTGCAACAACAAAAATTCACAGTGAGGAATCTGAGATACTGTCTACTTTCATCCGTACCTAAATAATTAAAATCCCATCCCTTAAAAAATTAACTAAACATTGGATGTTGATCATTTCACCGTTGAAAAACGAGTACGTGTGGTAGGTATGGTTCAGAAGGCAAGAAATTGTGTGCAACAGGAATTCCAGAAAAGGAACAATTTGTTTTCGAACTGTTGCCAGGTATAGGCTATACGGGCTCATACAGGTTCATAAGGCTTAGGAACGAGCACGGACAGCACTCAGCTGAGAAAGGGAACATTACAAAGCGCTTGGTCACGTGCGAAATGTTGCTACAATAACAAAAAAGGAAAAGTTGTTTTTATATCGGCTTATAACTGCCTATAAGATATGATATTATGACGGCGCAAACGTAAACTAGCATAGGTGAAGCCAGCTCTAGCTGTACTAAAGCTATGGTGTAATATCCACAACCGTGTATCTCGTACGATAGACCAATAACCTTGACGGAAAATTTTCATTTTATTTTCAAAAATAGTAATTGAACAAACTTGCATTAGTACCAACATGCCATTATGGCTTTATCACGATTTTCCCTTCTTTGAACACTCTATTGTAGGCTCATATCTTTCGAAGTGAAGTACGAATATGTTACAATCGAGTGAGTTATATTCACTTCAAATTTATTTAGACTATCAAAGATCTTTTATTATATTTATTATCACTTGTAAAGTAAAGCTTATTATTACGTATTTGAATATATAGGTACAGCTTTATGTGCGCAGATAAATCTGCTTAGAATTAAATTGTCATCTAGATATAAAGTTTTAATTTCGTGTTTAGTTAGATATATACATAAATAGCATGTTTTTCGTTTAAAATTTTTAAGAAAATCTTTCATTTACTATAGGCTTATGTCCTGCTTACTTGTTTCCTTGGATAAAGACGGTTCTGTGTATATTAAACTATAAAAAAATGGGAAAATGTTTACGGAAAGGGTTATCTAAAATACGCACTAATTGTTAAAACATTGTATATTTATAAGAATAAGAATGTATTAAGATAAATAAACAAAAAATAGGATCATAATGTATACGGAAAGTAAATGAACTGGGCATTAATAAGAACTTTGATTACTACGCTAGGGACATGTTGGGGTAAATAAAATAATGATATTGTTCTTTATCGAAATAACTACTATTTTTACTTATCTACGTAAACAGAATATCTATGAAAGAACTTTACATTCTAAATTATATGTTTTTGTACTCGCTTGTGGCATTATTAACATACTCATAGAAAATCCTTTTATTTGTCGACTAGCCTCTGCCCGCGACTTCGTCCGCGTGGAATAGTTACTTTTGGTTAACACTAACACGCAGCGGAAGCTCTCAAGAGGAAAAAATACCCCGATTTTGAAATATTCTTCATTGGTACTCCGCTCCTATGGGTCTTAGCGTGGTGAGATATAGCCTATAACCTTCCCCGAAGAATGAGCAATATAACACTGAAAGAACTTTTCAAATCGGACCAGTAGTTCCTGAGATTACCCCCTACAACGTCACAACATCACAAACTCACAAACTTTACCTCTTTATAATATTAGTATAGATTTTTCCAGACACAGCAACGCAATAAGTATTTAGCCTTCAAAGATTTTAATGCTCCCCGCTCTCACAATTTTTTCACTAATAGAATCAGTGAAATATCTATTAAAAGGCGAAAGTGCATAGATAATAATAGTCCATACTTCGATTGATTAAATATATTAATCTCATAAATTTTTTTTTTTGTTTTACTTTCACACAAAACGCTAATTTAATATGTAAAGATGTTTAATATAATGTGATGTGACTTGTATCATCATATGACGATATATTAGCACACGGTGGTAATTCTTATGGTAACATCTCGTAGCATACGTGATTCGTTAAATTGTACATTCTATTTTAAGAAAATTAGCGAGCCACGTGCCGTTTACCACGTCTGCCAACTAGGAACTCCCACTACAAGGGTCGAATGAAGAGCGCAAAATACAACGTAATATACTGAAGCGAATGCATTTGTATAACGAATATATCTAAACGTTAAGAAGTGGTTTTATAATATTTTACATGATTTATTAGTAACACTTTCAGACACTTCAAATAAAACATTACGTTATATTAGTTTACTAATGTGGGAAAAGTCTCTTTGGATGTTTTTTTCCGTCGGCCACAAATTTTCATGACCTTACTAAAAATATGCTTAATAAGGTTAATAGTATATAATAAAATATAGTTGAGAGAACTGCAGTTGTCTGGTGCCCTCCCCTCCCCTACCCAACAGTTAGGGTGGAAGGAGGGAGACGGCGCATCGTACTAAAGGGCAACTGCAGATAACGCAGGCAGGACCCAGACAGTCAACGTCCCGATGCAGTCCCGGAGACCGCGACCCGCGCGCCCCCTCACCTCTCGCACGCTCCATTACATCGGGCCAGCGGGAACCCGTATCCGGCGAGCCACCGCACATATCACGGTTTTTGCATCGTTCCCATTGCCAATCCAGTCGGGCTCAAGTCGATTCGTTGAGCTAATGAAAACGATTACGCAGTCGCATACTTGAGACAATGAAACGTTGGATAGCCTTTTTACTCTCATTCCCCTGATTTAATGATAGCCCGAGTCCATTGCACTATATACAATAGCAAATTATGGAATGAGATTAGTACTCTCATTCAAGGTTTTTTCTCTAAAATAAATTGAAAAATAAAATTGTGTTTTAATAAATTATTTCAAAAATGTGTTGTTTATAGTACATAGCTAAACTAAAGTGAAAAGAGAGGGGTAGATTTATCAACCGCATTAATATATTTTGTTTCCCATATGGTAAGCCAACAATGTCCTAGAACCGATTCACTCCGAGTTATAATTATTATTTTCGTAAATTTTACTGGTACGTGACATTTTATTAAATTTTACAATAAATAGCTAATTTACAGAACGCTGATAACTAATTTAAAATAGATGTTTGTGTTTTTCATACTATATAAAAAAAAGTTCATTATAATATAAATTATAAAATATATAAATTATAATAAAATATTTCACTACCTTTTACCGGCGTCTTCATTCGCATTAATGTAGATTTAATCTATCCCTCGGGAACAGCAATTTTTCTGGATGAAAAGTGCCCTATGTCATTTTCTATACCCTTAACAATGTGTATACGAAGTTTCGTGATGATCAGTTGAATAGTTAAGGTGTGAAAGCGTAACAAACAAACTCACATACTTTCGCATTTATAATATTATTAAAATTGTGAAAAATAATGGTGAAATTACTAAAATATTGAACATGTATTTTTTCGAAAGTTTATTATAAACATCTGTTATAAAAGATATAAATATGACATTATAAAAACGTCCGTTCGTCTGTTTCCATCTGGAACTAAATGAAAACAACGTTGTCCCGCCCTGATTATGAAAAAACTTGACAAAATATATAATAAAACGTTTCTCATTAATCACTCTATCCACCGGTGAAAACCGCATGAAAATCCGTTCGGTAGTTTTTGAGTTTATCGCGAACAGACAGACAGACAGACGCGGTAGGGGACTTTGTTTTATACTATGTAATGAAGAGAAAATACATACTAGAAAATACATTTATATTTATTTACAACAATCGCAGTATAAATTTTATCAATATCTATGGCGTCTTAGAGATGTTCTAGTCGTCAATGGTCGATATTCGACCATAATTTATTTTGACATTGAATAAGACCAAAGATAATAATAATTATTTCAGTGGTTTCATAAATTTACTAAAGATAAATTATTTATCAATTAAATATTAATGTCTATTATAAATTTACATATTATTATAAAATTAACCTACAATTTGACCAGTTAAATTCAAAGGGCATGTAAGGTATGGAAAGTAAGTTTGTTAAAAATATTGAATGTAGGTTGAAAAACGGTAATTGGAACGTAAGAGTAAAACGTCATTTTCATTTACATTTGTGTCTATGTTGTGTGTCATTCAAGCCGTAGTGTGAGTTATGTATTTTTTAATTAATTTAATGTATTTGTAATGAATTATATATAAAAAAAATGTCTTTGTGCACTTCTCCATATAAAATTTAACTATGCCAAATTTCACGTTCATCTGTTCGCGCAATTCTCTTAAAAGGGGTACAAAGTTTCCGCTTCACGTATTCACGTAAATATCCAAGCAGAATATGATAACTATGTATTTAGGTACAAGTCTTTATATGTGTCATGTTTGAACTTTGAACATATGAATCATTCTGTATACTTAGATTCAGTGACCTGTGGGCCAGTAGAATGCTAGCCTTCGCAACAGTAAGCGCATATCTGGTTATTCACAAGCTTCTACCACAATAGTCATATCTAGGCAATCGTCCATGTTTTTAAATGATGTAGCGTAAATAATCAATTCCCCACTATACTAAATAAAGATAAAAAAGTAATTTGTAATCAAAACCATTCCGGAGAATAATATTAAAAATAAATGCCATTATATCATATTCAACTAAATAATTTTACCAAAAAGAAACTGTCAGCGATTTCATTTGTCTTAAATACAATAAAAAAATTAATAATAACATAATTCAACATTACTCAGGGAAAACGTAGCATCCTACCAGTGAAAAAGTTTAACATCAGATCAGTTATTTCAGAGATTAACTTCCACAAACAAATAAGTTAATTAAAACACCAGGACTTAGTATTTAAATTTTATAAACACAATATATTAGGTAAATGCACTATTACTCCAGCAAAATTTGAATAAACTGTCAGTTTCTGTTATCGCAAAATTTACGATTTTAAACTAATACTGCATAAATACTATTCAAGGTGTTAAAGTTTATTTTGGTTTTTATATGAGCAATAAATACGAACAGAATATTAAAAACTAGTGGATTTCGTCTGCATTGTTTATTATCTCCATAATGTTTTATGTAGAGACGAAAAAAACTTAAAAAAATTGAAAGCAAAAATATACTTTACTTACAGAATGTCTTTACTCTTTTGTAGTGCTTATAAAAACGTAGCTTCTAAGAACTTTAATAACTTTATATTAAACTAGCTGGCCCGGCAGACGTTGTCCCACCCTGAATAAAAAAATCCTTGACAAATTATATACCAAAATCTTCCCCATGAATCACCCTATCCACTGGTGAAAACCGCATGAAAATCCGTTGAGCAGTTTTTGAGTTTATCGCGAACAGACAGACAGACAGACGCGGTAGGGGACTTTGTTTTATACTATGTAATGATGAAGATATCGTGATAACGTTTTTTTTACATTAGGACTAAGTGTCTATAAAGTAATATTAAAAAAATATATCGCAACCAAACCAGTAGTGTTTACGTGATAAGCGCAGAACCTCAGACATCTGTCATTTTATTTATATATATATATATATATAAAATTTACAGTATTAGAAACTTCAATATTTAAAAAAGTATATATCACAAAAAATACCGTTAAAAACTTTGTAAACAATTGCATCGGTTAACATTGTCGACACAAAATGTGATAAAAAATAGGTATCAAGTTCAGAACAATTACACAAATGTATTTTTATCTACTATTTACCTGATTTCTTGAGATCGGTATCTTAACTCTGTCCTCCCAATATATTCTTGGTAATTTAATGTATGTCCGCAAAAACTTAGATATGCTGGATCTGGTAAGAGACCAGCATAATTTAAATACTAGAAACAGCAACAAATTGGTCATTCCATGTTTCAGGCTCACTAAGTCCAAAAACAGTTTTTTAGGTAATAGTGTTAGCTTTTATAACAAAGTCCCAAAACACATTACCGATTTGCCGGATAGTGAGTTCAAGAACCATGTCAAGCGGGTTTTAATATCTAAAGACTATTATAGGGTGGATCAATATGTGAACGATTGTGACGTCTGGAAATGACGCCCCTCTCTGTGCATCCACTAATAACGAATGCAAATATTTATGTTATTGTGAAAATATATAATATGAAAAGATAAACCAGATCGAGTTTCTTGCCGGTTCTTCTCGATGACTGGATTGTTTTCCGAACCGGTGGTAGCTTTGACGTTCATAAACGCCTTCTCAGGGCTTAAATTGAATAAAGGATATTTTGATTTATACCGAATAAATAACTATAATTGTCTACGACGACATTAACATAAAAATTCAATTTGAAAGTAAACTTAATTTTAAATTAGCAATTGTATTGTAGGGACTGCATTGAAAAACATGCGAAGAGCTCTCGTAATTAATACTCTTTACCCGTATGTACGCTTACAAATATAAACTGGTCTAATTTTATGTATTTTATCTTTTTCGGCGATAACATACGGTCATCGAGTTTAATTGCAGATTTAAGTACACAATAATAAATCATTAAAACTGCGGTGGATAGCGTTTCGTACTCGGGAAAATAAAGAGAAATAGATAATAACGATCGACACATACTATATCTATACATATAATAAGAATGTAAATATGACGTGTCTGTACTTTTCCGATTTTCGTGACAAAAAATTGTTGCAGGTGTCTACGAAAAAATAATAAAATACATTTCAATCATGTTTAGAAATGTCTGTCGGTTTGTATGAACACGCATTATTGCTAAAGTACTGGGTTCACGATAAAACCTCACCAAGAAAATCATAAAGCATATTTTCGAGAATAACTGATTAGTATTTGATTCATTAAAATCGGTTCACTCTATCAAAAGTTATTATAATTTTAATGACGACGCGACTTAACCTCGTAAGGCCTAATGACCTTATATGATGACATAATAGGGTTTTACTTAACAGCCGAAACCTTTATTTATGTATTTTCAATTATCGCCCATTGACCTCACCCGAGGACATATTCAAATTTCGCGCATAAAGTATCAAAACCACGCGAAATCATCCGATGTTTTTGCTTGAAAGCCATTGGCTGATATGGACGCGTTCATTTTGACAGTTGAGTGTGCGAAAGTCAATTCACTGGTTTAAATATTACTCGTGAAGTTATCAAGATGGCGAGGCGATGCAATTTGAGTAAGTTCAATCCTTATTTATTTCTTTGATTGTTTTGACAAAACAATATGTTAAATGCTAATTTAGATGAATAAAAGGATGTAGCATTATTTTCTAATAATATTTTACAAAGAACATTACTTTGAAATGCATAGAATTTTGAAAATATTTTTATGTAATCAGGTGATGACATCGGATATTACTTATAATTTTTACTTCTTTTCATTTGGTATCATGTGATCACATTGGGTTGTTTTGATATTATAGTAAATCAATAGGAATTTTATTTTTTAACTATAATTTTCTTAAATTGACACATCATTTCGTTATTTTAAAGTCAAATGTAACAATTTTGTCTTGTATGTAGTATTTAAGTAGAATATAATGGTTTAAAAACTATAATATCTATTTATTTTCAGATGCGCGCGATATAATTAGCTGCTTGGAGGGCTCTGACGTCGACTTAAACCTCAGCAATGACGATAATCCAGCTTATAGTCCAAAAAAAGAATCTCATGTAACGAGTGAATCAGAATGAGAAGTGAATCAGAATGAGAAAAATGTGACGGATCAGATGAATCCGAATTAGAAAATCCTAACTCAGATATTAGCCACGGGGAAGAATAACAATAGGTCGAGGCAGTGACAGAGGAAGAGGCAGAGTCAGAGGCAAAATAAGGCAGAGTTTGTCGACGTCGCGTCCATCCAGTAGTGGTTCTGAAGGTAATAACGAGTGGGTAGGAAAAGACTTCTACGAGGAGTAATTTGAAATTACAGTGCCCTCTTATATCCCAAACTGTGGAATGTACTAATCGAACGTCAATTGGATTATATGGGCGATCACTGAATTTGGACAAGAAAGGTACAAAAGATATATTTACATAGGTATAACATTTGTAATGGCGACGCTGCACTATCCTTGGCTTTGAATGTACTGGGAGGATAAATGGCGTGAACCCATAAAGTAGATCACATGTAACGAAACAGATTCTCACTTTTAAGGAATTTCATAAAATTAGTATTTGATAATCAATCATATTAAAGATGATATTCGTAATGACAGGTTGTGGAAAATGCGGCCATTAATAGACCGAATTCAGGAAGGTTGCAGACACCAAGAGAAGGAAAAGCGTTTATCCATTGGTGAGATGATTATTCATTTTAAAGGATCATGTGGAATAAAACAATTCTGCCCTTGGAAGCCAAATCTTGTGGTGTTAAAGGCGTTCGTTTTGGCTAATTCTAATGGTCTCGTAACAGATTTTGACATTTACCATGGCGATACAACCTGTCGCAAATTAAAGGATTCTAATTCTTCTTTGGATTAGGTAAAAAAGTCGTGTTGACTTTGGCTGATTCCTTAGTACTGGGCCATAATTTATATTTTGATCGATAATTCACATCATCGAAATGTGTTAAAGAGCTCCTTATCAGAGGAATTAAGTCTACTGATACTATCCAAAAAAATTGAGTCCCTATGCAAAGACTGTAATGCTCGACGACAAAGTATTAACAAAACGTGGTAGGGGTGCGTTCATACAGTTGATATTGCCAATTAATTAATGCCAGAGATTATCAATTAATAATTAAGACTGATTTGTTATCATAAAAGTAAGAAATAAAGCTTTTAAAATATGTAAAAATTTTGTTTCTATTAAATCAGTCTATTTAGAATAGCTGAATCAAGTCCCAATGTGCTCGTATGATCACAAATAAAAAAATTTATACATTAGAATTATGACTCAATGTGATCAAGTGAGAACAAAAAAATACCAGGATTTATGCAATGAAATCTATTGCTTATAATATATTCAATATGTAAAAAAAATATCAAGTGTAGTTATAACTCTATTACATTTTTATTCACTATTTTTGTTCTGGGCTGAAGCTATTAAGACGAGTATGTCCTTATGTGAGGACAATGGGACGTAACATCATTAAGGTAATTTTAACACTGGGCCTTAGGAGGTTAAGTACGAGAGAAAAGTAGATAAGTAAATGGACTTCAGAAGAGACTTCAGAAGATTTTATTAGTCACTGTTTTTGTACATTAGGTTCCACGCGGACGGAGTCGCGGGCACACCTAGTATAAAATAATTAAATTTCATAAAAAATGGAAAAGAAATTACAATATCGATTCAAGTTTGCATATACATGAAAAAAAAGAAAAACTTATAAATCTATGAATTTCAGAAAAAAAGGTGTGAACTGTGATGCGGCTTCTTGGTATAATGTCATTATACTATTGATACGGTAATGACAATGATCAGCTGTCAGCATCAAATTAATATAATTCTAATTAATTAATGATGATGTATATATATTGTTTTTCTTTGTCTATTTTATTGCTTCTCACTCATGCTGGCCCTGATTTTCCTCATAATACATATCCATACAAATGTTATCTTGAAGAAATTGCTTTCAACGATAAGGTCATCCATAAGGTGATTCCTTGAAAGTTTTATGTCTTAAATGAAGTGGCTTGGACAGTATATTAATGCACATGAATGGGTTAGTTTGTGGTGAGCGCCCCGTATATACAATACATATATAAGTTAAATAAGTTGCAATTCGTAGAGCTTAGTCGAGTATTTCTTATAAGATATCTGCAATTTTATCTTTTATATGTAGTATTTCTGTCTACAGGTTAGTAATATAATTTGGACGCTAAGTCTTGTCGTCACGTCGCCATTATATGTAACTTTTATTTATACAGAATGAATATTTGCCGAGAAATCAATAACCTTATATAAAATCATTTTGGGACATCATGTACGTAAAATTGTGCAAGGAAATTTGAAATCACGGAAATCTAAATAGAAAGGTTTCAACAAGCTGAAAAGGAAAAACAGATACCAATTAAGTGCGTTAGAAGGAAACAACATAAACTACAGAAACAAAGTTTGTTTTTTAAATATTGAAAATCTTTGAAATTGGAAATTAAAAACAAAGTATTTTCGACTAATAGCAGAATATTCTATTGAACAAGCTATCAAGCAAGTAGCACAACAGGTGTTTTAATAGGATTATTTTTTTACTAATTGCTTTCGGTTTTATGTTAAAAAAATGTGTAATTAAATTTTCCTATTAATTCTTTACCCGTCTAGTATTCATATTGTGTTTCTCTCATTATGTACTATTGTGATTGCATTATTATTATTCTTCAGTGTTTATTTATTTTTCCCATTATCAATTTTAAAATACTGAAAATTATTCAATAATCTAATTATTAACATGCACCGTGATTTAAAATTCAGCTAATTACATCTCATTAACATTAACATATTAGATTTCAATATTGACTTTTTAAAGTCGCACCTCCTTTTTATGTCGTATCTTATTATTAGAAATGAGATATTTACGTACAAGAAGGTTATAATATGCATTAGCGATTTTATATTTATTGGTTTAGTGAACTGCCGCGACTGGGGCTCGAAGCTACGCGGAGGCTGCGCAGCACGTGTCAAGGTCGCGTCCTCGACCGTGACAGTCTCCCTACCTCGTCGCATCCCGCTGTTAACCCCCGCTGCCGCCTAGATTCTCGGAAATACTTCACAACTAATTCACGTACAAATTATGTGAAATCTCATTTTACGGTCCGTAATGCCATACTACATAGGATTTTATATATTTTTTTAATTACGTGTTTTATCTACAGAATTAAATAAAATTGAAATATCTCTTTGTGCTATCAAAATAACAACTTTTTACTAAATTGATATGAAAGTATTATACAGTACTTATTAGAGTGTGCCAAATGAATTAGACTATTTTTTTTAAACTTTATACTCTGAAAAATAGGTTGACACCTCAAAAAAATTATTAATGATGATATAAGAAAAAAGAAATCTGCCTGAAAATAATCAAACTTCGACCTTCAATAACTTTTAACGGTTTACAAAAAAAATATTAACAGACTTTTTTGTAGTAAATTGAATTTCCTATAAATATATGAGACGATATATTTTTTTCAAATAGTGAATACCGAGATATGAATTTTCCTTTCTAATAATAAGGAAAAAATAAAAAACTGAGAGGTGGAAAACTTTCCTATTAAAATTAAGAGCACTCGGAGAGAATTTTTTTGAGGTCTACCAGCCTATTCTTCTGAGTATAAAGTAAAAAAAATAGTCGATTTTTTTGGCCCACCCTTGTACTAATAACAAACAATTTTTAAAATGGTTGTTTATCGATCTGCTTGTTCCGGTTAATAATTTTGACAGAACGTTGGGTATATGATGTGGTAGTGTGTAATCGAAAGTGGATCTATTCGATTATCTACTATTATTCCTATAGAACTTGGAATCGATACAATAATTTATTTTTTTAATTTTACTGAGATGAAATATTAGCACAAGTTCAGTTTACAAGCTACAATTAGCCGTTTTCGAAGTCGATTGTATTTTTTTAAATATTGACTCGATGGAATCGTGGGCGGGCATCGTTACGTTAGATTCAGCTTTAAGTCCCTACAATGGGCCTGATACTTTGGTATAGAAAAATATCGTATTGTATCGTATTTTCTAATGCATACTGGTTAAAGTCGACCGCAAAATAAACAATAAAAAACTATCAAAAGAAATCGTTAATACAATTTTTAACGTCTTATATAACGAAATTACATTATTTATTAAATGGAAAATATATCAAGCTCGTGTTTACTTCTTGATTGAAACCTTGTTTTTATTAAAAATAGTTTATGTATATAACGTACACGCTTACACACAATTGAAAATGACTTTATATTAAAATATCTTTTAAAAAATAATCTTAATCAATTTTGTTTCTTACGAGTAACTGTTAGGCATAATTGATTAGGAATTACTTTTTCATGAATTAGAGATAGGAAAGGGATAACTGTGTAATTGTTTTTAAGTTGTTCAGAATTAGTTTGTAGCTATGTACATACTCTCAAAATTATGTTCTGACGTTAATAAAAATTAATAGTTTTATAAGTATTTCGGTAAACATACTTTTACGTAATCAACACAAGTATATATGCTTTTTGCCAATGTACTTAGAATATGAATAACCATTATTATGAAGTTGTACCTTAGTCGCAATATTGAATTCAGTTATTCAAAGAAAATTACAAATACATATTAATTAAATTATACTTATATATATCATTGCTCACATTTAAATATATTTTATTTATAGTTTTGCTGCCTAGCGACGATCTCGCCTAATGATAAGTGACCACGTTGTCTAAGACGGTAACATGCTAAGCCTAGAGTGAGACTGTTTTTTTTTTCGAACTGACTACGCTATTGACCTAGCAAGGTCTTAACAGCTTCACCGGACTATAGAGAGAGACTGGCTCTTAACTGCGGCAACCGGAACACACTCACAGGTGCTTCGCGACCGATTTTCAATATGACTGTGAATTTTTATTTTAATATTTTATTTATATATTGAAGCTCAGCGTTCCACAACTAAGTATTTAAATACACGTGAAATACTTTCTATTACTCAAATGTAGGAACCTCTATACTTTTCATTATTATCAAAAAAGGAACTTCCTTTATTTTTTACTCTCTCTAGGATTTTAACGCTTGAGCACAATTTCACCTGAAGTTAGTGACGATGGAGGCTAAAGTAACATCTTTCAGAGAACTGACTCTCAAGTATAGCTACCGGAATATACATACTGTTGTTTGGATACACATTTTTAATACGAAGTAGTTGGCGGGCCATTAGAAAAAACGATAACACCATGCTATCTATGGCTTCATCACGTTTTTCTTCAGCGAAAGCTCAAGTGGTGTCCGAAAATGCTACCATTATGCCATCATTCTGGAACCCTATTTCACAACAGAACTAGTAAAATAATGACTCGCGGAATCAATATTCTATTATAATTAATCCGTTATTCCTTCTTTTGTGTTTCTTGTCAAATATCGAGAAATATTGTTTTTCTCCCTCGGGCTTAAAAAAGTATCCTCTTTAATAACGATAATCGATTCCATCTGATAAGCTTTATTTTGGTCAAATCAAGATTGTGTTTTTTTACTTTATGACATTCATCTGAAACAAACAAGTATAATTATTATTTCCTGTTACATAATCGTCGACTACAGCGTACGTAAAATTATCTGTAATGTCAAGTAAGCATTGCGCGATTACTATGTTGTACCTTGCAGATATTAACAGTAACTCACTGTGTTGCACGTAGAAGTAGTAATAGCCATTATTTATTTCTGATTGTATTATTATAATGAATATCGCAGAAAAAAAAATACAGCAACCGATAATAATATTTCACAGTTATTTATGAAAATTGATAGCATATTTGATTAAGCAATCCAACTGAAATTAAAAAGAACAAAGTTATATCTGTAATTATCATACAAATTAAAATGGAAGCAAACAACAAGTTGTTCGAATAGGTAATTAAGTACCCGTAACTGTGATATAGGCCTATTCGGTAAAGAGAACGCCCACACTATGCCATACACGTGTCGTATTGAGGTCACGCAGCGGTGAAGGTCTCGGGTCCCGGACCAACCTTCTCTGAAAATAAGAGCCTTCGGATGTTGACCCCGAAGGAAATCTTCCAGGGCATCTGACCTTGACCTTTACTCGCGCACGCGCCTTATTATTTCTTTAGTACCCTGACCCTGTTATAAAAGGATCTTATCCACTCTTCTATAATACAATATTAGAGAATGTAATTTGAAACATAACCATAGTGTTATATTTAGTATTTATTTGACGTCATCTGCAAACCTTTTATCGAATGTGAGACTTCAAATAATTATGACGAATAGGACAATACGTGTAACATTTATGTATTACTAGGGGATTCTCACCCGCTTCATTGGGTAAATAAAATAGAAAGGGAGTCTGTCAAATCAAAAAAATAAGCCTGCTAGAACTAACTACGGAAAAATCCGATCAAATTGTCATAGTCATGAAGATACGTTCAAATGTTTTTACGTGATTGAGTCTTAAAGGAACTATATTATACTCTATATACACATTATAAATAAATAGATTAAATAGACCTTAGACAAATAAGATATATGTCCTTATTTTCTTAACATTCAAGATCTAGAAAAGGAACTATGTAACTATTTATCTATATTGAACTTAAACTTGAGTAATTATCCACACTAATTCATGATTCTAGATTTCCTTTAAATAATGCAGTACATTTTATACTAGTTGGTACTCGCGACATCGTTTTCGTAATGGTTTTTTATTTCATGAAAATATTTGCTTTATCAAGTTTATTGATGACCTGTCTTTTATTTGCTAATTTTAATTTTGTTATTAGTACTTAACCTTTGTAACCCTTTTACCGATTTTAGATTATCAGTACAGTTTAACTTCTATAGAAAAGATATAATGATACTAGATAATACCTTGAAAGTTTTACATCTGCCAGCAAAAGTCTCACCAAAGCTGGTTCAGTCGTTATAGAGATATTAGCTCGGACAAAAAATTAGATTAGTATTAACTCACTATTAAAACATAATATGTGTTAATATAGACTAGATTCTGGTTATGCATATTAAATTTATTTTAAACTTTGGGCCGTTATTACCGATATTTCTTTAAGGAAAAGCTAATTTTATAACTCTATAAGCTTACACAGAAAGAACTAAGTATACTAATATTACAATTTAGTGGCATGAAGTGACACCTAGCGGATATTTACACGTACCAATAAAAGATTTTTCCAATAGTTATATCTAAAACCAAGAGATGGCGCTTAAAACCCTTATAAAAATGTAACAGCAAGAAGCTAATTGAAAAAATACAGAAATTAATTATTTGTATACTCCTCTTTTTAACTGTATTGGAAAAAATAATTTTAGTATTAAATATTATTGTACAAAAACAGCATCCATCAACATGAGACTAGAAATCTCCAGCAATAACCGTCGTCATGCCGACCTGCAGTAAATGATTATAGGGGTTTTGAAGAACTATGAGTTCTACTATGAAGTAGTCATTATTAAATTCAGTATTTACCATGCAAATACGACTCCAATTTTGTTTTCATTAATGTTAAAATAAAAATCAGTCTCTCAGCTTAATAACTCACTGCTAAGTACAACACCTTCATTGCAACTATTAGTTTTAATAATTTATTTATTCTTGCCCCATTTATTAAATATTTATAATAGTGGTGTTACAAATATTCACATATTTTTTGACATTCGCATTCGCAAAAAAAAGTGCAAATATGGTTATTAATTATTATATACAAATTTCTTCTGTACGTGTGTGTAACTAAACTCCTCCTAAACGGCTGGACCGATTTTGATGAAATTTCGTGTGAATGTTCCAGTGAATCCGAGAATGGTTTAGATTCACAACTGGACCCGGTAGGTGGCGCTGCGTTTGATTTCTAGGATTTTTTTTTATTATCAAGGCAGGACAACGTCTGCCGGTCCCGCTGGTATGATTTATAAAAATTGTAGAATTACTATTAAATTATAAGATATTAAAACAGTAAAGATATGTAATATCTTTTATTCTCTCTTCACTATTTACCTATACATAATATAATCTATACATATAATAAGAATGTAGATCTAACGTGTCTGTACTTTTTCAATTTTCGAGAAAAAATTGTTGCCGGTGTCTAGGAATAAGTAATATAAGACATTTCAATCATTTTTAGAAATGTCTGTCTGTCTATTTGTATGAACACGCATCACTGCTAAAGTACTGCGATCACAATAAAATCTCAAATCACAAATCATATCTTCGGGAGTAACTTAGTCTTTGTTTCATTAAAATCGGTCCACTCTATCAAAAGTTATTGTAATTTGAATGACGGCTCGAGTTAAGTACGAGAGAAGAGTAGTAATCTATACTAATATTACAAGGCTTATTTGTTAGGTTGAACGCCCTAATCTCAGGCACAATTGGTCCGATTTGAAAAATTCTTTCAGTGTTAGAGAAATCATTTATCGAGGAAGGAAGGAACACTACATATCATCACGTTAAGACCCATAGGAGCGCAGCACTAATGAAGAATGTTTCAAATTTTATTTCGTTTTAAGAGCTTCCGCTGCGTGTTAGTTAGCCCAAAGTAACTATCTCACGCGGACGAAGTCGCGGACAGAAGCTAGTCTCTTAATATAATAACATCAGATTGAACTTGAAATTCACTATTGAACTATCATCGGTTTTGAGCTTCAGATTATATTGAATTGTGATATAGTTTTAGGTAAAATTCTTGGTACAAAATCGGACTGTTTCATAATTTACTCAAAAAATAAGGTGAGAGACGTCTGTTCACAAGAGACTGAGGAAGACTGTTAAATAAGACTGCACCCTTAAAACTCTGTAGCAAATAATGTAATACTGTATTATATATAATATAAATATAATTATTGCAACTATCACATTTTGATTTTTTTTTAAACTTTAATTATGTACAGTCAGCGCCAAACTTTTCGACCGCTCTGAATGTGTGTAGAACGTTTTTTCTTTTTATTTCTATAGTAATCTTTTAATTTTGTTTTGTATTAAATTCTTGACTACGTTTATATGCAAGCCCGAACTTACAACTTACACGTAACTTACTTAAAAAGATTAACGAGGACTGCCCGCACATATCGATATGTCTTAGTGTCTTACTATGCGATATGTGTTTCTAATATTATACAATTATGATATATTCTCAATTCCAATAAACAGCGCCTATTGGATTAAATTCACAAGGGTCAAAGACATTCACAGAGCTTGAGGCACCCCTAAATAACCAATTTTATATTTGAATACGCTCATGTATCGATCGGAGACAACGTGAGGCCAACAATAATGTGATATTATTCGTCATAGATATTGAAAAAAGTTTGTTGCGCTCAATTTTTCTTTAATTTTCCAACAATTACAACGGTTCATTATTTTTTGCGTTTAAATTATTTACAGAACTTGCATTTGCGTTTATATCACTATACAGGTTTACGTAACATTATTTCCACCTTTTTCTAATTGAACTGGATTCGCGTGCCATCTTTTCTAATATAATATAGTTCGGTTTAAACTTCCAAGTACGTTTTTGTTATGTGTAATTAATCACAGACCTTTTTTATACATTAACTTACGTGAACATTGTCGTCGTTGTTTATCATTAATTATAATATTTCTTTACCAACAGCACAAAACAGTTATTTTCGTTTGTTTCGAGGTCTTTTGTAGTGACAATGAGGTATAATTGCCTACAGAGTTATAGTCGTTTCACTTCTAAGTCCAAATATAGAATTCTTTCAGGACTTCCTAATCGTCTTTTATCCTCTAATCGTGGGTAGTAAACTTCACACTACTTTGCTTTGGCGCCGGATATAGTTCGTCAGAACAACTCGTATCCAATGAAAAAAATAACCACAATTGTTTTCTATTATATACACATTTTTAGGAGTTATTTTTACGGACTGGTTACTGTAGCCACTTATGAACATGTCAGGACAGTCTAGCGAGTAGTTCAATCCATTTCCTACCGATATTCCTCTTTTTAGATCTAGGTTTGATACCGATTACTAGAGTCTCAAATGATTTCGTAGCTTTTTTTGTTGCTTTTGCAAGTGATTCTCAGGTCTATATTAGCTGGTTTAGAGAAATATTGTCTGGTCGTAAACCACACAGGGCGATTGCCGTTAAATCAGCCCGCGGGTATCATACAATTTTCTTATTGGCATCTTTCCTTTTCGCTGCGTCCCCGTTATTTGATTTGCAAGTGATCAGTCTCACGTCTTTTTAGAAATGGTACGTGAAGCCCGCGACGAGACATCTATCAGCGAAGTCTATTGGATTTCAAGTAGGAAGGTCAATACTGAACTAGATGTACTCATGTTAGAATGGCACCAAAATTTAGAACACCTCGATTATAGTTTGGCGTCGGAAGAGGCCTTGAGAACTTATTTGGCAAATTAAATGTTTTTACTTTTCTGTGTATTTGATTTTTTTAATGCTCCTCTGTACATTGAAAGCAAAGCGATCTTAGCTCATATGGATATGAACGTGATCGATATGCTTTCATTTAATTCGTTAAATAAATTTTGTATGGGAAAAATATGTTTACATGTTCACTCATTTTGGTTCAGTAGTGTCATTTAAATTATGGAGTTTATACATATTTTATGGATATAAGTTGTAACTACAAAAAGAAGGTGCATATCTGCCTTAATGATTACACATACAAATGATTTTTTATGTTCTGCAATTCTAAAATCACACTACATTTGAAATTATATATTTAATTGTATTTTCTTTTATATAATAAACTCTGAAAAGTGTACCGATTTTCCGATTTTGTCTATATTTATATATAACATTCGATATTACCTGTATTTGTAATAATTCTTCTTCACCGAAACGGCTTGACCGAATTCGATAAATTTTTTGTACTTGTTCACCAGGTTGGTTTTTAACTGTAATTAGAGCCGGTTGAATGTCGCTCTTGTGAAGAACGAGAACTTTTTTTATATTCCCTTTTCTGCCTTCCAGCATCTCTGAATATTTTTTAATACAGTACTTTTTTTTATTCACGACTTATTAAGGTCTGAGGCATGACAACATTTCCTTACCGAGTCTGTTAATTTATATATGACTAGTGGGGCGGGCGGACTTTGCCACCTTTTTTTTTTAACGTAGAGAGAAAATCCATCATGGACTGTCAGGCCCCCGGGGGAGGGCCTGAGCTGAGTCCACCGCCAACTGCGTGCTGGGACGTAGTTGCCGGTGCCTTACGGCGACTTTAACCGACTAAAACTCCACGGGAAACCGTAGGCTGCACTATGGGAGTGTCGCGGGGGAGCGTGAGTAGACCTAGACGTAGTAGTAGCGGACGTTGCCACCTACCGGGTCTAATTGTGAAACCATTCTCGGATCCACTGGAACACGTACACAAAATTTCATCAAAATCGGTCCAACCGTTTTGGAGGAGTTCAGTGACATACACAGGTACAGAGGAAATTTACATATAAGGAAGATAAATCAGGGCACCATTTATACTGCCTGGGCATAATAATCATATTCTAGTCAATACTATTCTAGATAAGTCATGGATTACTCATTTAAACTTAATTATTTATCACATTTATGAAGCGATGATAACTTAGTTGATGGCGTGTTCGAATCCATACTTAGTCGGTGCTTCCGGTGAAGGTAAACATCGTGATGCATCCAATGCATGTTGGTAGAGGTTTTTCTGTCCGCCTGGTTAACTACCACCCATACGTTGAAAATCTGTCGCCAAGCACTTTTTTTTTATTGTAGCTCGGCAAAATGACTGTACTGTGCCTGATGGTAAGCACAGTACAATCCGAATACAATGGTGACCACCGAGAGACATACTATCCATCGCCGGTTGCCACTGTCATGCCGGCCTGCGTAGGTATCTCTTCACGTTGCGCTTGAAGGATCCCATGTCATAGGATGGAGGAAACACACTGGCCGGGAGATTGTTCCACAGTTTAGAACCTGTTAGTGTGTTTCGGCATTCGGCATGCTGCAATTGAGAGCCAGTCCCCTCTAGGCTTGGCGTGTTACCATCTTAGAGTACCTTGTCATTCAACATCAGATGAGTTTGTGAACAAACGCTAATAGATACATAAAAAGTATTAAAAAAACATTTTCAGATTAGTCCATAATCTTGATTGTGCACTACATTGCATAGGTTAAGTTGGAACACTATCTTTATAATACCAAAACAAATTGTCTGTAGAAAATTCACAATTGGCAGTTTCTAGTACGAATAGACATAAACACAAAACTGAGAAAAATAGTAGGTATTAATTGCGTAGCGCGATTGGACTTGTCATTATTCATATTGCCTGTGCAGTGTAAATAATGCTCTAACTGAAAATAACTGTTATACTGTAACTGAAATATGTTATGAACCAAGTGACCTCACTTATAGATAGATACCTATACACTATAATACATTTCCAGTAAACACATGATATTTATCTGACATCAGACCTCTTCAAAGGGATTGAAACACACACTCTTCAAGGCCGGCAACGCAACAGCGATACCCCTGGTATTGCAGTTGTCCATAGGCGACGGTAACCATTTACCATCAGATGGGCCGTCTGCCTGTTTGCTAGCGTTTAGCTTAAAAAAAAAACAAGTGTGGCGACTACAAAATTTACATTTACACACATATAATAATAGGTATTTACCTATGAAATTGCCATTCTGCAGTACTGGCCATTTCAAATCAAAATAATTTTTGTTTGGCTAAGAATTCTAATTTCAAATTAATTTTATTTTAAAAACATGGAATTCTTTTTCCAAAAGTAGTCATGTGTTTATTGATTAGTGTTACATTTTCATCGCATTTCAATCTTTTTTGTCATCATGGATACGTTAAAAATTCGAGTAATTATGGAATAGGAGTACCGTCGTAGCAGCAACGCGGCACAAGCGGCACGCAACATCAACGACGTTTACGGAGCTAACACTACAAACCAACGCACCACCTGTTATTGGTTTGCTCGCTTCCGTTCTGGGAATTTCGACCTGAAAAATGAACCTCGCGGCCGTCCGAAGACTTTAGTCGACAATGACGAATTAAAGGCGATTGTGGAAGCTGATGATACACAATCCACGGCTGAATTTGCAGCAGCTTTCGACGTTAGCGTCAAAACAATATTGGTCCATTTGCATCAAATTGGAAAGGTAAAAAAGCTTGACAAATGGGTGCCCCACGAACTCAACGATCGCCAGCGCGAAGTACGCGTCGAGACGTACCTTGCACTGCTCAACAGACTCACAAATGAAGGAATTTTGAACCGCATTGTTACCTGCGATGAAAAATGGATTCTGTTTGATAACCGCAAGCGCTCAGCAAGTTTGTTTGGATCCTAGTTCAGCACCTAAACAATGCCCTAAACGAAAACTTACCCCTAGAAAAGTGATGGTCACTGTTTTGTGGTCTAGCACCGGTGTGATTCATCACAGCTTCTTACCAAACGGGGTGAGCATTACTGCATATGTGTACTGTGAAGAACTGAACACAATGATGGAGAAGCTGGCACATCTCCAACCAGCATTGGTCAATCGCTCGTCTCCGCTGCTCCTGCACGACAACGCGCGACCTCAGACTGCACAGCAGACGGTCTCCAAGTTGCAAGAACTGGGGTTGGAAGTTCTCCGTCATTCGCCCTACTCACCAGACCTTGTGCCTACAGACTACTACTTTTTCCAGAATTTGGATAACTCCTTGGCGGGAAAAAAATTCAAAACCCGAGAGGCAGTACAAAATGCCTTTGAAGAATTTGTTGCCTCCCGTCCAGCTGATTTCTTTAAGAAGGGTATCAATAAACTACCACTGAGTTGGCAAAGATGCATTGATTGCATGGGTGATTACTTCGATTAATACAAATAAAAATACTTGAAAAAAAATCGTTTAAATTTTTTCATACAAAACGGCAATTTCATAGGTAAAGACCTAATATTCAAATTAAAGTTAGTATATTTTTATAAGATATTACGTAATATAATTATAATAATAGCATTTTTAATTTACGAAGAGTAAAAAATAAATGAAAATAAACAGTAATACATAAAGTGTTTTAACAATAAAAATTAGAGTTAAGTAACTTAAAGGCTTAAAGATTGTAGACATTATTACCATAAATAACGCTTTTCCTTATTCTTACACTTTCCTTTAAACATAAAACCTTATACCTTACTTGCATAAGTACCGCTGAGAACAGTGGGCAGGCAAGCGCAAGTAGCAGTACAGGGGGAACTGACATTAATCCTTTCTGTAGTTCATTCGCCGTCTGGCCTCACCCCTGTAGTCGACCCACGCCACCCTAACCACCAACCCGACTTGCACGCCTGCCATACTGCAAGTCAACACTATTATCTACCATTTCTCGATAGATACAAGACTCACAATCATTACACGTTACAAATAAATATCATGCGCCATTAAGTAATAAATAGATTTCATACTTATTAGTAACATTATGGAAATTCTGTAATTATATATTGTTTTTGGAAAGCAAAATAATTAACAAAATAACAGTCATGGTAACTAAAGTATCTCTCAACCCTTCCTCTCTGCGAGTCCTGAAACGTGGTATAGAGTGGTAAGGCTGATTAAAAAAAATACATTCAGTTTATCAATTTCATCTTTTCACGTATGTTTTAAATCCACTTTTACTTTTTTTAAATACACTATTTTAGACTAGCGGGCCCGGCAGACGTTGTCCCGCCCTGATTATAAAAAAATCCTTGACAAATTATATACCATATGTATATAAACGTTCCTCATGAATCACTTTATCTACTGGTGAAAATCGCTTGAAAATCCATTCAGTAGTTTTTGAATTTGTCGCGAACAGAGAGACAGACAGACGTGGTAGGGGACTTTGTTTTATACTATGTAATGATGATTAGCTCACAGTTCCAAAAATCCGAATTTATCTTACATTCATATGTACATATAAAAACATACTACGCCCATTTTATTTTAAAAGAAGCCAAACTTAATAAATAATAGGTCTTTACCTATGAAATTGCCGTTCTGCAGTACTGGCCATTTCAAATCAAAATAATTTTTGTTTGGCTAAGAATTCTAATTTCAAATTAATTTTATTTTAAAAGCATGGAATTCTTTTTCCAAAAGTAGTCATTTGTTTATTGATTAGTGTTACATTTTCATCGCATTTCAATCTTTTTTGTCATCATGGATACGTTAAAAATTCGAGTAATTATGGAATATGAGTACCGTCGTACAGCAACGCGGCACAAGCGGCACGCAACATCAACGACGTTTACGGAGCTAACACTACAAACCAACGCACCACCGGTTATTGGTTTTCTCGCTTCCGTTCTGGGAATTTCGACCTGAAAAATGAACCTCGCGGTCGTCTGAAGACTTTGGTTGACAATGACAAATTAAAGGCGATTGCGGAAGCTGATGATACACAATCTACGGCTGAATTAGCAGCAGCTTTCGACGGTGGCGTCAAAACAATATTGGTCCATTTCCGTCAAATTGGCAAGGTAAAAAAGCTTGACAAATGGGTGCCCCACGAACTCAATGATCGCCAGCGCGAAGTACGCGTCGAGACGTGCCTTGCACTGCTCAACAGACACACAAATGAAGGAATTTTGAACCGCATTGTTACCTGCTATGAAAAATGGATTCTGTTTGATAACCGCAAGCGCTCAGCAAGTTGGTTGGATCCTGGTTCAGCATCTAAACAATGCACTAAACGAAAACTTACCCCTAGAAAAGTGATGGTCACTGTTTGGTGGTCTAGCGCCGGTGTGATTCATCACAGCTTCTTACCAAACGGGGTGAGCATTACTGCAGATGTGTACTGTGAAGAACTGAACACAATGATGTAGATGCTGGCACATCTCCAACCAGCATTGGTCAATCGCTCGTCCCCGCTGCTCCTGCACGACAACGCGTGACCTCATACTGTACAGCAGACGGTCTCCAAGTTGCAAGAACTGGGGTTGGAAGTTCTCTGTCATCCGCCCTACTCACCAGACCTTGCGCCTACAGACTACTACTTTTTCCAGAATTTGGATAACTCCTTGGCGGGAAAATTTTCAATACCCGAGAGGCAGTACAAAATGCCTTTGAAGAATTTGTTGCCTCCCGTCCAGCTGATTTCTTTAAGAAGGGCATCAATAAACTGCCACTGCGTTGGCAAAGATGCATTGATTGCATGGGTGATTACTTCGATTAATACAAATAAAAAATACATGAAAAAAATTTGTTTAAATTTTTTCATACAAAACGGCAATTTCATAGGTAAAGACCTAATACATAGTACACGTGTCTCGCAACAAAAGCATCTTCCTTGGCATAAACAAAATGTATTATTCCAACAAACAAAAAATGAAAACAAATGTAGTTATGCTAAATATAACTTAGATTTCTTCAATTTACTGTGTATGTTTATATGACACAGTTTTATTAAAAACAAACTCAGATGTACACAAGATGATTGGTAGAGACAGAGATAGTTCGACCGGTTACACTTCTTCAGTCTTATTAAATGGCATACGTTGAGAGATTCACACAGTTTGTAATTAGGACGTGGACATAAATGACTGGAGTTGAAATTGATTTCTTATAGTATAACATTTTCAAGATGATTTATTTATTTATTACTTAACTCAGAACCTCAACTGGGAAACAGCTATATTGAAATATATAGTCTGTTCTATTTTTTCTTTATTTGTCATTTTAATTTAGAGATTTAATTTTATTCAATATTTCCTCTTATTTTATACCTGCTGTGTTCATCTATAGTAAGAACCGTATGTAATCAAATAAATCGTAGATATTTATTTTTTTAAATACTATCGGACTAACTACTGTTAATAAAAAACATTATAAAGTTGAACAAGTTTAATAGAATGTCGATAATCCAAATCATAAGAACTGACACAAAATATAAATAAGAGTTGTTGAGGTATGTATGGTACACATATATGTTTCAATAACTCATATAAGTATGAATATGTAGCTTATCTTAGGTTAGCTCAGATAGGTCGCGAATTGCATGAGTCAGGCAACAGCCCCAGCCGAGGTGTGCAGTGCACCCTTGAGCTAGTTGTCAAATAAAATCGCTTGAGTGTCTAAAGCGCTCGCCTTAGTATTCCGGTGAGGCTGTTAAAACCTTGCTAGGCCAATAGCGTAATCAGTTCGAAAAAAAAAACAACATAGTATACTATACACATAGAGAACTTGTTACGGCGTAGCAGCTTGTATCGGCTGAAATATCTGAGAAAAACAGATTATGTTACAATATGAAATGTCTGATTATTCATTAATCATTATGCAAAATTTAGGATCTCAAAATCACGAGCAGTAACCTCATAAAATCGAGCTAACGTCAACATTCGTAATTGGGACCGCAGAGTACCATATATGTTGCGATAACGTATGATTAGACGATTCTAACCATACATTTACGTTTTCATAAATAAATCACGATTTAGAACAGTATAGTACTATTTAAAAAATTTCATAACAAAATTTTGTATCTAAAAACCGAACTAATATAACCGCGAGTATAAACGGAGCCTTACGTTCTGATAAAAATAGTCTAAGATGAACCTTCTGGGATATCTACATACAGTTGCTTTTAAATCATTATTGAAGTGAAACTTCTTTATCGACGTAGGGAAGAATTTTAGAACATGTAAAAACGTATGTAACGTTTTTCGGTTACGCGCCATCTTAATTTCTGTACATTTTTCCGTTACGCGCCATGTTTATTTCTAAAGGTGCGCTCACAATGATCAGATTCCGTTTTTTTTTTTCTGTAAAGCTTGTAAAGTTGTAGATATAGTAGATCATTTTTCGAAAAATGATGTCATAAAGAAGTTTCACTTCTTACGTGTGTACACTGATACACGCACGTATTTTTTATTTACTTCTATACGCTTTAGGTGCAACACAATTATTGATATATAATAATTATATGCCCATAATTATTAAATAAATAAAATATATATTCTTCTTCTTAATTGGCGACAAAGCTCTTTATTGAAGATAATTACTCGCATTAACAAGTGAATGATTATTACATGTCTTTTCATGTTTCAACAAGGTAGTGGCTCTCTTGTTAGAAATTTCCCGCCACTTTTGTGACATCTCAGAATTCATGCTGTTACTTATTGTTCATCCCCTTTATTTTTCTACAATAATATATTATATAAGAAACTACAATATTACATAATACAGCACCAAACAACGCAAGATTACGAATAAAAACCATTACATGACAGATTAAGATCCCGACAAAATATGATTTAATTTATTCTGTTCCATTTATCGGTGTACATAGTTGTAATATCCTATAGTCCTCACCAGACTTTTTGACCACACTGAATATCGTTGCGCAGAAGACAGCATATGTATAAAAAAATATTATAGCACATGTGTAATTAATCTCGAGACGAAATATATAAATAATATCAAGACGAAATATATAAATAATATCTAGACTACTTTAGGATAAATAAATGGGTATTTTAAAATCCTATCGTAGTATTTAAACTGTGTTTTCTAATAAACTCTTTACTATATGAAACGACATAGTATCCTCTTAGTAATCTGTGACTACACGCAGACCGAAATTACGAAGCTTATATTCAGGGCATTCAAAAAGATTGACGAGGACTGTAACTCTATATCATTATGGTTTTGTATTTTTGTTAAAAATATTATCGTTTACAGTACAAAATGAGAACGTCACACCAAAATATTTCAAGTCAAGGATCTCCGGTTGCTGTACTTCGTTATAATATGGTTCTTTTTAACAATGTTGTATAGGATGATTACGATTGATTTTGGATAATTCTATTTAGAGCTTCGAATTTTGTTTTTTTTAAATCGGCAACACTAAACTCTTACTGTCATATCTGACTTATGACAAGTCCATCGACAGCAAATTTATGAGATTTTCGTAGTGTAATTGTACATGTTTATACTCAAAATAATATAAAATATGCCGAAAAATAAAGGAAAAGGTGGTAAAAATAGAAGGAGAGGAAAAAATGAGAACGAAACAGAAAAGCGTGAGTTAGTATTCAAAGAGGACGGTCAAGAGTACGCCCAAGTCACAAAAATGCTCGGTAATGGCCGCCTGGAGGCCATGTGCTTTGATGGCATAAAACGTTTGTGTCATATACGTGGAAAACTTCGGAAAAAAGTTTGGATAAATCAAGGGGATATCATACTAATAGGTTTACGAGATTACCAAGATGCAAAAGCTGATGTTATATTAAAGTACACACCAGACGAGGCAAGGAATCTGAAGACGTATGGAGAATTCCCAGAGACAGTACGCATCAACGAGACAGTTGTCTATTCAGTTGATGGACTGGATGAAGACATCGAGTTTGGAGATGAAGTTAGTTCAGATGATGAAGCTGATGCAGTCGATGCTATCTAATTTACGTTATACATTAGCTCTATTTATACTGTCCACAGCTGTAAGTGTCTGTAAATTTATTTTCTGTTATGAATACACATGATTTGTGATTTTGTAAATTAAATCTGAGTTATAAAACATTTCAATATAAATTGTTGAGTTATTAATTATCTCTTACATATTGTATAAAGTATTGGTTAATAATTATTTTTCATTTTAATCATAAATATTATCAGTTATTAATGTACGACATTCCTTAAATGTATTACTCCTTATAAAAACACGAAAAGGGGAATGTAAATAAATTAAAGAATAATACCAACTACAAAATCTTATATTATTTATCCATTGTCCTAGTTGTTAATGTTAAATAGAACATATACATGTATAATCAACGCCCTTGATTATCATGACAACATTTAGAATAGATAAATAATTAATAATCTCCAATTGATTGCCAAGTTTTGTACTATTTGTAAACTGAAACATATGAGACTTGGACTCGATTTGGAGAAGTAGCACTTAATATAAATAGTGATAATGAGTAAAAAGTATGTGAGATTATGTGTTAAATTTAGTATTTTAAAATGTTTGGACATAATCAATGTTCACTTTTGAATCAAGGCAGCTCAATAAATTTGCAATACAATCAACTTTCTATTAAAATATTTTTTGCATAAGTTCCTTGTGTATCTCAAGTTTTAAAACTTTGATATTAAAATTTATCTAATGAACAACCTGATGACCTTAATATGAACTTGTTATTTTCAGGTAATTTATTACTCACAATTTTTTTCTGACTTCAAAAAAAGGAAAGTTTTCTGTTTCTCTAGTAACCTACATAACATACAGCATGTGTAAAATCTGACGTACATTTGCTTCACCAAAATAAGTTCTGTGTAATTTGATATTAATATTAATTCACAACTAAAAGAAACAGTTTAAGATAAAGATATCTTCCAAGACTACTACAAGTTTTGTACAATGCATTGTTCGTATTTAAACAAGTTGGTATGTAAAGAAACTAGTCTTTTCTATTGTATCTGAAAAGTGACATACTCCTCTTTATTGTTTTTTTCTGACACAGCAACAATAATATAATTTAAATATATATGGAGTATTAACATATTATATTAATATATAAATTCTGTTTATTCATGATCTCTAATGAAGTTTTTTTTTAGTTTATTTTTTTTAATAATATGATGCAAAAAGGCAGTCCAATTTTAACTTACAATATAAACCACCTGGAAATAACAGTTAATATTACACAATGAGGTTGTGAATTACATAATTTTTCTTTAACTACATTCATTTAATTTTGGTCTATATTAAGCTATTTTGTGTATAATATGTAATTCTGGATTTAATAAAATATAACTAATACATAAATATTGAATTTGATATTATTTTTATTTTATAGTGAATAGTATAATAAGTTGCGTGTCAACTTCTAAATGACTGGACTGATAAAGATGCATTTTTTTGTGCGTGTTAAAGCGGATTCAAGAAATAAGGTTAGGTCAATAAAGTTTAGATTAGTAATTCGACCCTATTGGTGGCATTGCAATATGTTTCCATGATTTTATTTTCAGGGCAGAAGAACGTCTGCCGAAGCTGCTAGTTCTTATACAAAAATGGTAAATGTTAAAGAATTAATTGCTTATAAAAAACATTGACAATTTTTTTTAATGATTATGACTTAGGTTTTTATCTTAATTATCTCACTAAGAGGATAATAATGTAAGATTTTGATGGACATTTTAATAAAATAAAATATTTAGTAAATGTTAAAGAATTAATTGCTTATAAAAAACATCAACAATTTTTTTAATGATTATGACTTGGGTTTTTATGTTAATTATCTCACTAAGAGGATAATAATGTAAGATTTTGATGGACATTTTAATAAAGTAAAATATTTAGTTGCCAGCAATTAACAATGTCATATATTTGACTATTATTCATGAGTTATAAGCTTACTTTGATGGTAAAGTATAGATACTATTTTATTCAGTTGAGTAAACAATTGTTTTGAAAAAAACCCTGAGAACTTTTCAGATGTAAAATAATGAATGAGGTGTCAAGGAATGACTGTTGTGAACTGAGTCAACAAAAGATCTGAATATAGTATCCTATAGTTGACTGCTCAGTTCACCCTACCAAGAATGTCATGCTACACAGCAACATGTGCATATAGAGATTTTTGTGACAACTGGTTATATGTCTGCACATATAAAACATCAGAGTGATCTTATTATAATGGTTCCATTAACTCATCGTAAGGTATGGAATACCACATACTATAAATTATCATACAACAAGTAACTTTTCTTCAATGACAAATCAGTCTTATTTTACAATTTCTAGCTGCAACATGATGTAAACAGTGCATTAGGAGAAATACTTAATTCATATTGGAAAATACACATCAAATTAGTTAATTTAAATCTCGAGTTAAATATAATCTTTGTAATAAGTATAAATAGTATACATTAAAACTAGTTTGAGGAAAATTATGTATATTTTATAATGAGCCAAAGTGAATTTCTAAAAGCTAATAATTAACAGAATTCGTAGTAACAAAACCAGTTTAGGCCCCTCTCGGCAGCGGCTCAAGCCTAGGTCCGTTCCCTCGGCGTGGAGCCCTTGAGTGCGCTGCTCGCGCGATACAGTGACACAAAATCTTACATCACTGCGACAACATTACACATATCACCTCCACACACGTGCACGCATACACGCTTACACATGCAAGTGGAAGGGTTTTATTTTTATTTTTTCCCTTATCAAACTGAAATAGTTTAGAATATTATCCGATACGAAATATATATAAGAGTTGTTGAGGTATGTATGCTTGGTACACATATATGTTTCAACAACTCATATAGGTATGAATAGTTAGCTTAGCTTAGGTAAGTTCAGATAGGTCGCGAATTACCTGCACCGGATGGCACGCAGGGAGCCGACCGCCGTATGCCATCAGTGTGGCGTTGACCCGGACACCGCGCAGCACACTATCTGAGTGTGCTGCGTGGGAGGAACAGCGTCGCACGTTGGCTGCGGCGGTAGGACAGGATCTCTCGCTGCCGAGCATAGTTGCGGCCATGCTCGGTATGGAACGTTGTGGCCTCCTTCTGCGAGGAGTTCGTCTCGCAGAAGGAGGCGGCTGAGAGGGTCCGTGAACAAGACCCTCAAAGTGGCCGTCTCTGCCAACGGAGGACGGGCAGGAGGAGGCGTCAGTTTGACCGCCTCCTCCCACCGTAACCGGACCAGGGAAGATGGGTCGGGGGGCCCCTCTTCCCATTGCACAGGTTCGACGGACGGAAGAGACGGCCGGTGTGTACACGGCTGTCTCCTAACAAGACGGGCCCGGCGGCGGCGCTTTTGCTGCCGGGCTAACCGCTGGGGCGGCACGATGAAGTCTATAGAGATCTCGTGCCGCCCCAACTATAGCGGAAGACGTACACCATGGGGGTTTAGTCCGTGCGAGTCGGACATAACCCACCCTCTCCCCCGAGAGGGTGGTGTATCCATAAGGGACTTCCCCACGCTAAAAAAAAAAAAACAAAAAAAAAAGATAGGTCGCGAATTGCATGTATCAGGCAACAGCCAAAGCCGAGGTGTGCCGCGCATCCTTGAGCTAGTTGTCAAAATAAAATCGGCTGAGTGCCTTAAGCGCTCGCCTTAGTAGTCCGGTGAAGCTGTTAAGACCTTGCTTGGTCAATAGCGTAGTCAGCTCGAAAAAAAAAATGTTAAGACCTTACTAGGTCAGTAGCATAGTCAGTTCGAGAAAAAAAAGTAACAAATGAAATGTTAATTTTATGATAATAATTAAATAAGGAACAGGACACATGAGAAGGTCAAAAAAGCTTACAACATAAAGGGGAAAAGGTGCAAAATTAATTTTATATAGGTATTTACTTATAATTTCAAACACATGCCTATGAGACTCATTATTAAACATAACATTATTTTAATGACACATCTAAATAAACTTTTTTTTTAATCCAGCTAGATATTTTGGCATATTTTTATACCCTGAAGTATAATTCACCTTACGTTAACAAGTAGCAAGTAGTTTAATATGAGATATAAAAATGCACATTCTTCTAATTTTTTTTTTTTTCGAACTGACTATGCTATTGACCTGGCAAGGTCTTTACAGCTTCACTGGACTACATTTTTACTAATAGGGATATAGTGAGCATATATCTTCTATACATATAATAAGAATGTAAATGTAACGTGTTTGTACTTTATCGATTTTCGTGAAAAAAACTGTTTTGTAGGTGTCTTGGAATAAGTATTAGAATTCATTTCAATCATTTTTAGATATGTATGTCTGTTTATATGAACACGAATCACTGCTAAACTACTGAGTTTACAATAAAACCTTACTAAGAAAATCATAAAGCATATTCTCGGGTGTAACTTAGTCTTTGTTTCATTAAAATCGATCTACTCCATCAAAAGTTATTGTAGTTTTAATGACGACGCGGAGTAAGTACGAGAGAAAATTAGACAAGTAAATGGACTTAATACATTCAAATGACTTTATTGATCACTGTTTTTACATAAACTTCTACCCAGACGAAGTCGCAGGCCAGCTAGTAATAAATAAAATTATTAAATTCCTATGCATATACAATCTTATTTCTATAGAAACAAACAAATAATTAAAAGCTATACCTCCAATTAGACTTTATCCGTGTTATTATTACAAAAAGTTAAATACTTGGTTTAAAAAAGATTCCTACTAAATGCACCGCGCTCACCCGAGGCAAGTTCGCGTTATCCTTTTCGCAAGTCTAACTTAACGTAACCAAAGCGAGACAAAAGAGCAAGATGGCGAACATTTAGCGACCGCGGTGCGTTTGATATGCGACCTTTTTAAGGCCAGGGTTCAATACGTATTTAACTTTTTTGTAATAACACCGATTAAATTTAACTTATGGATCAATTTGTAGGAAGCGGCAGCCTTATCGCGTCGTTACTTAAAGGTTTGTAGGAAAAACATCTGACTCCAATTGTGGAAAGTTAATATACTTAAAATAACTTTTTATTTCGAACTAACTAACCGTCGTTATTGTCCTGAGGGACCTTCACAGTTTTACTGAGCTTTTAGCTTAGGGGCCTGTGGCACTACGGTAAAGTGGCTGAATATCGGCTTTTAGGCTCTTGCCTTCAGTGCAACAACGCCAATCGAACTAAACAAACCATGCGAGCTATGTGAACCATACATGTGTACATTAGTGAGACTCATACGCCTACCTTCATATGTGCCGCACTAACGCTTACATGTATTTTGAATCTGTCAATTTTGATTAAGGCCAAACATCCAAAAAAAGGGTCCCTTATGGAACCCATGTAACTACCGTGTGTTTGTGTGTGTGTGAACTAATAAATGCAGTGTCTCTATATTGTGCTAGTAGCGTACTCGAGATCTTCACTCCGGGGATCGAACTTAGGCTTCAGACGTCAAAGGAGCATTGACCGTCCAGATCGGCGAAATTTTTCCGCTGAGCAAGGACATATATATACGAAAGAAAATAGTACCTACATTTAAAAGAGTTTATAGACAAAAATGTATCGGAAATACATATACAAAGAATATTAAAATAAAAAGCCGCAGAGTTTTTAAATTTCTGCGTTCTCACGCTAAACCAGTGAAGATGACAGCAAAATTAAACAGCTTTATAACTATGTATAACATGTAGTTCTTAAGAAGCGTAATTTGTTAATAACTGCATATTAATATCGTGATAATATTTTTTAGATAAGTGAAACTTCTAATTTGACTTCCAACAAGATCGCGTTAAACGTTTAACGTTACCATGGAGGGGGTATGAAAGCACTGTTGCGTTAAACGTTCAACGCTCCTGGGGAGGGGGAATAGAAAGAGACAGAGTGAGAAAAATAATCAATCATTTCCTATCTTACTTTAGTTATCATAATTCCATTGTAAATGTTATAGATTTGGATATTTCTTCAGTCGAAAATGATAATTAAAAGATGCGATCAATTGTGAATTGTAAGCAATGTTAATAAAGTTTGTGTTAAAGAAACAATATGATTTCACTAAAAATCAATTTCTACCCCTTCCTTTTTTCATTTCCACATTACGAAGTTTCACTTTTTCCGCGCGGAGGGACTTCATGTACTATTTTTTCTCCATGGGGAAATCCCTAACGGATATCCATCCCGCCGGGTAGCAGAGGATAGATATGCCCGAATCGCACGGACTAAAACCCCACGGTTCCTTCTTACACCTTTTGGCCGGAGGAGCAGGAACTGTCTAATCGACACTACGTCTGCTCCTCCGACAGGTGTTGTCCCCTCCTAAGGGGCCCCAACTGCGGCCTAAGAGGTCAAGATGGTAGACTCCTCAAGGAGGAGTGGGTGTTAGACCCCCCCTGACGAACTGTGGAAGTCGCATCGGCCTAATGCACCTCCACCACATGGGCCTGTGCAGTTTAACTGTTGCCTCAACTACGGCGGCCGGAGGTCATCGCCTACCCGTCGCCGCCGCGTGATTCGTCGGCTGCGGGACGAAAGTCTAATTGTTCGCTCCCTCTCCCTCTCCGCAGCCTCCTACGCGAGCATAACTGTCTCGCAGTACGAGTCGACGTACGATCCACCCGACCTGGCTCTCTATCATCTTAAAAACGACAGTCGGGGCCTTTTTTTTTCGTACTGACTACGCTATTGACCTAGCAAGCTCTTAACAGCTTCACCGGACTACGACAGTCGGGGTCTATTGCTCCCTGCTGTTTCGTAATCGATTTAACAACTATCACTTCTACGTCCCTTATAATATTTGACAATGTTCATCTATATACTATTACTTATTTATAGAAATAAAAATGTATAGAAGATAGCAAACATCGAAATGGCCGAAATTCGCGTATATAAGGTTCAAAAATTAAAAGGTTTTTTTAAGAAAGAAATAATTCATATGCATTTGAACAGCTGAACTTAAGTACAATTGTACTGCTTATAGCGAAATAACGAATACGTGTCGGTTAATCAAAACTTCAAAGTCCTATAATTGTCTAAACAGACTTTATACTAGAAAAATATTTTGTATCTTGATCGAGGACATACATAAATTTAATATTATCAAATAATACTAAAATCGAAAATACTATCATCAATGACTTGTCTGCTTCACGTGGATAATCCTATAGGTAAAACAACGGAAAAATTGTCGCTTTCTTCCGTGGGTAAAACGAATCTTTTGAATTCATTCTAGATCCAACTTTCATTTTTTATAGAAATCTCTCGGTGATTCAATAACGGCAACATTTTTATTACTTTTTGTAATGTTGCCAACTTATACGCCGCCATATTGAATTTTGTTGTGCTTCGAAAACATTGTGAGCACGTGGATTATTGGATAAGATTTAGTAAAATTTTGCAGTAATATTATCAATTATCACATATTCGGTATATAATTTTGTTACTTCACTTAAAAGTGGGACAATTTAGCTCGGATATCAGAGTAAGTGCGCATTTATTTTAAGCCGGCTGCTAGATCCACATTTGGATCATGGATGCACTTGCTGGATTGTCTGTTATAGAGCTATGTTGATTTATTTTTCTACGTAAAGGAATGTTGTAAATTGTACTAGTGAATTACCGTAACTGACTTAATTCTGTCAAGATATTGACGTATGTATAATTGCGTAACCTTTCATTTACGATACCACATTTGCTTACGTGTTCCAGTGAAGGTTTCCACATAACACTTGTGACCCTCACCGAACAACATTTATTAGTATTTTACCTTCCGAAAAGATCAATAGCACATGTTTGCCTCGTTATTATTCCCGTCTTACGGATAGCTTATTATATTAATATTCTTATAAACGTAGATATATTGGTATAGCAGTATATTACGTCTAAAAGTAGTGTTACTTGTGTACATATGTGTAAATGCGGGTAGAAAGAACTATAGATGTATATGACATATAAATATTCATAAATTAATTATTTTTTTAAACATTTATTTGTTTTAATCATCAATCCATGTGGTATTGTGAAAGTAAATAAACACGCGGAAAAATAACCTAATTTTTAACAACACAGTCTGTTAATTTATTGTGATAATATTATCAATAAGAATATTGACTTTTACTGTTAAAAATGGAGGTTACAAATGTAAGTATGTCAACTTCTTATCTTAAATATTATCAAATTGGCAGTCTTACTAGATTATTAACATCAAATTTATTGAGGTATCTATAATCATGTAGTCGAGAATATAATATTATATACATTTTTATTTGTTATTTATTAAATTTGTGCTATGAAAATCAAAAACTATAAAGTTGAATAAAAATAAACTCTTAATAAAAAATAACAATAATAACAATTTCTAAATAATCTTACAGTGTGTTTGATAAATTTGTATATTAATAAATAGAATACTTCTGTCATATCTAATTTTTTAACGTTTTTGTTTTAGATTTTTAAAAGTGGCTTTATACAATGGCACCTTGTCGTCAGTTGCTTATGTGGTCAGTACCATCAATAGCAGTGTTATTGGGCATTTTTTGGTTCAAGAAAAAAAGAGAGTACGCCAAGTCTGACCCTGGTGGGAGAGAAAGACTAAAAAACTTGCAGGAAGAATTAGCTGAGGCATTGATCGCTCAAACTGAAGCCAAGAGAATTACACCCTTAGGAAAATCAGAGTGGCCCATAATTAAATCGGCACCAATTGATATTGTACCTAATGGTAGCAACTCCCAGAGATCATCTCCTTTGGAACTAACTGATGAGGAAATTGATATGGAAATTGAGAAAATTATTAGGAAAAAATCAATTGAAAAAGAAAAAAAGATGTCAGCTGGATTTGACAAACAAAACATGATAGTAAGCTCAAGTTCAAGAAAAGCTTCTTTTATAGTACAAGAATTACAGGGTGATTTCTGTGTGCAGGTTAAAGAAAAAATGTCTTCCACAACTAACAATGAGTCACCTAAATTGGATACTAATATAGAACAAGAAAGTCTAATAATAAACTCTAAAGAAACCTTAAATGATTTACAAGTAGCAAACTTTGAAACTGTTAGCACAATAGGCGAACCATCAGCGCCGACAGTGAGTGCTGATGAAGAACATATAGCAATTGACACTGAGGACTTAACTCTAAAAAATAATATAGAAGAAGAGTCAAATGAAAGAGACAACATATTCTCCACGGCTCAGACTAGACGCATATCAGAAAGAGATTCTGCAAACCACAGTCCAGTGGACCCTATGTTAGTTAGTCCATCTATGTGTCACTTCTCAGATAGTCGCAGTGAGGTAATTACTTGCTTACTTAATATTATAAAGTTACATTTCTTCATTGAGTATGTTGGCTAATATTACTTGAAATATGATAAGTTATCTTTTTAAATTTATTGTTTTACTGATAAGTAAATTACAAATTAATTTTTATTTTTCAGGGTTCAAGTGACAGCGGCAAAGGTTGTTCTGAAGCTGCTAGTCCACCACCAGCTAATATGAACATAGCACCATTAGAAACAGAACTTAGAATACATCAATTTGTAATACCACAAAGTTTAGTTGGCTTATTAATAGGCAAACAGGGATCATTCGTAACTCAGATCAAAGCTAAAACAGGTGCAAGTGTTTATGTAAGAAGACATCCTGACTCTCTTAAACAAAAAATTTGTGCAGTTGAAGGTAGGTATCTATATTGAGATTTACAATAAGGGACTTGTGAAGCTAAGACAAATAAAATGATAAAAATTTTTTTCAGGAACTCAGAGTGAAATTGAAGCAGCTCTAGATATGATTAAGGAAAAATTTCCTGAAAAGAAATTCCCCAATTTTTCTTTACAAGAAATTAGTGCTGAATTATATCAAAAATTAGCCCCTCTAGTTCCTGAATTTCTTCAAGTAAGGTGTATTTTATTTTATCTATACTTTATTATATTACAATCAAGGGACAATTATGGGAGCTAAAATCACATTTCTCACTATCCCTAATTATATACAACAAGATAAGTAAATTTCAAAATAAAAACAACCTACTCTAAGTTATATGCGTTTTATATATACAGTGGTGGTCATATAATTAGAAACACTACCAATGGTCCTTGACATTATGTAAGATACTTAACCGCAATCATTTTCATTTTGAAATTAAATGATAAATAGGACAACAATATGTTCAACGATTTATCATTTATCAGAAAAACAATATAAATCTCACTACACAAGTGGAGTTTCAATATTACATCACGGACAAACATTTAAGTCAGTTTTAAGGTATGAACAATAATGGTCATCTAATTAGAAACAACAACAAAAACGTATAAATAACAGTATTTTTTTTAATATCAATAATTAGTATTGTTATTTGCGAAATAGCTACTATCCACAGCCTACCAATAGTTATAATTAATATTTAGTGGGGTATCCCTTATTTCCACATAATAGCATTGCAAGGCATTGATTCAATCAATTTCATACATTTTTCTATGGGGGTTGAATTCCATGCTTCATTTAGCTTGTTTTTACTGGTGTTACATTTGTTTGAGACTTTAGAGATTTTCTATCGGGTTTAAATCCGGACTATTTGCTAGCCAGTCTAAAACTGATATACGCTGTTCACTAAGGAAACATTTGACGCTATTGGCCATATGTTTAGGGTCATTGTCATGCTGAAAGATCCAGGTTACAGGCAAATGATCGTCTGAGTAGGGAATCATTGTGTGCTCTAAGATATTTTTGTATTGCCATTGATCCATTGTACCTTCAATCTTCCGAACGGGTCCAACTCCACATCCGAAAAACATCCCCAAACTTTAATGTTACCGCCACGTGCTTGACTATACTCCTTGTGTATTTATAAATAAAAGCATTGTTTACAGGACGTCTAACATAGCGCCATTCACCATATTTATTTTTGTTTCATCTGAAAATAACACTTTTTCCATTCTCATACTGTCCAATTAACATATTTTTTCGCGAATAATAATCGCTTCTCTCGATGTTGCTTGGTAAGAAGAGAGACTCTTCCAAACAATTTAGCTTCCACTAATCTTCGGCGTATCAGTCTTGACGAGATGTTTCTAGGGTCATCAGGCAAAAAAACTTCATTTTTAATCTGGTTGGAGCCTTTAATTGGGTCTTTTTAGCAACATGAACCATTAGCGTATCTTCTCTGGGAGAGGTTTTTCTTGGCCGGGCCTTTCTAAGAACATTTTCAACAGTTCCATGTGTTTTATAATGATCAATGGCATTAAAAACTTTCTTAACCGAACAATTTAAATGCTCAGCTATTCTTCTGTACACGCCCCTACTTATGATCTATATGTAAATTAACAATTATTTGCCTAGTTTGAACAAAATAAAATTCAGATTACATTTTGCATTGTCGCCAAAATAATAGAAAACGCCAAGAAAGAAATGTTATTCTCCAATTTTAAAAAAAGAAACAGCTATGGATTATTTTTTTAAATGTTTCTAATTAGGCATCCAAGTCTCTGGGAGAAAATGGGTCTTACACATGTAGGAGTGTATTTTCTGTTACTGGAACAACAACAACATGTGTAAGACCCATTTTGTAATTAAAAGTAAGATGTTTTTATATTTTGTGCATTTAATGAGTTTTTTATTTGAGTGGCTATATTATTGCATGATTATTAATTATTGAATGTGTATATTTATTTTTCGAATATTTGTACCTTGAAGTTATACTTTCTTTATTCATAAGAAGTGTTTCTAATTATATAACTACCATTGTATATAAAATGTAGCATCTATAAAATTTGTATTTATCTGATTTATAATTTTAGGCCACAGAAAACATTAGTATTTTTCTGTTGTGTTACTTTGTAAAGCATCATTTACAAAAAATTAGAAAGACCTTTTATTGTTAGTTTCATAATATTTTACAATTGCAATAAATGTTATATATCCATGATGCATATTAATACTAAATGTTTACAATCACATTATGTAATCCATTTCATAAAGTTTGTACCTATATTCTGATGTACCATCAGATCAACTCAGTGTTACCATTAATTATATCATATTATAATCTCATTTTTCACAAATCCAATTCTGTCAAAGGTCATGAACTGGGAATATCAATTATCTAATGTTTCATTGGATGTTTAAAAGAATTTTATAATATATGCTGCATTCAATAATTTTATTTATTACTAGCTGTGACCTTAACTCCGTCGCGTGGAACGTAATGTAAAAAAACAGTGACTAATAAAATCATCTGAATGTGTAAAGTCCATTTACTTATCTACTTTTCTCTCGTACTTACGTCGCGTCGTCATTACAATTACGATAATTTTTAATAGAGTAAACCTATTTTATTTAAACCGAGACTAAACTTTACTCTCATATCTGCTTTATGATTTTCTTGGTGAGGTTTTATCGTGAACGCAGTACCTTAGCAGTGATGCGTGTTGAAACAAACAGACAGACATACATTTCTAAGAAAAAAAGTACTGTTACTGAGGAACAAAAGCTAGTACGATATGATTGACAACTTATTTCATTACAATTTTGTCACACCTTGAATGTATTGTTTAACAACTTTAATTTTATAGTTACAAAGAGTAGATGTGAATATGTGAACACTGTATGCTTATAATGTCAGTTGCAGCTTGTGGAATCGGTCAACAATGACACGATAATGACATGTCTAGTGAGTGCTGGGCATTTCTTCCTGCAGCAGCCATTGCACCCCACATTTCCGTCACTGCACGCGTTGCACCGACTCATGGCTGCCACATACCAAAACCCGGATGTGCCTTCTCTGCCACGCCCCGTGAAAGGTGATTGCCATGTATATAAAACCAGTTATCCTTTATATGTACAAATACCGACCGACTTTTGTTTTTCACAGAACTTAATTAGTTTTTGATATTTACTATTTTCATTTAATCACTTGTGTATTGTCATTATATTATATTACATTTCAAAATGAGCTAAATCCCATTTTGATCATTCTTATAACATATTTCATTTTTTTAAGATTTCCAGTTTTTATACACCGAGAACGAAGTTCAAATTTTGTCGTCCATAAGATTTTTAGTTTTTTTTTTATGATCTACATGTTTTACATGTCAAAAATTTGTAGATCTTGAAAAATCACGTAAAATATTAGGAGGCTAAAATTGAACTTTGAATTTTGGATTTTGAAATGTAAGGACTCATATATTTATGTTATTTTTTGTTGAGAAAACGTTTTTTGGTTGGTGGTCAAAATGTGTCGTGTCGACAGTTTTTTTTTTCAATTTAGTATCAACTATGAGGTTTTCAATTTTTCTCAAACGTGTCCAATTATATCTAATCTATTTTTGAAAGTTTTTTGGGATATGGTTACTGTCTATATAAAAACTTTATAAAAATATTTTATCGAAATCGTTGTGACAGTGCATTAGTATATAACTAGCACTGAAAGAACAAAAGAAAGATATTTTTTCATATTTATACTTTACGACAATTACAAAAATCACTACAAAAATAAATATGCTAGAAACTTACAACAAACTGTATGTGGCACAGTATGAAGTTATTTCAAATTTACAAAAGAAGTATTTGTATCTTTATAAAATACTTGTCCAGATTTTTTTTTTCGTTAAATATTATTAGCCTAAAATACTCTATAACATCTGCTATCAATCAGTAAAAGTCCCGGCAAAAGCGTTCCAACCGATTCAGAAATTAGCGGGTAAAAACTTATTTATTTGTCTAGATTATATGGATTCTACTTTGTTATACGATAATGTATTTATCAAATGAACATTGGGTAATAATATTTATTACAAAACAAGTTTGAATTGATGAATAAATACCTTTAAAGTTTTTTTCCTTTTTAAAATTTCCGATTTTTCACCAATGTGATAATAATATTCCTTTTGACGTTCCTACATTAATGACATGATGGAAATTAATTTTCGATTAATAATGACCCAAGAGGTCTAAATTTAGGTATTCCGAACAACATAAAAGTACGAT
Organism: Antheraea yamamai; assembly: GCA_036509395.1. Taxonomy (NCBI): domain Eukaryota; kingdom Metazoa; phylum Arthropoda; class Insecta; order Lepidoptera; family Saturniidae; genus Antheraea; species Antheraea yamamai. The sequence continues at coordinate 10,990,953 of AP028433.1, forward strand.
ACGATAATTATTAATAAAAAAATATATGTACATTAATAGAAGGATCAATATGCGCTGCCCCAACTGAGAACAACTGGTATAGGGCGCAAGTAATATCTACTTCTGAAGAGAATGACACTTCTGTGGTGAAGCTGGTAGACTTTGGCGGCTACCTCACTGTTGACAATGACCAGCTCAAGCAGATACGATCAGACTTCATGACACTGCCTTTCCAGGCAACAGAAGCTCTTCTGGCATTTGTAAAACCATCGAATAATGGTAAGTATAATAATTAAAATGCTCATTAATAACTGCTGTTTAGTCTTTGCCTCTCCGATAACTTAACATTGTTGGTTAATATTAGGTGATACTGTAATCAAGAGATAAATAATATTATAACTGTAAACACACACATAATTTTGAATATCTGTTTGAATTTAGTATTAGTATTGTAATACAGACAAAAGTGTGTAACCAACACCGAAAAAACCATTTTCAATATAAGTTGTGTCTAAAAAAAAATATTACAAATTAAAAACCCAGTTTCTTTTTGTTATTTAGCTTATCACTCAAATCCCATTTTACACATATTCTCAAGCAAGTGTTAGCTATACTTTTACCCTATATTATACTCTTATTTATAAAAATACTAGCGCGCCCGGCGGACGATGTCCCGCCCTGATAATAAAAAAAACCTTGACAAATTATATACCAAAACGATCCTCATGAATTACTTTATCCACTGGTGAAAACCGCATGAAGATCCGTTCAGTAGTTTTTGAGTTTATCGCGAACAGACAGACAGACAGACGCAGTAGGGGACTTTGTTTTATACTATGTAATGATTAATTACAATATCTTTATTTAATACAGTGGAACCTGTTTAAGTAAAAAAACTCGAACACTTGAAAAAACGTTTTGTTCCGTTAACTTTTAGAACCAAATCTTCAGTTTTTTGAAATTCTTCAACCCTCTATAAGTCGAAATAACCAATGAATACAAGTCATTTCGGTAAATTCATTCCCTCCATAATTTGAAAAAATAAATTGGGCCTCTGTATCTGGAGCATAGCAAAGATTCATTTTGTACACTCTACAAAATCGACCACTTCAATCTAATTACCTTTATAGTTTGTTATAATTTATAAGTTACAACAATGCTCACTCAAAATTAGCAAATTATTTCCTTACAAAAACCAATTAATTCAAAATCCTTGATAGGACCAACTTTTTGGTGTATAATTTGAAATTCAGCTTACAGAAGTTCTACGTTATAAAGTTATCAAGGTTTTAAAATATACGATTTTTATAAAAACTATACATTCAAAGATTTGTGTTTTCTTGACGTGGAGAAGTGGGGTAAACAGTGCAGTGCGTATATTGAAAAGAAAGGAAGTGAACGAATAACGTTATTTACTAGGAATATTCTGAGCAAAGTATATTTTTGAATTATTGATTATTTTTTTTACATTTTCCTTTCGACAAAAAATACATTGTTAAGAAAGTAAACACCGCAGACGAAGTCGTGAATATCAACTAGTATATAATAAAAATGTTTTTTTTTTTTAGCTATAGATAGTGTAAAAATATGAGAAAATCAAACTAATTTAAAGGAAAACATGTTTCTAGACTAAAATATATCGAAGCCGAACACAAATTTTCTATATATTTTAGTAGTTCTTATTTAAATACTATTCAATGTTATCACTGTGGTTTTAAATTATGATCTAAACAATCTCAAATACTAGTGTTTACTAGTTTTAATAAAAATAATAAGGCATATGGTGTTTTTTTTAATAAATCCAATGCATTCATACAATGATATTATAAGTAAAAAGCTGTAGATATGATATTTTGACAAAACAAATAGCGGGATAATGAACACATAAGTAAAGTAATATTGTAACACCACACTGTCTTAGATAAAATGTGGAAGTAAGATGGTATATTCTCATTATCGGTGGTGAAAAAGAAATAGTTATAGGTTGCTTATATACGGGTGGACTTGAAGAGGCAGCCGTCAAAAATAAGCTAGTTGGCCAAGTTGTGCGAAGCGCTTATGACTTATCTATAGCTTAGTTATAATATCTTTACATTTATAGCGATAACATAAATTTTCCAAAATCTCAAACAATCAAATCTCAAATCTTGAGAAAAATCTCATGACATATCGGGGTTACAAAAATCCTCAAAAACACGTCACGCGCGTTTCATGGTTTGTACGAGGCGCCAACATGAACTTTTCATGACGCCCTGCATATTACGATGAAATATTGTTTCCAGCAAATAATATAAATTATAAAATCATGTTTGAAACATTTTTCATGGTGGGGGTCACAGATGCTGTAGCAAAGTAGAGTGCCGGTTACCGGTGGACACCCCATGGCAGTCAACGTGTTAATGGACGCATGTTGAATGAATGTTGTCTTACAGAAGCAGAGTGGAGTGGCGAGGCTCTACGCATAATGGCGGGTCTGACGGCGGGACAGTTGCTACACGCACAGGTCGCCGGGTACGACGAGGCGGGCCTGCCGCTTGTGCACCTCTACCTTACACTACATCCACAGGTAAACATATCCACACACTCCATTTAAAATTCTGACATTGACTTCATCCGCTTGGAATAGTTACTTTGAAGTAACTCTAACACACAGTGGAAGCTCTCAAAAGGAAAAAAAAAACGATTTTGATACATTCTTAATTGGTACTTAGCTCCTATAGGTCTTAGCGTGATGATATGTAGCCTATAAGCCTTACACTATAAATGAGCTATCTAACACTAAAAGAATTTTTCAAATCAGACCAGTAGTTCCTGACATTGACACGTTCATCCAAACAAACAAACCCTTCAGCTTTATAATATTAGTATAGATTTATTACGCTACACACTGTTGTTCTCGAATTATAACATGAACTACTAAAAACTTCAACTAAATCTGTTACCTAGTTTAGAAGAACTAAAGGAACACAGATAGACTCGAAAAGCGACCTTTGTTCTGCGTTTCGATCATTCCGGTTTCCATGGCAACTAGTTGTTGATTTGTCATTGTTTACATACATATGTATCACATTGTTTATATATGTATGTACTGTAAAGAATTACTAATTTTACTCTTTCAAAATTATAATCCTTCATGTGTATATCATTACATAGTACAAAACAATGTCCTCTACCGCGTCTGTCTGTCTGTCTGTTCGCGATAAACTCAAAAACTACTGAACGGATTTTCAAGCGGTTTTCATGAGTGGATAAAGTGATTCATGAGGAACGTTTTGGTATATAATTTGTCAAGGATTTTTTTATAATCAGGGCGGAACAACGTCTGCCGAGACTGCTAGTTAAACATAGTTTTAAATCTATTAATTTGATGTTGGAGTCGATATTGGTTTATACGTCGTATACTTTATCTCCGCACCGAAAAAAGAGTTTTCAGTTCTATTTTCTTTCCCATCTTGAAGTATTAAAGTAAAATTCTATAGAAAGATTTGGATAAATTATACCAATCCATATTATTTGTTATACCGTGAAATTCAAAGAAGTTTTACTCCAACCATGTGTAAAGTTGAAATACACATCGTCTTTACTATTTTATTTCAGCAAGTGATATACTTGAACAGAGAGCTGGTGGAACGTGGCCTGGCCGAGTGGGACATCCCACTGGATTCATAATAATTAGGCGCCGGCCACATTACTTACTAAATATATCGCAATGATGCTGACTAGTTGTATAAAATACGCATTTCGTTTGTAAATAATATATATATATCAGATGAAAACTGTACTAATTAACTGACAGCAGAAGTGAAAACTTCAATGTGAGTTTTCCACCACTTTAATCTCGATTGCTTTTAATTTATACAAGTTGTGACACATAGTTTGTAATCAATAAACTCTTTCCTTTATTATATGTACGCTATAATTTTTAAGTTTTTAGTAGATATTTAGTACTACTTTTTGTTACGCTGTTTATTTAATTTGGAAAACTGTATTTTGTTGAATTGTAAAGTTGGATTTTCATCATGTGTTTGTTCTCTTCATATAAATCATTGCTCATACTCATATGTAAACTTACGCATCTGTAGAGGTAACTTATAACAATACATTTACAACATGTAGGTACGAATTGATATAGTATACTAAGGCGATATAGATTAATTTAGATGCTTATCAGAGACTCACTGTGTAAAATTAATAAAATTAGTTATAATAATAACCATTTTGATATAACATTCAGGATGCTCATTATAAAACATGAAATATGCACCGCCATAATTAGCATTTATATATATATTTTTAATATACAATAATAAATAACAACTCATTATTTGCAATCATTGTTAACTTCTAATTCAGTTTTTTTTATTTGTTAGTGCCAAATATTGATATATAATCAGAACAAATAATAACATTTGTTTCAAAAATTGGCTGTGAATGCCTATGTAATTAATGTGCCTTTTTAAAATTCCTTCTACAAGTTGTCTTATGTTCGTCATTGTTACATTTTTGTTCACACAATAATACCTTTCAAATAACAATACATTTTTGATCATTTACGAATATAAAGATAATGTGACAACAGTGTTTTTTGTATATTTTCTAGTGTCGTCATAAAGAACTATCGATGACAATTTAGCATAGTTATTGTGTATACAATTGACACGCAATAAATATGTTTTCATTTCGCTCGTAAAGACTGAGATTGTGTAATTATGTACAGTTGTTGCAGTGTAAAAAATATTTGTAAAATATTAAAAATTGTAAGTTGAGAATACGTTTGTGTGTCCAGTATGATATTTGTGTGAATGTTTATTTATTTTCCGATCAGATTATACCAGGTGAAAGTTTAGACAATAGCAACATTTATGGGGGACACTCTGCACTCGATTCTCGTTCTAAGTCAATTAAAAAGATAATACTTAATATTTGACCTAATTAACTAGAAAAATATAAAAATTATACACAATCCTCTACGCGTCTTTGTTAAAGCACAGTGTCATTGACTGTCGGGCGAAGTGAAAGTGAAACGTGAAAAAAACGTGAGAACAACGACCAACTAACAAATGATCATTTTTCGAAGCGTGAACATAAGGAAAAAGGTTTAGTGTCCGTTTTATTATTCAAGGTTTGTATCCCTACTTTTGAAACTCTTAGAACAAGTTTTAAGGTTCTCTTTGTTGTTTATTAGTATTTGTTTTGAAAAAATTATACAATATGTTAAATTTGACCATGAAGTACCATCTCTTTGAATATTGCGAGCGACTATCACCTGGTATATTCTGATAGCTGGTTGTTATATTATATATATTCTGTTAAAAATTGCACTATTTATAATTTTCTATGACGGGAACGCGCAGCTTATGCGTGATTTATTTAAGTATTACTAAATGTATGGAGGCGATCTCTGCTCCAGTATATCTAAAATAAATTTTATAATGTAACTTAATATAATATTTTCAATAGTTAAAAATTACTCTACATATTTTTTTAGTAGTGATTTTAAATTGAAATGTGGTCATAATTGATTACTTTTTCAATATCAAGGAAATACCAACTTTTTCATGTTTTTTTTTTAATAATATCACTAAAGGTCACGTCAATAGCTATTAAATAGAAAAAAAAAGAGTTGTCGCTGTTTTGTCTCTACCTATTTATATATAGATTATTACTGAAATAAGGTTTCAGTTCATCTTTTAAAAATATGTTTAATCTGTGATCTGTATCCTTCTTTTCCTTTTATTGAAATAATTCTGTCTTTCATTTCTTTTGTCATTGTTACATAAATAAACATTCAGATGATTTTATTAGTCACTGTTTTGTTACATTAGGTTCCACGCGGACGGAGACGCTGGCATACTCTATGTCACTTAAAGTTTCGTTTAGTGGTAAGCCGCTAAATGAATTTTAGATATCCAATGTAGATATTGATTTTTAGGGTTAGTTTATTCCATTTCCATCTGTTAACTAAATTTGAACATATTTTCAGTCTCTGGCTGCGATTAAAATTCTTTTTTTTCTGTGGAGCTAATTGAGATATTTTTCATAATTTCATACAAAAATAAATAACAGTAACACAAATCCCGCACATATATACTGAAAGTGTATTAAAATAGGAGCGCGTTTTCGTCGAAGACAATCTTAATCATACAGTTTTTTTTTTTAATCTGATCAAAATCGTTTTTCTTCTAAACGTCACATTGTAGCTGTCTTTAAGTTAAAGCTATCACTACAAGTTACTTTTCTATAATAATTTCCATTCCATGTTCCAGATGGCACTAAAACCCTCAGTATAATGTCCAAGAATTATGAAATATATGTGGTCGTGTTTTGAATGTAAATGAGGTTATAATGAGCTCTTCGACTATCCTGAATTATTGATAAATTTAAAATAATGTACATATTAAATAAACATAGTGAAATACGCGAACTCGTTTACGTGGATGCTCTTATGGTCATTTCAGTATTTAAATATGTTGAATATTAGTGTATAAATTAGTAACTTAGTTTGTATACGTTTCGTGTAGTAAGTTTGGCTTTTATGGGAAGTTTGAAATATGAATAGTCGTTTTCCATTACTTTTTTTTTGGTTATGTTAAATGTCTATGTAACGGAAACCACTACTCGTACGTACAACGTTTCGGCAGTGACCGGTGAACGCACTAGGTACAAACGGCTGCCATTTTGGTTTGCATTTTGATGACGTCCCTCTTGTGTATATAGACTAATATATTTGCGGTTAATAAATTGTCGTTTTAAAAATATATGTGTTTTTTATTTCACGAATCATTCAAGAAGTGTGAAGGCATTTCGTGAATTGTTTGACAAGTAGTATAGGGCGGCTCTGGAGCAAGATCCTGCTCCGTGCAAAGATAAAAACCCTGCTACATTTACGTCATGACGGAAATTTAGATGATTTCAATTTTTGGGAGCTAATATTAGAAATGGTGTACTTATTTGTCTACGACACCATTATCTTCGGGGTAACGCAGATACTCTCAAGACATGGCTTTATTAGAGAATTAAAAGTATTGTATAAACAGGGAGCCAACAGAAAGTTGTCATTCTTGTGACTGTACGTTTGATAATACTGTGTGACACAATTTTTCTAACATCAATAATATTGAGTGTATTGAATTATTTATTCAGTTATAAACAAAATTGCCTAAAATGAATATCTAACATGTCACGCTTCTTAGTTATTTGTTCGGTCAGAGTGAGCGCTGGTGGTCCCTTCCTCCCAAACAGGCTACCAACGCACTTGCGACTCCCCGGTTTTGCTAATGTTTATGGGCGGTGATCACTTAACATCAGGTGACCCGCCTGCTCGTTTGCCTCCTATAATATATTTAAAAAAATGCGTCATCATTATTTTTATGTACCCCGACTAATAATACGATAGAAAGAGGTTGTTATGTTCCTTGGACAGCAGGAAGGGTTTACGAAATATTGTTGTTTATGGGACAGTAGAAACACTAAAAATCATTATAAAGTTAAAGATTGACCAAAAAGAACTGATTTTGTTTATAGTAAATCAGAAGTCAAATCTGGACCTCTGATTTCACAAGAAAATGTGATTTTTCAGCCCTTGCACATGAAACTTGGTTTAATGTAAAATTTCGTTAAGACTGGGGCAAGCATGGTAAGGGATTTTTATATTTCGAAAATATTTTTACCAAATTAAGTGAATATAAATTAAAAGAAAGCATTTTGTTGACCCACAGATAAGAAAACTAATGAATAACAATGAATAATGAAAAATAAAGAATGGTATCTTGATACATTTGTGCCGATGTTTTGATACCTTTCTCATAAAAGTATGGCTCAGTCACTCCTTCATAGTTAATACCCCACCAAACCATCACTGAAGTCGGATAGTGCCCACGTTGCACTCTGTCGACTAATTGGAAAGCTTCCTTAGAGCTCTGAGCATAAATAAGATCATTTTGTTTGTTAAAATGTTGCTCAATTGTAAAAAAATTCTCAGCCGTAAGCAAAATTTTTCTGTGACCTCTCTTTGCTCACCGCTTCAGTAGTTCTTTTGATTTTACCACCCTATTCTTTTTTAAATTATCAGTTAATAAATAACCAGTACGTGTCTTATAGGCTGCAAGTCCTAAGTCATCTTTTAAAATACGCGACATGGTTCTAGGTGCTATCTTCATCTCCCGAGATAAAATCTTTTGCTTTCGGACAAGATTTCTTCGAATTCTTTCCCTTACTGCTTTGACCACCTTTTTCATACGCACACTACGTGGACGGCCAGATCTTTTTCTGGTACAAACAGAGGAGGTCTCATTGTACCTATTAATAGCCCGGTACACAAACATTTTACTAATACCAAGCATATGGAGTTTTAAATATTGCATTTGGCTCCATACCTATTTTGTGTAATGCAATCACAGCGATTCGGTTCTCTTTATCAGCTCACTCCATTTTAATATCGCAAAATACTAAAATGTATTGGCGCCAAAATGAGAAAACACAATGAATAATCATATAAAAATGACAGATTCTAAATTCAAATGTAATATTTTGTTTATTTTCAATTGTAACAGTATTTAGACCAAACTAAGTAATATTACTATTTTTTAGGTTAAATTCAAAACACAGATAAACATGTTTATAATTTATTTAAAACTCTCGTCACACTTATATTTATTTATGAAATTAGAATTTATCATAACTCTTACTACATATTACACAAAGTTAATGTATATATTCTTCTTTATTAGACCCTAATGGCAATGAATCAGATATTTAAATCAATGTTATTGAAAAAAAATATTTTTTGACACACAATTGCTGTTGGTTTCAATTGTTGAGCAAATTAATGCTTAAATTATTTTAGATGTAATGATATATGCCTTTTTCCATAACTTACCGAACGACTATTAAATTAGCAACTAAACGTACATTGAATGACCTTGTTTAGGTAACATGTCATTACTGGTAGGATAGTAAACTTTAGTTTTCAAACTTTCTAATATAGACAACGATACCAATTTGTTCCTGCTTCGATAAAACGGTTGCCCAACGTAAATTTCAGTGTGTTTTTTTGTGTACAATATGTCGTAGCTATTTTAGAAAACTCATAAATTAGGAAATAACGTTTGAAAAAGAAAAGGTTTTGTAACTGTTTTAAGGTTAAATATAGAATGTGAAAGATTTTTTTCTATAGCTTATATTGTTCTAATTTTTTAAGGAGATATTGTAGCCTCCAGAACATAATAACTCAGATTAATCGGTTCAGTCAATCCTAGGAATACTTTTTTACGTTATAATTTTATTTATATTTTACATACATTGCTTTTTCTCGAAAACCAATTGAAACTTTCAGGATCTTATTATTTTAGTAGTACTAGGACCTACAACAATCGTCGATTTTACTATACGAGCTTTACGAATATCACTATCTTACGAGTTTTTCGAATACCTTCTCTATTACTGAATATATAAAACGATTAATATGTTTTTGGTCTCTTTTTATAACAACAATCAGCTATATGAACATACGGACGCGACGGTAGGAAGGATAATTGAATAACATGTAAAGAAATTGTTAACTACACGTTACTAACTAACACTTTTATAGTCGATATGTAGCTTAAAGCATTTTAATGAGTATTGCAGCAAGAGCAACTCAAGAGTCATATTATGAAATATTTTGTACTGAAGTACTCTTATCAATGATTTACCTGGCGTGTCAAATTAGAAGGAATTAATTTTGGCAAAAGAATATTACAAAAGACATATGTAATTAATGATAATAGCACATACTTTGTAGTTTAAAAGCATGTTGTGTGAGTATAGGAAGTAATTAGTCATTCACACAATATTTATTTACTTCAATTTAGAAAATAACATTTCATAGGATTTGATCTTCCAAAGTAGTAATTAAATTAATTTCCTAAACAACCGTCCTTTATAGATTTCAAGTATGTTTATGACTATTTTGACGTGATAACGTCTTATAAATCGATGAACGTCTGCTGCACGAACGAAAAAGCATGATTCATAATCACGCTCCGCCTGAGCCGAGCGTGGAACAAGCGACAGACAGGCGCGATCGGCCTAAGCGTCGGCTTCTATTTTTTCCAAGATCTCGTTATTTGCCATTATTGCTTTGAGACTCACCTATTATTTATATAGGTTTATATTATAGATTTATTACGTTAGAAATTATACATGTCGTTGACAGCAAAATGTTAGTTTTTATCTTCTTCAGATATATTGAATGACGTTTCAAGGTCATAGGCTGATTATACATATAATGATATGATAACTATTCGAAAAACTCGAATACTTGCGTCAGTAGTATTCGAATAGTAAATAAGGGCGAATGCTCCAATAGTACCTACATATTCTTAAAGTAATATAAATATCTTTCTGGGGCCGATTATTGTTATGACTTACGGCCTTTGAGATTTGCCTGTATTCCAGTTTCTCAATTTTTCCACTCAGATATTGATTCATATAGGTTTATTCCTGTATAGGCAATGACATTATAACTAAAAAGGTGTAGATACGTTACCTATATGATATTTTCACAAAACAAATGGCACGAAAACATAGCATACGTAGACTGTCTTAGATAAAATGTGAAAGTAAGATGGCATTTTCTCAATATCGGTGGTGAAAAAGAAATAGTTATATGTTGCTTAGATACGGACGGACTGACGGGGCAGCCGTTAAAAAGAAGCTAGCTAGCCAAGTTTTAACAAGGCGCTGTCGAAGCGCTTACTACGTATCTATAGTCGTAAAATAATTGTGTATATGTATTTAATGAAGCAACATTGTAATGAACAGGGATTATGTTGTGATTTTCTAAATACATTCTGTAAACTTTTACTTCACAAACCACTTAAATATTTTATTAGCTCTTGGTCTAAAATATTGCAAGGAAATAGATCGCAGTCCAATTGTTTAGAAAAGTTAATATTAGATCCCAAATGATTGAAATGCTAAATGACAATACGAATTGAAATAAACAACAAATAAAATATAAAGTTTTATTATATATTGTTCCAAGAATATAAAAACTTATATTATAATTAGAATATAGAAGCTATTGCCCCCGTCCAATCGAAAACTGAAATTTACGTACCTACACAATATAACAGCCAATAACAAAATACATACGACAGGTATATATATATATATAATTTAACAACATTAAAATCCCTGTATAGATAGAATATTTGTTCTTTATTTTATGAAATACAAATACGTTTATTTGGTACGTATATATATTATGTTATATTTTTTCCAATAAACTTTATTCAACAACTTCCCATAAAAATTTCAACAAACATATATATTGTTCTTGTCACTTCATAGATATACAACCACTGACGGTACTAAATAAAACAGAAACTGAACAAGTTTTAGAATGAAAAACACCGATTTTAATAATTCACTTTCACTTGTGCATTTGTTTTACTCATATTATTGTATTTGTTTAATTTTTCATACAATACTTTATTTCCATTGTCTAAAATATTTAAACGCTATTTAAATAAATTTATCCCACTTTTACCTTTTAATCATAACCTAGTTTAATAAAGTTCTACCTCATACAATTTAATAAAAACAACGTTATCACAATATTACTACAGTTGTTGAAATTAGGCTACAGTAAAAGTCAATGATTTAACTCCAAACGTCTGCGGAGAATTTCTTCATCGATTCAAGTTTCTTGAGGAACTGTACCGCCTCTGTCTCCGATTTTCCACCTTTAACTTGAATAGCTTTAAGGATCAGGTTCCTCACGTCCACTGCCATGTTCTTGGCGTCACTAAAATTACATAACATTATCATTTCATTAAATCAACCATCAAAATTTACGAAACAGTATTTAAATTATGGCTATACTAGCGCAGGGGTTCCTAAACTTTAATGATAACGGAAGACCAACCAAACGCCTTTTATTTTATAGAACCCCATATCAAATGATTACAGATCAACACTGAAATTTATATAAGAAACGTTTTTTAAAACGTGTAATACAATTGAAAAACATTATTCTTAACTTAAAGTTTCAATGTGAAAAATGAAGTTGTTTTACTGCTTTATGAATAATTGTTTTATGGTTCGGTATTATGTCCGACGATTGTATTCGTATAAACGGGATAGCGTCCAATCTTGACCTGTATTTGTTTTTAATAAATAATTTTGGCGGAACACTGATGACTATTCCACGGAACCCAGTTTGGGAATCCCTGTACTAGCGGATCCGGCGGACGTTATCCCGCTCTGATAATAAAAAAACCTAGACAAATTATATACCTAAACCTTCCTCTTGAATCACTATATCTGCTGGTGAAAACATAATGAAAATCCGTTCAGTAGTTTTTAAGTCTATCTCGATCAGACTGACGTGACAGAGGACTTTGTTTTATAATATGTCTTGATTTATGTTACATATTTTATCTATTCAATACACTATTTATGTATTTTGAATTATATGTATAGTTCATTTTTATATTATATTTTTTTAGTTTAATTATTTTCTTTTGCTTCTTCTATAGTTGCTATATCTATAATAACTTTTATGTTTGATAACAAAACCACTGGTTAGCTGGAAGAAAATGCTTTATAGCATGAAGCTCGCTAGTATCAATTTAACGCTTAAAAAACAAGAATATACTTGATGTTACAGCGAGGTGTCTGTTCTTATTTCTAGTGAAAATAGTTTTTGCTGTTTCACGGGAACTATGTATTTGTTTTGATTAGTTGTGAACTGTTTATTTCTTTTATCGTTGTTTTGTCATTGCTACTTAACCCCTATCGAAAAGCGTAATACTATAACCAAATATTACTGTACAAAGACCTTTATAAGCCAGTAAGTCACGATTAATCGGATATGCCGTTCTGTAGATTAACCTGTACAAATAGAACTCTTAAATGTTATTCATATGTGGACAGATAAATTAACACAAATTAATAACATTCACATATTTTTAGTCCTTAAATGTCATATGATTATAATAATAATAAATAAATAATAATAAATAAATAATATAATAATATTTTACAAAAACCATTTTATAGTAAGGTCATTCCAAAATATTTCTTTGCTGAATCTACATAATTGAAGTGAAAACTTCTTTACGCACGTTTAGCACTTTTTTGGGCGAACAAAAATCATTAAATTCGCGTCATTGTCACCGAACGCTTTCCATGAGCTATATGTATACTGTGTATATATGTACATATACCAGGTGAATGTTTAAAGGGTGACACTCTTCAATCGTGTGAAAGTTCATGGTCACATTTAATATATAAATAATATCAAAAGAAATACTAATAAACAACAAAGATAACCTTAGTTACAGTTTGTACTAAAACTTTTAAAAGTATGGGAACGATACTTTTAAAAGTAAAAAATCACACCAAGGTTCAATGAACAAAATTGCAGGGGCGCTTCTCAAGGTTAAACATTACGAAATTGCTTATCGTGGGAACGCCGCACGGACTAACAAAGGGAAGCGGGGTGCGGGTCGAGGTGCAGGACGCGGCCCGGAGTGATTCATTGAGTGTATATCATCAGTTTTGCGTTACTCGAGATAATTAGGTCAAATATTAAGCTCCTATTTTTTTAATTGGTTTAGAACTAGAAACGACTCCTCAGTGACACCTGAGAATATTGCAACTCTCTAACCATTCAGCCGGTATATACCTCCGTGCGTTATTAGTATACATTATGTATAATATTTCAATTTACAAATTATGAAATCTAAATAATTCACAGTATAAATAATTTAATAATTCAAAACAGAACAGTTATTCTATTGTATTGAGTTTTCACTTCTGTCGGCAATCCGTATGATTGCCTCGATTTTTGATCTATGAAGAGTATTGATCTATTGTTTTAATTATATATCCTAGTCAAAATTAAAAAAATAAATACACTTAATTATTACATTTACATTATTAATCAATCAATTAGATACAATACCCGCATATATAAAAGTTCCCGTTGCGATTGCCGATAACGTCCCACAATTGGTCCAAATTCTTTTCCAATAGATGCGTTACATAGATTTTGTTTGCTTGATCGCGCGAAAATGCCAAGTTCAATATGACGTCACCGTTTCTCTCAAACTCTTCCAGTTCCTGTAATATCATTATAATGTATTATAATATACCTTTTTTTCTTGTATATTAACTGTTAAAAATATGTATAAAGAATAAAAAAACAACAGTTGCCTATAAACACTTTTCTCTGTGTATTTTTCCTTTTACTATAATTGATTGTTGTATAATTCACAGTGTATGTAAATTCTTAATAAAGTTTAATACAAAATGAAATAAAATAAAGTGTTTACATTTGTAAAATTAATAAGTAACGAAATTAATAATGAATCAAGCCTAATGGAAGTGGTAGCGAATATTACTGTTAAATCTTTTTTTTTAAGTTTCACTTCTACCGCGCATGAACAGTACACGTTTTTTTTCTTTTTCTCTCTTTGGCCAAATACCGTTGTCCATCGTACTATTTGCGTCGGAAACGTTTCGTTGAAATCACTAAAGATTACTTGGATTTTTATCTTCAAGTTTTACTTTAAAAAATATAACTTTACACACTTCAGTCACTTATATTGTCTGTGACACAACGTTTTTATTAAATTAAAACTGATACATACATTCTGGTATATATAATCTTGGTCGCGATGCCTGCATCCGAAGTAAAGTATGTTGTCGCCGACTTCCTTCCCGTCGAGGCGCGCGGCCGCCCGCTCCTGCAGGAACCCGCGGAAAGGCGCGAGGCCGGTCCCGGGACCCACCATTATTATAGGAGTTTGCGTTTGCATCGGTAACCTACAAATTAATCATTCATCTTCATTATTCTCCTAATACGGATATCCGAAAAAACACGAAAGTACAAGACATCGGTGCACATATTACTGAACTAAAATGGCGGTGGGCAGGTCACTTGGCCAGATGTGGTAATGGCAAGATCCGTGATCGAATAGTGGCCGAGAGAGGGCAGGCGAAGTATGGAAAAACCAATGGCAAGCTGGGTCGACGACATTTATATATATTGTGGGAAAAACCTGAACAAGACTTGCATAGAATAGAGAGGAATAGCGTAAAAGGGAGGAGGCTTATGTCCCGCAGTGGGTCGAGAAGAGCTGTCCATGATTCTCCTGCTAACTGCCTTGAGTGTAAACGCCTATAGAATAATACGCCATAATTAAAGAGTCAAAGCGGCCTTGCCTTAAACTCTACTTATTCGTAGAGCATGAGGTCTATAATTATGCCGTAAATACAGAAACCGTTAATATCGAATGGCATTTTTTATAGAGATATAGGGGACGAGTTCGAAGGTTTAAAAACTAAAAAGAAAATATACCAAATTACATCAATGTATTGACAAAATACCTTTATTTCATATTTTTTCTATAGATCATAGGTCCCCAACCTTTCTTGTCTCGTAGACCATTTGCCATATATTTCGGTTATGTGTAGACCCCCTGCTTAACTAATATTGATTTTTTAGCCAATTCCTCCAAAGTTTAAATATGTTTGCAAAAGGTGGTTTTATAATTGATGTACTCATATTATAAAGAAGCATAATTTAAGTAGACAGTGCGTACATATGTATTGTTTCATTCACGGAAAGCCAAAATTAATACCACCAACTGCTTAAATGATGACTGTTGATCGTTAATCCTTATTTGCTCTCATGGACCCCCCCCCCCCCCAATTTTGTTCGTTATAGACCCATGGGGTCGATATAGACCACTTTGAGAAACAGCTTTAGATTATATGAAAGATTTTTAATTTAATTAATGTATATTTGATTGTTAATTTGTGATAAGTTTGGATACGCAAATAATGAAATATTTAGTCTTAAATACAGAAAGTGTTCACATATTTTTTTAAACTCGGATACTCTGAAACCGCGATTTGGAGAGTTTACTATACTTTAAGTCTGAATTCGTAACAACAAATTTTTTATTAAAAAAAAATATTATTTACCCATTTCCTCAAAAAAATTCTTATTAAATATTGTTTTGATAACATTAAAAAAGTCATGAATCGAAATTCCTATTATATAAAAAAATCTGATTCGTAAAAATGATTTATAATTTATATTTTTTAACAAACTAGTTACATTTGATATTTATATAATAACTGACATCCTTAAACTACAAAAACTCCATTAAAAAACGGCTTTACAATTTCAAACTATACTTCTATACACACATTTAATTGTTACTTTAATAGAATATGAAATAATTATATACACGCTCACGTCTACATATGTCTTCAATTAGTCAACATTACATGGAAAATAACTGAACGTTTTTATTAGAGTCGTATAAAAAACTATAAGGTCAATGCCGCCAGCCCGATAAGGTAATGAAACATATATGGAAGTTTATTCTTTACCTGAATTGAGACTTTCGGATATAGACAGGAACACGTGGATAAGGTTTTCCTGGTTCTGGTTTGTGCTGAGCCAACCAAGTCGTGGCCACTCCTTTGTTAACTCGCCCAGTCGGAGTCTTGTACTCAACTACAACTGCTGTTATATGTACAGTCTCAGGATGCATCTAAAAATACGATAAACAACTTCCTTACATAGTATAAAACAAAGTCCCCTACCGCGTCTGACTGTCTGTTCGCGATAAACTCAAAAACTACTGAACGGATCTTATGCGGTTTCCACCAGTGGATAAAGTGATTCACGAGGAACGTTTTGGTATATAATTTGTCCAGGATTTTTTTTATAATCAGGGCGGGACAGCGTCTGCCGGGCCCGCTAGTTTAAAATATATTTCATATACTTTAACCTATACTAACATTATAAAGCTGAAGAGTTGATTTGCTTGAACGCGCTTGAACCTCGGAAAGTACTGCCCCGATTTGAAAAAAGACCCGTCTGTCTACGGATATGTACGCATCACGTAAAAACTACTGTTTAGATTTTGATCATTATTTTTTACATTCATTTTTTAGACACTTGGTTCTTGTTTAAAGAAAAAAATATCGCAACATCTTCATTTACTATAAGGTTATTTAAGTTTTAAGACACCACGATTTTTAGTGTGTTTTCCTGCTGGGTAGAAAGTCAGACCATGCAGAATGGTGTGCATGCGCTGGAGAATACAAGAAAGAGATAACATTATTTAGAAAGAAATTTTGTACGAAAAATATATCGAATTATATTTTTCTTCCATTTCTTTTTTTTTAGCCACAGTAGATAAATATATTGTTAAAGTAATAAGCAACGCAGACGAAGTCTCTGGTATAAGCTAGTGCATAATAAATGATTGAAAATATATTTATTCTACCTTTGATTATTGTCTACTATTAGAGTCGATCGTAATGATCGGCTAGTGCAGGGGTTCCTAAACTTGAAATATAAAGGAACACCAACGAAACACCTTTTATTTTATGGAATCCCGTATCAAATGATTACAAATCAACACTGAAATTTATATAAGAACATTTTTTAAATAAATGTGTAATATAATTGAAACTCATTATTAGCGCATTGTCTCTGGCTACGTGCACTGCTGGGTCATACATAGTCCGGGCTAAATGCTTGCTAACTACCTTCCTATTTACATAAAAGTAATGAGTGCTTCCCATCACATATTTTGCGCTATTTCAAAAATAATATTTGTTACCGTGGTATTATTCATTATCATTACATAGTATAAAACAAAGTCCCCTACCGCGTCTGTCTGTCTGTCTGTCTGTCTGTTCGCGATAAACTTGAAAACTACTGAACTGATTTTCATGCGGTTTTCGACAGTGGATAAAGTGATTCATGGGGAAGGTTTTGGTATATAATTTGTCAAGGATTTTTTTTATAATTAGGGTGGGACAACGTCTGCCGGGCCCGCCAGTTAATAGCTAACAATAAATAATTCTGGCGGAACCCTGACGACTATTCTACGGAACCCAGTTTGGGAATCCCTCGGCTAGTGTTATCGCAACGTGCGAACAACAAACAATACGTGTGAAAGGGTGAGCACTGCACGATTCTCACACTCAAAGTCATGATACACATTTCATTATCGTATCAACAATCTGCAGTACTATATAAAACAACAAAATAATCAACGGCAGAATAACTGACAACAGTTTATTGTAACAGTTGTTGGAAAATAACACAACAGGATGATTCAATTTATTAATTACATATAACCTTTACTGTCATCTATAATTCTTATGCGGGGTGCATATATTACAGGTCACATATGAACTTTGTAAGGTTGTATATATATCACTACAATACAATAGGTATTGTAACCACCTTGTATACTCATAATTTTAAATATACTCATATAAAATCGTAATTAATAAGAATATATTAATTATATAGTCGATTTACCTTAGGACTTGAAGAAATAGAATAGTATCTTGGTTGTAAGCGAGGTAAAAGTTCACAAATATGATCTAATGGCGGTTTACACGACGGGAGATCTTCTAAGATGTGAACAATATTTCTACACGCCTCAACAATAAATGACTGATAAAGCGCTTTTCCTTCTTGAGAGTTGGTAGCCATGAGAAGTAGTTTGTTTTTATCCTGTATAAATAAAAAGGTTTAAAAGTTTAGAAAGATTAGTAAGTTATATATGAAATCAGTTATAGCATACTTCACAAAAGTTTAAATATAATAAAAGACTATTTTATAGAATGCATGTATCATGTATCTATCTATGCATGTATCAGGCAACAGCCCAAGCCGAGGTGTGCCGTGCACCCTTGAGCGAGTTGTCAAATAAAATCGGCTGAGTGCCTTAAGCGCTCGCCTTAGTAATCCAGTGAAACTGTTAAGACCTTGGTAGATCAATAGAGTAGTCAGTTCGAAAAAAAAAAACAATTCTATAGAGAATATACGCAATTCTTCTAATAATTAATAATTCTCATTGCCAAAACAATTCTTGCTTGTTCATTGGCAAGTATTTGGAACATTAACATTTTTTCGAGGTTGTGGAATTTAATTTACAACACATTATTCTTAAAAGAAAGGAGATTACACTTAGAAAAGTGCAAAACATCAAACTACAGAAGAAATACTGTAAATAAAAATCAATTATCGAAAATAAGCGCTTTCAGAATGATTGCATCAAAGAAAAGTGACAAATTTGGGTAAAAATCTCCATATAAAAGTGAGTGACTGAGATAGAAAGCATTAATATATGAACAAAAAATATTACAATATATATTATTAATATACTACATTTCAATTCTAAGGTTTATTGCAAAAATCGCACCAGTAAGAAAACTTTATTTAAATTTTTTTAAACTCACCTCATCTTCTGAGCAATATTCAGCAAGTTCTCTAAGAATATGTGTACGAGGTAATGCCGTTATCTCGAGATAGTGTGACAGAGCAGTACGGTACGATGTAGGACATGGGAATGGATTTTTCTTTGTGCTCTCCTGGTCTGTATTAATAAGTGAGAATATCTCATCAAGGTTTGCACTAGTGAGCTCTCCCAGACGATCAACTAAGTTAGTATCATTTATCGGATAGACCGCTACATGGTCACCTGAAATTATTAAATTTTAGTTAAAGTTGTATTACAATGATTATTGTTGCAGTTATATTTTTCAATTAGCATCACTTCTTACCGGCTTCATAACGCATCTTTGAGTCTGAAATATCCAATTCGACATGAAGACAGGATCTATCGCCACCTTTATGTAATTCTCTATTGACTTTGATTTGAGCCAAAAATGGATTCTTAGCATCATAAGGTCTGCAATTGAATATCATATCTTATAACATATATTAATTTAGATAAAGCAAAAGTTACATGTAATAGTTATTTTTAATTTGTATAACAAAAAATATAACTGACAATAAAATCTAATAAAACCAACATCAGAATCTCCTTGACCATAGTTCGATATCTACTTAATCTTGGTGACTATTGTGATAAGCCTACCAACATATCAAGCTTATATACATTTCATATTCGATTTTCAAATTGAATTAAAATAGGACCTTCCCTGGAAATATCACCTTTATAATAAAAAAGAAAATTTCCAAATCCTTTTATAAATTTAAAAAAATCTGAGGTAACAAACAATTTAATTAAAAAAGAATCTCCTTCTTTTTGAAGGAATTGAAAACCTCCTTTCAGCAGTTGATTAAAAAGTAAAGAAAAATTGTATAACTATGTAAACACCTAAAAGAGTAAGATAAAAATAACTTACGGTTTTTGAATTTGCAGAGAGTGTAATCTAGCAATTTCACCAGTAAATACATTGTTTGTTGGCACTTCACCAGGCGCATGTGACACTAAATGGAATTGCCTAATCAACTCTTCTTCGCCTGTACTCTCAATATTAAACTTTTCACACACTGCTGGCCAAAATTTGTCCTTCCATGTAAGGAAATCATCTTCAATACTGAAAATCGGTAACTATATAGTTCTAATAATATTCACTTCATATACAGTTAATACCATAAAATTAAGTAAACGCTAATAAATGAAACACAATAATAACACATCTTTATATATTGAACTACCAAATAATGATAATAAAGATATAAAACAAATGTTAGGATTTTACTTTGGTAGGTATTGTTTCATTATTAAATAGCAAGTGTCTGCAATCTTACTTCATGTTAATTAAGAAATGATAACACTTAGTAATAATACAACAAAAAATTATTTCAAAAGATTTCATAAGTGAACCAATAATTTTAGAGATTACCTCCTACATACAAAACAAACCTTAATTTTTATAAAAATAACTTAGATATAGAATATTCAGACACAGCATCAAATAATATAGGTTCAAAACTTTGCAATGAGTCAAGAAGAGTGTTGAGACCATAGGCATTGTAGTACTATACCATCCTAAAGTATAAAATATTTCACCAAACACCCTATAAGTGTGTTCTAGCAATAGCACTTAAAATCCGACCTACTATAGAGTTAGTGTAATACCACATTTTAAAGCACTTCATCATGAGGCCAAAACCAACAAATTATTAAAAATAATAACATATCTAGGAAAATAAATAATAAAGATACTAATTAAGATTATATAACTTTGTATATGTAAACATTTTTGTGCAAAATCCTTCTCAGTTGTGGAACTCACTACCTGCTTCTCTAAGTAGGCACAAAGGATAGGCAAATTTTAAATTTTAAAATGCACTATTTGTATCTTCAATCTTAGTTTGTGTATATATATATTTCTATACATTGCTTTGTTTCATATTTATGCATTATTATTATGTAGTCTATATGTTATACAGTATTTTTACTTTATAGTATATTAATATAAAAAAATACATGTTTAATTGATATATTTAGTTTTAATTGATATGGTATTGAATAGTTATGTTTTATTCATCCAAAATACCCATGATTCTTCTCTCTAGAACAAATCTATCCACAGTTTGCTGGAAGATAGTGCTATCAGTAATAAGGCTGTCCTATTTACTAACCACATAATTTGAAATATCAAATAAATAAATAAAAATTATCTTACTTTGCATCATCGTCCCCTAATCCGAGTTCAAACACCCTGGTCGCTCCAAGTTCTTCTAGTCGTTTGTCCAAATATATGGCCACTGAATTATAATGCTCATATGTTTTGTTTCCCAAACCAAACACCTGGAAACAATGTTCTACATTTAAACTCTATGATACTATTATTTTTAAAGATGCATAAAAGTTTGTGAAGAACTTTCCTCATGACAATCTGAACTAAGTACAATGTTATGTAGAAGGCAGTATATTTACTTTGTGTGTTAGTTAGTGTATATAGTGTTACAAGTTAAATTATTGTTTTTTTTTTCTTATAGTTTGTAACATACATATTATTTAATGTATGTTATCATTATTTTTCTACTATAAGTACATTCTTTTAAAATGACCTTGGTAATTATTGCCAAATGATAGTAAAATAATATAATAAAACTAGCGATACCGGCAGACGTTGTCCTGCCTTGATAATAATCTACAACAACCTAAATTTCAACCGTTGCACCACCTACCAGGTCCAATTGTGAATCTAAACCATTCTCGGATCCACTCGAACACGCACATGACAATCACATGTACAGAAGAAATTTATATATAAAAATATGTAAGTAAATAGTATATTTACTCTATGTAAAAGAAATATGATTATATGTATTGAGATTTATTTAACAATATATAGCAATTTTTCAGAATCTCAATTATTTTAATGATCAAATCTTATTTTGTTGTACTTGGAAGTGACATCTATACAACCACAGGGAACTGTCAAATTAAAATAAAAACTATTAAATTGGTGTTTCTTACAGTATCACTTATATCAGTCAAATGAATCATTAAAATTGTTTCAAGGGCCAGTATGTAAAAATTCCAGAGGGCTAGTCACATATGCCAAAGAGCTGTCTGGTATTTTGGTAGAAATATATCAATAGAGCCCACATTTAAGTGGACCAAGAAATTAATTATGTCAATAGCTTATAAGGACTGCAGACCTAAATACAACAGCTGAAAACAATTGCTTACCAGAAGACAAAGGATAACAGAGACCTATAAAATAAAAATGATGATGAGGTCACTAATTACTAGTAATAATAACATGAAATTTAATAATCAGAAAACATAGAATAGTAAAACCTAATGGCAAGCTACAATGAAATAGATAGCCTGCAAACCTTTGAGATGTAATATTTAGGCACATAACACATTAATACTAATTTACACCAAACTTTATTATGATAGGCCAAATGATATTGTAATTTATCAGTTTTGAACTTATAAAATTTCCTGATAAAATGTTATATTACATATGAGGAGCACACTATATGTGGTACAATTGCTATTATTTGTTGTACCCATGAGTTTTGTCACCAGTTTCTATTCCCTATACCGCTTACTGTTATTTATTGGATGGAAGCATCGTTTTTCATTATTATATTTTAATAATTATTTTGTTATGTTTTTTTTTTGTGTGTAAAATGTTGAAATAAATTTTCTAAAGAAGTTCATTTTTCTATTAAAATCTCATCAAGATGTAGTGTGAAAAGACAAACAAGAAAGCATGTTTATATGATATTGGGAATCTTTACATCCAACAGACACAAAAATGAGAGGTAATAGAAACACGAATGATAAAATAATAATAAAAAAAAAACAAAAAACAATTACCAAAACCAGTGTATCGTACCATATATCTCAATTTTGCTAATTGTGGTATGCCTAACTTTCGAAGTCTTACCAGCTGGGGTAAAACATTTGTGAATCCAAACATTTCACTGATTCACCTTTACACTACTTTCAGACAAGCTTATACTAATTACCACTCATATGAATTAATAACTTAAACGAGAGTCAAAATAATAATGTATTATACAGTTTAGATTACTTTTAACACTTAAAACCATTATTTCTTTTACAAATAAGCAATAAATATTAAAACCCTAGTTATATCACATAAAAATGTGTACACGAATATAATTACGACAATTATACGACTCTCATATTTTTAATTTAAACTTTGTACACCTAATCATAACCTTCGTAATTTGACATAAACAGTGTATCTAGAATCTAACCTACAGTAATCTGTGATTTGACAAGTATGGATTATAAAGCACAGATAAAAATATAGAGAATAAAGCGCACTAGTGTTGCCAGGACATTAGAATAAAAGTTACATTTCATTTCTTGAAAAATCACTTTTCAAACAAAAGTTTCTTTATATATATAAATGATATAGGTACATACATACATGTATATTTTTATATAGACAACCTTCTAATTACTGAGGTATATTAACTATCTTTAATTAACTAGCAAAAGAGATTATGAATTCTATTGCATTTTATTTTGTTGTTCTTTTTTGTGGGTTCTATTAAGTTCATTACTTGTTTAGGATATCGCCAAAAGAAAAATATATAGTATAGTTAGAAAAATCGTAGTTGTTGGATTAAAGTTGATTGGTTTTAAGTTGTTTAACGCTGTCAGTTATTTGTATGTTCAATGCTAATAATAACTAACGATATACGTCAATACAAGAAAATGCTTATACGTAATCTATGAACAAATATAAATAATACATTATGTGACAATAATTTATATAGTACACATGGACATATTTAGAGGAATGCAAAAAGTGGTAGAATATCAGAAATTTTATTCTTATTTCGTCTAGTATTACGTGACTTGAAAAATGAAGATTTTTTTAACAGAATTTTACTTACGACTTTCATTTGTTTTTTTTTTCTGTTAATTTATTTAATACGCAGTGAAAGAAATTCCACAGGCTTTTGTTGTATTTAACAAATTTAAGATTACTAGTGGGCACCCAGTGGTCGACATTCGACCATAGTTAATTGATTTTTTAAAGTTTGAACTTTATTGGGGTTCTTTTGTCAAAGGGTATAACTTCTATAATTAAAGTTTTTCATCATAGCTACTCAGTTATTTGGAACTTTTTTATTAATTATATAAACATAAAAAAATCTATGTCAAAATGAAAATTAAACTTGAATTTGAATTGCTTTACACTTATGACAACATGAAGCAAAGTGACATGAAGTGAAAGCAGTCCTGTCATCTAAAAATTATGACATTCAATAAGACCAAAGAGAATAATAATTATTTCAGTGGTTCCATAAATTTACTAAAGATAAATTATTTATCAAAGAAGTATTAATGTTTATAATGAATTTACATATTACATTATGATATAAAGTTAACCTACAATTTTACCAGTTGATTTCAAAGGGCATATAAGGCATGGAACGTCAGTTATGTTAAAAATATTGAAAAGGTAATAGGAACGTAACAGTAAAATGACGGATGTCAAAATGTCTTTTTCGTTTACATGTGTGCATATGATGTGTACAATTGAAGCAGTAGTGTGAGTAATGTATATTTTAATTAATTTAACATGCTTGTAAAGCATTTTATTTAAAAAAAATAGCTTTGTGCACTTCTCATCCATATAAACTTTAACTATGCAAAATTTCAAGCTCATCCGTTCGCGCAATTCGCTTAAAAAGGGATACAAAGTTTTGGCTTCACGTATTAATATATAAGATAATTCCATTTTTTTTTCGCAGAAAAATTCAATGGATGAAGAGAACTTATCTGATAAGTTTGAGTGATAGTACCAAATCTTAGCGTTGCTCATATGCTTAAAGCTATAATTATAATTGAAATCTGGTTAAACTTACAATGAAGTAGCTCAAACATTACGAGTATTCAACTGCGATTTTTTGCAATTTAAAACGACACCGACAGACTAGAAATTATACAAAAGGTAAAAGGACAAAATCGCAAAAGAGTAAAAACAGGGAGAGATAACAGATTTATTATAAGCAGTATCATTAGAAGTCGCACTTCGACTTCTGCTGAGATACGAAACAAGCGGCAAGAAGTTCGAGAAGTGACAGTTAACACCAAAACGATTAGAAGATGACTGGTAAGGGGCGTATTTTATCTGCTAGAGGTCCTTTACTCACCGCAGGTCATCAAGTAGAAAAGTACTCTATACTAATGAGTCCAGAATCTCTCTTAAATCAGATGATAGAAGGGTCCAAGTATGGAGACGAGCCGGATAAAGATAAGTGTAATATTGGTGGAAGAAAGCCTTATGATGGATGGTCAGTAATGGTATGGGACGGTATTTGCTTAGGAGCACATATGAACCGACAAGATACGTGAGACATTTTAGGGCAGACTGTAATGCCTTTCGCCCAAATTATCGATTATTTTCTTTGGTAATTACGTATTAACACCACCTTTATCTTTTTTCGCAAGTCTAACCTAACCGAGACGAAACTGTTTTAACTTAAAAGTCATCAAATTGGTAATATACAAAACGCCGATCTAACCTAACGTAACCGGTTTATTTTTCTCAATTTTCCTGTCTGATTCGGTTAGCGTGCGCACTGCGATGCCGTTAATATGTAACTACCTTTTATTTTAATGCACGATAATACCTCACAATGCGGCGGTAGTTTCGGAGTGTCTTACTGCAGTTGCAATCCAAGTTTTAACCTGATCGCTTGCTCGCACGTTTGCCAGATTTAAATCTAATAGAACATGTTAGCGATAAACTATGAAAACAAATTATATAAAGAAATCCAGCACTAATTAACCTAAGGGTCCTCCAAACTGCATTGGTTGAAGAATGGAACCTAATGTCACAAAGATTCGTTAACATTTTAATAAAAAGTATGCCTAGGGGCGTGCAGACAAACAGGCAATGGCAGGCAGAAGAAGCAATGGCAGGCAGAAGCAATACCAAATGTTGATTGTGTCACCCATTATGAAAAAAAAGCGTATTTTATAAGAATATTCAATTTACATTATGTTACGTCAAAATTCTGACAATTAACATACTGAGCCCTAATTTGTTTTTTGTTTTCGGTTATTCCAATGGTGCTGTGTTCAAAAATGATAATTCAATTAGTTGATTCCATTCAACGAATTTTAAAAGCTTATGTTGTACAAATAAATCAGCTTTCATATTAATTTGCCACTTTTTATTGTGTTCCTATAAATATGTCCATGATTGTTTACTCGTATTATTATCAATCGTTTCAGGGAGATGAAGTCAATTTTCCGATTTTTATTTATGTTATTGTTTTATAATAACATTTATTTCCTCCTTCAAAATTTGTTATTCATGTAAAAATATTAATGGAAATTCAATATTCCTAAGATACTCGTCATAAATTTTAATGAATGCAGATAAAAATTAGCATCCTCTTTCTAATCATTTAAAGCATGTTCGTTCCGTCTGCGTCACTATAAAAAAAAATAAGCAAAAGAATAAATTTCAAACAGCCTAAAAATACAAATATAATATAACCTGGAAAAAATGATTCAAAATAAAAAGATTTTATACGTTTACGAATCGTACATTTTGTGGAATAAATCTTTGAAATAATATAATGGGAACTAAGCAGCAGTAAAAACATGTCAAATTGAATGTTGTCACTGTATGGCGTCCAGACTTACACTATAGACGCTACACGATTGCGTCGTTCGATGCACTATGAATATATATGTTTGCATTTTCTCAAAGCGTCTATAGTAGCCGTCAAATTTAAGGAACCTTGAAACCTAGTATGATGTGTTCAGTTCAAAGTCCATCAAACTAGACGCATGGTATGGCACCGCATTGGCTTATAGTAGTACTCTTATCATATACATTCTTCGAGCGGACTACGCAAATGAATACTCAAATGTTATCAATATTACTTAAAGTAATTAGGAATTTGTTACATGGCACGGAAGTTCTGTTAATTAGCATCCAAATAAAAGAAAAGAAATATTTAATTAGTATTCCTCACGGCGACAACACATATCAGAATTGCGAGTGCCCCGAATAGCTTGCTTGCATCTCATGCAATAGTGTTTTGTTATTTGCCTATAGTTTTGGACGGACACAGATAGAACACTCAACGTAGGATTAACAGAAACTTATATGTTGAATAGTTTGCCCAGAATATCCTGTATTACCTTGATATCACGCCTCAAAGTCATAATCTGGGGTCGGTTTCGTAGTCAGGGATGATTGTATATCACATCCTAAATAGTGTATAATGTCAAACGCATCGCTTGATTCACTGATTACTCGTAATACGATGGTAGAGAAGGATGCAGGGGTCAGGGGTACGCGGAACTAGGCCGGTACACTCGGCTTTCGCGCAGAAGGACGTCGAACGGACGAATGTATAGTTATCCAGGGTTAAACCAAAGTAATAACGAACCGAACTAAAGATAATTCCTGCATGTCATTGATTGATGTGATTTATACTAAGGTTTTACTTTATGGATTTATCCTATATAGTTTACATGTAAACATATAACCACAACAGTAACTAACATGTTAAAGAATCGTTTCGAATTGTGAAAAATAGGTACTATTATAATTTATGATTATGTATGAGGTATTTTTGATATTGTTCAATGACTAGAATTATTAAAACTTTATGATATACAAAATTAATTCAGTAAAGCATGTTTTTTCTGGGGTCATTTGAAGGTTCCTACTTCTGACGGCTTATAACTACATCGGAGTATAATACTACACTCTAATACAATATTAACCACCAGCCTTGTTACTCTCATATACTCATATTGCAGAAACTATTGAGACACTTTAAAAAACATGTTTTTAGAAATTATTTTGTGTTAAAACAACAGCGATATGTCGTTAATTTTCTTTTTTATAGTACAAAAGATTATTAAGCTGTTATTTCATTTTGTTTGAAACACAATATAACAAAATAAGTGCGAAGAATTACCAGACAAATGATACTTTTATTGTAATAACGAGTGTTACATCCTCTAGCCCTGATGATTTTTATAGCCTTTTAGATAGTCCTTTCGTTACGTCCTAAATAACTATTTGCGGGGCGTTATCTCACTCCTCTATTGTCTAATTTTTCAACTTCATGACGGCGGTGTCTATACTCAAACTTATTTTTTTAGATTATCCCAGACATGCTCGACGGGAATAACATTTCGGCTGCAAATTGACCACGGTAATGTTGCAATACTGACTTCACACATACAATTACGACGAGCACGACGTAGGTTATTGTATTTTTGTACGTTAAACGAAAACTTTTGCCAATAAATACTGCAAATGACATTACATGCTCTTCCAAAACCGAAATGAAACCGAACATACGATACATATATCTCAGTACGAAGTTCGTAAGGAATGTCATTGCAAATGATTATGGATAGACTTTCGTAACTAATCGTTTACGTTATGGCACATGGTGCAATTGTCTTGTTTACGCGTCACGTCGGCACTTCTACCACACATCGTTCGATTGGAGTACAATTCTTACGCGAATCGAAGTCTTGCTTTTCGCTATTTTGAGAACTGTTTTCGTGCTCGGGACCTTCGGAAAACAAGGTGTTATTCTCTCAAGCTGCTTCTTACTGTTTATCGACTTGCACTCACTTCGTGACTTCTATGTTTGTTAAGTGTACAACAGCATAGTCAAAGTGGGAGAGAAAGAGACATTGTTTTTGCACTGAAATAATCCACGAGCTATTTTTTATACTTACGCCATGTAACTGACTAGCAATAATATGAAATAACTTACAGCATAATTCAGGCCTCCTAGTTCCGGATCACTATTCTTTAACCATTCGTAAAACTCCATGGCGTTGTCAGTCGGGTCTCCTTCACCGTAGGTCGCCATACAAAAAACAGCTAATGAGTTTGATATTTCTTGCAGTTTAGTGAGTTCTTCCTAAAACCAACACATTATTACTCAATAACAAGAACGCATAAATAGACGAGCACAACAATATTTAAGACTTTATGTTTACTTTTAATGACAATAAAGTATTAAAAAAACCTAATAATAATCTTAAATTCATAAATCATTACATAGTAGAAAACAAAGTCCCCTATCACGTCTGTCTGTCTGTCTGTTCGCGATAAACTCAAAAACCACATAACGGATTTTTATGCGGTTTTCACCAGTGGATAAAGTGATGCACGAGGAACGTTTCGGTATATAATTTCTCCAGGTTTTTTTTATAATCAGGGAGGGACAACGTCTGCCGGACCCGCTAGTATATATAAAAAGGGAAAAGGGTATGATTAAAATTGCGGTTGCCATTTATATTTTTTCTTTTTAATTTCTACCTTATTTAAAGTATTTCAAACGCATGAATGAATACAACTCTCGAAAATCAATTGTATTTTTAGTTTCAGAGATATTGCTTTTATTATTTTTCTATGAGAATCAGGTAAGGTATAGAAATAATTGTATTGTAACACCTTGAAACCTGTTATTTTAATGCAATATTTAATTCTTGGTAAACAATATTTGTTATCTTGTTTTCAAAATAATTTTGGCTATTCATAGTATTCATTAGAGTTGTCAACCAATTTAGGTCTCGTCGGCGACTTGTTTAGCGAACACAACATATAACCGACAGAACCAGCGGCACTAATTAAAGGCAATTTAGACTAAATATCTAGTAAAGGCAGAAAAAAACCAAAACATTTTTCCCATTGCCGAATAAGTATATAATAAATACAGTATGGACGTGTTTTTAAGCAAGAATTTTACTATTTTTTATTTGATTGAATTTTTTATTAACAGGAAAGTCATTACGAGCACCGTTAATAAATTGCAATATTGTATTAAATGGAACTGAACCCGGACTATGGCGAAATTCCGACATCTATCAAACAATCGAATGTCGTCATCGGGTCGGAGACCATCTTATCATTGCCCTTTATCAAGTTAAAAATAAACTATCGAGGATATGACAGCATATGGAATTATAGCGCGAGAAATAGAAAAAATGGCGAGATTAGAATTACAAGTGATTGATCAAAAGTGATGAATTACACAAATATACGTATAACTCAAAAAGAGACGAAAATTAAGGAATTTTAAGGAATATTTATTAAACTTTAAGGAATATTAATCTTTAAGGAAATTTCTCTAATCCTAGCGCCTTTTCTATCCAGCTGGACAGAAATAAAACGAAGGTTATTTTCATGAACGTACCCATCTCCGAGTTAATGAAGTATGGATAAGGTAATTTCAATTTAAACATTAGGCACTTGCTACGGCGTAAATTAATATATACTAGACAGGTTACGGCTGAAATTGTTCTCGTGTTTAACAAAATGGTAGTTCCTTTGTTAGAATTTTCCAGGAAGTTTATGTAACTTCTCAACATTCATATACCTAAGTGCCATGTAATCCATTTAAACCACGCACCGTAACTAAACTATATTGCATAGATTTGAATATAGAATTAGACAACGATTGGTTATGAACAAGAGAAACACTAACAGACAGACTAAGAAAACCTGCCAAAAACTTAGTTTATATTGATACCCTACGAATTAGTAACATACGAGTAGATGATGCAATCGAAAGTAAGTATTAAGTAAGAAAGAGAAATATATAACGTGAAGTAAAGGCCACCACTTCATGGCTGAGTGTTTAAAATATTAATAAAAGGGATACATCTACATAAATACAAATCAATTGTAGTATGTATTAAAGCGAATGATTTCAAAACGAGTGGGACCTATTTGGCCATTTTTCTTGTGCATGTAATTGTCAAGACAATGTTTGTATGAAAGTGTTTTGAAAATCGTACGAAAAAGTGCAAAATTTAGGTTAAATATAAAATACAAAAAGGGGAATGAGTGAGAGAGACTGAGAGACAGTAAGGAGATCGGACAGATTGGCGCCTTGACTGCACTGATTTTCTTCGTTAGTACCTATGCGAAGCCGTGGCGGGCAGCTAGTTTTCAATAAAGAAAGAAAGAAAATATATAAAAATACGTCATGAGTTTTAACAAGCCACGCTAATAACGCGCGATTTGGTGGCATGGTGCGGCGTGGCGTACCCCTCTAGTATTCACCTTGACGCGCTTTACTGCCTCATCGAGCAGGGAATATTCATTGTTAACCAAGGTTACGGATAAGTGAACTTCCTCAAATCGATACGGAGGTGAGGCACGTAAGTAAATCGGTCGCTTGAATATTTTTTCTTTCCTTTCATACAAGGTTTATACTATCTGATAAAAATTATGATAATTTAGTAATCAATGATCACGTATCTTTATTTTTTGATATGCGATATTTGTAACTATTATTTCACATTTATACACGATTATTTGCATAACTTTGAACGTTATATCGCTCCTTTTATTTAAAAATGTAACTCAAAATTTACGTTTTTAAATTTTTACACCAGAAAGTAAATTAAAGTTGCGAGAAGAATACTTCCAATTCAACAGCCATTTCAATACGATCAAAACTACGAAAATAGACGATTGTTGTTCTCTTTGTCATTTAAACGTGTGAAGCTTAGTTTCCGAAGATAAAAAATATAGCGAAATAAGTCGATGTTTTATTAATAGTTAATTATCTTATTTACTTTACTTTATTCTAAAAATTGCATTACTTCAGTTTATGCGATTTTATTTTTAAAAATGTATGTAGGGAGTGGATATGTATGTGAGAAGGGGAGGTGGGTATCCGGCGCTCGCACTTTTTTTTGTACTGTTACTTCACGTCGGTGTTTCTGTGAGACGGTGGTACTACACCGGGCGAACCCACCCAATCATGCTGAAACCAGTAATAGCTTCAGCGGGGCTCTACACACACACACGTCTATACTAAACGCCAGTAAAGAATACATGTTTTTCTTTTGTCCATTTATGCCTATTGTGTATGTATCATTTCCTGTAATTGTGAAATCCTGTTTTGGCTTTAATTGTTACATACTATAAGATATTATATAAAAATACTGTATCCATGCTTTTGGATTTCCAAATAAAGAAATAAATAAGCTAATAAAGTTATAATGTACCATGTCACATTCTTCCGGATCAGCAACCATGCCTTTCATTTTATATCTTATACCTTCCTTAGCTAAACGCCCGGCGAATTCCTCAGCTGTTCCCGTTTGGGATCCATAGAATACAACTAAACTTCTTCCAGATGATTTTAGTTTATTTATGAAAGAGTTTTCTGTCATCTGTATTGAACCCGCTGCTCTGTAAAGAAATGTTTATAGTTAATAGATTTATTATTTTATTAATACATATATGTTAACGTCAGAAATCAGTTATTCTACACATTATCCAAGTACCATGCATATTAATTAAAGTGATCCGGTTAAAATATTAACGCTTATAGAAATCAGTTATTCCACAGATTATCTAGGTAATGTGCAGATTAACTAGGGTATTTCGTTAATACGAGTATACCTTAAAGTATTCCATTTCTAATTTTGGTTGTGTGCACCCTATTCTGCGTGTTAACGGTTGATCTGTAGATTACCTAGTTCTCTATACGTATATACCTACATAGATCTACCTAGGTAGGTATTGAGTATTTAACGGCTGTCGAACTTCAGTGTTAACATATATACATACTTTATTATTACAAAAGAGAGAAGCCTTGTTTGACAGTTTCATTCATTAATGAAAATATGTATAAATTATTATGAAAGTTGACTGCTTTTTATGGAAACATTTCTATGCTATCCGATTTACTATAACTCGCTACTGGGCGGTGTTAGTCTGTATCTTTTTGTTAAATTTTATATTGTACCTAGCGGGCCGGGCGGACGGTGTCCAGCTTTGATAATAAAAAAAAATCTAATACCCAACCGCAGCGCCACCTAACGGATCCAATTGTGAATCTAAACCGTTTTCGGATCCACTCGAACACGCACACAAAATTTCATCAAAATCGGTCCAGCCGTTTAGGATGTGTTCAGTGACATACACACGTACAGAAGAAATTTATATATAAAGAAGAAATTTATATATAGTGCATAAAGTTACGGGTCGTTGCTAGTAATATGTATAGATCAATTATATTACGACTGGTTACTAACATTATTCCATAGAAAGCTAGCTCAAAGACGCAGCAATTTTTAAAGTTACTCTGAAGTTCTAAATAAGAAACCTCTCATTAATATGGAATATTAGACTTGATTTAATTCAAAGTGACTTCTTCACTGGCTGACTCTTATAAACTTGTATACTGTATAATATTAACTGCGATATATTAGTTAGAAAATAACTGGACACTACAAATGAGGATGTATTGCAAAGAAAATCCATGTACGTACATTTGTCACATAATAAATACTACATACATGCAGTTTCTTGATAACGGCTGTTAGTTGCATTGAATACGTAGAGCATATTATACATGTTAACCCCGTAAGAAACGTAATATGTCTAGTCCTTAGTATGTGCAATATATCATTTAACACCTTCGCAAAGTACACTGGTTGCTTGTAAATTATTCACGGTTATGTAAAATATATAGATAGATATTTTGTATTACGTGTTTCTGTAATATATAACACTTATACGCTAAGATTATTTGATAACACACAACGATATACAAGTGTTAGAAAATGTTAACACCTGATGATGCTATCTATTTCTAAAATAAACACCAACAGATACTTAGTAATCATTTATCTATACATATAATAAAAGCGAATGTATGTAATATAAAAATAAAAAAAAATACTCATTGGGTATAAAAGTACTACATGATACTGAAAACAAAAATGCAATTTTTAAAAATTTTCTCTGTCGGTCTGTTTGTTCCAGGTAATTTCCGAAACGGCTGGACCGATTTTGACGGGAATTTCACTGGTAGGTAGCTAAAATTACAGCAGATTACTTAGACTACTCTAATTTAGACTAGCTGTTAACCGTTGCTTTGTCTGCAGTGCTATCTCCAAAATGGTTGAACCGATTTCCACTGGCAGATAGCTGACCTTAAAAAAAGTAATTTAAGCAATTTTAATTTATACTAGCTGTTAACCGTGGCTTCGCCCGTGAAGTTATCTCCAAAACGGTTGGTCTGATTTTCACAAAACTTTCACTGGCAGATAGCTGATCTTATAAAAAGTTATTGATGCAATTTTAGTTTATACTAGCCGTTAACCGTGTATTTGCCCGTAGTGCTATCTCCAAACCGGTTTGACCGATCTTCATAAGACTTTCACTATCAGATAGCTGACCTTATAAAAAGTAATTTAGGTACTTTTAATTTATACTAGCTGTTAACCGTGGCTTCGCCTGCAGTACTATTTCCAAAACTGTTGGACCATTTTTTACGGGACTATCACCGGCAGATACCGGACATTATAAAAAGTAATTTAGTCTATTTTAATTTAGACGAGCTGTTAACAGTGGCTTCGCCCGCAGTGCTATGTCCAAAACGGTTTGACCGATTTTCACGGGACTTTCACCGGCAGAAAGCGGACATCATAACA
This sequence comes from Antheraea yamamai, assembly GCA_036509395.1. Taxonomy (NCBI): domain Eukaryota; kingdom Metazoa; phylum Arthropoda; class Insecta; order Lepidoptera; family Saturniidae; genus Antheraea; species Antheraea yamamai. The sequence continues at coordinate 11,025,692 of AP028433.1, forward strand.
AATAATGTAGTTTATTTTAATTTAGACTAGCTGTTAACCGTGGCTTCACCTGCAGTGCTATCTCCAAAATGGTTCGACCGATTTTTACGAAACTTTAACCGGCAGATAGAGGACATTATAAGTAGTAATTTAGTCTATTTTAATGTAAACTAGGTGTTAACCGTGGCTTTGTCCGCAGATTATTTTCAAAACAGTTGGACAGATTACCACGGGACTTTCCCTGGCAGATAGCTAACCTTATAGGAAGTGATTTAAGTTGTTCTATTTTAGACAAGCTGTTACCCGCGACTTCGTCCGCGTGAAATTTAGCAAAATATGTTGTTCACTGTAAACATGTGCGTAATACGTGCGTTATACTGGAATCCATGAATAAATATAGTTAAAATTCATATATCTGTATCTATATATGTAATTTTAATTATATTGTCTTTTTAGTCTTTTTGGCGGCAATTTTTTTTTAATAACCACGATTTCATCTGTATAACTCAATAACCATAGTAATATATAAGAATATTATATCGAGTTCAAAGAGCACTCTTTAAATTGTCGAATATTAAAAACTATTTAGACAAACATAACATTTTATATCTTCATTTATATTTCTGCAAGATTTCAAGCCCATTCATTGTTTTCAATTCAACATTATAATTATTAATACTAATTTTGAAAATAGAAGGGACCTTTCTAATAATATATTAGATCATAAACGTATTACTTATTGACAATATGGGCATATTATATCATTATAATAACATCTTTAAGTCATTGTTTCATTAGTTCTTTATACTGTGTAAGTGAGCACTGAGGTAGTTATGTTGATGTGTTAAGTTTCAAAATATGTTGCTGATGATAAACCTCATTTGACACACTGTTAGTATTTATATATCTAATGTATACGGTACATGATACTGTAAGTGGCGTGCGTGTCATACTTAGAATTGTTTTTAAAGAGCATTTCTATAATTGTACATGGTGTCATAACTTTATATTCCTTTAATACAATTATAAAAAACGCGTGCGGAACTGCGGGTACAGCTAGTATGATATAAGTAAGATACGTATGTTTATTGGTTGGAAAGTATAGAAGGCATAATCTATTGTTATAAACACTGTTTTTAAAGCGACGGTGGCTTGATCGACGTAAGTTCGAATACTTGTGAATGAACCGGAGCTCTCGGTAAAGAAAAAAAAAAGTGTGTGTGTACTTATGTACACGCGTTAGAAGTTATACTTCTTTGGCGTAACAAGATAAAAATCTTTTCAAAAATTTTATCTTTCGCCTTATTCTACGTTTGTAGAAAAAACGTCACTAACAATAGAAAAAACGGTATTTAATACACTGAAAGTGTTAATACAAAGAAACAAAATGTTGACTATAGCTAACTTCCGGGTGTCGGTTTTCCGTGACGGTTTGCGCGGGCATCGTAAATTTTTACTCTCATCATTTTTCCCCAACACGCTAAAAGGAGTATAACTTCAAAAACATCGTGATGTAAACATAGCATAATGGTAGAGTTTTCTAGGCCCGCCTAACTAGATTACCACCCTTAACCTGAAAATCTGTCGCCAATCATCTATAGATGAATTCTGGTGGTTGCAATTGGGAGCTAGTCCCTTAATGTTTAATACGTTTACTATCTTGGACCACAACGTCATTTGACATCAGGTGAAATTGTGATAAAACGCTAATACTTATAAGGTATAAAAAACCATTGATTGATACATAAAACATATATGTATTATAATTAAAACCAGTCTAAACTCCCACCCAAAATTAAATGGTATCTGTTAGAGAAAGATGAGTAAGACTTTAGAAATAGATATGTATTATAAAATGAAAGATATGGAAACTAAAGCAGTGGTTCATTCGTGTTAGAATAGCAGGAACATGACAAAGTATGACTTTGCTGCAACTATACGAGAGAAAAAAGATACATAAGAACATTTAGCGGTGGAACTAAGGAGCACAAAAAGTTTTGAAAGAAAAGAAGACGGCTATTATAATTTTTTTTATATTATAGCGTGCAAACGAACAGGCTGGTGGTACCTGATGGTAAGTGATCACCGCCGTCCATAGACACTAGCAAGACCTGGGGAGTCGCAAGTGCGATGTCGGCCTCTGTTTAAAGGACTCTCACTGACCGAACGAAACGCAATAGTGCAAGTATTGTTACTTCACATTGGTTTTCTGTGAGAGGGTGGTACTACCCTGGACGAGCCGACCCATTCATGCTGAAACCAATAATAGTTTCAGCGTGGCTCTGCCACCTACATGTGCAGAAAAATGCTGATGATAAGAATAAATTGGTAGAGAGATAGAGTGATTAAATTAAATAAGTAAAAGTTATGAACCACGTACTACATAATAATTCAACGGTCGGGATACGTCCATGAGTCTAAATGCATCGATATTAATCAAAGCTTAGCACCTAAGTATTATTATATTATTACTAGCTTGTACTGGCGGCTTCGTTCGAGATAATGTAGATTATACTTATCCCTCGGGAAGAGTACATTTTTTATGAATGAAAAATACCCTATATGTATGTGTACAATAAGATATATACAATATTATATGGTAGATAATGCTTTGATATGTCCTAAACCTTAACATAAATATAACATTATATGCAGCGGTAACTCATAGTTACTATATAAAGAATAGTTCATAATATAATGAAATATTTTTTAATAATAATTCTATTTACACATGATATAATCAAATGACAATAGCAGATTAGTAACAAAAGGTATCTTGGTGTTACTTACTAGATAATGTTATCGTATGAAATGATTATATGTAACCATGATTATTGTGACTTGTAGACGATAGGTCGTTACGACGATATTAAATCAAGGAAAAATGTTTGATAAGATAGTTGACTCTGGTTAAAATGTAATATACATATTTTTTTTATATTATAGGGGGCAAACGAGCAGGCAGATCATCTGATGGTAAATGACCACCGCCGTCCATAGACACTAGCAACACCAGAGGAGTCGTCAGTGCGTTGCCAGACTGTGTTTGCGGGAGAGGGGTCGGGGAAGTGGGGGGGAGGTGGTCCGCCGGCGTTCTCACTGACCGAACGAAAGACAACAATGCAAGCGGTTCAACAATGCATTACTTCACGTCGGTGTTTCTGTAGGTCGGTGGTAGTACCACGGACGAGCCGACCCATTCATGCTGAAACCAGTAATAGCTATTCAGCGTCGCTCTGCCACCTACAAGCCTTAAAACGCAACCTCACGCTTTATTTGATTTAAAAATAAGAATACTGTATACCTACTACAGAGCAAAGTCTAATCATTACTTATTATAAAACGAAGTCCTCTGACTCGTCTGTCTGTCTGTTCGCGATAAGCTCAATAACTACGGAACGGATTTTTATGCGGCTTTCACCAGTAGAGTGATTCACGAGGAAGGTATGGGTATATGATTTGTCTACGTTTTTTGATGATCAGGGTGGGACAACGTCCACCGGGCCCGCTAGTTAACTGATAAATATTATAATACATACTGTTAATAATCATGTTCTTTACACAAAATGAGAAAAAATGACCGTGAAAATAATTAGATTGTTACTGCAACAGAAAAATACTTTAATGGGAAGTATAGGATCCATTTTCTCTAAAAACATTATTAAGGACACCACACCTAGTGTGAAATTTAAAAAAAAAACCGTTTTTTTTTTATTTAACATATTTCGATAGAATGCATCTTTAAAAATAACATATTAAAATTTCAAATCGATATCTCAAATAGATTTTGAGTTATAGCCATTTAAAGAGCAGCCGCTCGGCAGCTAGAGAGTTTCATTAGCTACAGGACGTACCAGAGGTATTGTCCACAGTCTACCATCCCTTCCAACCTTATAACACGATTACGGTTTCTTTATGATATATCTGTTGCTAGATTGGAGTGCTACTTACATGTGAAAAAAGAACGGGAACACGTTGCCAAACTTTAAAGAAAAATAACAAGAAGTTAAGAGGAAAAAACAAAACATTACAAAAGTTAACTGTAAATTTAATAAATAAACTCCAAAAATAATAGGTCTTTACCTATGAAATTGCCGTTCTGCAGTACTGGCCATTTCAAATCAAAATAACTTTTGTTTGGCTAAGAATTCTAATTTCAAATTAATTTTATTTTAAAAACATGGAATTCTTTTTCCAAAAGTAGTCATTTGTTTATTGATTAGTGTTACATTTTCATCGCATTTCAATCTTTTTTGTCATCATGGATACGTTAAAAATTCGAGTAATTATGGAATATGAGTACCGTCGTGGCAGCAACGCGGCACAAGCGGCACGCAACATCAACGACGTTTACGGAGCTAACACTACAAACCAACGCACTACCTGTTATTGGTTTGCTCGCTTCCGTTCTGGGAATTTCGACCTGAAAAATGAACCTCGCGGTCGTCCGAAGACTTTGGTCGACAATGACGAATTAAAGGCGATTGTGGAAGCTGATGATACACAATCTACGGCTGAATTAGTAGCAGCTTTTGACGTTAGCGTCAAAACAATATTGGTCCATTTGTCTCAACTCAGTGATCGCCAGCGCGAAGTACGCGTCGAGACGTGCCTTGCACTGCACAACAGACACACAAATTAAGGAATTTTGAACCGCATTGTTACCTGCGATGAAAAATGGATTCTGTTTGATAACCGCAAACGCTCAGCAAGTTGGTTGGATCCTGGTTCAGCACCTAAACAATGCCCTAAACGAACACTTACCCCTAGAAAAGTGATGGTCACTGTTTGGTGGTCTAGCGCCGGTGTGATTCATCACAGCTTCTTACCAAACGGGGTGAGCATTACTGCAAATGTGTACTGTGAAGAACTGAACACAATGATGGAGAAGCTGGCACATCTCCAACCAGCATTGGTCAATCGCTCGTCTCCGCTGCTCCTGCACGACAACGCGCGACCTCATACTGCACAGCAGACGGTCTCCAAGTTGCAAAAACTGGGGTTGGCAGTTCTCCGTCATCCGTCCTACTCACTAGACCTTGCGCCTACAGACTACTACTTTTTCCAGAATTTGGATAACTCCTTGGCGGGGAAAAAATTCAATACCCGAGAGGCAGTACAAAATACCTTTGAAGAATTTGTTGCCTCTCGTCCAGCTGATTTCTTTAAGAAGGGCATCAATAAACTGCCACCGCGTTAGCAAAGATGCATTGATTGCATAGGTGATTACTTCGATTAATACAAATAAAAAATACATGAAAAAAATTCGTTTAAATTTTTTCATACAAAACGGCAATTTCATAGGTAAAGACCTAATAGTATGGTTTGGCAATTATGAGAAATCAAGATAATGTAGATGAAATGTATAAAGCAATCTGAGTAACATTTTATCATTTGTGTTCTACTGACAAGAAACCATATCATAATAATTATCCAGAAGGCGCTGAAAGTTGTTGCGCTTATCGCCGCGCGGAAGCTGAAGGAATCACCAGTACATTTAAGCACGATTACCTTCCACTGGACCCAGAAGTACAAGAAGTTATAAAACCTATTTATGAAGACTTATCTCGATATGAATTGCTTGATAGATGTTCAGGTAGCAATACTCAGAACAACAATAAAAGTTACAACGGTTTACTTTGGCACTTTTCACCCAAGCATCTTCACGATTGCCCCAAAACTATTGAATTGTCAAATAATTTTGCAACTGCAATATTTAATGAAGGTTATTCGTCAATTTCGAAGATATTCAATGTAATGGGAGTGATAGTTGGATCTGCAGCAAGAGATTATGTGGTTCTTAAGGACGAGACGAGACTACGAATCGCTGATCATCGCCAAAGAGCTTCTTCAAAAGAGGATCGATCATCTCGAAGAAGAGCTTCTTCAGCTTAACAAGCCTTTTTCGAAGAAGAGGAAAGTGAATTATATGGGCCTGGAATAGCAGATTAGCTGTAAGTATGATTTTAAACCATTTATAACAGTGAAAATGATCATTTTCTCTTTAAACGCGTTTTTCTCGAAATAGCATTTTCAGAATTTGCTGCAGTTATTACTCAAAGACGAATGATCCGATCACTACCGAATTTTTTTCTACATGTTCTTTATATAGTTCTTCATACAATGACCTATCGATATTTTGAACTGATCAAAAATCGAATTTTGGCAGGCCAAAAGCGAACAAAATTTTAGGTGAAATTCGACATTTTTTTTAAAACGCCATTTCGTTAATTTTTGATTTTTTTTGATCGTAGGTGATTGTACAGACAATATCTTCTAGTTTATCGAGAATATTTTTTTTTAGATTTCATCCACGAAGAAGGCCGCAATTACTGCAGCAGTGGAGAACCTTTTTTTTTCGCACCGTCGAAGATCGTGTATAACTTCAAAAATATTTAATTTTTATTTTTCAATAATTTTGCTGTATATTCTTATAATATGTATAAATATACTATTAAAATATTGAAACAATTAATAAATTAGTTTTTTTAATAGAAAACCCCAAAAATCACCTGTTTTATGCCGTTACACTAGGTGTGCCCTTTAAGGTACCTATTCAATTTAGCACCTAATATTTGCTGAAAGCCTACCCACATAGATCTACCCATACACATAATAGAATGGTAAACCAGCCGTGTCTGTAAATTAAATATATATATTAAAAATATACACACATTGTATAAATACACGAACGTCACCAAGGCAAAAAAAATAGTGTTTAAAAATGTTGCCTGTCTATGGGTTTGTCTGTGCATTTGTTAAGGCTAAATATAACAGGCATAAACAGCTTAACCGATTTAAATGACGTTTTCCCTATTGTATTGTAGCAAGCTTCTCCTAATATATAGTATTTGTTCCATTCCAATCGGTACCTAAACAAAATAATATTTGAAATAATACGCGCGGAGATGTAGCAAAAAACAATTTAAGTTGAACTCTTACCAATATGGTCCACTACATTAAATAGCGATCAGTTTACTGGTCTTTGAGGTGCGTCCTTCTGACAAAACCAAAATTGGAGTCCATGCGAATTAAGCCGCGGATACCAGTTATTTTATTACAAATACAAATAAAGTAAGCAAATATTTGTCTATAATTTTTAGTTTATTCTAAATAATATTTATTTATTCTGATTGATGTTAATTTGGTTTTGATTTTATTAGGGTCAAATAAAACAATTTTAGAATAATTTCACTCTCACCGAACGTCCGAGCGGACGGAATCGCGAGTAGTCCGGTGAAGCTGTTAAGACCTTGACAGATCAATAACATAATCAATTAGAGAAAAAAAAACGGAGTCACGGATACTTCAAGTTCGCAATAATGACTGTTATAACAACTTAAAATATCATTTCTGCTTATAACTTGGGATAATATTGAAGCCCAAGGTCCTGACTTGGCTAGTTCGATCATACGAATTATATTAACATATTTTCTGTGAAATAGTTTTTGAGATATGAGGGGATGAAAAGTGGCTCCAAATGGTTCTTGTAATATTACACACGGTAGCGCGCGCTCACCATTCTGTTAGCTTGAACTTAGCTTGACTCGCTACTGCGTGTCTAGATGACGACGCGACTGAATTACGAGAGAAAAGTAGATAATAAATAGACTTAATACATTCAGATGATTTTACAGTGGAACCTGGTTAATTGGGATCTCAAGGGACCAACAATGGTGTACCCTTTTATTGAGGGTTTCCATTAATCCAGTTTTCCAATTAGGCAGGTTTAAAATTATAGTTGTCTCATTTACAGACACTCCCGCTTATAGAGGTCAAAATGTACGGCTATTCCATTTATGCTATGCTCCCTACACAGTCAAAACCTGTCCCAACCCGATTAATTTGTCTCATTTATAAAGGGAATTGAGTTACAGAGTCCTAATTATAAAGGTAAACATCGAATAAATCCTAGAAATCAGATCTCATTTAACCAGGTTCGAAAAGTCCAGTAATAGAGGTAATTCAATGAAAAAGTACCAGGACCTCATTGCAACTCTCAATAATAGAGGTTTCTCATTTATCCAGGTCCCATTTTAACCAAGTTTCATTGTATTACCTAGTCTCTGAGTTTTTACATTAGGTTCCACGGATAGAGTCGCGGGCACAGGTTGTCATATTTGTCTTTCCTGATTACCCCGGTATTAATGTAACATATACGACTAGTTATTTAATACAGAAAGATATTATAATAAAAAATAGGTTTGTCTATGTAAGTGAAATAAAAAAATGTATTCATATAAAACAATAAATTATTCATATAAAAAATCTGAGGCGAAACATTGACGTGCCAGGTAACGTTTTGACCTTATCGCAACAAACGACTAATTCCTTTCAATGTCGTGATAATATTTGTTTATCATTATAATTTATATGCGTAAAAACAATCTCGCAATTACTTATACAATTTTAAATGATGTGGCGTGAACCAGTAACACTGTAGTAGCAGATTATTATGAATGTTTCAAGAATAGGTAGTACGTATTATTTATATAGTAGCCTTGTTTTTTATTTCATTTATAATAAAATATGATTTTTAATTGAATTCTTAGAAACCATAAATCTTAGTGTTTCCAGGTCAAAACATATTATGGAAATCCGTTTAGGTATACGATAATTAATGTGGATGACGCACGAACACCTATAACTTAAATACCTTATGTATTTGTTTACAATTATATTACAAGAGTATACTTTTATAAGGGGTTTTGTTATTTACTCATGTGTTAGGCATGCTAGGTATGTATTCCTTTAGGAGAAATGGAATTATATTGGTATTAACCGGATAGCACGAGATACTAGCGGCGCGCGTCGCAATAACATGCAAAAACACGTCATGGTGACTTAGCATAATGTATTGGTGGCACACAGCGACACCTTGACGCCAACGACTATGTTACTTATATCAGTTATCACGCATTGAGTTGTCGTAAGAAGTGTAAACTCGGTTCAATTTCGTATACGTTTTTTGCTAAACTGAACATGAGGAAATTACCCAATAGTGAGCACATTGTAGTCCAAAAAGTAGGAGTTTCTGTCGAAATCTTAGTCAATCATGTAATTGTTTTAATTTTTTACCACTTTTTCAAGTGAAATTACTTATGGGAGAGCTTTGAAATTCTGATGGAAAACCTTTTAGTGTGACACATAGTGATGGGGGTAAACACCGTGTAGTGAAGACATCGGTTCTCGTTCGATCACCGAAGATAAGCAACGACAGGTGTGGTCAGTACTTGGATGGGCCTGAGACCGCCAGACCGCCTGAGCACACCGCGTGACGTAGGCTTTTTGCTATATTTGTTTAATTAAATTGTTCCCCTGTAATACAAAAGTTTCACTTCTATTGTGTGTCTTTACGACACACTCTTTTTTTATGAAGTCGTCTACTAGGTGGTCTATCTGCTCAAGTGGAATTTTGTTATTGAATGTAATTTGCAAATGCTTGACAAACTTGAAATCTTGCACATAGCTTAGGATTGCATGAAAAAGTTAGGAAGTAAATAGAAAGAGAAGCTTATATTTCAGATATGTTCAGATAGAAAGAAACTACAATTAACTTGGAAGTTAACAAAATTAAAAACAGTATATAATACATTACTACACTTTTTAGTTAGTTTTAGAAACATGTATAAATGTTTTTTTATTACTTATTCATATTCATAAACTTGTGTTATCAAATAACTTCTTATACATTTTTTATTCTTAAATAAACAAAAATATAGGTATACTATAAATAAAACGGTGGAGGTTTACAGTTAAGCGCGCATCACATAAAAATACCGGATAGATTTCAATCATTGACTTATAAAAATACAAGACGCACAGTTTCGAATAAAAGTAGCGCTCAAAACCGACCGCAAAATCTCCCCAATATACACATACGTGTCTATAGTTATGCGGTAAACTTACGGTTTCGCAAATTCAACCTTACCTGAATGATTTAAAGTTGTTTTTACAAGGACGCAAACGACGCGAGACTATTTGAAATGACTGCATAATCCAAAATTATGCACTCATTTTCGTGTGCCGGTTGTGAGACGTTAAATGTGCGCCTTGGATTTTTGTATATCAATGATTTCAATCTAATATTTTGAATTTTGTAACATAAGACACTTAGTCATTGTCTAAAAAAATCGCGATGTCTTCATTTAACACAAAGTTATTAAAGTTTTGAGAAACTGATATTATTTACAAAGACAATTTGTAAGCAAAATACACTTTTGCTTTCAATTCTTTTTCATGATTTTTCTTCTGTAAAGATAATAAACATTGTGAAGTTAACAAATAACGCAAACAAAGTCACGGATACCAGATAAACAATAAATTAACAAAATTAGTAACCAGAATATTAAGTATCTTTACATAACATGTTCCACAGAATAGTAATGTGTATGTATAATGCAAAGTTACAAGTGAATCGTGTTAGTACATATAAATTACGATGTTAGGAAGTGTTATAATGAAAGAATAGTACGTAGCCACAGTATAAATGTATGTTGTGAGAACACAGTTAATAATATACTTTTTTAATTTTATTTTTATTATAATGATCCATATAAACATAGAATAATATAACCATACATGTTAATAAAAATAATAATTTAAAAAACTTATTATAACTAGAAGCCATTTTTATAATTGACATACATGTGCAGATGACACACTGTAATTTGCAACAACTGTATGAAAAAGTCATGCGATCTGGTAATACGAAATGCACTTGTAATACCAAAATCAGAACAGTTCACATAGTTAAAAACAATGATATTAAATTATATCATTTGTTAAAAAGCTTTTCTAACTTTGAACGTTTATCTAAACTAACTTATTGGTCATAACATGTTATCAAAGAACAATTGAATTATTTATACTTGATCATTTAAAATATGTCATAGAAAATATCCTGGTCATTGAACCATATTCCACAATAGAACACAAACTTGCATAATGTAATTAATAGTCTATTATTATTAGTATAGTAACAATTTAAGTCAATTTATGTTAATAATGTCTTAACACATAGCAATTTTGGGTCAAAAATGATTTCTAGATCTCAGATAGAATCGACAGTTTCCAAATGTTTATTATAATTATTTTATTAAATGTAATTACTTTACACTTCGAGTCTGTTGTAATATTATAAATTACAATATTGACTGGCATCCTCAAGATCACTTTTCAAAAAAGATTATATCTTAATTTAATTCACGACTAACCTTCGTATCATCATAGATATTATTATTTTGGACTGTTTCATAACTTCAGTAATAGCATTCAATTAAATAAATGTAATTTATTAAACATTAGCTGTGCCCGCGACTCCGTCCTCGTGGAATCTAGTGTAAAAACAGTGACCAATAAAATCATCTGAATATATTAAATCTATCTACTTATCTACTTTTCTCTTGTACTTCGTTCGTACTTGTTCGTCGTCATTAAAATTACTTAATTTCTTTCCCTTGTGAGATCTTCCGTTGCGTGTTAGTTAGCTCAAAGTAACTATTCCATACGGACAAAGTCGCGGGAACAGCTAATTTAAGCAACAAATATCAAGATACGACTTATTTGAACAATTATTTGTCCGTGAATCGAAGGATATTCATTATTATCACAAAAAATATTTCTGAACTAGTTAGTACTTCATTTAGAAATAGCCGTTATTTTTATGAAAAATCTTGTACAGTGACATTATAGAGGTCAGTGATTACGTTTTAGTACAAACTATATTATTGACATCATGATAGCGAGAGTCACAGTAGTAACATACTTGAACAAAACCGGTTTCTCGTTATGGATAAGTTGAAATCGAATCTCTGTTTTGTGGTAATCCGGTTTGTGATGCATATGTATATATTTTCAAAGAAGGAAAATCAACTAAATCCTCTTTGAGTGGATTATTGAGAATCTCGTAATACTTTGATTCACATTTCGCTATATAACAATATGTGAATAAACATGAAAGAAGTCCCATAATGAGGTACAAGGCGATGGTGGTAATATTGTGTTGCACAATCGCAGTATATATATGAAGGTATGCTTCAAAAAAAAAAAAGTGCGTGTGTACTTATGTACACGCGTTAGAAGTTATACTTCTTTGGCGTAACAAGATAAAAATGTTATCAAAAATCTTATCTTTCGCCTTATTCTACGTTTGTAGAAAAAACGACACTAACAATAGAAAAAAGGTATTTAATACATTGAAAGTTTTAATACAAAGAAAGACAAACAACAAATACAAAGAAACAAAATGTTGACTATAGCTAACTTCAGGGTGTCGGTTTTTCTTGACGGTGTGCGCGCGCATCGTAAAAATTTACTCTCATCATTTTTCCTAACGCGCCAAAAGAAGTATAACTTCAAAAAGTAAAGCATACTGAAAACACATTTTCGTACAAATGCAAATTATTTAGTAAATATTAATGTCATATTTAACCTTTAAACTGCATATTATCGACTTTTATCATTCGTGTCACGTAGTCGAAATAACCACTTCGTCGTATCGTATATTTAGTATCGTTGCGCAATTTATAATGATACCGTCTATAAATGGCTACTTTAATATCAGTTACATAAAATACAATACAGAAACGACCTACGAAGTAGTGGAGTATTCTTTTATTACGTGAATTTAATTAAATAATTTTAATCACTTAATCAATTGTCGTAAATTATGTAAATTGGTAGTAGTCGAAATTCAACCTAATACATTTTTTTTTATTTTAGTACGCAATAAGAATAAAAAACTTACTTTTTCAAAAAACGTTTATTGATAGCACTAAAGCTCTTCAATATATCCCAAAAACAGTTGAAGAATAAGGAAGGAAGTTAACTGTTTGTTTGGTCTCTGCCTATTTGTATACAGAATAGCAATTTAAAAAAAAGTCGAAGCTATCATAAGAATTGTCAACAGAAATGAAGTCACAAAAATTTGGAATAACTGTATTCTTTTTGATTTTTTAAATTTCACAATTTGTAAATTAAAACTATTCACTTTAGTCTTGTTTACACATCTATTAGCACTCCGAGCAATAATAATAAACATTTTTATACAGTTTATCAATTAATCCAACATATGATGTGATGTATAAGTTAAATACAATATATCAATATTACGTGTACAATGTACATAGTCCGCTATACTATGTGTTGCTAGTTTGACGCAAACACAATACGTCACGAGCATTTCGAGGTCATCGATGACGTGAACCCATAAGTTAATCCCCCTACCAAGAATCGCTCAACGCAAATAGAAATGTTTTCACTTCAAATACATCAATTTTCTATGAAGTATCTGACAACCGCAGACTGTTAGCGACAGTTTAAATTTAATAACGGTTTATATGGATTTAGATATAGGATTCGATTTATGTAGAACAGTGTTTTTCAAACTTTTTCTTGACACGGCCCCTTTAGTATGAAGAAATATTTCGTGAATCCCTACCCGTTGTTTTTCCTTCATGTATTTTATTTTGTGACAAATACTCAATTTAACATATATATTCATTTTCATAATTAGGGTTCGGATAAATACATAAGAGTTTTCCTAAGTTTTATTTTTTGTTTATTTAATACAGATGATAATATGTCCTTTAGTTAACATTTTTCTTAATAAATCTTTTAAAACTTTATTGCTTTTTACTGCAGTGGCTTTACCAACCTTTTGCAACTCCGCTATAGAAGCTTCACCCTCTGGGGGGTCGCGACCTACACTTTGAAAAACACTGATGTAGAACGATGCTTATTATGTCTTCGAGATCAAGTGTTAAATATTCCTTTAGCGTTATTTAAAATAATGTATTGTTATCTCAATAACTTATATACTGTATGAAGTATACGGCAGTTTTCATTATTGATGATATAAATCAGAAATAACTGTTGTTATAGAATACCTCGAAAGAACTGTGATTGACCAATCTCACTGATATTCCGTTTAAATATTTCTTCAAAAATAAATTTATCTTAAAGGTAAATTTTGATACATACTTATTTACGTAGTATCTTATTTTCAATATAAGATAGTTTTTATCTCAAGTCACAAACCTAGACAAGGTATTAATGGGTCCTCCAGATTCTAGAAAATCTAGGGGCCCTAAAATTAATACATTTCTTGTTAAAACCCATAAATTCAAAATTTACTAGAGTCCAATTAATATATTTTGCTAGTGGTCGTATTGTTAATTTAATAAAAATATCTATCAACAAACACGTGTGCTGATATTGTAGCACTTCCGATGAGAGCTGTTCTGAATGTTATTGCAGGTTTGCCCACAATTTCAATTTTGAGAACATCACTCATCCAAAACGCCAGTTTATAACAGAATAAACAAACTGGTCGTCCAGTTACATATTTCAACGCTTGTCTGTCGGGTCATAACTGCATATATAGCAGCAAATGTGTTAAGAAATGCATGCAAAATTCAATATTTATTTAAACAAATTTTATTTTCTAATCCTTTGCAATGAAAATGTAACGGTACTAAACTTCGAATATTGCTCTACTAAAGTACAGAATCGGACATGTTGAAAATCATATTAACAAAATAATTGAGCAATGATAGTAAAAAAATCGGCCTTATTATTGTTGCATAAACGCAGAAATACTGAAAAACATCCTTGATTTATTGTATTCTACTTTAATATATTTATTTACTGATCCGTTTTTAATCGTATATAGTACAGATATATTTTATTTAAAAAAATATAGCAATATATACACATTTTTATACAGATTCTACAATTTTGTTTTCGTGTAGGGAATGATTAAGCATTTAATTCGTTAATGTTTAGTAATTTAACACGACCCAATAATTTTTATTTAATGTTGGCTCAGTTTCCTTATTACATTAAGAAGGTTGCTATTTTATATTGATGACCATCAAAATTTGCGGTTACGAAATTTCATACAGAAATGAACAACCTTAATAAAGGTCATTAAATAACATCGCATAAGTAATAAAATAGAAGAAAAATATAATTTTGATTTTGTCCTTACGTATTTGTTACAGTAAGAATAATGACAGTCGTACGATATAGGTACCTAAATTTGATCTTATTAACGGACTATTGGTCCTAATAATTTTATTTAAATAATATACTTTATATTATAATACATAATAATTAAAAACATGAACTAAAGTTAGAATAACGGTAAAGTATAGATGCTTGTGGACAAATAGAACGAGTAGCCTTAGATTGAGTTCAAGCCAAAATTAAGGTATTTAATTAAGCCAAAATTAAAATTGGAAATTTGATAAAAAAAAGGTGGTTTTCCTCAAAATAAATATTGTAAGATCTTGGTTACACCATGTTGACTGTAGCATAACTACGCTCTCTAGGTATTTGGTATTAATACAGTATGCACTACCTATATTATTATTGTAGGTATACCTGATACCTACTAATATGTTAAATAGAATCGTTGCGACACGTCGACTGTACGTAATCGCTATGCGCAGTCTCCATACCAATATTTACAGAAACACATAAAGTTACCCAAAATGGTCTGTCATATCCCTCCACTGACAATCTAGTACCTTATGCATTTTACCCAATATACACATGACCTTAACTCACATCAAACACAGGTCAAAAAATTAACATTATAAAACTACGACATATGAACTGCTATATTGTGCCGCGACTTCTGTGCTTTTAGTGCATATTCCGCATAAAAGTAGCTTATGTTCTTTATCCAAGTCCTAGACTACTTCAATGTGAAATTTCACTGCGATTGGTTGTCTTAAAAAAAAGTTCGGTCGTAAAAAAAAACTGACAGAGTTACTTTCGCATTTATAATCTATACATATAATAAAAATGAAGTGTCTGTATGTAATATCAAAATAACACTTTTTTACTGATTGGGTGTGAAAGTATACACGCAACTGATAACAAAAATGCAATTATTAAAAGTTTTATCGGTCTGTCTGTCTGTTTGTTCCGGGTAATCTCCGAAACTGCTGGACCGATTTTGACGGTAATTTCATTGGCAGATAGAAAAAATACAGCGGGTTACTTAGGCTACTTTAAATTAAACTAGCTGTTAACCGCGGCTTTGTCCGCAATGCTATCTTCAAAACGGTGGGACCGATTTCCATGGGACTTTCACTGACAGATAGCTGACCTTATAAAAAGTAATTTAAGTAATTTTAATTTATACTAGCTGTTAACCGTGGCTTTGTCCGTAACGCTATCTCCAAAACGGTTTGACCGATCTTCACGAAATTTTCACTGGAAGATAGCTGATCTTATAAAAAGTAATGTAAGGAATTTTAATTTATACTAGCTGTTAACCGTGGCTTCGCCCGCAACGTTATCTCCAATACGGTTGGACTGATCTTCACAAAACTTTCACTGGCAGATAGCTGACCTTATAAAAAGTAATTTAAGCAATTTTAATTTATACTAGCTACTAACCGTGGCTTCGCCCGTAACGCTATCTCCAAAACGGTTTGACCGATCTTCACGAGACTTTCACTGGCAGATAGCTGATCTTATAAAAAGTAATTTAGGCAATTTTAATTTATACTAGCTGTTAGCTGTGGCTTCGCCCGCAATACTATCTCCAAAACGGTTCGACCATTCTTAAGGGGATTTCACCGGTAGATAGCGGACATTATAAAAAATAATTTAGTCTATTTTAATTTAGACTAGCTGTTAACCGTGGCTTCACCCGCAGTGCTATGTCCAAAACGATTACATCGATTTTCACGGGACTTTCACTGGTAGATAACGAACCTAATAAAAAGTAATTGAGGTTATTCTATTTTAGACTAGCCGTTATCCGCGACTTTGTCTGCATGAAATTTAGCAAGATTTCAACTCATTCTTTATTTTTAATAAAAAAAATAATTATCAGCTTATTGTTTACAATTCGACATTATAATTATTAATAACATTAATGATATAGAGGTCTTCCTAATAAGATCTTAGATTATAAACGTATTACGTAAAGTGTTCCATAATACAATTTCTTGCGGAACAGACAAGCGTTTTGTATAGTCACAAAATCTTAATTATAATAATGGCAATGTGTTTTTACATGTAATGTAAATCTTAATAATATTTTAAGTTATTGTTTCATTACTTCTTTATACAGTGTAAGTGAGCACTGAGGTAGTTATAGGGTGGGTTAAGGTTCCAAATGTGTTGCTGATGACAAACCTCATTTGGCACGCTCTTTGTATTTATATATCTAATGTACACGTTACATGTTACTTTTAGTGTCGTGCGCATCGTACTTACAATTGTCTTTAAAGAGCGTTTCTATAATTGTACATAGTCTCACAATTCTATAATTCTTTAATACGATTTAAAAAAAACGCGTGCGTAGCTGCGGGTACAGCTAGTATGTACTAAGTCTAAACATATGTACGATCTGAACGCTGACCTTCTTAACAAACTTGACAGATTACTCAACAATTGCATTCGATTTGTTTTTAATCTTCGTAAGTATGACCGAGTATCGAGCCATCGTTCAGAGCTTAATTGGTTGCCCATACGCCAGCGTCGGAGTTTGCGGGCTCTGACAACTCTGTATTCTATTCTATTTTCTCCCAACACTCCCTCTTACTTAACTCCACATTTTCAGTTTTTATGCTCTAATCATGACCTTAACCTTCGCTCTTCTAATAATCTTATTCTTTGCTGTCCTGTCCATACTTCCGGTCTAGTACATTCATCTTTCTATATCCAATCTATTCTCCTATGGAATGCGCTTCCTTATGAAATCAGGATGTCATCTAACCGTTTTAGTTTTAAAGTTAGGGTACGTCGGCTTTACTAGTGTCATTTAGCAGAATTATCTGGTTAATGCTGTATTTAGTACTTGATGTTGACTAATTATACTTTTATTTATTGTATTGATATTTATGTATGATGTTGTTATGTATATGTGTAGTATATATGTAGTATATTGGTGTTGATATTTTATTTATATATTGTGATATTAAATAGGTTAAACATAATTTCATAAAAACCTCACCTTTTACACCTACCAACATTTATCTCTGCATCACCTAATGGTTGACTGGCAGAGAATGCCTTAGGCATTAAGTCCGCCATTGCGTATTTAACGCATAATGTGTAAATAAATAAATATATAAATATATTATATTTATTTAATTAAGAAAAAAATTATTAAAGCAGAAGTTCGATAAATGAGTGATAAATATAATTCGACTATTTTGTGTTATTATTCAAATAGCCGTATTGTACACCACAGTTAACTTGAGTAATAGACATAGTTTCAGATTGATGCATATGTTACATTAGATACTAGATCACAAATGTGATCTTTCTGCTATGTTAAATAAAGGATACAAATGAACATTTGATCTCAAGTAACCTGATCTTACGAGACGATATGATCGGAAACACATAAACGAGTATAATTCATTCTAAAACGAAACTGCACGAACTTAACGGTTGATATTAAGCACAGACTTTTAACTGGTAGAAGCCAGACGAACACCAAAAACTAAAAACAAAAAAAAAATATATCTCAAACCCATTCTGGGATTGTTACTTACGTCACCAATGAACGCCACCTGCCATTTATAAAACCATTATGGTTTTAAGAAAATGAGTTCGCAAAATGCTTATATTGTCTTTAGTTTCCACTTGGCATGGTATCTTTTGACAACACTGTAAATTCGAACGTTTTTTCACTTTTTCTTTAATACTTTATAGATTTTAGAGTTTGACCACAATCACATTGTAGGTGGTAGAGCCACGCTGAAGCTTAATTTCAGCATGTATGGGTCGGCTCGCCCGGGGTACTACCACCCTCTCACAGAAATACCGACGTGAAATAACAGTGCTTGCATTGTTGCGTTTCGTTCGGTCAGTGAGAGCATCGGAGGCCCACCTCCCCTCCCCCTCCCCCCATACACAGGCTGGCAACGCACTTTCGGCTCGCCTGGTTTTGCTAGTGTCTATGGACGGCGGTGATCACTTAACATCAGGTGACCCGCCTGTTCGTTTGCCTCCTATAAAATAAAAAAAAATATGATGTGGTCTAAGATTGTAAACACGCTAAACCTGATGGGGACTGGCTCTCAAATACAGCTTCCGGAACACACCAACAGGTGTCAGACGACAGATTTTCAAGTTGAAGTTAGTAGCTAGCCAGGCGGACTTAGAAAAAGGCCTACCACTATGAAGTCTCATACGTTCATAGATTTACTGAATGGTAAGACAAGACAGTTGTGTAATGCCCCTTATCAAGATGGAGATCAATCGATATAAATCCTTAATAATTGGTACTGAATACTCGGGTTGCCGGGTATTTGTTAATAAAAAGTAACATGTTAATAATAAAAGGACTGCTAATTTGTTTTTTCCACGTTTCGGGTCGTGCAGGCCGGCATGACAGTGTCACGACTAGTGATGAATTGTCGACTTTTCAATTGTCACTCACGATCATGTACAGTCACTTTGCCATACACGCATAGAAAAGTTTAAGCCTTTAGTCTAATCATTTAAATGTTCACGTTATATGGTTCTTACATTCTATTTTCGTAGTTATACGTACGCACAGTAATAATTAACATAACAACAAAGTGATTTTAATTCGTAATTCGGTTAGAATTACATGAAGTTTTATTTAAGTGTCTTACATAATAATACGTATACTTATCAATTACGTTCCCTGGTATATGTTAATTATGCACTATATTCGACACGGTCGCTTGGATGTTCAAACGATTGCCATTTGTGTGACCAATGATATAATGACATGTACTACAATTACAGAACAACTACTACAAATACAAAATAACAAGGACCTACTGTAATGTTGTATAGGTAACGTTAGCAAAATGTCACATCATTATCATTACATAGTATATTATTATATTATTACATGGTATAAAACAAAGTCCCCTACCGCGTCTGTCTGTGTGTCTGTTCGCGATAAACTCAAAAAGTACTAATACCAATGGATAAAGTGATTCACGAGGAAGGTTTTAGTACATAATTTGTCAAGAATTTTTTTATATTCAGAGCGGGACAACGTCTGCCGGGCCCGCTAGTGTTAAATAATTTCATGTTGTCAAATGCTAAATCGACAGCTAACTGAACTGCATATATAAGGGTCATTTTTTTTAACTTATTACAAGTCCATATTAATCATGATTTATAAGTAAATCGTTCTTAATATGCAGTTTTAACCTAAAATCTAATATCGGCTTTTTCTCTAACTTGCGAATATAGGTAGTAAATTAATTTCATTTATAACAATACCGTAATTCTGACGATTACCTATAGACTGTAGATCTATTCAGTGTTACAATTTAAAAAATGTTCGCCCAACTACAAAATAATACAAATAGGATGACAATGGGTAAACATTCCATATCCAATATCTAACAGATCGAGATGTATATGACAACGGGCTGACGCACGTTGATTACAAAATACAGTTTTAATCTTAGAAATCAATTTGAAAATAATATAATAATACCATGTTACTATTCTATATTCAAGCGCATGATCGCTTAACATTCTTAATTGTACAACGTACAACGTTAATTGTACAACGTCTATTAATTATGTAAGCGTATTATTGTAAAAATGCGGATAACAATTCGAGGTCCGTCCTAATACGAAATCTTCAGGATATCCGGGTAACAAGCATCCTCTTACCTTGAGTAAAAAAACGCGAATCTCGTGTGTAGTAATTGTAATAGAAAGTATAATAATGACTTTACTCCTAATATTATAAAAGCGGATGTGATCGATGCTTCAGCTTTTTCTAATATAATCGTTTTCTCAACTCAAACTCAACCGATATGAATCAATTAAATAGTCGAAAATATTAACAGCTCAGGAAACGAATGTTTTTAGTACAACTATCGGAACACGAATAGATATTTGGAAATACATTTGTAACTTGAAACGACAGCTACCAAAACTACTAGAATATTGTGTATTCATTATATTATTTTTCTACAACAAAAGCCGGACTCTTTGCTGTATATATGAATGAATGATTCCTAGTGTATTACCACGGAAGCACCATTGATTCAAACCGTTTACACATTTATTACCTATGTAGACTTGCTTTACAAAAATCAGTCAAGCGCGAATTATTACTTGCATACCTAAATTCAATTCCGCCACACGATATATTTTGCGTCACGTAATTACAAAGAACTTGCGTTTTTCTGTCATTCGCTACGAGATCTTTCACATGAGCCCCAGTTCCACTTACATGTCTTACTTGAAGATTACACTGTGTTTTTATGTATAGTTTGAACCAGGGCTTTTTTGTCACTTCTTTTTTGGGGCACGCTAATTTTTGAAAATTGTAAGTCCATACTTCCTTTTACGTCCTCTACTACAGAGACAAACCACTGTGCGACGCGGTAACTGTTCAAGAAGATAGATCAGATTTTGTATTTGGATAACACCAACATTTGCATGCCCTCACAAAAAAGCACTGGTTTTAACAATATAGTAGTAAAAAACGTTAAAATCAGTAATTGGGTGAGGACCGTTTCTATATTACTCTTTGATTTTTTTATTAATAATAAGGGTTCTTATTTTGAAAACGACGCAATTTTGAGCAGGATTCTTTTTTTCCAGTTTTAGCAACCAATACCCACTGTTATTATTTCTTATTCACTTATGGCCGTTAACCAAACTATGTTACGCCTAACGCCACAAATATTACAGAATTATAGGGTCGAATAAACCAAGATTATGAATAAAAACCACTACCTTACAGAATAAGAAAAAAAAACTCCATCAATATCCTAGGATTGATTTTTCAGAAATTCTTAATTTCTAACTGAACCTCTTTTGGTATTTATATCAATGTTCTTGTTTCTAAATTGTAAGTATATTTGAAATTCTAGTGAGTTCTACCAGGTAGTGTAATTCTTTTGTTAATATCGCTACCGCGTTATAGCACTCGACCTCAGACACACACCTTGTAGAAGGAAACTAATTATACTTTATAAGTATATATATTTTTTCAACTGGTAATTATTATATTATAAGAATCAATAATTACTTGCTTAGTTGTTACTTACTGGATTGAATATTTGCTAATAAGTATTTCATCTTTCTTGTTTTCCTTTTTTGAAGTATACAGCCACCAGATAGTACCTCCTAATAAAATAACTAGCACTATTATGTCAAATGTGCTAAATAATGATCCGCTGACGACAGCGGCAGCGGCAGCGCCAGTTGCTGCATCCTTAATAACGTCTTGTGCATTCTCAGACATAGTACAGGTTATCACTTTTTGCGTAGTACGTGGTAAGTTAGTTTTTGAAGATGAAGATGCAAGGTCACTTGACAGTTATTATTTGCGGCTTGTTCGGTGAACACCATGTACAAGGTCCCACTTACGACACTATACACTAACACTAAAATTGAACATGATATTCATGCTTAACTTGGTACTTGTCGATGAAACTAATATGGAACAAATCAAACTAGCGTGGCGGAATGAATGAGAGCGACTACACAAGCGCTACTCGCAGTCGTGAATTGAGTCGGTCAACATGACAACCGACGTGAATATAACCGAGTAAACCGACTCGACCCGAATGAAGTTGATAGCATGTCTCGGTAAGCATCGGAAATTGTAAAAGTTTAGGTTATTGTATACAGTGGGGAGGTTATGAGTTATGTTATCTGTACGTTATTTAAAAAAAAGCTATAGCCGTTATAATCCAACCAAAGGTGAAACGAAATTTTCGATATTATATTTTCTTTGTTCGTGACTTACACCATTTTTTATCAACTTCTTTTGTACCGCTAATAAGAAAGGACCTTGCAAATTAACAAATCTATAACAAACCACAAGTATAAAGTTAGAAGAAAAAAGCCGTCAAATTCTCATATTAAATCTAATATATAAACAGTAAATAAATACAAGTAGCGTATTTGTTCACTCAATTAGAAATATCAATACTACCATGAATCCTAAATTATCGTATAAACTTTAAGTTACATTTCATTGAATTTGTATTTCTCGAGAAACATAATCTGTTGAATAATTAGTATGTACCTAGCTAGAGTTATTTTATAATTTATTGTTATTCATAATATGTGTTAACGTGTAAAAATGAATACATAACAATCAGAGGTCAGTAACAATTAGAAACAAATTAATAATGATTTCATAGCCAAGGAATTAGACGTAAACAAAAAATCCTTGTTCATATTACATAACATATTTACACATTGTAAAAAAGTATCGAAATATTACCAATACTTAAGGTTGCCAACCTTACTTTATAATAATATAATAATATATCCTACCTTATTTTTGATAAATATACTTTATATTTTTGCATATAAATAAAGTATACAAAAATATCAAAATATTTTGATGTTAAATTTGGAAATTAATTTCCAATGTCTGTTATGACTAAAAGACTCATATGAATAGTTACTAAACTGACATTTTAAGTAATTTGTATTTGATTTTTGGCGTTTCATTTTTAGAACTCCCCGTTTTAATGTAAATACAGACATGAATATTTTTTGCCTGCGCCCTTACAAAACAAAACAAAGCATTTTTATTTAAAGATTCTAGAAATAAAATGATACAAATGTATACTGATTACTGAAATGTATAACGAAAATCTCACCTAATCATTTAAACGCCTCTCGTCCAATATCGTTATTTCGCATATCAAGTTCATAACATGTTATACCATAAAATAACAAGTTATATATAACAATAGTGCGTAAAGCGTTTGATAAGGAAAAAACGTGTCATTTAGCACATGACGTGTTATTTCAAATTCACCATACGATAAAATTTATAGATTGAAAAATTAATTGCACATTATTTTCTCGTGTTTACTTTTACAAGCAACCGTGGCTAGCGGAAGAACAATGTAAATAAGCTATACTTATAAATAAAACTGAAGTGTCATTCTGTGATTTCAAAATTATGTTTTTTAAGTTCCTATTGTTGTTTGTACGTTACGAAAACCAAAACACGCATTTATAATACTTTTGTCGTCTCTTATAATATTAATATCGGAAAGTACTAAACTGATTTTGATGAAAAAAATTCTGGCGGGAAGAGAATTATCTGGGATATAAATAATATATTATTACACTTTTACCTACAGAAGTTAATCGGTAATGACAAATATATAATTTGTAAAAAGAAAACAAATTCATTGTAAGTGAAGTACAAAATGAATATAAAACTTTTTCTACATTCTAACCTTGAAGGCCAAGACTTAGAAACATTACGCTAATGTAGAGGTAAGGCAGTAATCTACACAAATAAATGGAATTGAAGTGATTGTATATTATATCAAAGTATCTTTTCTTGCATACGGATCGGTTTTATGCGTATATAAGCCAGAACATGTGCTTTTAATGTTCTTGTCTGTCTATTTATTGGTTCGGACTAATCTCCAAAAAGGCATAATTGATTTGAGAAGGACTGTTAGTATAGAACTTTTCAGGGAGTAATATAATCAACATATAGTGATGCCTTTACTTATAGGCCCCATGCAATATAATAAAAACATAATCGGAATTAAATCTTCATAATGTATTTGCTAAATTCAAGCAGTAATTAAAATTGCACAATATTGCATTTTTACATTTACATATAAAGGGGATATCTTCCACGGTGTAATAACTTTTAGATCTGGGTATAAAATAAGCTATGCAACATTATGTTATTTTTAACAGGCTAAGCGGTAACGGTAAACATACAATTAATAAGTCATTATAAAGATCATACATACATTTCCAGATCTTAACTAAATTTTATGCAGCCCCGGATCTACAATTTTTTTTAACCGGGGCAGAAACTTGATAGTAGCGCGTCTCTCTCCAGCGTTTGAGATAAGAAAATCACAATCGTTGACATTTTTCGTGAATGGAACAATGAGAATCCTTTTATGAAATTCATTTGTACAGTAGTTAGGGCACAATTCATCTATTTGGCGTCTTCTTAGGTTATATTATAAATCGATATATGATATATATACATTGATATTAGATTACGACAATATACGTTGTAAAATTGTATTAGAGAAATTCTGTTTTGGCTGTAATTATTACATATTATAAGTTATTTTATAAAAACCAATGTAAGCTGTTGAATTTCCAAATAAATAAATAAAAATTGGACATAAGCAGAGACAGCCTACATAACCTCGCAAAATACATACCTTATAGTCACACATACACAGTAATACATACCGTTTCAACGCGAACAAAATAACGAATGAATAGTAAACATGTTTATTATATATTATATATATATGTGTGTGTATTTATATATTAAAATGACAAGGTAACGGTAAATCAAAAATTCAGCGGTTGAGCCAGTTACATTTGAAAATACAGACGGAACGTTGTATATATTTGAATCAGTTAATGAAATTATTCGTATACATAAGAATTGAATTTATTTTTTAACAATGTTTTGTTCTAGACAATCCATTATTTAGTTTTATTAACATAGTAAGTATATTTAGTACCTGGATAAGTAAATCTACTAAGGTAGTTTACGTGGCTAGTTTAACAATTTCCATAGGATCGTTAGTATGAAATGTCGACATTTGATTGAAGATGGTTGATGTGAACGTATTAAATTTTCAAAAATTCGTTTCTTTAAGGGGTTTAGAGATCTAAAACTCACTTTTAAAACGAATCAACATTCTTCTTCTTTCTTTAAAAATCAAGTGAAACTAGAATAGTGTCGTTGTTAAACTCAGAAACATGAAATGTATTATTTCTAGTTTTTATAAATACTAGTGGGCGCCCAGTGGTCGACATTCGACCATAGTTCTTTGCATTTTTAAAGTTTGAACTTTATTAGGGTTCTTTTATCAAATAATACCTCTATAATCAAATTTCATCATGCCTGCTCAGTTATTTGCCATTTTTTTTAAATTATATAAACATAAGAAAAAAATCGCTGACTAAATGAAAATTTAAATTAATTATAAATTTGAAACAAAAAACAGGCGGTTACATAAGGTGGTAAGGCTCTCAAATTATAAGTAAACATAACTTTACGAAAATAAATTAATTTATCGCAACTCATGACACAATTTTCAATGGATTTTACACGACATCATAGGTGCGTGGTATTTCTGGGTGATATTGATTTAAATATAGTCTGTACATTATGAGGAATAGTGATATGCCTAGTATCATCATTTGGAAAAGTAATGGATATACAATAGAAACAAATGATTAATCCAAAACAAAGATGTTTTTAATACAACCATTAACTTCTGAAAATGAATTCATTTTTGTTCATAATTCATCATCAACTGTTCTAATTATAATTGCTACATCAAGTTAAACTACATATTATATTATTATAAAATTAACCTACAATTTTACCAGTTGATTTCAAAGGGCATATTGTAAGGCATGCAACGTCAGTCATGCAGTCATACGTTAAAAATATTTAAAAGGTAATTGGAACGTAAGAAGGATGAAGGGTGTTCGAAACGTCTTTTTCATTTACATGTGTGTATATGTTGTGTAAAATTCAAGCAGTAGTGTGAGTAATGTATATTTTGATTAATTTAATATGCTTGTAATACATTTTATATAAAAAAATAGCTTTGTGCACTTCTCTGCCATATAAACTTTAACTATGCTAAATTTCAAGTTCATCCGTTCACGCAATTCGCTTAAAAAGGAGTACAAAGTTTTAGCTTCACATATTTATATATAAGATATGTTATAATATCATGGTTGAATGTAGAATAAAAAAGGGTAATTGGAACGTAAAAGTAAAAAAAAATACATACAGTCAAGCATAGCAACCTCCTTCGCAACCTTTTTTGAAGTCCGTTATTGACGTATGTCAAAATGTCTTTTTTATTTACATGGGTGTATATGTTGTGTAAAATTGAAGCAGTAGTGTGAGTAATGCATATTTTAATTGATTTAATGTACTTCTAATGCATTTTATATAAAATAAATAGCTTTCTGCACTTCTCCTCCATATAAACTTTAACTATGCCAAATTTCACGTTCATCCGTTCAGACAATTCTCTTAAAAAGGGGTACAAAGTTTTGGCTTCACGTATTAATATATATGATAATTAATTTAATGTACTTCTAATGCATTTTATATAAAACTAGCGGGCCCGGCAGACGTTGTTCCGCCCTGATTATGAAAAGTAAAATAAACTCTATTGTTAACGCCCCCGCAACCCCCCTTGTGGGTGGAATTTCGTAAAATCCGTTCTTAGCTGACCTCTACTCGGCGAAAGGAATATTCCTACCATATTTCAAGTCGCTACGCCTTATGGTTCCAGAGATATCGTGATGAGTCAATATATAGGTGGGAATCTCTTATATATATATAGAAGATAGATAAATAGCTTTCTGCACTTCTCCTCCATATAAACTTTAACTATGCCAAATTTCACGTTCATCCGTTCACGCAATTCTCTTAAAAAGGTGTACAAAGTTTTGGCTTCACGTATTAATATATATGATGATAACCGAAACATGGAAGTAAAAAAACCAATAAATAAAATGCACCTTAGTTTCTAGAATCTGGTTTTGTAATGTATTGTAATAATTGATAGAGGGAAACGTACCTATGTAAACCATATTTTCACATTATGGCAAAATTTAGTCCGGTGAAGCTGTGAAGGCCTTACAAGGACAATAACGTAGTCAGTTCGAAGAAAAAAAACATTTTGGCAAAACATATCAAGACGTCTCAATAACATGTTTAAAAACTACATACTTACGGATTGCGTGAAAGGAACCTTTTTAAAAATCATTGATATTACGGCCGTGGCCCAGTGAGAAATCAGAAAGAGTTTAAGTTTACGTAATATATCAACCGCGGTTGGCTTACATTTTATTTATTTATTTATTTATAGCATAAGTACTGTCATATCATCGTAGTCAAATTAAACTATATCTCAACTGCGAACGTTATTGCTTCTATACGAGTATATATGCATTATTATAAACGGGTGGAATTTTCTACACAAGTCTTGCAAACGAGTATTAGTCATCAAAGCGAGCCTATCTGATGATCGATAACATTTATACACGATTCAGAGAATTAAGTTAAACGGAACCAAGATAATGAACGTTCTACAAATCGATGTTGATCTTTTAATGTCGATTCCGTTTTTTTGTTATGAAACGATAATGAGTCTAAATAGTAATAGTATGTATTTCTAAATTACGGGACATGAAATATCGAACTTTTTTTTGCAATCCTCGTCAAATATTTGATTACTCTAAATATAGTTGCGCAGAACACAAATTTAGGTATTAATACATTTTATATTATATGTTTAACATCGAGATAGGATAAATAGATGCCAATTTCAGATTCCTATAATAATATTTTAACATTGTTTTGTATTAAACTTTGGTTAAATTACACGCAATCCCGAACATACGGTTATATTCAGAGCGGATAAATTGTGACTGTACTCTCCTGTTAACATTTAAAGTAGATTCGTATTTTTAAAAGGCAATGATATTGCGGAAAACGGCTATCCATTTTAATATGGCCGATGACGCAATAGCAGGTCAACAACTCAAGGTAACGACTCGCCAGGTTCTCCTGCATATTCATCATGACATTGCTTCTTAACTTTACGAATTACGATAATAATAATCAAATCATACTTAGTAACATTGATGATTAGATATTATAATAAATGAGCAGGAAATTTATTTCTGATAAACACTTTTTACTTACATGTAGGCTGGAAATAATAAGAGATTGATACCTATTTATTGTTATATATTAATTACTACTGCACGCCATAAATTATGATCACATTAAAAACCAGGAATAGTGGTTATCACCGAGAGATATTGCTGATTGTTGCTGTCATATGTCTTTCGGCTGCTAAATATCACAAGAGATCCACTGCAGAGCCATAGATCTCTTCCTGAAAGAATGTATTTGCATAATCACCACGCCAACCCGTGACGTATTAGCGACTTCGAACTCTGAGAAATCCACAATTCTATATTTTTTCCAAGTACGGTTGTACCTACTACAAGAACATTTCTCAGGTACAGTTTACGATGTCTTCCTTCACCGTCAGCCGATAGTGTTACTGATTTAAATTAGCAAATGTACACGAATTCTGAAAGATTTGTTGGTAAATGCCGGGGAACGAACCTGCGTACATCGAATTGATATTTCACACAGGTCAAACCACTCGACCGCCAAAACAAAATTGCTAGGTATGCCGATGCTAAACTCAAAACCGCAACAAACTAAAAGTTAGTTACTGTCGCGGGTTTATTACCATATGCATGGGGGTCGCGACCAAGTCCGGTACACAGGTTGACCCTAGAACGCCGAAGCATGCCACCATGACGAATGTCACTTAGTTTAGGTAACTTAGCATATTCTACCACCCAGCACCGTCACCCTAAATCGGCATTCGGATCTCAGTGATAATATCGTGATATCTACAAGCATTTGCACGCAGTTTCGTTCGCGTTAATGTACCTTTGACCTATCCCTCGGGAAAAATATTTTTTTCTAGAGAAAATATATTCTCATGTCCTTTTTGTACCGTTAACATGGTTCAAGTGAAATTTTATAACGATCGATTAAGTTGTACTTAGGGCGTGAAAGCGTAACAAATAAACATAGTCACATTTTCATTAATAATATTGGGTATGATATTATTATAAACATATTATTTCGAAAATTATGCATTTTATAGTATATATAGAAAAGAGATTTATCCGTTTCCTACAGTACTTCGGCATCGATATATTGATTGTCATAATGAAATCTAAAATAAAACACAAAAAAAGTAAATAAAAGCAAACCTTAATAAAATTGAAACGAGACGAATTCTAAATCCGGAAAGGTAATATTTACAAGTTAATATTTTTGTTGAAAAAAAAAAATCTCTCTAAATTTTAATATACGAGTATTATATTTTTTTTCGAACTGACTACGTTATTGACCTATCAAGGTCTTAACAGCTGCAGCGGACTACTAAGGCGAACGCTTAAGGCACTCAGTCGATTTTATTTGGGTAACTAGCTCAAGGGCGCACGACACACCTCGGCTTGGGTTGCGAGTATGTATTATAGTAGGTACATACTTGTTCTTTTATTTCAAGATATGCATCTATAATCTATATCTTTACTAATATATAAAGCTGAAGAGTTTGTTTGTTTGTTTGGTTGAACGCTAGGATCTCGGGAACTACCAGTCCGATTTGAGAAACCCCTTCGGTTTTAGATAGCTCATTTATCGAGGAAGGCTTTAGGCTATATATCATCACGCTAAGACTAATAGAAGCAGAGCACCAATGAAAAATGTTTCAAAATCGGGCACTTTTTTCCTTTTGAGAGATTTCGTTAGCGTTACTGTTATATACGTTGCCATGGTAACGTGGTAAGTTTCTATCGCAAAGATTTTCAAAGTTTATTTTATTTTCCTATTCAAAAAGTTTATACTACTTTTATTTCCAATTTTTTATTTGTTCTCTATTACGTATTATAAAAATAAAGTTTGTGTATGTACAATTAAAATAACATCTTTTTGATGAAAGGATATAGGATATAGGATAAGTGTAGCTAATGACCAAAAAAAATTTTTTTTATACTTTGTCTATATTTTTAGAATATTATATTTTGTCTGTTTGTTTGTTTGTTCCGGGTAATCTCCAAAACGGCTGGACCTATTTTAACGGGAATTTTACTTTTTACTGCCAGATAGACGAAATTATAGCGGTTGACATATTCTATTTTATTTGTCCGCGGCTTCGTCCGCATTGCTATTTCCAAAATGGTTGGACCAATTTTCACGGGATATTCAGTGGTAGATTGCAGACCTCATAAAAAGTAATTTAGGTTTTTTTCAGCCGCAGTGGAATATCCGAAATGCTTGTATTCATTTTCACGGGACTTTCACTGGCAGACAACTAAGTAATGAGCTATTTTATTTTAAGGTAGTGGGCTCGGCAGACGTTGTCCCGCCCTGATAATAAAAAGAAAACCTTGACAAATTATACCTAAACCTTCCCCATGAACCGTTCTACCTACTGGTGAAAACAGCATGAAAATTCGTTATGTAGTTTTTGACTTTATCGCGAACAGATAAACAGATAGATCAGAGGACTTTGTTTTACACTATGTAGTGATGAACTGTTACGTATGCATTCTTTCGTGTGAAATTGATCAAAAATAATTTGTTTACTGTAAACGAGCGCGTGAGACGTGCGCTTTACTGGACTCCAAGAATAAATGTATGTAATTTGAATTATATTATCATTTTGGTCAATTTGGCGGCAATTTTGTTTTATTTACCGCGTTTGCATCTACATAACTCAGTGATTATAGCAACGTATAAGAATAACACAATTATATTGACAATATGGGCATGTTATATCTATATAATAAACAATTTAACACAAATTGTTCGATAATGTATAGTTTAAAATTTTCATTACTTTCTTATATAGTATTAGTGAGCACCGAGGGTGGTATATAGTGGTTAAAGTTCCAGGTATGTTGCTGATGATAAATCCCTTCCCATTCGATATACTATTCGAATTCACATATCTAATGTACACGTAACATAATACAGTAGATGGCATACGTGTAGTAGTTACAAATGTTTTTGAAAAAGTATTTCTGTAATGTACACACCTACTTACAATTTTACATTTCTTTAATTCATTTAAAAAAAACGCGTGCAGAGCCGCGGGAAACAGCTAGTAAATAATAAGAATGTAAATCTGACGAGTCTGTACTTTTTCGATTTTCTCGAAAAAAAATGTTACAGGTGTCTAGGAATAAGCAATAGAATACATTTCAATCATTTTTAAAAATGTCTGTCTGTTTGTATGAATACGCATCACTGCTAAAGTACTGGGTTCACAATAAAACTACATCAAGCATACCCTCGAGCGTAACTTAGTCTTTGTTTCGTTAAAATCGGTCCACTCTATCAAAGGTTATTGTAATGTCGGCTCGAGATAAGTAATCTACGAGTATACTAATATTATAAAGCTTATTTGTTTGGTTGAACGCGCTAATATCAGGAACTACTGGTCCGATTTGAAAATTTCGTTCAGTGTTAGATAGCTTATTTATCGAGAAAAACTATAGGCTGTATATTATCACGCCAAGGCCAATAGGGCCGGAGCACTAATGAAGAACGTTTCAAATTCGGGCTTTTTTTTCTTTTCAGAGCTTCCGCTGCGTGTTAGTTAGCCCACGCGGACGAAGTCGCGAGCAGAAGCTTTAGTCCGGTGAAGCTGTTAAGATCTTGCTAAGTCAATAGCGTAGTCAGTTCGAGAAAATAAAAAAGAGAAGCTAGTTATCTATACTAATATTATAAAGAGGTAAAGTTTGTGACGTTGTAGGGTATAATCTCAGGAACTACTGGTCTGATTTGAATAATTATTTCAGTGTTACATAGCTCGTTCATCGAGAATGGTTATAGGCTATATATCATCACGCTGAGGCCAATAGGAGCGGAGCACAGATGAAAAATGTTTCAAAATCGAGATGTTAATTTTGAGACATTTTTGAGATTTTTGAGATTCTGCTGTGTCAGCGTTAGTCCAGAGCACTATTACTACGCGGACGAAGTCGCGGAAAGGGGCTAGTCTATATATAAATTAGGCTAACAAGATATAGTCATTACCTTTTCTCCTGTACTTATCAAGTGATTTTTTTTCGTCAGTAGCTGTTAACGTCCTTTATAAAATAATTTGTAATAATTAATTGTTTTTCCATGGTACCGATGATTCCGACGCGTTTATTTACGTGTGCAATATTTGTACAATAATAAAAAAGCAGATAGAAAAAATAATATTATGTAGCATAATTTTCAATATTTATAGACTACATATCATCAAGACTAAACTTCGAGTTAAAGAGTTTGAACCTTTTTTTCAATATTCTAACTAGCTGACTACAGCGACTCCGTCTGCGTTATTTATTATATACTAGCTGAACCCGCACTTAAAAAACGTAACGTAAAAAACATTAACACGTAAAAAAAATATATTTTGATATTACATACAAACACTTCATTTTTATTATATGTATAGAATAGATATGGCGATATTATATCATTGTACTAACAACTTTAAGTCGTTTTCTTTAGTTCCTTATACAGTGTAAGTGAGCACTGAGGTAGTTATATGGTGAGTTAAGGTTCCAAATATGCTGTCGATGGTAAATCTCATTGGAAACACTTAGTATTTATGTATCTAATGTACACGTTACTGTAAGTGGCGTGCGTGTCGTACTTCAATTGTTTTTCAAGAGCATTTCTATAATTTTATATTTCTTTAATACAATTTAAAAAAACGCGTGCGGAGCTGCGGGTACAGCTAGTTGTCAATAAGTAATACGTTTATGATCTAATATCTTGTTAGAAAGACCCCTTTTATCTTCAAAATCATTATTAATAATTATAATTTTGAATTGTAAACAATGAATGTCTTGAAATCTTGCATAAATATTAATCAAGTTATAAAACTTTATATCTGTCTAAGCAGTTTTTAATATTCAACAATTTAAATAGTGCTCATTGAACTCGATACAACATTTTATACGTTACTAGCAGGCCCGGCAGACGTTGCCCCGCCCTGATTAGAAAAAAATCCTTGACAAATTATATACTAAAACGTTCCTCATCGATCACTATCCATCGGTGAAAACCGCATAACAATCCGTTCGGTAGTTTTTGAGTTTATCGCGAACAGACAGACAGACAGACGCGGTAGGGGACTTTGTTTTATACTATGTAATGATTATGGTTACTGAGTTATGTAAACGAAAGCGCAGTAAATAAAACAAAATGGCCGCCAAAATGACCCAAAAGACAATATAATTCCAGTTACATACATAGATACAGATATATGAATTTCAGTTATATTTATTCTTGGAGTCCAGTACAACGCACATGTTTACAGTGAACACAATATTTTTGCTAAATTACATGCGGACGAAGTTGCGGGTAAAAGCTAGTCTAAAATAGAATAACCTAAATTACTTCCTATAAGGTCAGCTATCTGACAGTGAGAGTCCCGTGACAATCGGTCTATCCGTTTTGAAGATAGCACTGCGGACAAACCCATGGTTAACAGCTAGCCTAAATTAAAATGGAGTAAATTACATGTTATGATGTCCGTCACCTGCCAGTGAGTCTCATGAAAATTGGTCTAACCGTTTTGAAGATAGCATTGCGGACGAAGCCGCAGTTAACAGCTAGGCTAATTTAGAGTAGCCTAAGTAACTCGCTGTAATTTTAGCTATCTGCCAGTGATATTCCCGTCAAAATCAGTACAGCCGTTTCAAAGATTACCCGGAACAAACGGACAGAGACCGACAAAAATTTTAAAAATTGCATTTTTGTTATCAATGTCGTGTATACTTTCAAACCCAATCAGTATTTTTTTAATTTTTAATATTACATACAGACACTTCATTTTTATTATATGTATAGATATTTTACGTACAAGAGAAAAAAATTGAAAGCAAAAATTTACTTTGCTTAAATTTCTTTAGTCTTTTATAGTGCTTATAATAATCGCAATTTTATGAAACTTTATATTGAAAGAATTTAGTGTGATATTTTGTTTAGATCGAAATCTATCCAAGTTTTTACTTGATACATTTTTACGTAATTGCTGTAATATGATTAAGCCGGTGAAGCCGTTAAGACCTTGCTAGGTCAATAGCGTAGTTAGTTCGAGAAAAAATAGAAAAAAGTTATAATATTGTTACGAGTATGTACGAAAAACTCTACGAAATGATTTGTTCTTCTATTTTACCGATAAATGTCGCATATAATAATAAAAGTTATATTATTTACGGACGTGGCACGTATATAACTTGTATTCTAACGCCGGAAAATCTATTATTTTTAGTGTTTTAACATATACCATGCATGTCCTATATTTAACATCAACGTGTTAAAATTTACCGTCTATCGTGATTGTTGAAATGACGCATATAAGTTATTCCCACATCAAAAAGATCGCTGTCATACTATACTGTACTGCCTCAGAATCAATAAATGTTGTGTTCACTTATTAGCTGAATTCAATTCAATATTTTGAGTTAAAATGAATACCTACAAAGAATAAAATTCAATAAATGTAAATAAAATCTTTAAATAAAGAACATTGAAATGAAAGTAGTCACGTGATAAGAAGGAATCTCTTATCGAAACCAATTGAAAAGATTCGCGTAGTATTTTGCACTTTCTGTTAAAGCTACGTACTAGACGGTTTGCACTCAGGTCGATTCCCTTGATTGAAGCACTTTGTTACACACGAACAAAAAAACAAAATTATCGAAATCAGTCAATCCATTCTCGATATAATCATTAAAAACGCTTTTCCTTACAAAATATGGGAAAATGAATTTAAGTCATACATTTACTTTTCGCGAAATTTTCTGTTTTATAGTCCCTCTGGGGGCGGGATGGAGACAAGTCCTACAAACCACAGATCATAAAATTCGGTTCATCCGTTCTGGAGTTGTAAGTGGTTTAGCTATCTTGTTTTATATCTATTATAAATGTTTACATTAGTGAAGGGAATACTTTAGTCCAGTGACCCCAAACCGAGTTCCGCGGAACCTAGGGTTTCCGTAGAATAGTTATCAGGGTTCCTCGAAAATTATTTACTATTAGTTATTAAATAATACCACGGTTACAAATATTATTTTGAAATAGCGCAAAATATGTCATGAGAAGGAATCAATACTTTTACGTATATAGGTAGGTAGTTAGCAAGCATTTATCTCGGATTGTGTATGACCCAGAAGCGCACATAGCCAAGGACAATGTGCGAATAACGTATTTCAATTATATTACACATTTCTTTAAAAAAATGTTCTTACATAATTTCAGTGTTGATTTGTAATCATTTCCATAAAATAAAAGGCATTTGGTTGGTGTTCCGTTATCTTTAAAGTTTAGGAACCCCTGCGCTAGTCCCTCATCAATAACCTCTTTTAGTTCAACTTTGTTATTTGTACACAACCTCAAACATTATGTGCTAATGAGTTCAATATTTCACTAAAATTGCGGTTAGTACTTAAATGATCTAAGTAACAGAAAATTTTCTATATTACTAATTTGTATAGATATTCTATTCTTTTCTATCATGAGACATGCAAGTTTGATTTACAGAATGTAACTTAAATTAATTTAAAAACTACACTCAAATATTTCACTAGAGCAATCTCTATATACTTTTGTATGGAATGTTAATCATACCATTATTTTATGTATGATAAGTGCAAACAAAATATACATTACTACAAATACTCCAAAAATTATGAGAAGTATAGGTGAAAAAAATACTAACTGAAATACTACTACTATTATATATTATACTTATAATAGTATTATATATAATATTATATATATATTATACTTATAATACTATTACTCTTAACTATTAACCCCCAAATACCACATTATCTAGATTTAAATAATAATACCATATTTTTTTGCATTTTTATTCTTTTGTACAAAGCTATTGCTTATATGATGCCGATCTTGTTGGCAACATCTAATGCGTCATAATCTCTTGCGAGCCTTACGTACGCCTTCTTCTTACCATCGGGCCTGAAAAAAAAACAACATCTCATTAAATATACGATGAAAACATGAATACTTCTAATAAAATGCTTTTATAATATCAGAGATGTGTTATTCTTATTTCATTCTCGTTCAATGAGATTCCCACAAAAATATCATCATGAAAAATATATATAACCTTAATATTTATAACGTAAACTATAAAAAAAAACAAACCTTATAAGTGTATTAACTTTAGCAACGTTAATGTCATAAAGTTTCTTTACTGCAGCCTTGATGTGGTGTTTATTGGAACTAGTATGGACAATGAACACCAGGGTGTTATTGTCCTCAATTTTTTTCATTGCAGCCTCAGAAGTAAGAGGATACTTGATGATGTTGTAGGCATCCATGCTGGAAATAAATAATCATATTGTTATATGAAGATTCAAATTTGTTTATAGGTTGACTAGCCTCTGCACGCGACTTCGTCCGCATGGAACAGTTACTTTGGCCTAACACTAACACGCAACGGAATCTCTCAAGAGGAAAAAAAACGATTTTGAAACATTCTCCTTTGGTGCTCCGCTCCTATTGCTCTTAGCGTAATGATATATGGCCTATAACCTGCCTCGATAACTGAGCTATATAACACTGAAAGAGTTTTTCAAATCGGATCAGTAGTTCCTGAGATTACCTCCTACAACATCACAAACTTTACCTCTTTATAATATGAGTATAGAAGTATAGATATAGACAAGTACAAATTGACCAAAATCTTAAACTTTGTCAATAACATGAGATTCAGTTACGAGAATACCATATTCATCAAGATTTTTTAAAATCAAAATCTAATTTTTGTATGTAACTATGAATTGTGATATACTGTTACAGATATGCACATCAAAATGTGATCCCTGGTTTTCATTACATTTAATTGATTAAAAAAAATCATTCACACTTTTTGATAAATTATAATCAACTTCACAACAATATATGTAAAGAACTTGAAAAAGTTTCCGTTGATGTTGCTCACTTTGCTACAACCTCCTTACAGCCAAATGTAAATAGGTATTATTTTGATACATTTATATATTCATATCATTTCAATATACATTCATTAATTATATATTAAGTTAAAGCTGTTTCTTTTTGCTAAGGCATTTTGCCAAATAGAATGCCTCTTGTATCACAGTAAAGTAGGTGAAGTCTATGTTCTCCTAGTCAAACCTACTATACATTCTACAATTCTTAGCAGATATGTTTTGTACCAGTTTTTCATCCGACCGTGATGGTACTTGTCATCAGAAAAGGCTACCACTTTAAAAGCAGCATCAGCAGTTGTTTGAAAACTTGTCTGTTGCACATTTTTTACAGGTATAGGACAGTACATATGTTTGTTGTCCACCCATTCTCAAATGGTTATGCAGTCTATAGTTATTTATCACTATTCTCAAACATGAGACTATGTTACCAACTCACACTTTGTATGAGAACACAGCATCTCAAACAGTGTCGCTTTGAGACACAAATAGTTTAGAGGCATCATTACAGCCTTATAATATAGATTCTATCACTCTTAAAATTGCAAAATAATTAAAAAAAGTTTTTTTTGGAAATTTTGTACACTCATTATAAATATTGTATGGAAATTATTATCTCTTATTTATTTTTGTTCTTTTTAAGATTATAATAAATTCTAAGCTTATTCGTTTATGCAAACTTAAAAATCCACTTAGTTACTTGACACTTTGTCAAGTCACAAATAAAGAGGTTAGACATGTTAGTTAATTTAATAATATTAAAAAAAAATGCAAAAAGTAACCTAATCATGATTATAAGTAATCATTTATATTTAAGATGGTATAAATAGCACTAGCAAATACCAAGTAAGTCAATAAGTACCAAATTTAAATTTCTCCAATAAAGAACTCAACAGAAATGGTCAGATACTTATATAGTATATTCCTGTCAAATGTTGATATTGAATATGTAAATCGATTTTCAATAAACGAATAACTATAGTCCTCAACGTTTTATGACCACTCTGAATAGAGTTGCAGAAAACACAAATTTAGGTATAAATACATAATACATACATACATATGTATGACTCAAGAGACTACAGGATAAGTAGTTGCTGATTTTAAATTCCTACAATAAAATTATTAACATTTGTTTTGTATATAATGCTTGACTATTAAGCACAAGGCCAAACTTATGGCTACATACAGAGAAGCCAAAATGGTTGATGTGGACTGTATTTAAATAAGAAAGATACATTTAATTGCATACATAAATACAAAGTTCTTGTAATAGAACTTTATCCAATATACGCTTTCAATTATGGAGTGTAGTCCGGTGAAGCTGTAAAGACCTTGCCAGTCAATAGCATAGTCAGTTCGAGAAAAAAGAAAAGCTTTCAATTGTAAACAAGCATAGAAACCAAACTAAGCATAATTACATTACAACTTTAAAAGCTTATTTATAATACAATGTAATGTCCCTTACATAATAAGTACCTGCATGAAAATTAAAAAATATATACAGTCAAAATCTGTTATAACAACATTAAAGGGACTAATCATATTTAGCCATAAAAACCGATAGTAGAACAACTGATGATGTTTTCGAGATACGGCATTAAGCCGGGACCTTTATTCTGGGTCAATATAACCTGTATCTTGTTCTAAATGGTATTGACTGTATGATATAAAACACATATATAGAACTTACCGATTCCGCTTGGGTAGTGATTTCCTAGGATACTTTGGTTGCCTTGGCGCCTCAAAAGTTTTCGGCCTCCGGAAGTGCACTGAAGTGCGAATCTTGCGTACTCTCTTGCCATGTTCACCTTTAACTACCTAAAAATCAGAAAAATATCCAGAAAATAATCAAAGCATTTCAAAATATTACAACTGAAATTAAACAAATATTAAGTGTCTGTGTAAAATTCAGTTGGTTGATTTCATGAAACACCATTTTGTTTATACCTCAGGCTACTGTATCATAAGTTTGGAATTTGTCTTAGGACTTGGAGTCCAAATGTACACATTGAAGGAAAACAAGAAAAAAACATGACTTAATATTTACAAGTAATAATTTAGAGTTGCTGACAAGTTTAGCCATTGAAGTCAGTCATCATGCTTTTTAATTAAGTTTCACCTGACCACATCACTTCAGTAAGTATCCATCTTTTTTCATTCAACCAATACACACTAATCGTGTAATATGGACACACTAATAGTGGTAAATACATTGTAATAAACAAAGCAGTTGGGTGCTATCAATCAAAAACAGTTATTACTCACCTTCCGCTGTGCTTTAAGGGCCTTTGCAACAGGTTTCACCACTTGTTTCTTTTGTCCCTTAATACCAGTCTTCTTAGGCTTAGGTGCGATCTTTAATTTGGTAGCTACTGGTTTAGGTTTTGATGGTTTCGTAGCCGACGCAGCTTTCTTGGCTGACGGCTTTGCACTAGACTTAACCTTGAGGGCAGCAGCTTTAGCGGAACCAGGTTTAGCTGATGGTACAGCTGTTGCCTTTTTCTCTGCAGCTGGTGCAGGAGCAGGTTTGGCAGCAGGTGCAGCGGCCTTAGCTGTAGCGGCTTTGGGAGCCGGAGCTGGTGTCTTTGCTGTCGCTGGCTTAGGGGTAGCAGAAGACGCAGCTTTAGGAGCTGCTGCTGGGGTTTTAGCAGTAGCCGGTTTCTTTTCTGCGGGTTTGGACGGGGCCGACCCTAAATAGAACAAAAATGTAAAATGTCACAAACATAACCTATACATATGTACCACTTTACTAAAACTAGACGACGAAAATTCCAAAAATCATCATTACAACCATTAATATTGTATGTAATTTAAATATAGAAATAACTTCACAATTTATATAGTTAAAATGAAATATAAATAAATAGTCCACAACACAGCAACCGCGTGGCCTGCCAAATGCCACTCACAGTGTTATTAAGTTTTTGGGTATATTATTCACACTGTATATACTTATTGCAATAAAACTAGAAGAATCAACAATTATTTACTATAGATAGATAAACTTTTCCATTTAATTTATTATAAGATAACGTACCGGATTTCTCGGGCTGCTTTTTGGGAGGCATCGTGACAAAAAAAGATGGAGGACAACGACAAGTATTGCCAGAATGAATTATTGAAAGCGGACGAATTCGTACCTATTCTGTAACTATAAAATTCTTATAAAAGCAAGATGTACAGCATTCAAACACCTATCTATTATATAAGGGGTTGAAAAAAAATTGTTAAATACAAAAAAATATGAAATGAAATTCACGATTTAAGATTGAATTAAATTTATTTGACAAAAATAGTGAAAATATACCTACGTACTTTATAAATAAATAATGTAATACTCATATGTTGTAAGCATAACACTAGTGATAAAGGTAATGAGTTGTGACAAAGAAAACATACATAACACTTTAGTATAATTTTTAAAGTGAAACTTCTTATGCTAGGGCTTTGAAATTCTGATCCCTAATATTTTTGTGACGAAACGTTTACAATAACAATCACACCTTCAAACCACACTTTTAACTTCTGGATATATATTTTGTTAGTAATTAAACTTAGGCCAGTCTAGATAATGTTATAGATATTGTGATATAAATTTCGGAACATTTTAATTCTTCTTTGTTGTTATACTTCTCGATTATTGTATCATCTGCATTTTGTAAAAAAATATCAATAAAATATACTGGGTGTTAGGTTAGACGTCGGCAATATTTTTTCAGGATAATAATTAGTCCATTTTTGGTTTATTTTAGAAATAAATTTAACTTCTTATGGGAGGCTTTGAAATTCTGATCCGCAACCTTTTAGTGTGATGAAAAGTGGTAGGGGTAAACATTGTGTCGAGTAGAGTGAGATCAATGTCTCGCTTGCCTTCGGGTATTGAAGAACAGTGAGACATACACTCTCCTACCTTTTCGTCTTTATCGTTATCTGTGATTTCGTGTATTGGGTTCAGGCGTGGCGACCATTAAATACAATCTATGCTATTCAAAAGTATTTGACGACTAATTAAAATGTTTCCCTGTAACAGTGAAGTTTCATTTTTGTCGTGTATTTTTACGACACAACCTATTTTTTTCTTAAACTTAAAACGTATGTACAAATTATATTGACAATAAAATATTAATTATGAAGTATAGTTACACATAATTTGTGTGTACAGGAAATACTACCTATCTTATTCAGGTTGTATTTTAAATTTATAAAAAAGTTCAAATTAATATAACATAGACTGGGAATTTTAAGTGTTGTTCTAGTACTCGGTTATCTATGGAGTATGGTGTGTTTATAGTGTAATAAAATACCACATCCCACGAAATCATATGAATTTAAGATAACCCTTATTTTATAGAATATTAAAGGATACGGTACAAAGTACCAATGTACACAACTTTTGATTCTTCGAAAAAAAATTATTAAAAATGTGAACAATCATGGTTATTTAAAAAATCCTGGTATTTTTATCTGTATCTTTAGCTTACACACAAGTTATTGGTCGAACTTTAACTTTGCAAACACCGCAATTACACCCGTAGTTTTACATTTTTAAGGTAGCCGTCCACATCTTCGCAACATAAGTATAGGACTGATTGCACCAAACGGATTGTAGTATTTTTTGTATATGAAGTCATACAAGTGCGTCCACTAATCAGCATCGTTCGGATGGCACGAATGTACCCGTCGGCAAAGCTGATGCCGATGCTGCGAGGGGCAACTTTTGCAATGCGTACCCGTGACGTCATATAAATTGCCAATCAGTGGACGGACGTCTCAGTATATAGTATCTTATCTATGGACGGACGTCTCAGTATATAGTATCTTATCTATGGACGGACGGCTCGCACGCTCCACGTCGTCCACCATTAACCTTCAATTATCGTCTTGTTCACAAGTGTTATTCCAGCATCAGATCTGTTCTTAAATATACCGTATACCTCCACATATTACATTTTATTTTATTAGATGATTTAGCTTTTGTTTTTCTTCTTCTTCTGTTAACAAATCAGCAATTACAACAAATTCTGCTTCTTTGTTTTCCTCTATTATCTTGCACGTTCTACCGAACACTGCACTATCTCTCATTACAAAAATTGAATGAAATTGAAATTACAAAAAATCCGTTTGCTGGTAGTTGCGCCGGCAAATTCGATCGCTGCTGATACTGTGGAAGCATTATAAAAAAATAATACGTATAAGGCGATGCGTCGCCGGGTCGCGTCAGATCCTTACGATGCGAAAATGTGGACGCCTACCTTTATTCAACATTTTGTTAAATAAAATTCAAATACACATTATTAAATTATTTGTTTATTTACAATACATTGTGCACAATTTGAAAACAAAAACTGTATGTAGGTACTTAGTACTTATCGCACAAAAATATATATGCGTAATTTAAGAAATTGTTACAAACTAATAATACAGTAGAACCTCGATAAAGTAAAAACCTCTATAATTTCTAAAAATAATCTGCTCCCTTCTCCTTCAACCCTCCTTTAACCCAAAATCTTTATTACTTAAAACACGCATCT
This sequence comes from Antheraea yamamai, assembly GCA_036509395.1. NCBI lineage: Eukaryota > Metazoa > Arthropoda > Insecta > Lepidoptera > Saturniidae > Antheraea > Antheraea yamamai. The sequence goes on from AP028433.1 coordinate 11,068,774, forward strand.
AAACATAAACTGTCTGCCACTGAGTCATTTCGAATGAATGTACAAAAACAAAAAGTTTCTCGAAATTTATTGGTTGCATGTGTTTACAAGTCAAATTGTTAACACAAACATGTCATAGGAGGCAACGAACAGGTGGGTCTCTTGATGTTAAGTGATCACCACCGTCCATAGACACTTGCAACACCGGGGGAGTCGCAAGGGCGTTGCCAGCCTGTGTTGAAGAGGGGGAGGAAGGGAAGGGGAAGGGGAAAGTGGAAGGGGAGGGGAGGTGGGTCTCCGGCGCTCTCACTGACCGAACGAAACGTAACAATGCAAGCACTGTTACTTCACGTCGGTTTTCTGTGGGAGGGTGGAACTACCCCGGGCGGGCCGACCCATTCATGCTGAAACCAGTAATAGCTTCAGCGTGGCTCTACCACCTACAAAACCTATTGTTTCTTTGAAATATCTAAAAGCTGTATTTGCGGTGGTTAGGACAGCGGCTTACTTGGATCATTAGTTGTTGATCATCATCCAGGTAACTGTGTTGTGTGATAAATGTTTCAGAAGTGAAAGGAGTTCAAAACGAAAATTAACAACAGTAACATACGCTGATAAATTAAAAGCGATAGAAGCAGTGAAAAGTAAAGATGTTGCGGTGCAGTTTGGAATATTCGAAAGCACATTATCATCACTCATAATTAAAAAAGAAGCTGAACTCTTGAAGAAACGAGAATAGTATTTTATGTACAAGACGAAAAATTGCTGAATTCCCAATTTTGGAACAATATTTGTTTACGTGGTTTAAACAGTATCGAAATCAAAACATCAGCGTTAGCGGACGCATAGTCAAAGAAAAAGCTCAAGAGTTCGCTAATTCGCTGAAAATTCATAATTTTAAAGCTAGCAATGACTGGTTAGAAAACTTCAAGAAACGGCATGATTTGGCCTTCAAGAAAATGAGCGGCGAAAATGCGAGTGTAAGCAGATCAGTCTGCCATGAATGGAAATTTGAATTGCATGATTTAATGAACAATTACGATCCCAGTTATGTTTTTCCTTGTCCCTGTGATTTTCCTTCAGAATCTCAAGAGGTCATTGAAGAGGAAGACAATAAAACGCCTGAAGAATGGAATAAACACATGTCTGGGTCAAACATTGAACGCAGCGAAAGCTCTCAAAAGGGGAAAAAACCCCCAATTTTAAAACATTCTTCATTGGTGCTCCGCTCCTATTGGTCTTGGCGTGACGATATATAAAATTTATCAAATCCGACTAGTAGTTCCTGAGATTACCCCCTACAACCTTTACCTCTTTATAATCTTCTTATATATAAAATTCTCGTGTCACAATGTTAGTTACCGTACTCCTCTGAAACGGTTTGACCGATTTTTATGAAATTTTATATGCATATTCAGTAGGTCTGAGAATCGGCTACTATCTATTTTTCATACATCTAAGTGATAAGGGTTGTCCACCCCTAAAATTTATTTTTTATTTTTTGGACATTTTTTTTTATTTTATTTTGTTTGCATTAAAAAATACATACAACCCTAAATTTTCACCCTTCTAACACCAACCCCTATTTTTTAATAGTCATTTTAGTAATTAATCATTTTTCATCCCACTCGATAACTGGTAAAGTATATTATCCCAAGTTCAATATCTCAGTAAAAAAGGTGGTTTATATGTCAAAAGTAAAATAAATTTGATAAAATTGTGATTGAATGCAGATTTCACGTAAGTATACTTTACAAATTCTTATAAAACAAACAACTAAAACAAAATGGAAATTTAATGTAGATAAAGTTTAATTTTTACAGTGTGTTTAGCGATTAAGTTACAAGGGGTACTGGGAAGACATTTATCGGCAATATATGTAGATTAGTTTTTATTTTCATTCGACACTTTAAGTAATGCTGCGAACAGGTTCTAGGCTCATTTTAAAAGATTTCTCACATACCATCTGGGTATATGTTTGAGTGAGTCCCTGGATAGTTTGGATTCACAATGGAAGTGCTAGATGTCGCTGCAATCGGGTTTTAGGTTTTTAAGATTATTTGCGTTTAAAAATACGATTGAAACCGGTAATAACCGATTTGGTGCAGACGAAGTTGCACGGGTCAGCTAGTATTAGTATAGATGTGTATATATTTTATTTTACCACTTCTTCTGGCGCATTCGGGTAAAAATAGGAACTGTATACTAACTCGCCGATCACTCTGTAACATTAACCCTTGATAAATTAAAAACTTTATAATTTAAAATATTTTGTGTTTCCCTTAGTTTTTAACTTAAGGAGATTCTACTGTATACGAAATTATGTATCTGGGATGCTAAGCAGTGTGGTGTAACATTTGATATGGCCAAGCAAATCACATCGGCACGCGTCTTTTTTTTTTCTCGAACTGACTACGCTATTAACGTGGGGAGGTCTTTACAGTTTCACCGGACTACAATCGGCACGCGTCTCCTGTTGAACAATAAAGGAGAAAACAGGAAAAATGGTTTGCTACAATATTGATATAACCCTAATATTTTAAACATGTAAAGCTTGGATATAGGGTATGAACTCCAGAGCTACTTATCCGATAACAAATTTTTTGATACTAATGTAGTCTACATTATCCCCAAGTGTTATATTTTTAGATTGTAATTAACGCGTATGAAATCTCTTGCGGTTGCTGGTATAGTTTTAAAACTTGCACACTATGAAGTATGAACCATACGGTTACATTATCAGACGAAAATTCATGTCAGATTGTCACAATAAAACTTCGATAGCAGACTTCAGTGAAATATGCGAGGAATAGTGGTATCACTTATTCATAGGACTTTGACATTTCTACTGTCATGACTATTCACACGAATTTCGAAAAATACCAACGAAGGAATAGACGCAGTCGTGTTTTGTTTCATTATTAATTATTTTATTAATTAATCAATTTTTATATTTAATATCCATATACTACTTTATCTAAGTAAAGAAAGGAATTAAGAAATCGTTGTAAACAATTCTTATATTTTGGCTTCTCGAGGTTTCATAAAAATAGTTCAGTCTTAATTTTATATATGCATTAGGTAAATGAAATTCGATAATCTATACAATACGAATGTAAATCTAAGGTGTCTGAACTTTTTCGATTATCGTAAAAAATATTATTGCAGATGTCTAGGAATAAGTAATAAAATACATTTCAATCATTTTTAGAAATGTCTGTCTGTCTGTTTGTATGAACACGCATCACTGATAAAATACTGGGTTCACCTCACTCTCCACCAATCGGTCCACTCTATCAAAAGTTATTGTAATTTGAACGCCGGCTCGAGTACGAGAGGAAAATAAATAACTAAATGGACTTCATACATTCAGATGAATTTATTAGTTACTGTTTTTTACATTAGGTTCCACGCGGACGGAGTCGCGGGCACAGCTAGTATATATTAAAAATACAAATGTACGATCAGTCTTAAATCACACAATATTACAAAAGGAAAGAATGGGACACATATATGGAGCAATCTTGGCCCTAAAGAAATAGATGGAATAAGTTTGAATAAATTTAAATACTGATTATTCCAGTTATCTTTCCCCGTCCTAATTACACTTGTGAAGTGCTCTATCTCGCCACTGAATGAGGGTGACGAAGTGTAGCCGATCATTGGAACTTATATATTAACTTCTTTGATGTTATCAAGCTTCATGTCTGCATCGATTTGGTAATAATTTAGTGGAAATGATGAGTTTTGGTTACACCTGTTGTGATAAGGGACATCTTGGCCGAAGTCCACTAATGTGACCGTACAACAACTGCAACTCACTTCGTTGGGTTGCTATTCAAGTACATGATATATTCCTACAGTCTTTCGTAATGAAAATGTTTAGGCTTGTATGACGACAGGAATCATTATCATCTTTTAGATGTCATTACTGTTCGACTGTATTTACTGTAGTAATTTTGCTAAGCTTAGATTAAAATAATTACTCTAATGAGTTATACTTTTATATTGTAAAATTAAGTATATTTTCTTAACATATATTTTAGTGATATATACATATAGAAATAACTTACATTGGTGGGAAAATCTAAATATATTTCAGGAAGTTATATAAATCGTGTAAAATCCATAGAGGATTATTCATATAAATATCATACATATAGTAGTACTTTGTCAACATCACTTAATAAGTGGTTTACTTAATAGTGTATTATCTACAAATAAAATAAAATTTATAAAATACATAAATAATTCACCTTCAAAAAGAATTTGTCATTGTATGTTTTCATTTAAAATAACACATATGAAGAAGTGAAATCCTATAAGCTTTTATAAAAAAAGCTTATAAATTTAAAAATATCTCTCAAGTGTTTGTGACGAAAGTGGAAAATAAAGTTACACATAACGATTATTTCTTTCAACTGAATAGCTAAATTATAAATCTAGTAAAATAAAGAAACCGATAATAAAAAAAATGTGTTGTTAAAAAATTATGTATGAGTAGATCCAGCAGTAGTTCTTTGAAAAGAGCCAATATTTAAAAGTGGCGTATTGCATTGTGCATTTAACGACCACTGTAGTGGAGACGATATAACATTCGCTGCTTGAACAGGTCTTTTGCCAATTATCAGAGGATAACATTCATCAGGAATGCATGATAATGCACCTTGTACACGTTTCAAACGACTTGAGCATTCTTCAAAATGTTCAATCAAATGTTTAAATTCTGTAGCTTCAGAAACATTGTAATGTGTTTTAGAATATTTATCAATAATTTTTATTCCCTCTGTGGAGGTACTTGTAACTTTTTCTCCATTGTAAAAAAACATATCAATGTCAGTTCCATTTTCCATTAATTGACATTTTGCTAAAGAAGTGTAAAGGGTTATTTTAGGTGTCTTAGCTTTCACAAGGTCTACAAACCTAGACGCATATAAATATTTTTTCCAATGTTTTTCTGGCAAATTATGATACGAAAAAACTTCGTTGGGATCCGGGTTCTGTTCTTGTTCGGCATTTTTCACCTTATTACTATCAGGTGTATGAATTATTATCCTCATACCGTCTTTGGATATTTTACAGACTTCAACTATTTTCTCTTCTCTATCTTTGCCCTTTTTTTTAATGAATTCTACTATAACTTCTGTGGGCTCTATTTTCAATATTGCATTTCGAGTTCTATGAGAAATAGCTGGAAGCCTATCAGCACAGAGTGGAGGAACATTCAAAGAATTAGAGTTAACGCTACGAGTTTTTAGGATATTTTTTTTATTTTCTGTAGTATTGTGAATAAATTCATGATGTGTAGGTAATGTGGATTTAATATCTAATTTTTTTATATCATCTATAGGATTTGTACTATTGTTGCAAGTAATATCATACTTTGCTGAACATAAATTAGTATTAAAGTCAAATCCCCTTTCAGCACTATTACAAGGTCTAATATTCAGACCAAAGTTTTGGTTAGAGGCCAAACTCTGTTCTTTAACATCAGTAAATACATTAAATGATACTGGAGTGAACTCCCTGGCTGCACAGTTGTTCTCTGTACTTGTGCATGTTTTCTCTATATATCCAGAATTTATTCTATCACTTTTAGATTTACTGTGTTGAGTACTATGCAATGTAGTAAGGAATCCAGAGTCCCTCGACAAATCTTGTTTATTTGAGATATTATTTAGAAATGGATGTTCAATTATTCCCTTCAATGTTATTCTCTTTGTTGGATCTTTACATAACAGTTTTTGCAATAAATCTTGTGCATGTATAGACAATTCTGATGGAATTTTATAATCAGCGTTGATTACTTTGTTAAGGGTTGTTTTAACATGTTGGGTGTGAAAAGGCGGACTACCGACAAGCAAAGTATATAACATACAGCCTAAACCCCAAACATCTGCTGGTAATCCATGTACTTCTCTAGATGCCACCTCTGGGGATATGTAATTGGGAGTACCACACATTGTAACATGTTTCTCATCTGGTTCAGTTAACTGTGTCGCTAATCCAAAATCAGCAATTTTGACAGTCAAATCTTTAGTTAATAATAAGTTATTTAAAGATAAATCTCTATGAATTATATTATGAGTGTGTAAGTACAATACTCCACTAAACACTTGCTTAAAAATATCAGCCGCTGCCTTTTCTGAGAGACCACGAGTACCTAATTTAAAGTGTTTGGCTAATTCACCATTATGGGCAAGTTCTAAAACTAAATATACATAATGTGCATCTTCAAAAAAGGTATATAATTCTAAAATTGCTGGATGCTTTAAGCGAGAATGAATCATAACTTCTTGTCTTACTCTCCCAACCATTCCTGCTCGTGCCATTGAGGCTTTGTCGATCATTTTTATGGCAATAAATTGCCCCGTTATTCGACATCTTGCTCGATACACTTGTGCAAATCCTCCTTTTCCAAGATGTTCTAATATTTCATAATCTTCAATCTTCTCACCAAACATTGTTTATTATAATATTCGTATGTCATGAATAAAACTATACTTTCTACAATATCTATTCATGTACATAATCTCAGATATATCCATTATTTCTTGGTATACTGAAACAAAAGAACATTTATTTTTAAATTTATACTTATATTTGTGGTGCTAATGCCTGATTTCTGAGGTACTTAATTGTAATTTATTTGTTCCATAGCGTTATTCAATTCGATAACTTGTCAAATTGCGTTTCTGAACACACAATCATACCATAAATGTCAGTAAAACTCAACCGGCTATTTGACAGTTTATCTTATGGATAATTTTGTTGAGTCAATAATTATTTGTAGTTTAACCGAGTATTTCAGAAACCGGGCATAAGGAAATCCGTAATTAGATAAATATAATATGATAAATACAAAAATATTCTTTACAAGTTTCAACTCTGTTAAAATGATGTCCTAATAAGCCATTCTTGAGTGGCGTACATACATATTCAGCATTAATGTTTTAATTAGCATATACAAGTAATGGAGATTATAAAAAAATCCTTGAGAAATTATATACCTAAACGTTCCTCGTGGACCACCCTATCTACTGGTGAAAGCCACATGAAAATCTTTTCATTGGTTTTTGAGTTTATCGCGAACAGACGCGGTTGGGGACTTTGTTTTATACACATATACATATTGAAAATGATAAATTCCAACACCATTTAATTTGGTACACCGAATTATTCTTTCATGGAAAAGGTTTTAAGTCTCTAACTGTAATGTAATTTTTCTTTACGTAACGCTGCAGCAAATCAAATTCTACATTGTTCAACCGATCGCTATAAAAATTGCTAAGCGTTTTTTTTATTTTTTATTCTTTTTAAAGGGTTTGGTCACATAGCGACCATGTCACCATTATTAGAAGGCATATATAATACTACACACATATAATCACTAGTTACCTCCTATTGATAGCAACATTGGCTAGCCTGTACAGCATCCTGGCTTCATCCGACAAAGGGGAAGCCAAAATGCCATTACAGATTCCAACGATGCGTTGATATTTGAACAGCGAAAATATATTTGGGCTATTAATTATAGTCGACACTAGAAACCGCTGCAGCTCAACCATTTCTATACTGTTCAACGCCATGAAAATAATATGTGAGGTTATTTACACAATACGCATTTTGCTAGAACTCAACTATTACAGTGTACAGATCGAATTATTTACAAAATATATATAAAATATAAATAAATATAAAAAAAATATATACCAAAATATTTGGTAGGTGGTAGAGCCACGTTGAAGCTATTACTGGTTTCAGCATGAATGGGTCGGCTCGTCCGGGGTAGTACCACCCTCTCACAGAAAACCGACGTGAAGTAGCAGTGCTTGCATTGTTGCGTTTCGTTTGGTCAGTGAGAGCGCCGGATACCCACCTCCTCTCCCCTTCCCCGTAAAATTTCCCCTCCCCATCCCCCACTTCCCCACTCCCCTCTCCCCCAAACACAGGTTGGCAACGCACTTGCGACTCCCTTGGTGTTGCAAGTGTCTATGGACGGTGGTGATCACTTACCATCAGGTGACCCACATGTTCGTTTGCCTCCTATAACATAAAAAAAAAAAAAAAAAAAATATGGTTTAAATAACGCAAAACCTATATCAACAAAAATAAATTGCTGAATGTATCCAAGTGCATAACTTCGTGCACCTGCACCGATGCACCACAAGTGCGTCAAGACAAAATTTGTATAAAAGGGAAAGTTTGATAAATCTTACGGAAAAGTGAACTATTTTGGTTGAAAAAAAATCTACATATAAAAAAGTGAGTGAGTCAGGAGAAGAGATTTTAAAATGAAAATGGAAAAATATTGACAGACTGACGTTCGGTTGTTATTTTATTTCATTACATGGTCGTACTGTAAGTAGGACGATTTGGACTCATTTTCGACGTTATGTCACCCGTGTGAAGCCGAAACGAGCAGCTAGTTGTGAATAAAAAATAAAAACAAGTATATGTAATATTCCGTCAAAAACTCCGTAACCATAGTTATTTTTTCGTAACAACATACGTCTTTAACCTTCTCGATTTTACGTCATCAAGCGAGATAATGAAATAATTATATTTTCGTACTTGTTGTTCCTTTAAAATGTCCTTGAATGTAACCCATTACCTACATATCTGAATGACTTCATAGGTTAAAATTAAACCAAGTAAATCTTTAAAAATAAAATTGGTTGTTGGTATGAAAATAATACATTTTTCAATTAAATTACATTATTGAAAGTTTGCATAAGGCTTAGCATGTATTGTGGTTAAGTATGTAAAACTAATCACAGATAAACTAAAATAATAGAATATTCATGTAATAATAACTTTGGCAATACTTTTTACACTATACACTTCTAAACTAGCTGTATCTAAGTCTTAAAATGTCATCATTTTGTAAAGGATATATATACATAAAAGCTACAAGTAATCATTGAAAGTGTTGTTAAAAACACCTTAGATTAAAAAAAACTGAATGCGGAAACCTTATGGAATCACTACGTTGACCAACATTTTGTTTGCTAGCATGTTAAAAGTTTTTCTGGTGGAAACAACTTGAGGCACGAAGTTGACATTAATATTGAATATTATCCATCAAATAGCCATTAAACCCTATTAATTAGGTAGGTAAAGTCTTATAATTTGGCACGAAAGCTCATGTGGCGCAATTTATCAATCAAAAGAAAAATACTTTATTCCATTTAGGCCCTAAGAAGGCGCTTATGAACGCCAAAACTACTACTATGAATTTTTAAACAAATTAAATATTTATAGATATATTAAAAGCAAATATATTTCAAATTTTGTCTGAAATTTATACGTGACATATTTTGTTTTATTTGGACATTATTATTCCAGCATCCTAAAAATAATAGTTTGTCAGTTAAACAGGCGCTATTGCGCGTCAAAAACTTTGAAGAAAGCTTTTCTTCAGTTTCTTTACTGTAAAAAAATCGACCAAGTAACGAAACTCTCGCCCTGAGAGTTCCGTACTGTAAAACGTTTTATGTGGATATTGTTTCTATATTACATATTCCAACGTGTGCGAACCACCAACGGCGTAGCGGCGTGTAGCACACAGTAGTAAAACACACATAGTCTGTCTCTGCAATCTGCCCAGGGCAACAAGTACGTTTTTAGCAGATTTAAAATGGTGCGATTAGTATTCTATAGAAGACCGAACTTGTGTCTTTTAAAGCAGATTTTGTTGTTGATCAAGCGTAAAAACTTCGTCCCACCTTGTTCAGAATTGGGAGACTTCGAGATGCAGCCGACAGGACATACCTAATGGAACCAATGTAAATGAGGGCGCTGCGAATATCCATAGCAAGGGTATTGAAATTGTCGAAACGTTCTCAAGAGCAGGGAATGGGAAAAGTTGAAATGTTTATATTTGAGAAGGTGCACACCTGAGTTTTCCTTGGATTTGAATTCAACCAAGTTTCTTGCTCTGTGGGGCAACTTACAGTGAAAAAATTGATTGAACACAAAAACAAGTTTCTTTCGAATCGCATGTATGTTTACTGAACTGCCACCCATGAAGAGTAATATCATCTGCATAGCAATGAATATGCAACATTGATGAAACCGTATACGCGAACATACAGAATCTGTCGATAGTCCAACATTTACTGATATGAGCTGCGAGTTACATCCACCAACTACGAAGTCCGTATGTTAGAAGTTTGGACAGAAGTTCTCGGTGTGAGACGCTATCAATAGCTTTGGCTCTGAAGACTGAGAACGCCTAGCCATGCTTATCAATCGCCTCTCTTAGCGTACAAAGCGTACGTTACAAGATCACCTGTCGATCAATTCAGGCGAAATTCACATTGAGAATCATGTATCAAAAAGTGATTCTTCATATAGCGGAATAAGCTAGAAGTGGATTATCCGCTATATGATTTTGTACAATACTGGAGTAACTGCGATTGGACGGGATTTGTCATTGGGAATGATTACATAATAACCTCTCTCGGTATGGATGCGTCAGTACTGGGTACAAATCGTTTGAATGGTTTATCGCATATACGTTTTAGACGGAATCGACAGTCGTACTTTGGATTTATTTTTTATTAGAAACTAGCTGACCCGTGCAACTTCGACTGCACCAAATCGGTTATCACCGGTTTTAATTGTATTTTGAAACGCGAAAAATTTTAATAAACCTAAAACCCGATTGCAGCCACACCTACGGTTTCCAAATGTGAATCAAAACTATCAAGGGACTCACTCACACATATACCCAGATGGTATCTGAGAAATCTTTTAAAATAAGAACCCGTTCGTAGCATCATCTACCAGGTACAATTAAGATAAAAAGTAACATACATATATTGACCGTAATGTAAAAAAAAAGCTTGAGGGGACTATGGACCCCCGGTTAGAACTAAGTTCTTTTCCCTTTTTTGTAGACGTTTACTATACAGTCAGCATAATTTACATTATAAAATATTAAGTTGATAGAGTTAAATTGTAAATTAAAAACGATAATATATATTTATAAAATAAATAATGATAAATTAAACACTGAATGGTCTGGGTTAATCAAGTTAATAAATCACTACTTAATCCTTAAATTGGTTTGCTAAAAAATAAAAATTTTATGTACGTATATATTATATACACTCGCTCTCTCTCTTTTCCTCTGTCTACTGCACATAGACTCAGCAAATGCACAATACGTAAAAATAAAAATAAATAATCATCTCTACCACTTACTTTATCATAACTATCTTCAAATTGTATTAAAATACTTTTTCACAGTCCTTTGTATTGAAAAAAAAAATATGAGCATCGCGTCGACGCGTCAACTGTCACTTGCCTGTAACTATACGTCTAAGAGCTAGCAACGGTTTCGAGAGCGAATTTTAATAAGCCAGTTTTTTTATATCTCTTTATGTTCTTCCGAACAACGTGCGGCCTACCTGGGTGCCGGTAAACATTGCGTTTATTTGTGCATATCGCACCTTTCCAGACAAAAATATTGATTTTTGAATAATTTTAGGACGTTTTTTTCACTAACTTTGAAACATGGAATTTATTAAAACATGGAATTCTTATTGCCAGACATTTTTGTTACTGATAATAACGTACCTGATGCTATTTTTTGTAAATAAAAATAAAAGTAATTTGAAACCATGTTGGGATAGCTGTAATTTTATTTAGACATAAATAAGTACAAATTTAATCTTCCAGACATTCATTTAGTTATTTACTCAATAGTCAGACCGATTTATTGCTATAAAAATAATATCATATGTATATAGAATAACTTAGCTATAGCTATAGTTTAGTGCAGCTGTGGCTGCACGAGAAAGATAGGGATAATTGTGGCAGCGTATGTCATCGATGCATGTATTTAAGATGGTATCGGTCCCAAGTTATATGTTTACGTTTATCGTTGTTTTCATTGTTTACGGTGAAATCTTAATATCAGAATGGTTAATAAAATGAAACATGTTCTTTGCAATGGTAAAAATAAAATGGTTTGAAATTAATTATTTTTACTTATAAATTATATCATCGGGCACATTATTGTATATAAAAAAATGTCTGGCTATGACAAATTCATGTTTATAATAACGTTTAAAAGTAACTGAAAAAAAAAAGGCCTTAAAATTATTTATAAATCAAAATTTTGACCTGTAAACGTGTGATGCGCATTAAAAGGTATCCTGAATCCTGTTTGAAAGGGGTATAAAGGAAGATATAGTAAAGAACCAGCGTTTCTAAATTTCTTGTTCATCCAACGTTGCTGGCTCTTGTACTACGGTGTCGCAAAAAAGTCCATTTACACTTTTTTTTGGTCTAACTCCCATCCTGAGCGTGTAACTAATCTGTCTGCTATATATAGGACAAAGAGAATTTACCAAAATCTATTAAGAATTTCATTAACTACAAATGATTTTCTTTCTTCCGTTATCCTGTAGAACCCCTTGCATTTTATGGGACAAAAAGAGAACTTTCTGGGCCACAGTTCCCTAAGAATTATCCTGTATATTTTGTTGATTATAGGTCAAGTGATACCTTTAGTATAAGGCTTTTATCTCTTTACCAAATCTAGAACTCGTTACTCATATCTAGAAATAGAATACTGAGAAAAAAGAAAAATGTCCTAAACACAAATGTCCTAGACAAGCACCTATAAGGCTTTTTGTTTTTTATTTCTAAATATGGAATTCTAAAAATGAATCATAATTACTTTAATGCTAAATTATTTTTTGGCAAAATTCTGTAATTCAGACAAAAATATGTTGTTTATACACTGAATGCTCGTTATTTACTTGAGTGTAAATCACATGTCCTGGTCAGTAATAAGAGGAGGTTCACAATTAAAAATGTTCTTTCAACTAATAATTCATACTCCTAAAATTTGTAATTTACAGACAGCATCCCTGGCTTTCAAATTTGTACATAAATAGCTTAGATTAGGTAGACTGTTATAATAATTTGTTATATTACAGCACTATCTGAGTTCTGCAATTGACCATTCAATATATTTTTTTTTTTTATATCATAGGAGGCAAACGAACAGGTGGGTCACCTGATATAAGTGATCACCACCGTCCATAGACACTTGCAACACCAGGGGAGTCGCAAGTGCGTTGCCAGCCTGTGTAGGGAGGGGGGGAGGAAGGGAAGAGGAAAGTGGAAGGGGAGGGGAGGTGGGTCTCCGGCGCTCTCACTGACCGAACGAAACGCAACAATGCAAGCACTGTTACTTCACGTCGGTTTTCTGTGAGAGGGTGGTACTACCCCGGGCGAGCCGACCCATTTATGCTGAAACCAGTAATAGTTTCAGCGTGGCTCTACCACCTACAAATATCAATATAGCAATGGGCGTGGTACACAAGAATTTGTTTTTAATTTTACCACATAGCCATTCATATTAGAGTAGCGTAAAGTTTCAGTTGTTCACTAGTTTTTGAGTTTATCGCGAACAGCCAGACAGACAGACGTGGCAAAGGACTTTGTTTTATACTATGTAAGGATACTTAACATACCTTATTTACAATCCATTCAGCATTCATAATACTCTTATTGATGATTTCTTTTATTCTTTCCTGGTCCGATTCAGATTTGTGCTGTTTGAAACTCTAAAAATATATAGTAAGTACATTTTAATATATTAAAAATATAATTTATAATACATATTGAATTTAATTAATCCATCTATCTATACATATTTGTTATTGCAAGATTTGGATTTTGTATGTTTTATTTGTATATCATAAAAAGGGCATAGATTACTGTATGTAAATAAATTCATACATTTAAATTTTAAATTGAGACATGTGATGCAGCTTATATTTTCTTTTATATTATAGGGGGCAAACGAACAGGCGGGTCACCTGATGGTAAGTGATCACCGCCTCTACACCGGGGGAGTCGCCAATGTGTTGCCAGCCTGTGTTTGGGGGGTTGGGGAAGTGGGGGGGGGGGTCCTTCAGAGCTCTCACTGACCTAAGGAAATTCAACAATGCCAAGTAATATTACTTCAAGTTGGTGTTTCTGTGAGCGGGTGGTATTACCTCAGCCGAGCCGACCCATTCATGCTGAAACCAGTAATAGCTTTAGAGTGGCTCTACCACCTGGCTATGGCTATGGCTATCCTCAACCAGCCTCAAAAGAACTGCAATTCTAAGGCTATATATAGTAGGTTTGGACATGATAGTTAGGAACTCCTGATGGGTGAGTTAGAATGCTTCATTTGCCAGCATATGTTGCCAACCACACCCTACAAATCGTGAAACAGCAGAGTGAACATTACTACAAAAATAGGGGTGGCAGTGGTGATTTTATATTTGTACCTTACAAAGGCTCTCCTCCCTTATAGCTTGTAAAAATATGGCTTGGTATTAGAAATTCGCATCACGCATCTGGGGTTGTTAAGAGTTGTTTTTTATACGGGTTGGTTACCCCTTTCAAAAGACACCCCCCTACCCTGTGGAGATGCATAATTTTTTTTAATATTTGTTTGAAGTTACATGTAACGGAAGTGATTTTTCCTTCACATGCACATTTTTAAGGTTTATAATACTATAATTTTGTTGTTTTATACATATTTATTATTGTTTTATAATTGTTTACTATTATTTCAGAAAAAAAAAAAAACAAAAAATCAATATAAGTTATTTGTATGATCATAAAGCCGCTCCACACATAACACAGGTGAGCGAACTGGTCAGAGCAAATCTGACTAAGTCACGTTAGGTTAATAGAAGAATAGGGCTGCCTAGTTCTCTATGTAGGTAGTATTGCGAACAACAAAATTCCTTGTTGTTTTATATTAAATATTTTTTTAACCATTAGGAGCTTAAATGTGAAATATTTGAGTGAAAAATGAGGACAGAAATTTATTGAAAATATTTTTTTTTTGTTCTCAAGATTTATGCTGTTCCATCAATAATTTATTCCTTAATGCGTAGATATACATAGTTTCATACAAGTTATTATTTTTTTAGTTGAAACCTCAACCTTTTTTTATGCAAAATTGCTATAATTTTTAATACTGTTACTAGAGTTTTAAATATTTAAAATGTATTTTTTTCCACAAAATTTACATTTTTCAGCAATCACTTTTTGCTCTACTTATATATACACATAGTATTGTACAAACTGTTGAATTTAAACTTAAAAATCACCATGTTGTTAATATACAAAATTACCAATTATTGTTCGGAGGCGACAATCTCAAAACTTTGGTCATGAATATCTCAGTAACTATCATTTTCCACGACGGGGGAGTGGTTTACAGGGGTAGTCAGTCACCTCCCCTACCCCTCTCACTCCTCCCCAACCCTTATCACCATCCCTCAAACCCTTATTTTAGGATGCGAATTTCTAATGCAGCCCCTATTTAGCCCCCACAAATAATAATATTACAAAAATTACCTGTTTAACAGCAAATTTGTAATGTTTACAAGCAAATAGGGGTAATTTTTCACACTCTCGTAAGAGAAACTTGTATAAGCCCAAGGAGGTCATAACAAATTTTGAATCATTTGAATAGAACCTTCTTATATAATTAATAATCATTTATTTTTACGACAGCTATTTCAAATGGAATGAAAATTGGATGTAAGATGTGTGAAACTTTCTCTGTACAATAGATGTCATACACGTTTGTAACACTAATCACAAAATGTTTAGTATCTACGAAATTGAATTATTTATAAGCCTCTTTATCAAGTAGTTGTGTAGCTATCTATTTATACGAAATAAATCACAGAAAACAAATTATCTCATAGATTATATAATGAATCCATAGTATATAAGATACCTGCCTATAGGCGTTGAAAGTAGTGATGCTAAACGTTTTCAATAATCGATTATACGGCGCATAACGACTGAAAATTCACGTGGAAAATAAAAGTTCAAATATACTAAGAAATTCATTGTAATAAAATAAAGCGTTAGTAAAAAACCTTGTTTATACGATTTTCTAACTTTTTTTAAATTAATTTGCATATTTATCGTTTATAACCACAATATTAAGTTTCTAGTTAGGGGCACTCCAAAGAATAAAGAAATCTTTTTCCGTGTATAATTCGAACCTGGCCCAGAGAATCAGTCCGTCCTTAATAATATGCAGCTCAAATATTTGCATTACAAAAAGAATAGCATTCTAACTTCTACTTATAGAAATTAAAGCGCTTAAAGTATATAAGGCCAAATACTAAATGTGTGTTATTTTAGGTAGAGTTTGTAGTCGAAAAGTGTACATGTAATCATATACTCACACGTTCATTGTGTAATATATATGTGAATATACAAAAGAGTAGGACTGTACATAAATAAAAATAATTTGAAAAATTATATATATCACTACCGTACATTAATAGTAAAGAAATAATGATCTAATTTGCACTACAGCGCATAAATTCATTACAATATACTAATAAGCTCTTGATTATGATTTTAACTTAACTAACAGTTATTTTAAAGCATGTACTGTATTTTATAATGTAATAATTTTATACAATTTCATTTAATTTTTATTCGGCAACAATGTAATTAGAATTTATATTCTGTGAAATACTATTGCCAGGTTGTTTTCTTTTCCTCTATATTCTGCTGTCTTTCAAAATTTCAGGGATATATTTCAATGGTTGATGTATAATCTATACTACTATTATAAAGAGGTAAAGTTTGTGAGGTTGTAGGGGGTAATATCTGGGGAGTCGGAAAAAAATGGTCGAACGAAAACGTTTCTTACGAACGCTGCCTTAATTATGAGATATATATGATTGAGTTCTAGAGAAAAGTTGTAGCTTGATAATGCTTATTACCGCCCAACGAAGTGGGCACGGGTCGGCTAGTACTATATATATGGAAAAAAGCATTATTGAAATTGTGAAAAGTAAGATCGTCATAAGAAAGTATGTAGCTTATTGCAAGTAAGTGTATCTTTTGGTATCAAATGAACTATTAGTATGTTGATACATTTATTATGATGTAATAGTTCCTTATGTTTTTTTAAATAATAGTGACACATTTCGATTTCTTATGGTACAGTGGCATTATAAACAGTAAAAGGGTTAAATCGTCTTTTATGGCTATGATGTATATAGTTCTCGAACGTCGTATAAATAAGAATCATAACACAACTTCTTTTATGTACAGTATTAAATATGTATCTCATAAGGTTTAGCCAACGTTTTCAATATAAGTGCCCTAAAACTACATCTGATGACTTAATCGGAATACGTTGACTTTTTTCTACTTTGTATTAATATTATTTACCCGTAAATATATACATTCCTAAAGAAAATTTACACAGTATTGTAGATACCGTATTAAAATCTGTTTTAGGGTTTAGAATAATTAAGGTAACAACCGTACGGATGCGAAAAGCGACTTTGTTTTATAATATTAACGGATAGATTAATAAAGCAACAATATATGACGTTATCAGATTTATATACTTATTGAAATGCGAAAGAACAGGTTTTAGCTTAAGTTGACCAATTACTTACAACACCGTAGACTAAATAAAAGACACAGCTGTTAAGGGTTTATATTATTACTTTCATAATTTCTCATTACCATATCTATGGAGAATTAATGAAATCCTAAAAAATGAATAGTACCTATTCATAAAGGCTATTTGAATATGGCATTAAATAATTATAAACCAATATCGATAATTCCAATATAAGCAAAGGTTTTCGTATTCATGATGTGTACAGTAATCCAGAATTACTTTAAGAAATGGGTTTCTTGTCATCAACTCGTTTTATGTCTGAAAGGTCACTACTATCAACTTAGTATTGTTGGTCAAGAATCTTGACTGTACGATCAGAAAAAACTTCGTATAGCTATACCGAAAACATTCTGATTATAAGTTCGATAGTTCCGTACTTAAATGGCAGAGAAGTTTTTTATGTACTTTTTTTTAACTTTATTTTTGGCAACCAATCTCTAAGATTATTACTGTCATTGACGAGTAGTTAATATTACTACAGAATTTTATGTATTCCAAACTGTTCAAGGTTGAAGATAATTAAATTATAAAATGTCGCTTTGTTAATAACTTATGCGACTTCATAATCGGTATTTGGACAATATTATGACTCAAATTGTTTTTTCATGAAAAGGTTTTTTGTGTTATTTATTTAACATTAACACGCCACTAGATCATGCTAGGCTACATTTTATTTTTAGTAAATTTATATTATAATTTAACGTAGAGGAAGTCGGGCACGGTTGTTAGTATAACATGTTGGAGGGTTTATTTTAAAAACTGTGAGGATCCTAGATTAGGATTTGGGGGAACACGAAACTGTCTTCTGGCAACATTACTGTGAAACAATCTATGTCTATTAAAATAATTTATGTATGTATCTATCCATAATTCGTCTTTTTTGGATTGAGAAAGAATAGAATTACAGAAATGAAGTAAATAAAGCGATTTAGTTGTGATAAATTACTGTTGTTTTGTGTCAATGAACATACTTTAATATCTAATGAGATGTATTTTTTTTCTGCATCTGCTGATTCATTAAAGTATTAGTGTTATGATAAGAATACGTATTTCTTTATGTTTGTGATTGTGCATTGCATACCTGGATAATGATTCGTTAGGCTAATGTGGTATGGCACTTGTTACAATTCGTCGTTCTCCGAGTGTGCAAACACTAAGAAAAACGGTAAGTTTATAACAAAGAAAACATTAAGAAATCTTCACTTATTTTTATTTATTTTAAAACCTTATTATAATTAGGATACGAAGTGATAATATGCTGTTTTAGGTGTATAGTTTTGAAGCATGAAAGCAAATATTGTTGTTAGAAATGTTTATTCAGTAAGAATATCTGCTGGTTTTAGGATGTTACTATGACTACTGAATAGTAATAATACATAGGCATTTTTCATGGAACTTAATTTAAATCGTTAGAATGATGAAGCTTGTGTTATAGACATACTACCAAAGTGACCTTATCTTATGTTTTTTACATCTGTTGTCTGTCAATTAAACTAGATTTGTATGACAAGCAGAACTTAATTGGCAAAATATAATTTCTTCTTTATTGGTGTGTACCAGCCTATGGTACAATATTTAAATCAACATAATATATTTGAATGCAGCAAACTTTATTTTCGAATCATAGAAACTGCTTAATATTAAAATATATGTGTCAAGACTGTTGATTTTCGAACCATCAACCTTTTTCGAATCAATCCAAATATAAACAATTATTGTATAATATAAAATAACTACATACTTTTGACATCAGTATAGTAACATTTATGAATATGGATTTATTATAAATCTCTAAATACATATTATATGTAAGTCATTTGAAATCCATTAAGAATAGGCGTTAAATAATAAAGATAAACAATATGTTTGTTGTTCTGGTAAATTGTTGTCAAGTATTATTACATTATTTTGTAACTTTACATATAATTCAATCGTAGCACATACTTAAACAGTTAATTTCTACAAATCTGTACACAATAAATATATAAATTAACTATTTAGGGCAGAATGCAGATTAGTATTATTTTTAATAACTTTTATTATTTTTAATAACTTTTATTCTATTTTTAAGGAAATTAAATTTGAATATACATTATGTCTTAGCCTACTAATTAAAGATTGTTTTTTTTTCATTCTCTATGTAATGTGATGATTAAAAAAAGTTATGAATTTACTATGTGATAATTTTACTATTTAAATTTACTATGTGGCAGTACTATAGCCACTAAATGTATAAATAAATAAAGTTTGTGAATATATTAGTAGGTGGTAGTTAATAGAACTACTAATCTGATTCTAAAAATTTGTTTCCTGAAAGAAAGCTATATTTTATTGTTATTAAAGTTTATATTATAGTCAACTAGCTTTTGATTGTATTTAGCAAAAGACCAACATAATCTAAATACTAGAAACAATAACAAACTGGTCACTCCATGTCAGGCTCACTACAACCAGTAACAGTTTTTTATGTAATAGTGTTAGATTTTATTACAAAGTTCCAAAGCACATCACCGATTTGCCAGATAGTAAGGTCAAGTGTTATGTCAAACGGGTCCTAATACATAAAGGCTATTATAGGGTGCATCAATATGTGAACGGTGGTGACATCTGGAAGTGACACCTCTCTCTGTGCATCCACCAAAACGAATGTAACTGTATATGTCTATTATGTTGTAATAATTAAAAAGTATGTTATGTATAATGAACATATTAACCAGATCGAGTTTCTTGCCTGTTCTTCTCGATGACTGGGTTGTGGAAAACAACTGGTAGTAGTTTTGTCATTCATGAGTGCCTTGTCAGGGCCTAAATTGAATAAAGAGTATTTTGATTTGATTGCAGCTTCGCTCATGTTATTGCAGTTTTGGTTTCTATATGAAAGGTTATGTTCTTTTGTGTAACCCTGACAGTGTGCATGATGTTTCATGATGAATACTTGAATGGGAGATTACTGGTATGAATTAACTGTCACCTTGAAATAGGTATTAATTACATTGTGATTAATTGTTTATATCTGAAGAACTGGCACAGTGACACCTTGATGTATAGTAAGGTTATATTTGGCAGTGTGTAAACAAAGTTGGCACCAATGGAGGATCATATTAATCATGGACTTAATAATAACCAAAGAATCGTATGTTGGTCATTATTCTGAAGGGAAAAAATGGGCACCAAGTTATGTATAATTGTCATAGCTTCAAAGAAACACTGATATAATTGTACAAACACAATATCAAACTATAATTATGAAAATACTAGTTTATATTTGATCTGAGTTGTAATCATTAATAAAATAAAAATAAAATATGATTTACATAAATTGAATATTTCTTTATTATATTATGTCATACCTTCAACAGTATTTATTAAGTCAATTTACTCCAAATACTACCAAATTCAAAGAGTTTGTAGGAATTAGATGCATAATCCTATAATTAATTTAAAGTATAATATTAATAATTTATTTAAATTTAGATTAGAAGTCTGTCCAAAAAAAAAAATTATTCCCTACAAGAAACATGATTTCAAAATAGAATCATGAAATAATCCAAGTCAATCCTCTATATATCTCTTTTGTTTCAGGATGAAGCCGAAAAGTCAAGTGAAGATATTGAGGAAGATGTTGGTCGGGTCAGTAAAAGGTATAAAAATATTAATATGTAATAAATATAAAAGCAATGTTAGTTTAGAAGGCTTATTCTTTATATAAATAGCTGCAGAACAACATAATAATTAATTTTAAGACTTTTTTATTTACCGCTGTACTTGGTACTCGTCAATAGTTACTGGAGAGATTGCTAATAAATGAAAATATTACACAAAATTAAGGTGCTAACTAAGTAATAACTAATTTGTAACTGACAATGTGTGATCGTAATCTGGATCACTTTAGTAGGTTTTCCTATTTAACTCCCACCATTTTATGATGTTCCTACCCATTTTATCTCAGGTGTTTTTCGATTGATATGGATAATAGAACTGAGCAACTTTGAACTAACATAGCGATCGGACGTATGTCGTCTGGTTAATATACATATACTTTGAAATCAGTAATTACATTGAATAAAATATATGAAAAATGTAAGCTTGCTAAACCTGTTTTTTGAAAAACCAACAATACTATATACCAGGTGACTGTTTAAATAGTAGCAATATTTCTGGAGGACACTCTGCACTCGATTCTCGTTCTATATCAATTAATAAAAGAGGTGCTTAATAGTTGACCTAATTATCTAGAAAAATACAAAAATTATACACAATCCTCTACGCGTCTATGTTAAAGCACAGTGTCAATGACCGTCGGGTGATTTCACTTTCATTTGAAAAGGAACGTCAGGAACAAAACAAAAGGGTTTATTGCCCGTTTTACTATCGAAAGTTATTAACCCCTGGTCGCCCATTTTAGCTTTTGGCACCGGTCATTGCACTTAGGTTTATTATTTTATTTACATGTTTGTAGCTATACTTTTGAAAGTCTTAAAACGAAGTTTAACTTAAGTTTTCTTGGTTGTTTATTAGTATTTGTTTTAATATTATTATTTTATATGTTAAATGTGATCATGAAGTGTCATATCCTAGAATACCGCGAGTGTCTAAACAGTCACCTGGTATATACGAAATGTTCACGGCTGCTCTTTCTTGCTAACTTGTTAATTAATCTCTCTGTATTTTTATTTTTCAAAGTTTTTGGCGGACGTACATTACAAAGGCGAATGATCACTAATACGACTTTAAAAATATTTTGTCTATCTCTTGGTATGCCCGTAATTGACACAAAAAAGGCTTGATTAATTTTTATTACATTTTCTGTATAAATTATTTTCCATTCCGATGTTAATAACTATAATAATGATAAATGATTTTAAAAAATAGTAAAAAATAATACAATACTAAATTTCAACAATTTTAATAAAATTTTGTATACGGTAAGTATTATGTATACTTATATATTATGTATACGTATTTACGATATTAACTGGGTAAAGGATTGTTATAAGACTCTTAAGGAATAATACTCTATTCATTGTAAAAAAAAAACCTGAAATAATATAATTA
Source organism: Antheraea yamamai (assembly GCA_036509395.1). NCBI lineage: Eukaryota > Metazoa > Arthropoda > Insecta > Lepidoptera > Saturniidae > Antheraea > Antheraea yamamai. Next base: position 11,091,287 of record AP028433.1, read on the forward strand.
ATATAAATAAAATAATGAGTAAAACCTAACCATTGCATTAAAAAAAGTGCTCGTGGGCAAAGCTAGTTCTGAACAAACTTTTCTACACGCAAATCATGTCTTTGCAAAATTACCAGGCTCTATAAATCATAAAAGGATAATCTCAACATTTTAAAGTTCTTCTCATTGCCAATCGATTTTGATGGAATTCTATACGCGGGATGTTTACTTTTGTAAAATTGATAGCCTATTAAAGTCATCGGTAATACTTTTAGAATATATCCATATTTAAATAAAATAAGGAGTTTACAATAAAATTACTGCAAAAAACCCGCGGAGCCGCCGGTAGAAGATAGAGTATTTGTTGTAGTAACTAAACTTATGAAAATTAACTTAGTACTAAAATAATGTAGTCTTCGTTTGTTTATACAAATAAAGCATAATCATGTATGGTGGGTTATAATTGTTCTTAAAACAATGGTACATAAGAATCGATACCAGGTTTTCGTAAAGGTTATTGGGAGAAGGGATCCTGTATATTTAAACACTTAGCTCACCTTTATGTAATTAAATATCAAGGACACAGAACGTTACTAGGCACATTGAACCTTGACCTTAAAAGTTAAACTTATGTTTTATTCTAATAGTACTTTATATACTATATTCCACACAATACAGTATTTTAAAATACAAATTTATCTATACACTAGTTGGTACCCGCGGCTCCGCACGCGCTTTTTTAAAATGTAGAATTATGAGTAGATGTTGTACATTATAGAGATGCTTTTTCAAAAACATTTGTAAGTACGACACGCACGCCTTCTACTGTAACATGTAACGTGTACATTAGAAATGTGAATAAAAACAGTGTATCGAATGGAATGGGATTTATCATCAGCAACATGCCTGGAACTTTAACCTACAATATATCACCCTCAGTGCTCACTTAGACTATATAAGAAAGTAATTAAAGTTTTAAGCTATACATTATCGAACAATACGTGTTAAATCTTTTATTATATAGATTTAATATACCCGTATTTTCGATATAATTAAGTTAATCTTATATGTTGCTATAATCACTGAGTTATGTAGACGCTAGCGCGGTAAACAAATCAAAAAGGTCGCCAAATTGACCAAAAAGATAATATAATTTTAATTACATACAAACATATGACTTTCAATTATGTACTTGTTAATTATGTACTTGAAGTCCAGTAAAGCACACGTCTCACTCGCTTGTTTACAATAAACAACATATGTTTTATAAATTTCACATGGACGAACGCACGGGTATAGTTCAACAAATAAAATAGAATATGTCAACCTTTATAATTTCGGATCTCTGCCAGTAAAATTCCCGTTAACATAGGTCCAGCCGTTTCGGACATAACCCGGAATAAACAAACAAAATATAATAATATAGAATACCAACAATATAAAAAAAAAAAATTTTTTGTTACTTGTAGCCAAATCCATTCACCAAAAAGTTGTTATTTTAATTTCAGATACACACACTTTATTTTTATAATACGTAATAGATTACAAATAAAAAATTGGAAACAAAACTAAAGTAGAATGAACTTTTTGAATGGGAAAACAAAATAAACTTTGAAAATGTTTGCGATAGAAACTTACCACTTTACCATGGCAACATATATAACACTAACGCTAACGAAATCTCTCAAAAGGAACAAAATGTGCCCGATTTTGAAACATTCTTCATTGGTGATCCGCTCATTGGTCGTATCGTGATGATATGTAGCCTAAAGCCTTTATCGATAAATGAGCTATCTAAAACCGAAAGATTTTCTCAAATCGGACTGGTAGTTCCTGAGATTAGCGCGTTCAACAAAACAAACAAACTCTTCAGCTTTATATATTAGTATAGATATAATAACAATGTAAATCTAACGTGTCTGTACTTTTTCGATTTTCGTGAAAAAAATTGTTGTAAGTGTCTAGGAATAAGTAATAAAATATGTATGAACTGTTTGTATGAACACTCGTCACTGCTAATATACTGGGTTCACTATAAAACCATACCAAGAAAATCATAAAATATATATTCAAGAACAACTTAGACATATTTAACTTATCTTTGTTTCATTAAAATCGGTTCACTCTATCAAAAGTTATTGTAATTTTTATGACGACGCGACTTAAGTACGAGAGAAAAGTACATAAGTAATTGGACTTCATATATTCAGATGATTTTACTAGTCATTGTTTTTTTTACATTAGGTTCCATGCGGACGAAGTCGCGGGCACAGCTAGTCATTAATATATACGTTTAATAGGATTTACCAACAATAATACCGCGTGTATCGAGTATTCCTTTCTTTAAAGATTTGTGTTCCTGTTCCGCGCCATGTTTCTATATATACACGGGAGTTTGTGCTTCAGGTCAGAGGGAAGCTCGAATGCTGTGACGTAGTACGTCGGATGGGCTTCATTGGTTTGATTGCGTTTCAAAGTTCTCCAAGGCATTGTATACCTTACAGTCAATCGGGACGCGCCACCGGATGGTGCACGTTACGTGATGCAAATCAGCATCGGCGTTTTATGACATACGTAAATGTAAATTATTTCGCGTGCATTTGGAAAGCATTTGATGTTACAATGATTTTTCAAATGTCACGTATTTTGTGCTGTGGAGTAGTGATATATTTTATTTTATTAATCTTAGGATTTTTAAATATATTAATTTCATCGTAGCTTTCGATATGGTTGCGTTCAGGTACTTACATTTTTTAATTTGATTAATAGTAATTAAATTTAGTAATGGGCAAATGCAATGTCATTATTATTAACGAGAAATATGGATAATAACTAACTGACGTATAGCTAGTTCTTCCATTTATTAATTATTTTAACATGTTTCTGATTGCTAAATATCTATTATTCAATGTAAATAAATAAAGGAATTTTAAAATATATATAATTAAATTATAGTTACAATATATTTATAATCGAAATAATAGACTGAAAACCAAATAATTTATTATGTTTTTTAATGATATTATAGTTCCTCAGTTTTTAAATAATTATCTTTACATACAAAAAAAAACAATTTTTTTATCAAAACAAATTTTATTCGAAATATCTCATATATTTTAGTATTAACTCCTAATCAGACATTACACTTATTTAATATTGACTAATTATTCTTGGTACCTAAATGTAACGAAAATCATATATCAATAAGAAATTAAACAATAATCACGTAATTGAATAATTATTCTAGAAAGAATATTATTATAAGAATACAGGAATTTTACTGGTATATCTTAAATTCATTTCATTTAATGAACCTGCATTTTATTATTTCTTGTTATGGCTATTTAATTAATACAAGTATTATGGACATAATCGAAATAGCCATTAAGAAAATTACATTATAGGTATAAAGTATGTGTCAAACAAAATTCATATAATTAGTCTATAGTTTTATGACGAATCTAAAACTCAAAATCGTATGCATAGCGTGTATGTTTTGTTTGTATGATTGTTTTGGAACGTGGCAATAAATAACAGATGCGGTACGTTGGTCAGAAGTCGGGCACCTATGCCCCGAATTGGTGAGTTCGAAAGAGCGGGATGGGCGGTTAGCACTTGCGCTTATGTCTGTACAGTATGGGCGGGTAATGCCGCGTTTTGGCAAGGCGCCGTCCGCATCGATACTAATTTTAATGAACCTTGAGATAAACTGCCCTTGTCGCTTTAATATAAAACAGCATTTATAACTAACTCACTATTGTGACAAAATTACAAATCTACCGTTAACTATTGTAACAAATCTATTTTCACAGTATTATTAGCTGTTAGTTAACCTTCCCTACTATAGCTATGTTTCAATCCTCCCACATGTTTCCCCGTACTCTTTGGTGCTATTTTGGGATGACCTCATCATGGATTTTGCGTTCGATAGAAATATCGTTTTTAAGCAGTACTCGAGTATTACGAAAGTAAATGTCGCGTGATTTATAAAATATTCATATATATATCTGTCAACCGTTTTTTAAATTCTGTGTGCAGCAAATGTGCTTTTTTTTAACGTAGGCTTATTTCCTTAATATAAGAGATATCTAAATACCTAATCGATCATTTATCAAAATTATTTAAATAACTTATGAAAATTTTGTGTTATATTTTCAAAATGTTTATCAAGCTTCTGTGCATATATTTCGTTTGGTTGAAAGACATAATAACACCGGAAATATAACTACGACCAATACTATAAAAAATTACGTTTAGTAATTATCGAATGACATAACTAAATAATCTTTTCTTATAATAGCATCGACACCGGCACTAGCCATACTAATGCAATTCCTTATCAAAAATAACGAATTACAGTCTTTTATCGGTTTCAAATATCTAGTCCGAATATATTATAATATATTTTGCTGTAAGTGGTATACGACTTAGTATACCAATACATGCCTAATATTATATACAGTGTACAGGAACATTTCGTAAACGTTCGGTTTTCCTCACGATGTATTCCTTCACCGTCAGACGATTGTGTTACTAATTAAATTCTAATTAGTAAATATACCCGAATTCTGAATAATTCATAACTACGTGTCAAGGCTACAACTTGCAATAACTCAAATAGATATTTTACTGGTTTCAGTTATTAAGCCATTATTTTTCTTGTGTAAACCATAGCGTAGTGGTTTGTCATATTATATTATTCCATTGAGTGGCTATTAATCTGAAATTTAGCAAAATTTTGACCAGCACTAATCGGCATTACGGAAACTGAACTTGTGAGCTCTTTCTAGACTTTGTGTTATCTCTTTCGCTCGTCTTATTATTTAATATGCAAATAAATTATTCTAAAATTCCGTGGACTTTATATCTAAACAAAAAAAAATCTTTTTAAATTTGAAGTACCTTAGCAAGTGTATAGCAGTCTTTAAATGCTGTTTTAGAAAGTCGCTGGCTGCTATAAGCGACTTCGTCTGTGTTTGTAATTATAACAATTTGTGCAGCATACGCCGAAATAGATATCAGATGACAAGATTTTGTCAAGCTATTTTTATATATTTATAGCCTGATTATTATTCTGACAAATAAACTCTATATTATTGGGAAGTTTCATCAAAATCAGTTCAATAGTTTTTGCGGGAAAGATTAACAATTTTGCATACATTATCATAAATTTTCTAGTTTAGAATATGAATAGCATTTAACCCTTAAGCGTTACAGTTTTCATATATATTTAAAGTGTATGATATCTCTCATATTTATGGAGGAACGTATAGGGAGAATTATTGTAATGAGGATACATTTTCTCAAAAATAACTGGATGGAAATCTTAATGGAACACAAAACATGCTTGAACATCATCCGTGTTATTACAAAAAAGTTAAATACGTATTAAATACTTGGTTTAAAAAAGTTTCCTAATAAATGCACCGCGCTCGCCCGAGGCAAGTTCGCGTTATCCTTTTTCACAAGTCTAACCTTACGTAACCAAAGCGAGACAAAAAAGCAAGATGGCAAACATTCAGCGACCGCGGTGCATTTAATATGAGATCTTTTTAAAGCCAGGGTTCAATACGTATTTAACTTTTTTGTAATAACACCGGATGTGTTCCAACTGAGTTCTCAGGTGTTGCAAGTTATTAAAATATTTCCTTCGGGTCTTTCTGAGGTTTATTTTTTCTCGAACTTACTACGCTATTGGCCTGACGGGCCTTCACAGTTTTACCGTACTACTAAGGCGAGCGTATAAGGCACATCGCCGCTTGGTAACAAGCTCAAAGGTGTCAAAGTGGCCGAACCTCGGCTTGGGCTGTTGCCTCGCGATAATTCTACTGAAAATGATGATTCTATAGAAAATTAAAAAATCACAACTGTATACTTAAATTATAGTTCATATCAGCGCGATAAGTATCAATTTGAAGATTTCGTGAGTCACTGGCAGAACTTTGGCAAATATTAAAGCTGTTTAAGATATGGGTAATTACCCAAACAATTGCCTAACTAGCGAAGAGGTTTAAACAGTAATTTAAAATTCACCGAGAAGAAATGATATCTATAGGTAATTTTATTATTTCAAAGGTATACTAAAGTAAGGGTAAGTAATATTTGTAAATAGCTATATATTTTAGGACGCGTTATAAATAATACAGATTTAAATATAAACTGGTAAGCTAGTGTCTATGTTATCTTTCTCGAGACGACTCGAGCCTTAGCATGCGCCCGCAACATTGCCGCGGTGGTGAAAGGGAGGTTATCCGCGCCGCCCGCAAGAAGAATTGCAACAACTTTGCTAAAAATGGCGTCATTCATACATACATATCGCGGTTGAATTCATGTATTAAAATATAATTACAATCGACTTGAAGTACATTTATTTATTTTAGTTTTTAAAACTTTCCTTAGTATCATTTCTCGATATAAACTCATAATGGTTAAGTAAATAGTGGGGATTTAATACGATTTCGACTCTCACTAGGAATCACTACACCAAGGACACAGTGCACATCAAGAACAATAATTATCATAATCAATTAATTTCTTTATTAATACTGCTCATTACTGAAAAATTAAACATAAAATAAAAAAGTTTGCGTATTAATATAATTATAATAATAGTAAGGAATATTTTATGTTCCTAGAAGTATAATTTATTGATAATAAAAATATTTTAATTTATAATTAACTAGCGGTCCCTGCAGACGTTGTCCCGCCCTGATTATGAAAAAATCCTTGACAAATTATATACTAAAACTGGTGAAAACAGCATGAAAATCCGTTCGGTAGTTTTTGAGTTTATCGCGAACAGACAGACAGACAGACGCGGTAGGGGACTTTGTTTTATACTATGTAATGATTACAGTATTTTTTTTTAAATTTGGAATTGGGATTGTTTTTTTAATCTGCTTAAAAATAACATGCATATTTTTTAAACTAAACTTACGGAAGGAAAAGGACTTGCAATCTGAAAAAATATTTTTTTTTTTATTTAGTCGCGGGTTGAAATAATTCAGTAGAGTAATTTTTCTTGGATTGATCCGACAAAGACGTGATATTGTGATCAGCCGTATTTGGGATATATGAACTTATAAATAATTTACTACATTATAAATTGTTTTTCGTTTGTAAAATCATGGACGCACGTCTTTTGATTGCTATCCAGGCTGGCGGTATTGCTTGTAAAATATTTTAAATATAATTATTTGTGCCTGTATTTAAGCCTCGATAAAAGTAAAAAAAACCTTGAATACATTAACGATTTGGAAAACACTGACGGTGGTTAGTCAAGGACAACATCGTAGAAAAACTTGTATCTTTGAGAGACGTTCACATAGTACCCCATCATATTACTTTACTACATAGTACTGGTAGACTACAAATCTACATATTTCAGTTTTTGAAATAGTATGTCCCTGTGTGGACTGTCATGATGATTAAATAAGTTCCGTTCCCTATTCAAAAGAGGTATTTACCCATCAACGGACAATTTTTATTAATTTTTATCATTTAAATAATTATTACCTACTTACTTATTTTGTTAACACCGATTTTAATTATTTTTCTACTAGCCTCTGCCCGCGACTTCGTCCGTGTGGAATAGTTGGGGCTAATGCTAACACGCAGCGGTAGCTCTCAAAAGGAAAGAAACCCCGATTTTGAAACATTCTTCATTAGTGCTCCGCTCCTATTGGTCTTAGCGTGATGATTATCCTAGAACCTATATAAATGAGCTATATAACACTGAAAGATTTTTTTCAAATCGGACCAGTAGTTCCTGAGATTACCGTCTATAACGTCACAAACTCACAAACTTTACCTGTTTATAATATTAGTATAAAAGTATAGATGACGAGTCAATCCAAATGGACTTCCAATAAGTATACATTAGTTACGTAGTTACATAATTAATCCATTGGAATATTGTCCCGGTTTAAGCGAGCGTAACAATATAGTACAAGTATAATAAGAATATATCATATACTAATATTTTGTGTTATGAACCTTTAATCAAACGGTACGTATATTTATAAAGCTCAATGTTTATCTTATCGTATTAGTCAAACGTATAAATTACTTAGATTACATATTCAATAAGTAACATTTTATCATTTCAATTTAATTAAAAAAATATATTGTAGTGTTATGATGTCTTTGGTTAAAATGGAACAATAACATTCACGTTCTCTTACGGATTTATTTAAGGTAACGTTAAAGATTTATTCGTAACAAATTTCAGTGTAAATTATGTGTATATGAATAGTATAATAATATATATATATATAGCCCGTAAATGTTTTTTTTTTCTCGAACTGACTACGCTAGTGACCTAGCATGGTAGTAACAGCTTCATCGGACTACGCCTGTAAATGTTCTACTGGGTTAAGGTACGACTATGTACGTCATACCAATCCAAGAGTTATTGGTGATTTCAAAAATCAAAAGATTCTCAGTTTTGTATTCTTTCCCACATATAGTGGTTGTACAAGAACGTTTCTTTATGTTTCCTCACGATGTTTTCTTAATCGTTAGTCGATTTAGTCATTGGTACCAATATCAATTAGTAAAATTATACTAATTCTGAAAAAATGCGTTGGTACACGTCGGGTCGATTATCGAATCTATATTTTGCCGTATAAACCATTGAAGCACTAAGATACAAGACACTTTTTAAACAAATGGAATTTGCTGATTGCAATCAGCCCAGTAATTTGATTTGTCTATACTATACTATGTCTGCCTATCTATTCGCAATAAACTCAAAAGCTACTGAACGGATTTCCATGCGCTTTTCACCTGTACATAAAGTGATTCATAAGGAGGGTTTAGGTATATAATTTGTCAAGGTTTTCTTTTACTGAAGTTGTACTTCTTTTGGCGCGTTAGGGAAAAATGATGAGAGTAAATTTCGCGCGCACACCGTCACGAAAAACCGACACCCTGAAGTTAGCTATAGTCAACATTTTGTTTCTTTGTATTTGTTGTTTTTATTACTTTGTATTAAATACCTTTATTCTATTGTTACTGTCGTTTTTTCTACAAACGTATAATAAGGCGAAAGATAAAATTTTTGAAAAGATTTTTATCTTGTTACGCCAAAGAAGTATAACTTCTAACGCGTGTACGTAAGTACACACACACTTTTTATCAGGGCGGGACAACGTCTGATGGACACACTAGTGCAATATATGAATCATAGGACAGTATTTTTTGATTGTTACAGCCTCAATGAATGCTACTTCGCGAACAAGGGCGCTGCGGTGGTACTGGGCGCTGCAGAACGCGGTTGCGTTGACCATTTGCAATCGCCTGTGCGTTCAAATCCTCAGTCCGATATACAGAATCACCTTCAATCCATGTTTTACTTATTGCGCCCTGAGGAAACGCTCAAAATGGTAAGTTTATGACCGCCGTTCAAAGGTTCAAATGAAGAAGTATAATTGAAATGTTATTTTCCTTATATTCTTATTCTATAAGGATAGAGGTAATATGAAACAGAATGATACTTAGTTTATATTTGTTTACGAAATAATCTATAAAACTAATTAAAATACAAGTGTATGTCTGTTATTTTCGAAGTGATATGTTGTACAAGTTTCCTGTTAGTTCATTAGACACGTAAACCGTTATTTGTTTTGTTTGTTTCTACGTACATTTATCTGAAATGGTTTGACGGCGTTGGCGATTGATAAAAATGCTTTTTTTGTTTCCCGGGAATTAGACAAGTGTTGTATAGAGATTGAAAATAATATATTTTATCCATTTTAAGTTATCTCTATCAAATGTAAGTCGATGGGTAGTTTTTTGATGTTATCTTCCACAATTCACAGTTGTCTTCTTCTTAGCGTTTTCCCGACCTGGTGCCACGGTCTGTTTTCCTGCTTAGTTTCCTCCACTTTACCCGGTCCTCGGCATCCTTTTGTGTGAGGTTGTTCTCCTTTAGGTCCGTCTTCACCATGTCCAGGCATCGTTTTTTTTTGCACTGCCGTGAGTTCTTGGGCCTTGGGCCACAATATACAGTTGTACTATAATTAATTCATTTGTGTATGCGTACCTCATAATACGGTGTTTTATATTTTAGATATAACTTTATTATCGTGGGTATCCGATAAGGTAACATTCGTAAGTCACGATCTTAATGATAGTATTTTCTAAAAATTACAGATCTATAGATAATTTTTTTTCTAAAGAAAATTTACAGTAAAGTCGATTTTGCAAATTTATCAGTTTTATACCAATTCAATTAAAAAATGGATGATTTCATGTTTATGTTCATAATAATAAGACTCGAGGCGCAATGAGAGCAGCAGCTAATTTCATAAATTTAACGTTTTTTTAATTATACCGTAGTTCTTAGTGTTGTAGGTACTTGTGTCGTTCAACTGTGACAATTAAATTATCAAAGTTTAATCATAAAAGTATCATTAAGTTTAATAAATGTGAATGATTAATTGTCATAAAATGAGAAAACTTACTTATATTTTTTTACAAAATATTGTAGCGCCGAATCTGTAAGTGTAAGAAGTGTAAGAAAAAGTATTTCAAACTAGTATATCCACTGCGGTTGTCTAATATGTTTATTATCAACTAGCTGGCCTGGTGGATGTTGTCCAGCCCCGATAATTACAAAAACCTTGACAGATTATATTATCGTATATCTAAACCTTCCTCATGAATCTCTTTATCTACTGGTGAAAATGGCATGAAAATCCATTCAGTAGTTTTTAAGTTTATCTTGAACAGACAGACTGACGCGCTAGGGGACTTTGTTTTATAATATGTAGGTATGAGACATTCAATCAAATTTTGATATTTTTCTGTTACTCGTTCAAAAGATAGTTTTTTGGACATAACTTTCTTTAAAATGGACCAAATTCGATCTTTTCATTCATTTTTTAAAGCTCCATTTAAAGTTTAATATTTAAGAAAAATATATAAAAAAATTAGACATATCTTCGATTTATATATTTTGCCTAAATGCCACTTAAAACTTTCTATTAACAAAAATAAAAAAAAAATAGTCTATTTTTAAGAAAGTTAAGTATTGATAGTTAGTCAGGCGTACTTAGGAAAAGCCCTACCACCATGCAACGGTTTCATCACAATGTTTACCTTAACAGAAAACTCATCTAATGTTCAGCTTAGTCATTAATGTATTTCAATGTTGAGGCTTATTTGTTACCACAAAACGGTACGGTTGAAGACTATTTTAAACGGATGTATAAATGTAAAAGTGCACGCTGGAACAAAAGTTAATACTGTTAAAAGTTAATACCTGAACATCGCAATAGTTGCTTTTGTAAAATGTTTTTTATTTTGTCCACTTCATGACTCAGTTGCTAGGATTCGAACCTACGCCCATCGATGCGGTGTCGGAACAATCTAACAACTAAGCTATCATCGTTTTGATTTTGTTTTGTTTAGTAGACGTTGACGAGCATTAGTGTTACCGAGTTTTTTTTAATGACGTTTCTTTTTCCATAGTTTTTGGTCGTTTTTCGAACACTTGACTATCACTAGTTACTATTATTAGAAATGATATTATAACTAAAAAGCTGTAAATACCTTACCTACATTATGTTTTGGCAAAACAAATGGCACAACAACTCACACATACGTATAGTAATATTGTAACGCCACACTATCTTCGATAAAACGTGGAAGTAAGATGGTATATTCTCAATATCGGTGGTGAAAAAGAAATAGTTATATGTTGCTTTGATACGGGCCGACTGACAGGGCAGTCGTCGAAGCGTTTATGACGTACCTACAGCTTTTTAGTTATAACTAGTGGTCGCCTAGGGGTTGAAATTCGACCATAATTTATTTTGATATTCCATAAATTTATTAAAGATATATCAATTAATTATTTAAGCATTTATTAGTGTGTATTATGAATTTACATATAATAAAATTAACCTACAGTTTGACCAGTTAATTTCAAAGGGCATGTAAGGTATGGAACGTAAATCATGTTAAAAATATTGAATGTTGGATGAAAAAAGGTAATTGGAACGTAAGAGTAAAATGATGGATGGCGAAACGTCATTTTCATTTACATGTGTATATATGTTTTGTGTCATTCAATCAGATGTTGAGTGATGTATATGTTAATTAATATTTAATGTGTTTTTAATGCCTTATATTTAAAAATTAGTTTTGTGCACTTCTCCTCCATATAAACTTTTACCATATGCCAAATTTCACGTTTATCCGTTCCCGCAATTCGCTTAAAAAGGGGTACAAAGTTTTCGCTTCACGTATTAATATATATATATATATATATATATATATATATATATATATCATTGATTATTAGTTGTTTACGTAGGTATGTATTGTTGTTGACAGGCGGTGAAACTGGAGAGCGCTCACGTGGGGCGCACCAGATATCTGGTGGTGGTCTGCCACGACGAAGAGGCCGCCTTGCTCGGCATCGATTGCAACGAGCACACGACCGTCGGACTTGTCCTGCGGGTACTCGCTGACACGTCCATCAAGCTCGATGGCGATGGGTGCGTTTGGACTTTTATGTTGACATCATAATTAGCATCTCGTTTTTTTTTCTAATTGGGCAACGGAATTTGCAAACATAATCCTAAAATTATGTTATCACTATAGTTCATGAATGCCTATGAAATAATGCCAAACAGAACGTCAGGTCTATGTAAGTCAGAGACTGTCGATTTTACAATCGAATATTGACAAATATAATTTTAAGATTATTATTTTTATATTATTCTAGCGTCTTCCCGTGACTTTGTCCGCATTACATAATAGAAAACCTGATTACAATATAGCCTAACACCATGGCAAGTCGTATTAAAATTTATAGCATGCAAATAACTCCATGAAAATTCACTTATGTATGCCAACTCTCATAGTGAGTAATCGGACAGTGTTGAGAATTTTTTAATCTCAGATACATAGTCCAACGGCCATTTTTGTGTACTAGTGGTCTCCCAGTGGTCAAATCTCGACCACAAGAAGCGTTTAAGAGTTGGAATTTCACTTAAATAATGATAAATATAAACGAACTATTTCTAATTTTCTTATTGATAACACAAAATCTCGTCAATAGCTACAAAATAAGAATAAAATTATTCAGTTGACAAACGGAGGAGAAAAATATACTTAAATGTTTTGTCTTCACCTGTTTTTATAGACTAGTTATCGATCGCAGAGTGGTCCAAATTTCGACTATAATTTTTTTTTGTTTGTTATTACCATTGTAGTTTTTTTTTTGCTAAAGGGCATTGAAGTATGACGAATAGACTTATAAGGCTTTACTCGTTGACGGTAAACATTTTTTTCCAAATATTTTTTAAACAAAAATAAGAAAATAATAACAATAAGAAAATCGGTTGAGAAACAGAGGAGGTATAAAAGTACTTGACTGTTTCGTCTCTGCCTATTTGTAATACATTATTAATTTGTAAAATAGAACGTCACTATCTAGAACTAGGTATTCGATGACAAATGAACACTTTAACCAGAAATCATTTCATTCGAGCGCTTTTAAGTAAGCGCAGAACAATAGCTAATTAAGGATTTATTGTTCACAGTGGATTTAGCGTGTGTGTTTGTAGCCAACAGCATATATTCAAGCCGGTATCTGTGCAGGCCATGTGGTGAGTGTATTCGTTGATATCAACGTTTTCGGTTGATAAAGTCCTAGCTTTACACCATTATTGATAGGTTTTTATAGGAAATATATTCGTATTTAATTATATATATTTATTATAAACTCAGTTTATAAATTATTAAGTATATGACATAAATTGTGTTGCTATAGTTGCTATTGCCTAATGTCACTACCGCTGTAGAGCAGTTTTATGGAAACTGGTGGCCGTGCAATGGTCTAAATTCGACCATAGAAAGGGGTACATAATTTTTTTTCATGTAATATGTAACTACTTACATAAGTTACTAAACATAATACAGTATACATAGTACATAAATTACTTGCATATCTCTGTCTAATATAATCTGTATTGATTATTCTACAAATATTGTAAATATAAGATGGCTGATGTATGACGTATAGAAACCAATGAGTACATGTTTCAACTCGTCCACTGATATAAAAAAACCCTATTTCCTAATGTTTTATCGTCTATATCAACAAAAAAAATTGATTGAGAAATAGAGAAGGAAGATGTTCTTAACTTTTCTGTCTCTACCCCTATTTATGTAAAGACTAGCTTCTTTGCCCGCGACTTCGTGCGCGTGGAATAACTACTTTGGGCTAACGCTAACACACAGCGTAAGCTCGCAAAAGAAAAAAAAACCCGATTTTGAAACATTCTATATTGCTGCTCCGCTTTTATTGGTCTTAGCGTGATATATGGCCTATAACCTCCCTCAATAAATGAGCTATCTAACACCGAAAGAATTTTTTAAATTGGACTAGTAATTCCTGAGATTAGCGCGTTCAACCAAAGAATCAAATAAACCCTCCAGTTTTATAATGTTAGTATAGATAGTAAGATATTGTTTATAGGTCGGCATTACAAACACTTCACCGGGCGAGTGCTAGAGCTCGGGAACTAAATCATTTCGCTGGTGGACCGTCGCATTCCTGGTGCGTTCACTACGAAAGACATGTGGAATCCGACCGCTCTTGCCTCAACGAGTGGCATGCGATGGACAGCATCGAGTCGCGTCGACCGCCATCTCCAGACTCAGTTAGATTAAAGTAAGTTTCTTTTATTTTCTTCAAAATTTCGATGGATATTATTTACAGTCGACAGCTACTATATTCATAAATGCACTCACCATAACCAGAAAAAATCCGGTTTAAAAAAATACATCAGAACGTCTTTGACAATGCTAACTATCTGGTCTTGGATTGTCATAAACCTATCATTATCTCAATATCCTATTTGATTCTAAAAAAAAGACAACCGAATTGATACCTACTCCTTTTCGAAGTCAGTTTAAAAAGAATTTCTTAAATCAGTTGATAAATGACCTAAGTTCTGAGGTAACAAACATTAAAAGAAATACAACCGAATTGAGGACCTCCTCTCTTTTGGAGTCGGTTAAAAAGATCTGTGCGTACATCTTTTACAATCAACTATAAGTACGTACTTACGTTAAAATTATGTTAATCATAAATATACACTAAATTTTCTATACCGTATAGTTCTCAGTAATCATGTATATAAATGCCTAGACCTAGTTTCTTGACCTCGAAAAGGATCGGACGTCGGTCAAAGCGTTAATTAATTCACTTTGAACGAATACAAAGAGATTTATATGATTTATACTATTCACAGCGTAACTTATTTACCGTTTTGTATATGAAAAGTGAAACAGAATTATAATATCTAACAGTAATAATAATAAATAGTAAAATATATGAAATAGTAATAATATAACCTGCTTACTATCTCTAGAATAATTGACAGTTGAATGAGTATCCAAATTCATTTTAACGAGTGATTACGTTGGATCAATCTAATTACAATATTTCTTTAGGTGGCAGAGCCACACTGAAGCTATTACTGGCTTCAGCATGAATGGGTCGGCTCGTCCCCGGTACTACTTTTTTTTATTAACGTGGGGAAATCCCTTATGGATACGCCACCCTCTCGGGGGAGAGGATGGGTTATGTCCGACTCGCACGGACTAAAACCCCTCGGTGTACCGGCCGACCGTATTGTTGGGGCGGCAAAGGATCGAACTACGCTATTCCCCTTGGATAGCCGCCCCAACGGTCCGCCCGGCGGAAGGTGGCCACCGGGCTCCGTCCTAATAGGAAGACAGACTGGGTACACACCAGCTGCCTCCCCTCGTCTACCGGACCTGTGCAATCGGAAGGGCAAATCGCCTCCTCCTCCCTCCGGTCCTCCGTTGGCGGAGAGGGCCCTCTCCGCCGCCTCCTTCTGCGAGATGATGTCCTCGCAGAAAGAGGCCATCGCATTCCATGCCTCTTCGCTGCCGAGCATGGCCGAAACCACACTCGTCAGCGACAAATCCAACCCTACCGCCGCAGTCAGAATGCGGCGCTGTCCCTCCCACACAGCACCCTCGGACAGAGTGGAGAGGGAGGCGGAGGCTCCCCAATACTTTTCCTTGCCGCCGTAAACTCCCGGACCCGTCTCCCATCCCCTCTTGTCTCCCTCTCCTCCCCTCCCACCTCTCCTAAACGCAGGCTCGCAACGCACTTGCGACTCCCCCGGTGTTGCAATTGTCTATGGACGGTGGTGATCATTTAACATCATGTGACCCACCTGTTCGTTTGCCTACGATATAAAAAAAGACAATGCGTAAAAGAGATGACTATGTAGTTTTTTGTCCAACATCTGCATTTTAATTTATAATTTTGATTACTATTTGCATGTATTATTTTTAATGTGTTCCATTTCGCTACAAAACAATGAGACAATTAGCATAGTAGGTAGCCTTCTTTGCATCGTATGAGTAATCTTGAGAAAAAAACATTTTCTTTTAATAATTCTTTGATTTTGTAATTGAATACCTCAAATCTATGAAATAACGTTATTATTACGTGCCCTCAATATATAGTACATAGTATATTAATGGCTAATGTTCTAACTGTTTGTACCTGAGTGCATTATGCAAAAATATATAATCTACTAGCGGGCCGGGCGGACGTTGTCCTGCCTTGATAATAAAAACAAAACTAAAATTCAACCGTAGCGCCACCTACTGCGTCCAATTGTGAATCTAAACCATTCTCGGATCCACTGGAACACACACACAAAATTTCATCAAAATCGGTCCAGCCGTTTAGGAGGAGTTCAGTGACATACACACGCACAGAAGAAATTTATATATAAAGATATGACGTAATGGGTTTCATTAAACTTTTGTTTAGTTCACGAAGAAAATATAAGATTAATGTATTAAAAAATAATTATGTATGGTTCAAGATGATGACGAGAAGATGATTATCATTTCTTGATGGAATGTCACAGAAATCGTAATTAGATGAAGCGGTTTCATGAGAAATTTGATTTAAATTTTTTGTTTTGTTAAAACGTTTAATATCTGCGATGTGGGTGTTTATCACAGTATTCGGGCAGTACCGAATTCGAAATCTTCCAAAATGCTGTGTAATTTGTTTAAGTTCCCTATTTAATCACTTTCTTATTTATTTTAGATTTATGGTTTTTAATTCTAAGTAGATTTTTTTTTTATTGTAGCTCGGCAAAGTGACTGTACTGTGCCTGATGGTAAGCACAGTACAATCCAAAAACAATGGCGACCACCGAAAGACATACTATCCATCGTCGGTCGCCGCTGTCATGCCGGCCTGAAAGCGACCCAGTCAGGGACAGTCCCCCCCCCGGTTGCTGGATATACACCGGCTGATCCCGGAACGCGACACGCCCAAACGTGCCACTATGGCGGGTGTTCCACCTGGTGTACGGTGGTCGCGATCCAGTCGGGTACAGACACCCTACCACCCCGCAACCACCCCAGATTTAGGTTACGACGGGACTGACATATTTAAAATGGTAAAAATCCCGAAATAAAATGAAAAAAATAGTTATGCATTTTGTTACAAGACTGTCTTAGCCGCTGGCATGATCTGATTGACTGAGGACACACATAATTTATAGCAGTATTGGCAGTAAATTGCAAATCTATTTTAATACAAACAATGTTCAACATTTCAGACCAAGCAAGAGAGACGAAACGGAATGTGTGATACGATGTACATTAAAGGAGATCATGATGAGTGTCGACCTGGACGAGGTGACGAGTAAAGCGATTCGAGGGAGGCTTGAAGACGAATTAGACATGGATCTTGCAGAGTACAAGTCATTCATCGACCAGGAGATTCTGACCATATTGGGACAGATGGACGCACCCACGGAGATATTTGACCACGTTTATCTTGGTTCCGAATGGAATGCGAGTAACCTTGAAGAATTACATCGCAATGGGTATGTTTTCCTTTTATATGTTTTTATCTGTCTATTGAGAGATGTATTTATTACACTTAATTTATTATTTTCTTTATTATAGGGTCAGACACATTTTAAATGTTACAAGAGAGATAGACAATTTTTTTCCGGGTATGTTCAATTACCTCAATATAAGAGTGTATGACGATGAAAAGACTGATCTGCTTAAACACTGGGATAACACATTCAAGTATATTAATAAAGCCAAGAACGAAGGGTCCAAAGTACTTGTACATTGCAAAATGGGGATTAGTAGATCGGCTTCTGTGGTGATTGCTTACGCAATGAAAGCTTTCAATTGGAATTTTGAAAAGGCTCTAAAACATGTCAGAGCTAAGAGAAGTTGTATAAAGCCAAACACGAATTTTCTTAATCAGCTGGAAACTTATCAGGGAATCCTTGATGCGATGAAAAATAAAGAAAAGTTGCAAAGATCTAAATCTGAAACGAATTTAAAATCACCTAAATCAGTTTCGAAAACTGAGAACAAAGTGATGGATCCTATGCCTTTTGCTTTAGCGTTGACTGGTTCATACACAGGGCGGCCAAGGTCTTGGTCACCAGATACTAAGCTTGCTTCTCAATTACTACCTTCCCTCCCACCGACTTCTGTATCTTTAGAAAATTTAGCTTCAGAAACTCGTCATATGTTAATGCCGTGTGCAAATGGAAGTTACAGTGTTTCTCCTAATCAAATAATACGACTAAAAGAAGAGGGTGCTCCTTCGGTTAAGCACATAGTGAATGAAATTGAGAACGCAGCTTCTGGTGATCGTAGGGATTTTAGCAGAAAATACCAAAGATTAATATTTGGTAATCAAAACGATATGTTCGGTAACAAAGCATCAGATGCTTTTGCCAGTGCTGCTCCACAAGTAAATGAAACGACTAATAAAGTTTTACAAGTTTCTCCAATGAGAAACGTAAGTCACAAATTCCCCCACCCAAATTGTGAAACTGACAAAATTCATACGTGGGACCCCGGGGAGACTGCGTGGCCAAACGGCGAAGAGAATCATTATATTAACGAAAGTGATAATATAGTTAAAAGTGACAGTGGTATCATAGAAACAAAAAGTAATAGATTAGTGACAAGTGATATTTACTGTAATATAGTAGAACGTAATATAGATGGTGAGTATAGAAAGACTGGCGATGATGACGCGCCACCACCGAGCCGGCAAAGCTCCTGGAGCTCCTTCGACAGCGCCGTCGTTCTCGATCTCTCGCGGCATTCCTCGTGGGGTTCTTACGACACCAGGGTTGCGAAACCCCAGCCAGCCCCCAGAGAGGATATGACGAAAAGAATCAAGGAGCGGCCTGAAGAGCGTACCGTCAGAAAGGAGGAGAGCGACAGAACCGCCGAACTCTTCATGGCACAACAGAAACAATCGTCCGATCTGAGTATCATCAGTGAACATAATGAAACACGGAACTCTGGGAGACAATCGGCGGGTCGTTCAGCTAAACTGATAGCGGATAATGAGAGGAAATTTATTGAAACTTGTGCCATAAACATTAAGGAACTAGCGAGTGCCGCGGCGCGCATTGAGAAGGTACGGGACCGGGGCGTGTCCACGTGGAGTGGACGGCTCTCGGCCTCCGCCCCCGTCGACACGTGGTTGCGCGCTGGATTACGGCGACGGCGGGTCACGTGTGCCTCGCACGGAGACCTGCCTCGCGTCTCGCCCTTACCGCCTTACACGCACACTGCAGCCGTCGGACTCGTCAGCAATCTCAAAAAGGAATTCGAGGCGCGTTCCGAGACTGAAACGGGACGTCGTGCGGAGTCGAAGACGCGGCCTCCCGCCACGGAACAAAGGGACCGACCGCCCGCGTCACCGCCCTCCGGCGAGGATTTCTCTGTGAAAGTGTTAGTAGATCGTTACGATCGGCCAGGCCGATCGAGACGCGAATCGAATTGCGAATCGAGTGTCGAGACGAGTAGAGCGAAGACCGTGCAGGAGTCCATGTCGAAGAAGTGCAAGCTGACAGTGGAGGGTAGCGGGAGGACACGTACGAGAAGCGGTGCGGCGACGTTACGGAACTCGTTCTGTGGCGCGATACGCGGTGCGAGCGGCGGCGGAGAGCGGCCCCCTCTCGCACCGACAGTGCTCTCATTAGCACCGATTGACTATAACGATGTGGTGGTATCAACTGTGATGTCGAAAGCTCAAAATAAAAAACAATTACAACACGGAAAGACCCATCCGTTGACCAGGCTCAACTTAAATCGGTCAAATAATAGATGTTCAAATCCTGTATATAATACTATGTAGAAATTATTTATGATTTTTTATTTATTATGGATTCTTGCCAAATTTGAAATTTTATCTTTCTAGAGTTTTATATATTATCTTATTTACAAAAATGAAATCGCAGTGTATTTGTCTAACACGTTAATTGTATTAAGCGGCTGTTTGTGCATAGAAAGTGTAAAAAGGTGAGAATAAATTCAATACAACTGATGTGTACAAGTTTTACACAATAGTTTTTCTACTTAAATAATAACTGTTAGTGATTGTTCGCTTAAATAGGGTAACATATTATTACACGTTAAATCACTTTTGATTTAATTTATTTATTTAACGGTGGAAAAAAATGGACACGAAATTATATAGCATACATGTACATTAAAAGCATATAACAATAATAGCAATCACGTCGAAATTCCTTGACATTATATTTTGCACAGAGAAACTTGTACTGAACCGACACATTTATAAAAGAGTCTAACACAAAGCTCTGGATCCGAGTATAAGGTGTAATTAAAGGGAAATTAAATTTATACTTACAATACTTAAGAGGTAAAGAATGTCACTGTTAAAATATTGCCCCAGTTCGGAAAAAATCGTAGATTTGGGAGTTATTCAAAAACGCTGTCTAGCGACAATAATAAAGCTAGTGTGACGGGAAATAACAGTGTATTCATGCAGACAACATGCTTGCATTGCCTCAACCATACAAATATTATAAATGCGAATGTGAGTTTGTTTGTTACGTTTCCCCGCCTTATTTACTCAACCGATCATGAAATTTTACATACACGTTCTCATTGATATAGAAAAGGATGTATCCAGAAAACGTATACTGTCCCTGAGAGATAGATCAAATCTACATTTAGAAAGCGCGAAATCGCGAGCAAAATCTTGTTATGTAATAGGAGTAATCTGTTTTTTGTAACGAGGCATTCGACGCTATAAATACAGACGCTTGCACGTGTATTAGAAAAAACGTTCCAAACAAGCTGTTTAGTTTAGACGCGAGACGTTTCTTAACGGCGGGTATCCTTGTATTCAATGTTTTTAGATTTTCACTAGTATTTCCAAACTGCATACGAGACCCCCTTTTTGCGAACATAATTCGGAACAAAAAGTTGCTTGCATTATAGTAACTATATAGTTGGTGTACATACTGTATAGGTACTTAAAACCAGAAACAAAACTGACCATATGAACGACTATCACATAAAATTAGTCATATGTACGGTTCGAACCCGCAACTGCGAGTCAATAGTAGAGCTTATTACTATTACGCTATGTGACTGGCAATGTTAATACAAGTAATATTATAAAGAGGCAAAGTTTGTGACGTTGTAGGGGGTAATATCTAGATCTACTAAACCGATTTTGAAAATTCTTTAACCAATAGTAAGTCACATTATTTGTGAGTGTCATAGGCTATATATTAACCCGAAAAATGAAAAGAGTTTTTTGTGGAAGTCTGATTTGCAAAGTAAGTCGGAGAAAGAACAGTCGAACGAAAACGTTTCTTACGAACGCTGGCTTAACGATGAGAGATATATGATTGAGTTCCAGAGAAAAGTTGTAGAGCTTGATAATGCCTACAAAAAAGTCAACGACAGCATGTGGCTAGCTTTTATATTTAAGTCACAAAAAGTAGTTTTTTTATAAATATTTATCGCAAGTGGGCACGGGTCAGCCAGTGGCAATGAAAAGTCAATGAGAACACTCAAGATGATATCAGGTATTTAAAGTCATCCAAAATCTACAGTTTGAAGTCTTTTTCCAGTTACAAAAGAAACGCGGGGGATGTTTTCTATTTGCTTAATTTTTTTATATTTATCCTGCATCTTGGTCGCTTTCCTTCTTACTGTACCGAAGTCGAAAGCGTAAATCCCACCAGGATTATTTCGAATACAGCACTCGGTCTGAAAAACAAAATCATATAAAACATTTTCCCATGACACCTACATAGATATAACCTATATATGCATTATTCGTCTAGATTTTTCTAATTCAAAATTAAAAATAATTATATTTTTATAGTAGCTTTACAAACTGCTAATACTACGCGAGCTGAAGAATGATGAGGATGATGAATACAATTATATTAAGATTGAAGGACGTCGATATGTTAACTACAAAAAGATACTGACTATATAGCAAACTTCAATATTTCAGTAGAAACTTTCACTATACATACATTTTTAATATGACACAAACTACCAGCGATACTGTAAATTGGCTGGCCTAAAATTGAACCGCGATCCCATAAATCGACCTAAAATAACATTTTATTGCAACACGTAACCAGAGACATTGATTGTATTGGTCCTGAGGGCTCCTCCAACACCCACGGGAAGTAAATAATTGGTACGGAGCACCCACAATTATAGACACGAAAACCGGTACTTTAGTGATATCTTTAGGACCTCGCACATCGACTACTTATAATACATAGAATGCGTTTATTTACGATACTGCGCATATCATAAGCAAGCGCATAGTCGTGGTCAAACTTTTTGACCGCTCTGAATATAGTTTCGCAGAACACATATGTATAAATACGTATTATATGTATAACATTCAGATAACTTAAGGATAAGTAATGCCAATTTTAGATTCCTATAATAATGTGTTAATTTTGTTTTATGTTAAACTCTTTAACTATATTAAGCGCAAAAAATTGGTAAAAAATATTACAATTGTGAAAAAACAACTGATATACATACCTGTCTATACCTATTACTTGAACACCTAAACAGAACTGACAATTATACTCATTAGTTAATTCACGTTTATTCCGCAAATCTACCATTCACTAGAAAATGCTTGGGTAAATAAAAAAGTAATAAATAACAATTGGGTTATGCCGTCTGTCGGTGACCTGTCGCTGCCTATGCCGTAAAGCAGCAGTTCTAGTGCTGCTACGTTCCGATTAGAAGGAATACTGACAACACACTCTGACACTTACGGTGGTGCAATCAGTCCTCGGGAGTATTAACCTATTATAACTGGTCTCAAGACCACTGTCTTTTCGAGGTCGGCTATACATAGTCATAAGCTGCAGTGATTACTTAATAAATACCTGAACTTCATTTCTATCGGCGACTTCATAATATAAAGAAAAAAATATATTTCAGAGCTTTGTCAGGCGAATTTCGACAGAAATAGGTAAGACAACGCAACGTGAGGTGGGGCGCAGCGACATTCTTGTTGGAGCATTAAAAAGAAGAAGTTCAAAATGTCGTAATGTTGCTTTTAACTTGAACTATATTTCAACATACTTTAGTAAATTGTAACAGAATAATGGACTGAATTCAAATTTTTTAAACCTTTCTCCGTGTTATTACAAGAAAGTTAAATATGTATTAAATACTTGGTTTAAAAAAGTTTTCTAATAAATGCACCGCGCTCGCCATAGGCAAGTTCGTGTTATCCTTTTTCACAAGTCTAACCTAACGTAACCAAAGCGAGACAAAAAAACAAGATGGCGAACATACAGCGACCGCTGTGCATTTAATATGAGACCTTTTTAAAGCCAGGGTTCAATACGTTTTTAACCTTTTTGTAATAACACCGTCTTACCCGAGCGTAAGTGCACTCCGATTCCGATTGTTCGGTTTGTATACTCAAATATACAGTTTTAATTCTTACTTTCTTACTAATATTATAAATACGAATGTGAATTTCATTGTTTGTTTGTTTATTATGGTTTTACGACTTAACTACTCAATCAATGAACACGAACTTTTCCATATACGTCATATATAAAGAAAAGGACGTACGGTACTAATCATCCAAAAAATGTATTGTTTCCGAGGTATACGCGAGCGAAAACGCAAGCAAAAGCTAGTTTGTTATAAAGCTGTCTGCTGAGAGATCGTCTATTTGCATTCAATTGTATTGATTACAAAATTTTAGGTCTATAAAACTGCACATTTGTTGGACCTAAGACAACCCGCCTATTGTAGTGACAATGTAGTTAGCGGAATTAACGCTTTGCATCCAATATACCTACAAAACTATAGATACGTTATAAGCGCCTTGACTAGCTAGCATCTTTTTAACGGCTGCCCTGTCAATCCGCCCGTATCTAAGCAACATATAACTATCTCTTTTTCACCACCGATATTGAGAATATGCCATCTTATTTCCGTTAACGTATGTTTGTTTTCGTGCTATTTGTTTTGTCAAAATATATTGGTAACGTATCTACACCTTTTTAATTATAATGTCATTGTTTGCATCAGATGGTTACTTATTTCTAGTTATACTCACTACTTTCATGTTAATATCAACCACCCTCAACATATTAGAATCTGAGCCGCCACATACAATTAAACTTGTCTGAGGTACTAATTTCCCACAGTATAATTTACATTGTTGAGTATCTGGTGTGATAGTTTCAATAAGTTTACAAGATCCATAATCCCATAATTGAATGCTGTCCTTATCTTGCCATGAACATGTTAATATCTGGGAATAAAATACAAGGGAATATAGAACTACGTATTTATTAATTTTCTGTTTAAACACAAATCTATATGTCACCGTCTATACTGTTTAACCGATCGTTATGAAAATTGGCATGTGTAGAACAAAGTATAGTATACATAATACCCATTTTGTTACAATCCAACTGTTTATTACAATTATAATTTTTTTAATATCATAGGAGACAATATAACAGGCGTGTCACCTGATGTTAAGTAATTACTGCCGTTCATAGACACTAGCAACACCAGGCGATTCGCAAGTGTGTTGCCAGCCTATGTTTGGGGGAAAGGGGGGGTAGGGCAAGAGGAGAGGAGTGGGTTGGGGAAGTGGGCCTCTGGCGCTCTTACTGACCGAACGAAACGCAACAATGCAAGCAGTGTTACTTCACGTCGGTGTTTCTGTGGGAGGGTGGTGTCACCCCGGGCGAGCCGACCCATTCATGCTGAACCCAGTAATAGCTTCAGCGTGGCTCTACCACGTATAAAACGTGTGCAGAGCAGCAGGCACAGCGAGTCTTAATGTAAAACTTCGATCTCGGTTTATTTTCCGTTAATTTCACGGATTATATGAAAACAGATACAGAGGTTCACGAACAGAAGCATTCAGCTTGTCTTGATATTATTATATGTTTATAGATGGGCCATTGCGAAAAAGTTGTCTATTATCCCATTATCAGCGAATATATACCCATTATCAGCGAAGTACCTAATGCGTGCTGGTTTTTTTCTAATATAATACGATCTTCGTCATCCCATGATTGTTGTAGGTATAGATAAAAGTTTTATTCACTGCATGGCTATTTTAATGTACTAAAGTGAAAAGCAGGTAATAACAAAATAAATAGCTCAATCCACACTAGGTACACTGGGTAAGTACCAGTACATCGCAAGAGTATTTTATTATTCGCAACCAGTCTTTTAGATCATTACTGCCATTGTCGAGTAGGTAATGACATTATAAGTTTCTTGTGATCATTTCAATAAACTAACAAGATGGTGGCCGTCTTGTTAGAACTTTCCAGGATGTTTTTGTGGCAAAAGTCAGAATCGATGCTCCGTGGTATTATTTCTAATTCACTTCACTTGTGCACAATAACCAAACTATATTACGTAAAACACAACAAATATTACAAAATATAGAGCCAAATAACAAGATTATGAATAAAATATAAAGTCCACTATATGACATTCCAAGTCTCGCCAAAAACTTAAAAATTAATTACGAATTTACAAACAGATATACTTAGAAACTTAGTTTACTATTTTACTACTGAATAGTGATACGATGAGAATATTTCACAGAAATTCGAGTTTTCCGTACAGTTTAATTTAATGTTATCAATTACATACCGTTCTTCCTGGTTTATCAAAGTCCAAACCTTCCCCGCACATATGAACTCCGTAGAAATACCGCGTTGCATACGGTTGCCTGTCATCCCAACACATTACGGTATTATCCCATCCACTCGATATCAACTCATGATTTGACTTTGGATTAAAAGCACATGCAAATATTCTCGAAGTGTGGCCATCCATTAAATTTTTCTTTTGACTGTTAATATCGGATGTACTATTAATTATTAATTAAGAGTAATAGTTGAATTATGTAATATATATCATACATAATAACATAATCTAAACATACTAATACACATATATGAATACTAGCTGATATCCGCCATGTTGCTTGTGCATTAAATAAACGTTTAAAAAAATTAAATGGTCAATGGAACTCAAAAACTAAGTAGCCTTGAACATATATGTAAATATTGAGTAAACAATAGATTTTTTTATAAACCTGGAATAAAAGGCTCGTTCTTGAGTTTGTGCTTCCTCGTCATACATATTTAATTTTGCATCATCGCCGTATGTAACAAATTTACAAAAATGTGGGTGATAGTTTAGGCCCAATGTTTGCCTTTTCTCTCTGATTGTGTATAGACACTGGTTAAATTTATATTTCCAACATTTGATACATCCGTTTACATCTAGATTTTTTTATAAAGAACAAATTAAAAGATTTTAAATAAATCTACGTTTTTAATACCTATAAATGTTATAAATTACATAATTATCGCAATAAAAATATTGAATCTAATAATCTCGCACTAAAGTGAAAAAAACTAATGGAGATAGATATATTAGGGCTCGCGCGCACTGCGGTTTATCACCTAATAATTTTTTTCCGGAAATTTGTAACATGGAATTGTATGGGAGCGCGCGCACTGCGTATAGAATTCCGCACCGGAATTAATTCCGGAGGTGCCGGAAAGAAACCATAAACCATACAGTACGTTATATAAACCTTCGCAGTAGCGCTCGAACTATGGGGAAGGAATGTCGTCGCTGCGTGTTTTAAATAACAAGGTCCTTTCTGTTTGTGTGTTTCCTTAGTTTTTGTAAACTATGTAACAGATTTTGACAGTTTTCACAACCATTTACACAATTTTGATCGGAAGAATTTTTATAAGTCATAAGGAGTTTTGGAGCGCTCTTATTGATAACAGTGGCTAAACCTTATGACATACGTATATATAACTAGCCGACCCGTGCCCACTTCGTTGGGCGGTAATAGGCATTATCAAGCTACAACTTTTCTCTAGAAGTCAATCATATATATCTCATAATAAAGGCAGCGTTCGTAAGAAACGTTTTCGTTCGACTATTTTTCTCCGACTCCCCAGATATTATCCCCTACAACCTCACAAACTTTATCTCTTTATAATATTAGTATAGATTATAGATAATATAATTAGTTAATAGCTTCTGCCTGCGACTTCGCACGCGTGGAATAGTTATTTTGGGTTAAGACGCAGCGGAAGCTCTCAAAAGGAAAAAAGGCCCCGATTTTAAAACATTTTTCATTGTAGCTCCGCTCATATTGCCCTTAGCGTGATGATATATAGCCTATGACACTCAAAAATAACGTGGCTTTATATTGGTAAAAGAAATTGGTTTAGTAGTTCCTGAGATTACCCCTACAACGTCACAAACTCACAAACTTTACCTCTTTATAATATTAGTATATAGATTATAGCCCCTGCCCGCGACTTCGTCCGCGTAGTAATAGTTCTCTGGGCTAATGCTGACACACAGCAGAAGCTCTCAAAAAAAAAAATCTCGATTTTGAAACATTTTTCATCTGTGCTCCGCTCCCACTGGCCTTAGCGTGATGCCTATAACCATTCTCGATGAATAAGCTATATAACACTGAAAGAATGATTCAAATCGGACCAGTAATGTCTGAGATTATCCCTTACAACGTCACAACGTCACAAACTCACAAACCCACAAACTCACAACGTCACAAACTTTACCTCTTTATAATATTAGTATAGATGTAGATTTGAGTTTTTGGTGGGGTCTTTGAACGTCATGTAGTGGGTTTTAAATTTTATTCATAACTTGTGTTATTTGGCTCTATATTTTGTAATATTGGTGGTATCTTACGTAATGTAGTTTGTGAATCATTGCGAATCTTTCAGTTACTCAGTAAATATATCATACCACAAGTACATGTTTTACTATTATTGCTTGTGCAGTTTATAAAATAAATGTAATTCAGTTTTGATAAAGCATCATCATAGGAGACATATTCATTTGTGTTATTTGCAAAATAAAAATAGTAAAATAATATTGTTTTCTCAAGAAACATTGAAAAATAGCATTCACTGGCTCTTCCAGACTATCCGGAAATTCTATCACAGTGCGCGGACCATCTATTTTGGATTTTTTTCCGGTGCGGTTTTATTTCGCACCGCAACTACTGCGTGCTGGCCCTTAGGACTTCTGTTATAAGCTAGATTATATAATGATACAAAGGTATTATTCCCTAGTATTATTAACCCTATTGAAAATAAATATCTATTGGTATTCTAAATAAATGGGGAATATAGTAATGCTTTTAATTTTGAATTTCACTTATTCCATTGATTTCTTAAAATAATGTCTATATTGCATTGGGAATAACAATATCTTCTTCTTTTGGTAAGGTTTTGACCAGTGTCGTACCTATACTGTTAAAGACTATTGCGCCTGTGGCAAATTTATCAATTGGAGCCCCTCTTGTTATAATGCCACGTTTACAGTTGTTGCCGGCCATCCCTAGCCGCGGCTTACGACAATTTCCTTTTGAAAAATAAAAATCCCAGAGATAAGAATAAACATTTCAGCATTACCTATTTGTTGAGACAATCAGACAGCCTGCACCGAAGTAGTTCTGTGCAATAAACTGTATTAGAAAAAGAGAATTGAGGTACTAACTTATTAATTATGTTTATTAAGTATACAAGTTTTATATGCATGTAAACTTACAAGACGATAAAAGCATGTTAGTAACAGGGTGTGCTTTGCTAACTGGACGATGTTTGATCGCTGTCACAGGACCGGGATAGGCATGACTTTCATCGTCAATAAGTGTGTGGGTGCATGTACCATTACTGCTGCTAAACAGTCTTATAGTTCCGTCTGTGAAACCAGTGGCGATGTCGTTGAAATCTTCTGTATACTTACAACACATTATATCTTTGTTTGTATCGCTAAAATTAATTATGAAAATGTTAACATCATAAATATTAATATCGAGTACTTATAGAAAGTAAGCAGAACCTAAGCACCGCGTTTATATTAAACTAGCCTCTGCCCGCGACTTCGTCCGCATGGAATAGTTATTTTGGGTTAACGCTAACACGCAGCGGAAGTTCTCAAGAGGAAAAAATACCCCGATTTTGAAACATTCTTCATTGCTGCTCCGCTCCTATGGGTCTTAGCGTGATGCTATATAGCCTATAACTTTCCCCGATAAATGAGCTATACACTGAAAGAATTTTTCATATCGGACAAGTAGTTCCTGAGATTACCCTCTACAACGTCACAAACTTTACCTCTTTATAATATTAGTATAGACTAGCGACCCGCCCTAGCTTCGCACGGGTGCAATGTAGATACTAATATGGGGCACTGTGGACTGATTAACAATATTATTTAAGATATACAAATCCGTAGTACATTCATTCGATCTATCTCGTAAGGTTTAGCCAGCGTTGGCGATTTAAGCGTACAAAAATATGTTTGTTACGACATCACATTACAAATCTTTTAATTTTTCGGCCTTCTGTATTATAATATGTATGTATTATACACATAAACCTTCCTCTTCAATCACTCTAACTATTGCTGAAAACTGTATTAAAATCCGTTGAATCGTTTAAAAGATCGAAGCGAGTATACCGCGGTAGAGACTTCATTTTATACCTACTAATACTATGTAATGATTTAACAGAAACTTTCTTGAAATTGTATATGAAATATTTTATGGTGGATATTATATGGTTGACACTTGACAGTATATTTTTAATATGACTACATTCACATAAATATTTTCAAAATGTACGTTTGGAAACTTGCATTATTGATAGTACGTTAATTTCTCCTTGATAAACTTGACTTTGTTCATGATGGTATGAACGATGCTCCATGTGAGGTGTACTTGTGTGTACTGTGACAATTTCTTTATCCGGAGACGCATTTTTAACAAACGTGTTTGTGACTGCAAAGCTTTTTCGTGAAGACTTCAAACTAGAAGGGGCCATTGGACCGGCTATTGTTTTTCTTTGTGGTTCCATGAATTAATATTATTATCGTTATAGAGAATCATAATCATGAAATACTTGTAAAATTGTCTAGAAAATTAAACGTAGGTATTGGAGATATTCTTGCTGAGTCCTGTCAATATTTAAGAAAAATTGAAAAGAGTACCAAAGTTTCATATACCACCTAATTATTTTTAACCGAAATACATTGCCAAATGATAGGTTATATAATAATTATTATAATTGGCGAATTATAGAAATAAATTAACTGGAGACTAACATCAATCAATATAACCGATTTATTTTAATATATTAGATACATCTTTTTACAGACTTATATAGCTTGCATAAAGTTGTGGTATGATTCTTCTACGAGTTCTAACAGAATATTTGCGGCATTTGTACGGTCTTTCTATTACGTGGTATTTAATGTCAATATACAACTATAATAAGCGGTACATTTTTCATCACGTATCAATATAGATATTATCTATATTGAGTATTGCATAAACATTATGGAATGTGAAGATGAGGAAGAAGTCTCTCGTCGATGGTATGATTTTTTTTTGATTATGGTAATATTTCACTATAACTACTAAATAAAAAAAATTCGAAGAAGTCATACAAAAGAACAAGGACTGTCGACAGGAGTGAAAACACAAAACAATGGGATAACTGTGTTCTCTTTTGAATTTAATTATAGTATAAAATTAAAATATTTCTATGGGGAAAACCGTAAGGAAAGGTTAGGTAATTAATGAGATTTGAAATATTCGCATCCGGTCCCACGACAACAATAAAACAGTATTGCAACGCTAAATAAATTTATTTGTTTTCAATAAGTATTTTCACACTCAAATCATAAAATATGTAGGTACAGCTTATAATTAAACGTCGATTCGGTTTAGCATTAGTATTTTTATATCACCGAGTAGCGTCAAACTTGAATATGTGCATAATAAATTTAGAAATAATGTAGTACTTATTCGTTCCATAAATTAATATTAGCGTGGGTACATATTTCAATTCTGCTTTTGTAGTGCATAAGAGCGTCATGGCTGATTATTGTTACATCTACTGTTTTTTATTCAACATTTAAGAGAAAGTGTTTATACAATTCATTAATAGCTGGTTATGTAATATGAATACATAGCTTTATAGTTTTTCTTTGAACGAATAGATATAACAAATTACGAATAAGTCACGTAAATAAAGTTGTACAAAACACCATCGTAACCATGTCACAATATAACACAAATACGACAAGTATATAAGTCCTACTGTCTTACAAATGCAACAAACATATCAAGAATCCCATAAACACAACGCTCTGTTAATAAATTACACAATTCATTTATATTTCTTAATTTCATATTCAAACCAGTGAAATGTAGCTATACGCGAATTATCATACACGGCCGTGACACTAAGCACTTCTCATAATTGGCAGGAGTGATTGCCTGCTACGAATTCCAAAAATGATATACTATTATTCTAATTTTGGATTAGTAAGCAGGTATAATAAGGATTTTTATTTAGCGAATTTAACAAGACCGATTTTATCTTGTAAAATAACCCATGGAGGATGGCCTATAAAAACAAAATTGTAAGTACCTGTTCAAAATAATATAGTTAATACACAAATAATTAAATAAATTAATTTATATAACTGAATATGTTGTTATCGTTACCTTGATTTTTGGTGAAACTTTTATTTTATTTTTAGATTTTTTATTATTAAGCGGCTTGTCGACGGTAAAGCAAATAAGATGTCTTATGAAAGAAAAATGTATTATTCATGGGTACCCCAGTATATATAATTTAAATATCGAATCACCAATTTCTAGAAATAAAATAAAGTCATCACTATGTTAATATGTATATAATGCTCGTAAGTGTAACGACAAGCAAGTGTATTATTTTGATTGATACCACGGAAGACAACCTGAAGCAGATAGGAAACCTGCGTTTATATTGTAATGCACCTTTCTTTAAACTCTCTTTAACCGCACGTTTATAAGAATTTATAAATAACTTTCTAACAATTTAAATTGACTTTTACTTTAGGTACATACATAAGTTCTCTGTAAAACTTAATAATAAGTTATGGTTGCTTTATTTATTACACTTCATATTACGCACTTAACAAATTCAGCATATATACCGATACTCGACATGCACATACATTAAAACCGAATAACAAATGGCCAAAGAAAATAAGTTAATAAAACAAACAAATAAAAGCAAAACATACACAAGAAAAAACCAATTCCATTAGTCATACATCTGCTATATATTTACGGAATATTTATGTACTGAACAGACATCTGCAAAAAGATTTGATATTAAAAGTTCATAATCTCGTAAGTGTAACACATTTCGCGTAAATTACAAATATGACATAGGTACAATTGAATTCAATTCGAACTGAATGATTAAGAAATCTAAACTTAGTTCTCTAGTAGGTATACTATCTCATAACAAAAATAGCGACAGGCATGTAAATTACACACTAAAGTGCTGTTTAGGTAATTGTAAACTGCTTTAGGAGAATTATTTGTCATACAAATATAAAAGGAATTATATCTTATTAATACAATTAGCATAATTTTGTACTTGGTAATTTCAACAGTGACATTAATTTGACTGAAACATAAGCAACATTCACACGTCTGTTGTAATAATCGTGAATGACATCACAGCTGTAGAGATGAATTATTATAATTATAAGAATGTTGACTGGATTATTACGTCTAACTTAAAAATCAATTATTTCCTGAAGTAGAGTCACAGTACAATTGTAATATATTTTACTCAATTTGTTATTAATGGTTTGGCAAAGCACACCTTACATAACATACTGTGGAGTGTTATAAAAGACATTTGAAAGAATATAATTATTCTCTTGCTAATAACAAACTAGGGGAAAGTCAAATTACTGTGGATCTAATACGTCGACTAAAATTGCGTGAAAAATTCGTTTATTACACCGAAGTTAATGTAGGCACTAGACTAGCAAATCGCAACAAAAACCATACGTAACATAATAGTAGACTCTACTCTTATACGTTACTTGTCAAAAAAGCGTTATTCAAGTTTAAAGTCACCTATTATTTGCATAATTCCCGACCAAGCAAACACATGACCTTACTTTTAAATTGCACGCAGATCATATGTGTAAAATTTACATAAATATGACACATATATGATTGAGTGATGTCTGATATCTAAAGATAAGTGTTTACTGTATAGTTTTCATTAGCAATAATTAATTTTTTTGATAACTGTAATTATTTCCAACGCTCATTTTGTATATAGTACCTACATCAGCACTCAAATTACAGTAACGCCCTAAGGCCTAAGTCATAGAATACCAATTTACGGTTAAATTATGCATTTTCTGTATAAATAATATTATTTAGTGACGTCAATTTTCAAGCAAACTCATAATTCAATGGTAGATACGTATAAAAAAGAAAAAAATATTGGTTCCTATTTTGGTACGATTTTTTCGCCATCGACACTTATGTTATATATATACTACATCTCTTTAGAGATGTAAATAGTCATCATGGGTGTTTATTTACAGTCTTGCTAGTCATCAATTTGTACATGCTCCTTTACGATTTCTCCTAAAGATATATACAGAGATTATGGGTCAATGTTCTATAACTACATCTATACCCATGCAATAAACGAGCCCACATTGCTTAGTAACAAAAATATTCTAACTATTTTGTCAAAAATAGACATCTGTTCTCAATATTAATAGCCACATCCATCTGAGGAAACACACATAAATTTATAATAAACAACATTATTTGATAAACAATGATAACAATCAATAGACTTTGTTTTTTTACATACAATGTACGAACTTTTTAACAGTCTGTTGTGAAAACATAATTTTTCATTAATTATGTACATAAAAACGACACATCTCAAAAGTTAAAAGTTTTGGGAAGGTAAGTTCCAAACAAGATTATTTGAAAATAGTATATAACAATTATAATATACATCGTCGGTCTGCTGCAAAAACCTTTCAAATACAGTGAAATAAGCTGGGTAATTCAGTTTTCAAGGTTTACAATTAAAAGGTTAAAATGTGTGGGTATTTTAAGTTACTGCAAATGTATTAGATATAATAAAATAAAGTAATATGTAGGATAATGCAGATACTTTTACATCTCAATTGCTTATATGTAATTTTAAGCAAAATGGTTGTTTCAGTTAGTTTATAAATAATATGACTTATGTGGTTTTGCTAATGTATGTTACAGTGGTAATATTGAAGAATTAAACATCTTTTTAAACTATTTACTTAACTATTCACTTTTCTCATTTAATATTATATTTATCCTTCCCCAATTTTCGTTTTCCAAACAAATAGGATTCAAAAAGGTCTAGTCATTCGATTTAAGCACTGATATACAAAAACCCAAGTTGCACTTTTATTTGTGTTATTTTTATTTATATGTGTCTTGGGTTTTTATATGTCAACGGATTTAAGTGTGGAAACTAACAGGAAAACTGTTTTGTTTGTTTGAACAATAAAATATTGGTCAATTTGTATCATCTAACAGTTTTCTACATGTAATGTTTTTTTAAATCTTCAATGTAATAAATTTACCTTTTTTTAACAATAAAATAACACTAAGATGTATCATGGTGTTACTGAGTCATAATTAATATATCTTAACAGGTTTTTCAGTACTTTTTTATAAGTAACCGGCATATGCGTTAAACAATGATGTTTTTTTAATATTTAGGACTCTTATAACAATACCGAACATTTCTTGTTCATCTTCTCTCTCAACATCATGTTAATCTTAGTTACTATATGCAAGTGTTATATGTGAATTGAACTATTTTAAGAATGTTTTTTGTCAAACTGAAACATTGATAGATTTTGAAATAACATTTTTTTCTTATAATGTAGTATACAAAATCTTGTATTCTAAAATGAACTACAGGCTTTTGTAGGTCTGGTAATATGGGTTGTGTGGAGGTTGTCCACGGTTGTAATTCTGGTAATTTTTCAAAATCACTCAACTTGATTATACTTCTGATTGACTTAAGACAACAAGTGGATTGTGCGCAAACAACTAGGTTCGATCAGCATTCAGAGGGTCACATCTACAAATTCATTATTCAACTTTCGTGCACAATATAATACTAACTGAATACATCTAACTAAAAGACTATTTTTATTTAATGTAATGTAAGCAAACTCAATATAAATTCCATTTTTTTTAACCACATATTAAATTATTTAAAAAAATCATTCTATAAATTCTTGACCATCAACAGTCGAATAAAATACCTCATTTCTAGACTATAATAACTTCAATCATCTTGTGAAACATTTTTGTTTATTTCATATTAAATAAAAAATATGTCAATTCAGTTTTCAGAGATTAATGATTTGGCATTCATAACATCCATACGTTGATACAGCATCTACATGAGAGTGTACCAAAGTACTCCAATCAGTCTCTTTGATGTTTTGTAGACAAGAATGACTAATTTTTACAACACTGTTACAAATATTTTGGTAACTCACTGTTTAAATTACATACAAATAAAAATTCTTGCTTAAATTCAAAGTCTACTTTCTATAGTGTGTCTATCAGATGATACTGCTTTCATAATCTTGTAATTCTACCAAGCAAGTCAAATTTTAATTAAACAAAAACAGTAACAAATTGTGTGTTATTTCTATAGACTACCATAACTTTGCTTGTATTGTTTGGTATATATATGGTCTAACATAATTCTATAGTTTCAATCACAATGTTACAATAATTATTATAATTGATTCACAGTTCAAGCCCAAAATAATAGTTTTGTTTTGTAGGCATATAATAAAAATTAAAGTCTGCTATTAAAAAAAAGGACTCTCAAAACTAACACTGTTTTCTTTGTACAGATATGGTGTTGTAACATTGTAAATAAAGATTTACAGTGTTATGAAATAAAGGGGTTTTTTACATATGAATATACAAGTAACTGTCTAGAATGAAACTAAAAGGTGAAGTAAAATTACATTTAAAATAGGTATTATATTTCATTTGCATTACCCACCTCTTTTTTCTGGTATATGTACATATATTATTAGTAAAACATTAAAAATAACGAAATTGTTATTATAATATATTATTTTCAACCCAAATAAAAATCTAGTTAGGTACAATTGTTTTTTTTTAATATTTCTCAAAATAATGTTTCTGTTTTCACCAAAATATATACTGGGTAATAAATAATACAAAAACTTGTTAAATTTTATGTATCCTTAAATTTTTTTTGCTACAATATGAAACATGGCATGAAGTTAACCCTTTACAATGGAGTTATTATTTCATTTCAACAGTATGTGAACTGAAAGTTATAAAAGTTTAGAAATCAAAACAAAAGCTGAAATTTAAAAAATATACCTGTGCTTGTCCAATTGTATAAGTCTAAGATTATTCACATCTATAATAAAAGTATCACAAGCCTAATAAATATACACTTCCAACGAACGATTCATAACACAGATAGATACCACAAACATTCCTTGGACTGCTATCAAAATTAGATGGACTTTATAAGTTCGAAATGTATAATCATTGTATATCATCAACATCATTATTAGTTAGTTTAAGTAAATAAAATAATATGAATTGACAAACAAAAAGCACAACAACAATAATTAATTTTAATATACTTAGATAATAACTATAAAAATTTTATACTTGTTTTAAATGTTTTGTAATATTTGACCCATAATAGTGCGATCTATTATATTCCACGAAAAGGTTATGAAAAGAAACACAAGCCCTACTGTAATTGTAATAAATAAATATCAAAAGAAAAACTTGTAATATTATCACTTTTACTGACAGATTAACTCATTTGCATAACTGTAGATAAAAACAATGGGCATTTATCTAACTGTTGCTACAATCACAGAGATTATTGTGAGCTTGTCAAATCAAATTTTGGATCAAACAGAGTGGCCTTGGGACTGGTGCCTTTGTCCCCATTGACTAGAAGGACCTTGTGCTGAATTACCTTGTTGCATCCAGGAGAGAAAATTAGGTGGACCTGGTGGAGCTGACGAAGCAGGTCCTGCAAAGCCTCCTTGTTCAGAACCTCCAGACGGTATGTTATTAATGAGACCCCAACCGGCCGCTTGGTTGAGAGCAGCAGCTACTAGTGCCTGATTGACAGGTAATCCTCCCATACCCAATGGCATACTTCCACCTTGAGCTTGCCCACTACCTCCAGCTACAGCAGTTTGTCCATGTTGACCAGAGATACCCAAAGCTTGCATGTTGACCATATCCATGTTACGGGTACTCCAAGAATTGTTATTTGATGCATTGTGTGGATGGGCTTCTTCATAATTTCTACTTGGTAAATTACGTTGATTTGATCCAGCTTTGTTTTGTTTGGGTGAAGCATTTGAGACATTCACAGACACACCTTTGATTATGTGGTCTTGACCACATAAGCTTTGTGCAACTTCTGGATCCAAAAATGTAATAAAACTGAAAGCTCTAAAAGGTTTTGGAATAAACACATCAGTTACCTCACCAAACTGTGAAAAGTATTCTCTCAAGTCATTGGCAGTAAGTTCCTCTGTACAGCGACCAACAAACACTTTGCATGGCATTGACGGAACAGAACCTTCCTTCGAGTTTGGTATCCGTACATCACACCATCTTCCATCAATCATGTGCCTCTGTACAAGGACTCTCATTTGAGAAGTATAAGAAGCAAATCGAATAAAAGCAAAACCTTTAGACATACCCGTTTTCGGGTCCCGTTTTAGCTGTGCCATCAAAACTTCGCCAAATTTCTCGAAATATTCTCGTACAGTTTGTTCTGTGGCTTTCCATGGTAAGCCCAATACGATTAAATCGGAACACAAATTATCGTTTCTTTTATTCTTGCTCGTGGAACACTCGGAAAGCTCTCCCGGTTTTCGTTTATTTTCTTTAGGAAAGCTACATATGTACAGATGATTACCCCATCCTTCGGGTGGAGGATACAATCTGCCGTCCCTTAATCTTATACCTCTTATGTTTTTCGTTTCCGGATGACGATATTTTAACCCACAACAACCTGGAAACTGTGCAGACACAGTCGTCAACATCAACGTACCATCTTCTTCGATAGGTAGTTCTATGGGCTCTTCATTTTCGTCTTCAGCCACGGGCAAGTACTCGAAAGACATTATTTCTTACACATGAACAATTGTAATAAAAATAAACGCTTTTATTATACTTAATACTACAGAAATGTAAAATTTTTATACCATCTAAATAAATAAAATTAATTAAACGTCACCTACGGGTTATGAACCCATTGCAATTTGCAGGTTGAAAACATAGTTGGACGGAAAAGTTTTGATCAAAGATAGTAGTAATTATCAAGGGAATTTTCAAGGTTCTAAGTATCAAGATATTTTAATCAAACTATAGTAATAGACAACTTTCTAAAGTTGACGTTTTACATCACATTCACACATCTCCTTTTTTTTAATATAGCAACTTATTAAAATTAAATATAGGTATATATAAATATACCTATAAAGTCAAGTTCTACATATTGTGTAGTTACATAAATATATAATTTATTGTAGAAACTATAAAAAGCATCTTTTAGTAATAGAAGTCTATGGTTTTCTAAAACCTAAAACAAAGTTATACATACATAGGCACTAACTAAAAAAAAAACTTTAATAAATGTAAAAATAGAAATTCCGTGTTCCAAATTCATTTAATTTCCTAGAAACAATTCGTTTATTGCAAACGAATAAAACTTAATAAAAAATTAATAAGCTTATAAATCTTTTCTAATAAAAATATTCTAGATAATAGAACTAAACATCTCTTAGACATATTATTATCACGCAACAAAGAATTGAGCAGAAGTGCTATATCGCATGTTAGCGTACGAGACCGATGTCGTCAAAACTACACAAAATATACAAGTACTAATGAAATACTAATCACGTTTCAAAAGCAATATTGAATGAAAACAAATAAAGTTTTCTAATATTTGCATCAAAATTAATAAAGTACATTGATAATAAAGCTTTGCATGATTTAATTTGACGTCTAGAGGCAAGTAATGGTGTTTGATCCATATTTGAATACTGTACAAGTATTTTATGTAAAACGTCTTATACATATTCTAAGTAAAATAAAATTGGGCCTTAAGTGTAAATAAGAGAACTTAGTTTAGATACCTATATTAGTTAATGTGTTTTAGATTAATATTAACATTGAAGCGTGTTTGATGTTTAATTAATAGTGTGTACATTTTGTTTGTTTGATTTTGGTGACACTAGTCCTGTACTTCAATAAACGTTGTACTACTTCTTCCACTTATCTGTTTGATTCGTAAGTTCGACCGAATTATGGTTTAATTTTGTATAATTTTAGGTAGGAATCCAGCGGTATAAAACAGATTCTTTCTACCGGCAGCCCTGTTTAGCATTTCTTTGTAATTTTTTCTGGTAACTATTACGAACTGAAACCATATTATCTATTTTAAATATAGAATCAGAAATATTGTATGTATTGTTTTATGTCATCATCATAGGTCTTTTGTCATCTAAGATAAAATGTGTTTTATTTAATCGGCGATGAAGTGAAAGTTTCATAATGAACAATTTGCACATTTCCTGAAAGCAGGAACAAATTACACAATTATTAAAATTATTGCTACCCAAGATACATTCGGAAGATGTTACATCGGAAGATGATACAAAAGGCGTGACGAACGCCTCATCTTCAAGATGCATGGGTAAAATAGCTATATTTAAGAATTTTAATATCGACAAATTCAACCCTCAAACATGCCGGGTTGAAGACTTTGAAGAGTTGTTCGAGACCGAGGGCAAAATACTTAAAATTTCTGATGAAATGTTAAAGAAAGATTTACTCTTGAACACCGGAAATTTTTCACGAGGTAAAAGTAGCACTTACACTTAACTTTGAATCGAGCGGTTACAATGATATTTCAACAAAACTTTTAGATTCATATCGAATTAAAAAGACAAGATATAGAGCTTTAACAGAATTTTGGACCTGCATTCGGGAGACATCCGAATCCATGGAGCACTATGCAAACAGATTGAAAATTTTAAGCCATGCTTTCGGCTATAAGGACACACTATTAGAACGGCAATTACGCGATCGTTTTACTACAGGTTTAAATCACTCAGACCTTAAACAGAAATAGCCCGATCTACAAGAAAATGAGGAAGGGAATGTTAAAGATTTTACTTTCCACCAAACTTTTAAGTGTGAACAAGCTCAACATGATACATCGGGTCTAAACGTTAACAAAGTCAAGAAGACTAACCAGAAAACTGCATTAAACCATAATAACATACGCAAGCTACATTCTGATGGATGTATAAGATATGGTAAGAGAATTAAACATAAAATTTTTGAATGTTCAAGAATCACACTTGTACAGAATGCAACACAAAAAATTAAAAATTAAAACTAAAAATTTAAAAATTAAAAATAAATTTTAAAAATAAAATTTAAAAATAAAAAATTAAAAATAAAAATTAAAAATTAAAAAATTAAAACTAAACGTGCTTATATATCACCTGTAAGGAAATTTAACAAACCCAAATTGCAGAAAGTTGCCGACAATAATTCATCACACTTATCACATACGTTCACAGAAAACAGTGATGATGAACTTGTATACAATGTGGCAGGTAGCTCTCAAAAAGGCTGTAAACAAATTGATGTGCTAACCAATGGTCTGAGTTGCACAATGTACTGGGATCCTGGTTCCACCTATTCAATTATTAACACCGTACTCTGGCGGAACATACGATCACCTTATCTAACCATAGCTTCTAAACTAAAAGCGTACGGCAACAATAAGTTGAAAGCAGAAGGTCTTACGGATGTAACAGTAGATCTATATGGACAGCAGAAAATATTACCTGTAGTAGTAATGAGAAACGCTAACCCAATGCTTTTTGGTTTACACTGGAGTGAGATGTTTCAAATGGAATTCCCAAAAGCTGTCTATTCCATTAGAACTACCCATAAAAA
Source organism: Antheraea yamamai (assembly GCA_036509395.1). Lineage (NCBI taxonomy): Eukaryota > Metazoa > Arthropoda > Insecta > Lepidoptera > Saturniidae > Antheraea > Antheraea yamamai. Next base: position 11,132,607 of record AP028433.1, read on the forward strand.
TGCATCAACACTTCAACAGAACCTTAATAAAAATACACGATTGTTCGATGGTAAATTAGGAAAAGTAGTTAACTACCAAGGTAACATTCACGTTAAATCAGGAGCAGAACCAGTACAACTATCAGCCAGACCAATCAAATTCAGTTTAAAAAAGAAACATTGAACGAGAATTAGATCGTTTTGTTACAAAGGGAATTATTGAAAAAATAGATCCAAATACTACTCCTATAGAATGGGCTACACCCACTGTTAATGTACTTAAACCAACAGGCGACATCAGAATTTGTGGAGACTACAGTACCACAATTAACCCTGTATTGATTAAACATTTACATCCCATACCTATTTTTTGAACAGACTCTCGCGAATGGCAAAATATTTTCAAAAATCGACCACAAAGACGCTTATCTTCAATTTGAAATAGCCCCAGAGTCTAAAAATATCTAACCTTATCAACACACAAAAGTTATTTTTCATATAATATATTGTGTTTTGGTATTTCAACAGCTCCATCCATTTTTCAGCATTTCCTTGATCAACTACTTGGTGATATTCCAATTGTGGTTCTATATTTTGATGACATTGCCATAACAGGACATACATTAAAAGACCACCTTCAGACACTTTCAACAGTACATGCCAAACTGCAAACTGCAGGTCTGACAGTTAATTTAAAAAAATATTTTTTCTACAGAAGGAGATTATCTTGGACATATTATAGATCAAAATGGAATACAACCGACAAAGTCAAAATTAGATGCAATTAGGAAAGCTCCAGCACCGACCAACTCAAAAGAGTTACGATATTTTCTGGGTTTACTCAATTTTTATGAACGCCGCCCTGCTGAAAGTAAGTACTCTGTCATAGACCGTGAAGCCTTAGCCATATTATTTGGAATTAAAAAGTTCGATCAATCTTTAAGAGGCACCAATTTCACTTTAATAACGGTTCATAAGCCATTAATTCACATTCTAGGCACACAACGTAATTTACCGAAATTGGTTAATAACAGACTTGCGAGATGGGCTTTATTGATCGGAAGCTATCAATACAACATTTGCTATCAAAAAGGAATAAATAACGTTTTAGCTGACTACCTTTCGTGAGTACCAAACCCCGAAACAAAGCCTTCTAAGGTGCTTTCTGAGGGTGCTGTTCATAAAATCAGTACACAACTTCTTGGAATTAGAATAGCTGGTCTTCAATTATCAGAGGGAAAACTGAGAGAGGAATCTTCAAAGGATACTGTTCTTTCAAAAGTTTTCACATTTTTAAAAACAGGATGGCGAGAACTTGATTATAGTCAAGACATAAAACATAAAATCTTCACAGGGAACATCCCGGAATATCCGCTATGAAAGCCCTTTCACGTTTTTATGTTTGGTGGCCATCTCTTGATGAGGACATTGACGCATTTGTTAAAAGAGGCATTAAATGTCAAGAGAACCGCCCTTGTAATTCAGAGCTGCCAGTTTTCTCTTGGTCTATACCAAAAGAAGTATGAGAGAGGATTCATATTAATTTTGCAGGGCCTTTTGAAAATACTTACTGACTAATTTTATGCGATACGCTATCAAAGTGGATAAAAGTACGACCTATGAAAAACATAACATCTAAGAGTCTTTGTAATATATTAGACAAAATCTTTTACACGTTTGGTTTACCTTTAGGTGCCGTTTGGTTTAGTGGAAAGAATAGTAAGAACTTTTAAGACAAGAATGAATATGAACAATGGAAGTGATCTTAAACCACATTTATTAGAATTACTCGCATACAGGAACACTCCACCCATAACGACGGGCATCTCTCCTGCCCAAAAGATGTTTGGTCGACAGCTAAATTGTCTGTTGTCCAATATTCGGCCAGATAAAAAAAGACAACAACAATATGAACGGGTGAAGACAAATATTATGAACTCTAACCCAACTTACCATCCAGGTGAAGATGTTTACATAAAAACAAAACAAGAAAAAAAAAATGGCAACCTGCTACTGTGAGAGCCCCTAAGCATAGCTACTCATATATCGTCTCTACACCTGGTGGGGAGGAAAAGCGAAGACACGCTGATCATATTAGACCTCGAGCTTTGCCTATGCCAACATCTCTAAACCTTGCAGAACGTTTTAAATGCACAATAAACTCTCCTGTCGATCCCCCTCTGTCAAGTTTACCTGCAAATACACCACGGCCAACTACGCTGGCAACATCCTTGTTACCAGCCTCCACATCCTCATCCCCAATACCTACATCACCGTTAGCAACATTAACATCCTCGTCACCAATTCTCATTGCATCTCAACCACGGCGCAGCTAACGTCAAACACGTGCATCACGCCGACTGATTGAGTAGTTGTAATTTAGATGAGGAGGAATATTACGAACTAAAACCTTCTTATCTATTTTAAATATAGAATCAGAAATATTGTATATATTGTTTTACGTCATAATCATAAATCAGTTGTCATCTAAGATAAAATGTGTTTTATTTCAGTAACCACTTTCGAACGATTAGGGTTTTCCTCCTAAATTTAGAGGTTCACAATACAAGATATTCACAGGGCGACTCAGACGTGTATTTCAATTTCTCTGGTCTAGTCTGTCCTTACTATCGACTTAGTTATATTTTAAATGAAAAAACTTCAAAAATACAAGTTATAACGTTGTAAGTTACAAAAATATCTGCATCTGGAAGTCTCACACATATATTATTTTTTTTACTTTTCTCATCGCTGTACTTTATTAAAACGTAACTCAGAAAAAATCTCCCTTATTTTTAAATCTGAAACTTTAAGGGAACTCCGTATTAAGCTTAGTGTGAAAATGTAACAGCCATCGTATTTTTGTTCCGTGGTCATCAGTGTTGCAAATTTAGCAACTTTGCCGTTAGAAGTGACGACTTTTTACGACTTAAAAAAAGCGACAAAAATAGAACTTGACGACAAAAATGGTTTAGTGAATTATCTGTAGACTTTTAGAGTACACATCAAAACAGCTTTAGGGCTAGTAATAGATATATTATATGTTAACTCGTCATCAAATTATACAGTGACAAGATATATAAATGGAAAATGCCGAAGTTATTCCTTTCCCCCAATTTTTATATTTATTTAAATTATAATTAAATCTCAGTTACTACCTTTTTGTGCATCTTCCATAACAAAATCGGGAGTCCCCTTCTGGTAGAATCAGTTTGAGTGACTCCCTAGTGACTTTTGTTATTGAGTCTAGAACACACAATAATATTACTCCTAGCGGAGATCTAATTTCTTAAAGTCGACAACACTGACAATTGTCATATCTTAGTGTCATTGTGATAAAGTATATGTATTTTATTTTCTGGAAACTGAAAATAAAAGCGGAAAATCTTCAGACAATAATCATTAGCATATTATCTATTTTCTGTGGCATTCCCGTTTAGTTAAATACCAATATAATAGGTGAATCATTTCTTGGTTTTAGAATATATAGGTTCAGTATTACTGAAATGTTAATATGAACATAACCTTATCAAGTAAAATATTGTATCGTACATAACTTTAATCAAAAAAATATTTCCTCTGTATCATGTTAATGTGATATAAATTTCTTGTACTCTTTGTTGTTTTATCGATATGGATGATGACTGCAAAGAATACAGGAGAAATAAACCACAACAAAAATTTTATAAACCTGGTAGTGGACCCCTAAGGCGATCCTGTTATGGTTTGGATACAAAAATGGATTCAAATGACATAGATAACGGAAGTAGAAGATACCGCACACATTACGGATCTCATTATTCAGTGAATGATGATATGAGTGATGCATACAGTGAAAAATCAGTGACAAATAGCAGACAAAATCAGAAAAAGCTTGATCAACAGTTATATGTTCCTCGATCAGGTGAGTCTTTTTCTGATAATGATAGACAGTCCAAAGCTTCAAAGAGGTATGATAATTCTAGTCACTACAGCAACAAGAACTTAAACAATTTGGATAAACACAGCTCAACTTGTGGCTCAGTCGATTCCAGAAGTGGCCCCAAGAGAGATAGATCTTATGGAGAATATCAAAGTAAAGATGGACCCAGTGTTAATTTGAATTATAATAGACATTATAGGCAAGCTTCTGAAACAAGGTCTATTTCACCTGCTCATTGTGTTCAAGAAAGAAAAGCAATGGACCATAATCGTGACAGTAGAAGTATGGAGACAACTACAGGCCGCCAAATGACATCTAAAGGAGGCAAGCCACCTTCGGGGCGTAGAAATTCTGCAGGGTATATGTCAGACAACTCGAGGCATAAGTATATGGTCAACATTGATAATGTGCCACCAAGGTTTAGAAAAAAATTTCTAGAACATTCTGGTCAAAACAGTTTTGATAATGTTGATCAAGTTCATAAAGATAAATCTTCACAATCGTTGCAATCTAACTACAGTGAATATACACATAATCCTGCTTCTAACTGGTCCCAAACCTTACCATCTCGTGGACGAGGAAGATTGAGAGACAATGAGAATTTTGATAAAGAAAAGTTTATTAATAATTATTTAAGAAATTCTGATGCACATGGTTCAGAAAGATCTCCTCATAGTAATTCATATATGAATTTGTATGAATCAAGTGCCACAGATCAAAGGTTTAAGAGTGAACATTCGAACAATATGAGTACAAGTGTTGAAAATGCAAAAGAATTAGTAGACAGTGAGTTCTTAACAATTGTTATTTAAATAATTATTAACTAGACAATCCCAGTTTTACGGATTATAAAGACTGGCAATTTGTTTTTTTTAGGTTTTCAAATCTTTTAATGCATTATCATTACCTAGTATAAAACAAAGTCCCCTACCGAGTCTGTCTGTCTGTCTGTTCGCGATAAACTCAAAAACCACTGAACGGATTTTCATGCGGTTTTCACCAGTGGATAGAGTCATTAATGAGGAACATTTTAGTATATAATTTGTCAAGGATTTTTTCATAATCAGGGCGGGACAATGTCTGCCGGGCCCGCTAGTGATATAATAAATGAAGGCATTAATGCCTTAAATTTTTTTTATTTGCATCTATACATTTCATTAAAAATAATAAAACACTATGAACCATTATGTAATTCTAAACTAAAAATTACTAAGTTTTTTATTACTAGAGAATTGGTGATAGTCTTGTTAAGTGCCTTACTTACTGAATTATATAGTTTTTTACTTACAGTTGGAAGTTATTCTTCATTATATTTCCTAACATATGTTTCATATAACTATGATAATACAAACTGAAAATATATACTTTTTTAAATAATATATCATATTTATTTAATTTGATTGTATACAGTTTAAGAATTAATGAACTATACTTATGTTATTTTATTTGTTTTTATTTTATTTATTTGGGAAAACTTACAGCTAATACTAATGAAATAACAAATTAATAAAAAAAATCTCTAGATAAACATTGTCTAAGGCATGATATACTATCTGAGAATAAATCTAGGTTATTGTCTAAAGAATTAAAATATTTACATGCTCGGATCAGAAAGGCATTTTGGCGATATGTCGTCCTGACAAGTGGCACATGTAATAGCTTCAGTTTTCTTGATGTACTCATGGGGACACATAACTAAACTTTAGACTAAAAATTCTGGACAGTCTATAATTCCATTGGCTATATTACTTAAATAAATTAAATCTACTATTTTACATAGCTCGTAAAGTGGCAAAAAGTGGAAATGTTTACATCATTCTATATAATCAGTAAAGTAATCAGAAGGCAAATATCGTAGGAAGCGTTTTTGAATCCATTCAATAAGTTAGATGTATATATTATAGTTAGGGTTCCAAACTTGAGAAGCATATTCTAAGTGACCAATACAATATCTTCAGAGTCTTAATGCATTTAAATTCCGACGATAATCTTAAGACGAAACCCAGGGCTTTGGAAGCTTTATTCACTATATTATCAATGTGTGAGTCAAATATGAGCTTTGAATCGAAAATGACTCCTAAATCTCTTACTGTATTAACGTGATAGTACAGTATTCTTAAGTATGTAATTTTGTTTAATTGGATCAGGTTTATGAGTAAAAGAACAAACACAGCACTTTAACACATTTAGATCAAGTTTATTATTATTGCAATAACTTTGGAAACTATCTAAATCGCGTTGAAGACCAATCGTGTCATCATGACTTGTGATTGGACATAAAATAATCATATCATCGGTGTAGAGTACAATGAAAGAATTAGTAAAACACGTTGAGATATCATTAACAAAAATATTAAAAAGAATAGGCCCCAATAGAGATCCTTGGGGAACGCCTGAAGGGACTTCGACAGGATCAGACGCATAACCACCGAGAACTACAGTTTGAGTTCTATTCTGCACATACGACGAAAACCACCTGAATAAGTCACCACGAATTCCTAGAGACAATAGTTTGCGTAGTAAAATTACATGATCAGTTCTGTGAAACGCTTTACTATAATCAGTGTAGACAACATCAATCTGAGCAGGTTTAGACATAATCCTTGATAATTATTCACTGCATAGTATTAGATTTGACGTTGTTGATCTGCCTTTCAGGAAACCATGTTGATCAATATTGATGGCATGTTTAATGGAAAAGTATAGCTGTTTATATATTATTTTTTCTAGAACTTCCGCAAATAAGCATAATTTACTAATTGGTCTATAGTTTTCTACAATATCTTTAGGACCCTTTTTATGAACGGGGGTAATAAAAGCTGATTTCCAGATTATAGACACTACTCCTTCAGTAACTGAATGCTTAAATAAAAGTGAAGGAACAGTAAGGTAATACTTACAAATGTTATAATAACTAAATATATTTTGCAGCCCCCAATGGTATAACAAATGTGTCAAGTACTTCTGATCAAAAAGAAAGCCAAAAACAAGATTCAGATGCTGAAAATGACAGTGAAACTGTATCACAAATTTCAAATACTATGGACTTTATAAATTTGGTAAGTATATTCCACAAATATTCATTGCCTCTGTATTAAATGTAATGATTAGTTAGACCTTATTATATAACAGAATTATGGTTTGAATTTGAAAAAATTGTAGATATTGATTGCGGCTCATTGTTGGTAGTTCATTCAAGTTTTATTATTTTATTGGTAGTTACAAAATATTTATTGTCTATATATTACAATAACAAACGAATCTGATGTGTTCTCAATTATAAAAATATTTTGCATTTAAAAATATTACATCCTATTCTTTATTCTAATTGTTATTTATACAGTGGAATCTCTATAACTTGAAACCATGAAAACTCGTAATCCTCAGTAAGTCGAAAAAAAATGCGATTCTCTTCTGCTGCACCCCTAAATATGCGTTATCTTGAATTATTTAGAATTTGTAACTTTAACAAAATGTTATTTCCCGGCGAGGTGTGGGTAAGACGTATTAAAGGTCTAGAACTTGAATTTATAACTGAGACTTTGTAACTCATTATTAGTAAAATACAATGATGTCTTACTTAGAATTATCTGAAATCATAGGAGTATAATCGAAAAGGAATGTTCTGGGCTTCTAATCTATTGTTTGTGCCTTGTACACAATGAATAGCAGCAATCAACCCACTATAAATTACGTTGAAAATGTGATGATATTGAGGACCATGATTTCTGGTTATTGTTTGAATTTAAAAATATAATTGACATTTACAATTAACAATCTGCAAACTTCTTAAATTAAAAAAAGATAACAAATTTATTTTAGTTGTTTGTACAGTTTACTGCACTATTATGTAATTTATTATAATATGTAAATAAATATATGCCATATTATATAACTTAAGTCGAATGTTATTTAAATGTGACTCTACAAGGCAAAAATAAGCTTAGAATCACGCCTTTCTAAGTTAAGATTTTGGTAGTTCAGTTCTTTGTGTCTTGTAAATCCTTGTTAAGTCGACAACTCATGAACTCGAATTTTGCATTTCCTTTTACATTCACTCTATAAAGATTCCACTGTATGTAAGGAGTGTATTATATAAATATCTGATAAGACCTTTATTTGAGGTTCAGTTTAATCTGGATGAAATATTGTTGTCTGTTTGATAAATGTAAATTTCCCTATCAATTTCATTTATGCACATTTCTTCTAGATACTGCCAACTTATCATTTATAAAGTTTTTATAGTTATCTTTATTTTATAGTTGAAAAAACTTACGCATATGGATATTACTGTTTGGATTTATTCTGTGTTTTATATATTTATTATAGATGATAAAGGGATTAATTGAATTATATAAAAACGATCTTAATTATTTTGCAGTCTAATTTTACATAGAGCTTTTCTTATATTGATAATAACTTTCGTTAAGATCTACATGAATGAAATAGCAGTGTTTGCAGTTGATTACTTAATAATGTAAATAAAGGACAATATATGAAATTTCTTAGATATTATATAAATTTTCACTCCCTTCATAATTTCAAATCACTTTAGACTTTAGAGGTTGATTACCAATAATACTTTTCATTTATAACTATTGTACAGAATGCTAATGTTTATACCTCTAAATTAAAAATCATAATCATAGTCATATTAAATTTTCCACCTTTAAGGAATGATTTACAAAAATGGTGAAGTAAATGGTATACCTAGTCTTGCCATAAATACTGAAACAAAGAAAAAATTGCAAATAACATTTATTACTTTTACAGTGTGTTAGTTTAATACATAAATATAAAACAATTTAAAATATAAAAAGCTTATTCGAAGTGGTCTCCATTGGCTGCAATACAGTCCTTTAAACGTTGAGGCCAGTTATCAATAGAAGCACGCACTCTTTCCATGTGAAAATTCTTCACTGCCAATCCTACGGATTGTTTTAGGGACTCTAAATTATCATGGCGTTTAGAGCAAGCCATACTCTCTAAAACTGACCATAAATCATAATCCGGCGGATTAAGATCGGGATTAGACGACGGCTAGTCTTCATCTCTGATGTAGTCCAAAACATTCGTTTCAAACCAAGACTGCGTAGACCGAGCTTTATGACCCGGCGTCGAGTCTTGCTGGAAGGACCATTCTTGGTTATTGAACATGCTGTTGTTTAAAGGGCTTCACTACCTTCTCAAGAATGGTATCTTGATACACTTGTGCCGATGTTTTGATACCTTTCTCACAAAGGTATGACTCAGTCACTCCTTCATAGCTAATACCCCACCAAACCATCACTGAAGTTGGATAGTGCCCACGTTGCACTCTGTCGACTAATTGGGAAGCTTCCTTAGAGCTTTGAGCATAAATACGGTCATTTTGTTTGTTAAAATGTTGCTCAATTGTAAAAATTTTGTCATCCGTAAACAATTTTTTTCTGTGACCTCCCTTTGCATACCGCTTCAGTAGTTGTTTTGATTTTACCACCCTATTCTTTTTTAAATTATCAGTGAAGAAATTACTAGTACGTCTCTTATAGGCTGCAAGTCCTAAATCATCTTTTAAAATACGCGATATGGGTTTAGGTGTTATCTTCATCTCCCGAGATAAAATCTTTTGCTTTCGGACAGGATTTCTTCGAATTCTTTCCCTTACTGCTTTGACCACCTATTTCGTATGAACACTATGTGGACGGCCAGATCCTTTTCTGTCACAAACAGAGGAGGTGTCATTGTACCTATTAATAGCCGGGTACACAAACATTTTACTAATACCAAGCATATGGAGAGTTTTAAACATAGCATTTGGCTCCATACCTACTTTGTGTAATGCAATCACAGGGATTCGGATCTCTTTATCACCTCCCTCCATTTTAATATCGCAAAATATTGTACAATGTATTGCCGCCAAAATGAGAAAACTCAATGAATAATCATATAAAAATGTCAGATTCCAAATTCAAATCTAATATTTTCTTTATTTTTAATTGTAACAGTATTTATGACCACACTAAGTACATATTCTTAATGAAAAGCAATTTATTTAACTACTACTACGTAAATTTTATATTTCAAATTTCTATAACAATGGAAATGTTTGTGGTTGATTTTAAAAGACTCATGTACAAAAGACCTGATCTCTTGTACCTCCTCTACAGTAATAAAAATGAAGACTTCAGAATTTTCACACCAAAGTAGCATTTAACATGCTATATTTTTGTTTATTATGAAATCCTTGTTATTTTGTTAAATAAATAATATTTATTTTTTAAGGATTGGACTGAAGAAGTGGAGAAACATATAAAATTGGATGATGTGAGCGACACTTCAATAAGTTTTTCTCAAAGCTCAAAGGTTTCAAAAGCCGAGGAAATAAAACCAGTTCAGCCAAAAGATGAAACTAAACGTAGTGGGAGATCAAGACGAAAAGACAGACGGTAATGGTAGCTTTATTTTTAGCGATCCCATGCAATATAGATGTGTATATAAATTATTTCTGTTATTGAGGGATGTGTGATACTATATCAAACACGTAAGCCACTCACATGCACACTTCCTCCGGGATAAGTCGATAGCAGTAAATGTTGTGTGTGTATGTGTGTATTGAATGATGTATAATGTTTTTTTTTATAAAACTATGAGACAATATTTTTGATATCCAAAGAATCCGACTTTAATTCTATTTGAGACAAGTTCTTTTCAAAGTCTCCTTTATTGGAATTAGATAGTAAAACTTTTGCTTTAGTATTTATCCGCCAACATAATGAAGATTTGTCAATTTATCGCCTTGCTTCACTTATTTTTCTATGAACATCAGTGCTTTCTGATTGTAATATATTTACCCTCAGCTGTATTGTAGGCAATTTGCCAAGCCATTATAAATAAAAATATAAATGGTTTCATGCGACTCACATGAATAATATTGTGTTATGAAATTCGAACAGTTCCTCGCCCTCTTGGCTAGGTGATTAAAAAAGAGTATTTTATATCCTATTCCACGATATATCGACTTCTATGCACGATTTTATTAAAGGACGTACGGCAGTTTAAGTGTGATGAAATCTTATTATTTGATGTAAATTACTATTAGTTGTAGTAAATAGTTGGGTTATAAAAAAAAGGTATTGTGGAAACATTCTATGTATTCAAATATCTTTATATGTCAATACTAGCTTCTGCCCGCGTCTTCGTTCGAGTGAAACAGTTAATTTAGGCTAACGCTAACACTCAGCGGAAGCTCTAAAAAGGAAAAATAACTCTATTTTGAAACATTCCTCATTGGTGTTCCGCTCCTATTGGTCTTAGCGAGGATAGCCTATAATCTTCCTCGATAAATGAGCTATCTAACACTGAAGTCATTTTTCAAATCGGAACAGTACTTTCTGAGATTAGCGCGTTCAACCAAACAAACAAACCCGTCAGATTTATAATATTAGTATAGAAGTATAATTTTATCGTACAATAGGTTCAAAGACCATTTTAAGCAGATTTTATTTTTAAAAATACATGTTTGATCATCACATAGAAGAGACATCACATGTGAGAGAGACCTGGATATAACATTCCTCTTTGCACAACTACTAATAATGATCATTTGTATGTTTGTAATAAATATAGAGAAAAAAAATCACATTGGAGGTTTTCCAGTTCTTCTCGATGACTATATTTGTTTTCTGAATATAATTTAACGTCCATAAGCGCTTTTTTAGTGCTAAATTGAATAGAGTACTCTTGCTTTTGACCACTTTTGTATATGCGATAGAAATAAAAGAAACACAATACATATACCACTCTTTGGGCTTCCTCTCGCGCGTCTCCCCCGTAGTATCGATGGATTTCTTCGATTATTACAATGATATTACTTTTATTATACTATAAAGGGGATCTGCATCGGGGAGCGAGAACCAAAACATTTCCCCCGAAAAACATAATTTAACGTCCATAAGCGCTTTTTTAGTGCTAAATTGAATAGAGTACTCTTGCTTTTGACCAGTTTTGTATATGCGGTAGAAATAAAAGAAACACAATACTAAAATATTATTAAACTATATTGTGTGTTAGTAAATTCTCTTATCTAAAAGAAATGTTGAAATGTAACAATTTATCTATAACGTTTCGTTTTGCCTGTAGGCTCTTAGTGGAGCAATGATGGCTCAATGGCAGCGTGTCGCCGCGTAGTATCGATGGATTTGCATTCGATTATTACAATGATATTAGCTTTTATTGAAAATAAGATTGTGATAGAAAATTCTCTGCAGTTAGAGTAGTTAGAGGCCATTCTCAAGTCGAAACTATGGTGACAAATACCTACCGCTTATTTCAGCCGAGGTATTGTCACCATCGATATTGAGATATGCCATCTTACTTCCACATTTTATCTAAGACAGTGTGGCGTCTTACTTACGTATGTGTGCGTTATCGTGCCATTTGTTTTGTCAAAATATCATGTAGGTAACGTATTTTTACTTATAATAAATATCATTGTACAATACATTTCAACCTCAACCGCTCTCTTAAAAGTAAAATAATGGATTTAATAACTTGTTTTATTAGGAGCTCAAGCAGAGGGCTTAGAAATGCTGAGAAAAGAGAAAGAAATAGAAAAGACAGCATGACAAGCATTCAACACGAACCTGAACGTCATAGGAGAGATAGTAACGTTAGCATGCAACATGAGACAATATCTGGTAGTTTAAGACATAAGGAACGAGAGCGAAGAGATAGTCACAGAAGCAATCGCTCTTCAACAATAGGTAACAGTAGAGATGACTTAGATCGGTGGCGATCTTTGCGCTCTTATAGTAGAGAGCAGAGTGCAGACGGGTTAGTTTGTGTTTATTTTTCGTTTTATTTACATGTATGTTGGTGTATAAGTGTTAAAATATATACTCTTTTCAGAAGAATAGTGTCGCAGTGTAACAGTAGAGATGTATCCAGCAATCGTGCCCTGAGCCCGAGAGACAATGAAGGTTTTCGAGTACCAAGCAATCCTCATAAAACGACTACTTGGCCCTCAGGAAATCAGGTTAAAATAGCATGAAATAAATATACAGTCAAAATCTGTTATAACGACATCGAAGGGACTAATCATATTTAGTCGTAACAACCGGTGACGTTTTCGAGATACAGCATTCAGCCGGGACCTTTGTTCTAGTTCAATATAACCGCTATGCAGTTCTAAACGATGTCGCCAGAAACGGTTTTGACTGTATTACGTAAAATAATAGTGTGTTTACTAAATTTTCTTCTGAAATTTATATGATTAAACAACCATTTTTGGTCATCTTACAAATTTTACGGTACAGTTAAAGACAATCAATTGACTTTCGCCATATGTTGTGACTGTGCGACATTTTCGTCATGTCACCGTTTATAGAATAAACTGCTACAAAATTAAACTAAACCGTTCATTACTCATGACTATGTGAAACATTAACCTATTATTCTTATAGTGTTAACGACTTCTGTATATGACGAACTGGTGAGAATCAGTCCCTTTCAGAATCTTTTCTTATTTGGTATTAGAACTGTTAAATTTGGCTTTTCAGATCTCGGATACTATACTAGAGATTGTTATCTATATATAAGTAGCCAAATATAAAACGGTTAAATACATTTTCCTGCTCTGTTTCTCAACCGATATTTTTCGTTTAGTTGATATTGACGAGCCTTATATGATTTTAGAAACAGTTCAATTTTTTTCCTTACCGTCGACGAACCGAAGCCTTACATTATTGTCTCTAATCGTTGTACTTCACGATCCTTCTTCTATTCTACAATATTTATACAGTTTTTGCTAAATAAACCTCAGTAGTACAGGAACTTAAAGAATTATTGCTAAATTTCGAACACTAGCTCAATTAAAGCGAAGTATGACGTATAGAGAAATAAATGAAAAATAACAATCCCAATTTTTTGTTCATAACACTAAAGAAAATCAGTTGAGTAGAGGAGGAAAATGTACTTAACTGTTTCGTCTCTGCCTATTTACACGAGTCCATTACACATTCAAAATGAGCTAAATCGAATTTTACCCGTCCTTAATATTTTACGTTATTTTTCAAGATCTTTAAATTTTGTTCATTTATCTATACATATAATAAGAATGTATATCTAACGTGTTTGTACTTTATAGATTTTTGTGACATTTTATTTTCTGGTGTCTAGGAATAAGTAATAAAATACATTTCAATAATTTTTAGAAATGTCTGTCTGTCTGTTTGTGTTTAAACACACATCACTGCTAAAGTACTGCGTACACAATAAAACCTAATATACCTATAACCTACAACAAAAAGTATATCCTCGAGTAACATTTATCCTTTGTTTCATTAAAATTAGTCCACTCTATCAAAAGTTACTGTAAACTATTTTTTTACATTTAACTCCACGCGGACATAGTCGCGGGCACAGCTGGTGTAAAATATGAAGATCATAAAAAAAAAACTAAAAACTTTATGAACGGCAAAATTTGAACTTCGTTCTCGGTGTGTATAAAACCTGAAAATTAAAAAAAAAGGATTGTGTGGTTTTGTGAAACCACGGTAAAACTGAAACTTTTTTTTCACACTATAGACATTTAACTAATAATAGTCTATACACTACACGGTCAGCTGCTGCGAACTATAGGCGCCGCCATATTGGCCCTGGCTGCTCTGACGAGCGCCTTTCACTTTATCCCTACTCCGCGGCCGACCATCACGCGACATGCAACACACAGACGAAAAAGTTTGAGACGATGTAATAAAAGTTTCATTTAAAAAACTAGACATGTTATATGAACTATTAAAATTGGATTTAGCTCATTTTGAAATGTAAAGATACATATATAGAAGGTTGTGTTATTATAGAAGAAGAATAATGCGAGTGGGCCTAGAACATCGAGTATCGAGCGAGGGCGGCACACGCCCAGTGGGGAGGGGGAAGGCGGTGGAGGGGCTGGTCCTAGCGGTACCGGTGGTGGGGAGGGGGGAGGGGGAGCGCGTCGCTCTCGCCGCGGCGCGGGACGGCGACGCGCTCGTTACACCGACGGGCACGGACCTGCATCAACCGCGTCTGGACAGTCCGCGTCCTCCACCCCTACTAATTGGAGGGAGGAAATTCTAGAGTCCAAAAGACATATCTCACATGACAAGTATGTTATTCTCTAAATAGTTTTTAACCGACTTCAAAACGAAGGAGGTTCTCATTTCGGTTGTCTTTTTTTTTTCTAAGCTTGGTACCATAGAAGTCTATCTTTTACAAACCGATTAGGAATATTCTGTTTTTATTGGAAAGGGGATATTTGTAAGGACATCCCATTTTGATTTCATTAGGATCACCTTGGATGTCGAAGATACATCTTGGAGCTCTTCAAGATTGAATAAGAAGTGTATATGGATTGTGATATTGATAGGCTTATGACAATCCAAGACTGGTTAGTACTTTACTATGGTCAAGGACGTTCTGGTACATGATTTTGGAGATGGTTTAATTTTTTTTCATTATTATTATTGTAGATATAAAAATCTTAATTTCATAATATTGCTTCGCCATATGATTCATATGTACTTTAATTTTATTTCTTATCGTACTTATAATAAATACTCGTGGTTCTTGTATTGGTGAACATTTATATTATATTAAATTTTTTCTCGTAGTCTGGTGAAGCTGTTAAGACCTTGCTAGGTCAATAGCATAGTCAGTTCGAGAAAAAAAAAACATTTTTTCTATGTACGTTAAAAACATGGGTAACTATTAAATTTATGAAAGTGACATTTCAATAAATAAGTGTTTGTACTATATTTTCAGACATCCCGAAGGAGGATATCAAAGTAATAGACTGAATAGCACTCAATCAGAGAAATCAGACATTTCCACTTCACATCCCGGGTTGATTATGTTACCACAAGGTTCTATTTCTCATATGCAAAAGGAGTTGGGGTTAGTTTTTGATAATACTCATTTTAGTATGCAATACTAGATCGCTTTTTATTAAAAGTGACTAATTTAATATTAATATTTCAGGAGAGGTGGACCGTTGGAAAGTAAGAGTAAAACGTTGTATGATCATCAAAATCCATCTAAACCGATTATTGTACAAACTAGTCCTACGAAAATGGATATGAGATTAGAAAGAGGCAAGTATATTAGTTCATAAAACTAAAAATAAAATTGAAATATTATGTGATTGGTTATATTAATATATATATATAAATATTATATATACATATGTTAGTTATATTTATGTAAATGTTGTGAACTTTGTGAATACCATACTATTATAAGAAGTTTTGTTTTATGTAATTGATCACTTGTTTATAATGGATGAATTCAAAAAATTCTTAACCGATTTTAAAAATCCATTCGCCAATAGATATCTACATTATCAGTGAGTAACATCGGCTATATATTATATCCAAATTCTAAATGTAATGTGTAATTGTGGTTAAATGTTACAACGTTTTAAAAAAAACAAGAAAAGTCTACAAAAAAAATTTTTGAACTTCTGTAACGCATATTGAGAAGTATTTTTAAGAATTGTTTTGTTGCTTTGGTAATTATACTATGTATATACGATAAGGCTATATCATCCTTCACCAGTTGTTAGCCACTTTGTACGGTTTTTAACTGTCCTCAATGCGCAGAAATAAGATTTTCCTCTCGCTATACTTTGTTTTATACACAAGGTCTGTACAATACGGTACTGTCCACGAATTTTCCACGTTTTTATTACATGGGCTTACTATATGGGAGTATGGAAATGCAAAGGTAATAATAATGCGTAATTTATGCAGTGGCGGGCAGTAAGTTTTAAATATTTGACAGGGACAAAAGAGATGTCATCTCGGGTGTTTAGTAATTACGACAACAATGAAGCAGCACGTGCTGTCCGGCATCGCGCTCTTTTGCAGGAGGTAGAGCGGGCTGACGTCATCCTACAAGCTCATATGCTCAAGTCTCCTGTTATGTTAGCTGACCACTGGAGCGATCTCACCGATATAAGGTATATCGTATATATACCATATGTAATGTTTTACATATTATCCATACTATTATTATAAATGTGAATGTGACTTTGTTTGTTACGCTTTCAAACCTTTACGGTGTTATTACAAAAAAGTTAAATACGTATTGAATACTTGCTTTAAAAAGGTTTCGAATTAAATGCATAGCGGTCGCTGAATGTTCGCCATCTTGCTCTTTTGTCTCGCTTTGGTTACGTTAGGTTAGACTTGCGAAAAAGGATAAGGTTTGTGTTATCTTCAAACAATTGTTATACAAAGTCAGTGGTTATTCTGCTGTTGTGTAATTAGTAAAAAATACATATTCATTGTTCGTATCGTAACGTTGATTGTGAACAATGTTCTCTCTCTAAAGCTATTGATTGTTTCATAATGGTTGCTTGTTCGCACGTTACCATAACACCGGCAGACTGTTGCCATTGTCAATAATAATGACGTTCTTTTAATTCATGTTTTTTTTCTTTTATACATAAAATATATATAATAGTTAATATATAAATGATGCAAATAAAGTCGCGGATATCAGCAAGTTGTTAATATTTTCCCCAACAATAGCAACTGTGATTTTCAGAACATTTTTACAAAACGCCCTCCAAAGACTCCTGATGTCTGACTTGAAGTACTGCCAAGAGGACAACGTTGAACATCATTTTTGGAAAATTCTGTACCACAATTTTATAGAGTCATTGAGGAAAAGTTTCCCGCAAGTAACACCGGAGGAGAAACCGAAAATAGTCAAACTCATTAACACTATCATCGACGAAGGCAATATTTATTTTGAGAGCCTAGTCCAATTATTGGAGAAAGCTTATAAATTCAATGTGGACGACTATATAAATGATAATCACGTGATACCGCCCAAAGGGTTAGGTTATGTTGGTCTTGCTCTGATTTCTGTACAAAAGTTATATGTATCTTTGGGAGACTTGGCACGGTATAAAGAGCAGGTGAATGAAACTAACAATTATGCTAAGAGCAAGCTTTGGTACACTAAGGCGCAACAGATCAATCCCAAGAATGGAAGGCCGTATAATCAACTGGCTATTTTGGCGATATATGCTGTAAGTATACAATATATTTTGGTAATTTGTGACTGTAAATTATATCTGAGATATTTACTTAATACTAGCTTCATGTCTCGGCTTTGGACGAGTATACTAATGAAGAAAATGAGACCAAGCCTTTACAGTATGTAATAGAATAGCATGGCAACTCAATAACTGAATCTCAGTCTGTCAATACTTTTGAAGATCTCTTTACTGTGTTCTGCTTCACGTACATACTACCTTTTTTATATGGAATTTTTTTTTACCTATTTTTTCACATTTCCGTATGATTTTCCAAAAGTTTTATTTTTAAACAAAAATCAACCCTAGAAAACAAATTTTTTAATGACATTTAAATAAATCAAAATGTTTGTGTGTCATAGTAGTGAGTTTATATTAGTCTTAAGGATAATCGTATATTTATGTTATCCTATCTAAATATAGCTAAATAATATTAATAACTAAATATAGGTGAACCCATTCTCAACTGATTTACATATTTTATTCAAATCACCAACAAGATTTACTTAATGGCTCTCTATACTATGGCAATATTAATTATAGGTGTTTACTACGTATTATATAATAGTGTAAATGACTTTAAAGGAAAAAAACTAACTTGACATGTATGATTCAAATTTTTTTACCTATTATCTTCAATTACTTAAATATATATCTTTATATTGGATGAGATTATTTGTGTAGATGATACACTTATATACATTTGGCAATTTATTTTTAATTATATAGACAAACCGATAATGTGTTTGTTCATTTTGTCTCTCTAACACAGAGAAGAAAATTAGATGCAGTTTATTATTACATGAGAAGCTTGATGTCGTCGAACCCATTCCAATCAGCACGAGAAAGTTTGCTGTCACTATTTGACGAGAACAGAAAAAAGGTATTCAATTTATTTTCACACTTCCATTTAAAAATCTTTTATAAGTATAAAATATGTATTTCAATTTAATTTATTTGTAGTTGTGTCTTTATTTGTGTCTTAATTATGTGACAGATTACTGGTACAAATGTTTAAATTGTTGTCTTTTCTTGTATTTCACTTTAATTAATTTGTAGTTGTGTCTTTATTTGTGTCTTAATTTTGTGACAGTTAACTGGTACAAATGTTTAAATTGTTGTCTTTTCTTGTATTTCAATTTAATTAATTTGTGGTTGTCTTTATTTGTGTCTTAATTTTGTGACAGATAACTGGTACAAATGTTTAATTGTTGTCTTTTCTTGTATTTCAATTTAATTAATTTGTGGTTGTCATTTTATTTGTGTCTTAATTTTGTGACAGATAACTGGTACAAATGTTTAAATTGTTGTCTTTTCTTGTATTTCAATTTAATTAATTTGTGGTTGTGTCTTTATTTGTGTCTTAATTTTGTGACA
This sequence comes from Antheraea yamamai, assembly GCA_036509395.1. Lineage (NCBI taxonomy): Eukaryota > Metazoa > Arthropoda > Insecta > Lepidoptera > Saturniidae > Antheraea > Antheraea yamamai. Next base: position 11,151,947 of record AP028433.1, read on the forward strand.
GATAACTGGCACAAATGTTTAAATTGTTGTCTTTTCTTGTATGTCATTTAAGTTAAAAAATTCATGACCGATTTTGCACACAGGTAGTAATTCACTCCTAAATAAAGACACTATTATTTTTAAATCTTGTAAAGTATACTTACTACAAATTTAAAATGTACTTAATTCTCGAAAATAATATTGAGACAAAAAATAAATAAATATTAATTCTAGATTCTTATAATAATATTCTGTGTTTTGGATCAGTGTCTTGATAGTATTATACGTAAATCCGAACTTACGGCTATCTTCAGAGCGGTCAAAGAATTTGTCGAGGACTGTAATAAGGGTTTTTTTTATTTGGCACTCATTCTTCCAGATTATCACTGCCATAGTCGAGTATGTATTAATATTACAAGTGTCTTGCGATAATTTCAATGTTCTAACAAGATGGTGGCCTCCATAGTTAGAACTTTCCATTGAGTTTTTGTGGTGTCTCTTATTTTCCGTTCACTTCACTTATCCACAATAACCAAACCATATTACATAGAACACCACCAATATTACAAAATATAGGGTCAAATAACACAAGGTTATGAATAAAATATGAAGACCACTACATAATATACCAAGATCTCGCCGAAAACTCCTAAGTATTTATTTTTTGGCAACCATACTTTTAGTAGATTATTACTGCCATTGTTGAGTAGGTAATGATATTTAAGTGTCTTCTGATAATTTAAATGTTTTAACAAGACGATAGCCTCACTTGTTAGAACTTTTCATGGAGTTTTTGTGGCATCTCAGAATTCAATCTCCATGGTATTATTTCCCATCCACGTCACTTATGTACAATAATCGAACTACATTACGTAAAATGCAACCAATATTACTAAATATAGTCACACAGCACAATATTATGAATACAATATAAAAACAATAAAAAATACGCTTCAAGCGTAACGCGAAGAGACACTTACAGAGGCCGGTATGACAGCTGCGACCGGCAATGGATAGTTTGTCTCTAGGTGGACGCCATTGTTTTTGGTTTGTACTGTGTTTGCACAGTGCAGTCACTTTGCCGTGCTACAATAAAAAAAGCAACTACATGACATACTAAGATCCCGCCAAAAACTCCTAAGGGTGTCTTGTTAATAGTACGAAGCGGCCGAGAGGAAACGTCGAGCCGCACTTGAAAGTGCGAAGGTAGTGGAGAGTAGCGATGGATGCGGCAGTGCAACGGACGGTGCGACCGCTGCCCCCGCAGTCGCCGGTACTATAGGGAGACACGAGCTGTGGGTGCGTCCCGGAGAACGTCCCGTCACCGTACAGCGCGTCACATCCGACCCACTCGCTACAGTTTCGTCTGTCGAGGTAACTCTCTTATTACGAACTAGCTTCTGTCGGCGTGAAATAGTTACTTTGGGCTAACGCTAACACGCAGCGGAAGCTCTCAATTGGAAAAACACCCGTTTTTGAAATATTCTTCAATAGTGCACCGCTCTTCTTGGTCTTAGCGTGATGATTATAGCCTATATCCTTCCTCGATAAATGAACTATCGAAACTGAAAGAATTTTTCAAATCAGACCAGTAGTTCCTGTGATTATCCCAGAATAGCTGTCGGGACATGTTGAACGACGATTTTAGCTAGTTACAGATTTTAAACGTAAGATCAGCACTAGTAAATGTCCTCCCACTTACCAATCACTATTTGACTTTTTAATGACATTCCAATGAAACTAAATGTGTGTGTGTCACAGTCTTTATTATGTCATAATCTTGAGGATATGTCATATATTTATGTTATTCTATGAAAATATAGCTGAATAATACTAATAACATATGGACTGATTATATATTATTATCGAAACCACCCTTCATAATAAATTATATGTATAAAATTAACAAATATATATTTTGTCTGTATTGTTTCAGTTGAATAAAAATTTTATCACAAGTTATTTACATGTGCACGGAAAACTTATAACAAAAATTGGGTGAGTTAATGATATAAACTGCAAATTATAAATATTTCTTAGTATTACTTATTTACATTATATCATCCTGTTTCTGGATGAAACTTGTGGCTAAAATGTTCTTGAAATTGAAATGACTAGGAGAGAATACTATTAAATACTTCGATCATATAAAACAGAACTCCAGAGTTAAGAATGATGGCAAACTTTTATTAGAGATATTTTTTCTAGTATCTACATACTGAAATTCGAAAACCAAAAATAGTTTTTATCGATTTCTATGAAATCGTCATTTTGCAGTTCCGAAGTTTACCCAGAAAAGAGACGATATAACAATCATATTATCATACTTATAGTAGGTAAATATACTTCATCTTGACGTAATTCTTGTTTTCACGATAAATCTTTATTTAAAAATAAAAATTCTGTATCCAGTTAATAATTTTCTTTTAGAGAGGTCATATTAGAGCCAAACAGTGGTAATTTTAACCCTTACTGTAATAATATTTTACAGAAATTAACATGTATTCAAAATAATTGAAATTTTACAAGAGCAAACATGACTGAAATAATTGTAATTTTACAACAGAATCTAAACGTTTCACGAAAGTTCTAGTCTGATGTTACAGCTAATAACATTTTACAACAGCTACTTTGAAATAATTTGTAAATAATAAAAATAATTGTAATTTTACAACAGAACAGAAGCGTTTCACTAAAGTGCTAGGCTGATGTTACGGCTAATAATATTTTACAATGGCTCACATTTTTTTTAATAATTGTAATTTTACAACAGAATGGAAATGTTTCACGAATGTGTTAGGCTGATAATATTTTACAACATATAACATGACTTTGAAATTATAGTAATTTTACAACATAATGTTAACGTTTCATGATTGTGTGTGTTACTTTAATGATATTTTATATTAGTTAACATGACTTTGAAATATTATACTTTTACAAAATGTAAATGTTTTAGAATGTGTGTGTTACTCTGATGTTACGGCTAATGATATTTTATATTAGCTAACTTGGCTTTGAAATAATTATAATTTTACAAAATGTAAATGTTTCATGAATGTGTGTGTTACTCTGATGTTACGGCTAATGATATTTTATATTAGCTAACATAACTTTGAAATATTATACTTTTACAAAATGTAAATGTTTCATGAATGTGTGTGTTACTCTGATGTTACGGTTAATGATATTTTATATTAGCTAACATAACTCTGAAATATTATACTTTTACAAAATGTAAATGTTTCATGAATGTTTGTGTTACTCTGATGTTACGGCTAATGATATTTTATATTAGCAAACATGACTTTGAAATAATTATAATTTTACAAAATTTAAATGTTTCATGAATGTGTGTGTTACTCTGTTGTTACGGCTAATGATATTTTATATTAGCTAACATGACTTTGAAATAATTATAAATTTACAAAATGTAAATGTTTGATGAATGTGTGTGTTACTTTGATGTTACGGCTAATGATATTTCATATGAGTTAACATGACTTTGAAATAATTATAATTTAACAACAGAATGGAAACGTTTCACGAAAGTGCTAGTCTGATGTTACGGCAATTCCGTGAATTACTACATCGGCAACCGTTACCGATGCCGGCAGCGCGGCTTCTTCAGTTGACAGCTCTAAATATGTTCGCTGTTGAAACAACTTCACCGAAATCGTCACCGAAAGGTAAGTTATATTTTATCTAATTTACATTTAATGTAACGATGTATATAGCTGAACCATATAATTCTCGTCATAGACCGTTTTAGTTTTAGTAAATTGATGAATCCGCACTATTCTCTCCACCAGAACGTCAACGTTATGTGACATCACCATAAGTTTACTGTAGACTTGAACCATTTTTTATATCAATTCTATTCTTCATATGAAATGGTTAATCGTTTGTTATATAGCAATTTTGAATTTGGTATGAACGAATTTGTATCACTGTTATTGTTTAAAGCTAGCTACTAGATAAATAAAGAATGCCGTTTGATATTGTATGATAATTATATTTGATTGGATTACGACCACCATATACCAGTTGTAAGACTAGTATATGTCGCGTTCTAGGTTCAGCCGGTCTCTATTCAATAAGTAGAGGAGGTGGCAGGGTATGTGTATCCGGCTGAATTACTACCTCCATATATATATGTTGATAAACTGGTCTCAGTGACTCTCGTTTAATTTTTAACGTTCTGAGATCAGCAAGTGATAACCAGAAGCCGCTTGCAGGCCATGACAGCGGCGGTTGTCGTGGACTTATAGATTTCTCGGTGGTCATTTTGGATTGATCATCACTCGCACACAATCACTTTATTGTGGTTCCAACATTGTTTTCTTAATATAACATACAAGCTGTTACCCGCGGCTCCGCACGCGCTTTTTAAAAATATATTAAAGAAATGTAAAATTGCGAGTGGGTGTGTACATTACAGAAACGCTTGTTCAAATACATTTGTAACTACGATACGAACGCCATCTACTGTAACATGTAACGTGTACATTAGACATATGAATACTAATAGTATATCGAATGGGATGGGATTTATCATCAGCAACATAACTGGAACTTCTACCTACTATATACCAAACTCAGTGCTCACTAACACTATATAAGAAAGTAATGAAAATTATAAGCTGTACATTATCGAACAATATATCTTAACTCTTTTATTATATAGATATAATATGCCCGTATTGTCGATATACTTAAGTTATTCTTATACGTTGTTATAATCACTGGGTTATGTAGAAGCAAACGCGGTAAATAAAACAATATGGCCGCCAAATTGACCAAAAAGATGATATAATTCATATTACTTACAAATATATGACTTTCAATTATGTATATTTATTCTTGGAGAGTAAGGCACACGTCTTTGTACACACGTTGTTGCACACGCGGTTGTAACATATTTTTGATCAATTTCACACGGACGAATGCACAGGTAGCAGTTAATCACTACATAGTGTACCAATTCAAATAAAAAAAGAATCGTTAAAATCGGTTGACGAAAATATCGATTAACATACATAAAAAAATACATACAACCGAACATAGTAACCTCGTCCTTTTTCGAAGTCGGTTAAAAAGAAAGTCAAAAACTACCATTTTCATGCCGTTTTCACCAGTAGATAGAATGATGATTCATGGGGAAGGTTTAGGTATAATTTGTCAAGGTTTTCATTTTATTATCGGGGCGGGACAACGTCTTCCGAGCCCGCTAATTATCTTCCCGTAAAAGCTCCGTGAAAGTCGATGCAACCAATTAGGAGATAGTAGGATACTTCGGACGAAGTCTTGAGTAACAAAATAAAATAGTCTAAATTACTTCTTATAAGGTGAGTTATCTGCCAGTGAAAGTCCCGTGAAAATCAGTTCAAACATTACGGATATTCCACTGAGGCCGAAGGCGAATAAAAACCCTAAATGACTTTTTATGAGGTCTGCTATCTACCAGTGAATACCCCGTGAAAATGGATCCAACCATTTTGGAAATAGCAACGCGGACGAAGCCGCGGATAAATAACATGGAATATGTCAACCGCTATAATTTCGTCTATCTGGCAGTAAAAAGTAAAATTCCCGTTAAAATAGGTCCAGCCGTTTAGGAGATTACCCGGAACAAACAAACAAACAAACAAACAGACAAAATATAATAATATAGACAGAGTATAAAAAAAATTTTTTTGGTCATTTGTATCCATATCCATTCATCAAAAAGTTGTTATTTTAATTGTACATACACAATGTTTATTTTTATAATACGTAATAGAGAACAAATAAAAAATTGGAAATAAAAGTAGTATAAAGTTTTTGGATAGGAAAACAAAATAAACTTTGAAAATGTCTGCGATAGAAATTTACCACGTTACCATGGCAACGTATATAATACTAACGCTAACGCAATCTCTCAAAAGGAAATAAGTGCCCGATTTTGAAACATTTTTCATTGGTGCCCTGCTTCTATTAGTCTTAGCGTGATGATATATAGCCTAAAGCCTTCCTCGATAAATGAGCTATCTAAAACCGAAGGATTTTCTCAAATCGGACTGTTAGTTCCTGAGATCATAGCGTTCAACCAAACAAACTCTTCAGCTTTATATATTAGTATATGTAGATTTATATGTATTACCAAATACGAATGAAATATCAGTAATTGAACATATGAGTAGATGAAGGTATTGTCACAAATTTACTATTTTAAAGAAATGCGCTCTATAGTTTGATTATATTTTTGACTAGCAGTACCCGCAGCTCCGCACGCGTTATTTTTTATTCGTATTAAAGAATTATAAAATTGTGAGACTATGTACAATTATAGAAATGCTCTTTGAAAGCAATTGTAAGTATCACACGCACGCCACTTACAGTAACGTGTACATTAGATATATAAATACTAACAGCGTGCCAAATGAGGGTTGTCATCAGCAACATATTTGGAACCTTAACTCATAATACAACTACCTCAGTGCTCATTTACACTCTATGAGGAACTAATGAAACAATCACTTAAAATATTATTATAAACATTTACATTTACATTACATTGAATATACATTGCCATTATAAGATTATTATAAGATTTTGTCACTATACAAAAAATAAACGCTTGTCTGTTCTGCAAGAAATTGTATTATGGAACTCTTTACGTAATACGTTTATAATCTAAGATCTTATTAGGAAGACCTCTGTATCTTTAAAGTTATTAATAATTATAATGTCTAATTGTAAACAGTAAGTTGATAATTATTTCTTTAATTATAAATAAAGAATGACTTCAAATCTTGCTAAATTTCATGCAGGCAAAGTCGTGGGTAACAGCTAGTCGAAAATAAAATAATCTCAATTACTTTTTGTAAGGTTCGCTATCTACCAGTGAAAGTCCCATGAAAATCGGTCTAACCATTTTGGTGATAACACAGCTGGCGAAACCACGGTTAATAGATAGTATAAATTAAAATAGACTAAATTACTTTTTATAATGTCCGCTATCTGCTGGTGAAAGTCCCGTTAAAATCGGTTGAACAGTTTCGGAGATAGCACTGCGGGCAAAGCTACGGTTAACAGCTAGTATAAACTAAATTTGCTTGAATTACTTTTTATAAGGTCCGCTATCTGCCAGTGAAAGTCTCGTAAAGATCGGTCTAACCATTTTGAAGATAGTACTGCGGGCGAAGCCACGGTTAACAGCTAGTTTAAATTGAAATAAATTAAATTACTTATTATGATATCCGCTATCTGCTGGTGGAAGTTTCGTGAAAATCTGTCCAACCGTTTTGGAGATAGCATTGCGGGTGAAGCCGCGGTTAATAGCTAGTCTAATTTAAAGTAGCCTAAGTAACCCGATGTAATTTTACCTATCTGCCAGTGAAATTCCCGTCAAAATCGGTCCAGCCGTTTCGGAAATTAGCCGGAACAAACAGACAGACAGACCGACAAAAATTTTAAAAATTGCATTTTTGTTATCAGTTGCACGTATACTTTCACACCCAATCAGTAAAAAAATGTTATTTTGATATTACATACAGACACTTCATTTTTATTATATGTATAGATAGATATAGATTATATCATACAACTAGTTCGGGTACTTTGGTTATTTTAATTTTTATGCCTATTTTGCGTTAATCTTGTAGAAACAGAGTACGTATATGGACATCACACTTTCATTTAGGTCATAAAATGTTTTTTTTTAATGTTGCATATCACCTTTATCCACTTATGTCTTCAATTATATGTTTATAATATACTAGCGGGCTCGGCGGACGTTGTTCTGCCTTGATAATAAAAAAATAACTAAAATTCAACCGCAGCGCCACTTACCGGGTCGAATTGTGAATCTAAACCATTCTCGGATCCACTAGAACACTCGCACAAAATTTCATCAAAATCGGTCCAGCCGTTTAGGAGGAGTTCAGTGACATGCACACGTACAGAAGAAATTTATATATAAAGATAAACATGTGTTTATAATTTCCTTTTTTTATGTACTTCTTATCGTTACCGCAAATGACCTGTTTGCTAATCGGGTTCGTATCCCCCAAGCTAGGAAACTGACTCACACGTTTTTTGGAGATACGGGGAGCGGTGGAGGGCCTGTCTGTGTCAATCGTAGAGTCCGTAGGTGGTAATGACATACGTATGCGTAGTTCTTACATTACTTGAATTAACCGCCACTATATGTTTGCTACAAGTAACGAGAACAGTATTTTATATGTTTTAAAATTACTGATACTTTTTATTTCTTTAATTTTTCAAATATGTACTGTATATATTACATTCCAGTGTCACTTTTAGGATTTATATTCAGATCATGTTTCGCAACATTTTTTATAAATTATGGTTGACAGATTCATTGTTTATTTATAAAGCTAAAAGATGTTCAAAGCAATCACATAACTAATTATTTATTTCTTTACTAAAATATAAGTCCGAATTGGATTATGAAAATTTGATAAATGATTAAAAATTGGAATATGAAAAGCTATGAAACGAGTACTTACATTGAATAGTTATATTGAAGATATGTTTGATTCTTTTTAAGTATCAATGATATATAAGTCCAAGTATTTTCTATGACTATAAACTAATTGTTGTGATTCTAATATAAATATTAGATATAAATTGTTATCATAATATATTATTTTTTCAAGATTTATTTTATTCTAAACCTTCATTTATTATTCTTTAACTGTTTTATGTTTAACGGTTTGTCAAATTTAAGAAAATTATAACTACTACTTAATAAGAGAACATATTGATGGTGGAAAGGTTAATTTACTAACTTCCATTAAACAAACTTAACACGCCACTTGAGTCGCTTAAGTTCAAAGTCGGATAAATCCACTCTACTCTCTTAAGAGATATTTAAAAAAAAGTGTCAATTATCTTAATTTGATGATTTTAAAAGGCAATATTTGTTTATTATGACAACAATATTGAAAAAAAAAAACGATCCTGTTCAGCAAATACCGCAGCAAAAAACAAATGTTTAACAAATACCTGGACCTTAATGAGATGTGAGATTTTATTTATGACTAGCTTCTGCCCGCAACTTCATCCGCGTGGAATAGTTACTTTGGGCTAACGCTAACACGCAGCGGAAGAGCTCTCAACAGGAGAAAATCCCCATTTGTTATCCTATTCCTATTCCTCCGCTCCTATTGGTCTTAGCGTGATGATATATAGCCCTATAGACTTTCTCGATAACTGAATTATATAACACTCCTCTAGCTTTATAATATGAGTATACATTACTACTTACTACACTTCTCTCATAATTAACTCGAGCCCTCATTAAAATTACAATAACTTTTGATAGAGTGGATCGGTTTTAATGAAATAAAGACTAAGTTACTCTCGAGGATATGCTTTATGATTTTCTTGCTGAGGTCTTATTATACAAACAGACAGACAGACATTTCCAAAAGTGATTGAAATGTATTCTATTACTTATTCGTAAACACCTGCAACAATTTTTTTCACGAAAACGAAAAGGACAGACACGTTAGATTCACATTCTTATTATATACTAGCTGACCCGTGCAACTTCGTCTGCACCAAATCGGTTATTACCGGTTTCAATTGTATTTTTAAACGCAAATAATCTTAAAAAACCTAAAATCCTATTGCAGCGTTATCCAGCACTTCCAATCGTGAATCCAAACTATCCAGGGACTCACTCAAACATATACCCAGTTGGTATGTGAGAAATCTTTTAAAATAAGCCTAGAATCTGTTCGCAGCATTACCTAAAGTAGTGTCATCAAAGTGAAGATCAAAACTAACTTCCATATATTGCCGATAAATGTCTTCCCAGTACCCCTTGTAACTTCATCATGTAACATACTGTAAAAGTTGAACTTACATTCTACATTAAATTTCCATTTTGTTTTAGTTGTTTGTTTTATAAGAATTTGTAAAGTATACGTGAAATCTGCATTCAATTTTAATTTGGTCACATTTATTTTACTTTTGACATACAAACCACCTTTTTTACTGAGATACTGAACTTGGGATAATATACCTTTCTAACAGTGAAAGAATTTTTGAAATCGGACCAGTAGTAGGTACCAAGCATTCCTCGAAAACAAAACTTTACCACTCATTATAATATTAGTATAAATACAACATAGTAACTGCAAACAGTAGTCCGGTGAAGCTGTTAAGACCTTGCTAGGTCAATAGCGTGGTCAGTTCGAGAAAAAAAAAAATAACTGCATACACCTCAACTGATTTATTTTAATCTTAGATTCACAAACCTGAACCCAACTACTTCAAGACTCAACAACATTTAGAAAACTAATTTTATCAAATATCGAAACAACACACGTACTGATAGAACTCTAGTTGAGATTCATCTTCTACAATGCAATGTAACTATTATCTAGGTATATGTTTTAGGAAAAAATCTTGTGACCTTTGTTTAGCAAACATTTTTTATACAATAAAATAAATGTAACAACATATAAGTGACAGTTTCGTTTACACATATTTTCTTCATATGAGGTCGATAATTACGCATAGAAATGTCATATAGCCGTAGCTCAGTTATAACGTACTGGACATTATGTGGTCCGCCGGAGCCGACGGTTCGAATCCCGCCGATCTTTTTTTTGGTATTTTTTTTTAAAGTAGCTTAGGGAAATATAGCTTATCTTTTTAGCTAATCTGTCTGCTATATATAGCACAATGAAAATTTACCAAAATCCGTCAAAAATTTCATTAACTACAAATTTTTGACTTTCGTCCGTTATCCTGGAGAATCCCTTGCCTTTTATGAGATAAAAAGTATCCTAGATGTAATCTCGTAATATTAATTATCACTGTGCCAAGTTTCGTCAAAATCGGTTCAGTACTTTCAGAGTGATGCGTGTTCACAGGGACAGACAGACAGACAGACAGACAAAAATTGTAAAAAGATTATTTTTGGCTTCTATATCGATAACAAAGTCTAGCCCGATAAAAATTTTCAAAAAATATTTAATGTACAGATTTGACCTTGCTACAGTTTTATTATAGTATAGACTAGCTGACCCGTGCAACTTCGTCTGCACCAAATCGGTTATTACCGGTTTTAATTGTATTTTTAAACGTAAATAATCTTAAAAAACCTACAACCCTATTGCAGCGTTATCCAGCACTTCCAATCGTGAATCCAAACTATCCAGGGACTCACTCAAACATATACCCAGTTGGTATGTGAGAAATCTTTTAAAATAAGCCTAGAATCTGTTCGCAGCATTACCTAAAGTAGTGTCATCAAAGTGAAGATCAAAACTAACTTACATATATTGCCGATAAATGTCTTCCCAGTACCCCTTGTAACTTCATCACGTAACATACTGTAAAAGTTGAACTTCATCTACATTAAATTTCCATTTTGTTTTAGTTGTTTGTTTTATAAGAATTTGTAAAGTATACGTGAAATCTGCATTCAATTTTAATTTGGTCACATTTATTTTACTTTTGACATACAAACCACCTTTTTTACTGAGATACTGAACTTGGGATAATATACCTTTCTAACAGTGAAAGAATTTTTGAAATCGGACCAGTAGTAGGTACCAAGCATTCCTCGAAAACAAAACTTTACCACTCATTATAATATTAGTATAAATACAACATAGTAACTGCAAACAGTAGTCCGGTGAAGCTGTTAAGACCTTGCTAGGTCAATAGCGTGGTCAGTTCGAGAAAAAAAAAAATAACTGCATACACCTCAACTGATTTATTTTAATCTTAGATTCACAAACCTGAACCCAACTACTTCAAGACTCAACAACATTTAGAAAACTAATTTTATCAAATATCGAAACAACACACGTACTGATAGAACTCTAGTTAAGATTCATCTTCTACAATGCAATGTAACTATTATCTAGGTATATGTTTTAGGAAAAAATCTTGTGACCTTTGTTTAGCAAACATTTTTTATACAATAAAATAAATGTAACAACATATAAGTGACAGTTTCGTTTACACATATTTTCTTCATATGAGGTCGATAATTACGCATAGAAATGTCATATAGCCGTAGCTCAGTTATAACGTACTGGACATTATATGGTCCGCCGGAGGCGACGGTTCGAATCCCGGCGATCATTTTTTTTGGTATTTTTTTTAAAGTAGCTTAGGGAAATATAGCTTATCTTTTTAGCTAATCTGTCTGCTATATATAGCACAATGAAAATTTACCAAAATCCGTCAAAAATTTCATTAACTACAAATTTTTGACTTTCGTCCGTTATCCTGGAGAATCCCTTGCGTTTTATGAGATAAAAAGTATTCTAGATGTAACCTTGTAATATTAGTTATCACTGTGCCAAATTTCGTCAAAATTGGTTCAGTACTTTCAGAGTGGTACGTGTTCAAAGGGATAGACAAACAGGCAGATCCTGGAGAATCCCTTGCGTTTTATGAGATAAAAAGTATCCTAGATGTAATCTCGTAATATTAGTTATCACTGTGCCAAGTTTCGTCAAAATCGGTTCAGTACTTTCAGAGTGATGCGTGTTCACAGGGACAGACAGACAGACAGACAGACAGACAAAAATTGTAAAAAGATTATTTTTGGCTTCTATATCGATAACAAAGACTGCCCCGATCAAAATTTTCAAAAAATATTTAATGTACAGATTTGACCTTGCTACAGTTTTATTATATTACTAGCTGACCCGTGCAACTTCGTCTGCACCAAATCGGTTATTACCGGTTTCAATTGTATTTTTAAACGCAAATAATCTTAAAAAACCTAAAACCCTATTGCAGCGTTATCCAGCACTTCCAATCGTGAATCCAAACTATCCAGGGACTCATTCAAACATATACCCAGTTGGTATGTGGGACATCTTTTAAAATAAGCCTAGAATCTGTTCGCAGCATTACCTAAAGTAGTGTCATCAAAGTGAAGATCAAAACTAACTTACATATATTGCCGATAAATGTCTTCCCAGTACCCCTTGTAACTTCATCACGTAACATACTGTAAAAGTTGAACTTTATCTACATTAAATTTCCATTTTGTTTTAGTTGTTTGTTTTATAAGAATTTGTAAAGTATACGTGAAATCTGCATTCAATTTTAATTTGGTCACATTTATTTTACTTTTGACATACAAACCACCTTTTTTACTGAGATACTGAACTTGGGATAATATACCTTTCTAACAGTGAAAGAATTTTTGAAATCGGACCAGTAGTAGGTACCAATCATTCCTCGAAAACAAAACTTTACCACTCATTATAATATTAGTATAAATACAACATAGTAACTGCAAACAGTAGTCCGGTGAAGCTGTTAAGACCTTGCTAGGTCAATAGCGTGGTCAGTTCGAGAAAAAAAAATAACTGCATACACCTCAACTGATTTATTTTAATCTTAGATTCACAAACCTGAACTCAACTACTTCAAGACTCAACAACATTTAGAAAACTAATTTTATCAAATATCGAAACAACACACGTACTGATAGAACTTTAGTTGAGATTCATCTTCTACAATGCAATGTAACTATTATCTAGGTTTATGTTTTAGGAAAAATCTTGTCACCTTTGTTTAGCAAACATTTTTTATACAATAAAATAAATATAACAAAATATAAGTGACAGTTTCGTTTACACATACTTTTTCATATGAGGTTAATAATTACGCATAGAAATGTCATATAGCCGTAGCGCAGTTATAACGTACGGGATATTATATGATCTGCCGGAGCCGACGGTTCGAATCCCGGCGATCTTTTTTTTTGGTATTTTTTTTAAAGTAGCTTAGGGAAATATAGCTTATCTTTTTAGCTAATCTGTCTGCTATATATAGCACAATGAAAATTTACCAAAATCCGTCAAAAATTTCATTAACTACAAATTTTTGACTTTCGTTCGTTATCCTAGAGAATCCCTTGCGTTTTATGAGATAAAAAGTATTCTAGATGTAATCTCGTAATATTAGTTATCACTGTGCCAAATTTCGTCAAAATCGGTTCAGTACTTTCAGAGTGATGCGTGTTCACAGGGACAGACAGACAGACAGACAGACAGACAGACAGACAGACAGACAAAAATTGTAAAAAGATTATTTTTGGCTTCTATATCGATAACAAAGTCTACCCCGATAAAAATTTTCAAAAAATATTTAATGTACAGATTTGACCTTGCTACAGTTTTATTATAGTATAGATATATATAGAAGATATAGATGTGTTAGATTTATTAAAAAAATATCATTTACCATTTATTGTTATTCAGACTAGTGAACTAGTGAAGTATTTCAGATAGTTTAGATAGCATTCTAAATCAACAGCGATGACATTAAATAATACTTAAATGGGAACTACTAAAATATATATAGAAGAATTGTCAGATTTCGGTAAATTTAATTTAGAAACATGTTTTATATCAAATCAGTTTGACCTTTCCGCATTTTTACACTATTTTTGGCCGAAAAAAATTACGTCATTTTTACCGAAACCCCCTTCCTCCCCCACGTGAGATTTAGTGATATTCGGATTGACTCCCCCCTTCTTATACCCTCACGTAATTAATGGAGCCCCTTTATATGAATTAACAAGATTAAGAAAATAAGAATTAATTTGATAAATATTTATATCAGAACTGAAGTAAGTAAATAATAATAGGTCTTTACCTATGAAATTGCCGTTCTGCAGTACTGGCCATTTCAAATCAAAATAATTCGATTTTTTTTCTCTGGATATGTATAAATATCCCTTCAACATATATTACATCATATATGAGGTCAGGGCAAAAAGATGACGGAATGACTTATTAATTAGAGCAGGGAGGTGGTATATTCGTTTACCTGCCACCAGTTGCTAACTATATACAACTGTAAATGTAAAATTTCGTATCTGTTTATTAATCTTTGAGATATCTTTTGATTAACGAATCCATTTGGTAGGGAACACAGACTGTGGATAAAAATGGTTGTCATGACGTGATTATTTATCACTAATCAACGAGAAATAACATATCATTATTATGTCATTTCTTTACAGAGATTCTTGTTCTCAAAGCAATATAAGATACAAATAACATCGTTTTTTTAAGTTATATAGTTAATAGTAGACGATCTTGGCTTAGATTCAAAATATTGAAAAACTTGTTTTCGGAGATGTTTATTCAAATAAAAAATAGAACGCAGAAATGATTGATTAACGCCTATGATCGTTTTGAAAACCTTCTTGGAATTATGAATTGTAGCGAAAAATGGGTGTCCAGAATGTTCACATCGCTTCAAACACACCATCGTTACTAATGTGTCACCAGGTCAATTTTATCAGGAGTAAATGTTGGGTTTATCACTATGTAATTGAAAAAAGTAGGTATTAAGGTGCAAAAAAGGTGGATCACCGTCTAAAATATACAAGGAGTCGCTGCTTTGTGGTATTTACATTTTATTTTATTGATTGATTATAAAGATAAAAGTGTCAGTATCATAGGCAAATCCCACACTTCTAGTAGAACGAGAAGATGCCAAATTAAAGTTAAAAGAAGGGGAAAGTGGGATCGAGATGTTTTCCTTTTAAACGACAACGTGTGCTTTTCCAAAACTCATATGTTCTTATATCCAAAACTCTCTTACACAAAACATTTTTTTAAATGTACCAGTAACTTATTTGAAAGGTCCGAGAAGTCTCCAGGTTAAGAGGGAATATATCGAAAAGTATAAAACATGTCGTATTTAATTTCATCCTTCTTCCTCCCCGTTCTGCGAACCTTTTGACGTCTTCTCATCTATATCTATAAATATAATAAAAATGAAGTGTCTGTATGTAATATCAAAATAACAAATTTTTAATGATTGGGTATGAAAGTATACCCGCTAGTGATAACAAAAATGCAATTTTTAAAATTTTTGTCGGTCTGTCTGTCTGTATGTTCCTGGTAATCTTTGAAACGGCTGGATCGATTATGACGGAAATATCACTGGCAGATAGCTAAGATTACAGCGGGTTACTTAGGCTACTTTGAATTAGACTAGCTGTTAACCGTGGCTTTGTCCGCAGTGCTATCTTCAAAACGGATAGACCGATTGTCACGGGACTTTCACTGGCAGATAACGGTCCTTATAAAAATAATTCTGTCTATTTTAATTTAGATTAACCGCGACTTCGTCCGCATGAAATTTAGCAAAAATATGTTGCTCACTATAAACATGTGCGTAAGACGTGAGCTGTACTGGACTCCAAGAATAAATATAATTGAAATTCATATATCTATATCTATGTATGTAATTTGAATTATATTGTCTTTTCCGTCATTTTGTTTTATTTACCGCGCTTTCATCTACATAACTCAGCAATCATAGTAATATATAAGAATATTGTATCCAGGTCAATGAGCACTATTTAAATTGTCGAATATTAAAAACTGCTTCGACAGATATAAAGTTTTATATATTGATTTATATTTATGCAAGATTTCAAGACGCCAGCTCAGCCATTGTATACAATTCAACATTATAATTATTAATAGTAATTTTGAAGATAGAAGGGGTCTTTCTAAAAAGATATACCATAAACGTATTACTTTTAACAATATGGGCATATTATATTCATCATACTAAAATTTTTAATTCATTGTTTCATTAGTTCCTTATACAGTGTAAGTGAGCACTGAGGTAGTTACATGGTGGGTTAAGGTTCCAAATATGTTGCTGATGATAAACCTCATTTCACACACTGTTAGTATACTTAGTATTTATATATCTAATGTATACGTTACATGTTACTGTAAGTGGCGTGTGTGTCGTACTTACAATTGTTTTTAAAGAGCATTTCTATAATACATGGTCTCACAATTTTATATTTCTTTAATACAATTTAAAAAAAACGCGTGTGGAGCTGCGGGTAAAGCTAGTAGTACTACATAAGTTTTGTATTGTTTTAATTTAGGCGGGTCAAGCTACTAGTGTAAGCTATTGGTGCAAAATATCACATGAGCTTTTTATTTTCAAATTACTAAACTGTGGTTGTAATGGTTTGAAATGTAAGGAAATAACCAAATTATAATTTTATCATACACTCAAGTCCATTCTGTGTACAAATTTAATATTCTATACAATAAAATATAATTGTAAATGTGGTTATTTTCTCCGGCTCCGGGGTCCGGGCGCAGTAAAAGTTTGTAATTACGAATTACAAGTTATCAGAGGTCAATGCACCTAAACTCCCATCAGCGCGGTTGCGTTCGTCCACAGTGTACCAGTGTTGCAGGTGTTCCGAAATGTATCGAAATAATATGATAGAACTAACCGTATATCCTAATGTGATTTTTGATCGGCAACATCTATCGGGGAATCATTATATTTTTAATCCCCTATTTTACTTGATTAAGGTATAAATTTTCAAAACAACAGTTTTAGTACTAACTTTGTTATATAAGGATCTAGCTTATAAATAACTCTCTTAGTATATAGGCCCAGTAGTCTTCACACTACATTATCTGTCTTTTCATTCACAATCTTCGTATGATAGTGTTACTAATTAAAGTTAGTATATGTACATGAACTTTAACTTTAACTAGGGTATTAAAAATCATTATTACGTGTTGACAAAAGCAAACTTTTGGTTTAATAACCTAAGTTTTGTCCGACTTTAAATAACTCACTACAAGCGCCTCCTGTGTGTTATTTTTTACGCCAATAATTGATTTCTCTAATTTCGACAATTTACGAAAAGATTCGCTATGATAATGCTACAATATACCAAGTGCTAAAATTTTAGACAATGTTTTTTTTTTCGAACTGACTACGTTATTGGCCTGACAGGCTTTCACAGCTTTACCGGACTAAATTTTAGACAATGTCAAAATTTACACAACATCATGTCAATCAGTACGGAGCTGAGGGCTGCGATGTTTCGATACTGGCTGAGTGGCTTTTACTGTGGCTTGAGTCTCTTGTATGTACATCACATAAGTGCATTTGTTGGAGACAGGTTCAATAAACTGACTTTGCGACGGCACTGTGACCGCCACTCTTTTACGCTATTACTTATAATCATATTTTGAACTATTATAGATAAATTATGGCGTACAAGGCCCTTAATTATTATTGCATCGTTCGGCAAGCCCTTGGCGTTCGGCTTTTACAATTCTAAGAATGATCGGAGATAAGTGCGTTTTTAAGAATTAACGATTTATAAAACGAAAATTTCGGTATGATTTACTAACCCTTTAAGGATTTTTTTATATCTATTTATTTATCTGTTATTTTCTCATTTCAACTATAACCCTAATTATAACAATAATCAGTTCGACTTATTTTAACTCTTTAGGTATCAAT
This sequence comes from Antheraea yamamai, assembly GCA_036509395.1. Classification (NCBI taxonomy): domain Eukaryota; kingdom Metazoa; phylum Arthropoda; class Insecta; order Lepidoptera; family Saturniidae; genus Antheraea; species Antheraea yamamai. Next base: position 11,170,238 of record AP028433.1, read on the forward strand.
AAAGTAATATTGTCTCTACGTGATGTAACCGAGACACGCTCTCCTGTTTTTTTCTACTTATATTGCGTTATTCTATACATGTTGTTTACAGGTAGGATAAGAACGTGTGTTTAGAGTTTTTTATATGTACATCATGTGTTTATTCGTATTTGCAACATTTACATACTGTGTACTTTTTGATACCTACTTTTTTGACTAGTGGTTTGAATCAATTAATGCGAATTCCGACGACGTTTTGTTTTGTTTGAGCCCTCATTATTCCAATTATTGCATAACATAATTATAAATTAAGCTTATTTCATTTTACGTAGCATAATGATTCGAACTGACGAATCGGATGGTTCTAATTGTATTAGTCACGGTGTAAAGACATTGCTATAAAGACTATAAAGACATTGCTGTATTTTAAAAAATAAATCTATTTTTGTATACTGAGGAAGGATAATTATTAAAATATATAGTTGTATATCGCATTTTAAATATTTCGCCATAATGCTTGTACATAATCCAGAGAACGAAATTTTGTAGGTATGTATTTTAAAACAGTTTGTTACTGTGTTTTGGCAGCTACATTCGAGTGCAGGTCTCATTTCTACGTAACGTATGTTACAGTTTGCAGTTGCATCATTATTTAGCACCAAATGTAATCCTTAGTAATTATGGCCAAAGGAATAAATAAAAACAAACCAAAAATAACGGCGCGATCGTCGAGTGACAAGTTTCACCGGTAGTCGCCTCCGTTAAACTTGCATGCAAATTTATCGGGACAATTGAGACAATTTTAGTCTTCGGAGAAAAGAAATTGCTTTTATTTAACACTGATGTATTAGACGGCTATCGTGATGGATTGGAGCGATTTACGATTTATTATTTGATGATCGGATATGAGCGAACGATGCTCGGACTAATAAAATTTATAGCATTACATAGTATAATACAAAGTCCTCTGCTATGTCTGTTCCCGATAAACTCAAAAACTACTGAACGGTTTTCATGCGGTTTTCACCAGTAGATAAAGTGATTCATGAGGAAGGTTTAGGTATATAATTTGTTAATGTTTTTTTTATTATCAGAGCGGGACAACGTCCACCGGGCCCGCTGGTTGTTATATAAAACCGACAATTTACAAGAAATATATTGCTTTTTACTAGAAGTGTACTAATTCAAAACAAATTATATAGTAATGTATTTTTTACATTTAGAATAGATTTCTATACTTTTTAATTTATTAATATTTCCACTCTGTAAGATAGAGTACATTAGGTTTCTATCTAATTGTTCCTCGCAATCCATTACACGGCGATTTGTAACGCGGTCACTGAAATATTTGGTTTACGTACCTACCCCTTTTAAAAAAGTATAAGATATTTATATATGAATAAATTATAGTAAAACCTTAATATTTTCACAGTGTTGGTTAAACTGCTACTTATTCGTCTAACTGTAATAGCCCTCGAGTAATACCCATAATAGGTATTATTAGTAAAAAAAATAACTTTGACTTTTATTTCAAAATTAATTCAATTAAATTTAATATTTTTCAATATTATGTGAAAAGTAGTAGTTCGTTACAGGGAAAGAAGCGGTAACAAATTAATATGATTTTATTGATAAAACTTTCTTTTACGACGAATTATTAGAAAAGGCAAAGTAAATTTACTACTAAGTTTAGTAAATAGCGAAGCGCAGTGTACAATTTTTTGTGCTAGATTTATGAAGGAATTGTTTTCTTGTTTATTTCTTTGAAAGGAATTGACTTTGTTTAAAATTATGTAAGTAAAGAATTTGTAAAAAATTATAGAGAATTTTAAACTTCATATTTCAGACTTTTCAATTAAGTGAAATTAATTTTGTTCGAGGTTTAAATTTCAAACTTTGAGCTAAAATTGGTAATTTGACTTTTTTAACTTTTTCTTCTCGTGGAAGTGTTACCCTTCAGATATAATGGTATTATCCTATATTAGTAGTAAATGTATAGTTTGCGCTATATTCGGGTTTCACAAATTTCAAATGTAATTCTAATAAATTGAATGCCAATTCCTGCTTACAATCTTCCGTGTCCTGTATTTTCTTATATCTTTACCGAAAGATGATATCTGTATCTTCATTTACGATATAAAGGGTCATTATGGTTTTTATCGTATTACTTGAACTGGTTTTGTGCACTTAAGTTGACTTGTATTTTTCTCTTATTAAGTATAAACACGTTTGTGGATACTTTAAGTGAAGTAAGTTAAAATCATTTAAATTTTACATTCAATAAATAATAAACGGCCTCTTCTTGGTTATATACATTGTCATATTAACCAATATATACTAATTAATTAAATATATTAAATTATACCTCAATATATATATATTAAAAAATAATTAATTAAAATATGGACGTTGCAAGAAGTCGTAACGCATGGCTTTCTCTGTAGGCGGATTTTCTGTACACGAAGTGGGGTCCACGTAAACTATTGTTAAAAAATTGTATATTAATAACAGTAACAAACTAATAATTAGTCGAATGAACAGGCTTTTTTATTTTTATTTATCTAATTAAAAAATACTTCACCTCTAAAACTATGCATTCTTTTTATTTACTGAAACACTGATTTCCTCCGTAACTTTAATCCTAAAGAAGAGATCAGAGTGGAATACATTAACGCGTACACATTTTTTTATGCTACGAATAGCAAACAGGCATGCCGTACAACTGTTTATAAGTGGTCGTTGCAGCCCATGGCTTATTAATTAAAACAAATTAGGTACTTTTCACTTACGCGCGAGTGACTTTTAAGCCACGTAACGTTAGTGATAATTACTAGTTGAGAAATTGACCAGGAAGATTGTATAGAACAGGCATTCCCAAACTGGGTTCCGCAGAATCTAGAGTTCCGTAGAATAGTCATTACGGTTCCGCCAAAATTATATATTATTAGCTATTAAATAATACCACTGCAGCGCGCCGTTATAAATATTATTTTGAAATAGTGCAAAATATGTGATGAGAACGACTCATTACTTTTATGTAAATAGGTAGGTAGTTAGCACGCATTCAGCCCGGACTATGTATGTATGACCCGGCAGCGCACGTAGCCAGAGACAATGCGCTAATAATGTATTTCAATTATGTTACACATTTCGTAAAAAAAAAATGTTCTTATATAAATTTCAGTGTTGATTTGATATGGGGTTCCATAAAATAAAAGGTATTTGGTTGGTGTTCCGTTATCTTGAAAGTTTAGGAACCCCTGGTATAGAGAGGCAGATAGAGGTAGAGATGTAGGGTAAGCAGTTGAAAGGTAAAATAATCAATGTGAAAATCTCGTTAACAGGTGGAAATTCGGGTGGAGAGCGTTCTGCATGGCTGGAATGCGCCCTCGGTGTGTCTATTCTCATGTTTGGTGCACTTGTAGAGCGATGCTGTGCGCTTCTACCAGAACCGATTAATTCACAACATTACACAGACGCGTTGCTGCTGCTACCAGCCATAAAGGTATCTAGGTTCTATTTACTATACAAACGTTAATATAACTCTTTTGTAACTTGTATTGTCAACATCAACATTTAATTTAGTAATATTTATATAACGTACATGGTGTACTGTGTTATGTTATTTTTACTGTATTAGGGAAATGTTGATAATAATAATAATAAAGTTGTTCCTAGTCAATGTATACATAATATACAGCAATGTTGGTATCTGTTTTAGTAACAAACTATAGCAGATATCACAATTTCTTATAACGAGTACAACAACAACAATGACTTAAAAATATCTAATAAAGAAAAAAATTATAGGTGGTTAAATTGCAAATGTGTGAGTATGCGAGACAATAACGCGTGAATAAGTGTGTAAATGTGAATTTTGCGTTAATAATGAATGGATTATATTTTAAGTAAAGATATATATGCTTTGAATTACCCCAATTTAATTATATTTTCAACCGAGACTTAATAGTCTATCTGTGTTTTTGTTACTTTAGGAATGTAACCATTTGAAAATGAGAATTTTTATGTTACGACTGTTGTATTGATAAATCTCCAGTAGATTTATTATAGAATAATTAAAGGTTATGCTGTTTTATACGTTTTTAATGTGAGTGGATTTGTACGTAACCAAGAACTTACAGAATTAAAACCTAGCTGAGCACTTACGAATGTGCCTTTCTAACACTGACCTTGAAATAATAGAACAATGTTCTCAGCTAAGATAATTATTTTTTCCGTTTAATATCTATCTGACAAAAATTGTTTATATAGATCGTAAATAGTGAGTGTATCTTTCAGGTTTGACGAGTTTACCATCTTAGATCAACCATATCTTCGTTTAACGTCAGATGATATTTTGGTCATATTGTGTTCGATGATACTACTCTATGGGATGCCATGTCTGACTGGAACTGAGCCAGACAAATATCTCCTATTTTAACACTGAGTTCTTTCTGTAAGATAATCTTTAAAGAGGTTCTTCAAAAGTTATGTTCCACGGATCTTCAAACACTCAAGTTTTTGTTAGAGGAGAGGAAACGAAACAGTATCGAAAGCTTTCGCAAGATCTAGGATGTTACCTAAACATTTAATTCTCTTAACAAGTTGTTTTGAAATAAAAGCGCAAAATTCTGTTACAAATATAGGTATCTATTACTTTTTATCAGAAACAAGACACAGTAAATCACCTTTAAAATGAATATAAAAATCTTGATACTTAAATTCATGGTGCTTTTATCAATTTTACATTTCTGATACATTTATCAATTTTAGTTAAAGTTAATACGTTGTCGGCTTCAGATTGAGTCCGTTCATTTTCGCTAAAAGAGACTATAGCAATATTTACAAAATAAGAGTATTATTGCTATATATTATAACAGTAGTGTTTCCCTAAATATTAAATAAAAAAAACTTATTAAAACTGCTATGAATCGTAAAGTTATATATAGAATTAAAAGTTAATTTAATAAAACAGTTATAGGGAGTATCGAGGTTGAATTTTTGACTCTAGGATAGTTGTAAGCAAGACGAGACATACGATATGCCGTATCTATTCTATCAATGCTCTTCTTACCGAAAGCTAGCCTCATTGTAAGGTTGTAGCCTACGCTAATCGATGCGGCATTTCACACCTTCTGACCTTCAAGTTTCATGATCCGACTAATATAGACATGTTGGAATACTTTTTGATTATTTCCTTAGTATAGTTACTAAGCAATCGACCCAGTTAAAAACATGTTTGATAATTTGCAGAATGTTTGCATCAAGTATAAGGTAATAATCATATATTTATGTGAAACCAATGATATTATAAGTAAAAAGGTGTAGACACATTACCTAAATGATACTTTGACAAAACAAATGGCACGATAACGCAAACATACGGGTAGTAATATTGTAAGGCCACACTGTCTTAGATACAATGTGAAAGTAAGATGGCATATTCTCAATATCGGTGGTGAAAAAGGAATAGTAAAATAATAAAATAAGCTCGTTTCATTAATAAGCCAAGTATTAACAAGGCGCTGTCGAAGCGTTTATGTCGTTTCTACAGTTTTTGAGTTATAATATCATTGTGTGAAACTATGTTTCTTCTTACAGGTGTGGTCCGACTGGATGTTATGTCACAGTAGTGTATGGAATCCACCACCGCCTTTCGATAATTTTAATATAGAGTGAGTATAACTTTTTAATAAATTAGATATCGTTGGTTACCCTGTTAATGTTTGATTAAAAATTGTGCGCAGTAACGAAAACGATCCATGGGACTGGCTTGCGAAGTTAATGAACATTCTCGAAGCATTGGACGATAAAGCTATCGAATTAGAAAACGAAATAAAAGAGGGTAAGTTTTTTTACGTATATACAGGTGTTCAGATTAAAATTTCGCGCTGTCAGTCATGTATCTTATGAAGGTGGCTATTTTAAGATTTCGCGTTTGTAGACTTACGCGAACGACATCAGTTAATAGCAAAAATAATTTCTATCAGAAACAATATAAAATTGGTATATATTAGACTATTATTTCCTGATCTCCTGTGCTAATGTAGTCTAATATGGTAATACGTTTATTGGGATTAGAGGAAGGCGTTTGCCGTGTGTTTTATAAGATAGTTTAGGGAGGAGTGACTTAACTATCGAAGCTTCGCAAACATGATTTTTTAGACATCTTTCAAAATAATTCATTCGATTATAAGCATCGATAAAAATAAGATTATCACGTTTTCATTTGATTATAGGCATCATCCAAAATAAAATTATCAAGTTTTCATTTGATTATAGGCATCATCCAAAATAAGATTATCAAGTTTTCATTTGATTATAGGCATCATCCAAAATAAGATTATCAAGTTTTCATTTGATTATAGGCATCATCCAAGATAAGATTATCAAGTTTTCATTTGATTATAGGCATCATCCAAAATAAGATTATCAAGTTTTCATTTGATTATAGGCATCATCCAAAATAAGATTATCAAGTTTTCATTTGATTATAGGCATCATCCAAAATAAGATTATCAAGTTTTCATTTGATTATAGGCATCATCCAAAATAAGATTATCAAGTTTTCATTTGATTATAGGCATCATCCAAAATAAGATTATCAAGTTTTCATTTGATTATAGGCATCATCCAAAATAAGATTATCAAGTTTTCATTTGATTATAGGCATCATCCAAAATAAGATTATCAAGTTTTCATTTGATTATAGGCATCATCCAAAATAAGATTATCAAGTTTTAATTTGATTATGGGCATCATCCAAAATAAGATTATCAAGTTTTCATTTGATTATGGGCATCATCCAAAATAAGATTATCAAGTTTTCATTTGATTATAGGCATCATCCAAAATAAGATTATCAAGTTTTCATTTGATTATAGGCATCATCCAAGATAAGATTATCAAGTTTTCATTTGATTATAGGCATCATCCAAAATAAGATTATCAAGTTTTCATTTGATTATAGGCATCATCCAAAATAAGATTATCAAGTTTTCATTTGATTATAGGCATCATCCAAAATTAGATTATCAAGTTTTCATTTGATTATAGGCATCATCCAAAATAAGATTATCAAGTTTTCATTTGATTATGGGCTTCATCCAAAATAAGATTATCAAGTTTTCATTTGATTATGGGCATCATCCAAAATAAGATTATCAAGTTTTCATTTGATTATAGGCATCATCCAAAATAAGATTACCAAGTTTTCATTTGATTATGGGCATCATCCAAAATAAGATTATCAAGTTTTCATTTGATTATAGGCATCATCCAAAATAAGATTATCAAGTTTTTATTTGATTATAGGCATCATCCAAAATAAGATTATCAAGTTTTCATTCGATTATAGGAATTGTTCAAAATAAGGTTATCAAGTTTTCATTCGATTATAAGAATTGTTCAAAATAAGGTTATCAAGTTTTCATTCGATTATAGGAATCCTTTAAAATAAGTTTATCACGTTTTTATATCATTATAGGAGTTGTCAAAATAAGGTTATTAAGTTTTCATTTGATTATAGACATAGTTCAGAATAAGGTTATCACACATAATTTCGATTATAGGCATCGACCAAAACAAGGTTATCGAGATTTCATTCGTACTGTTTTTTATATCGAACTGGCTACGCTATTGGCCTAGCAAGGCCGTAACAGCTTCACAGGACTACAATCATACTGTGTTATTTACACAGGCTACATATGCGTACGGCTCGCTGAAGACTCGACTCTGGGTGGGTTCACTCCGCTCATGTACATAGAGCCGGCGATTGCGTGGGTGCGCGCCGACCCTACATATCACCAAGCGGCTGAACATGCGCTGAGGACTAGGAAGCTGCTATTCTTTGGAACCGAGTAAGCCCGACTTCATTGTCCCATCAAAAGTTAGCTAATTGGTGCTCGTGATTTTGTCACCTGATATTACTCTTGATATTTTTTTGAATAGAATCTATCCGGACTATGTGTTATACCGCTGTTCTCTTTACCTTTTATTGATTTTTGATAATCTAAAAGTTAATTATAAGTATAATAATAAAACTGATATTGTTGTTGAGTCATTTTAAATTAAAACGTCGTTATGGTCGAACGGTCAGTCCAGTAAAGTTCCAATCATAAATCACCTAGATTATAGTTCCATATGATTTTTTTGGGAATTAAAGGACATAATTTGCATTTCAGTCATTAGAATATCTTGAAAGTGGAACAGTTAAGACCGAAGGAATACCTATTATATGTTGTTCGGTAGCTTAGAGTTCTATATATTTTATGAATCAGTTGTAGTGAGTTTATATGCATTACCTAATTGTAAGATAATTAATTTGATTATCCGCTAACAATATTTAAAAGCTGTTACTATTAAAATGAGCACTGTAAGGTCGGATACGGTAATTGTGGATGTCCACACCCTCAGGGAAATTTGAAGAACAAATATAAATATTTAAAATCCATTTTAGATTTAAAAGACTTACATTTTAGATTTAAGAGATGATGCTTCTAATTGTGAAACCGAACAACCGAGACAATCAAACCGACAAAATAATTTATTTTTATTGATTTTATTGACGTCATTCGATCTTAGATAACTGGAATTAACGTCTTATACGATTATTGTTTGATTTATTATGTTGAATACTTTTCTGTAAAACTGATAAAAATGGTACCGTTAATGATGCCTTGATCTTTATTATAATTTACCTTTTTATATTTTTTGTTCATTTGAATGTCACAGGTACCTTGTCGGTGTTGAACCTCCAGTTCTTCGGTTAGAGTATCCAGCAGATTCACCACCACGTTACGCTAGTGCAGTACAAAAGGCTCAGCCCAATCTCCCGCCACTACAACATTTGGTATGTTTGTTTATATTACGTATCACATTTTATTTTCTCTAATAACCTTATTGATGTGTTGCCCATTTACTTCTATTGTTTACTAATTCTGTAACATGTTTTCTAAACTTCTGTACATATCACGTCCAAAAATTACCCATGTTAAAATCTATACTAACATTATAAAGCTGGAGGGTTTGCTTGTTTATTTGGTTGAACGTGCTAATCTCAGAAAGTACTGGGCCGATTTGAAGAATTCAGTGTTAGATAGCTCATTTATCGAGGGAAGCTATAGGCTATATATCATCACGCTAACACCAATAAGATCTGAACACTGAACAATGAAGAATGTTTCGAAATCGGGGTTTTTTCCTTTTGAGAGCTTCCCTGCCTGTTAGCGTTAGCCCAGAGTAACTATACCACGCGGAAGAAGTCCCGAGCAGAAGCTAGTAACTGTTAATTTTAAACTCTGTTCCTCTAAAAGTATTGCGTTTTGAGTTTTTTTTGGACCTGTAATTGAGATTTCTTGAGATTATTTGTAATGATATTGAAGATGGAGGAATTAGAAGAGGGTGATACTACGATTGAAGTAACAAGTGGACTGACAAGTCCGAGTGAAGGTGTGGATAGAGAGGCTGAAGGGGCGGACGAAGCGACGCGTCGGTTACTGCGCCGCAAGGAACAACTCGAGACGAGGAATGCGACCCTCGAACGGCATAAACAACGAATGCAGGTATATATATTCCTTTTTTTTTCGTCATAGGAGGCAAACGAACTGGTCGGTCACCTAATGTTAAGTGATCACCACCGTACATAGACACTAGCAACACCAGGGGAGTCGCAAATGCGTTTCCAGCTTGTGTTTGGGGGAGACAAGAGGCGGAGGGGGAAGTGGGAAAGGGGGAGTGGGAAAGGGGGTGGGATGATTGGCTTCTGGCGTTCTCACTGACCGAACGATACGCATCAATGCAAGCACTGTTACTTCACGTGGGTATTTCTGTGGGTCGGGTGGTAGTACCCCGGGCGAGCCGACCCATTCATGCTGAAACCAGTAATAGCTTCAGCGTGGCTCTACCACCTCTACAAAGCTCTTCCTTCTAGTTCTGTAGCCTCAAGTTTTTGGCGGGATGTCATGTAGTGGATTTTATATTTAATTCATAACCTTGTGTTATTTGACTGTATATTTTATAATATTGGTGATATTTTACGTAATAAAGTTTGCGATATGTGCACCAGTGAAGTGGATGGGAAATAATACCACGGAGCATGGGTTCTGACATGCCACAAGAACTCCCTGGAAAGTTCTAACAAGACGGCCACCATCTAGTTATTTCATTGAAATGATCGCAGGAAACTTGTAATAACGTTATTTACTCGGCTACGGTAGTAATAATCAACTAGAAGTTTGGTTGCCAAAAATAAAATAAATATAGCGTTATTTATTTTAATTTTGTACAGTTCTTACCGCGTTCTATAAATGGTTTCTCGGTTCGATAATTCAAATGTATAATTTGACGTTTTTGATATTTATCGATGCGATAACCTTGATCAGTCGTACATTATAAACAACCAGTCACATCTTGTAACAAGATCTTGTTACAGAATTATGATATTATTCGTGTAAAAAGCATCATATTTAGTTTTATTCTAATACATTAGTACCAAATATAATAATTATTTCCCGATTCGTATTTTCATTCGACGACTGTAAAAAGTTACATCTACACGTTAATTAAGTATCGTTACATTTTAAAATGAGCAAAATCCAATTTTAATCGTTCATATAACACGTTTAATTTTTTTTAAGATTTTCAGTTTTTATACAAAGAGAAAATGGGGTTTGCGAAATCATGTAAAATATTAGAAACGGCTAAAATTGGATTTAGCTCATTTTCAAATGTAAAGCCTCATATTTTGTGCTGCTCATAATTGCTTTGAAACCGAGCGTAGTTCATTATTATTGTTATTATAACGAACGATCCATTGTAATTTGTAATTTTGTTTCATGTAATTTATAATACTCAACATCTAGTCTCTTTACGAAAAAATAATCAATTTAATCCTAAAATGTGACGACGTTATACAAAATTTACGTACCAACACGCAGTAAGCTAGCGTGATGATTATGCCTGTACCTTCCTTCTGGGAATAGGCCTTTAACCTGGCAATGAGACTGAGATCAGTATTTTTTTTCCGAACTGACTACGCCATTGGCCTAGCAAGGCCTTAGCAGCTTCACGGGTCTACTAAGGTGAGCGCTTAAGACACTCAGCCGATTTCATTTTGACAACTAGCTCAAGGGTGCACCGCAAACCTCGGCTTGGGCTGTTGCATTGTTCATGCAATTCGCGACCTAACTGAGCTAACTTAAGCTAAGCTACATACGTATATAAGTTAGTGAGATATATATGTGTACCAAGCATATGTACCTCAATAACTCTTATATGTATTTCGTGTAAAATAATTTTTTTTCTGAACTAATTCAGTTCGATAAGGGAATAAATAAAACCCTGGCACTTTCATGTGTAAGCATGTGTGCGTGCACGTGTGTGGAGGTGATATGTGTAATGTCGTTGCAGTGGTGAAAGTTCTTGTGTCACTGTATTCGCGCGAGCAGCGTACTCAAGGGTTCCAGGGAACGGACCTTGGCTTGAGCCGCTGCCGAGGGAGGCCTAGTCTAGTAATAGTGTTTGTTTAAAATGTTGTAGGAGATACTCCACAGCGTGTCGACGATCACAGAAGTGGTGGTGCGACCGAAGTGGTTGGTGCCCGACACGAACTGCTTCATCGATCACTTGCCGCTCCTGCAGGCTGTCGTCGCGGCGCCGACACAGCCCTACACCCTCGCCGTGCCCCTCGTCGGTAAATATACATTACAACGAGCCCGGCGGATGTTACACGCTGTGATAAAAATCCTTGACAAATTATATACCTAAACCTTCATCACTTTATTTACTGGTGAAAATCAGAAAAAAGGTGCAGACCAAGAGTCTACAGAAAAATAAATAGTGTACTTTAGACCACAAGGTTAAAGTAAAACTTTATCGTTGTTATTAAAAAAATTAAATACTTGCTTTAAAAAGATTTCAAATTAAATGCACCGCGCTCGCCCGAGGCAAGTTCGTGTTATCGTTTTTTGAAAGTCTAACCTAACGTAATCAAAGTGAGACAAAAGAGCAAGATGGTGAACATTCAGCGACCGCGGTGCATTTAATTCGAAACCTTTTTAAAATAAGTATTCAATACGTATTTAACTTTTTTGTAATATCACCGTATTAGTTCCATTTATATTTATGTTTATATATGTATAATATATACTTGTATATATATACATGCATATATTAATTTTCTACAAATATTTAAATTTATTATGGGTTTTACTTACTATGGGCTATCTTCACTAACTTATATCTCCCTCGCAACTTCCGTTCGCCTCGCCCGATCACACGTTTTCGTAACGCTTTCGTGACGCATTTAATAGCTTACTGCCTAAGTCAATTGTGCGTAAGGAGGTTTTATTTCAAAAATTCACTATTGCTTGAATATTAAGTTAATCTTTGAAATTCTGTATCGATTTATTTTACACACAAAACGATGCTATAAGGAGAGTTGGTGTACGATGTTAGATTTTGTGGTAAATAAATATTATTAGATACCAGAAATGAATTTATATAAAAAATAACACAATTACATATCTCTACACGAAAACTCACATCAATTAAGTAACTCAAGTAACACAATCAATCATAAAAACCCAGAGAATACGCAATACAACACCAATGACGCAATACAACCTTCCAGAGAGACGATCGAGCAAGAATCCCCTTAATGACTTTTTTTTCTCGAACTGACTACGCTATTGACCTAGAAAGGTCTTAACAGCTTCACCGAACTACAATCCCCTTAATGACTCGACCGACTCACCTTTTATAGCATTCAACTAATGTACGATCAGCCGATAAGTTCGACCAAAGTTCTTCGACCAATGGCGTGTCAGGTCAACAGCACGGAGAATTCTAATACAGTCGTCTGCTAAAAATATATAATTTTTATACAGTGGTGAGTGAACTGGAAGGATTATGCAAGTGTTCGCGGGTGGGTGGCGCGGCGCACTCCGCTCTCGAGTGGGTGTCGCGGGGCGGCGGCGCGGCGAGCGTGCGTCTCGTGACGTCACGCGGCTCGCTGCTCGCGTCGCGCGCGTTCACGGCGGAGCGCGACCACGAGCGCGTCACCAACGACGACCGCGTGCTCGCCACCGCTCTCAACCTGCACGCGAACCTCGCAGCCGATACCGGTTCGTATATTATTCTATGACTAGCTTCTGCCCTCCACTTCTAGACTAATGCTAGCGGAAGTTCTCAAAAGGAAAATTCGATTTTGAAATATTAGAGCTCCACTCCTGTTGATCTTAGCGTGATGATATATAGCCTATAGCCTTCCCTGGTAAGTGAAGCTATCTAACACTGAAAGAATTTTTCTAATCGGACCGGTAGTTCCTGAGATTAGCACGTTCAACCATATAAACATGTAAAAACGATGTAATAATTTTCCCTTCCATTGGTATAAAATGATTACATAATAATTAGTATACAACAGGAACCAATGTAAGGTTTTACGACATTTCCCATGCGTACGGTTGGAATTTTACCCCCATTTATAAGCTAAATCAAGCAAATTGTCACCAAATTGCACCCGCAAATGAATGTTAAACTGTTATCGCAAAAGGATGCAATTAATTTTTTTTTTAGTTGGAAGAGCAACAGTTGTAACGAAATTGCTAACAAAGAGGCGGCTATTGCTGTTCGGTTGTATTGTAAATGACTGGACGTTTAAACGGCAAAATTTGAACGTCGTTCTCGGTGTATAAAAACTAGAAATCTTAAAAAAAAACTAAACATGTTATATAAATGATTAAAATTGGTTTTAGCTCATTTTGAAATGTAGTGACTAATTACAGTAGGGCCTCGATAATCCGAACACTCAAGATTTTCACCGTTTTCGTATTAATACGGCGTTCAGATTGTAGTACCATATGTATATATTTTTAGAAGGTATTTGTTGAAATTGAACATCTTTTTTAACTGATAAGATCTGCAAATTGTAATTATTATGTACACTTTAAAAAAATTGGTTGCCTGTAAAGTTGGTTTACGAACGATAATTTTTGATAACGTCATAAGAAAACATTGAAGAAAAATTGCATATATTTATGAATTGATGTATTATATATATTGATAGATGCGTCACAAACCGAACGTTTAGGGCGATCGCACCTCTCTGTCGCTTGTTCCACGCTTTTGCTTGCACGCTCAGCTCAGGTGGAACGTGACGCCGATCGCACCTCTCTGTCGCTTGTTCCACGCTTTTGCTTGCACACTCAGCTCAGGTGGAACGTGACGCCGATCGCACCTCTCTATCGCTTGTTCCACGCTTTCGCTTGCACGCTCAGCTCAGGCGGAACGTGACGCCGATCGCACCTCTCTATCGCTCGTTACACGCTTTCGCTGGCACGCTCAGCTCAGGTGGAACGTCACGCCGATCGCACCTCTCTATCGCTCGTTTCACGCTTTCGCTTGCACGCTCAGCTCAGGCGGAACGTGACGCCGATCGCACCTCTCTATCGCTCGTTCCACGCTTTCGCTTGCACGCTCAGCTCAGGCGGAACGTGACGCCGATCGCACCTCTTTATCGCTTGTTCCACGCTGTCGCTTGCACGCTCAGCTCAGGTGGAACGTGACGCCGATCGCACCTCTCTATCGCTTGTTCCATGCTTTCGCTTGCACGCTCAGCTCAGGCGGAACGTGACGCCGATCGCACCTCTCTATCGCTTGTTCCACGCTTTCGCTTGCACGCTCAGCTCAGGCGGAACGTGACAATGAGTCATGCGTTTTCGTGCGTACAGCCGGCGTTTATCGACTAGTAAAACGTTATCACGTCAAAAAACCTAGAGTAGTACTTCGACGAGTGGTGTTGAATGACATATAACATATTTTATTCTGTAATTTACGCGAAAATATTTTTTTCTGAAATTTAAATAACTTGTTTTATGTTAGTAGTGTGTTTGGTTGATTTTAATATTTGTTTCAGAAATTCGTCTCGAAGATGGTGGAGGTGACTCATCGAAAAGCGTACGACGCGTACGCGAAGTCGTGTTACTAACAGACGATCGAAATCTGCGTGTTAAAGCTTTAGCTGCGGAGCTGCCGACTCGTGACCTGCCATCCTTCGTCAAATGGGCTGGCCTGGGCCTCGATACGAAGGTACCAATTTAAACCTATCCTATTCTTTAAAGTGAAAACATCTTTTGACCCATTGTGATATGAAACTTGATGAAGTGAGATATTACATAAAAAAAGAATATATATATATATATAAGTTTGACATACGAATAGGGATGCAACATTTTTCATAAAAAAACATCGATGTTACAACATCGTGTTTTCCTGTTGGAAACATCAAACATCAACATGTTTACGAACGATATATCGATGTCTTATAAAAAAATGAAACAAAGAAAATGTATATTTAAAATAAGGTAACCAATATTTATTTCAGAAAATATAGAATTCAAAAACAATCATTTTGTCAACCTTATACCTAGTAAGCGGTTCCTTTGTCGGTTAATCGTAGCTCGTATCTAAAATCAACCACGAATAATACAACAGATGTCGCTACACATATGAAACAACATTTATAAAGAGCGATATATCGTCAATGTCAGAGATTTCAACACAAATAATATAAAACATGTTAAAACATCGATGTTTATGAATGATAGATTGGTGTTTTAAAGCATTGATGTATCATTTATATCCTTGCATGTGACTAAAGAAGCGAGTGGATAGAGAATACAATAGATGGCGTTACACTTCACAAAACATCGTTCTTAAAACATTTTTCATACAGAGCGATGTATCGTCGATGTTAGGAGTTTCCACATCGATATTTTATAACATGTTTTATAACATCTATTTATCGTTTGCATCCCTACATACGAGAGAATGAGATAGAATACATTATACAGTGTTTCTTATATTCACTATTTCCTCATTGTATATTGGGTATCAAGAATCCTTGTGAAAATGTGTCATAAACAACGTGGTGTTATCGTTTATATGAATATTTTATAATTTTTTGAAGGTTTCCCTTCTACTTTATATGAAATGCACACATAGTTTCTTTTTTGTTCTAGAAAACGCAGGCTTCTCCACAAGTTGACTCCACTGTGGCTTGCTAAATCCCTAGCGTATATATGTTGATGAAGAGCCATATAAAGTTCGGAAAATTCCTCAATTAAGTGTTATGATCATGACAGAAGATAAAAGGATCTATAAAATATAGTAGTGCGACTTGTCCCAAGTACCTGTAGTCTAAGTAAGGGGGGGAGGTGGCAGGCGGGTCACGCATACATGCAGAGTCACGCGGATATGCCTCATTACGATATAGGAATTGAGTAGAATAAGTAAAATGAATACACCAATATATGTTTAAACGAATTATAAACGAGTTTCGTTAAGGTTTTCGGGATTCCACTCCGCACGTGTTCCCGGCCTGTATTGTTTGTTATATTTTAACAATTCTTTTTTTTTTATATATATTTAGGTAAAATAAATTGATCGTTGCTTGACTATTATTTTTATTAACTTTTTTCTTTGTGTAATATATACAATTCTATTTTTTATTATTTTATAATTTAAAATTATGTTGTGCATGTGGAGTATTCCGTATTATAATATGCAATTTAACGGTTTAAAATGTTAATTTTAAATCGAATGTGAATTTATTAATATTGTACTAACGTAGTTATTTTTTACCTTTGTCTAGTTACTTTCTAAATGTATGTCAGACTGTTAATTCGACTTGATAATTCTGATTTTTTTACTACTTGAGCTTGAAAACGTCATAAGATTTACGTTTCCTCTTTTCGAGCAGTAGACGATTTCGTGAAAAGTAGTACAAATGGTTTGAAATCAATGTGGGTGGCATATGGTTTGTCTTTTAAAATTATTCTAGAACTAAATGTTAGGTAATACGTTCGTTTTCATCATCATTTTTAAATAACACCTCTGAAAGAACACTTATAATATATATTAAAATGCTGTTTTATTACTATAATGGTTTATATAATCTTTCTATTCCAATAGATCATAACATATAAGTACATGTTTAATTACATAAAAGAGATAATTGTAGAAAATAGTAGTATCTTAATTTATAATTATGATGAAAATCTCAAATACGTTGCGCCTACAATGTAATGAATTAGTGATTATGTTCTGTTGTGTAAAATAAAAAAATATTGTGAAGTAAGTTAATTTAATGATTGTCATATTGTCGTTAACGATTACGTATACAAGGTATTATCTTTTTTGAAACAAATCTCTTGAAGTTACTTCTATCTTGATCGTGAAGTTATAAAATAAACACTAAAATTACGTAAATAGAACTGATTTGTTTTATTTTATCATAAACCCCTTTAGATGGAGTCGGGCATTTTAAAAGATACGTCGCGAGAATAACTGTGAGAATACTAATCAAATAGTGAACTCTATAGGCGCCATTCAAGTATTACTTAAGCAAATTTTTTGTAATTTCTGGCCGCCCCCTCCCCTGGTCAGCAAAAGTAAGCGATGTTCTTAACCCTCCCCCCATAATTATGTAAACATTTGTATAAGTATATTCAAGCCTGTTCTAATTCAGTAAATAAATATTGCTGATGTAATCACCATCCAGACCCCCCCAATACCTATGTCATAAAAAAAAAGGAAATTAAGGACCCCCTCCCCCCATTTATGCTTACGTAGTACTTGAATGTCCTCTAAGCACTGATGGCGGGGGGGGGGGGGTCCTTGATTGGCTTGGGGGCCGGGTAGTGATTACGTCGTCGATAAGTATTTATTAAACTGGAACAGATTTAGATACATGTTTACGTAAGCGGAGGGGCGGGGCGGTGGGAGGGTAAGAGTATTTCTTACTTTTTCTGACCAGGGAGAAGGGGCGGTCCGAAATTTCAAAAATTCTGCTTATGTGTAATACTTGAACAGTCCCATAGTACATGCTAGTCATTGAAAAAAATAATGTAAGTATAAAAAATAACGTATGTACAATCATAAGCACCTTGTTAGGGCCTAATTTGGGTAAATATTTTGTGATTTTGATTTTTAAAACGTGACATTCAATTGTATTGCAAATTTACGTCAAACGGTTGTTAAAATGGCACAAAAGATAGAAGATCAACAATAATCAAATTGTCGTTAGACTAAGTGTGCCGTGCACCTTTGAGCGAGTTGTCAAATAAAATCGGCTGAGTGCCTTAAGCGCTCGACTTAGTAGTCCGGTGAAGCTGTTAAGACCTTGCTAGGTCAATAGCGTAGTCAGTTCGGGAAAAAAAACATCAAATTGTCGTTTGCTTTCACCGAATGATAAGAGCTTATAATGTTATTACATTATAAAAATTTGTTAATTTACATATTACAAATTCATACATTGTAATTATTGTTTGATGTCACGAAATACAATAATATTCCTAATTCGTTATTAAAAAATAGAATATATGGCATAAATTTGCTACAGCTGATTGCTGTCAAATTGTTATGTACTTTCGCGTTCAATTTGTAGCAAATTTTGGAGTATATAATGGAAAATATTTGGACATTTAATATTGCACAGTAACTTGTACTTATTCGGGTGTATTATTATAATATACATCTGGAAATTGGGGTAAATCATATTTGAAAATCGAGGAATAATGTTCAAAGTACTTATTTTATATTACATTTCGATGGAATACTTTGCGGAGATCTAGTATTAATTATTAAGGTAGCCGCTTGGAGTTTTTTGGCGGGATCTTGGTCTGTCATGTAGTGGATTTTATATTTTATTCATAATCTTGTGTTACTTGACTCTATATTGTGTAAAATTGGTGGTGTTTTATGTAATATAGTTTGTTTATTGTGCATAAGTGAAGTGAATGGAAAATAAAAGCACGGACCATGAATTCTGAGATGCCATAAAAATTCCATGGAATGTTCTAACAAGATGGCCACCATCTTGTTAAATCATTGAAATTATATCAAGAAATTTGTTATATCGATACTCACTTGACAATGGCAGTAATAGTCTACTAGAAGACTGGTTGCCAAAAATGGAATGGAAGAAGAACTTGTAATACTATTAACAACTCGACAATGGCAGTAATAATCTAAAAGATTGGCTGCCAAAAATAAAGTTGAAAAAGAATGGTAGCCGTTACTTTGCACTTGCAACAGAAAACTTTTGTGAAGAAACAGCAAAAGGTAATTAAAACGCGTTGGCGAATGTTGAATCCGACGTTAGTGGATGGTTGAATCTATCGGCGTTGTCGAATCTCTAATATATTTTATTTCAAGTTAGTCATAGAATGCTTAAAATAAATAATATTGCAATGGTGCTTTAGTAGTAGTAGTCCTAGCTTGTACAGAAACCTTATTAAGAAAACCATAAATAAGTTGAATTGTCTTAAATCGTATTTCGGTACTTGTAAATTGCACAGGAAGTAATTTATATACTATTTAATAAATTGAATTGTTTATACAATCGTATAATTATTGTTTATTTTGACATTGAAGACTTGTAAAAGCATATAATGTTTTTAATTAATATAAGGTAGAGGCTAGTATCCGGTTACATCACGACCATCACACCTATGGCGAAATAATGGCAGTCTTCGAAGGCTTGAGAACAGCCAGTATGTATTCAACTACACCTAATAGTATTTATTCTCCACGATATATTGGTAAGATGCTAGCAGCTATGAAGGATACACGTCTGCTCTATAAATGTTGTGCTTGGCTTATGCTTCAAAAGCTTACGATACTAATACGTAATTAATATCATTTCGTTTGCCAATATCCATTTTAGAAAAGAAATAAGATTTAATTAAAATGTTTTAATACAATCTACGTGCTTATACATGTATATATTATTTATGTGTATACGATGTAGATATATTTTTTATTTTTATTAATTTCTCTACATGCCAGTGAAAAATTGCAATGTTGAGATTTGAGCAAAGACAATTGGCAATGATCAGAGGCTGGTTCTGACTTGCACTATGCCGAGTCGCGCTCTGTAAGGAGGTTGGGCTCTAAAAGCGCCGTTATGCTTATTTACCGTGCGCATATTGTATTATGTTACGTTGGCTTCTATAAAAACGGAGTAGCGCACAACCATTACTTTTAATATTTAATTCCAAAATATGTATAAGTAATTACCGAATGTCAAACAATTTTCTTTCAATGACGTATACAGCAAGTTCCGTACTTCAATTACCTAAGACACGTATAG
The DNA here is from genome assembly GCA_036509395.1 of Antheraea yamamai. Taxonomy (NCBI): domain Eukaryota; kingdom Metazoa; phylum Arthropoda; class Insecta; order Lepidoptera; family Saturniidae; genus Antheraea; species Antheraea yamamai. The sequence goes on from AP028433.1 coordinate 11,190,372, forward strand.
TATAGTGATATCTGTTAATATTAAGTTATGTATTACAGAAATAAAGTCTATGATTGAGCTCTATACATGAGTAATGTCCTCTGGCAGAGTCGTCTGTTATATGCGCTTGCTATATATATTTTGTATTTCGTAAGTGTACGGTTAAACAATTTTTTGTTTGGGTCTTTACCTTTCGTTACATTTTCTCTGATTATAGGAGTACAAATGGTTGTTCTTGTAACTCAATATGAAAATTGAGGTTGTTAAGTGTACTTCTCTACTCTTAACATATATTACTATCAATTCATAGACACAATAATGAAGCGATGATGGCTCTCTGGATAATGCACTCGGATACCGCATTAAATTACCTTTAATGAATGAGCTTGAATTTTCGGTGAAGAAATAAACAGTGTTATAAAACATAATGTTAGGTTATGATTAAACGTGGGTTTATAACTCAATAAGGTATCATCTTATTGACGATAACTTAGCAAGATTGTTAAACAGATTTAAATATGAATTACTTATTTTAACATGCACCTAGTTAAATTATGATTAATGTGATATTGAAAATAGAATCTGGTAACTTTAACTTCCTAACTAATTACTAAACAACCGATCGTCATGATATTTTGTATACACGTTGTTAGGTACCTTTCATTGAGAAAAAATGTAGTGATCCCAAGGGATTGATCAAATCTACATTAACCTTAGCGGAGCCACGAGCTCAAGCTAGTAATGTAATTAATAATTGTCTACCAGAGCCTTAATCGAATTATGCACCCACAAGATCTAGGTATTAAATCCGTCACTGAAGTTGAACTGTTCGTTAAAAAAACAAATATAAATAAGTATACGAAATAAAACCTTTTTGCCACCTTGATTAATTGTATAAGAGGTTCAATTTATATATAAGCGGTCTTTCATGTTTAAAGATGGGTTATTTACCAATTAAATTTTTTATCTACCAACGAGGTTGTATTTCTTTCATTACGCCCGAAGAGTCGTAAATTCTTAAAAATATTTTATAATAACAACTCTGACCGTACAAGTTACGGGATCTTAATAGTTTATTAACTAAATGTAGGTAACGCATGTTATGAGATATGCATCGTTTTGTTTTCAAGTTCTTAATGCATACTATATTCTTGAAGGTATAAATTACGATTTATTTCTAAAGATAAATCCGTAATTGCATGTTGTTAGTTCATATATTGGATTGGGTAATATCTATGATATACGCACACTAATATACATAACTATATAGATAACTTTAACTATCTAGATAATACTGCATTTTATAACATTTAGGATTAATATAGATAATTATAATAGTGTAAACTACATCGCTAATGCTTGACTTGCACCCAAATGTGATTAATAAAATATGCTGACAAATGCTTAATGATAGTTTTCTACGTCAGAGTTACAATCAGCGGGACAGCAAAATACAGTACTATATAAAGGGCTTACTATAATTAATGCTTTCATAATGACGTTTAACTTTACCGAAAGCTTAGACTAATTGTAGATTTTGAACCGTGCCAAGTTCAGAACTTAACTATTGAGTAATTTTATAAATTATATCTGTGCCCGCGACTTCATCCGCGTGAAACCTTGTGTAATCAGTTTTTGGCGGGATTTTGGTCTGTCATGTAGTGGATTTTATATTTTATTCATAATCTTGTGTTACTTGACTATATATTGTGTAAAATTGGGGGTGTTTTATGTAATATAGTTTGTTTATTCTGCATAAGTGAAGTGAATGGAAAATAATACCACGGACCATGCATGAATTCTGAGATCCCACAAAAACTCCATGGAAAGTTCAACAAGATGGCCACCATCTTGTTAGTTAATTGTAATTATATCAAGAAACTTGTAATATCAATACTCACTTGATAATGGCAGTAATAGTCTACTAGAAGACTGGTTGCCAAAAATGGAATGGAAGAAGAACTTGTGATACTATTAACTACTCGACAATGGCAGTAATAATCTAAAAGATTGGTTGCGAAAAATAAAGATAAAAAAAACCTCGTGTAAAAAAATCAGCGATTAATAAACTCTTCTGAATGTATTAGGTCCATTTGCTTATCTACTTTTCTGACATAATTAAGTCGCGCCGTCATTAAAATTACAATAACTTTTGATAGAGTGGACCGATTTTAATGAAACAAAGACAAAGTTACTCTCGATGATATCCTTCATGAGTTTCTTGGTTAGGATTTATTATGCACCCAGTGATTTAGCAGTGATGCGTGTTCATACAAACAGCCAGACAGACAGACATTTCTAAAAATTATTGAAATGTATTTTATTACATATTCCTGGACACCGGCAACAATTTTTTTCATGAAAATCGAAAAAGTACAGACACGTTAGATTTACATTCTTATTATATGTATAGATAGAGATTTTCGTTGCGGTGGCTGAGAGTATAGGTAAACATTATTATTTGTTTGATGAGAGTTAGATTTTATTAACTTGTTTCTGTGTCTGTCCGTTAGTCTGGCATAATATTTGTAGTCGTTTTTAAATTAGCTTCCCGATGAGCAAGATAGTTGAAGATTTAAATATAGATAAGAATTTGATGAGAGTGCAATCTTGTCTTTGGTATACTAGTTCTGTACCAATTTTGCACTAGATTTTTAAACTAGCTTTTCTTTAAAATACATACATTTAGTATATATATCTGTAATAATCTCATACGATATTTATTGTATACCAATCGATTACGAATAACGTAATCCTAAATAATGCGAAAGTTAGTTTGTTTATTTCTTAACTTTAGGACATACTTTTCATCCAGAAAAAAAACTGTTCCCGGGGATAACTTTAATCTACATAAAGGCGAGCAAAGCCGCACCTAAAAGCTAGTAATTTTATAAATAAATTATTTCTTTTTTTATATACTACATTTGTTATACCAGAATAATGAATATAGAATTATAAATATACGATAACGAAAGACTTACAACGTAAATTATTAAAATACTGAGTGTGGTAGAGCAAACTCACAGAACAGTTAATATTATTTGTAGTGCAGTAAAATTGCTGGTGATGTAGGTGGATTATTTATGCATCAATTACTAATTACATTCACTCTACGGTTTTTGTTATTTTATATTTCGTTTGAATAATCTGGTATAACATATTACAATTATTTTCTAAGTACTTTTATTGTATACGTGTATTAGGTATTTTATAGTGCGTTTTTTAAGTGGTGGTTTATAGTAGTTTACTACAGGGGTTCCTAAACTTTAAAGATAACGAAACACCAACGAAATACTTTTTATATTATGGAACCCCGTATCAAATGATTACAAATCAACACTGAAATTTATATAACAACATTTTTTTAAAGAAATATGTAATATAATTGAAACACATTATTCTTAACTTAAAGTTTTAACGTGAAGAATGAAATCGTTTTACTGTTTTGTGAATAATTGTTTAATAGTTCGGTATTATGTCCGACAATTGTATGCGTATATCTGGGGTAGCATCCAATCTTGACCTGTATATGTTTTTTGTATAAATATAAATTTTAGCGGACCCCAGTTTGGGAATCGCTGATTTATTATACTTTACAACCAAGACATTATTCAGTTAGTATCATAGTACAACTTGTAGTACAAGTTCTCACTGATCGTTAAGGTTATGTTTCAAACTATATATTACAGAACTGTTATACAAATATTGCAGGTTGAACCTACGAAATAAGCTAAGAGGTGGTTACCGATTCTGCATATCTATAAAAAATGAAAATGTATTGTGATTTTGAATTTATGTCCGACTAATTTTTGCCCGTGCCTACGTTCGCGTCGATGAAGATATAACGTATCCACCGGGAACAGTCATTTTTTCCTAATAAAATTTACCCTGTGACCTTTTCTGTATTCTTGACATCGTGTATACAAAATTTAATGATTATCGGTTGAGTAATTATGGCGTGAAACCCAAACAAGCACACAAACTCACATTCGCATTTATAATATTAGTCAAGATAAAAAAATCACAGGTCGAATTACTACTACAGTGAGCCCGAGCTATCGCTGAACGAAAATTATAACATGGTGGTAAGACTTTTATAATTACCACCCTAAAAAATTCGTTGTCAAATATGTAGGTTTCTTCCATCAGCTGTACTTCAAAACCAGTTCTCTTTTGGCTAAGCGTATTCCCGTTTTGGGCTACGTCGTTATTTAACATCAGGTAAGATTGTGGTCAAATAATATACTAAAGAAAAAACTATAGTACCGAAAAACGTATTATATTCTTTAGACAATAATGTAATTAACATCTTCCATAATTCTAGTAAAGCTAGTTTAAACTAATATTAACAAACCCATAAACTTACTTTATTATTGGTCGTTTATCAATTTATATGACATATAGCGATTTTTCCATTATCGATTATCTTTAATTCATCGCAAGTTTATAGACCAATATAATGTTCGAAGTTGTCTTTATGGGAATGAATAAGAGGTGATAACTGCGTACATGACAGGGCTATACAACCAGCTTTAATGGAAGACCTCTAATTGGCAATATATAGACGAGTTCGGGCATAGGATTGTTTTATTTTATTGTGCGAGTTTTGTTTATCTATGTTTATATATTTTGTAAAGAAGATCATACATAGATCTATCTATATTTATAGTAACACTTCTGTAGTAGGTTCTTATTTCTAGTACCATCCTATATGTTTGACTTTTTTATGATTTATCTACCTAAATTCTTTCAGTGTTAGATAGCTCATTTGTCGAGGGAGGCTACAGACTATATATATCATCATGCTAAGACCAATAGGAGCGGAGCAACAATGAAGAATGTTTCATAATCGGGGTTCTTCCGCTGCGTGTTAGCATTAGCCCAAAGTAACTATTCCCCGCGGACAGTGTCGCGGTTAGAAGCTAGTTTTATATAAAGCTAACATTAAACAACAAACAAAACGATTAGGTACTGACTTATTACGTGTACAATATTTTGTGAGGATAAATTGCACGTGCCTTTTATATTATTCAAGCAGATGAAAACTTTTTGTATGAATGTATTTAAATTGTTTGAATACGTCATGAATGTTGACATCAGCCATAGCTTATTACTTTATGAATAGTATCCGGTTTATGTCTGCCACACAATAATCGTGTAATGGTTGTATGAATCATTATATTAACTCTGCTTTGGTGTTCTGCCCGTAATAACTTTTGATTTTGTGTCTATACGAATAACCATTATTATGTATTTTCAATTCCATTTAGTCAATAATATCATTGCATTTAATGTGATAGGTTAATCCGTTCTATATTTTCTTATATCAGTTAGTTAATTGTATTCTCAGTTTCATATAGGTACTATATGTATTAGGAAAAGTATTTTACGTTCATTAAAATATTTATATGTTTCTTGTCTCTCGGTTGGGTAGCTTATAAATAAAAATTAATCGCCGAAAGTATGTAAGCGCAGGACTTCAGAACGAATGCATCTATTCCACTTTTTTTTGTTGTGTTTGTAATTGTCGGGAAAAGGAACCGTGCGCAATGTCGTACGGAAAAATGAAAAATTTGGGTTAAAAATTCTTCATATAAAAAGTGAGTGAGTGAGATAGAAGACAGTAGAAAGATTAATAATATTTAATAATAATATTTTGGTACTCACGTATTAAATACACCGCGCTCGAAGACTGTTACCGCGGCCGCGCCGGCTCGGGTTATCTTACGCAAGTCTAATCTAAATAAACCGAAACGATACTGTTTTGTAAGTTTAAAATCATCAGGTTGTTAATATACAAAACGCAGTGCGCTCGCAGTTTGGTTAAGTTATGTTAGACTTGCGAAAAAATATAACGCGGTAGCGGTCGGCGATCGCGGTGCATTTAATATATAATTCAACAATATTGACGGATAGTTCATTTGTTAAGTTTTACTTAATTACATAGTCGTACTTTGAAGCAAAGATTTGATCACATTTCTTTGTTAATACACCCATGTGAAGTTGTGCCGGATAGTTAGCAGGTATGTTATGATTAAAAAATTTGAGGTTACCTCAGTTAATATCAATGGCGTGTCTCATTTTAAAGGGGTCCAGAGTCAAAATTTTTTGGTGGCATATAATAATAACTTTGAGGTTGTGAGTAACATCTTACCCGTTTTTACTTACGTCGAAGCCTTTTAAAATTGTCGAGTCCTTATCATTGGTACGGTAGGTACGGAGGTAGTTATGTCCGTGGTAAAACATATATCAAAGTAATCTTATTATGAAGAATAAAGTCGCATATCTTTATGTATTATGTATAATTTATCTGTATGTGACTGAACTCCTCATAAACAGCTGGACTGATTTTAATGAAATTTTTGTGTATGTTCAAGTAGATTTCAGAATGGTTTAGATTCACAATTGAACCAGTAAGTGGCGCTGTGATCTGATTCCAGGATTTTCTATTATTTTCAGAGCAGGACAAGTTCTGTTCGACCCGCTAGTGAGGTATAAGTATTATCGCATAGAGAGATGCATCTTTATTAATTGCAATACCTACAATGCTATCATCATTAAATATATTTAATTTATTAACTATACATATAGTATTCACGTGTGAAGATTACCTAATAGGTTACCATTTTCATCGATTTAAAAATACCACGCAAAGTTACATAATTTGAAATACTAAAAATTTACAATTCTATTGGGAATTATTAATTTTCGTCGATGATTGAATTTTTTACAAGGTAATCAATGAGTCGTGCGTTGGGACGGAGCGGGTTAGCTCATCCGGCAAGCATTTTGGTGGTTTTTGTGATCGAAACCGTCCGTGGAAGGCCTCAGTGGACACGATTTTATAAAATAAACTTATGCATCAGCCAAGTTCATTTAGGCTTTGCTTTTCTCTTTAATAACGTATTTAAATAATTTTATAATTTTACTATTCCAGTTTTTCTGATATTATGTATTTTATCGAATAAATCTGTTTTGAATTATTTCCATTTTATATTGTCTTTTATTTGTTTGATTATTTTTACTTTTTTCTGTGGAATTCAGCACCGAGCTAAAGCCTACTTTTATACTTAAAATGATCGTAATGTCCTCTCTGGAGCTAGGGTGACTAGACATTCTGGATATTGTACATACATCTTAATATATATATTTCTTGTGTGCGTGTGTATGTGACTGAACTCCTCCTAAACGACTGGACTGATTTTGATGAAATTTTTTGTGTGTGTTCGTGGAGATCCGAGAATGGTTTAGATTCACAATTGGACCCGGTAGGTGGCGCTGCAGTTGACTTTTAGGATTTTTTTTATTATCAAGGCAGGACAACGTCCGCCCGGTCCGCTAGTAATTATATAATTTAGTATCTCCTATCGAATTATCTGTCTTCTATCAATATCCATTACTATGAGTATAGCAAATGGATTCATTGGAAACGATTATCATTTTTAATATAAAACATTAGTGATATGTAATAATTCTATTTTTATATGCTGCTCAGCAAAGTCTAGGGAACATAGCCAACTGTATGAATTTATTTAAAAATGAACTTTACAAAAGCTAACTACTAAAATTAATGAATGTGGGTTAAATTAGGTTAAAGTATAATTTCGTAAAATATGGGTTATTTTCTTGGTTTTCTTTTTTTGCAAAATACGGTTACTCATTGTAGAGTATACAAACAACAAACAAAAAATATAGTTACAATCTTGGTAACGTAACAATTCCCAAGATTGTGACTTTTCGATTTTTCCTTGTAAAAAAACAAATTTCGATGCTTTTTCGTATATCGTATTTTTACTCTGAACTTTATGTCATGTCGTTATTTAACGCAGGAGGCGATGCTTAAAGCTGTTGCTATATTCAAAGCTCAGTAAAGTCAACCCTAAACTGTCGAAACTGTTAATATATTTATACAACCGATAGTGATTTACCGATTATAAACACGCCAAAGGGCTAGAGAAGCTACCGAACTTTATCGAGGAAGTTTCAAGGTTACTAAGCAGACATAAAGCCGTCTTCTGCAAGGTGCTGCAAGAACATCCTCAGATTATATAGCTCACCAGTTGGTAGAAAGACTCCAGTCATCACACCAAGTGGTTATCGATGACGAAACTGCTAGAAGATGATTATATGAAATTAATCTTTTTACTTATAGTTCCAGCTCTGCGACGGGAAAACAGAGTGTGTAATTTATTGTGGTTATTTGCGATGGCTTGAGAATCAGCAGGTACGTACGTATTATGACTTCTGATGAGTCTCACTTCAGTTTTTATCGAATTTTATGATGAGTGGTTGTTTGGAGAGTTTCTAGTCATTAGAATTAGTTGGATAATTTAAAAAAATCTTGGATTCTGGAGGGGAACTATTGAAGTGTAGATTGAAATTCGTAGGATTAGATAAACAGGTGCCTTTGAATACGAGGCAATTTAAATGTAGAGTAACACTGTTAAAAGGTTATAACATCCTGTTGTTGTCCGTCAGCAGAAGCGACTTGTCCAAAATTCCTTGTTCTTGTATGATGCCTGTGCCTATGCCGAAGTTCAGGGGATGAATGTGTTCAGTAAGTACCATAACATGATTAATTTCGATTACCCAGCTCAGACCACCGCGCCAATCTCAATCTAATCTACAGAAAATTTTTCTTTTCTTCCTTTTGACACTATTTTAATTTTAGTTATGGTTGTATAAGATCTAAGACAAAGAAACATTGAATTTAAAATACACATTTTTCCTCTAAAGTTTTTGACCAGTTTAGTTGTATGTATAATATGCCCATCCGCCACACATGTTTAAATATTCAATTATTTTTGCTTCAAATATAATTTAAATATTCATTACAAGTCCAAATATGTAATTGAATTTATCTTTACTATAATAATTTAGTTACGTTTAATAAAGCTACTAATATATTTAACGCACGTCTGAAACTCAATTAAAAATCCCTATTAGAATATCCGTTAGAATGTTTTCTGAAAGATGGATATTAAACGAAACATACACTTAAGTATTACAATCGGTTATACAATTAACTAATAATTACACAATGTTGTAGAGGCATGTACAATGTGCAGTCTGCAACTGAGAAACGACTTTAGAATTAAGAAGTTTGGTTGCATTTTCGAACTTACATCCTTCGACTCATTAATGAGCTTCGTTATAAAATAAGCTGAGAGTGCTTAACTGCGATCCAGAGGAATTGCTATCCGTGGTCGGCGCCATTAATATTTATTTATAGCTAAAACTGAAAGAATTGCAAAGCACGAATATTTTGCGTGATAAATATAAGCAGACAATGCGTCATAGTCGTGCATCATTATCATAGAAGAACAACCTTCCATTATATATAGTATGACAAGGGTTCTCAGGTTTTACAAAAATGTTTTTTACATGATGTAACGAATTACTTTAAGCTGTGACTACCTGTTTCGTGTCGAGCTTTCGTATGTAATGTAATTAGTTAACTACATTCCAGGTTTTTTTTTCTCGAACTGGCTACGCTATTGACCCGGTAAGGTCTTAACAGCTTTACCGGACTACTAAGGCGAGCGCTTAAGGCACTCAGCCGATTTTGTTTGAGCTCACTAGCTCAATGCCTGATGCATGCAATTCGCGACCTATCTGAGCTAACCTGAGCTAAGCTACATATTCATACATATATGAGTTATTGAAGCATATATGTGTACCAAGCATACATATCTCAATAACTCTTATGTGTATTTTGTATCGAAAAATTTCTAAACTATTTCAGTTCGATAAGGGAAAAAAAGTAAAACCCTTCAACTTTCATGTGTACGCGTGTATGCGAGCACGTCTGTGGAGGTGATATGTGTAATGTTGTTGCAGTGATGTAAAGTTTGTGTCACTGTATCGCGCGTGCAGCGCACCCAAGGGCTCTACGCCGAGGGATTGGACCTAGGGCTTGAGCCGTTGCCGAGGGGGGCCTACCCTGGTGTGCGGGAGCGAAATTTACCCCCAGACCACGGCGGCCTGATCTGTGGTTACGCGGGCGTGATATTCCTGGTAAAAAACAAGTTACTTTTATACAGTATTGTATGTTTTTTAGATCGATTCCTCTATAGTTTTTTTATGTTCCTCAAAAAACTATCTTTATCTTAAACCTACCTACACACTATACTCTAATAACATCTATGCAAAATTTCATGATGATCAGTTGAATGAATAAGGTGTGAAAATGTAACAAACAAACAAACCCATTTATAATATTAGGATTTGTAATTAAAACACACTGAGGTCAAGTTATAATATGTTATTGCTTATCTTCATGAACTTATTATTATATTATCTTTATATATAAATTTCTTCTGTACGTGTGTATGTCACTGAACTCCTCCTAAACGGCTGGACTGATTTTCATGAAATTCTGTGTGCATGTTCCAGTGGTTCCGAGAATGGTTTACTTTGGATTCACAATTAGACCCGCTAGGTGGCGCTGCGGTTGACCACCACGTCCACCGGGCCTGCTAGTTATATATATTACTAGCTGTACCCGCAGCTCCGCACGCGTTTTTTAAATTGTATTAAAGAAATATAAAATTCTGAGACTATGTACAATTACAGAAATGCTCTTTAAAAACAATTGTAAGTACGACACGCACGCCACTTACAGTAACATGTAACGTATACATTAGATATATAAATACTAACAGTCTGTCAAATGAGGTTTATCAACAGCAACATATTTGGAACCTTAAGCCACCATATAATTACCTCAGTGCTCACTTACACTGTATAAGGAACTAATAAAACAATGACTTAAAGATTATTATAATGATATAATGCGCCATATTGTCAATAAGTAATACGTTTATGGTTTAACATCTTATTAGAAAGACCCCTTCTATCTTCAAAATTACTATTAATAATTATAATTTTGAATTGTAAACAATGAATGTCTTGAAATATTGCATAAATATAAATCAAGTTATAAAACTTTATATCTGTGTAAGTAGTTTTTAATATTCGACAATTCAAATAGTGCTTATTGAACTCGATACAATATTCTTATATGTTACTATGGTTACTTAGTTATGTAGACGAAAGCGCGGTAAATAAAATAAAAATGGCTGCCAAAATGACCAACAAGACAAATAATTCAACTTACATACATAGATATAGATATATGAATTTCAATTATATTTATTATTGGAGTCTAATACAACGCATATCTTAAGCACATGTTTATAGTGAACGTCATATTTTTGCTAAATTTCATGCGAATGAAGTCGCGGGTAACAGCTAGTCTAAAATAACTTAAATTACTTGCTATAAGGTCAGCTCTCTGCCAGTGAAAATCCCGTGAAAATATGTCAAACCGTTTTGGAGATAGCACTGCGGGCAAAGCCACGGTTAACAGCTAGTCTGAATTAAAATATACTAAATTACTTTTTATAATGTCCGCTATCTGTCAGTGAAAGTCCCATAAAAATCGGTCTAACCGTTTCGCAGATAGCACTGCGGGCGAAGCCACGGTCAACAGCTAGTATAAATTAGAGTAGCCTAAGTAACCCGCTGTAATTTTAGCTGCCTCCCAGTGAAATTCCTGTCAAAATCGCTCCAGCCGTTTCGGAGATTACCCGGAACAAACAGACAGACAGACAGACCGACAAAAATTTTAAAAATTGCATTTTTGTTATCAGAAGCGTGTATGCTTTCATACCCAATCAGTCAACGATTTTTTATTTTGATATTACATACAAATACTTCATTTTTATTATATGTATGTATATAAGATTACTAATATTATGAATACAAAAGTGAGATTGTTTGTTACGCTTCACGTCGTAACTACTGAACCGATTACCATTAAATTATGCATAAATGTTTTCAGCAGCGTAGAAAAGGACATAGGGTACCTTTTATCCTGAAAAATATTATATCTAAGGGATAGATTAAATCTAAATTAACGCGAGCAAAACCGCGTGCAAAATCTAGTTTAAAATTAAAGTGAACGCTAACGTTATCTATTAGCTATCTCTTTTTAAATATGTTTACATTATATACCGTTTAGGAATCAGATTTAAGCTAACTGCAATTCTTGTAACGTTGGTACTGTAACAGTTTACTGGCCTCACCAATGTTCGACTTGGCCATTAATTCGTATAAACTTGCTGGTTACATTATGAAGCGTCGTTAAAACTATACACCACAATAGGCACAAAACTATGACATGACCGTTTTGATGGCCAAGCGTTTAAAACATACCTACATATTATATAATAAGATTAATAATCGCTAAAATAGATTTTGATAATTAGCAATAACTGTAACTTTTTGCTTAAAAATAATAATACTTAATTGTATATTGGTACACGGACATATGAAAACAAGATATACCATCGGCTTCGCTCATGTTATTATTTTATTCTTATTGGACACTAACTGGATATTACTATATGCCGGCTATTTCTCGTTAACCTTTGTGGAAATGATCACTTTGTAATATGTAGGTAGATAAACTGAAGATAGACCTCTAGCCTCTGCCAATTTTGCCCATAAAAGTTAACGGTAACCATACCACAGTTGTGTCCATTCCGTTTTTCTATTATTGTTTGAATATTGGTGTAAATTATCTCCGCATAGTATAAAATGCATTTATATATACACGAATATTAAAAATGGATCTTCGATCAAGTCAAAAATGTTGTTCGAATTTGCATAATGTTACCGTTTGTGTAATTTTGAATTTTATGGACAATCAGAGAATAGGAGATGATCGGATATAAATTAAATAATTCTTTCATAATAGTATATATTTTTAAACGTTTGATTTTACTTTGAAGTCATTGGACGTAAATAAATATTCTTCTCTCAGTTTGTAGTCATAATGGATGATTGTAGTATTTCTTATATCTTTACTACGTAATAACAGTAGTAGATAGTTTCTCCAAAACATTTAGAACAATAACTATAAGAATTACAATACGTTAATGTATATATTCATAAGCTTGTGTTTTGGTTGAAGAATAATTTTACATAAGTTACATTAATGTTAATTAATAAATTTATTTACTCAATAATCTCATCTCGTAATTTAGTTTAAATCTGGGTCATTCGTACTCATAATGCTCTTTATACGTTTCCAAGGTCGTATTATGCACTACTTACTAATTTTTAAGAATGTAACAATTAAAAAAAATATTTTAATAGCTTTATTCAATAAATATAATTAATCTAACGTCGATTTAGTAAGGTTGCCCATGATGACAAATTAGTTAATGTACCGAACGTGAAAACATGCAAATGACATAGAACAGCAATGTTACAGTTGGTTTATATGCTGTTTGTATTCTAAATTGTTAATAATGTTTTCGATACAAATTAAATCAATTTAAAAAACTATATAAAAGTGAAAAACACAGTATTTGCATGTATTCGTACGTAAAAAGTATAGACATTTGTTTTATGTACCATATTTAAGTCATTGTTTGCATAGAAGTGTTGTCGGTTCTGTAATATACAGTAAGAGGAAAATTAATTGTATTCTAAAACTATATTTTATTAAGAACTTGCGAAGAAATTACTAAATTTACCTGTAATTTATTGTTAACATCAAGAATGGATACTAAGAATCATGTATGCATATTTACTGTAATATTCTTGACGCAATTTAAATACCTAGAAGAGCTACATCGGCATTGTTTTGAAATCACTTTTTATAAATAACCTTTACATTACAAATTTAGATCATACATAAAAGAAACAATAACCATGTAGGCCTGTTCTTGGTACCCTTGAACCTAAAAAGTGGCAGCTCTCGGCCGCGTTGCCAATGACCCCGTACGGCCAGCACCCGCACTGCGACGTGGTCCAGCTTGCTTGCTAATTGTTACGTAACAGAGAAAAGTAACGTGCAGTATTTACTTAAATATTTATTATACACATAATATATATTACTAGTGTGCAAGTTTCATATCAACGTAGCTATGTACAAAGTTAACTGGCTTCCAAAATCGCACCACAATCGTTATAGGGATGCACAAACAGGTTCGGGAAACTCGAATGCAACTTCTTGCGAATCCCGAAGGAAAGGTAAAGTCAGTGAACTTGCACGTCGCGTCGCGTCGCTTCGCATGCTACGTCTTATTCTTTACTTCATAGTTCTTGTGATTGTAAAAATGATCCTACGTGAGGCGCACTTTTTATTGTTATAGAAACATAATAGAAAGTAGTTTGTCCAGTTGAGAAACATTCATGTATTATTAGTTATGATAAGATTTTATTTGCTACACGACTTTTTTGGGACGCATTGGTTTGTGACTCACTACGTATTGCTTATTTACACGTATTATTTTAATTTAGAAATGTTTAAACTTCAATATTGTTTATTAAAAGTATTTTTGTTTTCAATTTAGTAACTGCATAATATGCTATTGAATAGTGTATATATGTAATAATGCATGTATTACACAAATTATATTACTAGTGTGTGAAATTGTAGGCGACGTACCTCAAGTAGTTGAACGCCTGCTAACCAGCCTCTTTATTATGTATGGTCTCCAAAACATGTACGCTATATAAATCCAAGTAAAGCCTTTTTATTCGTACCGATCGCGGCTCTATTTATACCCATATAAGCGTTATGTTAAAATATTGAACTTCTGTTTTTATGGTTTTATTTGTTGGACATGAGACAGTTCGAGCGCTGCGGGCCTTTGTGCTAGAATTTTGATTGATATTTTTTGTCAGTTAACTCGGCCACAATAAGATGACAGCGTTAACAAGAGCAGTGCGAAATAGACTCGGTTGTCGTAACTGAAAGTATCAAGGTTAGCGAGGGGGCGCGGGCGGGGGCGAGGGTCGGAGGCGGGGGTGCTGCGGCCGAAACTCGGCTAACAGTAACAGTAAATACACGACGGACGCAAAAACTGAGCACCCGGAGCAACTTCCTCTAGTGCATCACCTTTGTGCTCGGCTCAACCCATTCGATTTAAATGATATGAGGCTTGTGAATGGATACTAAACCAGAATACGTGTTCTATATTACATGAGTGACCGCTAAGGATTTAATTAGCAGACGGCGTAACTAGAACATCATGAGATACTCATGAGTTTTTATCGACGTCTGGTTTTTTCTAAACGCTCGTGTATAAGAGGAGAGAGTTTTTCGAAATTGAAAACGAATGAATTAGCTTCTCTGTGAGTGTAAATTGATATAGATTTCTATTTGGCATTCACAGTTCTCAATAAAAAGTAATTATCATTTTGTTGTCATGAAATTAGATGAATAATTATTGGTACATTCTTTGCTAAGCGTGTGTCATGCACACTAATGCTACAGGGATGGTCTGTTATGGAGGAATTTCATTTCACAAGAACCCACTTTCTAGTCTTGATTTTTGGCCAAGGCTCGGAAACTATGGTATTCTGATAATCGACAAGGCGATGTATCTATGTCGATTGCTTGTAGGCGGCCTTGAGCGCCAACCATTAATTTGTGTGCAGAGCCGGCAGCAGGATACCGTTACGGCGAGCGCCTGAATCTGGTGCCCACTCACCGATATCAGCAGATAGTCTAGTGAACTTACATTGGACATTCGTTAACAATGTCCTCACCGATCTACTTAATATTCCATATTGATAATGCACTATCTCATGTATAATAAAAGAATAAGATAACTGTAAATCTAAATAAGCAATACTGTATTCACATAGAATAGATCATTAGATTTTCAATAATATTTCGTTGACGGCGGCAATAATTTTTATGACGTTTTATTAATCGAACACTGACCACAAAACATTATGGGAAATATAAAAATACCTTTATATTTGGTCACTTGTATTTATGAAACATCCGCGACCAGGTAATGCTTTCCGCTGGTGACGATGTGAATATAGACATGTTCGAATTTCTCGAAGCTTATTTATTGTCATCCACTGAAATAATAACAAACACACTTAAGATTTGTTTCCAGATTTAGTACGCATATTCTTGCTTTACTAACTAGCTTATTAATACTTTCATAACCAGCATATTTGATTTTTCTATAAAAATACATGGTTTTACATATCAGAAACCTATCTTTTTATAAAATAATGCTACGAATAAAATAAATGATTTTCTATAATTTTTCGTTTATCGTTTAAACGTCTTAGGTCTCTAATAATATATTTTCATCTAATTTAATTTAATTTATTTATTTAAAGGATTACTGGGGTAATATTATTAAATATATGATCTACACAATAATAATTATAATATGAAATACCAATAAATATAATATCATAAGGTAAGGTAATATTTTATTAACTTATGACACGTTCTATATAAGTTATTTAAGATTTTAATAGATACATTTATTTCGTGGACTTATATTAAAACATATTGTATTGTCAAACCTATAATATTTCAAATATATACTGAAGAATATCAGATGGATATATATGAATAATTTGGTGTTCGTCCGGAATAAATCGTTGAAATAGTCCAAGCATATCAAAACAATTTATTATTTAATGGTAAGATAATTAAAAGACATTTCTAGTAAGATAATTTCCAATTGATGTGAGCAAATATGTAATGCAAATTGAACTCTGAAGTAGTTTTCTTTGTCTCGGTATGTGTATCGGATAAAGGCCGTACGAGCGTGCGCTCTAAAGTGGGCAAGGTAGTTAGACGCCGTTCCACGACGCCTCGACGCCGCGCTGCGCCTGTGTGATCAGAATTTGTTTATGTTGCCTGGGAATAGTTCAGGCAAATAGTGCTCTCATTTACCGAGGGAAAATCCTTAGCATTTTTAAGCGAAACGCTTTGCAACTACGAATGAAGGTGTGCATTTTAAAACAAATACTCGCTCGTACACGGTACTATTTTGTATAACACCAAACGTTTACCTAAATTAATAAATGATTAGGTACGAGAGAAATTTAATCATGTCTAGATTTAATAAGTATATTGTATCATAAAACTTATTTAAGTCGATTTATATATTTAAAAAATTGGTGTGTGTAACCGTCACCGTCTTTGGTATTATAAAAGATGAAGATTAAGTTAAAAATAAATACATCGTATGAGAATTTAAAAAGACATTTATCGATGATGTAACACTAGTAATGTATACATTTATTATCGTCGATCACTATAAATTTTAAAACAATAATTTAATTACTATCATACTTCAAATATGATATGATTGGTTTATGTTAATTTACTTTATGACAAAGAGTTGCTAATATTCCTCTGTTATTTAAGTTCCGAATTAGCTAATAGATGGCACTACAGATAATAAAACTTTGATTTAATTTGTTACTTACTTACATTAAAACCAGATGGTAGCACGGTCGCACGCCCATTTATACATAATTATTTCTATTGTATGATTTTTATTATTATTCGATTTAATATTTGTTATAATTTTGATGTTTTTTCAATTTTTTTATTGATTTGTTTATAAACTATCTATGGGCAAAATCAAAAATATTTAAAAACCGGATGGTACATTAACGGTACACCATATTGCCGTAACGGACTTCCGTTGCATTTACCGTCCAGTTACCTCCTAGTCGCGCCTAAATAAGTTTTACTTCAATAACTGATACCGACTCGCATTGCAGTGCATTAAATAACATGTTAATTGAAAAAATGGTAAAAGGTTAATCTAATCCGAGAGAGAGCCGAGAACCATCTACGAAATATTGTTCATTGTACGGTCATAGTTTTAAATCGATACGTTCAGGAGTTCTAACGTGACTAAGCCTCAAATGAACTGTATTTCCATTATTTGTTATTGCCAACGGCTTCGCTCGCGTTAATGCAGATTTCATATAGTGCACGGGAATAGTACTTTTCTTCTAAATGAAACCATATGTACCCTATGTCTTTCTCTACCGTCTAATGTCTAATGACACCGTGTATGCAAAGTTTCATGATGATCGTCGGTTGAATGGTTAGGGTGTGAAAGCGTAACAAAGAAACTCATAATCTCATTTATAATATTAACTAGCGGGCCCGGCAGACGTTGTCCCGCCCTGATTATAAAAAAATCCTGGGCAAATTATATACCAAAACGTTCCTCATGAATCACTTTATCCACTGGTGAAAACCGCATAAAGAACCTTTCAGTAGTTTTTGAGTTTATCGCGAACAGACAGACAGACAGACGCGGTAGGGGACTTTGTTTTATACTATGTAATGATATTGGTCAGTAAGTAAGGATAATCTGTAAGATTATCACATATAGTTATTTTCATATTTGATCACAGTTATATTTACATTTTACATCTTTGAGCTTAAGGTAGTTATTTGAATATAAGTAGGTTACATAAAGTAATAATAGAATAATATTTTTTGCGGTTATAGAAATAACGTAGTACATGACGACTATGATTTAGATAATAATTGATTGCCTAAATCATATACGCTGCCGCTTTCAGTTCATTAGACTGTAATGTAAGCGAAATTTGCCACTGTCAAATTAGGCTTGTGGTTTAAAGTCACGAATGGATGGAAGCACACTCATTGAACCCATTATAGTCGAAGGATGATAATGAGGTCGCTGTATTAGAGACGGCCGAGTTGGGATACGACAGAAGTCTGGAGGTGCGTACGATACGTGACCGTGCGCCCGACACTCACGACGTGAGACCATTGTTGGCTTTAATAGATAATTAGTTAAGTTCCGTTACTCAACACGAAGCGATCGCCATCATCGTCAGATTGCTACTAAATGCATTGTGTTTCATGCTATCTAACGAACAATTTGTAAAGCGAAATGGCAAATGTAGAACGCGTTCTTCATATTGTTGGATTTATATTATAAGAGTTACCGGATGTGTTAAGTACATTTCTGTTTAAGAAATACTTTGACATTGCTTATCTGTGTTAGCATAATTATTTAATTAAACAATATAGGTTGATATTTATTTTATTAAATCTATCACATTGGAAAAAAAGGATTCATTACTACACTTATTACGCCCAGGACCTTGTTTATATATATTAGTATTTGTGCTACCGATATATTTTTTTATTGTATTTGAAGCACCAACAAGATTTACACGAGGATAGCCCATAGTATGCATTTTTAAAGTATGTACTCTATATAAATGCAATCTTAATTATAAGTGTTTACGGCGTGTTTTACGCTACAGCAAATAATTTAATGAAATGAAAAAGTTAAAACAAAAAAAAATCACTAACTTTGTATACAAAAACGAAAAGAAAACTTCCTTTTTATTTTAAATCCCTTAAATAAATTTCTTTATATTGTTTTACACTATTTATGAATATATCTAGATCTGAGGTTTTACATTTACAATTATAAAGTGATATCATTCTATTCAGTGGAGAGTAAAGGCCCAAATTTGTTCGATAATAATTCATAGAGAAATTATTGAAGCGTTGTATTAATATTAATTATATTAGTAGTTTTACGTAGGTATTCGACATGATAAAATTATCCGTCCAATATCTGAAAATGTTTATAAGTGAACACATGTGAAATTTCTTTCAAACTTGTATTATATATTTAAACAACACGAACATAGTTTACATCTCGTAGGGTATTCATTGTCTAGAAATAATTTGTATCTATATCTACTGTTATAAATATTGTGATAGATCATTATTTATTTCACTTCAGGTTTTAATCTCAAATTTACGAATAATTTTTGCTTCTTTATCTTAATATATATATTTCTTGTGTGCGTGTGTATGTGACTGAACTCCTCCTAAACGACTGGACCGATTTTGATGAAATTTTTTGTGTGTGTTCGTGGAGATTCGAGAATGGTTTAGATTCACAATTGGACCCGGCAGGTGGCGCTGCGATCGACTTTTAGGATTTTTTTTGTTTTCAAGGCAGGACAACGTCCGCCCGGTCCGCTAGTTTCTTTGTATACTCTTACTGTACTCAAAAAGGTATAACCTACTTTAATAAAAGTATAAAGTAAACAGTACAAACTACATGTATTTCAACAATCGATAGACTATAAACATATAATAATATTTTCTTATGTAAAAAAGAGCTAATAATCGAAAAAACATGTAAGAATATTTCCTTACATATAACTTTATTTTTACTTACCACATTTTATATGTTCTCTTTACCAAGCTAACACTCACATTACCCTCCCTTAAGGGCTGACTAACATTGAATAATTGTATTTTTTTTAAACAGTGTACATCCATATTTACTCTTTCAAAAGTATCAGAAAGAAAATTTCAAATATGAATTTTTTAAATCATAATAAGGTCTAATTTAAAATTTCATATTCTTGGTGTCAGGAAGTCACGACTATTAATATAATAATTTGGTGAGTTCTTAGCAATCTCCGATTTTGTATTTCTTTTTTTTATGTCATAGCAAGCAAACGAACAGGTGGGTCACGTCATGTGAAGTGATCACCACTGTCCATAGACACTAACAACACCAGGGGGGTCGAAAGTGCGTTGCCAGCCTGTGTTTGGGGGAAAGGGAGGCAGGGAGGAGGGAAAGGAGAGGAGAGGGGAGGGCGGCCTCCGGAGCTCTCACTGACCGAACGAAATGCAACAATGCAAGCACTGTTACTTCACGTCGGTTTTCTATGAGAGGGTGGTACTACTCCGGGCGAGCCGACCCATTCATGCTGAAACCAATAATAACTTCAGAGTGGCTCTACCAACTACAAAAACCTTCATGTACACTTGTGTGTAAAGAACTTACAGACTCATTAAAGCTTGGGTTTATTAAAAAAGGATTGTATATATTGGTGAATGAACTCGAAAATATTCGAACTTGTTGTAATTCAAAGTATTAATGATGCAAAAAACGACGGAAAACGGATGTCACCATACATAGTTACAATTTACTATATTTATATGTAAATCTAGTATACTTTATGAATAAGCCGCTAAGAGGTAAAACGGTTATAGTGGAGATCCATTAAAACCAGAAGGCGGAATTACGTGCCGAAGGTATCATGCCGATAAATAGTAATCATCATCCACTTTAGATCAATTCAGTGTTAAGGTAACGAGAACCTTAACTAAGTACTTACAACGTATAATCGTCCTATAATCGGTTTGTGACTATTTTCTGATCTGGTTGTAGCGTCGGTTCACTCCCTACTCGCTACTCGCTGTCGTTCACGCTACCTCTATTTCTACGTATTGACTAAGTAGATTTTTTGGTGTATAATTTTACGTGTAGTAATGATAAGATTTAAAACAAAACTATAGCTTTAGGTATATAAAAATATTATGTAACAATATATGATTATGTACATTATGTACCTTTTGTTTTGTAATTTAAATCTATATATATATAAATGAATCTGCGTAATGTATGTACGCGCATAACTTCAGAACGCCGACAACAAATTGGATAATTTATGGATACATATGGATATATATGGATAATTAAAATTTATGGACACATACATTCATTGAAGTCGATTGATTCCATTATCGATACAAATGAAATATCCAATTATCGATAATTATGTTACGCAATCTGAATCAACCAGAAAAGTGCAACGGAACAAGACTCGCTGTAAAAAAATTATGAAAAATTTAATTGAAGCCACTATAATCGTAGGAAAGTTCAAAGGCGAAGTTGTGCTTATTCCAAGAATACCACTATTGCCAATTGACTTTCCTTTTGGATTCAAACGTGTCCAGTTTCCAGTGCGCCTTGCATTCGCAATGACAATTAATAAATCCCAAAGCCAATCGTTACAAGTGTATGGGCAGTTGTACGTTGCGTGCTCAAGAGTCGGCAAACCATCAGCCCTATATGTTTTTTCTCCAAAAGTAAAAACCATAGAATATTGTACATTACAAGGTATTAAAATAGAATATAAGAATAGTATTCATTTATCATAATTGAGTAAATAAATGTATGAAATTATTAATAAAATTCATTTAATTTATTGACAAAGAAATGTATTCCAATATTTGTCAATAAACAAATTAATATGATGAATATATACAGTCATATTATTTTATTTTAACTTTATTTCGATATATGGTCTTATTAAAAACAGGAGCTATTGTTTATTTATTTTAATTTTGTCATAAAATAAAGTCTTCTAGGAGTTCAGAAAACATGACGGTACGACGTTCGCCGCGTCAGCTAGTATCTGTATATAAATATCATACAATGTCTTCCTTTATAATAATTACACATGTGTGGTGATTTTTAATAACAAAATCGAAACTACTTTATTCAGTTTAGGCCTCGAGGAGTCGTTTATGAACGTCAAAACTACCACTGATTTGGAAAAGAACGTATTGAGAAGAACCGGCAACCAACTCGCTCTGGTTTATCTTTCCATCATACATATTTTTACGAACAGTTAAATTCGTTTTTAGCGGATGCATAGAGAGGGACACCATTTCCTGACATCACCGCCGTACACATTTTGTTCCACCCTATTTTTAGATATTGCCTTTAAACATTAAAACCATCTTGACATACATTTTGCTTGAACTTACGTATCTCTTCAATTATATAATTAAAGCAATATCGAAGTTATCCAAACAAGAATGTCGAAAATGGAACTTCATTTCAATAACTATTGGATTTTAAGGGATTTTTATGACTATGCGATATACCGAACAACAAGTTGATCGACACAAATTCGCATTTTAGCATAAGAAGGAAAACATAATGGAACGATATCAGGAAAATAATAATATATTTTAATGTCCCAAGTGAATGTGTACATAATTTACAGTAATATTGGTACCTGCACTGGTTTCAAACCGTATCGCAGATATCAAAATTTCTTATAATGAGAACTAAAACAAACAGTGTCTTAAACTATCTAATAAATAAAAATTGAAGTTAACTTAACTGAATATGTGAAACTATTCTGTAACACGGTATTCCGAGTGAGACAAGAGTGAATTACGATAATAATGAGTGAATTGGTTTTTTAATAATGTATCTTAGAAAATGTGTGTTTTAAACTATATTATAATTAATATAATAAAATTATAATTATAATTTTAATTGTGGTTTTAATATTTTTTGTATTTGTGTAACTTATGAATGTCAGTTAATTAAGTAGTGTAACATTTGAAAGTGAGTTTTTTAATAGTATGTCTATTGTATTGATTAATCCCAAGTATTTTTTTGCTTTATTATAGACCTAAATAAAACGATGCTAATATATTTTCTTTTACTCGCATGCTAGCCATCCTACCTGCTACAATTTAATTAAAAATTTGTTGCTCAAGCACATATATGCGTATTCCGGCAGCAGTGGTTGAAAGCCAAGTCCTAATCTGAACTTAGCGTGTTATCTGCGGCATTAGTTGAGGTTATGACCTAAAGCGAAATCCTTACAGCACAAAAAATGTATTATTCCGACTTATAAATATCATAAAAAGTGATAATGGATTGAATTTTATTAGCAGTAAAGTCAGGAATTTATTCATACTTTAGGTATATACAAGCCATCATATTTTATTTATTGCAATAAATAAAAGTAGCATTGCGATAATGAAAATATAAGATCTTATCGACGTAATATAAATTTTATTAGCATACTTTTTGGTCGTTATACATCATAAGAAGTTATTTACGTACATGATATTGACGGATGGCAGGAATAACTAGTAATACTGATTAAGATTGAAGGGGGAGGTGGGGTTAAGCAGGTACTAAGTTTTTGACTCACAAAACCACATTTTTAAAGTAAGTGATTTATTACAGTATATATATTACTAGCTTTTGTCCTCAGCTTCGCTTGCGTTAATGTATATCTGAACTTTTTCTCAGCATCAGATTTTTTTAATATATGTGTATCCTATGGCCTTTTCTGCAAGCCTGACAACATGTATGTAAAATTTTATAATGATCGGATCAGTAATTATGCGTGAAAGTTTAACAAAGCAAGAAATAAACTCTCGTTCTTTATAATTAGTTAGGATTAGGATGTAGGAAGAATTTTCTAGATACATCTTAATATATATATTTCTTGTGTGCGTGTGTATGTGACTGAACTCCTCCTAAACGACTGGACCGATTTTGATGAAATTTTTTGTGTGTGTTCGTGGAGATTCGAGAATGGTTTAGATTCACAATTGGACCCGGCAGGTGGCGCTGCGATCAACTTTTAGGATTTTTTTTTGTTTTCAAGGCAGGACAACGTCCGCCCGGTCCGCTAGTATGAATCTAAATTGATTGAATATGAACGTCATCGTGTTTTGATGTACGTTGAACAGCAATGATATTATAATTAAAAAGCTTTTTACTTATAATATCAGTGTTGAACAGAATATAATTTTTTTTTCAAACTTTTTTTCGAATTAATTGGCCACCGTTGACCTGACGGGCCTTCACAACTTCCCCGGCCTTTTTAGGCGAGCGCTTAAGGTAACACCTCAAAGGTATTAAAGTGATATATACGAGTGGAAATACTCTCCGTTACTCTTTCTCACATTTCTGTAGGTTCATACGACGTGAACGGTTTTAAAATCGATAGGACTCTAGTTCATAAAATAATAAAATTCATAACACTAGTGTTTCTGGAGAGTTTTTCAAAATGCAGGAATAATATTTTTATTTAACAAAAATAATTTTGGTTAATTTTACTATAATGTACTTTGATGAATTTTTCTCAACCTCTCGATGTCTACTTATAAAAATAAGATTGAAAATATGCGGTTGAAATATAAATTCTGTAGTAATAGTATTAAATATTAATGTATAAGTTTTTTAGCCTAATTTAATTTAGAAGTATTAAATTAAAATAATATGTGGCTATTAATTGTGAAATACTTTGCGCTAAAGTAATACATCATTTTTTTTAAATGCGCATTACTGTAATATGAAGAAAGGCAACTAGTTTTGATGTTTAAATATAAAATATCTTAACCGGATGTGGTTACACAATTTGTGATTTTATTACAGGCAGTGGTCGAGTGGGATACTCTATTAAGTTAATATTAAGTCAAAGCTATAAAAGTTGTTAAATCTGCTAAACTATTGCTGCTATTATCATCAGGCAAAAAAAAAATTAGTTCCTTATATATGACATTGGCGTTTTGTCGAATTGGCCACTTTGATCTCAAATATCTGGCGTTTGGTGAGGAATTCAAAATTCAAAGTTATTTCAAATTTAGGCTTGTGTATTTATGTTTCGAATTTAGTTATTCATTTGTTTTCGCACCGTTTGATTATTCTTTGACCTAAATTATCGTGTTATTTACGATTTCTTTTTATATCGTAGGAAGATAAAGAACACACGGGTCACCTGATGTTAAGTGATCACTGCCGTCCATAAACACTGGTAACACCAGGAGAGTTGCAATATACCAGCCTGTGTTTGGGGGGAGGGGAGAAGGGAGACGGGGGAATGTAATTAGAGGGCGCTCCGGCGCTCCCACTGACCGAACGAAACGCAACAATGGAAGTACTATTACTTCACGTCGGTTTTATGTGAGATGGTGGCACTACCCCGAGCGAACCGACCCATTCATGTTGAAACCAGTAATAGCTTCAGTTCTACCACCTAAACTACTACTATATGAGTCTCATAGTGGGATCAGAGCTGCAGAAATAGTGATGTGTATCCCCATACAGCTACTGTAAAATAAAGCACGGTACGTTTTTAATTCCAACGTTTTAGTTCTTGAAATGTTGAGCTACGGAATAAACTCCGTGGACGGCCAGATATTTGACAATGAAGAATTAAAAGTGATGCTGGGAGTGGATCTATCGTAAACCACGTCAGAGTTAGCGGCGGGCTTCGGTGTGAGTGATAAAACAATTTTAATGCACTTGTAACAAATTGGAAAAGTAAAAAAGCTCGAGAAATGGTGAGTAACTGTGAAGTGAAGTGACCCATTAAGTGACTGAAGCACACCAACAAACACGCATTGATT
Organism: Antheraea yamamai; assembly: GCA_036509395.1. NCBI lineage: Eukaryota > Metazoa > Arthropoda > Insecta > Lepidoptera > Saturniidae > Antheraea > Antheraea yamamai. Next base: position 11,216,182 of record AP028433.1, read on the forward strand.
ACTGCGTTACATTCCTCAAACGTCGCAATAACGAAGGAATTTTGAATAGTATCGTTATTTAAGACGAAAATTGGATCCTTTACGACAATTGGAAATTCTCATTACAGTGGTTGAACCCAGGAGAACAGCCCAAATTCTGCCCTAAGCGAAAGTTGACACAGAAAAAGTTACAGATGAGTCTTCGGTTACCAGTGCCGGTGTCATAGACTACAACCTCCTAAGATCTGGTCAGACGATTACGGCACATTTGTATTGTCAACAATTGTAACGCATGATGGAAAAGTTAACCGTTTAAAATTCGAGAATAATCAATTTCTGTAGCAAACTGATGCTTCAGGATAACGATAGACCCTATACTTCACACCAGACGGGTTCTACGTTAGAGGAACTGCGGTGAGAATGTCTCCAACACCCGCCATACTCACTGGACATTGCTCCAACAGACAAGCAATTTTTTCGGAGTATGGACAATTTTTTACAAGGAAAAAAACCAATATCGATTAGGCGGTTCAAACCGCCTTCAAAAATTTTATTGACTCTCGCTCCCACAATATTTTCAGCAATGGAATCAATGAACTACAGTGCATAAATAATAATGAAACATATTTCCATTGATGATATATAATTTCATCTTTTTTTCTTTTGACTTCTTTTGAATGATAATCTCAAATTTAAGGACCTAATAATTAATTAAACCTATGAGAATCAGTTTGAACATAGTTACTGATTACTGAAATAGCTTTAATAATTGGTTAAGAAGTTCCACAATTTATTACCTCCTACGAACATATGCACATACTAATACATTACCTCGTTATAGTAGTACTAGCCACCGCTTGCGAATTTGCCCGCCTTAAATCCTAACTAATATTATTAATGTGAAGATTAGTTTGATTATTACACTTTTACGCCTCAACTACTTAACCGATGATGATGAAAATTTGTACACGTTGTCAGGAGTACATAAAACGACATAGGGTACCTTTCATCCAGATAAATAGTATTGTTCCCAAGGGAAAGGTCAGACCTTTGTTAAAACGTATGAGATAGCAAAAGCTAGTAACAATGAAAAACTTAATAAAATGCAGTTTGGTGCCATCTATTCGCGATTTATAGTAAAATTGATAGCATAAAATCCTTCTACAATTAAAAACACATAAATTAAAGAAGTGTTGGAGCTTGTTGATCACTAATATATCAAAATCAACCAACACGCGGGAAATTAAAATGAAGTGGGATTAAATTTATTTACATACAACAAGTGGATGTTGGTATGTATATCTGAGCTGAATGAGCTCCAAAATCGTTTGACCGAACATTATGACAGTTCCCACACTTAATTGCATTCTTAGGGCGAAGGATTTGATGATATTCATTTTACTAAAACTCGCCAGCCACTAAGATGCGACAAGTGTTTTTATGACTATTAAATATAAAAAAAAATGATTTCACCAGTGAAATGCCAATTCGATATCTGCAGGGATATCAACAGAGAGGTGGGCCTCCGGCGCTCTAATTGTTCGAACGAAACACAAGCAAGCACTGTTACTTTACGTCGGTGTTCCTGTGGGTCGGGTGGTACTACCCGGGCGAGCCGACTCATTCATGCTGAAACCAGTAATAGCTCTCTACTACCTACCAATAGCCTATGGCCGTGCAGTGGGTCTCTTACAAGCTGATGTTATGATGATTTGATTTTATATTGTATTTTCACATCAACAAAGTAGCGGACAGTTGTTAGTATTTTATTTATAGTAGTCACAATAATAAATGTGGATTTGCGATATTTTAACACTATTTCAAAATGAGTTTTTATTTATTACGACGTATATAGGTCATATCATATATTATTTCAGCTTAATTGTATGTAAAATTATTTTGTAATAAATTTCTACAACTGCTATAAATAATCCGGGTTCTTCTAATTAGTTTAAAATATTATTACACATAAAATATAAATAAGAAATTTCTAAGTAGTAGTGGTTACTAATAACTTGTTCTGAAGTCAGGGTCAGTAAACAAAATCATCGGGTCATGGTGATGAGTCATTATACAAGGAAGATCTGGAAGCAATGCCGTCATCTTTGCTAGCAGAAGTCGTTGCCGAAGATCCGTACCTACTCACGATTTTCCGTTTATCACAACTAAACAGGCTATTAATTTGAGAGTGAATTTTCATCACTGTTATTTTTATCATAAACGATGCGCTGATGTTTTAAAGTTTTTTATTAACGTAAACAGATTTAAAAATACCGTCTTTGGAGGAAAATTACATACCCCAAATATTAATGATATCAAAATTTAGTAGAACGAAACGTTTCATTTTGATAAATAAGTAGGCTTTGAAAGGATTTTTATAAACTATTCGATTAAATCGAGTATAGAAACTATGAAATGTAAAAAAAAAACCTTTGTATTTTTATGAAATGGATTAAAAAAACTCAATCATAAAGACCAATTAAATGAAAAATACATTAAAGCAGTGTATTATTGATAAGTACAGATAAGAAGTTGCCGTTATTGTCATTGCACCATCTTATTTCTTTCTTAGGAGTGCCCTTTATATTTAAGGATCAGAGATTTCAAAACAGCGCATTTATAATAACGAATCCTTAATTTCAAACGTTTTGTTAGCGAAATAAAGTTTCGTTCATTTCTTGTTATAATCTAACAATCTTTGAATTCTTAACAGTGAGGTAACATCTTGAGCAGTTCATAAATAAGTGAACTATTTACTTCAGTTAAAGTTTAGCTTAATCACAGTGCAATAATATATTAGGAACTAGTAAATGTATGTTACATTTTATGTTGTTAGAGAAATCGAATGTTATCCAATTATAATTAGCCCCTTCGATCAATAATATAATAATAAGGATATTGTTAAAATTAGTCAATGTATAACAACGATAAGTGTAGAATAAGTTTAAAAAAAATCTTGTTATCTGTGAGTGATTTCGTCGTGCGCTGCGTAGATCCTTAGAGTTACAAGAAGATAATATATGATGTCATACTAATCCTTACTAATTTTATAAATATGAATATAAGTTTGTTTGTTTGTTAGGTTTCCACATCTTAATTTCTCAATCGATTATTTGAAAATTTATATACACGTTGTACGAGTACAAAAAAAAGTGTGTGTGTGCTTATGTACACGCGTTAGAAGTTACACTTCTTTGGCGTAACAAGATAAAAATCTTTTCAAAAATTTTATCTTTCGTCTTATTCTACGTTTGTAGAAAAAACGACACTAATAATAGAAAAAAGGTATTTAATACATTGAAAGTTTTAATACAAAGAAACAAAATGTTGACTATAGCTAACTTCAGGGTGTCGGTTTTTCGTGACGGTGTGCGCGCGCATCGTAAAAATTTACTCTCATCATTTTTCCCTAACGCGCCAAAAGAAGTATAACTTCAAAATAAAATAGAGGATCTTACAAACAAAAAAATAAATATGTCCGTCGGATAGGTCATATCTATAAAAATAAATAAGTATTAATTACGTATCCCGGTTTGAATAATGGATTTATAAATGACTTGGTCCGTAACATATATATGTAAAACAATGTTAGTATAGTTTGAACTACTTCTATTCTTGTAATTGAATAAATTAGTCGGCAAGTAATAACTAATATCATTTGTAAATTAGTCTTCAATACATGTTACACAGATTTTTTGTCATTATATAACATGAGGTAAGTGTTACATCATTTGCATATTTTAGATTGTTATGTTGATCTTTGTCTTTTAATTTAAAGCAACTTGTTAGGATTTTTTTCTAGTGACTCACGTTCTGATACGTTATAATTATTTTGTTAGTCTTTAATATCGAAAATGAAAATATGTGCATTATTTAATACTTTCAGTAATCTGTATGAGGTATTATAGTTAGCTTGTTTTGAATACAATACCTCTAAGTATGAAGTCGTCATGATCTATTTTTGTATATCAGGTCTCTGAGCGAATATTCCCATTATACCTCCTCGCGTGACACAAATTCTTAACGTATCCAAGAAATGTTTTTACTATATGCTAGCTGACCCGTGCCCACTTCGTTGGGCGGTAAACATTTATAAAAAACTACTTTTTTTTACTTAAATATAAAATTTAGACATATCCTGTCGCTGACTTTTTTGTAGGCATTATCAAGTTCTACAACTTTTCTCTGGAACTCAATCATATATCTCTCATCGTTAAGGCAGCGTTCGTAAGAAACGTTTTAGTTCGACCGTTGTTTCTCCGACTTACTTTGCAAATCCGACTTCCACAAAAAAGTATTTTCATTTTTCGGGTTAATATAGTCCTCCTCATCGATTTCGGTGACGGGACTTCAAAACGTTTCATTTCTTTCGAGCGTGGGCCCTAATGTGATTTGCGAAACCAAACTTGCTCTTGAAAAGTCGATCACATACAGAGCAGTAGAGCTGGCCATTTTGATTGTATGTATACGTGTAAGAAGGTTTCGGTCTATCTTTTAATACTTGGCGTTTTTCGTCAATTATTTGCAAACGGTTATGCTCAAACCTTGCAACACTTTTAAAGATGGTAGAGCGCCAAGACGACCGTTGTAAAGCGAGATCCTCCCAACACCTATGATCAACACTGCAAACGTTCAAATGCCTTTTAAACACATCCTTATAACGCAGATACTGACCACCGTGCTTCCGTTTACCCTTTGCCATCTAGGAGTAAAATACTGCTTTTGGCAAGCGACGGTCATCCATGCGAAGTATGTGTCCACACCACCTCAGGTGATACTGTATAAGTAGTGCTTCGATACCAAGAACTCCGGAACGACGCAGGATTTTGGTGTTAGATATATGGTCCTGCCATTTTATTTTCATGATAGATCTAAGACATCTTAGATGGAATATGTCGAGCTTTTTAATATCTGCTCTGTAAGTACACCAAGTCTCTGCTCCGTACAAAAGGACAGGTACAATTAGTGCTTTGTATACACTGACCTTTGTCTCTAGTTTTAAGTCATGGGACTTCCAGACGCGAGCGTTAAGTCGTCCGAAGCTTGCAGCGGCTTGTGCAATGCGAGATGGTATCTCCGTGGCGAGAGTGTTGTCGTTTCTGACACTACTACCCAAATACCTAAACTGCGGCACTTCTTTTAGTAATTTTCCATCTAGATATAGCCCCTCTTCAACCGCTTGGTAGCCTCTTGGTGGTTGTTTAAGTATTTGGGTCTTGGAGATATTGACAACAAGGCCAAATCGTTGACATGATTGATGAAGTGCACTGATATAGCTTTGTAAATGGATCATTTTGTCAGACAAGAGGCATACATCATCCGCATACAATATTTCTAATATAGACATTGTATGTACTTTGGATTTCGACCTAAATCTCGAAGTATCAAAAACGCCCTTTTCGGTTCTAACATTTAGTTGGATTTGGTCATTACAATATTGCAATATCGGGTTAATATATAGCCTATGACACTCACAAATACCGTAGCTTTCTATTGGTAAAATAATTTTATAAATCGGTTTAGTAGATCCAGATATTACCCCCTACAACGTCACAAACGCACAAACTTTACTTCTTTATAATATTAGTATAGATACCTTAGTAATAATAGCGAAGAGGTCTTCATTTGATAGTTTATCAGTAATATTAGTTAATACCAAAACATTTCCTGTAGCTAAAGTGCGCAATTAGTATTTTTTGTTACTTGTATCAAGTTTTCTCGCTAGCGTCTCACGGAGAGGTTTAAACGTGATAATTTAAGAAATAGGTTGTAAAATACTCGTTCTCTCTACGTAGAGCAATAACGAAGTTATATTTCAACACTTCATTTTGTTTGTATTTAGATATTACGATTTACTGTGTTCTCATAAATTTTACATTCGGAATTTATCTCAATTTCACAATTGTATACACCGATTTATCCTGAAAAAAAATGAAATAGTTTTAACTTTAGTTTATAAATAACTAACTTTTGCTCGTGGAGTTTTTGGCGGGATTTTATATATTTTTTATGGCGGGATATTGAGTAAAATTGGTGGTGTTTTATGTAATATAGTTTGTTTATTGTGCATAAGTGAAGTGAATGACAAATAATACCACGGACCATGAATTCTGAGATGCCACAAAATCTCCATGGAAAGTTCTAACAAGATGGCCTCCATCTTGTTAATTCATTGTAATTATATCAAGAAACTTGTAATATCGATACTCACTTGACAATGGCAATAATAGTCTACTAGAAGACTGGTTGCCAAAAATAAAATAGAAGAAGAACTTGTAATACTATCAACTACTCGACAATGGCAGTAATAATCTAAAAGATTGGTTGCCAAAAATAAAGTTAAAAAGAAAAACTTTTGCTCGTATTAATGTAACCTATCCCTCGACCTTTTCTGTACCCCTGATGTGTGTGCAAAATTCTATGACGATCCCTTTAGTAGTTAAAACTTGAAAATCTAACAGACAAACTCATACCACACGTGGAAATTCATAATATTAGTAAGGAAGAAATGATGAAGCGACTAATCGTTCCCACAACAAAGGTTCTATTAGAATACCCTTATATCAGGGAGTCGTTGTGCTCGAATGGTTTGACCCGTGAAATATCAATCCACAGGTTCAACTCCGACATGTACCAACGAATTTTTGTGAATTAGCGTATATTTACTCATTTAAATTGGCAACACTATTGGCTGAAGGTAAAAAAAAAACATCGTGAGGAAACCTGTACTTTTTTTTTTTTATACATAGGGAGATCCCTAATGGATACCCATCCCCTCGGGCAGGTGAGGATGGGTTATGTTCGATTTGCACGGACTAAAACCCCATGGTGCCTTCATATACCTTTTTGGGTGGGGGAGCAGGGACTGCCGGCTGGCACTGCGTCTGCTCTCCCGATAGGTGTAAGCCCTTCAAGAGGCCCTGACTGCGGTCTGAGGGATCAAAGATGGTAGACCCCGCAAAGGGGGAATGAGTAGAGGAAACCTGTACCTAAGAAATGTTCTTGTAGCACCACAGTATGTGGGAAAATACAGAACTGTGGATTTCTCAGAGTTTGAAATCGCCAAGCCGATATATGTTGTTGGAGCAGGCTGATTTTTGTTGTTAATATGTATGTGAATAATGTAAATAATGCTTATAATTTTAAAAATATTTCATATCATTTTTAAAATATTTTATAACTGACATTTAGGTATATCTACGTTAGATCACCTACGCCTTTGTATTTCTTTAGGCCAGAACGTATATTTTTAATATACCTTATATAAGTATTCAAGTACCTTACATTCACGTAGGATACGATTCACGTTGTGAATATGTATGCAATGTGTAGGAGTACAAATATGCCTAAGACTACGAATTATGCTTAAGAAGTCCTGAGCTATGTTCAAGATAATCTTGGGATTAGTATGCCACTTAAAATAGTCAAACACCACAAGTGTGTTAGCTATAGAGTGTTAAGACAAACTTGGATAAACTGTTGAACTATGTTTAGAAAGTGTAAAAGCTGCTATTGCTTATTTTTAAATGCCCATTATTACTTCATATGATATTTATGCCCTTACTAGCAAGTATCTGCGCCACTTGTTTCGCCTTCTATTACAATATAAAACTTAATAATAATAAAATACAACCTAGCGCCATCCATTGACCAGTTATAGTAATAAATAGCATTAAAACTATTAGTGGCAATTTTAATACGATATAAACTTGGAATGACACAACATTTCCCGTATACAAAATCTCTTTTTGATGTGAAAATTTCTTAGGGCGTATTGAACAGTGAGCGAAAGTGACCCGTCACGCTCGGGTCGGTGCCGCTACATCGTGTTTACTCGGCTTCAGTCGTTAGGAACTGTGTTTTTTCACTATTGTGTAGCACGCTTCTTCTGTTTTAATTTTATTTACGATTATTTTAAGTACTATTTTTTTATAAATTGTACGGAAAATTAATTTGGGTAAAAATATATCATACTAGAGGACACGGCAGACGTTGTCTCGCCCTGATTATAAAAAAAAATCCTTGACAAATTATATACCAAAACCTTCGTCATGAATCACTTTATCCACTGGCGAAAACCGCATGAAAAGCCGTTCAGTAGTTTTTGAGTTTATCGCGAACAGACAGACAGACGCGGTAGGGGACTTTGTTTTATGCTATGTAATGATAATTGGGTGAACGAGACAAGACAGACAGTGGGGAAATATTCAAAAATATTGACAGGCTTGACATACTGTTGTTCTGTTGCCATTTTATTTCACCACATGATCATACTGTAAAGCAAAGATTCTCATTTTCTTTGTTAGTACAACCGTGTGAAGTCGGGGCCGGCAGTTTACTATAAAAAACAAAATGAGACAATTATGTTAAAAGTGTTAAGCCAAAAGTGTTAAGTGTGTGTTCTAAAGTTTCATTAAATATATATAAAACTAATATATAATATGAAAGTCAATACTTAATCATACTGTATGTTCCTTACTAGTTGACCTCCAGAACAACCTCGAGAAACTATGATTTCGTGGTGGTTCTGTTTTAAAATATCCAAGAAGTTTATTTCTCTTCAACCCTACACTTAAGAGGTTAGTCCTATTACCAGACATTTACGATGCCTCGACTAATGTTAGTCAGAGGGCTGATTTTTTTATAAGAAGAATATTTAAATTTCTCATTACCAAGTAAAGACCCGTCTCGGAGTGTGAATAGATTAATCTTTCTAATAATGGTGACACTTGGGATTTTATGCTATGATATAATTTGATAACCTTTAGATTTCTTTGGTATGTGCAGTTTTCTGTTAATTTAATACATGGCGCCATTATTAAATACGATTAAACTGGCTTTTCTGAGTCTAGGTACATGCTTATTATTTGTGCAAATAGATTAATATGTTTATTACGTATATATTTAATTAAACGTGTATTTAAATTGTTGGGATAATATTAAGTTTTTATTAAAACGAATAAACAGAATTAAATCCGTATACGAGCAAGAGTGTTAAATAAGCTTTAAGAAGAATAATAATAATAATAATAATAGTAAACTGTAATAATGAATAGTGAAACTAAAATTACTTTTTTTTTTAAATTACACAACTTAAATTGTACTCCACATATGCGACCTAGACATTGATTCAGAAAATATATTATCATCCTATATTATTGTAACCATTATAAGCTCATTAGAGTAGCGGGCAACGGCATTCGAGCTGGGTGCCAAATTACCAGCATTATCAATTTATACTCGCCGGTACACAAATAAAAAAGTCGAATGTAGATGGCCGGTTCCCGTTAACAACTTCGTATTGTGCAATGCGGGAGAAAAATCGTAACGTGTGTTTTGGATACGCTTTTTGTGGTCAGTTTGATACCGCTACGATTGTATATGTACACACATAAATGCTTTCACTGAGCTCGGTTCGTCCAACATCAATCATCGGATAGATCTGGCTCGCATGGCGCATGCGAGCGCCCGCGACTTCACCGCGCAACAGACGCCATGGCTATTTCCCAATTCTCGCTTTAGTTGTTACTGAACTTTGATCAAACATTATGAACTTAAAAAACGTGTGGTTACTTTTTTTTTCTCGTATCTTTTTTACAAGTATCTAAGGTTTATAATATAACGCGTTGTTTATTTTATATAATGCTTTCAGGTAATAATTAGTAAAATATTTATCTTAATCGTTTATTAATTTACAAAATCGTGCATATCTAATAGGGACGTAATGTAATACTTATGATTGTATCAATGATTTCCAATGGTGAAGGTTATTTCCTTATTCTTCGCGCTTTGAGTTTGTTTAGTGATTACACTCGTCACGTACCTACTTATCCTCGGATTAGAATTTATACCGTTTTCAAGTTAACCTATCAAGTATCAGCTATTAATAACACGCAACCAATGGCCTTCTCGGAAACTTTATGATGTAAAGTTATTTTCGATACTTTAAAAATAAACAATAGACATAGTTGACTGTCGGTCTGATGTATCCAGGTTTCGACCTATACGTGTACGAATGAACTGGTTGAGATTTATGTATATCTACCTGCATGGCTCGGTTTTATTACTAACAAAGAAAATGAGATCAAATCTTCCCTAAAGAAGAGCCATGAAATAAAATAAAAATGTAACTAAACAATCGAACGTCAATCTATCAATACTTTTGAAGATCTCCCCACTGAGTTCTGTCTCGCTTACTCATTCGCTTTTTTATGGACATTTTTTACCCAAATATTTCAGTTTTCCGTACGATCTTTTCAATTATTTTCCTTCATACAAAGTTTTTCCTGGCAGTTACAAACACAAAGCCGTTCTGAAGAGATGCACTTTACACAAATCAGCAATTGATTTTTATTTATATATTATTTATTTTATTTATACAGGTTTATTATCTTGATTCCATGAATGCAGGTTCCAAGCCCAAGGTGTTCCAACATGTTTTTTGAATTTACTTATATTTATGAATAGAAACTCGTAGTACTTTACCTTCACCTGATCCAAAGAAAGGTTCTTGTAGGGCTTCCCGTTTGTGGGAAAAATATAAAATTATGGATAACTCGGCGTTTGATATCGCTAGTACTTGACAGCTTGGCATGGCGATTATGTCCGTGCCTTTCCTCGGGGATTGACTTTTGTCTCAGTTGTGAGATATTTATAGGGTGGTATTGTCATTATTATTATTCTCTCGAGATGGCTTTATACTATAGCGAAAAACAATTGTGTAGCATGTAAACACAAAACATGCATGTAAAGAGAATATAAACGCGACATAAAAAGCTATATTGTGTAACCGACCGTAAATTCGAATAAAATACCTTAAGTAAACTTATTATAAAAGCAATTTACAGCGCTGGATTTGTTAACTGCTACCCGTCTATTTAATTTCGGCCCCTTTCTATTTAATGTCGCCGCAGCGCGCCTGCCCGCCTGCTCGCCTCTGCGGTCGACGCACTTCAAACTTCTCTACTTGAATCCCATTTCCCTCAAGTACTTCTTTTAGTGCCGCAATCACAATTTGGTGATCACTTTTATTTGAATATTATATTGTATGTATTTCTTGTTTAGAAGCTTGTGTAGTTTTCATCAAAAAATCTTGGATTATAAGGTTTTTTTTTAATTACTCTGTTACGACATATCGCAAACACGATAACTGATCACTATTCATATATGTATTCACAGGTTTATCTATTTATTTATTTTTGTATGTGGTAGAGCCTCGCTAAATCTATCACTGATTTGAATGCACAGCATGAATGGGTCGGCTCGCCCGGGGTAGTACCACCCTCTAACAGAAAACCGACGTGAAGTAACAGTGCTTGCATTTCATCAAAATCGGAGGAGTTCAGTCACATACACACCTACAGAAGAATTGTCATTATTATTATTATTACATAGTATAAAACAAAGTCCTCTGCCACGTTTGTCTGTCTGTTGGGGGTAAACTCAAAAACTACTGAACGGATTTTCTTGCGGTTTTCACCAGTAGATACAGTGATTCATGAGGAAGGTTTAGGTATATAATTTATCAAGGTTTTCTTTTATTATCAGGGCAGGACAACGTTAGTTATGCCCGCTAGTTGTAAATATAAAGATGCGCAACTATTTCATTATCATGATTTGGTTTTTAACTGAATAATACCTTGTTGTGGAGAAAGCACATGTGTTGCCTTATTTCATTGAATGTTCACTTTCACAGACTCACTTTCGCATTTGTAATATTAGTTAGGATATAAAATTGTCTGTCTGTATGTTTGGACGAATTTATGCATTTTTAACTAAACTTTTTCATAGTTCAAATTTCTACAATTAAATCGTCGTAGTAGTATTTGTTAATAGTAAATGGGACAATTTTGTTTTTTGTTGTTGTCTTAGATCTAGAGCACTTAGATCGGAAAATACCGATACATAACTATGTCCCTTGCTGTAACGTAAATGTAATGTAATAAAGTAATGTAATGTAATGTAATCAAATGTAATGTTTTGAAAATAATTAAACAAACAATACAATTTCCTTGAGCTTTATTTCCTGACCAGTCGAGTGTGTATGTAAAGAAGGTATGCGCTTCAAAACTGCACTTAAGATGAATCGTGTAAGTGCGCAATGTTTATACTAACGAGTTTATTTGATTGATGTTCAAATGTTGAATCAAGTTACAAAGGAGATACTTATTATTTGTATTCTCTTTAATTATAAACTAGCTGCCCCCGCCCCGGCTTCGCACGTATTGTATCTACTAATGAAGAAAATGACACCAAATTTTCCCCTTACAGTAATAAAATAGAATGCAAATGGAAAAACTAAATGTCAGTCTGTACATTCTGTCAATATTTTTGAATTTCACCCTATTGTAATTTGACTCACTTACTTTTTGTGTGCAGATTTTTTAAACCAAATATTTCACTTTGCCCTGCGATTTTTCAAATATCTGCTTTTATACAAACCTTGTCATTACAATTACAAACAATAAAAAAAGGATTAGTCAAATAGGTGTAGCGTAATTTGAAGTGATGCGTTCAGATACATTCGGTACTTGATTTTTATTTATATATATATTTTGTGGCTAATGTTATAAGAATTATGTATCATATATACACATATCATTACATAGTATAAAACAAAGTCCTCCACCGCGTCTGTCTGTCTGTCTGTTCGCGATAAACTCAAAAACTACTGAACGGATCTTTATGCGGTTTTCACCAGTGGATAAAGTGATTCACGGGGAACGTTTTGGTATATAATTTGTCCCGGATTTTTTTATAATCAGGGCGGGACAACGTCTGCCGGGCCCGCTAGTTACATCATATATACACATATTATATCAATATATAAATAAGTATATAGCCGAAGGAATGCATTTGTTATTATCAAGATTATAAATAAATGTAGTTTTAACGCTGTTAGTTTAAATCAGTGTCATTACTCATCACGCAATTTTGTTTATTTTTAATTTCATGCAAAATATTCATGAATTAAACAAGTACCAAATGAAAAAAAATCGAATTCTGATAATGTTCTGCATTCGTTCGTAATTAATTAAAGTGTAGTATATACAGTAACACCCATTTGCCAATACCTCTGGCGGTTTTAATTCTTTCCCTGTTTACAAGTTACAATAAGTAAAAGGTTTTATTACTTTAAATATGTGATCGGCATACTAGGGAAGTTTCGCAGTGTATAATAGAAGTTCATTTCAGTTTTAAATTTCTAACTTCGGCGCAGTTTTTATACAGGTAAGAGAAATTATTTTTCATTGTATATAGTAAGAATACTGTGGCGCGAATTGTTGAAAGTTCTTTTTAACGTTCAACTATTATTGCTGAATTGTCTCATTTAATGGATTTTGTTAATGTCTTTATACTGTTATTTTAATAGCACCAACTATAACGGTTGATATGACGTTAGAGGCTAAATATAATTGTAAATCTAAGGGATTTACCAGTGATATCAAAACATCGGTTTATTCAGTAGCAGGTCTGCATTTGTTATTGTCAACAATGGAGGTCTGGAAGTGACATCGCACCCATCTGTGTCTCCGCGAAATACAAATCTATGTCTGTATGTATGTTCGGAAAAATATGTGAGATGAAAAGATAAACCAGATCGAGATTCTTGTCGATTCTTCTCGATGACTAGGTGTTTTTCCAAACCGGTGTTAGTTTTGACGTTCCTAAGCACCTTCTCAGGACCTAAACCGAATACCTATAGTACTATTGATTTTGGAAGAAAATCATACACCGCATCATCGGATTACAGCTTCCGAGTTGGAGAATTGAGAAAATGGAAATATTCATATGTCGATATTAAGCAGAACAACATAAAGGAAGTAAACGTGACAATTAATCTATAGATGCTAAAAAGGATTCTACTTGATGACTTTGGATTACTTCGTGAGCGTAAAATTACCAGAATTAACTTCGCTACAATTTGTGCAACATATCAAAGTGGGTTAGCATACTGTTCCTAGCTTATGTCATGTGGACTGATGCCGTAGAATACTACGAAGTCTGGAAATATGCTTTACAGTGTGTTTTTAAGAAATTGTTCCTCGCTCATGGTGGGGATCCGTTATGTTTAAGCAACGTTTTAGTATCCATTGGAAACGGTACACATATCCGAGGTTTTAATTCCTCACGTATAAACCGGGAAGACTGCCCCTCCCCTCAAGACGATTCGATTTTTCCGGATGACGACGTTCGCTCTCATTATTCATTCTATTTGAAAACTTATGCTCAAGAGATCAGGATTCGTAGTTAGGGTTGATAAGTTCAAAAGCCCGCCGTTAAAACAATAATTTCATATTTGAACCCTTGTTTTCACCAGTATTTTACAAGCCATTACAATACTGAGTATTTTAAATTTGATATCATTTTTACTGATTTCAATCGAAGTGTGTAATGTAAGTAGAAACTTTTCTCTCCTTATTTATTGATATGCTGTACAGGATACGGACAACCTAGAATAATCAAATTAACTGAAGCTGACAATGATATTTCATTTTCTATAGGTTATTTATTTTCTCATATACACCATTTTTGAAAAAAAATGGAATTACAAGAACCTCTAAATATAGAAAGACCTTTAAAAATATCACGATGAATATTGTGTGTCAACTGTGTGTAAAATGTATTCTCTCTAAAGAGGTGAATGGGCGATGTGAAATTTTTAATTTTTTCTGGGTAAGAAATATAAATAAATAAGTATGTAAAAAATAAGTCTAAAAATTTAAAATATTATACAAACCTCAAATTTAAATGAAGGATAAATACGTGCAGCCTTTTAAACAATTCGTTCAGACTACACTGAGAACAGATTGGTCTGTTCTACAAACACACTTTGCGAAGTAATATTTTATGAAAAAAAAAAATATAATTAAAACTTTGTTTGCAAGCTAACGCAGCATGGAAATTCTCTTAGTCTTAAACTCTGTTCTTCATAATTGAGTAATTTTACTAATAATGGATTCAAATTCCATATACAATAATAATTATATCGTAATCATTGTTCAAGATTTAAAGGTAAGTTAGCAGTATCCTATTACCCATTTCATCGTAAATCTCATCTCGTACTTTACGACAAGAAACATCGATTTCCTATAGAATGCCCGATTGTTTTCGTTTCTATGGTTCATGGTATGACGTAAATTACGATAGAACTTCATAAATAAATCATAATCCAAAGTAACAGTAGTTTGTGAATGAATTATAAAACACACATAAATAAAATTAGAATCGGACATTAGTGAGGTCTTTACCCGCTAGAATAATTACAACGGCTATGTAATTAAACGTGTAAACTCTGGGTAACTGTTCATAAATAGACCGAGACTAACGCATGGAGATTAGATTATGTGAGTATATATGTTTTATAAGATAAAGAGTATGGAGTCTTCAAAACTGTCATAATTTATGAAACTATTGACCGGTGGTTACAATCACATTATGTAGCGTCATAATAGATACAACTAATTTAACATAAGAGACGTTCAAGTACATGCAGGGCTTTTTTGTGGGAGCACGTGGGCACTATTTTTTTTTCTCGAACTGACTACGCTATTGACCTAGCAAGGTCTTAACAGCTTCACCGGACTACTAAGGCGAGCGCTTAAGGCACTCAGCCGGACGTTGGCACTGAAAATATCGAAAATACCGATTAATTGCCATAAGTTAGTTTTCGTTTTGATATTTTTAGAACAGTATCTTACTATTATATGCCGCAAGTACCCAAATAACAAGGTGTACACTTTTGCACTTTTTCAGATACAAAAAATTACGGAGTTGCAATCATCGAATATTAGCGTGCCCCCAAAAAGGAAATGACAGAAATAGGCCCGAGTACACGTATATACAAAATTGTATAATGGTCAATTTTATTCAAAATTTATATCTCATAACGACAATTGTCGACACAATATATGTACGTCAAATATTAACATCAAAGTCAAAAATACTTTATTCAGTTTAGGCCCTAATAAGGCATTTATGAACGTCAAAGACTACCACCGGTTCGGAAAACAACCCAGTCATCGAGAAGAACCGGCAAGAAACTCGATCGGGTACATTTTTTAACATATATTTCCAATACATCATACAATGCTTTTAGTGGATGCACAGAGAGGAGTCAATTCCAGATATCATTCACATACTGATCCACTCTATAATATCCTTTTGAAACTAAAACCCGTTTGACGTGGCGCTTAAATTTACAGTCCGGCAAATCGGTAACATGCTTTGGGACTTTATTGTAAAACCTAACACTATTACCTAAAAAACTATTACTGGTTTTGCTAAGTCTGAAACATGGGACCACCAGTTTATCACAGTTTCTAGTATTTAGATTATGCTGGTCTTTTACTAAATTCAGTTTTTCAAAGTTTTTACGGACATACATTAAATTATCAAGAATGTATTGGGAGGGCAGAGTTAAAATACCCAATTCCTGGAATATCGTTTTTAATGATTCGCGAGGTCCCATATTATATATTGCCCGAACTGCCCGTTGACATGAATTAATTGTCGTAGGTTGCTGAAGAATTTTTAATCTTTAAGTGTCATGGATTGTTTTTGATCAAATTTTAAGTTTTTTTTAAATCCATTAGTATATTTATGAATCAATATAAACCAAGAGACACATAACAATCCCCACCAATATATTGTTACTAATATACTTTTTTTAATACATATTTTCATGCGAAATTAGGAAAAATAATTTTTCTAAATGGGTTACTCTACGCTTTATTAAATTTAGCTTCATGTATCGAACGAATTAGCATAGTTTATGTTACAAAACAAGATAATGTCGTCATAAAATATACTTTTATGTAAATATTTATATTTAATGTAAATACTGGATGTAACTTTTTCATTTTCATTTGCTACTAAAGTTATCCTTATCATGTTTATTGTACCTAGTATTTTTTTAAATGTATTAATTATCTATTAACCATATCGACGTGGTTGTTCACGATTAATTATAGTATAATCTGTGTTTATGAAATGATGAAACGTTATGATATATGACAATATATTAATTAACTTAGTGGTATAAATAAAGTGAGCGTACCAATTATCAAATTCCAATACAGCGCGTCCCATGATTCGAGCGCTATAATCTACTCTTTCTTAATAACTGCGTACAGACACAAACAAATACAAAGTTGATAAATGACCTCGTTATTATAACGGTTACGAGTGCTGCATGATTTTCATTTCGAGGTCAGTATATTTCTTTGTGAAGCATGTTACATGCTTTTTAGGCGAATCATGCTTTGAATATCTTTTTTTATGAGAATCAAATTGACGCTGCTTATTTTCTGTTGTGAATGGTTTGTTGCAATATGCATTATTTTCTACATGAATAAGTCTTAATTAAGTACATAATTAAATTTAAAAGTCATTTCTTAAGCAATATAGGCTGACGTAGTCAAGGGTGAGGATAGAATAGATGACGACAATTCAAAGCTTCAGTTGACCTATTCTCGCGTGGCACCTTCACCTCTTACTCGTTATTATATAAAATATATTTTTTCACAATATTGTGTCAATATAAAAAGACCTAATGAATATGCTATTCACACGGTCACATCACTTTGTTATTCGTAAACATAAAGGATTCGCATGTTACGTGTGTCTCGTGACTCAGCCCGCGATCCCTGACGTCCTCCGTAAGGTATTCGCAGGAAAGGATTATTTAAACTTTATGATAATACCTTTGAAGATCTTCAAACAAGTGTATATCTAAAACGATGAATGCTTTAAATTTTGTCACGCCACAATAACTCCAATTTAAAATATTCATAGCGTTCATTTGAATTCAATTAGTTTTATTAAAGTCATATGTGTTATAACGAGAATTCACGAAGACACAGAAAAATAACCTACATGTACACATGCGAGAGCACTCATAACTGTAAGTGTATCGAAATAAATACAGTGTCCCACGCAGGTAGATACATTAGACGACGTTTCGACGAAAGAAGGCCGCGAGGCGACCTTCCAAATGGTGGGTGCGATCATTGACCGCAGCTTTAGATTGCGCTTCGTCACTCTCAACCACCTAAATGATGCCTGGGCTGTGGGCCAGGTATCCAATTAATTGGCCCGCCGCATCCGCGTCGCAATTTTCTAAATGTAAATAATAATAAGCGTTGAGGTATTTTAATGCAAACTTAATAGAGCTGTATGAAATTTGATCAGTGATGTTTTTTTGCAAGGTGTATTTTATGACTTCATGTAATTAACGATAATAGGCTTTAGATATGAATCACTTAAGGTGGACGAGCTGTACCAGTCATAAAATTATGAAGATGTCTACGACGTAAAATAAAAGGGCGATAAAAAGTTTCTTACAAAAGTAAATTTCCATTAAATTACATTTAAAAATACATTATATACTAGTGGCGCACGCTTATGTATACGTTTTGTAGTTAGTTATAAAAAATCCATTTCGAGTTTTCAAAAACTGTAATTCATTAGATCAATTTAATCAAAGTTTGTAGGTGGTAGAGCCACGTTGAAGCTATTACTGGTTTCAGCATGAATGGGTCGGCTCGCCCGGAGTAGTACCACCCTTTCACAAAAACACCGACGTGAAGTAGCAGTGCTTGCATTGTTGCGTTTCGTTCGGTCAGTGAGAGCGCCGGAGGCCCACCTCTCCTCCTCTTCCCCCAAACACAGGCTGAGAACGCACTGGCGACTCCCCTGGTGTTGCTAGTGTGTATGGACGGCGGTGATCACTTAACAACAGGTGACCCGCATGTTCGTTTGCCTCCTATGATATAAAAAAGCCTAGGAACAAAAAAATGAGATTCAGATAATTTTGGGTCAATGGTCAAATTTTCGTATGTTTATAGAGGTTTTTGTATACTTCCTAGGTTTTAAGGGCTGCCCATAATATCAACTGGTGTTAAATAAAGATCTGGTCTACGATTGTAATACTCTAATCGTAGAGGAAGATTGGCTCAAAAAGATTTGGCCCTCTGCTAGCATATCTGTGTAAAATAATAAGAAATATAACGTATAAAATGTCATATAACAATATATTTAGCAAATATTTAATCGAGTATATGTTTACTCTGATATATTTATTTACGTCGTATTAAGGCTCTTATAATAATTCCGATAAAGTTAATGTAATGAATGAAAATAAGAGGCATATTTAATTCCTTTAAAAACGTATTATCTTTTTATTTTATTTTTTATATTGGACAATACAAATTAATATATCAAACAAGATACATGAACATCTTAAAGTTTTTGAAATTGAATAATAAATAAATAACATGCGTATTTCAAATCATTTACTATCGGATTAACTTTCCTAGTATTATAACACAAACACTAATAACTTTATCGATTACATTTTAGTTTTTATAACCGAACATAAATAAATCTATTATAATAAAAAGGTAAAGTTTGTATGTATATACAAAGTAATTTTTAACACTTATCGCTTCTAAACAATTATTTTATTAACAGGAACCTGCGTTCTATCCGAGTGACATAAACTATAATATATATCATTACATAGTATAAAACAAAGTCCCCTACCGCGTCTGTCTGTCTGTCTCTTCGCGATCAACACAAAAACTACTGAACGGATTTTCATGCGATTTTCACCAGTGCATAAAGTGATTCATGAGGAACGTTTTAGTATATAATTTGTGAAGGATTTTTTTTATAATCAGGGCGGGACAACGTCTGCCGGGCTGGCTAGTAATATATAATAACGTTACTGGATCTGATATTATAATTAACGTGTACAAAGTAGTAAGCAGTTACTAGTCAGTTTAAAAAATATATATTGCGTTGTTGTAGTTACATATCTGAGTATTAATTTCAAAAGCATATTCATTAATACCATTCAGGTTATAAAATTTTACTTAATTGTAATTTTAAAATGGGAAGGTCTTTGTGTAATAGAATAAGACTCTGGGTTTTAAATTGATATTCACATAAACTAGGAAAGTTTATATATGTATTATGTAATTTTACTTGAAGAAAGGTTATTTACAAAAATTTTGCGTTCAAAACCGCGATATGAACTCGTGATAGAAATAATAATCATGATTTCTTACCGTAAACTCCTTCCTACTAATATCCAGAATAACAGTAAAAAAAATTACGGTACTTGAAGTTATTGGCAACATTACACATAAAACGTACATACACGAGAGAGCAAATAAAATATACTTAATGACAAGTGGTATTAAGTTCATTTAGTTTCTCTGTAAACTTATTACTATAAAGTTGGCACATTTGATTTTTCGTGGAAAACACTTATAAATTGTCACTAGATTTTTCGTCTTATTTGTATTTTCTCACAACCTTATCTGATATTACGTGACGAGGACCATGATGATAACTAAGTCTAGAGAGACCTGTCTCTCAAATTGAGTTGCCAAAACATATCTACAATTTGTTCGGCGATTTGCAACGTAATGAAACTTGAAAAAACTTTAGCACCATATCGCAGATCATCTACTTTTATACCGTTCAATCTATAGCTGGTACGATTTACCTTTACCTTTGAACACAATGTATATTCATTTTGCTAAAATTCGACTATAGTCGACAATAGGAAATATCCCACAGATCATTAACAATAACAAACGTGTTCAAAGCTGCGGCCATAACTAGTGTATTATATATTAACAGCTTTTTTTGAAGTTATATTTTTTTTGGCGCGTTAGGGAAAAATGATGAGAGTAAATTTTTACGATGCGCGCGCACACCGTCACGAAAAACCGACACCCTGAAGTTATTACGATGCGCGCGCACACCTTCACGAAAAACCGACACCCTGAAGTTAGCTATAGTCAACATTTTATTTCTTTATATTTGTTGTTTGTATTTCTTTGTATTAAAACTTTCAATGTATTAAATACCATTTTTCTATTTTTAGTGTCGTTTTTTCTACAAACGTAGAATAATGCGAAAGATAAAAATTTTAAAAAGATTTTTATCTTGTTACGCCAAAGAAGTATAACTTCTAACGCGTGTACATAAGTACACACTTTTTTTTGTTTTCTTTTAACTGAGGAAAAATTTATTAGCTAGGGAGGAACAATATATTTTATTAAATATATTACAAAGGGTTAGTTAGAATGATTAACCATAGTTCCTTCTTGAATGTGAGGTATAACGAAGTAAATTTATAAATTGTAGATGACTAATATTAATAGCAATTTGCTTCAGTCTCCCTAAAGAAACAAAACAGCTATATGTAGGTATAACGTAATATCCACTTTTGAATAGCTGAGGAACAAGTCTATTAAGGAAGTATGAGTCTGTAGAATTTAGAAGAATTAGTGATTAAAAATAAAATAAAAAGATGAACATTTTTATAATTACAACAAACGAATTCATGTGTTTTGCTAAAATATATATTATATTTTAATATTTTACTGAATCGTAATGACTAATTGTGTTAACTTTTATTTAAAGTGAATTTCGGTTATAATTTAACTGTATTGGTTAACACTTTCGTTTGATTCTTTCGCAATTCATATAATTGTCATAATTCGATGGTCGGTGTGAGACACGTGTCGTTGCGGTCGCGTCCATCCGTGCTCACTGGTCTCCACCTATGTATGTTTGCCTACAGAGTGTAACGCCCTTTGTGTTCCTTGTTTTGTTACAAAATATTGAACACCGTTTTATTTAACACTAACTTTCAAATTAGGTAAATAGCGTATGGTGACGGACGAAGCGGTTTCATATAAAGCTAAAAAGGGTTACGAAATGTTACAAAGTGATTCATAGGTGTAGAGGTACGAATGGGTTAGCCACGTGCGTAATTTACAGTGTGATACCACCAGATACACTTTGAAAATGATTTACTTTATTTAAATTCATATTAATATTAAGAATTACCTACAATATCTATCTATCTACTATATATTATTATCCATCAGGCACAGTACAGTCATTTTGCCGAGCTACAATAAAAAAAAAAATATTTATTCACTTTTCCTTTCTGAATTCTATATATGCACTACATACAGATCTTTTTGATTGACAACAATACAGCTGGTTAGCTAGAATAAAATGACTTGTGGCATTAAGATCGCCAATGTATAAACTCAAAAGTGCAATAAACTATTCATTAATTTCTTTGAATTACAATATTTATTTCATTTTTCCTCTGCTCTCCTCTCCTTCCTCTGTTTAATCTACAGCATTTGCTGTATTCCGTACATTAACATTTCATAGATTACTACTGGCTTTAGTTAACAGCTTCGCGCGCGTTTATATACCTTTAGATTTTACCTATCCCAAGAAAATGGTTTTTTTTTGCGATAAATTTGTATGCAAAATTTTTTGATGACCTATTGACTAATTACAGTGTGAAAGCGTAATAAACAAATTAACATTCGTATTTATAATATTACTTGGGATATAGAATATGTACATTAATAAATTTAAAGATTAGGTTATATTTTTTAATTATGTTTATTAAATGATGACGTTACTAGGTACTTATAATGTAAGCGTTTAACAAACTTGAATGTTGTAGGGCTCATGTTAAGTATGATTATTTATTATTTAATCAGTAAACAAGCTAATGGGCATACCAAAGATTATGTTACGAGCCTGGGTACCCGTTTGGTAGGTCCCTGAAGTACAAATGCCGGAGCACAAACGCAAGCGCGCTGCACAAATCTACGCAATAGATGGATGTGCCAAAGCGAGAATGCCAATGAACTTAGGACGGCTATTGACAGGTACTGCGTTAAGACAAATATACGTTCCGGCGGCTAAGACAGACCTCCGTTCACTTGACCATACTCGCATGAGTGTAGGTAGATGAGTACCAATACAACACTGGCCTCCCGAGAACTTTTATGTAAATAATCATCGAGGGTAAATATGAAATTCTTGTACGTGAGTGAATACCTTAATCTCTTAACTGTACTCGGAGATAGTTCATGTTGAAATATATTTTTAGGGAATATGTCAAAGAACTTGTTATTGTTTATTTTAATTTATTTCATATCATAATGTCATCATTTGTAATTTAATATGGAATTATTAAATTTCTTTAATTTCACTTCAGAGTTTTGAAATATATACACAAGTAGTAATGCAGAATATAAACTTACAGGTATAGCATTATATTCAAAATTTTAAATTATGTAATGTTTTACTTGTTAATTTGTTGTTAATTTTCATATCTTATATCACATTACATTACTTACTTCTAGATTACGGTCTGGACACATCCCATCAGGGAAATTTAAACATTTTATGACGATTATAAATTCAACAATTGGTATAGTTGACGACATTCATCATTTTTTGAAAGAATGCAAAAAAATCAAATTGAGAGGCGTTTTATTAAAGAGTACAATATTAACATAGGGGATGTGGGTCACTGAGGGTGTGTATCACAGCATTCTGGCATTACCGATATCGGATTGTTGCAAAAAGCTGTGTAGTAGATATATTTAGGTTTAGTAGTTTGTCGATTTTGTATTTTTAGATTAAGAGTTTTAGTTGTAGTATAAGTTACGATGAGACTGACATGTCAAAAATAATAAAAGTCCATAAAGAAAATAAAAAGGAAAAAAAATGTTATATCAAAAATAAAAGTGGTTGATCCTTATTTAGTAGTGGTAAAATGAATTAATAACAGGGAGGAAAAACGTCGCAAGGAAATAGTTTCTATGAAAACACAAAAAAGATGTATTAGGCCTTTGAATTAACGCGGTAATTAAACCTGTGCC
This sequence comes from Antheraea yamamai, assembly GCA_036509395.1. Lineage (NCBI taxonomy): Eukaryota > Metazoa > Arthropoda > Insecta > Lepidoptera > Saturniidae > Antheraea > Antheraea yamamai. Next base: position 11,239,884 of record AP028433.1, read on the forward strand.
TTCATTCTAAACAAGTTGTTTTCCCAGAAGTGGGATTGTTACTTGCATGAATTTAGTACACTGTATTAAATTTGAAACTCTTTAATTATTATTAAAAATATTTCGTAATATGTAGATTTCTCTCTGTCTTATTTGACAAAAAATATAAAAGCTACGTCCATTTGATGATTACAAGTTTACTTATGTACATCTTAATATATATATTTCTTGTGTGCGTGTGTATGTGACTGAACTCCTCCTAAACGACTGGACCGATTTTGATGAAATTTTTTGTGTGTGTTCGTGGAGATTCGAGAATGGTTTAGATTCACAATTGGACCCGGTAGGTGGCGCTGCGGTTGACTTTTGGGATTTATATTTTTTATTATCAAGGCAGGACAACGTCCGCCAGGTCCGCTAGTATTATAATAAATCTGTATATTTTCCCTGTATGTTATATTGGAAATACTTACCAAATACATAACGTTAGAGGGTGAAGGATAATTTAAAATTTAAATAATATTGTAACCTTGTCAGATTATTTATGATCGATCCGATTCGGATCAAGTTTTTTTTCCATAGTACTTAACTTGGGACCAACGTTTAGTTTTTGTTTCATTATAATTCGCTCATTTGATGACAGGATATTCCAAATTAAAATTTCTCACAAATTCGTCAAATCATGATCAGGTTTTCGTAGGATAGTAAGAAAAAATACACATAGTACTTACATTTCATAATTAACGTAGGTAACTACATATTATTAATGACTAGCTGATATTCGCGACTACGTTTGCAGTGACTTTTGTGCTAACAATATATCTTATATATGTGCAGAGGAAAAAACATAAGCACAATAAAATTCTTTCCCTTATAAAACCTTATTCTTATAAAATATTTTGTAAATAATGTAATCCTTTTACTTCCCGTCTCCTACACATACGCTCCATACCGCTTATCCCACTTTAAACATCGCTGAACTCGTAGTACTTAAAATTCATAGCTTATTTTTTTTTCATAACTTTATATTAATCGTTATATTTTTTATATTATGACTAAGTGTCTAAAATATTAAACTAAAAAAAATGACCAAAATAGATCACATAAATGTATGCGTGATGTTCGTAATAATCGTATGTATATAGCCGATAAATGCTAAAGATATACAAAATAATATACGTAATTAAAAAATACTAATAATCCAAGTTTTAAAATTCAACAGTAGCTGGCCACTAGTATTATTTGCAAACAACAAGACTATTATAGACAAACTAGTTAGGAATTAAATAAATAATCACATCGCTAATTACCTATAACCAACAACTGTATATTCACAAATTATATAATATACCGTTGATGGTCAAGTGAACATCGGTTTGGCACTCTTGTATTTGTTTACTTACCATATAGAGACGACACTGGTTAAAATTTGCATGACATTAGCATATTTTTGCACCTAAGATATATCGTATTATTGATGACGAATTTTATTATCTTCGTAACTGCCACAGTATAGTAGATATTTGGTAAAGGTGACTGTTTGAAATTTATAGGTTCCTAAATATATAAACACACACGTTTTATATTATTTTTTGCTGTTATTATTTGGTCATATATTTATATGCTTAGATATCCACATATATTAATATTTATCGCAATCTGTTTAAGTATTGATGGAGCTGGTGTAACCGTGTAAACTTGTCTCACCAGGTGGATGCGGTGAAAATAAAAAAGGGGCGTAAAACTGAGTGAGGAGGGGTATGTGGCCGTGCCTACAAATAAATAAAATAACAAAGACCCCAAATAATGAACCTAAACTAATCTGTAACTCAGCGCCTCGTACCAAGTAGCTCCATCTCCAGGTTCGTAAAGTATTATCTCTTCCTCTTGTTAGTTGTTTGAAAGTCGAGATATATTATTCAATGCGGGTAAAACTATGTGAAGCTTGTTTTCATATATAAGCCTATCCTAGCGTTTTAATTTGCATATATATATGGCTACAAGAGGAACAGGTGTTATTTGTAGCGATATTTGGATGCGGATGGAAAGTAATTTAGTGATGTCAAAATCAAAAACAAATTTCTTATTTTTCATAATGAAATTCGTGTACTTTATTAAAAAAAGTGTCTGTATACTCCGTATTTGATCAATGAGATGCAGGCCAGAAACACATCTCATTATCCGGAACGCAACTATTAAATTTACTTATAAGCTCCAACTAATAATTTGGAAGTTAATTTGTTACAGAGCCATCTAGTGACTGATCATAGTAAAAGGGTTAACATAAAAAAAATCTATGAAGAAAGGCCAAGTTTTATAGTGATTAGTTAAACTGTATTAAAGTTTATGAATTTCAATACGTCAACATTCTTTTTATATAATGTAGAAATAGAAATAGAAAATAATTATATCAATCACATATCGTTTGTAAAACTAATAAATCTAAATAAAGTGGCCAAGTTGTGACCAATTATTATTTATACTTATTTATAATTATTATATACGTAGTTATTATTTATTACTAGCGGGCTCGGCAGACCTTATCCTGCTTTGGAAATTTAAAAAAAACCTCGAATCAAAATCGGTCCATCTGTGCAGGAAGAGTTCAATCACATACACACGTACAGAAGAATTATATATATATATATATATATATCACTTAAAAAATCTCCCCCCCTCTTCTTCTTCTTTCCATAACTCAAAACTCCACTCTTCTCGTTTTCCTTGCTAAAGTGATTCTTGAGTCTTTTTGTATATTTTTTTTCGGATTTTTTTTTATAGGGACAACTCTCCGCCCCTAGTATATATATATTATATATATAATAAATACACTAACATAACGTCTAACATCAGTCCGAAAATAATAGGTGACCCATATTTTCAACAATAAAGATTAAAATTTTTATTTAATCCCAACACCTTTTGACAAAATTTTATACACTAGATATATACGTCATTACAAAATTTATAGCCTATAAAATATAAATACCGAATAGTTTTTTAAATTATAGTATTTAGGGGTATATTAATTAAATAAGATTAAAGGTCGAAACACATTAACGATCAAACAAAAAACGAAAAGCACGAATAACACTAATGAAGCCAAATTTAATTTAGGATAACTTAACAACTGATGTATAATATTAAGACATTTACCACCTGGTCATAAAATTGACAATTATACCCATCATACAAAAGTCAGTGCTTGGGGATCGAACCTGTGACCTTAAGTAGTAGAGCTTATTAACGACGCGCCACGATCTTTTGTTAAGTAAGAATTATCGGAAGTTAATTATCGTCATCATTTTTAATGTTAACCCGCCGTATAGTATTTGAATAAACATTAAATCAATTCATGAATATGACATGAATTGAAAATTTTCTTTTATATTTATTGAATAGAAACTATAATTACATTATAATCCGTCGTCCGATTCTCATACAAAGGAAGCTTCTGTAATTAATTAATATGACTACATTTTAAACAATATGCAAAATAAAATTACGTTAACTGTATTTATATGTAATTTACGAAGCAAAATCCTTGCGAGTTCGGTCACGAACTTACGAAGGTACAAGTTATTGGTTCTTTTTAAAAAGATCGATTAGAATCTGAAAATACGTGAGATCATAATTTTAAAATCACGGAAATACGTATTTAAATGAGATGTTTAATACTGAGAAATGATATCACTGATTTTTTGTTTAATTAACGAACGTCATAAAGAATGATGAGTAGATTATCTATCTTTAGGCGTAATATTATAAATGAACTGATGACAAAATTTTCGATAATATTTAATTAATATTTCCAGTAAATTACTAATTACTAACCCTCACATATAGATGTATATGTATAGTAGTTACGTCTGCATTTTTTTTAACTTTATTTTTGGCAGCCAATCTTTTAGATTATTACTGCCATTGTCGAGTAGTTAATAGTATTACAAGTTCTCCTTCTATTCCATTTTTGGCAACCAGTCTTCTAGTAGACTATTACTGCCATTGTCAAGTGAGTATCGATATTACAAGTTTCATGATATAATTTCAATGAACTCACAAGAAGGTGGCCATCTTGTTAGAACTTTCCGTGGAGTTTTTGTGGCATCTCAGAATTCATGGTCCGTGGTATTATTTTCCATTCACTTCACTTATGCACAATAAATAAATTATATTACATAACACACCACCAATTTTACACAATATAGAGTCGAGTAACACAAGATTATGAATAAAAAATAAAATCCACTACATAACAGACCAAAATCCCGCTAAAAACTCAACGTCTGTATTGTGTAGTCTCTGAATCTGTAGTTCTGTGTAGACATCAATTTCTTTTACAAATCTTGTGATCGGTGACTGTGACAGACTGTTTTAAAGGCCTATAATGTATATTTATTTTTCAATTCTATTCGATAAAATTTTGTACGCGGAAAAATGAGTCATCCAGAAATCGATATTTTATAAAAATCGAGTCCATAATACTCTTAGAAACTGTAAAAAATTCTGGTAGTGTGCGCGGGAAGTACGTAATGCCAAAATTTATAGGCTAAAAAAGTAATGGGTAATACCTGTATGAATCATGAAATGTATTCATATTTCAATATAGTAAAATAAAATAATGACACATGAAATTAATTACTGTATAAAAACGCGCACGTTGTCGCGAGTAGTTGCTTGTAATTCATAAGCCTACATATTATGTACTTTAACGCATATTCATACAGTTCAATAGTTGTTTTGATTATTTGTTCGTAGTATAAGCTATAAATATCGAATAGAATCAAACAATTTGTATGTTATAGACTTGGAGATCTATTCATAGTCCCAGAAGGTGACAAGATTAATGGTCAAACTGCAAAAATACATGCAGTACAGCGTATACGAATGTAAGAATTTACCGCTTTGGATATATGTATATGTATTGCCAGCAGTTTGCATCCAAAAAAGGTTTTGGTTGTAAAATGTAATAATTTATAACTATGTCGTGTAGTTTGTAGGTATTTGAATATAAAGTGGAAGATGATTGTAATTTATTGTAAAAAGATTGACTACAAATAAAGTTGATAGACCTCGCTTTTGATATGCAGTCAAATAATGACTGGCTGTCTATTGATCGGGCCTAGACGTAGAAAATACAGTACAATAAGTAGGGTCGTATTTGTACTTGATCTTTACATAAAGTACAATCAGTGTATCTCGATATTTCATCAAATTGCATTCTGTACTTGCGTATGTAACTATTTTATTGTTTATGAAAATGTTACTTTTTGCAATATGTCGACACCGCAGCGTCATGCGGTAAACTTTGAGTCGTGATGTAAGTAACAGTAATGTCAATATGTGAAATACGTTTGAAAGGTCGAAAACACTACTTTTTTAAATATTATTTAACAATTGAATAGTTTATATAACTAGCTTATACCATTATGCATTATACCAGTCTCTGCCCGCTTGTAATTACTTTAACATGACCGAAGTTAAAATGCATGTGTTAAGCATTCCTGACATAATTATAGGTGTAAATTATTTTTAAAATCGCAGAGCTCTTCATTAACCACATGAAAAATGAAGTCTGAAACTGACGATATAATCACTTAGAAAATTACATGTTTTCAACATGTAATACATGTTTAAAGTTTTTTCAAATACTTCACAGGTTTTTTTTTATATTATAGGTGGCAAACGAACAGGCGGGTCACCTGATGTTTAGTGATCACGACCGTCCATAGACACTTACAACATTAGAAGGGTTGCAAGTGCGTTGCCAGCCTGTGTTTGGAGGGAAGGACGAGAGGGGACGGGGAGGGAGGAAAAGGGAATTGGGCCTCCGGCGCTCTCACTGATCGAACGAAATGCAACAATGCAAGCACTGTTACTTCACGTCGGTTTTCTATGAGAGGGTGGTACTACCCCGGGCGAGCCAACCCATTCACGCTGAAACCAGTAGCAGCTTCAGCGTGGCTCTACCACCTACCATAATGTTTTAGCGCTTGACCACAATCTAACCTGATTTTAAATGACGATGTGCTCTAAGATGGACGGTGGTAAACGCGTTAAACTGGCTCTCAAGTGCAACTGCTATACGTATAGGTGTTTGGTGACATATATTCAACTTGAGGGTAGCTAACCACATGGGCTTTGAAAAAGCGCTACCATCAGAATATGGTCTTATCACGATATTCCTTTCACTAAAACTCCAGTTCATTTGCAAGGATTCGGACGCACATTGACAGACGCTTTTCCTGAAGACACTATCCAATGGGCTATCGTCGCTTCAAATCCTATATTAAATAAGCATACCAGGTGTTAGGTTAGTCGCTTACGAGAAGATAGTTCATGGTCATATTGAACATATAAATAATAATATCAAAACAAATACTAATAAGCAACAAAGAGAAACTAATTTAAAGTTAGTTCTAAGATTTTCAAAAGTATAAACACAATCGTAATAAACCTAGGTGCAATGATCTATGCCGAAAGCTGTAAGGGGCGACTCGGAGTTAATAGCCTTTGATAATAAAACGGACAATAAACCCCTTTTGTTCTGTTAATGCCATTTCCACATTCACTTTCAAGTAAAAGTGAAGTCAGCAGATGGTCATTGACACTGTGTTTTAACATAGACACATATATTTCTAGATAATTGGGTAAAATTCACCAGATTAGGCCCCGCTCGGCAGCGGCTTAAGCCTAGGTCCGTTCCCTCGGCGTGGAGCCCTTGAGTGCATTGCTCGCGCGATACAGTGACACAAAATCTTACATCACTGCGACAACATTACACATATCACCTCCACACACGTGCACGCATACACGCTTACACATGCAAGTGGAAGGGTTTTATTTTTTCCCATATCAAACTGAAATAGTTTAGAAAATTGTCCGATACGAAATATATATAAGAGTTGTTGAGGTATGTATGCCTGGTACACATATATGTTTCAAGAACTCATATATGTATGAATATTTAGCTTAGCTTAGGTGAGCTCAGATATGTCGCGAATTGCATGTATCAAGCAACAGCCCAAGCCGAGGTGTGCCGTGCACCCTTGAGCTAGTTGTCAAATAAAATCGGCTGAGTGCCTTAAGCGCTCGCCTTAGTATTCCGGTGAAGCTGTTAAGACCTTGCTAGGTCAATAACGTAGTCAGTTCGAAAAAAAAGGGTAAAATTAAAAAAAAATCTGGACTTTTGATTAAACAGTCGATGTAATTTTAATTTTTAACTTTTTTCTAAGTTTATCCTTCCCTTAAAAATAAAAAAAAATATTTCAGATAAATAGAAAATTTTTGACAGCTGCAGCAGTTTTCGATGCCTCCCAGCAGACGGTTGAAGAAATATTCTGCACGGATGCCATTTTGTAAAAAAAAAACACATGTTTTTTTAAACTTTAATAATGTATTAAAAGATGTTCAAATTAATAAATGATCAAATTATTTTATCACCTTGAAAATAATTCATTAAAATTGACTGATTTCACTCGTTCTAAAGGTATCGCCCCCTCTTAAGCACTTACTTTTTAAATTGATTTAGAACGAGAGTCGCGTTCATTGTGTCCTCCATAAATATTGCTACTGTCCAAAGTTTCAGCCTGTATAATTCAATTTTTTTAATTTATGAAAGACTAAGAAAATCGGAATTATTTATCATCAGTTCTCTCTCTCTTTGCTTTTCTTGGTTAAATAAATAAAAATGGCCTCTAGTATACGGTATATAATACAAATAAAAAAATCTTATGAAACTTTTGTAACTAAATCGGATACATACTACAATAGATAAAAATTGAGTTGTTACGGGACGCCTGGCAGATGTGAAACACATATGTAAAGCAGTAAACAACACTGTATACACGATAGATATACGAGCTTAGTGCGGCAAGAGAGATTGCGCACACTCGCTTGCGCATGGCATCGCATCGCCACGTCTCGCCACGCCAACAATCAGGTTTACTCTCGCTTATAAATGTTTCACATCAATAATAAAATAATACATTTCAAAAATTTCGTAGTTGATTGGAGTACATACATATTTAATTCCTTATACATTTACTATACATAATAATAATATTTGAAACGAAATATTTGTACAACGTCACTTTAGTGATTTGATTTATAATATAATAGTTGTAGTTTATCCATTGTTTCTGTTAACTAATAAATATTTGAGAAATAACAGTATATGTCAGACGAAGGTACTCAATACAAACTGATAAAATATATTGGTATTAGTGTACCCGAAACATAATGAATTTACGTTTATTACAAAAACATATTTTGTATGGGCAACAAAAACAAGCCTACAACCTGACAGAACAAGAGTATATGTGACGATAATTGCGCTATAAGACTTGTTGTAAAGAAGGAAGTACTCATTGAATTATTCAATCAAATGAAGAAAATATTGTCCTTTTAATCAAATGTAAAAAAAAATGAACTTAAGTGAAAAATATACATACGTAAAACCCCCCCCCCCCAAAACAGTCCCTGTTTTCCCGATAAAATTCTGGGTTTTGTTTTTATTTTTCCTTTTTTTTTTATAATCAGGGCGGGACAACGCCTGCCAGGCCCGCTAGTAATAATATAAATCGTGATTTAATTGTACAAATTTTAATAATTACGTATTAAAAAAAACTGAAAAACTATTGTCCTTCTTATTCGAGATGGAAAATTGTAATTAAAATTGAAGAATGTAAAGCATTCTGACTCGATATATTGTAAGAGAATTCCTTCATAATTTTCAATCGTTTATTCCATTAGTTTAATTTTATAGGTATCGTGTATTATTTATATTTCGATATATTCTGCTTTACATTTTATTATCAAATCAAAATGTGCTGCAGCATTCATAAGATATATTTTATTACTTTCTTCACATCTTCATGAGCCAATGACCCATAGTTGCTTACGGTACTTTCTAGGTAAATGTGTGGATTCGATATGTACTTACTTTCCTAGTTATTCGGCTAGACGATATAAACAAATATTTCTAGAAACTAAAAATGTATGTCGTACAAAAATAATTATTATTACAATATACTTACTTATTCATCTTAAAATTATATGGGAGTAAGTTAGAACTCGTTATTATTTGACTTCGATGCAATTGTCGCGTTTCTTTTTATGGTAAGTAAAATATAATTATAGCAAAATATAAAAAAAAATAATTCGACTTCAATACAAAAAATTACAAAAAAAGAAAAATGCGAAAAATAAATAAATTATTACCTAAACTCAAAAGATAAAATTGAGCCAATTTTAAAATTTGTAATATTGTATTCAAATTATCGAATAATTTACTTATGTACATACGTAATGTTATGATTCTTTTATATACAATTAATATGTAAGATTTGTCAATATCTCTTAACTATTATATTGCCTCATAATCTGTTTGAAGTCGGTCCAAACCGAAAACGAACTATTAAAATCGGTTCACAATTGACGAGGATACACACATAAAACACAGCCGAACATATAACCTCCTTTTTTGAAGTCGGTTCAAAATCAGTGATGACTGCCGAGATATGAGGTTATCCTAATAGCCGGTTTTGTCTGCTGGCTATAAATAAATCGCACCTAGGTAGCTTTAAAACACAGCTTGCTTCCGAAGCGTGACTCACTGAATTTTGTTACTGAAACATTTTTTTCCCCTTTGCATGATGAGCGCGATACAAACGGACAAAGAGTGTTATAAAATCTTATTACCATCGTACCCTCGTTCGTTTTTTAACAATATATACGGCAAACATTAAACTTTAATATTCAAAACTAACTGATAGCCGCGATTTCGTCTGCGTCGTTTATTATCTTAACTAGCCGACCCGTGCCCACTTCGTTGGGCGGTAATAGGCATTATCAAGCTACAACTTTTCTCTAGAACTCAATCATATATATCTCATAATTAAGGCAGCGTTCGTAAGAAACGTTTTCGTTCGACCATTTTTCTCCGACTCCCCTGATATTATCCCCTACAACCTCACAAACTTTACCACTTTATAATATTAGTATAGATTATAGATAATATAATTAGTTAATAGCTTCTGCTCGTGACTTCGCACGTGTGTAACAGTTATTTTGGGCTAAGACGCAGCAGAAGCTCTCAAAAGGAAAAAATACCCCGATTTTAAAACATTTTTCATTGTTGCTCCGCTCCTATTGCTCTGATATATAGCCTATGACACTCACAAATAACGTGGCTTTCTATTGGTAATAGAATTTTCAAAATCGGTTTAGTAGTTCCTGAGATTACCCCCTACAACGTCACAAACTCACAAACTTTACCTATTTATAATATTAGTATATAGATTATAGCCCCTACCCGCGACTTCGTCCGCGTAGTAATAGCTACTACTTTGGGCTAACGCTGACCCACAGCAGAAGCTCTCAAAAAAAAAACATCTCGATTTTGAAACATTTTTCATCTGTGCTCCGCTCCAATTGGCCTTAGCCTGATGATATATAGCTTATAACCATTCTCGATGAATGAGCTATATAACACTGAAACAATTATTCAAATCGGACCAGTAGTTCTTGAGATTACCCCTTACAACGTCACAAACTCACAAACTCACAACGTCACAAACTTTACCTCTTTATAATATTAGTATAGAAGTATAGATTAGTATAGACAATATATTCTATGTCTAGAGCAAAATAAGCACAACACTGCTTGCTTCCCTTCTCTAAGGCAAGAAAATACATGGCTAATGCTTAGTGCTTATAAATATCGTATTTTCTTAAAACTTTAATAACATTATATTAAATTAAGCTATCGTGGTATTATTTTCTTTTAGATAAGGAGTGATGTGGGAAACTTCTATCACATGAAAAATGTTTTACTGAAGATTGAAGTTTGATTAATACCTACGTATTAAATGAAATCTCTGTTAGCAAAAATAACCAAATAAGTAGTCATCCAGTGGCAAAATTTAACCCTAATAAAAGATACAAAGTTTTTCCTTCACTTCCTAGATAGTAAAATTTTTATTCATTATCATATTGTAGATTATAGACGTAGGAAGCGTGAAGTATGACGAAAAGAGGCTTATAAATAAAGGCAACGACGGCATGGAAAAAAAGAACTATATCCAAATTTTTATTGACAGCACTAAACCTCGCCAATACATGGCTGGCAAGCAGAATAGAAAAAGCTACTGAACTTCTTTATTTTATTACCACTATATCTTCTTGATCAATTTCCACTAAGACGTTCTAATAATGTTTAAACGATTATTTTTGTAGTTCAATTTCGCAACCAAGTTTTACACCTATTTTTGTTACACGCCAGATACATCCAGATTAATCTTGAAATATTCAGGTTATTTACTAACTTCCACACTAGACCAAATATAATTTGATTAACGCTGGAAGCCAATAGTTCGTATAAAGACTGCCATAACAGACTAAATGTATACACTAGAAATCAAATGCGACTTTTCTGGGTTTGTATCTTTGTAAAAGACTACCTATTTATCATATTTACTTAAGTTAAAAAAAACTATGAAACCCATCTTTTCTTTTTGCACATTTTTTTCCCTACAAACTCTATTCACTTTGTTACTTACCTTAATGATTGAATTCCCAAAATCCTTTCTTAGTGCTCTCCTACAGTATAAAAGGAATCTGCATGCAAATTTTTACGGTCGTTGCCCCAATGCTGTGAGTTGATATCAGGCAATACAGTTATTACGTTATATATAGAAATTAATACTGGAAATCATTAGTATTTAGCATTTCAAATTGTAATTCAAGAACTTATACATAAATATGTAAAAAGTTTAGTATTAAATAAATACGAAGATAACAATTATATAAGTAAGTATAATTATAATCATTAACTCATTATAATTGTAATCAGTAAACGCTACTTACGTGTAGACGTGTGTAGATACAGTAATGTAGGAGTAATAATGTAGTAATGGGATTAATCAGATAACTGTCAGTTTAAATTTTAGTTGCTGATATAGATCGTTGTATATGATTGGAGACATAGTTTGATTTAGTTACACTTGTAGTAAGAAAAGTGCCTACTTTATTTAAATTTATTTATATAATAATATCTAGGATTTTATTACTGAATATTTTTTTAGTTTTTGTATACTTATTTATACTACTCCAATGTTCATAATTTAAAACCAATACCAAATAGATTGGCAAAATAAGGGTTCTTTGATAAATCACTTGTCATTTGTAGACGACTTGGTTCTGGTTGATGACAAACATACAACACTTAAAGTTATGTTGTAATAATTTTCTGAGCAATGCAGGTTGTTAGTAGTAAGAAGCTGTTAAGACCTTGCTAGGTCAATAGCGTAGTCAGTTCGAAAAAAAACAGGTTGTTAATATTTATAATAAACTAGATGAAAATAGAAATGACTACCAACATTAATCTAAAAAAAATATAAACCTATGCATCAGTTTTGGTCTACTAATTTCATTTAGCAACCAAATGCAAGAAAATGTTGAGAAAGTCAACCGGTTGGTACAATAAGAAAATCATTTTAGGAAATCGTGAAAAACATGCAATATCTTAGAGTCTTCAACATTTATAGTGTCCTAAAACCTCTACACTCACGCGATTATCAATCATGAGCGTTAACAAAAGGCCTTCATAAAAAGCAACGTGTCAAAGAGGAAAACAACGTAGTATAACTATTCTTCATAATAGACAAAAAAAGAGTAAATGACCTCAGAAAATGATTATAGCCAACTACGCTGTCTTTCGGATAAAAATATGAAAATGAAAATAGATTGATCACAAGTTCAGATAAAAAACAGTAGATGGAAAATGACGACAAAAGAACGGTAAATCTGAAAGGACAAAAGAGAACGTATAGAGAGAGACAAACAACGTGTAGGCTGTTTTTTTTTTGAATTGATTACGCTATTGACCTAGCAAGCTCTTAACAGCTTCACCGGACTACTAAGGCGAGCGCTTAAGGCACTCAGCCGATTTTATTTGACAACTAGCTTAAGGGTGCACGGGCACACCTCGGCTTGGGCTGTTGCCTGTCTCATGCAATTCGCGACCTATCTTTTTTTTTACGTGGGTAAATCCCTTGTGGATACACCACCCTCTCGGGGGAGAGAGTGGGTTATGTCCAACTCGCACGGACTAAAACCCCACTGTGTACGTCTGCCGCTATAGGTGGGGCGACACCGTGCCGCCTCAGCGGATGGCCCAGTAGCGAAAGCGCCGCCGCCGGGCTCTTGTGAGGCTCGTCTTGTGAGGAGACAGCCGTGTACACACTGCCCGTCTTCCCTAGTCCGGTTACGGTGGGAGGCTAAGCATAGGCGCAACCACGCTCGGCAGCGAGAGATCCTGTCCTACCGCCTCAGCCAAAGTGCGACGTTGCTCCTCCCATGCAACACACTCAGACAGAGTGTGCTACGTGGTGTTCGGGTTAACGCCGCACTGATGGATTACGGCGGTCGGCTCTCTGCGTGCTATCCGGTGCAGGTACCAACCGAAGCACCCGTGCCCTGTCAGCACCTGCACCAGACGGAACGTCAGGGAGCCCCACTTTATCTGATACCGTTCCGGCAGGACCGGGCGGACGGTGTCGATCGTGTATCGACCGTAAGACACGTCCGCCAGGTCCTGCGTCTACCTCTCTAACATCTCTTTCTTCATTCTCCTTCTTTCCTCTATTTCTCTGGGATATCTATATATACGGCGGCAAGCACCTCCGCCTCTAGCTCACAGGGAAGGGAGCCGCCCAGAAATTCGCGACCTATCTGAGCTAACCTTAGCTAAGCTACACATATTCATACTTATGTGAGTTATTGAAACATATATATGTACCAAGCATACATACCTCAGCAACTCTTATATGTATTTTGTGTCGGATATTTCTAAACTATTTCAGTTCGATAGGGAAAAAAATAAAACCCTTGCTCTTTCATGTGTAAGCATGTGTGCGTGTACGTGTGTGGAGGTGATATGTGTAATGTTGTTGCAGTGATGTAAGATTTTGTGTCACTTTATCGCACGGGCAGCATACTCACGGGCTCCACGCCGAGGGAACGGACCTAGGCTTGAGCCGCTGCTGAGGGGGACCTAGTCTGGCGAAGGGGGCCTAGTCTTGCCGAGGGGGGCCTAGTCTGTCGAGGGGGGCTTAGTCTTGCCGAGGTGGGCCTAGTATCACGTATAGGTTTTGTGTTTTTAGGTGACAGCCTGAAATAAAGATACATTGTAATTGTGTAGGACGTCTAATAAAATATAGTTTAAATGCAAGTATTTAATTATATTATTATATACTAGCTGTGCCCCCGACTTCATCCGCGTAGAACCCTGTGTACAAAAATTGTGATAAATAAAATCATCCGAATGTATTAATTCCATCTACTTTTCTCACGATCCTAACCCGAGGCGTCGTTCAAATTACAATAACTTTTCGTAGAGTGGACCGATTTTAATGAAACAAAGACTAAGTCATACTCGAAGATATGCTTTATGAACCTAGCACTTTAGCAGTGATGCGTGGTCATACAGACAGACAGATATTTCTAAAAATAATTGAAATGTATTTTATTACTTATTCCTAGACACCTGCAACAATTTTTTCATGATAATCGAAAAAGTACAGACACGTTACAATAATATATTTTTATTTTATTTTATATTTATATATTTTTTATTTTATATATTTTTAAATAATTTTTACAAGATGAAAATAAATAATAGAATGACTATGTCGCATTTTAAAATAAAAAGGTAACAAGTCGGTTTTCATAGCGACCGTGTCTATTTTTTATGGAAGCAGTAACACAGATCAAAGAACCTTTAGAACTTATATGTCACGCTAATTAATGGAATACGATTAATTAAATTTATCTGTTGCATTTGTAACCTGTGATATATACTTGTAATTCTGTAACAAAGGTTGCAATATTTAAATTTATGTTTATATATGTTCATTACCATTCCATTTAAGATGACTGAAATATTTATGTCCGTATAAATTGTGAATTTAACATTTAATTACATTACGTGTATAATTTTATCTCATTGGATTGATTCGTGTCGAGTCAGTACAGTTAGTTACGTCTTTGGTGACAACTTTAAAGTCAGTAAACGTAATACCTAGACACTTAAAAATATAAATAAGAGATCGGGTGCCTGGTTACCTTATTTGCATTCACTGGTTTAACTTATTCAGCAGATTTTAATCTTAAGCCGGCTATGTAAATTGCCTTAGAATTCTTACGAACGACGTTGGCGAAACAGAAAGCGCACAGTTCTAAAACTTGAAGAACTTTTCGTTTCATAATTAATTAATACATAAATATATATTAATATTTATTAATTGTATATAAAATAAGTATAATATATTAATTAATATTAAATATATTAATATATATTAATTGTCTGTCCCTCTATATTAATAAATCTATTGTTCTGTCTGTATATTTAATTTTTTTCCGCTGCATTGATCTGAAGTTATTATTGCTCACATATGATTTTTGAAGTTATACTTCTTTTGGCGCGTTAGAGAAAAATGATAGAGTAAATTTTTACGATGCGCGCGCACACCGTCACGAAAAACCGACACTCTGAAGTTATTACGATGCGCGCGCACACCGTCACGAAAAACCGGACACCCTGAAGTTAGTTATAGTCAACATTTTGTTTCTTTGTATTAAAACTTTCAATGTATTAAATACCTTTTTTTTATTGTTAGTGTCGTTTTTTCTACAAACGTAGAATAAGGCGAAAGATAAAATTTTTGAAAAGATTTTTATCTTGTTACGCCAAAGAAGTATAACTTCTAACGCGTGTACATAAGTACACACACACTTTTTTTTACTTTACCTAAAATGTATTTATAGTGTATTAAAACATTGTGTATTATTTTATACAACTAAATTTTTTTTTATGGTACATATTCGTAGACGGGTGATTTTAGAGCCTCTTCTGCAGATAAAGTAGAAGACAAGACAATTTTCTATGACCTCATTTTTAAGTTAAACTTATTTCAATTTATTTGCAATAAAATAAATGATTACGCAGTAGATTCTATTCTTATTACTATGTATTCACGTATAAAGACATATTCTACAACGGAACAGAATTGTAAATAAGTTCATCTGTATTTATCATGATTCAACGTACCTTTTTCTACTATGATATCATTGTATGAAGATAACCTCTAATTTCAAGGTATAATAAAAAGTTTTGCTTCCACTTACTCATAATCAACTTTTATAATGAGTTAAATAGTGTTCTTTTTTACTTATTATATGTATCAACTGATTATTATTTTATTTATTCAAAATATGCTATAAAATAATCGTGAATAAAAAATGAAAATGTGTGCAAAAGATACAACTGTGTTTATTAAATTAACAACGATTAGTACTACAAAACAAATGTTGATTTTTTTATTTTTTTCGTCATAAACAGTTATAGGTAACGTTTGCTCATGCATCAATATCATATTTATAACAATAATAATAATATAACATTATTTCAAATAATAACATGTCCATATGTAATTGTTAGTGTTCAAATTTTTAACCTCACTTAAAACCTTAAAGATTATTATTATTAAAATAAAATCCAAAATACGATACAATTCATTTACTGAGTTACATACGAATAATATTAATAATGAAGAACAAATTTTCTTCTAATTCTAAATTAAAATCTTAGAAAAACTTATAATATACTAGCGGGACCGGCAGACGTTGTCCCGCCCTGATTATAAAAAAATCCTTGACAATTATATACTAAAACATTCCTCATGAATCACTTTATCTACTGGTGAAAATGAAAATCTGTTCAGTAGTTTTTGAGTTTACCGCGAACAGACAGACAGACAGACGCGGTAGTGGAATTTATTTTATACTATGTAATGATTCTAATCTTGCCTAATTTGATGACCTTTATTTTCTGCTTTCACTTGGTAATATCTGTTTACCTTGTTCCAATTCTATAAAACTAGGTAAATGAGAGTACTGTAATCTCTCAACCAGAAGACGTATAAATTATCCTAGGTAATTAACAAATTATTAAAAAGTTACAAGGCATTTAAATTAGTGTTGTCCAAAATTGATCTTGGTCTTATTCTTGCGTTTTTGCAAGACCAAGACCAATACTGACCCTTCCAAGACTTGCGCAAGACAAGCCAGAGTCTGCAAGACTCTCTCGGTCTTGCAGTTAAGTCAAATTTGAACATTATTGAGTATTTGGTTTCAATATCGATAATATAATTGCTACATATCCTCTAGTAGCATTATCAAAATCACGATTAACGATGTAACAAAACACAATTTTAGCTAATAAATTTATACAACCATTCATTCATTCAAGAAATGGAATTACTAAAAAAAAAAATCTCAAAGAGTATAGTTTATTTAACTAAGTTTAAAAGAAAGACATGCGAGATTTTGATTGACAATGGTCCGGTGTTCCGGTCGTCTAGATTCTGATTGTTTACTTGATAATTTACTGACAAAGATGTCGCTTTACCGATATGCTTTACGACTAGTGTCTCACGGCATTGACTGTCGCCACTGTAAATTCGCCAATGTTCCAAAGAATAAAATAAATTTCCAAGTGCTCATGACGGATACGAATACATATATATTGTGTTGCCCTCACAAATAATATGATAGTCGTAAGAATAGGTAGATATTATTACAAAAAAGTTAAATACGTATTGAATACTTGGTTCAAAAAGTCTTGTAGTAAATGCACCGCGGTCACTGAATGTTTGCCATGTTGCTCTTTTGTTTCGCTTTGGTTACGTTAGGTTAGACTTGCGAAAAAGGATAACGCGAACTTGCCTCGGGCCAGCGCGGTGCATTTAATACGAAACCTTTTTAAAGCAAGTAATCAATACGTATTTAACTTTTTTTAATAACACCGTCAACGTTTTTTTGTGTTTATGAAATAAAGGGCACTATTTATATTACATTCGAAACATAATATTTTAAACCGTTATCGTGTCTGTATCTTAGAATAGTTAAAAAAGAATTTGATATCTTTTAAAATATTGCCTGAAAGCGACCGCTCTAAGCTCGAAGGCCACCTACGTGTACCCGAATAATGTAAATTGGTGTCTAATTTATATATTTCTATAGTATCTCTGTCCAACGTATGGTAATTTGTGAACTAT
Source organism: Antheraea yamamai (assembly GCA_036509395.1). Classification (NCBI taxonomy): domain Eukaryota; kingdom Metazoa; phylum Arthropoda; class Insecta; order Lepidoptera; family Saturniidae; genus Antheraea; species Antheraea yamamai. The sequence goes on from AP028433.1 coordinate 11,257,982, forward strand.
TCGTCGAAATAATTGTAATAAAATTTTCGAAATATACTTGACGATACTTTGAGTTGGTCTTCAGAAACTTAAACCTTTAAATGTAAAAGTTTTCGCTGTCCGTATATTCACGGCTACTTAGAACAATCTATGCATCCTTATTTGAAGAAGTTTTTACCAATTGTTACCAAACACGAGTTTTAACACATTTATACCCGAAAATATACCGCTAAATCAGTTAAAAATAGATCCTTTGGCGAAACGCAAACAGTAATTTTGTAAGTTTTAATACGTCAGTTATTTAAGTGACCATTACGACCCACTGTTGGAGTTCTGAAATGAATTTCACTTGAGACATTCCTTGGTCTTTTAAGGTTTATGCGTCGTCGTTGTAGAGCAGCTAATGCCAATAATCCCCTAAATACTAGCCTCAACTATATTTATACAACTGTATTAATAAATTTACATAACAACGCACCTTGCCACTTTCTCTTTTCTATTGTATCCTATCCCAAATTCGCGTCGATTGGTTTTTCAATTATTTTTTCTACGATCATGAATTTGTACTACTAACTAAATACAACTACAGACAGACTACTAAAACTATACTAAATACTAGAGGTACTCAAACTTAAACCGCTGGCGATCCACTTCAATATTGTTAGACTACGATTGATCGACTCTGAAAGTTTGCAAGTTTGTGTGGTAGAGCATTGTCGTCTAGCTAGGTGTTACTCCCGTTACAAACGATATAAGAAAGTGATGAGAGGATTATTCTGGCCTAATTGTGGATCAAAAATTTTTACTTGTTCATTAATTAAATTTTGTTTTAGCAAAATCTACTAAAACAAAATCTGTGAATATTCCTATATCGGCAAATTGTTCTCGCGATCGACTCAAAAATACTCATAGGCGACTTGTGGATCATGATCGACCGTTGGAACACCCCTACTGAATGCTACTCGTACGACAAGATACGCTAATACTTTCATTTATTATAATTTCGTGCTTCAAATGATAGCAGTACGTGATAAGTAACCTTTAAAAATCTAATTTGGTTGTATAGGTATTTTTCAAGGCCGCTTTTTTCATGAGCGCTTAAATACAAATAATTTATATAACATTACCATTATATGGCTCCATTAACAAGTAATTGTGAAATTATCATAGATAAAAATCTGCCATTTTTACAGGTTGCTAGACAAGAAATGCGATACGATAAGCTCAGCATACCATAACTGTCTACCGGCATGAATATAGCGGGTATAGGATTTAGGATACAGCGATCGAATGAATATCGACCACCATATACCAAATATAACACGCGGCACAATGTTAAGCTTAGGCGTCTTACATTTCGATATTAGCCTGTCTATATCTAGAAACCGAGACCTTCAAGCCAATATGACAGCGACGACTAGTGATGGGTCAGATAGATAGTGGAAATATGATCATGATTTGATCATAGATCTCGGTGGTTACTTACCATCAGGTACAATGCGGTCTTTCTGTCGTTCAATAATAATAATAATACCTGATATTTAATTTCTGATTTCTGTGGTAAAATCTTATGGAGACTCAACAAAGAGACATTCAAAATTAGTAAGCACATTGATTACAACTTTAAAATCATTTGTCTCTATAAACTTATTATGCTAGTTGTATTAATAAGTTCTACGTTAGTACAATTATTATGAGAGAGAATTTTAAAAATGTATTTATCTTTTCATAGACCATTTATTTATTTGTTTATTCACAATTATGAATAACACAACAGTTAAACACTCTGATGAGTAATAAAATAACAATAAGAAGGAGCGAGCATACGAAAATGTAAACCAAAACGCGTTAACACATTGATAAAGCTTACTTACTAAGAATAACAAAAAATTTAATATGGAACATTGTATATTGACATTCGAGAAAGAACAAAAATAAATAAAAAAGTGAAAATGAATTCAGTTAGAAAAACTTAAATTAAACTATGGAAAAGAAAACAAAATGGCTAATATAATCCAGAATATTGAAATATACATTACTTGACATATCATTTACTGGCTGTGCAGTCATGGATGTAAAATGTGTTTGATTATCATTTTCGGTGTTATTACAAAAAAGTTAAATACTTACTTTAAAAAGGTTTCAAATTAAATGCACCGCGCTCACCCGAGGTAAGTTCACGTTATCCTTTTTCGCAAGTCTAACCTTATCTAACCAAAGCGAGACAAAAGAGCAAGATGGTGAACATTCAACGACCGCGGTGCATTTAATTCGAATCCTTTTTAAAGCAAGTATTCAATACGTATTTAACTTTTTTGTAATAACACCGTTTTTGAGTTTAAACGCTTGATGGTCAAATATGTCTCATGGGGTGTTTGGAGGTGAACTCATCCTACAATTCAGTCATATATACAGTTGGATTGAAGTATGTAAGTGAAATAATTTTATGAATAAAATGTCTTAGGAAATCGATATTTAAAATCGGTGTTGAAATTTAGTGACTTAAGGAAGATGTTTTACTACTTATATTAGATTTTGTACCATCTGATGTAATTGTCGAAAATTATAACACAATCGGCCTCGAAATAGATTCTGCTCTCAAATTCCAGAGTACGGCCATGTTATTTAATTACACATTTTCATCTTGCAAAATGTTATTTAGATAAGCGGACATTTTATTTGCATGTACATAATTAATATCATGTCATTATGAACACTCTGTTCTATGTAGGTAAGCGGTTACATACAGATAATCATGTAGGTTTTAAACATTTTTGTAACTATAGTTACAGTGTCATTTTGTTTTAATTCAGTTAAATTTATGTTAATATCGTTTTTATTTTAAGTAATAATACAGATTATATTGTTAGACAACCTGAAACAGTAAAATTGAATATTTGTGATAAATCAGAACAAATTGTTTTTATTTACTTATTTTTGTTTCAGATAAGGAAAACCCCAGCATTTAATCTATACACATATATCTTCTTCTATCTTTTTATCTATTCTATACATATAATAAGAATGTAAATCTAACGTATCTGTACTTTTTAGATTTTTGTGAAAAAAATATTGCAGGTGTCTAGCAATGAATAATAAAATACATTTTTATTAATGTCTGTCTGTCTGTCTGTTTGTTTGAACACGCATCACTGCTAAAGTGCTGCGTTCATAATAAAACCTCACCAAGAAAATAAAGCATACCCTCGAGTTGTAGTACCCTAAATCGTAGTCTTAGTTTCATTAAAATCGGTTCACTTTATCAAAAGTACGAGAGAAAAGTAGATAAAGAAATGAAATTAATATACTCAGGTGATTCTATTAGTCACTTTTTTTTTACATTAGGTTCCATGCGGACGGAATCACGAGCACAGCTAGTAATGAGAAAAGAAAAATCATATCTTCCCATACACGACTTCAATAAAAGTTAAGGAATTATATATATGATATATCCTATAACAATTTTTATAGTCATCGGATACTTTTTTCTGAGCCAACGTTTTCGTTATTGTTTCACCTTGGACCGTGACGTATAGTTTTAATTCAGATTATATAAGAAATTTATACACAAACCAATCTAACTATACTAATCTATACTTCTACACTAGTATTATAAACCTGAAGAGTTTGCTTGAACGCGTTAATCTCAGGCACTACTGGTCCGATTTGAAATATTCTTTCAGTGTTAGATAGCTCATTTATCCAGAAAGGCTTATTATAGGCTATATATCATCAACTAACACCAATAGGAACGGAGAACCAATGAAGAATGTTTCAAAATCGGGGTTAACGTACGTATTATTGACAAATATTTCCACCTTCTACGTAAACAAAGTCGTGAGTTAAAGTTAGCGTTAACCCAAAGTAACTATTGCACGCAGACGAAGTCGCGGGCAGCACCTAGTGTTGTAAATAAATATAAAGTGATTTCCCTTTATTTTTGGACGATTTATTCTATAACGGCACTTAGGCTTTTTTCATATAAAAATATTATTGTAAATAAAATGAGTATATTAAATGTGATTAAGTTTACTGTACTGCTTACTGTATATTTATAATAGTTGAGATTTAATTGCACTTCAAAACTTTCTGCACAAAGAGACACGTTCTTTGCTACCCGTGTCAGAGCGACAGGATTTTCGACTCCTAAATGAATTCGTTGAACTCACAGTGGCGAGCATGGATGGGCTCTCAGTAAAAACAGTATGAGAACGAACGGAAATACGAACCACTACCATATGTGAGACACATGGTTCCGAGAAACATGATTTATTCCGTTGCGTTTAACATTTTATGTGATTTTTCTTAATAAGTATTTCTATAAGGAAGTTGTTTTTATTATTTGTAATCACAGATTTATTAAAACTAACGTCGCCCAGTGATTGAAATTCGAAGTGAATGTTAACAACTTTTTTTTTCTTAATATAAGAGTATTATTATTTATTTTTATTATAAAAATATCACAAAAATATTGTAGATTATACCTAAACGTAATGAGCGTGTAGTATGACCAATGGGCATTCACAAATAAAGGCTTCGACTAGTGGACGATATGAGTAAAAAAACAATTCACGTGTTTTTAATTGATGACAGTAAAACCTGTCAATAGGTATTAAGTTAAAAAATCGATTAAGGAACAGATAAGAAAAAGGTACTGAACTGGTCTTCCTTAACCTATTTATGTATACACTCTGGTATGATAGATAGTTCAAGAGCTCTGAAAATGCGTTCTAAGTTTGTCGCATTAAAATGTTTGAACTTTTCAAATCAATCTTATAAGTTTAGAATACGAAATAATAGTACATTATTGTGTAAACTTCTCACTATTTTAAAATATAAAGATTTTATGTTTTCGGTCAATACAAGCAAGTGAAATTATCAGTTCGGCATGAGTATTGTTTAATAACAGTTTACTAAATTTTAAATCCTATGTGTTAACTTAAATCACAAGTAAATCACATTAATTTAATTAATTAAATGTCAATATAAATAAAATTATAGAGGTCCGTCGGTTGTGCGGACATCACGCAAAAACTACTGAGTATATTTCGATATTTTTTAGCTTTACACCTAAAATACTTGCTCCTTATCTAAAAAAAATATCACGATATCTTCATCTACACATATAATAAAAACAAAGTATCTGTATGTAATATCAAAATAACATTGTTTTATGGAATACGTATAAAAGTATACACGCTACTTATAACAAGAACCGAATTATAAAATTATTTTGTTTGTCTGTTCGTTCAGAATAATCTCTGAAACGGCTGGACCCATTTTGACGGGAATTTCACTGTCAGATAGCTGAAATTATAGGGAGTGACATAGGCTATTTTATCTTAGACTAGCTGTTACCCGCGACTTTGTCCGTTGTAGCATGTCCAAAACGGATGGACTTGTTAAATTTAGTATTTGTCTACAGTCTCACCTGATAGTAAGTGATGGTGTGCTGAAACACACCAATACTAGTTTGTTAACATATTTTCAACTTAAGAATGATAGCTAGCCAGCAGACAGTAGAAAAAGCCCTACCACCGTGTTATGATTAACGTTCGATATAACTTATATCATTTCTCGGACTTCATATATTAATTCAATATTTCTAAAATGTCCAGTTTTCAATACTACTTAATCTCAGCAACGGTATACATCCTTTCTATAATAATATTAAGAATACGAATGAGAGTTTGTTTGTTACGCTTTCACGACTTCACTATTCAACCGAACATCATTAAATTTTGCACATGCTTTATCAAAGGTATAGAAAAGAACATACGGTACCTTTTGTCCACTATTCCCAAAGGGATAAGTCAGATCAACATTAACGCGCGCGAAGTTGCTAGCAAAAGCTATTAATATTACATAACACACATTATCATTGGAACTTGAACTCAGTGTGAATCTAATAATCGTTAGGCCTTGATTCAAATATGTTATAGAAATAGTAAGTTAATCATGTAGTTTTTTTTATTATAAGGGACAAACGAACAGGCGGGTCACCTGATGGTGAGTGATCACCGCCGTCCATAGACACTAACAACACTATGGGAGTGCGTTGCCGGCCTTTAAAGTAAATCTGAAATCGAAAATCAACTTGATAGAATAGTTTTTAAAGATACTGATAAACTGGCAAACTGACAGATTTCAAAAGTTCTTAAAATAGTCTTAATGTATTGTGACACTTTCGTGAGATAATAAATTCTGTCCATTATATTCAATGTACAAACTTGAAATATGTTCGATTTTATTGTATGCATAAATAAAAGCATAATTATCATACTGTATTGTATCATGATTAAGAATATGTCACTTGTTATTTTATTCTTTATTTACGGATAAGTTTAATAGGATAATTAAAATAGAAAACATTTTAAGTCCGATACACTGTTTTCGATTTTAATGGCTTTTCGTTCAGATAAACTCAATTGTGACCGTATGTGTCGCCAAGACCTCGTTAAAGGATTATTGCTATCTTTAGTAGACGAGTTCCCTTCATATACGGGCTGGGGCAATTTCTGATTACAAATCTATTAAAAACTCACGAACATTGTTGTTAGGCAAACTTTAAGTTGATATTATTGTTATCTTTTAAATTAAGTTAATAGTGAGATTCCATGAGCTATTGATTGTTGAAGCAGAAATGTATAGTAGTGTACTAACGATAGTTCGCGGCTTCGCACATGTGGGATATAACAAATAAATTTTTGTTCTGTGTAATGGTGCTCCAGGAGCGTGCTTGGTTCTGTACGGAACCCTAATTTGTGCATCTAAAGCAAGAGTAGTCCAAGTTACTCTTTATAACATCAGAAGTTCCGTCAAAATCGGTCCAATCGTTTCGCAGATTAGTCGAAGCATATAGACAGAAAGGCAACATTTAAAAAAATGTTTTTTTTTTTGTTATAAGTACGGTATATATTATCATACCAAAATCCATGCAGTAAAAATATGTTATTTTGATATTACAATATAAATAGAAAATATGTTATTTTGACTTTTTGTTTTGTAATGACATGCATCTCGTGTACAAAGAGTCATGAAAATCGGTTGAAAATATACATTTGGAAGAGCAATGTTGACAATCCTTATGTTCTATCAAGTAGGAAAGTCATATATACTTTCCATGTACAAAAATTTCATAAAAATCAGCTAAGATTAAGTAAAGTATAATTTTTCTTGATTTTTTAATTTATTTCTATAAGTGTGATTGGTTATTTTTATTTAGATCTATTAACCTCGGAATTACGTATACTTGTATATGATGACGTGTATTTTTTTATCGTTATCGGTTACATCAAAACCGATGGAGACCTAAATTTTGGGGTGTAAGAGGTGTCGAATAACATCATAAGACTTGAGACACCCAAGCCAACCTCACCTGCACGTGGTGCATCCTGCTGAATAACGAACGAAAGTGGGGTGGTAGGGTTTTACAGCCTCTCTGGGTCGCAACCATCATGTATATGGCGCAAAAGCCCATCATAGTGATTCGCTTCTACGGGTCGCGTTTCGGGATCAGCCTGTGGATATCGAGTTTTTCGCAGGCTGGCATGACAGCGGCGACAGGCGATGGATAGTGTGTCACTCGGTGGTCGTCATTGTTTTTCGATTATATTGTGCTTACCATCAGGCATAGTGTAGTCATTTTACCGAGCTATAATAAAAAAAATACAATATTAATTTGTGGTATTTTTTTTGCAAAATTAATGTTAAATAACACATGCTTCTTGCGTACAAACTTTCATAGAAATCGACCAAGACCTTTTAAAATTAAATCCAGAAAAAAAACTGTTCCCTAGGGATATATCAAAAGCGAAGCCACAAGCAAAGGTTAGTCTTAAATAATTCTTTTAATCCTTATTCAATATGCATTCTATAAGGTGCACGTCTACAAAAGCAAAAAGCAAAAGCTAGTAAATACCCTATACATTTATTCGTGTGAAATGGGAATACGTACTAATTAACAAATACAAACAATATGTGTATAAAACACATAATAATAAAACATTCACATCAGCATCACTGCGGAACTTTTAACATTTGAACGTAATTAGAATAAATGAGAAATGAACAGGCATCCATTGACTCAGCCGAAATTTGAGACCGACAAAAAAGCGGTGGCTCTACATGCTATTTTTTTGCATTGGGGTATTTGACGCATACTTTTGCAAACCATAAACATAAGATTAAATATCCTATGGGGGATTTGGTGAACCACCTGGGAGTTATGAAGTTGTGGAAATGGCTCATAACTCATCTCTGGTGCACAAACAACGCGTAGGCTGCAAATCCGGTGTTTCCCTCCGTTTCTGAAAGTAAAGTGTACTACTATAGTCAGAAACCATACCCAATAATAAGAGTAAACCAACTGCACCGGTCACCTTCGTCTAGACAGAGATTATGCAAAATGGAATATAAGCTTATACGTTTCGTATCATTTTGTTGTAATAAAAAGGTATTACGCCCTTTAATGTCCTATCTATTTTTAATTTACTACATGATTTTATCAAATTTATGCGTCCCACGTTATTCTATCTCTTTGTTAGGATTCTTAATACTGATATAACTTTAGTACCGCTTGTACTTATCTTAAAATATATATTCTAAATACATCTATTCATTAAATTAAGTAATACTTTGTCCATGTTTCTGGTCTTCTGTTCAAATATTGATCTAATACTATGCTTTGTTTTTTTGACTGGTGTTTTAATGTGTTATAATATGAATAGAGAAGGCGAAGAGTCAATTACAAACGAATTTGGAAATTGACTTTTCGTTTTTAGAAATAAAAATATTCCAAAATTAACCGTGTCTACTAAAATCAACAGATGGTTAATTCATCGATAGAACATTCAGAGAATAATATTACGCATTGTCATTATTAATGTGGGTCGCTGAGCGCTGACATGCCCTTCGAAATATTTACAAAAGGAGCCCAAACCTACGGTGCAAGTGCTGTGTTTTTGTATCCCTCGAAATAGAAATTGCGGAAACTTAATATAAATCGAATAATCCATTCTCGTGTAGGGGATGTTTTGGATAAATCTTAATAGGGGGTGAGGCGCGGTTGGTTGTGGAGCGCGAGGGAGGCTCACAGACGGCGGACTCGGGATCCAGGCCCGGCCATCTGCCGCGCCATAAAATCGATATTATTTAGTAACGGGGTGATATTAGGCACGTGCTTCCGCTCTGTTATGTTCGGAACACTGGCTTTGAACTTTTCTCGTGGCGAAATCCTTAGCTCGTTTATTACGATTATATTTCTTCTGGCATAATTATGCATAAACTGACATTAAACCATATCGAAAAAAGAGAACACATTATTTATTTTGCTACAGTTCTATAACATGTTTGTTATTTGACTTGAAATTATGCATAAATTTACGACTGAAACGATTTCTATTATTGAAGTGAAAACTTTTTTAGACGTGTTGGGCGATTAAAACAAAATAACGAAAATCCGGGAGAAGAAAGACTTTTGTGAAGAACGTCACCGTTGATCTCGACATGCTCGTGACAATGCGCTAGCATATGGATATTGATATTTTCTATTGAGCTTGTGCCCCTCATATGTATGATTAGTTATTAAATTGTATACCTATACCTAATTATTGCTTGAAGTTCCCATACATCTGAAAATTAGACTAATATTAATAATTTCAAGAAATCTATACTAATATTATAAAGAGGTAAAGTTTGTGAGTTTGTGACGTTGTAGGGAGTAATCTCAGGAACTACTGATCCGATTTGAAAAAATCTTTCAGTGCTATAGAGCCCATTTATCGAGGAAGGATATAGGCTATCATATATCATGTATATCATAAGACCTAAGACCAATAGGAGTGGAGCACCAATGAAGAATATTTCAAAATCTGGATTTTTTCCCTCTTGTGAGCTTCCGTTGCGTGTTAGCGTTAGCTCAAAGTAACTGTTCCATGCGAACGAAGTCGCGGGCAGAGCCTAGTTATTAATAATTCACACTATAATTGACTTATTAATTAAAAAAAGAACTGTTATTCCATTGTTTTCAATTTTTTTTGTCGGCAGTCTTTATGACCGCCTCGGCGTTTTTATTATGGGACAATGATATTGTATAACTACATGAATTAACAATATAAGTACATGAATAGCAAGATCTGCCTTCTACGATAATGTTATTATATATCAGTCTGATAAGATAAGAGTATTAAAATTTTTGTTATAACTTGACATTACTGTTTACATATTCAGACTACGGACTGTAATGTATTAAATAACGTAGACATCATTAATTTATGTAATTGTTCTAAAATTCGATTATAGCTGGTAAATAGAATTAAAAGATATATAAAATGAATTGTGCTTTAACATTTTCCCTATATAAAAATTGTAAATTATAATCATCATATCTGTGACAAATCAAATATTAATGAGATTAAAATGTCGTCACGGGGATTATTTCTATAATGATTCATATTTGATAGGAAAAATTCTACGCTGCAAATTTGTGACGTCAAAGTAAGCGGTCAACGATATGATTGCAAGAAATAATCGGGTATAATTGTGAACGTATTTCCCCAATCTGCGTGTGGTGAGATGTCCGGAAGATGAGTCACGGGCGCCGGCGGACGCAGGACCGTGTGCGGAGCGGGCGGCGCGGCGCTCACCCGAGCAAGCGTGTCCTGCGCCGGAGCAGTCTGCGGCCGCGGACCAACATTCCACGCGAACATTGCCTTCAGAGGTTCGCAATCATTCTGATGCAATATTCAACTTTACTGCGTCCTTGCAATGCCGTAATTCATAACAACGAGTTTCGTCGTTGTGAAGTCATTTTAATCATTTTTGACTTCAGGATACATCGCGTCTTACACCCAAGGCCAGTTCGACGTTGATAATTGCAGATGGCCTGGTTAGTACCTTGCTGGCGAGGACTCGAACGATTAAATCAGTTTTAATTATAAAGGTATTATATTGCATGCGATTATACGTACTTGAAATTAGCTAGTGTGATTTTATTCTTGTAAAATGTAAATATGTAGTGTCAGTATATGACTAATCATTGGATGTGGAATTTTTCGTAGATGGTTTTAGGCTACATATTTTTTGCATTCCCTTGACTCCTTGCCATTTTTTTAGATACCCACATCAAAGGAATCAAGTTTCAACTAGTAATAATACAAAACAAGAATTCAGAGATCCTAAAATAATTTCCGTCACCCACAATACTTGCTATACATTCCAAGGTTATATAGGTTACTGCTAGTCATAATATTTTATGGAATAAAACTGTCTCCTTGGTCAGTTTTCCATTGTGTAACTAATCCCATGGAGATCGTATGTTCGATTCTGTCTAGATTAGACTGTATGCACAGTAGTTGATTTAGTATATCTTGTAAATTTGCTATCTGCTCGACAAAAGATTTGCCATGTAAGCATATTATGAAGGTAAAGAAGTGATTTTGAGTGTTTTTATATATGAACATCAGGTTTTAGTGAAGATAACATCATAACGCAAGCACAGTATAACGGTGGTACATTTGCTATTGTGCGTGAGGATATATACTATATTCAAATCCAACACCCATCACTTTGTATTGGCAGCTACAACAGATCGTTTATCTTTAGTCTTTTTTAGATATTGCATTTTACCACCGTATAATGACCATCAATCCATTTAATATCATGTGAGATTGTCTCAAAACGGCTGTGTAATATGAAAATACATTAATATGCAGTAAGCTCATGAATTATGGACTGCACTCACTCATATCTTTATATATAAAAATTCCACACACCGTCAAAGAATGCTAAAAAGTAAAAGGGATAAGAAAATGATGGCAATGAATAACATATCAAGTTTTTTTCTTATAACAAGGAATTTTTATATACAGATGAACTGCAAAAAATCAATATAGCTATTAAATGCTTACGTAATCTTAAACTACATAAGCTATCATGTTATAAGTAATTAAAATTAACGTAATGGTAGGATATTTTACCATAGCCGTGTTTCGTGTTTGAAATTAAAATATTTGTATGCATTATAAAAAGTATAATTATTTTATTGTGAGTGGCAGTTTGCTGTGTAGTGTTGGCTTATGCTTTTTTGAGTCATTTAGTTATTGTCTTGCTCCGTACGGTTTGTTCAAGAAATGCAAGCGTAGTGAGGTGGAATGATACAATCGTCAGTTGTCAATTTATCGTCATAGTTTATTGATGCTTATAGTGGAGTAACGACCATCTCACTTAAACAGGATCAGAAATATGGTGTATAAGAATCAAGTTTTTATCGAGTAATGTTAGTTAAGGCTGGTGAGTAAACAAGCGGATTGATTTCCAAAATATAAAGAACTCCTTTAATAACATTGTTTGTTTCAGATATAGAAGTGGTTATTATTGTATCAACTGAGGATGTCATTATTCTGTTGTTGGTTATCTGTTATATTTTATTAGTATCAATGGTGGCAACGTACGAATTAACATACAGTACGCAACAATCAATAGCTTTGAAATAACACTTTGCTCACACTTAAAGTTTATAACGAAAAACGAATATTGATTTAATTATAATAACATTGTTACAAATTGCATAACGGTACAAAACAGCAAATTACCCGACAGCAGAATAACTGACAACAGTTAATAACAATTATTGTAGAGCAACACAACTTAATTCATTGTTGATATATAGTCGTTATTGTCATATAAGTATATTGAGATGGTTAAACAATTTAGTCATAAAAGTAGTTGTAAACGATCTAGTATTGACCTACATGTATATCTATTTATATCTAGATTTATGTTTCAAATAAAAATCTTTTCATTGGTAAATAAATAATTTAACTTACCCTGCTTTTGAACTAATTTATTCATAAGACCCAAGATCATTTTATATTAGGTACTAAACTGTTCTAATTAACGTTTTTATTGGTAACATGAACATGTTGTGATTTAGAATGTTGTTTTTTATTTCGGTGGCTTAATGACATGTATAATAAATAGTACTATGCATACATTCGAATTAACAAAGCGCATTATTATAAAAATGAGTTTACCGATTCTATCAAAATCGTTCTACAAATATTTTTGTTTGTTTGTACTTATTACATCAAATTTTATTTATCTGTGAGGTTTTTCTAAAAGCAAATATTGAAAATGTATAAATTAAAAATGTGTAGATTCCTGTATTTTTTATATAGAAGAGTTTAAAAATACATAAGTGTTCTAATTTAAAATCTTCGAGTAATGGATATTTACAATCGCAATTTCATATAATCTAATTGGAACGTTTTTCCTAGTGATGAATGAAGTTATCATCTAGTAACTTATAAAAAGTGTTTATAAAGATAATTATAGGTTTTGCTTGCTCCATTCATATTATTATGTACATGACAACTGATGTCAGTGGATAATAAATGGTAGGTATTTCGCTTTTAATATGTATTGAGCACAAAAACAAATATAGATCTAGTGGAGCATGATAACGTTATACAAATATGGTGGCGAATGTCTGTCACGTTGAGTGGCAAATTGGCGTCGTCTCCGCATTTGTTCCAAGTGAGCGCGCGCCTCGTTCTTCGGTCGTCGCGTCGCGTCGGTCGCACATCGCGCCACATTCAGCCTTGTCATGTCACCACCAATGTCTATGTCATTGTCATTTGCTTCGCGGTAACTATTTGATTACTAAACAAAATGTCAACTTTTTATGTATAAACGACAAAAAAGCTTTCCTACGTGCCCGATGTTTTGGGCATCAAGTTTTCGGTCGATGTAATTCGTTATGTAGGCAAATTATTTATTTTGTATGAAATATTTATTGTACGAGTCATACTTGCTTGATTATTATTCAAACGATTATCCTGTTTCCGTATGTCGTTATTATCGCAAATAAATAGTGCGATAACAGCGTAAGGGACGCCTAAATATAAAGTCAAGATTATCTTTTTAGTTCAATTTACCAATAAATTCTTATGTGATACTTAAATTTGAAGATTGAGATCAGATAACCTCAACAATGCACACCTCGTTCGATGGTTACGACTAAAATTACTTTTACATATAAAATAAGAAAATCTTCCTCGCAATGTACTGTAACGACTACTAGGTACTTATCGAGTACATCAACGTATGTTTCTAATTTTATACCTTCATGTGTTTAAATGAAACTAGACTCAATTGCCATGATACTACGAATATTTAGAAAATAATTATTTAGACGGAACACTTCGGTAGTACTGTGTACTCATTTTGTCTTTAAAGATCCCTTTGTAGTTAATTTTGCAAAAAACAGCAGGATGCGAAGTTGGAGGCGTGTCGGGTAATGCAGCTGTAGAGTAGGGTTGCCGCCTGAATCTAAAGTGTTCTTCAGTGTTGTTAACATGCTCCGAGCGAGCTAGATAATAGTCCAAACATTTTGTTATGTATGTACAAGTACGTATATTCTGTTGCTAACAAGCGTAACCAGAACGAACAATTCTTAACACTACAAATACTTAGATATTTATTTTTTCTACTACTTGGCTTATTTTTTAGACTTATTTACGGGTTGAATAAAATAGCGTGTATTTGTATTGTGCATCTTAATATGATGCCTTGTATGTAGGATTATTATAAAATGTGTTTAATGAAGAAAACTAAGTATACATATTTTATCACTTTTTATCCACAGATCATATAAGTCTTGTGCTTCCTTTTACAATGTCTTTACACACTCGCAAATAAACCATTTTGCAACCTCTTTGTTTTTCTCTCTTTAATAATCAATATAACTGTTCATACTTTTTGATGAGTAAGTTAGTAGAGTAGAGTAAGTAAGTTATGGAGTTTTTGGTGGGATTTTGGTCTGTCATCTAGTGGATTTTATTTTTTATTCATAATCTTGTGTTAATGGCCTCTATATTGTGTAAAATTGGTGGTGTTTTATGTAATATAGTTTGTTTATTGTGCATAAGCGTAGTGAATGGAAAATAATACCAGGGACCATGAAATCTGAGATGCCATAAAAACTCCATGGAAAGTTGTAACATGATGGCCACCACCTTGTTAGTTCATTGAAATTATATCAAGAAACTTGTAATATCGATACCCACTTGATTAAGACAGTAATAGTCTACTAGAAGACTGGTTGCCAAAAATGGAATGGAAGAAGAACTTGCAATACTATTATCTACTCGACAATGGCAGTAATAATCTAAAAGATTGGTTGCCAAAAATAAAGTTAAAAAAAGAAGGTTTTTATGGTTGTTGCAATGATGTCGTACAGAACTTAGAAAGGAAAATCTTTTAAGCCTTGGCTTAAACCATTAAATATCGTAAGAAAATTGTTGTTTGTCATCTGCTATCTCGTGAAACTTTCAACTCCTCAAATGTTATCCTATAAAGTGCTCGTAAACAGCTCAGACGACAACAGGCCGTCACGATTTCCGTAACACTCAATTTTAAAAGCTTCTCAAGGAAAGGTATGTTTGCTACTTAGAAGAGTATAACAAGGATCATGCAAGAAATAAAGTTTTGTTCCTATATCCTAGTATTACTACTTTTATTATTAGTTCATTTTATAAATATACTAGCGGGCCCGGCAGACGTTGTCCCGCCCTGATTATAAAAAAAATCCTTGACAAATTATATACCAAAATCTTCCTCAAGAATCATTTTATCTACTGGTGAAAACCGCTTGAAAATCCGTTCAGTAGTTTTTGAGTTTATCGCGAACAGACAGACAGACAGACGCGGTAGGGGACTTTGTTTTATACTATGTAATGATATAACAACAATTATGCATAATAACCAAATATGTCATATTCATTACATAGTATTCATATTAATGGACCGACATATTTTTTATTTTGTGAATAAATTTTATTAGTGTTGTGATAATTTTACAAAGATAATGTTACATAACTATTCAATTAATAATGTTTTATGTTACAATATGTATAAATTCCTTGTTCATGCGAGAATATGCCAATTAATTTCCTTTGGGTACTTGAATAAGCAACGTGATAGTTATGCGGGTTATTTTATAGAGTTTCTTTATAAGGTGATTACACACGTCTATGAAAATTGTTTGATTAAGTGACGAAGTTTGAACTGACGTTCAAATAAAGATAATCTCTTTTTTTTAATCTACTCTTTTTCTTTAAAAAAGTTATTGTCAATATTAATTAATCTGTAATTCTGTGGGTTTGTCTGTCTATATGTATGTACGTTTTAACTCATTTTTTTTTATAAAATGTTCTACACGAAAAGAACTTCCGTAGTATGCGCACATTTTATAATTACAAATATAAAAATGATCAGTAGTATTTTTTAAAATATAATGACATATTAATAAAAGAAAATAACTAATCGAAAATCATTATTGGATAAAAACAACGCATTCAGAACCGCGGGCAGATGATAGTTATTTAAAATTGATTCCATAAATTCAAACATGTCTTTCTGTTTAGGAATAACGTGTTTGACAGCCCTGAAGGACCAGCAGCAATGGCGGAGGCGGTGGTATAGTGCAGGGGGGTGAAAGAGCGAGGCTGCTGCGAGTGTCCGCGGCTGTCAGGCCGGACTAACCCGTCGCTCCAGGTCAGCGCTCCAGCCAGCTATTTATAGACGTGCCCCTTAAACAGAGTAATTATTCATTGATTAGCACTGCGAGGAATAGGGGATTGCTTCTGATAGCCATCGCGCAAACCTGAATTGTTACTGACGTCGCGCCTTGTACAGTCGGCCGGCTCCTTTAACTGTATATTTATGATTTATAATAACTAGTGGTCGTTCAATAGTCGAAATTCGACCACAATTCATTAATTTTTAAAGTTTTAGTGCTATTGAGGTCTTTTGCCAAAGAGTATATAAATGTTGTAGATTACTAGACGTAAATATCGTTCCGTATGATGAATTGATACTTATAAATAAAGATATAAAATAAAATGATGGTAAAAAAGTAACTGTTTTCAATTGTTTTATAGATAACACTCGTGAATATCTATTAAATAAAACTGTCGTATCTTCTACTACCTATATATACCTAATAGATATTTAATAACCAAAATGATTATCACCATTTTTATTATTATCTACTATATAGCTTCCATTGTTTCGTGAATATATTGTTTTCCATATTGATTACATTTTATTAAACCTATTATATACGTAGATTAAAAAATTTCATACGATTATCATCCACGAAAAAGTTTTGTTCTCTGAGATGGAAATATTTGACTATTCAATATTTCTGCTTATCCTTATAACGGTACAGTAAGTGTGAAGACATTATGATGTTGATATATTCGATTCGGATTGTTGAACTTACTTTATAAATTGTATAACGGAAATTTTATTCTATGTTGAACATCCTGTGTATCGCGTTATTTTTTGTGTTATTTTCGCTGAATAAATGTCATACGATTTATTTTTATGTTGATGAAACAAGTATTTTTTTTTATTTAAATATTCTCACAAATTTACGTATATTATTTAAAATATTACTCTCATTGCGTAGGTATGCGTTGAAATCAGTTTATGTTATAAATATGTAATTATTCTAGGAAAAATAAAAGTAATGAAAAATTATAAATTAAGGTAAGGTTTCTCATTCCCTCACCCTCTATGAACGTGACAGAGCTCACGTACCTATGCGTACACATAACACTTAAACAAAATTTAGTCGTAAAAATTCTAAATTCAGGTATGAATCCTATTTTTTTTTAATTCATATCGACTTATCTATTTCAGAATTGTAAACAAAACTCTGCTTTTGCACACAAGGCATAAAAATTATGTATAAATAATGGGAAAATGTGAGATTTACAACTGAAATGATGCATTAAGACTTATCTAACTTTAATATAATTGTACAGTAATGTAAGCCACTGGTTATCGGACTTATTTTGGAGATACGGTTCGAATCAAGCACCAAAAATGATTACGTGTAACAATTATGTATGGAATAT
This sequence comes from Antheraea yamamai, assembly GCA_036509395.1. Classification (NCBI taxonomy): domain Eukaryota; kingdom Metazoa; phylum Arthropoda; class Insecta; order Lepidoptera; family Saturniidae; genus Antheraea; species Antheraea yamamai. The sequence goes on from AP028433.1 coordinate 11,275,888, forward strand.
TTTTGTTGACGCTTTGTATTCTCAAGTATGTTAGTGTAATTAAATGTAATAATAAAAACACCTATATCTACATTAAAATCGAATGGTTATCACTCTGTAATCTCTAGTTATAAACCTTAAAATAATTTTAAGTTTTAGGTTTCCCTCAACGTACAGAATTGTTTGTTTTAGAAAAGTGAATAACTGTACATGCATTTAGTGCATGTTAGTACATATACGTTAATTCAGGTAATGTCTTTATTTATTTAACACTTAGTCATTATACTCATAACTTTAATTTCAATCTTCACTGTGAACGGTCGCAGCAGTTTATGCATATCAATGCTTTTCCAAGTACGTTTATAAATAATTTGTACATAGAATATAAATAGATATCTTGGCTCTCTAACTTACTGCGTCATGAACAATAATAAATAAATCTTCATCAGGTAAAAAAATAAAAATTTCAAGATGGAAAGACGTAAGAAAATGAATGTTTCCAGCATAATTTCCAGGAAATTAAAAGGGGATTGTTGTTCCTTAATCTGTGAATGAAACTTTCTTAATCTCTGGAAGAATAATAGTTACACGCCAAATAATCTTACATTCAATCTCTTATAGTCTTTCCAATACATAAGGTAAACCGAATGAGTCATATTAAAAACTATTCCAGTTCAACCAGCTGTGTTGTTTATGCAAAGTGTGAGAATATTCTTTGAACTGGAATATATATGATAACTTCTATTTCGGAAATAAGGAAACCCGTTATAATGACGTTGGTAGCTATGTACCTTTTTTTTTTTTTTTCTCGAACTGACTACGCTATTGGCCTTCTTGGGGCCTCTACAGCTTCACCGGACTACTAAGGCGAGCGCTTAAGGCACTCAGCCGATTTTGTTTGGGCAACTAGCTCAAGGGTGCACGGCACACCTCGGCTTGGCTGTTGCCTGTATCATGCAATTCGCGATCTATCTTTAGCTAACCTATGTTAAGCTAAACTATTCATACAGATATGAGTTATCGAAACATTCATGTGTACCAGGCATGCGTGTCTCGATAACTCTTATGTGTATTTTGTGTCGGAAAATTTCTGAACTATTTCAGTTCGATAAGGGAAAAAAACAAAACCCTTCCACTTTTATGTGTAAGCGTGTGAGCGTGCACGTGTGTGGAGGTGATATGTGTAGTGTTGTAGCAGTGATGTAAATTTTTGTGTCACTGTATCGCGCGAGCAGCGTACTCAAGGGCTCCACGCCGAGGGATCGGACCTAGGCTTGAGCCGCTGCCGAGGGGGGCCTAATCAAGTGTGCGGGAGCGAAGTTTACCCCCAGACCACGGCGGCGTGATCTGTGGTTACGCGGGCGTGGGCGTGAACACGCTCTGTTTGGAGAGACAGGCTGGTACTGATCGTTGGCTGCCGTTATTTCGTCGGGAGGATCGGTGAGAATATGTCGCGGACGTCTTTTATATCGCGCAGCGTTCGGTACGGTTGCGTAATCCGTGGCGGATACCACTAACGGACTGGGATGATTCGCGGCTTTTTCTAAGTAGCTAGTAGTGAGTGATTTTACGTACGCCCAGATAGAGGGCATCTCCAGGTCCCTGTGGAGATCCTCGTTCCGGACGTAGAACGGAGCCCCGGTGGCTTTACGTAAGAACCGGTTCTGAATTCGTTGCAACGGTAAATAGTTAGTTTGACACATATGTGCAAAGACGGGTGAGCTGTACGTTAAAACCGGACGAATGCAAGTTTTATAAAGAGTGAGTTTATGTCTTAGGGACATCTTGTTTTTGTGACAAACTAATGGGTATAGGCGAGCCATGACCATAGCGGCCTTGTTGCGTACTCGCTTCACGTGAGATCCGAACGTGAGGTGTCTGTCTAGCGTAATTCCTAGATATTTGATCTGCTTATTCCACGGAATGCCGACTCCGTATAACCTGATGGGTTCTAATTTGCGCTCTTCGTAATTACGGCATATGGGGTCGAAAAATATCGCGGCGCTTTTATCGGGATTTACTTCTATACGCCATCGAAGAAACCAATCACCGAGTGTGCTAACGGCTTCTTCGATGCGTGTCCTAAGTCGTATCGGAAACCAATCGGAAGCGTAGATGACTGTGTCGTCAGCATAGCAACCTACCTCTACCCCCGGGAGCCGAGGTAGGTCGCTGACGAACAGGTTGAAGAGGGAGGGTGCCAGAATGGACCCTTGGGGCACGCCTGAGCGTATGGGGTGGGGTGAGGACACTTCACCTTCCACTCTGTAGCGGAAAGTCCTATCTGATAAGTAATCGCGGATTAAATGCACTAATCTATCGGGGATACGAGAACTAATAAGCTTGTGTATGAGCCCTTCGTGCCAGACCTTATCGAAGGCCTTGGCGACGTCGAAGAAGACTGCTATTGTGCGTTTCGGTTTAGGTTTTTCCGGATTCGGGTTGGTGTCGGGATCGTCATTAAATCTGGCGTGAATGTACTCCGTGAGGCGGTGTATTTGATGTGTACATGAGTGGCCGGCGCGAAATCCGAACTGCTCCGGTGGTAGCAGATTTAGATCTGACATGGAGGTCTGGAGACGGTTCAGAAGGAGCCGCTCGTATAGTTTGCCTATCGTATCTAATAAACTAATAGGGCGATAGCTATCGGGAAGCGAAGCTTTTTTGCCGGGCTTGTGAATGCCTATCACTACGGCCTTCTTCCAGACGGCTGGAAAATGACCCTGGGACATGGCCGCATTGAAGATGCAGACCAGTAGAGCTATGATGCGGTCAGGAAGGAGCTTCAGAACCTCGTTCCTGATCCCATCGGGACCTGGGGACTTCCTAAGCTTTAAACGCTTGATGGCATCCGATACTTCGACGAACGTGATAGGGGTTAGGGTATCCGCCGCGGGGGCCCTGAGCACGCGCTCTACCGAGGACTCGATCGATTCAATATGTGAGGGGTCAGTGTTTACTGTGTTCGGTGAACATTGTTTTTCTAAACTCGCGGCGAGACACTCCGCCTTGTCTATACTATCGAACGCGGGAGGCAGACCGGGGCCTCTATCGAGAGGGGGCATCGGAATGACTATATCTGATTTGAATGTTCGCGCGAGTTTCCAGAACGCCAGGTGGGACGGCTCGATGTCCTCGAGCACCCTGTCCCACCTGTCGGCCCGGATCTCGGAGATGCGAGTTCTAACCAGTTTGCGTAATGACTTTAAGCGTTCGCGGTTCTCTACGGACGGGTAGGTGTCGTGGGCTCGAGTCGCGGCGTTCTTTTCCGTGATCAACGCTCTCGCGTCGTCCGGGAGTATGAAGCGGCGATCGTTCGCCGCTTGTACCTCTTTCGAGGTCTCCCTGACGGCGGTCTGGAGATAGTCGACCAGGGAATCGATGGCCGAATCCGCGTCAGCTTTCGACACTAACACGTCCGGTATTCTGTCTAATCCTACTGACGTCGGGTTGTCTTTGAAATATCGTTGTAATTTCGCGTAGTCGGCCACCCTGACCGACGGCGGGGTGGTGTCCGAGCTCGAACCTAATAGTAGTACTACCGGGCGGTGATCTGAGTCAAGTTCGTGTACGACTTGTATGAGTCGTAACCGAAGCGTGACGTTTTTGAAAAGAGCTATATCTAACACTGTCGGGCGACAGTTGTCCTGAAAGTGAGTGGGTTCCGAAGGGGCTATGACGTCAAAAGCTAGATCGTCCCCTAGCCTATCGAGTATCCTCCCGTTGCGGGAAGTAGTCGGATTATTCCAGAGGACGTGTCCGCTGTTGAGGTCCCCCGCTATAATGACGGAGTCTCCTAAGTTGAATAGCGCTTCTAAGTCGGTTTTTAATAGAACTTTGTTCGGCGACAGATACGCGGAAACTATTATAACGGACGGATGACCGGTCATCCCTAGTCTACACACTGACACTTCCATATTGGATAGAGCGGGCGATTCTAGTGGCATGCAGTAGAGCGAGCGTTTGTAATAGATTAGCGTGCCACCCCCGCGGGTGGCGCGGTCGTTTCTAACTATACTATAGTTCGCGATCGCGGGGTTGCGCATTTTCGGTTTTAATTGCGTTTCCTGTACGAGGAAGATATCTATTTGTCTATCGCGTAAAAAGGCAGCTACTAGATCGCGCTGTGTTTTTAGACTTCTGGCATTAAAAAATGAAAGAGATAGACCGCGCGGTTTTATTCTATTCATGGCAGACATGATTAGTTCGTGTAGGTGTTTGTGGCTTGCGAGCGGGCGATAGTGTGTAATGTTTTCGCGATGTTCGGGAAGCGTAAGATCGCGCTAAACGCTCCCGTTTGTGGGTTTGATTGCATCAAGGAGGCGAACGCGATAACCTCCTCTAATTCGTGAACTGCGAATAGTTGGTTTAATTGTGTGAATCCGGCGATAACGGCCGGGGAGAAGAGGTCGGGTTTTGTGTGTTTCGCCTGCGGAGGCTGTGTGTGTGGTCTGGGAGCCTGCTGCGGCTGTGTTTGTGGCCTGGGAGCCTGCGGTTGGGATCTAGGAGCCCAGGGGGCCATAGGGGCCCGCCCAGGTTGGGGCGCGCGCGGCACAGAGGGTGTCACGCGTGATATAGTGGGTGGCACGCGCGGCACTGAGGGTGACGCGCGTGGGATGGGTGCGGGCGCTGCCGGGGTGCGAGAGGCACCCGGCAGGCCGGGGAAGGCCTCTACGGACATGAGTGGTGGAGGTGGAGGGCGGGTGGCGGCGGCGGGCGCCCTGGGCGCCTGCCTCCCCTGCCGGGGGCGTTGCGTGCGGGGCGCGCGGGGACAGCCGCGATAGTTCGCGGGGTGGCCCGTGGTCCCGCACAGAACGCAACTCGGAGGGTCTGCGGAGGTCGGGGTACGAGGGCACTCCCTAGTGGAGTGATCTCCTAAACACTTAACACATCTGGGACGCAGGTGGCAATTCCTAGCCGTGTGACCGTAACCCTGGCAGTTGTGGCACTGCGAGGGCGTGTGTGACTTGCGCGGGGGCTCTACTGTTACGCCCGTGAGACCGCACACGGACGTAATGTCGAAAATCTTCTTGCCTTCCGTAGTGCGGTCGAGGATGACAAGAACTAAATTAAACTTGGTTTTTGTGACTGGGTGGTACATGCGGTGTACCTCGCGGACTGGGAAGTTTTCGTTCTTAAGGAACGCTAACACTTTGTCTGTCGGGATTTCTGCCGGGATGCGGCGTAATACTACTCGTAGGAGGCGCTCCTCCTCTAACGTGTATGTGAAATACGCGAGTTTGTGGTCGCGTAAGTATTCAGTGAGTTTGCGGTGTTGCTGTGGGTTCGGGACCTTAACTTGAATTCCGGCCTGGGTGTTCAGTGCGGAAGTGTAGTGTATTCCTAGGTGTTTAAGTGCGGTGGAGATGGCGATCCACCGCGACTTGTCTTGAATCGTGACTGGCGGGGGTGGGCGGGGCTTCTTGTCCGCGGTCTGTGATTGTGTGAGTGAGACGGCGATAGGGCTGGATCTGCCCGAGCGCGGTCGAGTGTTGTGTGTTGTAGGTGTCGGTGTCGCGGTCGGCACCCGGGTGCCGTCTACATTTACGTCGCGGCATGGAATTTTTTCGGCGGGGCCTCCGGGGCCTGAATCTGAGTCCGTGGGCGAGGCGGGTTGCGCGGTCTTTTTTCGCTTGCTTTTCGCGACGGTTACGTAACCGTCGTTTTCGGGCGCGGGCGCGGACGCGGGAGGCGCGGATGACGCGGCGGGTGACGCGGTGTCCATCTCCATGTCGTCGTTAAGCGGCGACAAGGGCGAATCTAAGTATGCGAACGCGTTCGCGGTAGGCACGCGGGCCGCGTACGTTTCATCCTCCGAGGACGGGACTAAAATTGAATTCACTATCGCTTCCGCGTCGACCGCGGGATAATTTGCGCGAAACGACGCTATGATTTCCTCTAGTTGCTGCTTAGAAGCCATTTCGATGGCTTGCGGGGGGTCGCGAAACAAACCTCCCTGCCTTAGGGGCAGGGGGGCACGCCTGAACGGAAAGTTACGGGACTATCCGAGTCCGGACCAAAATACCTGTGGGCGAAGTGCAATGCCGCACGGTATAGAACCTACAAAGCCTAGAGGGAGAGCCCTAGCAATCCCGGGGCCGAGAACGCAGACCGGTAAACCGGGCTACGCCCAAACAGACACCCGAGGATGGAATGAGGGGATCAGGTGGGTGGGAGGGAGACACCGTGGACTTGACTAGGCGACCTCGCCAAGGCCAAGCTACCCAGGCCCGTCTGTCAATGCAGTAGGCCGCGGGGCCTACGGCGAGCGGACAGGTCGCTCCAACTCAGTTCGTTGTCTACACCGTTAGGTATCCGTGAGTTGGCCAGACGACTGGACTTTCAAAAGAAATTAACCCGGGTTCGCACCGAAAGGTGCGGTTTGATACGCTCTAAAGTCGAGCGCCTTACGATTGACAGTCTGTTATTGTAACAATTGACAACCTGTTACTATTGCTAGTAACGGCAAATGACGATTCGCGGCGGACACACACGAGTATTCGTAACGCACGATACGCGACGATCAAACGGCACTGAACGCGACACACACGGCACTGAACGCGAAGAAGCGCGGCGCGACACAACGTAGACACGAAGCGGGCGACACGAAACTCGAAGACAGCACTGTGCGTACGGCGCGCGGAGACCGACTGAACGCGAGCGAAGCGCGGGCACGACTCCTATGTACCTCGGTTTACTTTGGTTTTTATAGTATTATATTCTAATTTAACCTGTTATACAATATGATTTATGTTTATTCTTGTCTCTTTTAAGTATTCCTATAAAATATTCAAATAAACTATTCATATTTTTTATTATTTATTTATTTACAAGACAACAAGGGTCCACAAAAACAAAAACAGATTAAATATTAATTCATAACTTGCTAGAAGTTTAAAAATAAAATTAAAATTAAGTATTTAATATGTGTTTTTATACAAATTTATAAGAACATGAAATAGGATGAAAAGATGAACATCACACTGCTATATAACAACCGATATCCAGTGCTTCATGAAAGGAGTGTTGTATATGTCACCAGATTAAGCCACCCTTGGCAGCGGCTCAAGCCTAGGTCCGTACCCTCGGTGTGGAGTCCTTGAGTGCACTGCTCGCGTGATCTCAATCGCGATCAAAATCTTACATCACTACGACAACATTACACATATCACCTCTACACACGTGCACGAATACACGCTTACAGATGGAAGTGGAAAGGTTTTATTTTTTTCCCTTATCAAACTGAAATAGTTTAGAAAATTATCCGATACGAAATATATATAAGAGTTGTTGAGGTATGTATGCTTGGTACATATATATGTTTTCACAACTCATATATGCATGAATAGTTAGCTTAGCTTAGGTTAGCTCAGATAGGTCGCGAATTGCATGTTTCAGGCAACAGCCCAAGCCGAGGTGTGCCGTGCATCCTTGAGCTAGTTGTCAAATAAAATCAGCTGAGTGCCTTAAGCGCTCGCCTTAGTAGTTTGGTGAAGCTGTTAAGACATTGCTAGGTTAATAGCGTAGTCAGTTCGAAAAAAAAATGTATATGTCCACCATATTTCTCATTGTCTTATTGGAAATATCGCGAAGTCTATACAGGGTGGATGCTATGCTCTTACGGATGTTAGCATAAAAATCATCAACCCTGACATTTGCAATCATCCCAGAAGCGCTACAAAATCGTGTAATCCCAATAACATTCTAAAAATATTGTTATATTGGACACGTATTCGTAATCCTTAACAAACAGAATATTTTATGAAAAATAATTACTAAGAAATGGAATCAAGTCTAAGTTTTGCAAATATTGTATGTTGTTAAATTAAACTTCTATAAACTAATGGTGATTCAAAGACTCGTTTATATTTAAGTACAGGCAGCTTCGATTCTCGCAAGGATCAATAAAGTTCATTGATAATCTCATCAGGTAAGGGGTTTGCATGCAAGATAAATAAAATATTGTTCTCTAATCTGCGCAATTTGCATTTAAAACTTATGGAGTTGATAAAATTGCCCACTGTCCTCGGTACGATAATTAGGGTTGCCAATTGTTTCTTAAAAGTAAATAACAATATCATAATATTTAAAGCGATTACATTATAACATATGATATGAATTATTTTTGAGATCGATAGATTATTACTGAAATAATAATGTAATACCGCCCCAACCGCTAATTTATTTGCTTATGGTGTATTTGAACAGTATCACCCTCATCACTGAGTGCACACGACAAGCGCGTCTGGTGCAAATACACTCTAGTTTGACGGCTTAAGAGTTTTTATTGTTATATGCGCAATAATATTTACTCAGACAGGCTGGAGGAAAACATTTATAATGGTTGTGACAACCATATAAGGTTCTCTAGTAAGCGTAGAAGCGAGTGTAGTGGAATGGGTTATCCAGCACGGTTTTCCATCTGAACCATGATCTGAAAGAGAGACTTAAACAAGGTCCTCAAGGTCGCAACACAACAATAATGCCCCTTGTGTCCCTGGAGCTACCTTTGTCCAAAGGCGACTATAATTATTTACCACAAGGAAGCCGTCTGCCTGTTTGCTGTCTTTTGGTATAAAAGAAACCGCATAGAAAGTATTATAAAACATTAAGATATAATTATAAGTTATTACACATTGAATAATCATATAACAAATACAAATCCGTTACAGAGGTCAAACGTTTGATTACATATTCGTAGATTTTAATGTTTATTTCGTGTAGGGTGGTAGAAGATCGTATAAAAAACACTGCAAAAAGAATCCTGTTATTAATTGTTTCCTATAATACATTATTCGTTAGCATGTTATCATGACTAACAAATGTTTTATTTATGTAAAGTATTGGTTTCATTCATTTTCCGTTATAAACTGGTGTTTCTCGCATTTAGAAGCTTCATCATACGATAAAATAGGCACGATTCTATGTGATTCCATTAAATTACCTATTTCCGTATATTAAGATAACTAGAAGAATAATGAAATATTATATTTACCACATTTTTTCCTTGAATAGATACGTAATTGAAATAGAAGTTTAGGTATATAGGTAAATGTTATGGCAGGTGACGCAGCGCACGTATACATACTATGTGCAATTATAGAGGAAGAAAAACATTAAAATTTAATTCGTCTTATAAATGCGAAACTATGTTTGTTTGAATGTCTATTCATCAACGCGTAAACGGCTGGACGGATTTTAATGTTTTCCGATTTTGCGATCGGCTATGTTGTGTTATAAGATACTTTTTGTTACAATATTAGCTTTTGTTCAGGGCTTCGAACACGTTAATATAAATTCGACCATTTTTTTCTAGATGAATGGTACTCTATGTACTCTTCTGTACCCTTGACCACATGTATGCAAAATTCCATAGCGATCGGTTCAGTATTAAATGTGTGAAAGCGTAACAAAGACACAAACAAACTCACAATCGTCTTTATGGTATTAGTTAAGATTAAAGAAATCAACATTAATGAAATGATTATTAAAGTCTAATTTATGGAGAATATATCGACGATGTGATGTATTTTTAATCGTCCCATTGTTATCCAATATTTATGAATTATTTTTTTCACAAAATAAAATCAACTGTGGTCTATATGTACTATTATTACAAGAGAAAATGGACAATATTTTAAGTTATCGATTGTGAATAGACAACAATAGTTACATAATAAATACAAATATTAGCAAATCATTAAGAGATATTTGTATATTATAATAACGATGTAATAACACAATTATGTACGGTTAGTCGCTCACAAAATTGGATAAGAGTAGGTAAATGAGACTTAATTTTGCATTAACGGAACGGTACGCGAATTCATTGCCCCCGTGCGCTGCGTACGGAGATCCGCGACAACATAAAGTTGGAATCTTTGAGTTCAACTGTTTTTTAACTGCGTGTACTTCCCACGGTAATCAGGTAACAAAAGAAAATGTACATACAAATATGTGAATACATGTGAATTATTTTTCAGATATAAGGGCCCAGTTCCTATCACGTTCAATCGAGACATCGTTGAACGATTCCCAGGCTTGACCGGTTTTATAATCGGGAAATTCGTGGAAGGATCGCCGCGAGTGTCGCGACCCGCTTGAACGCTATTGCCGACGTCTCTTATACACCCAATATACCGTATTTGGATGGTTGCAATGAAATTTTAACTATAGTCATTATTAAATCACTTTCATATAATATTGTTAAGAAATACATCGTCGACAATACAACACAATACATACATCTGATATACGTTCTGACAATTGCCAGGGACAAGTATCCTATTTCATTACACTTGCTTTATAAACGGAAAATACTATCTTTACTAAATGGCTAATTATGCACTTTCATTGTAACGTCATCTTTTAATTATTCTTAAGTTATTTCATCATTGTCGCCTAATTTCATGTAATTTCACATTGATTTCCTTATACCTCGTATCTTAATCAAAATAACTATGGGACCGTTTGATGTATCACAATATAACCAAGCCTATGAATATGTTTTTTAGTAATACTTAAGTTAACTCATGCGGTCTTAAATTAATCGAAGTACAAACCAAAAAGTGAAATAAGTATTCATTGTGAAATGTTATATCGTACTCCTACTGTACTAATCAATAAAATCAATTAAAGAAAATATTACATATAATTACATGGAAATTTTAATAAATTACATTTACTCATTTCATATTTTTTTCGTATTAGGAAAGTAGGAGACTCGTATAAAATTATTAATTAAATATTTCAGTTATGTAGTTAAAGTATAGTTTTATTAATTGTTATTATTGATCTGTTGATTAATCGATTAATATTCGATTGAATATTATCGACGTATGATTGATTACTTATTGTATTGTATAATATACGCACATGTTTAAAATGTATATAAATTAAATATATCATAATAATCAATAAATACATCAATGAAATTTTCCCATATAAACTAAAATGTATCCTATTCTAAATCGAGTGCCAAATTTTAACAAATATCGTTGGATAAATTGATTATAATAGACCGGATGTGAAGAGGTAGGCAACATAACACGATGCAGTTCGGCGGGCGTGTGGTCTGGGGTGGACAAAATCAATAGTCGGTACCTATGAATAGCTGCTACTCCGGCCGGGATTCTGCACACATCGCGATTCTTTTTTCGGCTTATATCAGCCCTCGTTTACCCAATACTATTGTCTAAGAAGCAGGTGGCGCTCGCAATTGATATACTTACGTATAGGTATATACATTTAATATAGCGTAGGGCGAGTGTTTTATGAAGTCACAGAATTCTTCCTGTTTTACTATGAAGTGTATGTAAAAATAAGTTCTGGGACTGTATATATTTTACAATACTGTGGATCTTGTAAAGGTTCTTGACACGTCTACATTAATTATAATACTCTAACATCCACGTCCATAGTAACAAATTATACAAAAAGTGTAAAAAAGTATTTATATCTTTAGTGAGACAGACAGAATTTTTGGTCATCTAACATTTTCATAATCTGAGATTTCGTGTACACTGATAAAATAGCGATTCCGTCCCGTAAATTTGAAGCGTGTGATTAAACTTGCAGATTAAGATTTGCATAAAATCCAACGATGTACAGTTAACAAAAGAAGTTCAAAGATAATTATAACAACATGTGCCTTCGTACTGATATTAAATTCTACTAATAATATTATAGATTTAGTGGAAGAAATATCTAATTAAAGGCACAGAGAGCGCATTTTCTATTTTAGTAAGAACCAAGATTTTCATGTTGTTATTTGATTAAAGGATGAGAGTTCGCTAGGCTGTTGAATAAAAAATAGTAGTAAGATTTTAATTGATGTTAATATTTAACGTGAAGAAAATGTTTTAAAGAAAATACCGCATTCTAAACAAAATTAAAATCATACCTACCTGAGCAAAAATAAATAATAGATTTGTTAATATGTATAGCATCAAATGATATTAATTACAACAAATTACAACAAAATAACAATTAATAACACATTTTGGAAACGTACAGGAATTTAATGCATTATCTATACGACAGCTGATAGTAGAAAATGCTTATACCTAACGACCTCTTGTTATTGCCATATCGTTAAACTATGTTGAAATTTGTCGTATAATGGATTATTTTTTCACTGACTGTAGTACAGAAAAATATATACGTATTATATATAAGTGATACTATCACTTGTCTTCTTATCAAAAACTATCTTGTGCCCACGGGGCGAAATAAGTTCATAACTGCATGGATATGTACTGCACATATGTTACTAGCTTATGCCCGCGACTTCGTCCTCGTGGAATAATTACTTTGGGCTAAAGGAAAAAAGTTCTCAAAAGAAAAAAAACTGATTTTGAAACATTATTCATTGGTGCTCCGCTCCTATTGGTCTTAGTGTGTTCATATTATAGCCTTCCTCGATAAATTACTTATCTAACACTGAAAGAATTTTACAGATTTTTCAAATTAGACCAGTAGTACTTGAGATTAGCGCGTTCAACCAAACAAACAAACCCTTTATCTTTATAATATTAGTATAGATTTATTGAACAACAGATTTTTGATGAGTATAGACAAAAAACAAGTTTCTTATATACTTGTTCAGTAGATTGCCAGAGTAAACAAGAGATTGATTTTTAAAAATTATATTTGCCATGCGAACCGTACGTACTAAGTAAGGACAGTTGAAGCATGCTTAAACGGTCAACTATCAATCATATTTCCGCTACAGTTACGTCTTAAAAAATGTATGTCGCATTACGGATGCCAAGAAAATACCCTAATAATAAATTAGCATAGTTATGTCCAAGCCGTTATGTGAGGATTGAGACCACTTTAATTAATATAAAAAAGTGGCGCCTGGCAGGCCAGTGTCACTGGCCTCTGCCAATGTGAAAAGGATAAATAACTCATTAAAGTATCGAAAAACATAAAAGTTTAATAACACTTTTTAATTGCTCAAGTAATTTTTTGTTTACATTTAGAATTTAATTTGTAAAACTCATTTAAAACATCGTATGACTATCTTGAACGTTAAACGGTGTATTTTTGTGAATAAATAGGAGGTAAATTAAGAGTGAAAGAAAAAAATACAGTATTAATAGCCTCGTGGCTGTATCTATTCGCTTCTGGCACGGGTGTAAGCAAAGGCGCTACTGTTATACTCTTATATCCATTACCCAATGTCGTGAATACAGAACTTCGTGTCTTTTAATACAAAAAAGTGTGTGTGTACTTATGTACGCGTGTTAGAAGTTATACTTCTTTGGCGTAACAAGATAAAAATCTTTTCAAAAATTTTATCTTTCGCCTTATTCTACGTTTGTAGAAAAAACGACACTAACAATAGAAAAAAGGTATTTAATACATTGAAAGTTTTAATACAAAGAATAACAAACAACAAATACAAAGAAACAAAATGTTGACTATAGCTAACTTCAGGGTGTCGGTTTTTCGAGGCGGTGTGCGCGCGTATCGTAATAACTTCAGGGTGTCGGTTTTTCGTGACGGTGTGCGCGCGCATCATAAAAATTTACTCTCATCATTTTTCCCCAACGCGCCAAAAGAAGTATAACTTCAAAAATATGCTGCCTGGGACTATCGATACTGTCGAACAATTTGAGTTCGTATATCGTCAAAATGTAAGTATTAGCGAAACAGTTTCAAAATCATAATAAGTTATGTGGGAGTTTTGAATAAATTTGTCATTTATATGAAAATGAAAAGTAAGATCCAAAGATAAAAGTTTACGACATGAAAATTATATGAGTTTAATCATAAATAACATTATAACATTTGATAAAAGTCTTCTTTGTAGGTAGGGCCTTGCTTATAATAATGAAATCGGAAGATCTCTGATGATAAATTAATTCTATAAATGATTAAAATTCTGTAGTAAAAACTAGTTATTTAAATTGAATTCGTTAGCTATATATCATAATCAATTGAATTCGTGCCTAATCTACAATGTTTTCCGGAAAATACTGCAAACATTTTGAAATATCTTGTAATAAGTTTTTTTGATTGTCTTTAATCATTCGCATATTTCAATTCTTTATTGAAGTTATACTTCTTTTGGCGCGTTAGGGAAAAATGATGAGAGTAAATTTATACGATGCGCGCGCATACCGTCACGAAAAACCGACACCCTGAAGTTATTACGATGCGCGCGCACGCCGCCACGAAAAACCAACACCATGAAGTTAGCTATAGTCAACATTTTGTTTCTTTGTATTTGTTGTTTGTATTTCTTTGTATTAAAACTTTCAATGTATTAAATACCTTTTTTCTATTGTTAGTGTCGTTTTTTCTACAAACGTAGAATAAGGCGAAAGATAAAATTTTTGAAAAGATTTTTATCTTGTTACGCCACAGAGGTATAACTTCTAACGCGTGTACGTAAGTACACACACACACTTTTTGATCAGATATTTTGACCCGTAAAAACACGTACTTAAGTGATGTTTTTTATTAATTATTTACTCGAAAGATTTATTTCCACTAAATTTATTTGACAAATCCTTTTTGAGCAAACATCTTTAATATGTACAATGATTGACGTTTCAGTATGCATAATGACTTTGCACATCATATGATTTTCTTTATGTTGTTGTTTTTCATCTAATTTTATAGACAAAAAAGCTCACGTATGGTATTTGTTTTATTAATTACTTAATCAACCTGTTTATCTATATGTATGTGTATATATATCTCCGCCACAATGATCTTGTACACTTACTTTAGGTAACGTTTTTATAAATCTGTACAATGAATATGCGGAAAAATGTACAATTTAAAAGTTCTAGGTATATTCCTATGACTATAATTTCCTCTATTTCAATATTAGTAGGGGTGCCTTGAAAATGTGTAATTAAAACAAATCTGTTTAAGACGTTAGATGTGCTTAATAATATACGATTACAATATTATAAAACAAAGTCCTCTGACACGTCTATCTGTGCGCGATAAACTCAAAAACTATTGATAGGATTTTCATTCGGTTTTCACCAGTACGATTAAGAGATTCCTGAGGAAGGTTTATGTATATAATCTCTCAATTTTTTTTTTATTATCAGGGTGGGACAACATCCCCCGGGCCCGCTTTTAATCTATATAAATAAAAATCAGTTGCCGAACTTAACTAATTATTTAACTAAATTTAAATAAAACTATTTGACTAATTCTTTTTGTAATTGTCAGGACAAGTTATGTATGTAAATGTTAAATTTTTATTATAGAAAAGTTAAAAATTTGGTTTACAACAACTCAAAGTATAGAGGTCTTCGAAATGTTTAAAGATTGGCATTAATTTGTTCAGTTGCCATTTTTTTTTTTCATTACACGGTCGTACTGTAAACGGAAGATTTGATCTCATTCTCTTCGTTAATACAAACAACCGAGCGAAGCAGGAGCAGGCATATATTTAATTTTATTTATAGCTTTTATCTTCCCTGTGATATAAATGAACTATAATCGGTTATTAATTACTTTAAAGATAAGCTAGACAATGGCACTGCCTAGTATCGTTGTTGGATATTATGTAATAAACTAATTCTGTAGTTATTATTCAGTTTTGTTGTGAGCAATTTTGTGTTATAGTAATTTTAGAATTTGTGCAAGATTCGAGTGCAAGAGCACCGACATCATACTTTATCTGCCTTAGAGTGATTGTGCTCATGTTGTTGCGGTCCGGTCTAAAAAAAAAACAACTACAAAAATATCTACTTTTAACAAAAACCAGAAGTTCTTTAATCATAGCTACCTTTTCTTAAATTGATCTACCTAGTCTTAAATTGTGATAAACCAATGTCTGAATCACTATACATGTCCTATTCGATTTTGCTATAATTTCTGGTGTATTCTCAAAATCCAAGGTCCAATGCTAGTGAAATTAAAATGACACCCTCTTGAAAATACTCTATTTCGTATAGAATTGGCTTATAAACGGCAAAGCAAAAAAACGAACATTAAAAAAATACTGAAATGAGAACGTTTCCCTTTTTTAATGTGAAATGGTAATGTGTGTCACTCAAGTAAAGCTGCCGGAATACACCGACAGGTGCTCGGCGACAGACTTTCAATTTGAGGGTGGTAGCAATTAGCCAGGCGAACTTAGAGAAAGCCCTACCACCATGATTTTGATCACGGTGTTTTCCTTCACTGGAAGCCTCAACTGAATTGCAAGATTTGAGCCTACATCGGACGCGGTGTCTAAACTCGATATGTTCTGTTATTTTATAGGAGTGCGGTGAACTGCGCTTAGTGGTAAGACAATATAGTCCAAGAACAATAGGGATCATCATCAATCCATAGTCTGCTTTCGCTGTTATACCAGATTGCTGTCTCTCGGCACATAGATATACACTGGCTTAACTAGAAGCCTATGGAATCTAAAAATAAGTAGTCTACAGAAAATTCCGTATCGAATGGTCATAGCTCTACGCCGGTACGCTCAGTAGTTTGGCCGTGGTTGAGCCTCAAAGTACATTATATATTTTACATAGAAAATTGATTTGCACTGTGCTGTATATGGGTCATAAGAAAGAATTATGTCTATTTTTTTACAACGGCAAAGATAGAAAATGTCATATGTTCAAGACTTCAAACTATGAATGATAATGTCTAAAAAATATTATAAGAATGACGCATTATTAAATCTATAATAATTAATGTTTTCATCATTATTATGCTGTGAATTTATTATATTACTGATAATATCAAATAAGTATTTGATTTCGTAAGAAACATTAAAGGTATGAATGTCATAAATGAAGGACCGTATAGTAGCAATTTTATATTTGACTCTTTGGGCGGCTTAATAGTTGCTTATTACAGGGCACATTCCTCGTGAAATTCAAATATTACCTATATAATAATGTATTATTATACGCAGCGCGAAATATAGTTATATTGTCCCCAATGTTCGATATAGGTGTATGAATTTCCGTACGACACGGTGTGTGATAAAATCCGTATTTATGTTTATCGAATTTCGATAAAGCAGTACACGGTTCTGATATTATATATATGTAAATTTTCTTGTACTTGCTCATATTGAACCCTTGAACATTAAACTAAAACTTTTCCGTGCCGTTGATGATCAACCGTCTATATTAAAATGCAATAGTAGTTATAATAATTTAGTAAAATATATTTTGGAATGATGTTGATTAATTTTCTAATTAGAATTAAATATTTAGTGCCAAAATTACGTAAAGAAATTCAAAAGGCCTTTCAGTTTAATGTCTATTAAATTATTGAGAGTTATAGCGGAAATAGATCACTGAAATGAATTTCCAACTTAGGCCGAATGAAACGTATCCACTGTAAGAACTAATTATTAACCTTCGAAGGAGATGCCTCGTAAGAAAAAGAGAAGTATACACATGCGTCATAAAACAATTCTTACTTAGCTGATATAGGGAATTGAGGGGAACGGTGCTCGAATTTACTATATTGGACACTTTAAGTGATATGGACACCGGATGTCGATTTAATTTAATTGCAGTGTACTCTCGTTTCATTCTCGCAGCGCTTCGAGGGTAGAACAAATGTTTTTTTTATGTTATTGATCTCAGCTCATAACAATATACAGGCTATTAAAATCGAATGTTGTACAATATTTAAATATGACCTTATTGTAGTAGATTATAATGAAGTTATCGTTTTGCGGAACTAATTTTTGAACACTTATATCTACTAATAACTGTATGCAGCTTTCCATGCGGGTTTCTGCAGTAATTGTTTTGAAGTTCATATTTTATTTTATTACTAGCTTTTTGGCTTCGTTCGCATTAATGTAGATTTTGAAAATAAAACGCACCCGTGTTACTTGCTTATAATGTGGTAGTCTGGTGAAGTTATAAATGCCTTGCCAGGCCAGTAGCGTAGTCATTTCGAAAAAAAAATTGCTGATTATGTAGGTAATGTAGATGATAAGGTAGGTGTAGATGAAATAATAAAAATAAATTACCCACTCCCCCTTGAGGGGTCTATCATCTTGATCCCTCAGGCCGCAGTTGGGGCCCCTTAGGAAATGACAACACCTGTCGGAGGAGCATGCGTAGTGTCGATTAGACAGTCCCTGCTCCCCCGGCCAAAACGTGTAAGAAGGTACCATGGGGTTATAGTCCGTGCGACTCGGGCATATTCATCCTTTACTGCCCGGTGGGATGGATATCCGTTAGGGATTTACATCAGTATCAGTTATAAAATCAGTTAAGTATTTTTATCATTTTTCCATTACAAACAAAAAATGAAATATGTTCTATATATAAAAAGTACAGATAATATGAGCAATAGCATAGTTTATAATTTATAAAATTATTACCTACTGATAATTTTTATAGGTTACGAATTGTAGAACATCGTCGTGCTAGGCGTGTACCGGCCGTTAAGGAAAGAAATTAAGAATAAAACTGCTTTAAGAACAGTTTTTATAGTCTAGCAAATACAAAGTAACATACACTGCATCTGCAAAATTTCATCATTATAGGTTGTGATTTTTTAAAATTATTTTTTTGTCTTTTTCGGTGTCTTTATTGATGATCGTTATAACTCATCACTTTTCAAATGATTGATACATAGTCTATACAAACTTGTAGTAAAATCGGTCGAGAAATAGATAACATTTTAATTTTTAGTGATATTTTTTTTATGGAACGTAAATTCATTTTTGCTAATATTCATAGGTTATTAATTTCTGAATGACATATGCCACTCGTATAGAAAATTCCATCAAATTAAACATTTTTTGCTGTTCCTTAGGTATTATTGTCATTTCTTGAACCCTAACAGTTAAGGAATGTTATAAATAAGCTTCTCATGTACAAAATCTTATGAAAATCGGTCTAATCGCTTTTTGTTTTTAACTTAATCAAGGTAATTAAGACGGATAAAGTACTTTACAAAAAAACGGACACCTAAGGAAATTTACGTTCTAGGGTCGGTTTCAGTTAACCAGATTGAATTTAATTATTTAACTTAGGCTGTATAAATATAATTGTGTAAATTAATGAAGTGAAGTAAATTCTGCCAATCTTTTCAATAATTTTCGAAGAATTTCATAAAACCGATGTACTAATGTTAGAGAATTTTCTAAGCCCATCTAGCCTAGCTCAATTGAAAAATCTGTAGTCAACCTAACAATTTTTCTTTGCTTCTTTTGGTCGTTCCTCGCTACTTATTTGCTGTTAAACGACTAATCTCTTCTATTTAGTATGATTATTACGTTATACCAGGTGAAAAGTTAGACACTTGCAGTATTCTAGGATACTATATGATAGGATAATAAATATTAATAATATTTAATGATGAAAACATGAATTATTACAAATTTAATAATGCGTCACTCTTATAATATTTTTTAGACATTCATAGTTTGAAGTCACAAGTGTGACACTTCATGGTCACCTTCTACACATTAAATAATAACATCAAAACAAATACTCATAGACAACAAAGATAAATTTTGGTAAAGTTTGTTCTAAGAATTTCAAAAGTATGGATAATAACTTAAACAAACCTAGATTGAATGACCGGTGATAAAACCTGCGAGCGGCGACCCGGAGTTAATAACTTTAAATAATAAAACGGTCAATAAACCCGTTTGTTCATTGTGACTTCGAAAAATTACCCTTTGTTACTTGGTTGGCTTCACTTTCACTTCACCCGACGGTCATTGACACTGTGTTTTAACATAGACGCTTAGAAGATTGAGTATAGTTTTTGTATGCTTCTAGATAATTAGGTCAAATATTAACACCTATTTTTTTAATTGATTTGGAACGAGAATCGAGTTCAGAGTGTCCTCTATAAGTATTGATACTATCTAAACATTCACCTGGTATATAATTATGAATATTATCATTACTTTTATTTTGTAAAATTGTATCATAAATGTTCAACTTCTCATTAAACAGTTGAACGATTTAATATATTTAGTTTTAATTTTTATCAATATTATCTTTAATATTTATGAATATTATCATTACTTTTTTTTGTAAAATTGTATCATAAATGTGCAACTTCTCAATAAACAGTTGAACGATTTAATATATTTAGTTTTAATTGTACATTACCTATAACAATAAAATAGGTTTTTTAAAGCTTGTATTGTAAAATTAGTATAATTGTTGAGCGTGTTTTTTTTAGTTAGCAATGTACAAATATAGGCATGCTCCGGCAGCTACATTTGAGAACCATTTCTCTTTTAGGTTTGAAGTGATTTTCATTTTAAATCACGTCCTTATTTAACATCAACTAAGATTTTTGTCAAACTCTAAAATGTACAAATGTAAAATGTACAAAAAATATTTGGAAGACATTTCTCATGGACTAATTCATGATAACCATGAAACCTACTTTCTTATTAAACTTAGTAAACTAACTTCTTATTAAAAGTGTTGTAATAGATAAACGAATTAATTAATTAATATTAAAAAAATAGTATTATATTAAAATTATATTGTTATTTCGTTTTAACACTTTCACAACGTTATATCTTACTTTTCTAATTTCTGACATCGGAATAGAATATAATTAAAACTACAAGCAATTATAAAAGATCGAAAACCACGATTAAATATTTTTTGCGCTAAAATTATGCTGGTTATAAAATAAAGAATTAATACGATAGCTACAATGCACAATGCTAATTAATTTATTTCTCAAGTGAGTATTATGTAAAAAAAATACATTTCGTTAAATTACTGTCTGAACATTATCATACTTTTAGGTAACAGGCACTTTACAATGTATTTCAGCTCTAAAGATATCTACAGTTTTACAATACCTATGTAAATTTACTTTATAAGGAAATCTAGCTAGCTTATTATATTAGTGACTTAACATTCCAAATGCAAAGTATAAGTCTGTTAATACTTTTAATTTATAACAACGAATAATATTAATCTCTCTTATAATACACAATACATGAAATACAATATTACTCTTATAACAATTTGCACACGTCGTAGTAAAACCACATAGAATTGCCCGTATCTCTGGGGCCACCCCTACTTATTGTAGATATTTTATAGATTTAAACGTCTGATGCTCGGATGCACTATGCTCGGTTTCTTTAGAATGTTTTCGTTCACCGAAAGCTATGGCTCATTCATATTTTATTTACATTAATGTAGGTTAAGGTAATCTATAGAATTATATGAGACTAGCCTCAGCTCGCGACTTCGTCCGCGTGGAATAGTTACTTCGGGCTAACGCTAACACGCAGCTGAAGCTATCAAAAGGAAAAAAACCCAGATTTTGAAACATTCTTCATCGGTGCTCCGCTCCTATTGGTCTCATCGTGATGATATATAGCCTATAGCCATCCTCGATAAATGAGCTATATAACACTGAAAGAATTTTTCAAATCGGACCAGTAGTTCCTGAGATTACCCCCTACAACGTCACAAACTCACAAACTTTACCTCTTTATAATATTAGTATAGATGACCCAGTCTGATATCCCAAGTCTGTCAAGATTTACGACAGAAATCTATATGTTCAAAAAGATTAAGATGGGTAATAATTAATAATTTCATGTAGTCTAATTAGAAATATATATTGTTACTAACGACTGCCCGCAACTTCGACTGCATTTGTATTTTTATAAATGATGGCACCATACATCAACTTAATTTAACACTAACGGTTTATGCAGCGCACGTCGTACTACCTCTCAGATGGCAGAGTATTTTCCAACTAACTTGACCCTTATCGTTATATTGTGGTCAATTGAAATAATATAATTATAGGTTATTCTGATGCATGTGATTACAAAGTTATAATTAAAATTATTATTATTTTAAAGTTTCATCAAAGACCGCTTAATAGTTCTTGCATAAGAGACTAACAAAACACATCCACACATCCTCATATACCTCCTCGTTTATAATATTAATAGGGTAGATGTCAATATCTTTGTCTCAATGTTTATCCATAAATCTAGCATTATTAAAAGAGCACCACGTGATTTATAACATTTAGTTCTAATTCAGTGAAAGTAAGTATAGTGCCAATGTTTGAAACTGAATGCTTTTATGAAATTGGAAAAACGAATACAATGTCACTTCTGTAATGAGCTGGTATTACGCAGATAAATACTACAAAAAGTATGCTATGTTGGTACGAGGAAAGATCTACAAAATGCTAATTTAGCAGTATTATAGAAGCTTATAAAAAATATATCATACCTTCCAAAATGCTAATATAACCTTTGATCTGCAGGAGTGAAAGTACGCCACAATATACTTCACATTATGGACGCTTAGCCTGCCACCTCAAAAGCGTAGTACGTGCTGAAGAACCACATCCAAGTCTATTTAAATTTTCTCGCAAAACACTACTGATCTAGGTTGGAGAGCCAATAAAGACTCCTAAGGGTCGGTACCCAATACCGGGGCAGGATGTACACCCTGGCAGACGGCATCCATCGCAATACCAATCTGCTCATCAGAGACGACAAGGGATAGGGTAAGGATGGGCCTGTTTCAGCTTGTTTGTCAAATAGTGGTGGGAGATAACCTCCTTAAAATGTATTGTGGGCGAAAACCACGTTAAAAGACAACGAAGGGGACAAAGAAATACATGTAGGCGTTCGTGCGACACATATGAGAGTAAGTATAAGTATTTCAGTAACGCATACATTGATGTATGATTAGCTTACCTCCTATGGGTAAATTAGCTTAATCCGGGTCGTTGCATTCAAGGCAACAGCCCAAGTCGAGGTTCTGCGACTTTGGCAACCTTGAACTAATTATTATTCAGCTGGGTGACTTAAGCGCTCACATAAAAACCCTGAGAAGCTATGAAAGCCCGTCAGGCGGAAAGCGGCCAATTAGTTTGAAAGAATAGATAGAAAGTGGATAGATACAAACGCACTAATAAAATCTCCAGACTTTACGCCGTAGACCTTTTTCTTCTATGGGGCCACGTAAAATAATCATTGACACAAAATCCTATATGACTTTAAAAGTTTAAAAAGTTATTATGAATATTCATCACAATACATTACAGAAGGCTACACGTAATGAATTATTGAAAAAATAAAATCTGTGCAGTCAAAAAATGATTTCAGTTTGAGAAACTTATCGCTTAATTTGTTGATATATTCTATTAAAATAATAACATATTTTAATTAATATCATTTTTAGGAAATAATTTGCATATTCAATGGACATGAATTTATCTGTGGCCTTCATGTTAATTCGACATGTACGAATTTTTATAATTAATGGTCTTTTTTATTTGTATAATACAATGTTTATTTGAGAGATTTTATCCTTATCGTAGACGCTCATCTCTACTAATATTAGGTCTTTACCTATGAAATTGCCGTTTTGTATGAAAAAATTTAAACGAATTTTTTTCATGTATTTTTTATTTGTATTAATCAAAGTAATCACCCATGCAATCAATGCATCTTTGCCAACGCAGTGGCAGTTTATTGATGCCCTTCTTAAAGAAATCAGCTGGACGGGGAGGCAACTACTTCTTCAAATGCATTTTGTACTGCCTCTCGGGTATTGAATTTTTTTCCGCCAAGGAGTTATCCAAATTCTGGAAAAAGTAGTAGTAAAAAAAGTAAAGTAGTAGTAAAAAAAGTAGTAGGCGCAAGGTCTGGTGAGTAGGGCGGATGACGGAGAACTTCCAACCCCAGTTCTTGCAACTTGGAGACCGTCTGCTGTGCAGTATGAGGTCGCACGTTGTCGTGCAGAAGCAGCGGAGACGAGCGATTAACCAATGCTGGTCGGAGATGTGCCAGCTTCTCCATCATTGTGTTCTGTTCTTCACAGTACAAATCTGCAGTAATGCTCACCCCGTTTGGTAAGAAGCTGTGATGAATCACACCGGTGCTAGACCACCAAACAGTGACCATCACTTTTCTAGGGGTAAGTTTTCGTTTAGGGCATCGTTTAGGTGCTGAACCAGGATCCAATCACCTTGCTGAGCACTTGCGGCTATCAAACAGAATCCATTTTTCATCGCAGGTAACAATGCGGACCAAAATTCCTTCATTTGTGTGTCTGTTGAGCAGTGCAAGGCACGTCTCGACGCGTACTTCGCACTGGCGATCATTGAGTTCGTGGGGCACCCATTTGTCAAGCTTTTTTACCTTGCCAATTTGACACAAATGGACCAATATTGTTTTGACGCTAACGTCGAAAGCTGCTGCTAATTCAGCCGTAGATTGTGTATCATCAGCTTCCACAATCGCCTTTAATTCGTCATTGTCGACCAAAGTCTTCGGACGACTGCGAGGTTCATTTTTCAGGTCGAAATTCCCAGAACGGAAGCGAGCAAACCAATAACAGGTGGTGCGTTGGTTTGTACTGTTAGCTCCGTAAACGTCGTTGATGTTGCGTGCCGCTTGTGCCGCGTTGCTGCCACGACGGTACTTATATTCCATAATTACTCGAATTTTTAACGTATCCATGATGACAAAAAAGATTGAAATGTGATGAAAATGTAACACTAATTAATAAACAAATGACTACTTTTGGAAAAAGAATTCCATGTTTTTAAAATAAAATTAATTTGAAATTAGAATTCTTAGCCAAACAAAAATTATTTTGATTTGAAATGGCCAGTACTGCAGAACGGCAATTTCTTAGGTAGAGTCCTATTATTAAAAAGAGGTAAAGTTTATGAGTTTCTGAGGGTGTCGGGGGTAATATCTGGAGTTACTAAACAGATTTTAAAAATTCTTTTACCAATGGAAAGCTACGTTATTTGTGAGTATCATAGAATACTATATATTAAACGGAAAAATGAAAATACTTTTTTGTGGTATTCGGATTTGCAAAGTAAGTCGGAGAAATATCGGTCAAAAGAAAACGTTCTAGAGAAAAGTTGTAGAGCTTGATAATGCACACAAAAAAGTCACCGACAGCATATGTCTCACTTTTATATTTAAGTCACAAAAAGTAGTTTTTTACATTAAAGAAATTATTTAAATCGTTAAGTGATGTTTATTGGTCATATTATCAACAACAATTATGAATTCTCATCAATATGTAAAGATATAATAACTGAAACACAGCAACGCGTGGCCGGGTCAGTTAGTGATCGATATAATAGCATGGTGAATGTCTCTTCTTTGTATTTTTTCTCGATTCGATTCTCGAGCTTTTTAAAAAAATATGTGAATGCAATTATTCTCAAGTCTAAAAACAAAGGAATATTTTATTTAAAGTAAAAGGTGCTAGCTAGATACCTTCCTAATATTTTTCACGCCTTTTATGAGATATGCCGTAAAACAAAACGTAAGATATATTTAATAGATAAAATATATTATTTTTGACTCTCATTCAAATATCGAACACATATGTAATTAGTTTACTAAGTTCCACTTTAATGTGCAAACTTTTACTCATTTAAGTATATATTTCAATCGACAAATTCGTTTCTCATATATATGATGAGAATGTTGGAAGGCAACATACCATTACGTTATTTAAAGTAGTTATGGACTCTATAAATATTAATAATTAGGTCATAATTTTCTATACCATTGACTATTAAAAATAGAACACACGAAGTCATTAGTAAATTGATATATATAAATTTTATCTTTTTACTTGTATAAGTAAATTAATTCATTTATTAACTTTGTCAGTTTTAAAAATGGCATACTTTGCTACTGACTACTAAGCCAGTTTGTTTAATTCAGTTCTCAACATACCACAGTTCCAAAAATTCACCAACAGTACTTTCTTTCATTTTAAAAGTGTTTAGTTACGTTCGTGGTAATTTTATTAAACATATACGTACAGAGTCTAGACATGCAGTACGTTGAGTAGCGTGTTGGAAGAAATTGATTTTTATTTTTTGAGATGGGCTACACTTGGCCTCGATACGGCCGATAGAAAGTGTCGAAAAGGTGGACACGGTAACACCTACTTGTCTAGTCAATAGTCATTCACTCTTCTTTGATGTTTACTAATTGAAATCAAAACGTGTTGGTAACCTATTAATTCTATTACAATTAACAGTGCTATTTTAAAACACTTCATTTTATGTTGTAAATAATTTTGTTTACTTTACTGGTTCGTAAATTCATATAGAATATTGTCTACTGTTTACTCCAGATTTTGGTGGTTAAAGGTTACCTAAATAGCAGAAATAGTAGTAAATTTATCAATAAATATTCATTTCATAAATAAAATATATACTTAAATTTACCATTTTTTTTCGAACTGACTACGCTATTGACCTAGCAAGGTCTTAACAGCTTCACCGGACTACTAAGGCGAGCGCTTAAGGCACTCAGCCGATTTTTATACATATATTATATACTAGCAGTTCCCTTAACTCTGTCCGCGTGGAACCTATTGTAAAAAAACAGTGACTAATAAAATCATCTGAATGTATTAGATTTATTTGCTTATCTACTTTTCTCTCGTACTTAAGTCGCATCGTCATTAAAATTACAATAACTTTTGATAGAGTTAACCGATTTTAATGAAACAAAGACTAAATGTTATTTGAGGATATGCTTTATGATTTTCTTTGTGAATTTATTATGAGATTTTATTGTGAATACAGTATTCGTTAGTTATGTACAAATAGACAACAGACAGACATTTCTAAAAATGATTGAAATGTGTTTTATTACTTACAAGACATCTACAACAATTTCTTTCGCGAAAATCTAAAAAGTGCAGACACGTTACATTTACTTTCTTATTATATGTATAATTGTATTTGCACTTATTCTAATGCTATAATTTATTAAAAACATGTTCTAGTAGTCGGTTGTTAAAAACGTAAACAAATGAAAAATTCTGTATAATTTAGTCCTTTGTCCTGTATAAATAATGAATACGCATGTACAATGAACCGTTACATATTATGAGGTAGATAAGTGCGTAAGAGAAATAGGTACGTAAGATGTTGAAGCAAGCCAAGAAACTGATAAATGAGGGCGTATACTGTAAACATTATTTTAAGGATATCTAGCGGTTGACTGATAAAATAAATAGTTACACGATTTCCTACAATAATTTAATATAAGCTTAAGATACTAATTGCGTTCTGTAAATATAAAATAACCTTATAGAAAAAATCCATATATGAATTATAAAACAAAATTGGTAATGGGAGAGGATCTTACCATAGCGAATTGTTAAACACTGGATGTAGGGCCTTGGATATAAATTCTGCATGTTGCTTTATTTTGTATAATATCCTGTTTTCCTAAAAGCTAGTGATGCGTAGGTAATCAAATGAAGCGAACTAATTAATTTTGCTTAGTACTGGTTAAAACCACATTTGATGATTGCAGTTTAATCGTGAATTTTAATTGAAATAGTATATAAATATAGGGTATTATTATAAGTAAAACAATTTGTTCTGAAAAACTACATTTAATTCGGTAAAACACAATTTTCATTTTTTCAATTGTAATTATAATATAATTAATATATTATTTCGTTTGGAATGAAAAAAATATGTGTGTACTTATGTACATGCTAACTTCAGGGTGTCGGTTTTTCGTGAAGGTCTGCGCGCGTATCGTAATAAC
Organism: Antheraea yamamai; assembly: GCA_036509395.1. NCBI lineage: Eukaryota > Metazoa > Arthropoda > Insecta > Lepidoptera > Saturniidae > Antheraea > Antheraea yamamai. Next base: position 11,303,399 of record AP028433.1, read on the forward strand.
TTCAGGGTGTCGGTTTTTCTTGACGGTGTGCGCGCGCATCGTAAAAATTTACTCTCATCATTTTTCCCTAACGCGCCAAAAGAAGTATAACTTCAAAAAATATATTTAATATATTTATCATCATTGGCATGCTTTATATTATATATTAGAGATAATTGTAGTACTACTGCTAGGAGTATATACATAAACTCGCAGCAATACAGTGCTTAATCAGTGAAATACAATATATATTGTCTTATGTCTGTAGGTTCAAAATCAACCAACGAATTCTTTGTAATGCGAGTACATTTATTTGCTTAATATAATTTATAGCGCTATATTTTGACGGTAAAAGAAAATATCTCGAGGAGATCTAAAAGCTCGAGAAATGTTCTCTTAATAGCATCATGAAATATAAAGACAAAGAGCTATCGATTACTCATTACAAGCTGTTGAATATATAGTTGGTAATATAGTAATTATTAAACATATATTTAAACATTCTACTTATTTAACGCTTATTGTAATTCTGCATAAAAGTCATTGTTCTGCGTAAACGTTTATTTTCGTACATATATTTGTTTCTTGGGATAAACCTTATATGACGTAAAATATATTTCGCTATTTTGATTGATTTTTCCGGTTCTTATTCGACAATTATTAAACAACTATATCGATTGAATGCTTAAATAATTTCTTTCTAATTAAATAACTAATTAAACAACTTGTTTAATTACCGTGTGAAATTAAAACAATAGCATGCATTATGGCATTAGTGCTACGAAGCTGTTATCGTGCAATTTAAACGTAACATGCGTATTCATTACGTTACGGATACAGTCATGGCGTCGTAGCTGAGAATTTTGCTAATTGACTGTATCTTGTAGATAAGTAATAAAATCAATGTAGAGGTACACCGACTGCATTTTTAATTTATGCCGATGTGAATTTGCGAAGCGTTGGGGTCCGACGGCGGCCCCCGCCACCGGACTTCATATTTATACGGTAAAGCGGGCACCGCAAAGAGTTCAAACGTGCGTCGGCCGCTCGAAACAGTAGACGATCGGGAGAATTAGAATCGCAACGCGTGGGTAGTAGCGTATACGAGGGCGAGTGCAGTGTGCAGTGCGTGCGGGTCGTGTGTCGCTGAAAGCTCGCGCTACGAAGCCTCCGCAAGTGGCGGCATCGCGCGAGCGCCCGCCTCGCGTCAGTGCCGGCCCGGCCGCGCCGTAAGCACAACGCTCCAACAACGAACTCGACTAACTGTTAACTGCTGGACACTGATACACATTGTATCAATAACTTTTTTTATATAAACTGCCTGTCGTACAAGTGATCGCGTATATTCATTCTTAGAGTGGTGAGTTTTATTTTTTTTAATTTTTATAATTCATATTGTTATAATTTTGCTGATTAAAGAAAGAAAATTATCGTCGACGCAACGAAAGCAAACCTTTTATACACAGCATCTTTTAATTGTACACTGGTGAAGCGTCTGAAAAGCTACTATGTGAGGTTTTCCTCCCGCCATAACTGTTCAGGACGGAATTATATTTGTTTACAACGTTCAACGGAATTGGAGAAAACTTTTAAACAGTTTTTCTTTATTTACCAGCTTGTAAATGTTATAAATTACTTCATGTTTTGTGTACGGGTATTTTTTAAATTTTGTTTCCAGTATACGGCATTTGAAGTTCATAATAACTCAATAAATTCAAGAGATACTAATTTAATGCTACAAAAAATATTACAAATGAAATCATATTTTATTAACAAAATATTACCGGTGACTAAAACTTCAATTATAAAATACACCTTGGAACAATTACCTTAACCTTTCACATGCGATTAATATAGATTGTACTCATTGTATGATTTATGTTTCGGTGTTCGATATTGGAATATTAATATTTGTCTATATTAATGAAATAACCTCAGAATGCTATCGCCATAAAATCAACGTTAAAAATACCTAATTATATAAATAATTTTATTAATCGATAATTAATTATTGAACTCGCATGAAGTTTATGAAATATGGAATAAATAACATAGCGTGAGTGGATCTGATTCAGCCTCGTGCCTTGTGAATAAGCGTGGCGGATTCAATATTTCACAGTCACCACTACTAATCATTCATGTGCTTACAAAGTAGATTGAAATTGATATTCTCATTATTATTTATTAAACCGTGTAAAAAGCATCCCGGACTTCAATTCTTACATTGCAATTTTGGATATCAAATTAAGTTTTAATACACTATTTGAAAATATGAACAAAAAAAGTAATGATTCGTTAGTATTATAGATATAAAAAACACTAAACAGACTTCCCAATATCAAACACGTACGTATTTTCTTTATTTTGTAAAGAAATTTGTCGCGTCATTACATTCGAATCTCGGTGGCTAACTGTAACTAACATTTATTTTTATAAACGAAATAAACTCTCATATACCGTCATATTATATATATTTTAATTTTTAAACGAGGTCGTTCCGCTCGTCTTTTTTTATTTTTATTTTAAACAAATTATCTTAATTGCCTTCGGTAATAATAAAGATATATGGAGAGGTAAATAATATTCAACAAAGTCAATATCTTAAAAATATTTGATCTGAATATTTTCCATCATATATTCACTCCCTTAGTGGTTCCTACAAAATTTAAACTTAACTAGATCTAAATTTACCATCTCCGGTTCCCATATATATTGTCCTAGCTTCTTACCCGTTGCCTTTTTTTATTATATTAAGTGTCGGTCTTGATTCAACTTTACTGAGTATTCCCTTGGGCTCTATGTGAATAAACAATTTATTGCTTAGAGTCGATGCGTTGCTGCACCAGGTTCGCGTTTAACGAGCTTACGCAATCTCTCTATAGAACTAATTTTTTGTTGATCTCAAATCATTATGTTATAGCGATAATAATCCACTTAACTTATCGGTTAGGATCGTTAAGACTAAATCATAAATTGAAGACGATATTTTTTTTGTATCACTAGCGAATCTGACATTAACTTGAAAGCTCAATTACATCATAGTACAAGATAAATATCTTGAGATTACACTGACGGTTGTGAGTGCGAATCATCTGTCTGCCGGTCCGGTTGATTGCGCAAAGCTCGGCGGCGCGGTGTGGAGAGGCGACGCGGCGGTAAGCGTTGGGTGCGGTTGTGAGTTCAAGTGCAGGGGTGAAGGCTTCGCGGATGGCCGACGCTACCGCCGCGCCGCCGCTGCGCCCGACACCGCGTCCGCATCCGCTACTTGGGGGCCAGGCGAGAACAATCTATTTGAAGGGTGCATGCCATCTCTAACATCCAAATAGAAGTTGTTCTTACGTAAATAATAAATTTCATTCGATTCAAATTATATTTCTTTTCCAAATTTGCTTTTACTCAAATTATGTAAACTCTATATAAACGTTGTATGGATGGTCAATTTAATTGATTAGTGCTCCAGAAAAGTATGATATATTTCTATTTATAATAAAACCTTTGTGTATTTATAACACAATAGTTGACTATTGTCATGGTAATTGAGTTAGAATCTTAAACAGGAATAGTTCCATTTAAATATTATCTTATTCATGTACACCTTTATAATCGTTTCGGTAAATCAATAGCAGTGATCATTGTTCTAAATTCACATGAACTTAGTGTTCTTGTATGGGAAATGTACTGTTGTACAATTTTAAAACAAGTACAATAGTTCTATCTAAGTAGAGTATTAGGGTATATTTATGTATTTTGCACGAAAAGGTTTAAACTTAGTGGTTAACTTAAATCATTGGTTTTGTAGTACGTTATATCTTTTTTTTTCGATGTTAACTTTTTGTTGTTGTTAGCTGTTTACATGTTATAAGCTCTGTTATATTTATTGTCAAAACACCGACTACACGTCCGTACATTACTTAGGGCCCCCATTGAAAATCAGCGCTGCAGTAACACCCAGTTGTGCTGCAGCACTTAGCTGAATGGGGGTGCCTTTGTTGGATATAATATAAGCTATGTATACGTTCATCTTGTTGTTATCCAGCAATAAATACATTTCTTTCTTTCTTTCTTTCTTTCTATATAGTATATACATTTAATTAAGACTATAAGTCAAATTATTCAAAACTTAATAATAACTTTATGAATTTAGCGTTCGTAGCTGAATGAAGTTTATATAGAACTATAGTCGCTTAAATTTTCAGTCTCTGTCAAAAGCATTGCGACAATATAGTACATATTATGCGTATTTTAAGGTATTTGTCAAACTACGTTTAAAATTATAATGCCTGAAACTAAAATATTAGTTACAATGAAATATTAATTGGATTATTTTATCAAAATAAATAAATATGCATTGATGAAACAACGAAATATTGACTAAAGCCATTCCAGAAAATTTAGAGGTTAATTAATTAGTTTCGTCAACAGGATTTCATATTTATTAAAATTTATCTTAAATTAGAATAAAAACTTTACGTACATATAATTGATTATTAGATTATACACAGTGAATTACCACAAAGTAACTACAATATAAATAATAATTAAAAAGTGTAAAAAATCAAGATATTATAACAATAACACATCACTATAATGTTAAAGTGGTAATAATTATATATTGATTATTGTGCTGCAAGGTCAAGGAGTTTCCGAATCTTTTGTTTAAAACGTTTCGCACTTAGCGCACGGAAATACGCATAGTTGACGGTGGTTAAATGGCTGGATGATGATCTTCCTCAAAATGTACCTAGAGACCGTGATATTTACTTACCTACGTATTTTAAGTAAGAAAAAAAAGACAATACAAATGGTACTTTTTGTTAATGGATTTTAACAATCATTCGCACCTTACATATAATTCAGCAACGGACAATGCCGCTAATCATTTAATTTAATTAACAGATAAAATGTATGGAAAGTAATTTTGTGTATAGAGAGATGTAAATATTAAATCTATAAATGACGCCAATAAAATTAACCGGCATTTAAAAAGCAATGTGTCCAGTGACACTGCATTAATGGAAGTACGCCTGAATATGCGCCCGCGCAATCGCGCCGTGATAGAATGCATTCGCGGCCTCCGCGTCGGCCGTGAGCACCGCTGCCGCGCTGCGTGCCACGCGCTGCCGCCGACTTCGCTTCCTGAGAAAATGGCAACTTATGGGGAACTGAATCTGGGGCTCACAGGTGCCGTTGACCTCCGACACTTACAGTACTCTGCGCGCATGAGTTGCCATTCACAATTTATATACATAAAATATTTCCCCACATGCTTCAACTATAATAATTTTTAACAAGTCAATTACAGAAATGACTTATTTCCCAAAAATAATAGTAAAGCATCAAACAATTCTTACGTAATTATTTTAAGAGTAGTTATGAAGGATGGATCCAAGAAGGATGGAAGGAAGGATCCGAGCGGCAATGCTCACGCTACTGTATTTCCATTTAAAGGGTGTAGTTATCTATGATCAATGATTGCCTTCGGATGGGGCGGTTGTAACCATCTAACATCAGGTAGACTCTGCTTTTTCACTACTTTTTCTATATAACAAGAGTAATAAAAATGATTAGAAATATTCTAGCGGGTCGCCAAAAGTGCATTTAAATGAGCTGAAATAAGAGAAAGGTAATCTTGTTTTTAAATTATAAAATTGCTAATATGAATAATTTATATTAAATGAAAATATTTACAGAAGTATTCAGTGAAAGCATACTTAATTACGTGGATGATAAATTGTTTGACGGACATTTTTTTTTAATTTTAATGTAATATGTATGTATGTAATGCACGTGTAATAGGTAAAATAATCTTTGCCCTCGGATTCTCTCGCGTTTTTATTATTTGTTATAATAAATAGTTGAAAAATAGTAAAATGTATATTGTGTAAATATTCAAATATCTACACATACCCTCTTAAGTTTATATGGTGCATCGCCAACTAGTCTCCAGTTAGCGTAAAATTAATAGTATCTTCCATACAAAAAATACCTAAACGTGCCAATCTTTATAGATATTGGTGAAACGGTTTTATAGTCTGTCAATGTCAGATATACCTAGAATCATTTTATGTGTATATAGATGTAATTATTATACATAGGTAGTGGTTGTCCGATGAGAAAGCGGATTGTGCTCCGTCGCGACGTTGTAGGAGCCAAAACCGTTATTGGACCACAAAAATGTCGCAAAAAACCTCGTAAACCGTTTCTGTTTCACTTGTTACATTGTCATTTCGTGACGTGACTTTGATTTCATGGTATATCTGATGAGCTTTATTAACATCAATCAAATTTTCTACTGTAATTATGTAACCATCGAAGCGTTTAATTTACATAATAAATGTAATTAATACAATGAAAATGCAGTACCTTTCAGGGTCAAACACGTCATAACAATTGAACGTATCGGCACAGGACTATTCGATGCGAAATTGTTCGTAAATGGTTCCAAACTTATGTTTTTATTCCATTGACCCTTCGCTATTTTTTAAAGCCCAACGCAGCGTGTAGGAATCAGCTAGTAATAATATATTATTATTATTTCCAAATAACAATTACAGAGTTGACTTTGTAATAAGATCAATGTAAATATAAGTACAAGAAACTGGAAAAAATGACTCCTCATCAGTCTTTTTCAGTATAATGAATAGAGTATGAATGTGCGAATGAAATGAGAGTGTGAATAGGTATATCCTGTATAATCAATATTATATATATTCATACAATCATTTTTTTTTCATTTAGTAGTAATATCTCAGTCTTTAGTGTATATCAATAAAAAAAAGGAAATAGGTTTTTTCCATAACATCGTCGAATCGAAGTCTTTATAAAGTCTCTATTCGTCATACTTCACGCTCCTTACGTCTACAACATACAGTAATTGTACAATACTCAATATATATTATTCCATTTAGTAAGAAAATCTCAAATAATGCAGATAATAATGTCTGCATGTATATGAGGGAAAAACGTCGTACCCCTTACTGTGGTTCGAAATTCAACCACTGGGTACAATAAATGTATCGAATATTACAACAAAAAAAATCCTTTACGTTATCGAGATTTGTTATTATAACGTATTTAAAATAAATCTATCCTATTTCGTAAAACGATCGTTTTAGAAATTACTGCCCATATTGTATGGATAGAATATAAAAAAGTATAATAGCGTAACCATAACAAATGTAATTTAAATTGCATTATTGTAACATCAAATCAAGGTTTAAGTTATGCCAATATGATTATCGATTAAGTTATGATTTATTAGCTTTGATTCGATATTCGCAAACAGTTAAGGTCTAAAGTTTCAGCGGATGTTCTCTAATCGATAAACATCACAACTGATTGATCGAGTACAATCTAAGTCGACAAACCCGAATGTTTCATCGCGAAGATCTTTATTAGGTGGCCAACTTTTGTACTGTGAAAGAATCTTCATGAATATTTGAATATATTTATGAATTAGATATTTATTACAATGAATACTAATGATAATAAGAATAAGAGCAAGAGATAGATGTTATTTCGTAATAACTAACAAACGCGTGCAAAGCCGCCGGTATTTATAAAGTATACAGTATACCATAAACGCTAAGTTTGAGATCTGATAAGAGATCGATTGCGAGTTAGAAGACTTCAATTTTGTCAATCAAAGCGAAGACATAAAAGTTGATAACATCAATGACAGATCGAAAAATAAAATGTTATTATATAATGTTGTGGAATAGTCCGTGAAGAACGATTCATTATAACAGTGTAATAACTAAAAACCTAACAAATAAAGTATATCAAAGTTTATTAGGATAAAGTACCTAGGAATGAGAAGAAAATAAAATCAAACATTACGACTGCAAGCAATGAATATGTTTAATATTGATGGTTAATAGTTTTCGAAGTACATAAGTATGGCAGAGAGCGTGTGAGAAACCTCGTCACGGATCGCTTTTTGAATATCAATATCGGTGTAAAGTCAAACTCCGATGTCATTTACAATGGCCGATAAAGAGGAATAGGTACACGAAAATGGCCTTACGCGAGTACTGCTTAAAATTCACATTCTGTATTAACGTCCTCTGTTCGACAACTACGAATGGAATGTAGGTTATGATGTTATATAGCTCGCGTTTTTTGCCAGACAAAGTTTTCATTAGTGACAATGGACACTTGTATCGCATTTCATACCAGTTCATTTAAAATAAAACGTGAAAGTGTTGGCATTATTACCGAGTTGTGAATAATATCGTATTTCAAATTTAAGCGTCTGTCTCTGGTCTTATAAATTCACCTCAGTGTTTAAGTTCGACGTAACTAATAACTTTAATTATTTACTTTAAAATAATAATAAAAAACACAGAATCTTACAATATTCGTTTTGCAAATATGTTATCTTCTATAATACTCTGAAGCACAAAGTATATAAATATTATAAAAGCTAGAAAAAATTGTAACAGAATGACCCAACTTTAGAGGTAGCAGTAAATTTATTTCTATTTCTTATTTTATAGATAAATTTTTATAACAGAATTTAATCCGGCTTACGTCAAGGATCAGGCTCATGATAAATATAAAATGCATTGTGTTATATATACATCCGTATATTTATGGGTTTACATTATTACACAGAGTCTTGACCGAAGCGAGCTTATGCATCGTCTACCTCCGTGCAGTCTTTTCCGTGCCCACGCTCATAGCACCCACACTCTAAATAAAAAGACAAATAGATATGTCCACTTTACCATTTACCGAGTAAAAATTTCATGTAATGTTTGAATAGGCCTTTTACCAATTAGTATTTTTACCGATACGTATATGATGTTAGCGTCACTCTTGGTTTTCGTGTTGGCACCGGTTAACTTTTATGTAATCTTAGCTTTAGCTATGTACCTGTTTGGTGTAAAATAATATTTAATAACATGCCCGGTTAATATCACCCAAAGCTACATACTGTGAAAAGATAAGAGACGTGTAATTTATTTTTTTATTATAAAATAATATGTGTGACTAATAGAAATGACGATAAAAAATCGTTTGAGAAACATTTGGTATTGTTGGGTAGCAAATAAAAATACAAAAAAATAAACATCCCGCTTTGAATCGAGTGGTCTAGTATGGGTTACAAAAGCTAAAAATTCCCTAATTAATCCTCCGCGCTCCATCTACTTTTGTTTCAAATACTTATCCTAGTAAGACCATACCCAAAAAGTAGCACAATGAAATACTTCCATAATGTATTTATAATACATTCCCTTCCACATAGAGTAACTACAATGAAAAGGCCCAAAAACACGCTGATTATTTGTAGTTTTCCACTGATTTTTCATTGACACATTTAACACGCTACAAATGACATTGTTTTTTTTTGGACAAAGTCCAAGTGCATCTCCAGGTAAATTACATTCACGGCATTGATAAAGAGCATTTAGGAAAAATGAAGACATTGGTGGCTGTTCATTGCATTTAAATTACTAAATGTAATTAAGGATAAACAGTTTTTTGTGATGTATTTAATCCGATTTGATACTGTTGTATAATGAGCAACTCGAAAAGCAACTAGGATTTTTTTAATCACACATAGTTATAAGCGCTGTCTACTTTTTTATGTTAATAAAAAGGGTGAAGCATAACTTGATAATGTCCAAGTTATTTTATGGTGCGGAACGTGCGATGTCATTGTCCTACGAGTAGGTAAGACATGCACCTCTCTCGGTTCGCTGTGGTTCGCCGCCACCAGCGTCGAATCGCGCTTGGACTCCTCATGACGGATATATTGCGAAAAGATTTTATATTCCAAAAAGATCTTGTTACCAAGGTTACAACAACATCATATAGACTACCGTAATACATTTTTATTTTGATAAAAAGTTAACTCTACTTGTATTACATGATACTTATTTTTACTGCGTTAAATAAAGACTATCGTAATTCAATATTTTTATTATATAAAAGATGAAACTCTACTTATTTTATATTAACTTTTTTTTTGTTTTTTTTTTTATTGTGCATTAATCAATAAACATTTCGATTCTTACTATTCTTAAATATAGAATACGAAAAGGAAGATTTACAAAAACATCTTCAATTTCAGCCTTAGAATTTTATCTCTTTAAAATTACTGAATAAAAATTATCTAAATGTTATATTACGATAAAACACTTCAAACTACCGATAAGGGAAGCAGTTTTGCATAATTAATCACAAACATATTTGAGATCAAAACAGCTCCCCTACTATTCAAATAAAGTACTTCATTTTTCATATATTTTTTTCCCTTTAATCTTATGAGGGTTCTGGAAGTATTGTGTCAAGGGATTCTTCTACATAAATAATTCATATAAAGAAAGGATCCGAGAGAAAAATATGAAAAAATGAAATAAAACTGACAATACATTGTATCCCAATTTAGAAATATACCAAAGTCTGATGTATTTATGTAAATTTTTGATTATAATTTCTTAATTTATTTGTCTCGTGTTTCCCGTCTATTAAGTGTTCTTTTACCACCAGTAAACAGTGATAACAAGCGTAATCATTATAATTTGCTATGTAACACTTCCTGTTTCGTGACGCTTCCCTGAATCTGCTTAGACACGTTCGTGTGCCGACATCTTCACCTTGAAAGATCATAGGTTTTTTCATGTCTATTTTTTCCATACCAATAATGATAATATTTAGAAGTATTCATTCAATATCTAATGGAGCTAATCACGACCATCGCCGTTGTTATGTAAAGGCTTTGAAAAAACATCACGTCGGATAGCGATTATGGAACTATGAATCTGATGTAATCTTCTCTCCGCTTCCTTACTTTAATTAAGTTTATATTTTATTATTTATCATAAGCTTTTGTTAAACTTCTCTTATAAACAATTTAGAACATAGCTTTTGTACGTAACGATAATAGGCTTAATATAATTTACACATGATATAAATTACTCTTTAATTTCTAATTATTATATTATATGGAATATATAATCAGCAATACTAAGTATAGTGTAAGTTTGTACATAGTTTAATACTATTGCTATGTTAATTAATATTAAACATTCCAAGAACACTATCGGAAAGAAATGAGATGGACAACTATTTCGATAGCAAAAAATCACATGTTTATCGACAATATTCCCAATATTGTTTTATGTTCATAAATTTTACACGTATGTATATTGAAGTTTTAAAAATCTAAAATTAGAAGCTATTAAACAAATAATACTTAATTGGCAATCTGTTTTTTACTTGTGCGGAACGTAGAGCTTAATATTTCTCTGAAATGCACATAATTTCGATAAGTGGTTGTTAAAAACTGGCGGGATCGCTATAACTGTATCTGACCACCATTACGTTCGTACTTATATTGCACAACGAATAAGTGAAACAAGGTAATTTCCGGTTACGGGCTCTCTTTTCATGATTATTGGATATTACATTGCACATTCGACTTGAAACGTTTTGAAACTGCTTGATACTTTTTGTTTATTAGCGACCAGACAAACCATCATAAAGGCTACAGGTTTTGAAAAACGATGTTAGGGAAATATATACCAAGATAAGATATTTTATTGCTCCTTTGAAATGCTTAATTTATTTATAATACTTAGGTGAAAAGTATTTTAAATTTCGTATCCAGGTAATTATGGACATATAATTATTCCAATATAAAAGTTGCAGATTCGTTACCCCTAGCCAAATAAAAATAAGAAAATTTATCAATAGACAATCAGTTAAAAACAAGAGCTGCGATATTATTAGAAGAAATATAATGGATATTTAATGCTATCTGTTTTTCTTAATTCTATAAGAAAATATAGAAAACATCTGAATAAGCTAGTAACTTGGTAAACATTTTTTAACGTGTATTTGTCTAGACAGGTATTTGTACATTTTAAAGTGAAGAGCCGTGGGAAAATATAAATGATTATTTACTCAATATTGGTCTTCGTTATGGTTGAGCAAAAGAAAGGTGATCTTGAGGTGATGTCAGCGGTCCTCGCGACCTGCGGACGGATAGCAAACGCGGCCCAACCGCCGCGCCGCGTCGCATCGCTCTGCTCCGCCATTGTATCCCCGACTAACTAAATCAATATTTGCGCAGATGTCGACGCAAGAGCATGCAATGCTTAAAGCGACCTAAAATTCATACAGCTTATATGGCAACGTTAGCGGTAAATTTTCTCGGTAGCTACTTGCAATCTTGTAAATGTAGGTCGTTGAGGTACACATAAATTGACCCCGACTATACATCACCGAAGGATGACAAATCCTTAAAATCGCTAGAGTTCATTCATTTACTTGCTCCTTTCAATACAGATACGCTTTGAGGAAATTCGTTCTATTTAACAAAATATAATATTTTTTTGAGTATTCATATTGTAATATCACACTTTCGTTTTTCTAATATTTAAAACTTAGAGCTTATGTACTTTACATAATAAACAATAGATTGAAGCGTTTGCGTTTAAGAATATATGTTAAGTTTAATTACTTGAAGCTATATAACTCTCAAGTTTATGAGCAAAGATCGCTGCGTACGTAATATATATAATTATTATCGAACATGAAAAGCCATTTATGTTACTTTATAGTTCTAAGAAAATACATGATTGTAAATTTAGTATTCATACCTATCGCTTTATAACACTGATAATGAAGTTAGGGCTTATTTAGAGTGATCGTAAATACGCAGTAATCGTTAAAGTATCATCGCGGTTTAATACGAAGAACCATTCTCCCATTACTTTTTTTACTTACACATTATTTTTAAAAGCATTTAACCACCGATAATAAATATATTTAAAAATATATTCTTTTATTTTAAGCCATAAATGTCATGTCGAAAGATTATCTTCGTTATCAAAAGAAATGAAATAAAACTCAAGATATTGAAAAAAAATATTCAGTTAGTTATTTACTCACGCTACTTCACCAATTGTGTATCTTCTTAGATTTTTTATTTTAGAATTTTATTAGACAGCGGACGTCGCTGAACAATAAATATAAAGTGTACTAAAGAACAAAACAATAATTTGAATTATTAGGTCTTATGAATTCATAACATTTACGTATACATAATTTATTTCAATAATCAGATAAAATTAATATTTTTCTAATTTTATTAAGTATCATAACATATTATAAAACAAAGTCCTCTGCCACATCTGTCTGTCTATCTGTCCTGTCTGGTCGCGATAAACTCAAAAACTGCTAAACGAATTTGCATGCGGTTTTCATCAGTAGATAAAGTGATTCATGAGGAAGGTTTAGGTATATAATTTGTCAAGTTTTTTTTTATTATCAGGGCAGGACAACGTCCGCCGGGCCCGCTGGTTATGCATGAAAGTGTTAAGAGACGGCCGGGGTATTATGGATTTCGTGTACAAAATTAAAATCGTAAAAATGAATATTCATACTAAGAATTACCTAAAAGGTTTATTAGAGATAATAAATTAACGATTTCAAATAATAAAAAAAATTATCTTCTTAATAACAGACATTTTTTTCAGATTGTAATTTGTTTTCTTTTATTGTCATTCAAGTGTTAGAGGCCAAACCTTACTTGTTGTGATTTCGTAGCATCTCGGTATAGTAACACTCAACCATATATAGATAGCCATGTATATTTTCATTATTTTCTATCGACGTATAAACTTATAGAATTTAAGCACATTATCGATGAATTATAAAATATACTATAAATAAATACTGCCCAAGGGTACATTAGGCTGAAAGTCGTTAATTTATACGTAATTGCTTTTTCTTTTCAAAAACTTAATAAATTGAACCCCTATTCCAGGTGCAAATAGGCACATTAACTCGAAGTTACTCTAAGTATAATTTACGTTCTTTACTTTTTTCACCTCAGATAATGTAGACATGGTATTTTCCCTTATAAGTAATATATATTCAAACACTTTTTATTAGACTACAGTTTCCAAATGAATAGTATAATAATTTTCTAAGCAATAACCACAGTTCTCATGTACGCCATGTAATATGATAATACGATGTATACATATTTCATGTCTAGGGCTCTCTTTATTATCGTTTTTACGTTAAAACCAGTTCCCAGCGATGTTGTTACCCGAGAAAAACAGGAGTAGTCTGCCTATTATTGCTATTTTTATATATGACTCAATGAACTATAAAAAGCCAAGTACATTCTAGGAACCACTTATTATAAACTCATCTCATGGAATTATTCATTACATGCAACCTATGGTTTTGTTGTAATATAGAGTTATGGCGGCTATTCTTAATTTTGCTTACACGGTATTTATGTTGAAATACATATCTGCTTTATTTTTATTGTAGTTGATGTACTTAGTTTTCGTACCTTAGTCGAAATTTGATATATCTAAAGGGTATAAACTTTTTCTTTGTTTATTAATATATATATATATATATATACTGATTACCGAGGGTGGCACGATATATTTAAATAATCTTTACGAAAATTATAGGTATTAAAACTATTACGTTGCTAATTAATCACAGCTTTCACTACAATAATTTAGTTACATAGTTTAAAATGAAAAAAAAAATATTAATTAATAAAATAAAAAAAATAAAAAATAAATTAAATTAATAAAATAGAAAAAACGAAAAAAAAACAACGCTCCTTACATCTATAATACTCAATACACATTATAATATTTTTTTTTTTCATTTTAAACTATGTAACTAAATTATTGTAGTGAAAGCTGTGATTAATTAGCAACGTAATAGTTTTAATACCTATAATTTTCGTAAAGATTATTTAAATATATCGTGCCACCCTCGGTAATCAGTTTTAAATAAATAAAATAAATTAGTAATTTGATCTTTTAACGGTTTAATATATAATTCTCAAATATACAAAAATAATTAAGCCTTTACTAATAGCCTAAACTAACTATTCAGTAAAAACATATTTTAAAAGTTCGAAATACTGCCGAAAGATGAAATTGAATTTCCGTTATACTTATTTTTATTTGAAAGCTGTGATACCATAAAATTAATTTCAGACGTATGAATTTATATACTTCACAAGATAATCTACACGATGTTATGTAAAATAATAAGAAAGGATATTTAAAAAATACCTGCAAATTTACGTCCATAAAGTCTTAGCTCATTTAAAGACTTACCTAGATGAGAATTTGTGAATAAATAACACACACTCCTTTCACACATATAGATGTAGGAAGTAATGATTTGCCAGAAGGATACTTATCTACCAGACGCTCGTAAATATTGTATGAAGTATTCGAATACAATATATGGCTGCGAATGCAAGTCAATAGATATTACGCCGGGGGCGTTCACTTCCTACTAACAGTAAAGAAAATACAGCCAGTGCGTCCTATATCATTAAAACACGGATAGAAAAGAACCGATAAAATGCAATAAGCGTTCACATCTAAGTTAAATAGTAAGCTCCTATACGGCAACTCCCTTGTATTCAGATATTATGATCATTGTGTTTAAGTAACGGGTCAGCGGTCGCCTAAACATAAATATCTGAATAGGAAGGAATGTTGTCCCATAGAACAGACTATCTTCGGGGCAGCATACTCACGTATCACAACGCCCAATAACTCCTTTAATAACCATTAATATTTACGGATTATAAAAGCATCCGAATAAATTGAAGTGTTAATTTGAAGACTAACTTATTTGAATTTTGCATTGAAAATTTTGAAAATTGAAAATTTGAAATTGCAATTACATAGAACATAAAGATCGAATGTGCTGTTAAATGTTAATTATTAGTTTATATTCTGAAATAATCTGAATAATAAATATATAATTCGTTCGAGGCTCAATCACGTGAAAACTACCTACTATTTTTTTTGGATTCCATTGAATCTTTGCCATTTGTATTATTAAAAAAAAAGACCGCTGAAGCCGGCGGGTATCAGCTTGTAAATTACATAATGATATTATGTCGAAATATAATCATCATATCATCCAATCATAATTGAAATTGGTTTGTTTGGAGTCTACAAATTACATTTAGAAATTATTTGAACGAATACTAAGCTGTTATATGGAATTATAAGACAGTTTAATTTAAATGTTATTTTTCTTCTCCTTTAAATAAACAATTTTAAAATATTTAATAAGGAAATAAAGTTTGTCCGAAAGTTCCGCGTTTTTTATGTTAAACACGTGCCATTTGGTATTTAGTCTCTTGTCTATGTATCAAGATTATGTAGAGATAACATGATACTAGGTATTTGAAAAATGTGATCAGTTTTTTATAGGAATACGATTATCTTTAAAATAAGGAAGAATTAAGTACTTGGTATTTAAGTTTCGATTTAAAAGTAAAATCATTTGAATCAGCTATTGCAAAAATAAAAAAACGAGAGATATTTGTTTAGTATTTATGTCGATTTTAATGTTAAATACGTAACATTTGATTTTATGTAACAAATATAGGAAAAGCACACGTAACAAATCACGAAATCCGATATTTGAAGTAAATAAAATGTAAGAGATATTATACAGATAAAAGTTACATAAATCAAATTGTTGGTTGCAATGGAATAGGACTTGTAAATAGATAAAGCCGATTTACCAAAGTACGTTATTCATATAATACAGTGAAATTAATATTACATTATATTACCATCAAAATTATTGAGTATTTAACATTATGTTGATAGATGTACACATAACTTCTGTGCATACATGTACAATTAGTGATAATTCACAATAGATTAATTGTAAATAGTCATAGAAAAAAGTTATTTACAATAGTTCCCCAAAGGTTATTATAATTATTGTAACATATGATTTAGAAGATTCTCTTATGTTATTATTATAAAGCAATCGGTAGTACAATGTATGTTACATCGTGAGAGGTGTCAGTTAACGACAACTTGGGCTGTACGAGAACAGCTATAGGTAGGTAAAATGCAAGCAAGTCGCGGGGGCAACGATCATCGTGTGAGCTACTCTGGCGCGAACTAACAATCGCGAATTCAACGTATGCCTAGCAACAGCCACTCACACTAACGGTGGCTTTCCTCGACCACGCAGACATAGAATGCATTCACGAGCTTTGAGCTTTGATGGACTCGCGACATTAAAAACCAGCTTTTCACATGAAATAAAATGTAACACGATGAGAACTTTGAAAAAACATATACTATTGAATGCTTCAATATTCTTTAGCGTTATTTCAGAAATAAGTACAGGTAAATGTGATAAACTTATGAACAATTGTTACCATCATAACATATTACTAATGTGTTACAAACTAAATCATTTGTTAAATGTATTGTAATTATAAATTCATAAACTTGAATACGCCTACGATTATACGCAATAATTGTATAATGATTTAACATAGAATAGTAAAATATTTTAGCCAAAGACTATATGTAGTTGATAGGTACATACGTGTAAATCTTTATTAGGAAAAATCTTTCCGTAATTGTAGATCGAATCGAAATCACGAAAGCATGGAAATAAGATAATTTGTAAGAGCGCTCGGGTGGAATGCTAACGTGGTGTAACGGTGATGAAGACGTCTACGGCGGATTTACCTAAATTATTCGGAATACGTTTGCGATGCGTGCGTGCTTCTGCGCACGATCCGATATCACGGCTCATAGCGAGCTTTCCACGCTTGCCAACAACCCTCGATACTACTTAAATATTTATAAGATATTTATACACTTCAATTATTATTACTTATTCTAATATACCGCATTTGTTTACACGTCATCATGATATGTCCTTGAATGGTGACCCACCCTGAAAGAAACAAGTATCAATTTAGAAACTTCATTTGCATCTTTTAAATTCATCCGTCCCTCCTAAGTCGAAGTTCTCCTCCTTTTTACTTTGTCTATAATACAAAATACATATTTTATATATTATATTAATAGTATGGAGTATAATAAATAAACAAGTAACGTCCGGAAAAGTCTTATAAATTCTGATAAAATATATTTTTTTAAAGAGAATCTATTTGTTTTAATATTATCTATGACACATGAAAAATTTTGCGTATATACGTACATAATTACAAGTATATTTCCATTAGAAATAATAAGATGCTATGTGCTGTATCCGTAAAACTAGCCAAAACTTAATAATGCTTCCATTATTATAATAAAAATCGTTAGGTGTATTAAAATATCAATAACATTGTTTTAATCACGAGAAAATTCATTTTATTCTCACTCTACTTTTGAGAATATAATTCTATTGGAATTTTAGACATTTTTCTACTATCGAAAGCGAATTGTTTCTCATAACTTAATAATTCGAATATATAAGATCTTTTCTAGGCACAAATAGTAACAATTTTGTGATGTCTATGAATAAAAGTAATTAGAGGAATATAGGACGAAGCTATAATTAATCAAATTTTTTTAAACCATTGTGTAACTGCTAATATGGTAGTACATAAGTTTATATGGTTCAACGAACTTTATGTTCTTCATGAAGAAAATTACTATTTGCTATCTTCGTACCCATTCCCTTGAGGGACACAAACCCTGCCTCTGTAAGTTACTTCCGCATCACTACGCATCTATATAAATGTGTGTGTTATATAAGAACTTTGTATATGATATAATTAAATTTCCCAGATTGAGAATAAGTTAGAAAGAGTGCTTAAAATGAAAGATCTACTGATGTTTCCTGTTTAACTTAGTTATTCTTCCTTCCATTTCTTAACGTTTTAAAAAACTATGCTAAGAGCAATAGCAATTACATTGTTTAAACAGACTCTTGTTACAGATTTAGGGATATTTATAATTTATTAATAATTTTAGATTCAAGGCGATTCACAATTTGACGGTGACATCCATCACCTGGCAGATTTAGTGCACTTTTACCTTATTGGTACATGATAGATCATAATTGAACTAATATTAAACATAACATCATAATAATATATATTATCTATCTGTCTTTGTGACATGATAAACTAATGCATCTAATGCTATTTAGCCATTTAGACGTAGCTAAGCACAATGCGAACCAGCAAGCATACAAAGTTTGACATTCATAATATCGGTAAGATTACGTAAGTAAAGTAATAAGTGAACTTCAAGTTCATAATCATAAGTTCAAATAAAGTGATTGTAATACACGAGTTAGCGTTCGTGAACTGGTATGCGACGTGTGCATGCATCAGCTAGCTAGCTACTTAGTATGTACGTGCTTGCCCGCTTCTGCCGTTAATCGACCGCTACACTTCAGTAACAATTATCGCCTGATAACTATGTTTTGTCACCTCGTAGCCGAAACTAATAACGACTTGACATCGCCGTGTCCACGACTTCTATGCTAATCATTAGTAATTTACGACGACCGATAATCGCGACAAGCGTACGTGAGTGTATTGTGCGAATAGACTACGGCGCACCATGGCACACCGCCTCGCGCGCTTCATATTGGAACACCCTGGCCCCGAGTCGTCCCGTGTGAACTTGCTAATCGATATTATGTTAGAACAACATTGCTACAAAGTTAGATCGCTATCTAAGACAAGAACATAAAAGTGTAATACGTGTGCAGCATTCGCGAAGTAGGCGGTAGTTGCTCGGTGCGGTGCCCTCCTGCCGAGCGGGCCGCGCCGGGTGACCCCGCGGTCATCGTTGATCGCGTCTCACATCTAGTGCGCCATTTCCTAGTATACCTGTTCTTGTCTGGTCAAGTTTATTTATGGAGAGATTAGATATTAAAACTATCGCCTGTTTTGTTACAAAGAGAAGAAACATGTTATCACCTATCACTTCTTATCGATCAACATCTACTCGTATATATATATCTTAATAATTTATTTCAAGCGGCAACAACAAAGGATACCTAAACCAGAACAACAAAATAACTAAATCATCATTTATACAAGATTGAAGTAACAAAAGGTAAACTCGTAATAAACCTTTTCGATTTTCAATGCTCAAGAGATTGGTGTCAATGCTCGCTGCGGTTGCAGAGTGTTCCGAAATGATGTGTTGGGCAACATGGCTGGCGGACATACCGTACCCGCGGTGCGGCGTACTTCGCTTCGGGCACCGACCCACCCAATACGCCCTTCCGAACACATTCAATCACTTCGCCTCGTGACGCGACATCATAATATTGTCTGCATATTAACATCTCTTATATGGCCACTTTATAAGTACATAGTGAGCTCTTTTGCTTATTTTAAAATAAAAATTGGCGATGTCCATCAAAACTGGTGTTAAAATTAATAAATTGTCGTAGAATAAAACATATTACTCATATATTTAAGAACTTTGAAGTAAATAATTATATTCATACATAATAACAGTGTCTAAACTACAAACGCAGAGCTTTCGTAGCAGCGCGTAGCTGTGCTCAGTGTCTACGCGACTATGACTACTAATATTATAATGACGATTTGCCAGCCTTCCACGGACAATTATGCGCTTGTAAAACAATTAAATGGGCCATACCTTTGTCGGTTTCATCTACATGTACTGCATTTAGAATTACTTTAATCAGATTAACTGTTACTTTTGACGCCACACCGCTGGAACAAACGGTATGCCAAATTAATGCCTGGGAACTGGGCTCTCATTGTGAACACAAAAAGAATCTAAACTTTACTCTGGGAAACCAAACGGTAATAAATATATATTAATAGTCTTCCCGGTGGTATTATCACTCATCTGTAAGAACATGCTAATGAGACTTCGATTTGTATTTTTAACTTATTTAATACATATTATATTTCGAAATTCAAAACAGTTAACACAAACTGAGAGTAATAAAGAGTATTTTTTCTAACTACGAAAATAGTTAGGTATATAACAATTTTTTTTTAACCACAGTTATCTATCAAATTTTATGGTCTCTCTGTCACATAACAGTTATCAGTATTTACGGTCTCTTTGTCGCATAACGGTCAACAAATTTTATGGCCCCTCTACAGTGACATCTATTTTGTTACAAACATGATTTAATATTTAGCCAAGAAAATAAATAGTGCGAAATTTTCGGCACCCTCGCCCTCTGTATAAAGTGACTTGCTATAGTGTCTAGACGAAGGGACCCCTCCCAAATAACATTTGATTACACTAATATATTTTAAAGAAAAATATAACTTTCTAAATAGATAATCACCTGAGTTTTAAATTTTCATGTAGTGACTCAAGTTCAGTTTCTATTCACCTTTATCTAAAGCTTAAAAATTTGTTGAAGATTTGTCACCAAGCATCTGTATGTATTTTCCAATATTTGCACTTAAAGAGGTAGTTAGGATTAGGATTAACGTGTTACTCACTATGTTGCACATCGTCAATATTAAACAAGTTTGTAGTGAAATATATAGAAAAAACATAGCTGTTTCACTTATATATTAAAACAACATAAGCTTAGCAAACGAATATAGACGCAAAACGCTCTCACGAAACACTATTATATGTATTATAATTATTATGAAGTTTATAATAGTAATAAATCGTAGTGTACTTGTTATATCATAAAAATGAAGGAATGTATATTTATAACCATTATACGTAGGTACATGTACAACACGGTAAATTGCTAGTGGGGAAGAGTGAGAGAGTAGGCGCGAACGGATGCGTTCCCACGGCAACGCTCGGGTTTATGCTACGAAACCTGAAGTTGCAATAATTTACCCCGCACTTATTGTCTCCTTACAGTATAACTATAATTACTACACGAGTGCTGTATTTACACCTTTTGAACGATATTATCATAACTATACCTTATATATAAACATATTAAATATGTTTATATATACAAATTTTGTAATAGTCGTCGTTGCCATTACTTTCATCCAGACATATTAACAGATTATATCATTATTATTGAAGTGAAACTTCTTTATCGGCGTTGGAAAAAATTTACCGTCACATTTTTCCGTTACGCGCCATCTTTTTTGTATTCATGTCTGTGATAATAAAATCCTTTTGTTTAAACTTTATCTAATGTAACTTTATTTTTTAATATATTAATGAAATTGTTTGCCATAAAGAAAGAAAGGGTTTTTTTTTTTTTTTTTAACTAATTTCTGGAAAGTTGCATATAGATCATTTTGCGAAAAATAAGGCCTTAAACAAGTTTCACTTCTTACGTGTGTACACTAGTACACGCACACATTTTTTAAGTTATATTATACTATTATTATAAAGAGATATGTGAGGGAGACTGTGTTTGTTTGAATGTACTATAAACAAGTATACAATTTATTTTTGATACAATAATGATTGAATTAAAAGTAGACCAATATCGAAGCAAGCATAGTGAGCTCCAAATAACAGGCACAGTGTCTCTTATTTCTTGTTTTATGATAGTATATCATCATATATCTAATAAACATCAGTCAAGTGAGAGTAGTATATAGTGACCGACTATTAGTATAAAGACGAATCACGATTGACGACTTTTCGTTAATTCATTTTCATTTTAGTTTTGGTACCATCAATCATTCATCAAGTCATTCGCTTCTTGTTATTTCATTGTATCTCCTGTACTAAATTATCAGGCATAGTGTAATAAGCTCGCCGAACAAAGAATGTAAAAGTCAATAGTGAATCAGAAAACTACATTAGGCGTTACCTAAACCACTTTATGAAGAGGTACATAATATACTTGAAGTAGCTAGCTTTTTGAATAGATATAATTAGGTATGCTTCGTAGAGTAATGGTGAAATACAATGTAAAAGTTATTTTGAAGTCATATCGCTTGCGGTGACAGGTGTATTAATATTTGTAACGGTTGTAGAAATTATGTATGTTGTATTTCATTGAAAACCCTGCCTAGTACCAACATTGTTTTGAATGACTGGCGTGGCGGCCACTGAATGGACAGTTAAACTCCCTATTCACTCAAAGGTAAATGGGCACATTTTTGCGCGAATCTCACGTTTCCGCGTTCCACGGTCATAGCTACGTGCCTCCTAACACTGTTGTACCTACCGATAACTCTCTTTGGAACAATAATTTATTGCATTTACGTCCACTAACAAGACTTTTACATAGACAAATAATATGTACCCATCATTGTACACTACTTTCACACAAAATCATAACATCTTTTGAAAGATTTATATAATTACGAAAAAAAAAACAAAGAACCTTGTTTGCAGAAATCTAATAATATGTTTTAATGGCTCAATTTCGTGATTCCATCTGTGAGCAAATTTCAAGGAATATCATAAGTACTGCTCGTAAAAACAAACTCCCTTGATCTCAATTGCGCTCCCACTCAAGCACGCGTCCTGGATACTCGTGTCTGTGACATAAATGTAGAGAAGCTCTTATAACCCCTGCCGCTCTCCAAATATGTCCTGTAGAAACGTATAACCGCGAGCGTTAGTTTAAAACTTACTAAAGGAAGCTAATTTGTTACTCGAGCGTGGGTACTGCACCTATACCGAATCGATTATTTTATGCACTATCGTTATATTAGACACAGAATATTACTGCCGAGAATAGGTAACACTAGACGTAAAGTTAAAAGGAGAATTGTTGAATCGCGTCGTGATTTCATGGAAATAATAGGTGTAATTGTTTTTCCGGATCATTGAGTTGCTTTGATTTAAATTTTACAAATTAACAATTTCATATTATGTAACGTTTCGTTACGGGAATTTATTTTAAAGTATCAAACCATTTAGTGATGTAAACGCTATAAAAGCCAGCAAGGCCAAGCTAATCTTACAAAAAAGTTTATCGAATCTGTTTGACGTTACCCGGATTTTAAAGACGTTTTTTTTTCAATTGAACAAAAGCATTGTAAGATAGGCTTAAACCAGAAAACATACAACGGTAACTGCATATTCTAAAAAAGATAAACTGGTAACTGTCCATCTTTTTGTACACGATCGTTTTATTTTACAGTAATAAATGTTCGCATACTTTAATATAAGATCTTAATGCCGTGCGACATTCGATATACATTCACTCTGAGGTTTATTTGTGTATACTCATAAACTTTCGATTAGTATTCATACTAAATAATTATTTAAATAAAAGTGCCCACATGATCTATCCCTGTAATTCATCAGTAAAACATTTACTGTTATCGTATTATTAGTGCTTTGTTGTTTCCAGCGTAAACCGAATTGGCAAACAGTTAAATTAAAATGATAAATGGACCCCTGGATTTGAAAGAGAGTGGAAATGCGGAACAAAGTGATAAGTCGATGCGATGACCGAGTGAAGATAATTGATTCGATTGTGTGATTGTTGCAGACGGACGGGGTCAGATGGATCGGCGGCGCGCGGCGGGGGCGCTGCTTGCGCTGGCCGCATGCATCGCGTGCTCGGCTGCGGGTGAGTACCCCACTTTACACACATTTTTATTACAAATTTAATGGTCATCTTTTGACACCGTTTCCTCTATAATTGGCAATAGCCCAAAAACCTGGAGCAGTTATTCGACTTTAAAATTGCAAATTCCGTAAAGCGAAAGTTGTTAAGCGTTTTTTTTACGGTGATTACTTTCTTTTGTTTTACAAAAACTTAACATATTAACCTTACAAAAACGCTTTACTTCAAACGGGTAGATTATGTACGATTAAAAGTATTATTATTTACATTATCGTATTTGTCAAAATTCTTTATAACATAATTTAACAAGGATCGTGAAAGATATTTGTATTCCGCCTCCATTTGCAATTTTCTTTTATTGAAGACCGATTAATCAACTGATCTGGATACTACAAATTACGTTACATTTCATGGAGATAAAGTTTACTTTTTATAGCATGTTAATTGATAAATTTGCTCAGAAGATAGTGCGAAATAATAACTATTAGCCGGTAAAATTATTGCGTTGTCCCTGCCTTTGGCTGTTCGAGAATAGTAAGCGGGGCGCGGAGGTGACAGGCGCTGGAACAACCCAAGGGGTACTGGGAAGACATTTATCGCAAATATATAATAGGATAGTTTTTATTTCAATTAGATTCAGTAGGTGGTGCTGCAGTCGGGCACTAGGCTTAATTGAGAAGATTTTTCGCACACCAACTAAGTATGTGTTTGAGGGTGTTGGATAGTTTTGATTCATAATTTGGAAACGGTAGGTGTCGCTGCAATCGAGTTTTAGATTTTTTTTAAATTTTTCGCATTTGGAATTGACAATTGGAATCGGTAGTAACCGATTTGGCGCAAACGAAGTTGCGCGTGTCTGCTAGTAATATATAAAGTAGTATGCAGTGTACAATTCAATTCAAAGACTCAGTACCACATAGCGGATGACGATATTAAGAGGAGGGACTCCGCGTCAAAGTACTTGATTTAACAACGAAAACATATTTGTTGTATTAGGTACATGCTTAATTAAGTCATACAATATTTTCCTTTAGTTAAAATGGATATATTATTTGTACGTAATACATGAATAGTTTAAATTTACTTTTCCTGTATTTTTATACTTATGGTGTTTTTTCCAAGTTAAAAAGAGGTAACTCGAGAAATCCTTCGAATTTACACATATAAATAAATTCAAATTTCAGTTGATACTTAAGATAGATACATTATTTTTATCTAATACATGAAAAGCTTAAATTTACTTTTCTTGTACTTTTTCACTTATGGATTTTTTTTCCAAGTTAAAAAAATGATAATTCGAGAAACCCTTAGAATTAACACGTATAAATAAATTCAAATTTCAGATTATACTTAAAATAGATATATTATTTGTATGTAATATATGAACAGCTTAAATTTACTTTTCCAGTACTGTTTCACTTATGAATTTTTTTCAAGTTAAAAAAAAAATCGAAAAAACCTTACAATTTACACATATAAATAAATTCAAATTTCAGTTGATACTAGGTACCTTATTTATTTGATGCTGTCGAGAAACAAGAATCTACCGTTGTTGTGTCTGCTGACCTAAAATTTGTTGCACTCACAAGATATACGCTTGTGATAATGTAATTTGGCTATTTCACTAGTTTCCACGTATGAAATAAAAATCACATTAAATATTTTCAGAAGATTCTAGAAAAACGTGAACAGATATAAATACTGATAAAATAAACATGTTTTATCATTGTGTTAGGTTAAATTGATCTGATTTATTGCTATACTGTATAACAAATATTTTCTCAAGCTCTTTACATACGGCCAAATCTCATTAAGTTATTATAACATTATGTATTATACACAAAATTTACATATATAATTATTGATATGATTGATTTCAATATTTCCGAAGCCGTTTTGAGGTTATTGCTCTTTTGGCAGTAAACATAAATCATTATGATGCACCGTTTTATTGTGAAATATATTTTACATATTACTGTAATAAAACAAATTCTTTTTATGTGTATGTGCTCGTTTCAAAGATGGGTTATAAAATAATCAACATTCAACATTTCACACCAGTTATAATAGAAACAGTTTTATAGACATATTTAAAAGAAATGTTATAGTATAGATAAAAATTATATCTTTGTTAGCAATCATTTTAAAATGATGGGAAATATAACAATACATTCCTATTAGAATTGTTTTAAACGTATTATATCACTTTTTTCATTCAGTGTTTTAGTTAATTTCATATCAACTGGTGATAATGAATAGGTTGGAAGGCAGCTGAGCGCGTCCACTGCACTTTTACTGCCCACTCAACCTAACTGATAAATAATGTGCAAAAAGCATGTCTATTCTGCGTACATGTCATTAGATTAGGCTATTTTAGTCTTCAGAGGTGTTAGTATCCCCGGCACGGTTCCTTCAAAGAATTCAAGTTGAATTTATGTTATACATAGGAAGTATATTTAAATGCGGCCTACAATGTTTAGGTCTACCCGTGTGAACTTCATCACGCATGGCGACCACGGCTACATTCATTCATTGAAACAACAATCCATATTAATGTAGTGCAAATTTTAAATTCAAGCTGGATCCTCATTTCGATTGCCTCTACCAATGTTCCTAAGCGCAC
Organism: Antheraea yamamai; assembly: GCA_036509395.1. NCBI lineage: Eukaryota > Metazoa > Arthropoda > Insecta > Lepidoptera > Saturniidae > Antheraea > Antheraea yamamai. Next base: position 11,330,262 of record AP028433.1, read on the forward strand.
GATTTTGCATTAAGTAGTTTTTTGTTCGTGCAAAGCCATTTATAACGTCACACTTATACGTAAAATCGATTCATTAGGTATCATGGGAATTACGAATGCTACGTCACGTACACGAGACATGGATATCGTTCTGTGTTTATTATTCACCTGTGTATTTAGGAATTTGAACACTTCGTCGACTTGACTGACACTGACACCTCTTCGTGGGAGTAACCTACATAATTTTTTTTGTTTTGATTTATGGCTATTCGAAATGTTTGTCAGTTATATTAATTTATGAATTGAAGATATTTGATATTCCGTTTTTCCGTTATGAGTATTTGAATTTTAAAATTTGTGTCAGTGGCGGTTGTGAAGATATATTACAATTGAAATCACGGTTCGCAAAAACTGGATGCTAACGACATTCCTGGCGACCGTTAGATGGACGATCTGTCTGTACGCTCGCGGTTCGGTTCGGCGCTACTGCGTGCTGCCTTATACAGCGGGCAGCGAGCTGAGAGCAGCGCCCTAACGGTCCCGTGGCAACGCTGCGACCGCACTACTGATAAGCTCCAACACACCGCAACAACCGACATGATCAATTACAAGCTTTTCCTTTTTGAACACACGTTCGAATGTCTGGACATCCTTTAGATGTTGTTCATTGTGTCACTTAAAATAATCTAATCACATTCTATTGTCCGATTTTGTTTTTTCTTTAAATACGTTTTATAATCCGATTCTTATAAAAGTAGAATAATGTAGTCCGGTGAAGCTGTAAAGGACTGTCGGGCCAATAGCGTTGTCAGTACGAAAAAACAGATTAGAATATGAATCGGTACATTTTGCTATTTAAGTATGACACATCTAATACGAGTATATTATAGCTTCATCACGATACATAGGATACGTTTTACTTGAGTGTTATTTGCTGCAAATAGGCCAATTATGTTGAAACATTCTCGTATGGATTCAGAGAGCCCATATCAATTATAAATAATCATCGCGAACGGTTTCTTGATGCGCCAAGTAGCTTAACATTCATCAATCGGTCATAGTGATCGTTTCTTCCATCGTTATGACTTTTGCCCTAAGCATCGAATAGTGTGTAAAGCCGCGGACTCGATGTTAACGACGCGCTCCGTTAGTTTAATTACAGCTTTGTCGTCGCGCCTTGCCGCGGCTCCGGCTTTACTAATTATAAGCAGTTAAACGGATATGTAAAACGAAGACTAAATGATGGCCGATTGCGACTCGAACGGTTTGCAGTTAATATCCTGCACAGCTGTGACGCACGCACTCAATAAGTTAAACCATAAAAGCGGCCATAAACTCTTCTGAGAACATAAGCTTTCAAGTCTGTATCAATATATTTTTTGTGACTATTGTTGATATCTGTGTCTATTTTGATGTGAGATATCTATAGCGGCGGGTCAGACTGACTGTTGGCGTGACGGCGCGTCACCACGGCATGCGTCGCCACATTATACTATTTAAAAAAATTGTATTAAATGAATATAAATGTCTATTAGATAAATAGTCATTTTTTTCTTGCAAAAAATCTTAATATTTTATTTTTGATTATGCGATATTGTAAACTATCCTTCAATGCATATACTTGCTCAAAATAATTTGGATGTTTCGCATCTGCCAGGCGTCCCGCGACGGCTCACAATTTTTTTATATATTTATTTTTCTTGAGTTTCTTGACAATATTTCACAAAAGTTCACTTAGCATTAATAAAATGTGCGAATGCTAAGGGTAGAGAGTAGTCGCAAAAATGTTTGTGATTTAATGCAGTTATCAATTATAATTAGCAGATAAATTCAAATTCCAAAAACATATATTTTACTAAAGTTTTACACAGAGAGTAATCGAAATAAGTTCATAACTGCATGCATAGGTATTGCACATATATTATGTTACTAGCTTATGCCCGCGACTTCGTCCGTGTGGAATAGTTACTTTGGGCTAACGCTAAAACGCAGCGAAAGCTCACAAAAGGGGAAAAAGCCCCTATTTTGAAGCAATCTTCATTGGTGTTCAGCTCCTATTGGTTTTAACGTGATGATATATACTCTATAGCCTTCCTCGATAAATGAGCTATCTAATCCTGAAATTATTTTTTGAAATAGAATCATCAGTTCCTGAGTTTAGGGCGTTCAACCAAACAAACCCTCCAGCTTTATAATATTGTAGTATAGATTATGTTATTTGTTGATACTGATTAAGCGGAACTTATTTCACTTGCGTTATTCCAGTGCACGATAGTTATACATTGCTGATAAGAAAATTGCAAATAATTGAAAACCCAAGTGACATGACATCCCAAAGTGCAGTTTTCTTTCAGTACAAACAATACCCATGTGAATATTTTTGTAGTCTTATTATACTTCATACGATAGATTTAAACTTTAAAACACAATAAACAAATTGTTTTTATCGATTTATTTTACTATTCGCTTATTAATTCAAATATGCCAATAATTGTTCAAAAGCAACTCTTACTATTATTAACAATTCTTTTATCTTTACAGCTCCTACATTAAACGAACACACATCTTTGGATTTATACGATGGTGAGTAGAATAATTGAGTATAAACATTGTCTGTGCCAAAAAAAATGTCCTTCCTTACGCCCATAGAAACACGATGTTATAAGCCCTATAATTTAATAAGATAGCTCGAAAGAAGATTATTTATATAAACAGTTATATAGAAACGGTTTGTTCAGTTTCTTTTTTTTTTATAACTCAGTAAATATAATTGATAGAATAAAAATCGGGATGTTATTTTTCAGCTAATCGAATGGTCTACAAATATTTCTATACCTGATCTCTAAAACAACTAAATAAATACTAAATTTATGTATAGAATCACTTTCAACAGCAATAAAAAGTCTTGATTAAATCAGTCTCAGATCATATATATTGTAAACAATTCTTTAAAAAATCCGTTACAAACCACACTCCGGTCTATGTTATGTCAATTATATTTTATGGGTTGTAAAAAAAGGAACTTTATAAATTAATAATAAAATATTCAATACACATTATTAACGTCAATAGAGACACTAATGTTAAATAATTTATTACTTATATTTACTTTCGTATTTCACTGTTAGATCTGAACTGTTTTTTGCGGATTATAATTAGAGCAGCATACTGATCTACTTTTAGTGAATTGTGCAGCAGTTCAATATTCAGACATCAATTATTAAACCTTTGTTAGAACATCCGACGTCTGACTTTATTTAGGCACACTGTCAACTAGACAAATAAAACAGTTAACAATAATACATCTAAATAATAAATAATACGTGAAGATAAAAAGTTAAGCACTTTTTCTCCTCTGTTCGTCAACCAAGATTCGTTACTTTTTCTTTAGTATTATGAATAACAAAATTTAGAAACACCATTTTTCCTTATATCGACGCGAGTCAAAGCCTTTATTTATAAGTCTATGTTAGTTATACTTTGCGATGTCTAAATCTTGTCTACGGTTTTTGTACACACTTTGGCACAAAACCACAATAATATGGAAATTTAAAATAATAATGTATTATAGTTGTATTACGCCCACCAGGCGTAGTATTTACACATAAAATCATATCAAAAATAAATTTGTATATTTTAAATAGTAATAAAATAAATTAAAAAAAAAGATATTTTCGTAGCAGGTTTTTTTTTGACATATTGATATAAATTAAAATATACGGTAATTTATAATATATTGACTTACCTAAGTTTGACTTTTTTTAAGTTAACAAATGTATAACAATATATACTGAATGATTTCAGGTAAATCAGCTGGTTGTTATTACAACTTCCAGCACTATGGTGAAGGTGACCGCATCATGACAAACGAGCCCTGTTTGAACTGCACCTGTCACAATAGAATGCTCATGTGCTATCTTAGAGTCTGCCCGTTCACTAAAGCAATCGGCCAAGATTGCACGGTGGAAAAACGAGCCGACCAGTGCTGTCCAATCGTTACGTGCCCAGATGGTAAGTTAATCTACTATTAAGAAAATGTAACAAACGACAAGTATCTCGACCTTTATGCTAAATTTAACATAGTATACAATATTTAATTTAATTTAAATTAATACAAATTGCTAAATACTAAAAGTTTAATTTGATTGTAGTTTCGAATTGTTTTAATAATCTTATTCAGCAAATACGTCGAATCTACATACCTAATAGTATAACAAAGGTTTTTTTTTCAATCGTTCGTCGCCTTTTCTAGTGAACGCACGTAATCAATTATCTGTTATCGTAAAGTTTTTTTCCACATGTGATAAAACAATACAAAAATGGACAATAATAAATCGGATGATTATTCTGATATAATAGGTGATTCGGAAATCATCAGAGAATATGAAAAAAGAAACGGACGAACTTAGGCAACAAGAAAATCATTTGATAGATAAATTAAGTATAACTGTACAATTATATAGTATTCGTATTAAAAATAATTAATATTCAGTTCCAGTTGACCTACTCACATCAACGTCGACCACGTCCCCAGCTGAATACGGAGGAACTGGAGTTGGCAAACCAGATAAATATGGTTGCAGTATCAATGGCAGATATTTCCCTGAAGGTTCTAAAGTACCTCCGACTCCGAACAAACCATGCGAACATTGCTACTGTATTCGAAATATGACGACCTGTGTAATGCAAGAATGTACTCTTCATGTGGATGGCTGCACCCCTATTTACCATAAGGATGTTTGCTGTCCGGTCAGGTATTCTTGTGGTAAGGATTACTACTTGCATTTCATTATGTACTTTTTTCAACAATATGTTGTTCGGGAACCACTATTATTACTTTAGTAGAATACAGTGATATAAATGATTATTGTTCCATTTAAAAACTCTATGAACCATGGCTTCGAAGCCTATAATAACTTATTTTATTTTCTCAAATTCCAGATCATCTTGATGATGAAACCCTTCTATTAGATGATATGACGACTACCGTAAGGCCTACGCCTGGCTTCTTGTTAACTACTACAATATCATCACCAGTTACACAAATGACACAAGATTGTGTTCACGATGATAAAGTGTATGCTGACGGTGCTTTGATAAAAACTGAAAAAGCATGCGAGCACTGTTACTGCATGAAAGGTGATATAGTTTGTGTAGTACAAGAATGTGGTACACCTATGGAAAATGAAGGTAAAAATTGCACATCCTTACCTCCTCGTGAGGGGCAATGTTGTCCAGATACATACATATGCGAAGGCGACGAAATTGCAACTGAATCACTTGAGCGACTCACTACAGGATTTGTTCAAGATGAATTTACTACGTATACACCACCAAGGAGATATGGTGTTGAAGGTAGTGGATATAGAAAGGAACCTGATAATACGTCATATACTGCTACACCCCCTACAGAAACCGAAAGTGAAGGTAGTGGATATGAACAAAAATTAGAAACACTTCATGATTCAAATGAGATTACTCCAACCACAGTGATGTACGAACATATGACAACTAAGATTCCCATAAATGAAAAAATTAAACCTGAAAAAGAAAAAGATATGACTGAATTTTCCGAAAAACCACGGGAAGAATATGAAAAAACAACAACAATATCAGAAACATATGAAGCACCGGTTACAACCGAAGAAGCACAGAAAATAATTGACGAATATCATGAATCAAACGAAGGTTTAACTGAAATCCCACCTTTGGAACATACAGAATTAGTAACTAAGCCAATTAAAGAAGGATTTGTTGGTGAAACAACTCAAGAGGAAACGTCTTTACCAGAGGACAATATATCTACGATAACTCCCGAATCTGGAAGCAAAATTAAAATAACAACAGAAACAGCTAAACAAGATTTGGGTACTACTATCAATACTGAAGAAAATGATATCAGTGTAACGACTAGTGGTACCATTTTCGAAGAAAGTGAAGGTGTAACGACTGACAAAGAACATGACACAGTTTCTAGTATGGTATCAGAAAAAGAAAAACCACAAGTAAGTGAATATAATCCCAGCACATCAAGCACTCCGTTCCTAGAAGAAGTTGAAAAAGTAACTACAGAAGCCCAAGAACAACATATTGTTACTGATAACATCAGTGATATTACTGAAACATTTGGACTTCATAAGTATGGAAGTACAATAAGCGTTCCCGAAATAGAAGTGAATAAAGAAAGTGATACAATCTCAGGTTCCAATACCTTACCTGATACCGAATTCCATGAATATATTCCTATTACAACAAGTGCTCCTATTGGAGACGAAACAGATAAAAGAACTACTGTTCAAGAAGATTCAGTAACAAGTGATTTTAATGAAGAAGAAATTAAGCAGCCTCATAAAGATATACCTAGTACAACAAACTTAATATTAGAAGAGTTCATAACAACCGAAAGTTCTATTAGCAATGAAATTTCAGAAGTTCATAAACACATAGCAAGCACAACAGACATTAGTGTAGCCTTAGAATATGATAAACGAACAACTGAAACACTCCAACATGATATTGTTACTGATAGAACTAGAAAAGATGATGACACCTATCAATATACCTTAACTACTACAAGTATCGTACCTATGACGGAAGAATCTTTAGTTACTGAAAAAGAAAAAGATGAAAGAGTAAATCTGAGTACTTTAACAGAGATTGATAAAACTATTACAGACAAATACATACCAACAACAATAAGCACACTTAATTTGGAAGACCATAAAACTACAATGAAGGATTACGATGATTCAAAAGAAGGAAGTGGCATATCCGAGAAAGATTATTCAAGTACAGAAGGGCTTTCATCTTCTAAATCGGTTGAAGAAGCTAGCACTGAACTGTATAAACACGAAACAAGTACAAGTAAATTAGAAGAAAAGGAATCTTACGAATCTCATAAAGTACCTTCAACTAGCGCCTTGGGTGTAGAAGAAGATTATATTACAACTACTGAATATTCAGACAAAGACCAAGAATTTATTTCACATGAAATTTCTCAATCAGAAAGGAAACCCAGTGAAAATGCACCAGACTCATCAAGTACACCATTCTTGGAAGAAATTGAGAAAGCTACTCCTGAAGTGCCCGAAGGCAGTATCTCTAGTACTGTTGGTGAACCTGCTATTCATACTCCCGAGAAACAGCTTCCAAGTAAAGATGCTATTACAAGTTTAGATGAAGAAATTACAACAATTATTGAACCTGTTAATATAGTGGAAGTCACTTCAGTTAGTAGCGTTACCTTTACCGAAAACTATGATTCTGTCGTCCCTGAAAAAACACAAGATGCACATACAAAACATGAAACGACTATTCCATCTACAGAGGTTTCTGGTGAAAAACAGACATACGACATGGATTCAGTGACAACTGATGCAAGTCCAGTTTCTTCATCGTCGCCAAGTAGTTTCACAATTAAAGAAGATCAATTCCCTGTTACCACTGAACCATCATTTAGAAAAGAGGATAATACTATGCAGGTTACATCAGAACTTAATCGAGATGTAATTACCGATACACCTAATATCGAAAGTACTACAATTATTACTACTGAACCAGATGAAACGCCAACAGCGTCAGTATTACCAGAATATATTCAAGAAAATCAGAAACCTGTTTCTTCACATGAAACGGCGGATGAGGTAAATACCGAAACCGTTACTTTAAACAAAGATAATCTTCCAGTATCTGTCGATGAAGCATCAATTGTGTCTACTACACATGCTTTTGATAAAATAGATTTGTTTGAAACAACTACAGTAAATCCTGGGGAAAATGAAATCCAAGAAGATTTACTGTCTTCAGCAGGACGTATACCTGGTGAGGGAGATTGTCTTCTTAATGGTGTTACATATAGAAATGAGAGTGTAGTACCTAGTACTAACAAATGTCACTCTGCGTGTAGATGCTTGAGCAGTATTATTACATGTGACCCAATAATATGTAGTCCACCTCCAGAGTATATGAATAATTGTCAACCGACATACGATTCACCCGAATCTTGCTGTGCCACTTATGTATGTGATCAAGTAAGAGAAACTCTTCCACCTTTACCATATAAGCATGTAACAACTACTGAGACACCAAAAGAAACAATTTCAATTGAGTGTCAAGGTGACGAATGTGAAATAAGGCAAGATAAGAAACAACCCACTTCTGTGGATTCTTCCTCAGAGCTGTGTACTACTAGTAGTTGCTCTGCTGAGTTTGATAATCAACAAGAGACTAGCAACTGTGGGCCTCAAGGATGTACATCTTCGATAAACAATGTTCCTTCCTTAGATACATCTGAATTATGTATTAATGGTAAATGTGAACAGCCAGTAGTACAAATACATGAGGAAGAGTTGTGCCAGGGTGATAGTTGCAAATTTGTAACTGAAACTCATCCCCATGGTTCCCAAGAGGACAATAAACCTCAAGAAGTTACTTCTATTCCATGCATTGGTGATTCTTGTACAACGATCCAAGAAAGTACAAATGTAATGACAGAACCCCAAGATACCGCAGTTTTATGTAAAGATGAAAATGATTGTAGTGTCATAGACCAAGGATGTACTGATGATTCTTGTCGAAGAAAAGAAATCTTAAATATTGAACATAAACCTTTCTGCTCAGGCGTAGACTGTGAAAAGAATCAAGATCTGCCTGAAGAGCCGTCAAAAGATGCACATTACAGTACATATACACCAGATATAAAACCAAGTGCAGAAATTGAAACTACGCCTGCTTTATCCGTAACTTCTGATATAATAACAATACCAAGTATACAGCACACGACGGACAGAGTTCCACCAAGTGACAAAATACCAAACTTTATCTCAGAAGACCAAGAAGTAGTTACAAAATTACCCGAAATTATTACTTCTAGTGCTTATCCAATAAATGATTTCACAACTTTACCAGACATATTCATCACAGAAAGCCAAGAACCTAATATAGATAAGCCACAAAAACCTATTGGAGAATCGCATACACTAGAAACTAAACCACCATTATTAGATGAGCAAAATGTTTCAAGTGAACAGTCGAGTATTACAGCTACTGAAGATACAATCGTTAACATAGGATATGAAACTAGTACCGAGTTTTCAGAAGACAAGGTTAATAAAGAAGAAGAGACAGATATGAAAATTGACGAATTAGAAAATAATCTTAATAAACCGAAAGATCATACAATTGTACCGGTTTTACCTATAACTGGTATCGAAAAAGAAACTACAACATTAGAAAATGCCATTTCTACTTCATTTGATACAAATACAAAAGCACCATTAAGAGATGTCTCAGCCACGACAATGTTGGACACTGATGAAAATGAAATTTCAACAGCAAAACCACATGAATATTCTACATCTTATGTAAACTTTGAAGAAATAGAATCAGGGTCTACAATACCAACGCATGTATCAGGAACATATGAACAATCTTCAGAAGCTCCTATGATAACAAATGCACCAGTTTTAGTCCCAATAACTGAAAATGAGGTTCAAGTTTCGGAAACTAAAGAACCGTTACCAACTTTAAACAACCAAGAAGTAACTACTTCTGCCAGATTCGAAAGTGAAAATGATAATGATTTTACAACTCCCGTAGACAATCTTGAACTTGATCAAGTAAATATTATCACGGATTTACCATACTTACACATTGATCCTGATGTAGATAATACATTTAAAGAAAATAAACCTATAACAACAGCTAAACCAGATGATGAAGTATATGACACAACATCACATAAATATAGTGAGCCTACACATAAAACGACAGAATCTATACTAATTGAAACAGAATATACCGAAACCATGCCAATAGTGACAAGTGTAACAGATTCAGAAGTACATTTGACAGAAATTGATGATTCTAGGACAGAGTCACCTGTATCTACAGATGTAGAAGAAAACGTGAATACTGAGAGTCCATCTTCTTATATAACGGAGTCGGGAGCTGACGGCATGACGGACGATCAAACAAAAATAACATTGCCAACGTTTGAAACTGATGATAAAAAAACTGAAACTGTATCTCCTTCAGCAGTAACAGAATCTGAAGTTCATATACCAGAGGTAGATGTATCTAAAACTACTTTATCCGTTTCTACCGATGGAGGAGAAGAAACAGAAATAGAAACCTCAGCTTCTCCAATCACAGAGTCAGGGTCACATGCTACTGCATCTGAGGAAATAATTACACCATTGCCAACATTCGTGACTAAAGAAGAAAATATTGCGTCATATACCCCAGTATTTTCAGTAACAGAAGGATTGCAAATAGATAATATAGATCGTACAAAAGAGATCTCACCGATATCGGTGATAGATGAGGGACAAATTCAACCAGAAACTACATCTCTATACGAAACAGAATCAGAAGATGAAGGAAAAACAACATTAAAACAAGAGAAAGACCATATTGCAACAGGTACACCAGATTTTCAAATAACAGAATCTGTAGTTTACACAACAAATGCCGATGAAATAAGAACTACTTTGCCTACAACCTACATTGATAAAAAGGAAAAAATCGAAACTAGTTCACCAAGTATGTATGTAACAGAGCCCGCTGTACACTCAACTGAAACTGAAGGCACTAAAACAACTTTACCTACATTTATAACAAAAGAAGAAACTGTTAAACCAGAATACCAATCTTCGCAAGTGACTGAGAAAGAAATGTTTACATTCCCGACACATGAAAGAGAAACTACATTTGCAGAATATGCTACCGAACACGAAAAAGTTTATACTGAAGCTCCGTCTCCTCAATTTACTAAGATAGAATTAGAAACTACTACTACATTTGATGAAATTAAAACGACGCCACATACACTTGTTACTGATGAGAGAGTTGAACTAGAATTCCCAGTTACTATCATGACAGAGTTAAAACCACACTCAGATAAGGTAACAGATATACAAACAACGATATCTACACAGAATACAGAAGAAGAAGAGAATATAATAAAAACGCAAGTAACTCAAGCAGTAGAACATGAACAAGCAATCGATGTAACATCAACAACTTTAGCTGGACAAATCACCACAGAACGAACAATCCAAGAAGCTGTTCCAATTTCTCCGGAAACAGAGCCTGAAATAAATCTTAGTACATTAGAAGAAACAAGAGTTACAATACCTACCTATACCACTGAAACAGAGATGATTAAAGAAGAGCCAGAACTACCAGTATCTCCTATGACAATATTAGGATTACATAAAGATAAATCAGATGAATCAAATACTGTTTTGCCCACATCTCATGTTGAAACAGGAGCCCCGCCATCTCATGTAACAGAATCTGAACTTCATACAAGTGATGCAGACCAAACTAATACATTACCAGTAGCTGTTGCCGAAGATAAAAATATTGAACCACAATCCATATCCCCCTATGTAACAGAATCGGGAGTTTATGCTACAGATATGGACGAAAGAAAATCCACATTATCAGTAACAGCTACGGAAAAGGAAAAGCTTGATTCAGAAGCTCCAATTTCTCAAGTTACCGAGTTAGAATTACAAGTTAATGAGGTAGATGAAACAAGAACTACAACACCATCATCTACCATTAAAGAAGATGTTTATGTATCAGAAATACATGAAACAAAAACCACAATACCTTCTTCTATAATTAAAGAAGAAAAGACAGAAGATAAACCGACCACTCAGGCAACACAGTCTGTTTCATTTGAAACAGAAACAAAAGTGCCAATATATGTCATTGACACTGGAAATACTCAATCAGACCTGGCTGTTTCTACTGAGAAGGAAGTAGAATTACAAACAAATGAAGTTATAGAAACACAACCTACCCAATCCACATCGGTTGGTGAAGAAGAAAAAAATAAATTAGTAACTCCTTCGTCTGAAGTAACAGAATCAAAAGATCAAACGAATAAATTGGAAGAAACAAAAACTACATTACCTGTATCTATAATTGACAATGACAATGTAGCAACAGAAACATCATATTCTCAAAGAACAGAATCTGTTACTTACGCAACGGGGATGGATGAAACAAGAACAACATCACCCGCACCTCATTTAAGTGAAGAAGAGAAGATAGGATCCGAGTCACCAATTTCAGATGTTACAGGATCGGATATACAAGGAACTGTACCTATTGAGATGAGCTCTACAGTATCATCCTTACCTGATGTAGAAAAGAACGAATATGAGACGAAAGTACCAGTTTACCACTTGTCTGATACGGAAACATATTCTACAGTACAATATGAAACTAAAACTACAACGCCAGCATTTGTTATAACTGAAGAAATTAAAACAGAAGCTTCAGCTATTCCTGGAATAGAATCAACAGATCTTGTAACCGGCATGATAGAAGATGAAAATAAACTCACCACATTAAGTGAACACATAGTTACTGAATCGGAAATTCAAACTACAGAGGTCGCAACTATACCTGAGATTAAACTGGAAGATACAAACAATATAAATGTAGAGAAAGAACAGGATGGCGTTAAATTAACTACAGAATTATATGACTATGATGCCCATATTAAACCGGATGATACTCATAAACGTCCGCTAACAGAAAATACAACTGAAATGGAATATGTTGAAAATATAACAACCGATGAAGAAATTCAAGGAACTACAGAATTTATTAAGGTTGAATCAATTTCTTCTGTTAGCCCCCCTGAAATAGGTGTGACGCAAGGCAATGAAATGGAAACTAAAGTTCCGGTAGATGGTATTACAAACGAAATTTATCCTAATTTACATATTACAGAAGAACAGCGCCTGAGTACTGATACTACAGAGTCTCCATCTATAGACGAGCAAACTCCTCTCACACAGGATCATTATTCCAAATCAACAGAATTACTTCCAGCTACAACTCTTACTAGTGTCACTGTATCTGAAGAAATAAATACACCATCAATAGTAGAAAATGTACAGACACCAGTTACAGCATCACCAGATATTCAGAGTTTCGTAACTCACCGAGACGTTACAAAAGAGTCCGATATCTATATTACAACATCAGAAGAATCAGTAACTAAGAAACCTATTGATAATGAACAAGAAGAGGTATCAACTGTGTTGCCAGCTTCAAGTACTTCCTACATTGATGTAACTACTCACCACGCTGTGCAAGAGCAATCGACGGTGCCCGTTATTACACAGGAAGAGTTGACTAGTAGTAGTGAACAAGAAACTCCTTACAAAATAACATTAGCACCGGAATCATTAACAACAAATCTTCAAGAAGTGAGTCAAACAAATCTGGATGAACATCATATTGATGAAGAAGAGCAAACCAAAATAAAGCCAACAACAGATTATATCGATTCAAGTACGATAAAATCAGAAATAGTAACAATATCACAAGAACAGTATTTCACAGAGAAACAAGAAACTATCCCAATTGAACACGATAGTTTTACTGTTTCTACAGAAATAACTACCAAAAAACCAGATGCTGCAGAAATAAACTCTATAACTACAATACAAACACAAGAAGAAACAACTGAGCACGAAGAAATTAAGCACGTGTTTGGGCCTGCATCCGAAAGCACAGAGACATTACCCGATATTGTTGAATTAGAAGAGCATACACACAAAACATTAGATGCTACAACCGTTACCTCCATAGATGATAAATCCACTCCAGAAAAGACTGATTTAGAACATCAAACACTGGAGCAATCAACTAATAAAGCTTCAGACGAACAATTTGGAATAAAGGACACGACTGCAATGAATGAAGATACAACGACATCAATTTATGATGCAGAGAAACCTATTGCAACCACAGGACTTGCTGAAGAAACGTTGGTAGAAACACATGATACAACACCGATAATATCTAACCAAGAAATATTCACAACTTCTAAACAAGAAGAAACATCAACTTCTAAACAAGAAGAAACATCAACTTCTAAACAAGAAGAAACATCAACTTCTAAACAAGAAGAAACATCAAGTTCTATATCTACCCAAGTATCGGAAATAGAAAATGTATCTATTCCTGAATCTTCTATCGCCACAGAGAAACCACTCCATGAAGACAAATCAGGAACAACTACACCGTTTGACGAAATTACAGTAACCACACTTAAACCTACTTCTATTGAAATTGAAAAAGAATCGCCGACACCTGTTGCTACAACTTCAATACCAGAAACAAAACCAGAGGATACATCATTTTCGAAGGTACCCAAACCAGTTACCAGCGTAACTGCATCTCCAGATGAAATTTCACCACAACCTGAAGAAGAACATTTACCTCCAAGCGGCAGTAGTGGTTATGGAGGAGAACCTGATTATGTTGAAGAAGATCAAGCTTTCGGACCCGGAACGTGTCGTTATGGCGGCAAAGTATATGTTTCTGCCCAACAAATACCTCGAGATGATCCTTGCGACTTCTGCTTCTGTTTCAGAAGCGATATTATTTGCTTACAACAAAGTTGTCCCCCTCCAATTCATGGTTGCCATGAAGAACCGATTCAAGGTTTCTGTTGTCCTCGATACGAATGTCCAGTATCAATGGCAACAACTCTCAACGTCACAACAACTACAACAACTACTACGACCACATTGCCACCTCATTTCCCAACTCATTCATATAAGGGCGCAGCACAGAGAAGAGGATGTCAAATAAAGGGGCACACCTACAAAGTTGGAGAAGTTGTACGCGCTTCGTCAGGACCATGTTTACATTGCACGTAAGTAATTAAAACTTATTTTGGCTTAAATTAATATTCTATTGTAGATCCTTAAACGGTACAAAATATTAGTTGTATTTATTCTTAATTTACCTTGTACATGCTGTACATTCCAGGAATACGACTGTTAAAATTATATAAGATATATAAATAGGTCAGAAGAAAATAGTTCCGTACCTTTTCCTCGTATTTGTCAACTGATTTTCTTTTTTTTTTGTTAATAACTATAAATGAACTTTAAAGTAATCAATAAAAAAAAATTGGAAATAATTTTTTTGCCATACAATCAACGAGTCCAAGCCTTTACATATAAGACTTTATTCTACATACTTCACACTCCTTATGTCTCCCATCTACATTGGTTGTAATGGTTGGTGGAATTTTGATCACTAGTTTATGTAATAACCAATACGAATATTACAGACGTCATATCATTTGTAAAACACAATTTATATACATAATATACGATTTTATTTTTACAGATGTGGAGGAGACGGTCAAATGAAATGCGATCCTAAAGCGTGCACTCCGGAGCCTATGCTAAGACAAATGATAGCGGCTGCTGTATCCGCGAAGCGACGAAGGTGAAAATCCTTCGAAAGTTTTTTATCATCGTGAACTTGTCATCACAAGGATAATGCGCCTGTGTGATAATAATTTCCATCTATTCTTCTATGTACAAGAATAATGCTCAATTCAAACTATCCACAAGGAGTAGTCTAAGATTTCGTGTCATAATTATGTAATATTGGAAGATTGAATATTTTGATACTTTTCATAAGAAGTCGTGGCACGCACAACTCAATATTAATCAACCATGACTGTGATTAACATATTTTTAATGTCGAAATCTAAAATTTATATAAATCTTCGAGTCTTCATCTGGGACTAATTTATATTTTACAATATTATTTATCTATCTTTTACTAACGTCAGTGCCAAACGATAGTACTAAGTTGTAAACGACTATACCTTTATGATAAGCTAATCAAAATTTTCCGAGTATCACAAAAACAAGATTGACCTGAGAGAAGCTATGCAAATTTATTCTGTCAATAGTGCTTCTAAGGTCATTTAGATCGCCGTAATCTTGACCATTTTATTGCATGTAATCGTAATTGTTTTACCGATTTAAGCTTAGTCAATTTCTTTGTTTTTACACGATGCTACATATAGCAGTCCAGTATCGTGTAAAAGTGAAGTCATTTTTAAGAAACCCTGATGTTGTAAATGCCTTACTTAATTTGTAATAATTTATATATTTTAGGTGTATAGTACTTAAGCCATGTTTTGACCAGTGACTATTATAATATTAGAAATAAAACGAAGGCCCTTTACTATATTACAAGAAAACCTCCAGTCGACGCGTTGCTTAGCTTTGGCCGGGGCTTTTCCTTCTTTCATGTTTTATAGAAAATGACCGATCCTGTTTGTTTTCTCTAACTTGTGGAAGACTCTACGCATAGTAGCACTTTTTAGTAATAGCGGCCAATATTTTAATCGTTTTGTAAAAAAAAAACTTACAGTATGATAACATGGTAACAAGCATATTGTAGTAGTATCTTTTATAACTTTTGATATTAAAGTGCTGGTAGAATTTAATATAAACAGAATTTGAAATGTAAGCAGATCCAGATCGGTACGAAAGTTTAAGACTATTGCGTTCGTTTATCTCACAGTACTCATAGATGTTTTATAGAACGAACGCATTAATTCGTACCAACCTTTTTCTGTGTATTCAGGTTATATAGGTGTATTTTATTTATTTATAAATTTTTAGCAATAGAAAAGACAGTAAGTATAAATTGATACTTCAGTTGTCACGATTTTGACATCTTATATTTTTATGTTCCGTGGATACATAATTTAATAGATACACTGTAATAATTAAATATGTTT
Source organism: Antheraea yamamai (assembly GCA_036509395.1). NCBI lineage: Eukaryota > Metazoa > Arthropoda > Insecta > Lepidoptera > Saturniidae > Antheraea > Antheraea yamamai. The sequence goes on from AP028433.1 coordinate 11,346,832, forward strand.
ACGAAAATATAAATTTATTTCTTTATTTATATTTTACCGAATAGCTATACTCTAGCTGTCTGTACAACTGTGAAACGAATTTTAAATAAAATATTTCAAGCGAAGTTTATTTTATTTTTCCTGTCACCAATACTGTATAATTATTCATTACCACGTACAATGGAATAGCAATAGAAAGAAATTCACATTTGTATTAAACGTTTATTAAAAACAATAACACATTTTTGGGAAAAAAAGAGCTGAAACAAACGAATAAACAAAACTTACAGTTTGTATATATTCACCATCTATTAAGTTAAGTACTATTCAATACAATATATTATAAAATTATATTGCTTGGAATGTTAATCATTTCATTATTTATCTCAAGGTCTCAACCTCACTTCGGTAAAGGTTATACACAATCTTCAACAGATGTCGCTTCTTACTACGTTTATCGTTAAACCACATTTATATAATTCTTGATACTTATCATTTATTTTAATGTATACATATGAATAATCTAATTTTGAAATCTATATCTTGAGGAACATTTACACTGTTTCATCTAATTTTAATTGCTACTTATTTTAATTATGTTCATAATTAAAATTCTTCTTGTAAATTTAATCTTTTTAATTCGTGTTTATTACCACCACGCATAAATTACTTTATAATACATAATTAAACTAAGAGAAAAATATCTTAAAAGTTACAGTGCCGAAGTATTTACTTTACATATTACGTGAATGATAATTACAATGGATAATCACGTATCATGTGGGCATTACGAGGCAAACTGTACTAATCCCTATAATAACTTAGTTTACATCTCTTTAAAAGACATTTCATCATTCATTAATAATTCGTCTTATATTACTGTTATTATTTATACTTCCTACAGTATCTGTAACGTAACTAATTTTGTCATAAAATTAACAGAAAAGAATTCCAAAGTACCTGCACAACCTACATATTCAAACAGTGTAAATACCTGTTCTTGAAGTTGCAGGAGCAACTCTCTTCAACTTTTCAACTTTTTGTTTAATAATCATAACATGGCGATACCCTGAATACATTTCGTAAAGGATTTGCCTATCGATTTTTCATTTGAATATGATCAACACATACGAGGTATGATATACTTAATTATATTATTATGTACTCATTCGAATGTAGAGTCGAATGAAGAATTGAATGAAATTTCAAACTCATAATTAAATCGTGTATTTATGCCGTTCAAAAAGATTCCTTATTCCAACGGAATAGTTCACAAATTGAAGTAAGATTTTATAATCTTTCTTATGTACATTAAGTATGTAAGACATAAGACAGATAAGTACTCAGAGCATGCTTTTACTGATTTTAGATATTTGTGTGTATTTTATTTCTGTACATTAATCGTATTTATTATATAATACCGAGCGTGAATCTATTAGACCAGTATTTTATCTGTATTGATACGTCCTTGTGCATACGTTTCACGACCTCGTATGTTATTCTGAAATGAACTACTATGTAAGATCAACTTCATAATTTATAACCACGATCGTTAAAAACCATGTTTACGGTTCAGTATTCACTTTAAAAATAATTTGATTTAAGAAACTATGACCGATTATTTAGACATAAAAAAATATATTCTTAAATACTGTTTATCGGTTACAAATGAATCGTAATATAACTAAATCTCAATGACAACGACGGTAAACATAATATCAAAATTTTCTCAACTCTCGTTTACTTTATATGTAAAGATAAAACACATTTGAGACTTATTTCAATGGAAAATATATAGATTCTCTTAAAACTCTGAACTCCACAATCACAATGTATTCATTATCTGCCTATGATAATTATATAAGATTTGCAAACTAATACTCCTAGCACAGGATGACAGAATAGGTCGATTAAGGTCATCAAAACTAGTAATTACGTATGTTCAAGTATAAAAATGCACTGAATTATTAACAACTAGCGGGAACGGCGGACGTTATCTCACCCTGATATTTAAAAAAACCCTCGAAAAATTATATACCTAATTACCTAACATATACCTAAACCTTCCTCATGAATCACTTTATCTACTGGTGAAAACCGCATGAAAATCCATTTAGTAGTTTTGAGTTTATCGCGAACAGACAGACAGACGTGGCACAGGACTTTGTTTTATAATATATCTCCATCCAAACCCATACATATATAGAAGAGCTAACTATTTGTTATAAATTTCACTTATTCGTATTAAGATAAAGACAATAATAATATAAACACCATAACGAAGTTCAGTTTTATATAATGTACCTTTACGATAGTATTTTTGGAACGAATTCCATAGTAAATAAGCAATTAAATGTCTGTATATTCACTAATTTTAAAGAATAAACATATTTCATAAACCTTATCGATTTCAAACACATAATTGCGGTACGTATTATTCGGATTTGCTACAAACACAATCGTATGTCAAAATACCTAAATTCAATTCGAAGATTAATTCAATCCGGTTTTCCGTTGGAATATCCATATTTTTCTCAACAAGCTATTTGTTACCTATGTAGAAATATGTACCCTCAATTTGAATAAAGCCGTCTCTCTCTCTCTCGCTTAGACGCCTTAAGTTCTGCTGTTTCACTCTACCCCATTACTTTTATATTGTTCGCTAACTTTCTTGTTTGTATAAGCAAATACACGTATTTGAAAGTTAGTATATTTGTAGATTGTATTGTACAATAATAAGAAATATGTAGGTACTTACAGTTTTAACAGTGTTCGATGTTTTATTAGATTATTTGCGAACTTTCTCTTATTTTATGTTTCCGATAACCGTACTTATTAGCACTAAGTTTGAATTGAGATATTTTCTGTTGAATAGCCATTACATAGTATAAAACAAAGTCCCCTACCGCGTATGTCTGTCTATCTGTTCGCGATAAACTCAAAAACTACTGAACGGATCTTCATGCGGTTTTCACCAGTGGATAAAGTAATTCATGAGGAACGTTTTGGTATATAATTTGTCAAGGTTTTTTTTATTATCAGGGCGGGACATCGTCCGCCGGGCCTGCTAGTTTATTCATAAAATACCAAACTGTTTGCACTTAAACAAATACAAGAAAATCTCCTAATTAATAAAATTATAACACATCTTCTGAATAGTAGATATTAACTTAAGTATCTTTATACAGCTGAATGTTCATATCCGATATCGCATTATTATCCAACTGAAACAATTCAGTTTTGAGTAAATTATAAAAACTATACAATCTCAACAAAACTAACAATTGAAGTTGCAATTATGGTTCAGATGTGTTCGGATACAGCTTCGATCGTGTGTATTCGAATTTTACAATATAAATGAGCTTTCAGAGAAGGACCACATCATAATCTTGAAAATCGATCACTAAACAAACGCTTATAGATAGGTTTTTATATATGTTTATTTGATCAGCAACACTTTAGAGATAGTCCCGCTCTATGTTTAATACGTTTTACCATCTTACGTCCCGTTGTCATATGATATCAGATGATATTGTGGTTAGAAGATAAACCTAATATGTATATAAAAAAATATTGCGTGGAGTCCCTCCGCGCGGAAGAAGTGAAACTTTTTAATGTGGAAATGAAAATAGGAAGGGGTAGAAATTGATTTTTAATGAAATCATATTGTTTCTTTAAGACAAACTTTATTAACATTGCTTACAATTCACAATTGATCGTATCTCTTAATTATCATTGTCGAGTGGAGAAATATCCAAATCTATAACATTTACAATGGGATTATGATAACTAAAGTAAACGTTTAACGCAACAGTGCTTTCATACCCCCTCCATGGTAGCGTTAAACGTTTAACGCAACCTTGTTGGAAGTCGCATTAGAAGTTTCACTTCAATAAATATCAACAAAGAAACATAACATGTATTTCAGTACAATTTCGATAACTTACATATGTGAAGACATGAAGGTGATATAGTAGTAACATATTTGCGTTAGCATTGTAAGAATAGTATACGTATATGAACAGAAAACCTCCATTTAGGTCATCATAAAATAAACAATTAAAAAAATATCGCTTATCACTTTCATGTCTTCAATTATATGCAACAAAAAAATGGTAAAGGGAACTCCGATCGTAGATGCTTATCTCGGCTGTAAATCTCCAGAGTTTTATCACGCATGGTCTAATAAACAGAAAATATTTAATCGATAACATCTACGTAACTGCTGCCAACCTGTGACATTGCATAAAGGAGAAAACAAGTATAGATTTATTTCCTGTCGGTCATTATATGGTACTTCCTTTTGACATTTATAATTTAATCAAAATATACTTATTTTATTTTTATACGTGAATATTAACTAGATCATATAAAGTACAAAATACTATTAGTATTTTCTTAATTCGAGTGCAATCAATTCATATTATAATTAGTTGAGAATAGACTTATTTTTGCCGTACCGTGAAGCTGTGGAACAATCTCCCAGCTAGTGTATTCCCTCCTTCCTATAAAATGGGGTCCTTCAAGCGTAACGTGAAGAGGCATTTACGCAGGCCGGCATGACAACGACGACCGACGGAGGAGGGCGCATCTCTCGGTGGTCGCCGTTGTTTTTAGATTGTACCGTGCTTACCATCAAGCACATTGCAGACACTTTGCCGTGCTACAATAAAAAAAATAGAGCTGTGTATGATTAAAACATTTCACACGAAAATAGTGATTCTCCACATACTGTGACAACACGTCATAGTGCCTGGGTTCAGTTTTGCGTAATCAACCAGTGTAATCCCCCATAACTTGTACAAGCATGACGCAACATTATATTGTAATGACGACTATCGGCGAAGCATCTCTAGACGGTCGTTTCTGTTATTAAGCAATAAAAAACGTCAAATACATTATAATTAATACACTACACTAAATACACTAATGAGCGCATATCATTTTGTTTACGGTATTATATTTCAGAAAACGTAATAATTTTTTTAAGTAATTACAAGAAAATAATATTATTTACAACATTAAAATTAATCTAAAAAAGAGGTCAAAATAAATAATTACCTATTTGGTGAGACTGAACGTTATCAAGGCCACCAAGTAATCTTTGTTCGAAAAAGATCATAGAATTTAAAATGTTCAACTAGATATGTAATGAAAGGTATACAATAGATAAATTGTGATATTTAAAAGTGGCTGTGATAATAACGCGGAAGCAGTATATATAGATTTAGTTTCAAATTTTAAAATTAGCTTGACTTATGAAAACCTGGCAATAATGGGATACAAGTGCATCACGGATCTATTTTCCGATCTCATCTGGTCTAGTTAATACAAGAAAACAGGATTAACAAAAAAAGCCTCTTTTGTGTTTTATTTTTAATACTAAACAATCTTTGTTATTCTTAAATTATACAATGTTTCTTATACTAACACTAGTGAGTTCGTTTGGTGACCCCAATCAGGTGGCCAATGCCCCAATACACGGAGGGAAGTTAAAGGAACTCATACAAAAAATAATATAAATATTTAAAACATTCATATGAACAGTTTTTCTCATATTACATTTACAGTAATGTTTTTGAGGATGAGAACTTAATATAATTCAAATTTAAATGTATTATTATATATTTTCACCTCAATTCAATACATTCAGAAATAGGTACTTTTAATACGTATGTCTTATTAAAACTGAATCAAATTGTAGTCTTTAGGCAACTGAAATAAAGTTAATTTTCCTTTCACACATCATTCATAACATTCCGAAAACCAACGAAGAACTAACGAAAGGACTTTACATATTTTTTGGCGATCTAAAAATGACTTTAATAAAAATAAAATTCCAGAAAAAGTGAAATTTTTATCGGGTATTTGTCCTAAATAAGGTTGTATCTATTTTTTCATTCGGCGTGGGCTCGCGGGCTCCGCGGAGTCCCGTGCACCCACCATCCTGAAGCCGCGGCGCCGCCCCGCTCCGTTCGCGGTCTCCATGGCGACCAGCTCAAATGACGTATCGATCCCGCGTAGGGGCCGGGGAGAGCTCGCGGGGTGGCGCCGCTCCACCCGCCACGTCGACTCCCTTGTACCCCAGCCACCGCCACTCGACCGTTGGCCCATGCAAAATGACGGATGTAAACTTTGGATATACCTCCTTGGAAGGAAATGATATTTTCATTAAAATGAAAATGAGGTAATGTTTCAAGTTCTTTTTTTATCCTATGATATATTTTACAGGATAACATAACCCGGGAATAATTTTCTCCATTAAAATGAAAAACTCACGTACCCAGTCTCAGATACCTATTAATTCAATATTCAGTAATATTTTTAATACCTTTGATTTCATATATATTCAAAGATTCATACTACTCTCAGTGCGAGGATCATCTGATATCGGATCTATGGATCGATTTGCTCAAAAGTTATATTGCCGATCACTATGAGTGGTACCATTATATTCCTAATAGAACCTATTACAGGGTTCGAATGTGCAAACATCATCGCTACACCTATTTCTGCCACAAAGTCGCAGTAGAAGATTCGGGCTGCTCTGTTCCCGTCCGACAGGTATGGTTGAAAGTACGAACTGCCACTGCCACACAAGGTAATCCAACTCAGTCCTCAGGAGTAGCAACTGTTATAATTGGCTTCAACACTGCAATCTTCTAAAGTTGTAACCCTTTGACACCAGGTGAATTATATACCTATTTTCTACTTAATTAGTACAACAACAAAGAAAACAAATGCAAATTATGTAGAGAGAGAGAGACGAACTTCTTAGCCTTCCATGGATTTACCGTGCGGGTGCCGGGTCCATCGTGTGGCAGAGGGAGAAACTCAGAGCAGTTCCCAGGACTTGCGACCCAGGTGTAGGTTTAAGGAGGCCCCCTTTGAGATGCGCATCAACGCTCACCTTCACTGCTCGAGTTTCCCGCCCTGCCTAGCCAAATTTGGTAGGAACCTGTTAGTGCAGCCTTTGATACTCGTTCTAAAATAGAACTTACTGCAGTTCTCGACAGGCCAAGGTCCTTCAGAAGGTTGTAGAGAGATAACAAATAAAAAATATAAAAAATGCGAAAATGTAGTTGTTTGTTTGTCACGCGACTTAACGACTCCACCGAAAATCATGAAATTTTATATACATGTTGTCAAGAATACACAAAAGGATATCGGGTACCTTTCATTCAGAAAAAAGGATTTTTCCCAAGGGATGGGTTATATATGGATATAACATATGGATAGGTACAGGTTATATACAGATATAACCTACATAACGCGAAGATATAATGCATATATTAACGCGAGAAAAACCCGTGGTTTTATATAATTGTATAAAACAAAAAGAAGGATTTTTAGTATAATTAAACTACTAGAAGGTATTAATTTTGTCAAGTTTTCTAAACTTTCCATATTCAAAACGTCAAACGAGATGGTTTTACTCAAGTCTAGATTACGTAACACATTGTAAATTAAAATGACTAACAGGAATCTTGGTTAGAATTTTGTCTCTGGTGTCTAAGTGTAGGTCACCTGAAAGATGTGTACGAAAATATCATTTGTTGAATTATCCAGTGTTCTATTCGATTTTTAAAATGGTTTTAACAAATTATATAGAGTAAAAACCAGTAGAATGTGGTCAGTAGGACTTTCGTGTTTAAATAAATTGTTATATGTAGGCTATATGTTGTGTATTATTAAAGAAAATATCATTTGTATTTTAATCGATCCGAGAAAAAGGTCGTACGCTTTACCGTCCTATTGTATTCAATTACTTAGGACTTAAATAAAATTGGTAAGACAAGGTTAAAAGCAAAGTAAGTTGACAATAACTTGTATTTTTCGTAAAGCGACATTTATAATCTTGTAACAATAACTATTAGCGATGAACACAAATAACATTACTATTTCCGAATTAAAACATTGTCGTGTTTAACGTCTCCCCTAAAATTTTGTTTCAAACATTAACATAATTAAGTGGTTCTCAAAGTTTTCCCATTATAAACTTAGCGAGAAATTTTATTTTTCCCTCAAGTCAGGCGCGTCTGTGAGCGTTCGCCTGTGAATACGACGAAGCGAATTGGATTTTCTGTTGTGTGAGTAAATCTACTTTTACTCGGCGAACAAGGAAACCTTGGAGATTCATGAAATATTAATACACAATGACTGAGAACTTATTTCTAGGGTAATTTAAGCTCGTGTTTCTATAATACTCAATATACGTAATATAAATATTATTTACATTAGCGTCAAAAATTATAATCGAATGGTTTTTTAATGATTGCATTCAAATTACAGTATATTGAATTTATAACTGAACACAAAAATATTTTACGTTCTTCTACAACTTATTTAAGTATCTTTGGTATATAAATATAACATTTTATATTTAATCATGGAATATACTTCAAACTACAACAGTAAACGGTAATTCACAAAGTATTCTAACTTATAAAACGAATAGTTATATTGTGTCAAATACTTTCAAATTTTGTTTCATATTGTACTAGCAATCGTTTGCGTTTAATTATTTTACAAAAAGTAATAACAACAATATAGCGTCATCTATATGAAATGGATAGCATATCTATAATGAAATGGATAGCATATCTATAATGAAATGGATAGCATAAAACTTTTTTTATTAATTTAACGAATAAAGCTATATTTACAAGCTACATACTCTGAGATCAATACGACTTGCAGGCGTGAGATATTTTAGTCTTTGCTGCTATGGGCTATTGCACTATAAAAAGTTGAACAAAAGGTTTACTGTACTGAGAAAATTGTATGAAATATTTTTTATTTTTCCAGTATTTAATTATATTTTTTTTTATATATTATAGGACGCAAACGAACAGGTGGGTCACCTGATGGTAAGTGATCACCACCGTCCATAGACACTTGCAACACCAGAAAACTCGCAAGTGCGTTTCCATCCTGTGTTTAGGGGAGGGGGAGGGGGAGGGGGGGGAAGGAGGTGGTTTATCCGGCGCTCTCACTGACCGAACGAAACACAACAATGCAAGCACTATTACTTCACGTCGGTTTTCTATGAGAGGATGGTACTAACCCGGGCGAGCCGACCCATTCATGTTGAAACTAGTAATAGCTTCAGCGTGGCTCTACTACCTACTACCAAAAATATAAAGTAATTATAATTTACATTAGTTTTTAACTAAATATTTTTCTATAAGAGCGATAGAACCAGTACAAGGTTGGATTGTGATGGAATCAGCGCCGCATCAATTTCTGATACAAAATAAGTGCTCCGGTTATGGCGTTCCAACTTGAAGGGTGTGGTTAGCATTTTAGCAACACACTGGTACCGACAGTGTTAGAATCTCAAAGGGTAGTTAGTAGTGACTTATCATTTAGTGACCTTATTTGAGATACAATAATTTAAAGCCCACGACTTACTTATCTTTTTTCAAATTACGTTATCTCTGGAACTTGTAGACCTTTTTACCTTCAGGTTATATATTCAGAAGAGCTTGGATTCAATCTGTTCATCTATCTAAATGTATTTAAATGTTACTTAAAGGTTAATATATGTACTTCTCGTAACACTCACAAACTATAGGATAAATCCATTAAAACTTAATACATAATCACTTACAAGTTTCAATGATAAGCTTTAAAAATTATAGGCCACTATAAAAATGTATTTTTTAAACCACTTTAAAAAGAAGGAGTTCTCAATTAGGTGTTTTTTTTTACATGTTTCTTACTTCAGAACTTCGTCGGATATTTTAATTTAATTACTATTCAACGTTGGATTTCGATTATACATCAGGGACTCTTCAACATAGAATAGGTAATATATAAAGATAGCGAAGTTTGTAGATTTATAATAATCTAAGACTAGACAGGTACCTAACTAACTAACGAACCTATTTATGGTTAAAATCGTTTTAGGGTTTTTTTTTATGAGTGGATATTTTTAAAGTCGGCTTTTTTCCGTTAAATTTTTCTTATACCTTATGGAGCGGAGTTTTTATTTTTTAATTGAAGAACATACTCAGTTTTATTGGATATTTATGTTTATATGTTATGTTCATTAAAATATCCGCGTTCAGATTTAAGACAGAGTAATAGACAATAAAGTTTTTGAAATACTTTTTTTACGTTTTTAAAAAATGAACGAAATTTTAACAAATAACTAATGAATTATCCTTATAAAGGCCTATGTCAAGTTCACTAACGTTTTATTTTAGAGAAAAACAATTTATGCCGTTTACATTAATTGTTCGAATAAACTATTCCAACGCTTTTAGTTTCGGTTATTATATCTTTCTTTGGCGAGACCTATGAAATATACGTACCGATGGTAGACAGATACTTACTTTACAAGAAAAACACTATGTACATTTTATCATGATTGTGTTGTACTGTATATTTAAATGTATTATTTTTAATTAAATAATATGAATATTGTAATATATTAGTCAGCCTTACCATGGGATCGAAGCACACGACATAGACTTTGTTTTAAAAGTTATATAAATAATAGAACTGCATGTTAGTGAATTGTAGTACAAAATTGAATACTGTATACAGTGATATACAAAAACTCAAGATGCACACTTGAGTTACACAGCCGGCACACAAAAATGAGTGCATAATTTTGTATTATGCACTCATTTCTAATAGTCTCGCGTCGCTTTCGTCCTTGTAAACACAACTTTAAAGCATTCAGGTAAGGTTGAATTTGCAAAATCATAAGTTTAACGCATAACTATAACCACGTATGTATATTGGGGAGTTTTTGGTGGACGGTTTTGAGCTCTACTTTTATTCGAGACTTTGTGTCTTGGGTTTTTTTATGTCAATGACTGTATACGACTAAACTCATAAGAATTGATGTATTTTATTTTTATTGCATAAATAAAATACTTCAAACCAATATAAACGTGTCGCATTACCAATTACTATTAGTTTTTAATTCATTTCTAAATAAGAATATCTACTTCGAAGTCTCAAAAATAATGAAATCAACTCACTGTGTCAACATTTAATTATATTTAGACAACAGTGAGTACAATATTGTGATTCTGGGAAATTTGATGTAATCTTTTTAATTTAAGTCTTTTTTTTCTATCCTTTCTTAAACAGAATGCGGACCACAATCTATTTTTATGGATGGGTGTAATGTATTTTATTAGATGATTCATTTTTTATTACATATATAAATATCTACTAATTTGCTTTATCCAGACTAGATCATAAGGAAAGTAGGTCAGCCCTTGCGTTAATCAAACCCTACCTAATTTATGCAGACACTCTGACTGCTAAATGTCTGAAACAGAGATATGAATCAAATAGAAAGAACGAATAAAATCTACTTGTGCATGATATGTTCATTGTCTAAGTATGCTACGACGAAGGTAATCCTTACCTTATTGTCTTTTACATGCCACCATTATACCATTTTTTTTTATTATAGGAGGCAAACGAACAGGCGTGTCACCTGATGGTAAGTGATCACCGCCGTCCATAGACACTAGCAAAACCAGGGGAGTCGCTAGTGCGTTGCCGGCCTGTGTTTGAGGGGTGGAAGTGGGAGTGGGGTACGGGGACGGGGACGGGTAGGGAGGTGAGTATCCGGCGCTCTCACTGACCGAACGAAACACTGCTGCAAGCACTGTTACTTCACGTCGGTTTTCGGGTGATACTACCCCGGACGAGCCAACCCATTCATGCTGAAACTAATAATATAGCTTTAGCGTGGTTCTACCACCCATAGAACCATTGCCACTTCATCACTATGGATTCCATTTTATAGCGAAATAACATTCAATCATTTTACATATAGGTACATAAAAACGGATACGAATAAATGGCCAACAATTCTAAAAGATTGGGTAAACATTTTGAAGATATCTTTGTCTCGTCATCTATTACCGTTTACTTAACATTGATAGTATTACTAGGAATGTAAACTAGTATCCTAAGTGATTCAAATTTGAACCACCAGAATACAAATCTCATACAACATACAAGCTATTTTTTATTGACAGGAGCCGGGTCAAGTCAAGAAAATGATCATAAGAAAGTTTCTATTGAGAAATTCCTGTGTTTCATCTATAGCTATACTTAATATTAATTATAAAGAAGTAAAGTTTGTGAATTTGTGAGTTTGTGACGTTGTAGGGGGTAATCTCAGGAACTACTGGTCCGATTTGAAAAATTTTTGGAGTGTTATTATAGCTTATTTATCGAGGAAGGTTATTGGCTATATATCATCACGCTAAGAACAATAGGAGCGGAGCACCAATGAAGAATATTTCAAAATCGGGATTTTTTTTCTCTTGAGAGCTTCCGCTGCGTGTTAGCGTTGGCCCAAAGTAACTATTCCACGCGGACGAAGTCGTGTGCAGAGGCTAGTTATGAATATTTCTAAAGTTAAATTTACACAGTACTAGTTTTTGCTCGCGGTGCCGCTCGTGTTAATTTGGTTTGGTCGAGCCCTCGGGAACAGTACTTTTTTCTAGACGAAAGGTATCCTATCCTTTTCAGTACTCCTGACAACGTGTACGTAAAATTTCCTGATGATCGGTGGAGTAGTTAAGGCTAAAAGCTTAATAAACGAACATATTCACATTATTAATTATTATTACATAGTATAAAACAAAGTCCTCTGCCACGTCGGTCTGTTCGCGATAAACTCAAAAACTACTAAACTGATTGTCATACGGTTTTCACCAATAGATACAGTGATTCATGAGGAAGGTTTAGGTATATAATTTGTCAAGGTTTTTTATTATCAGGGTTTTATTATCAGGTATTTTATTATCATAATACTATGCCGGCGTGATGTATAATGGTTTAACGCACGTGTAAAATTGTTCTAAGTAGAATTTAAAGTTTAGTTATAACTAGCGGGCCTGCCGGACGTTGTCCTGCCTGAAATCCTAAAAGACAACCGCAACGCCACCTACCGGGTCCAATGTTGTGAATCTAAACCCTTCTCGGATCCACTCGAACACGCACACAAAATGTCATTAAAATCGGTCCAGCCGTTTAGGAGGAGTTCAGTGACAAACGTACAGAAGAAATTTATATATAAAGATAATTCATTATATTGCACATTTTTTTAAATTCATATGATACATCTTCATTTCTTGTAAAAAAACCCTATTTTTAAATGATTTCAAATTGAATAGATTTGTTATGTTAAAACCCAAAATTAACTAATGCTAATTTAATTCCTGAATACATTTCTTTAAAAATACCTAAACAACGTTAAACAAAGTAAAAACAATATTCTTTAATAATGTCTGTTTAGTTACGAAGTCATTAAGTACAGTTAACAATTTCTCTTACGAACCGGTTATTTAGTTTGAACAAAGTTAAGTACACGTACTGCTTAAGATTGGATATTATAAATACCTTATTACAAAATTACCTATATTTATGTTTAATAAGATCGTGTATAAGAGATTTTAAAGTAACTACATTTTGAATATTGAATAAGATTTTTAATTGAGTTCAAGATTTAATTACAAAAGTTATGTTAAAAAAGAATTTATGTAATACCTATATTCATAACGTATAAATAGGAGATTACTAAAAAGTTAAAATCATTAAAGGAAATCACATAAACCTAATGTCAGCGACCAAAACTATTTCATTATCTAATTCTACTAATATCAACATTCGTTTTCGTTCGTTTTTGATGAATATCTGCTGTTTTGAACGTGTGAATAACCTCTTCGTAAACGCTCAGATTTACAACTGATATCATAAACTGATGACCATTACGCTAATTCTGGTTTTTTCTAACACATTCGTTTACGTATTTGTCGATGTGTTTAGGACGGAAGATTTTCTCCCAAGTCCAGGTTACCTTCAAGCCAAATTTCAATGCAATAAGTTTAGAAGTGTAATCGTATAATGATAACAAAAAGATTTACTTCCGCATTTATAATTTTAGTATAGATGTACGCCATATATAAGTATGTATACCTAAATTAATATAGATAAAAACCCAATTGAGGGCATAGAATTCCGAACTTCTTTTAAAATTTTTCGTTCGTTAGTTATTATTTATAGTTATTATACATAGTTATTTAATACCTAATAAAAACGAAATTTGAGGGTATATATTTTAGAAATTTTTAAATTTAAAGAAATTTCGTTTGGAGTATTTTTATTTGTTGCTTAAACATGAAAAACCTTCTTTGAAACCGACAATTATATGGTAGTTCATTGGTTAGCATGTACATCATATTTTTTTAAATTGTTTACTCCGAATAATTGTTGTAATTTTGTAATCTTTAAACAATTTGTTGATGCCAAAGTCTTGAATTAGTACCGATAATTCAACATGGTAAAAAAGAAACGATTTGCTCCACCCAGTAACGTTAAAGAGGCCCTAGATCAAAAGCTCGGGTGGAAGTTTTCTTACAGCTGAATTATATCGTACTATCGACGACCTGTGATCTAGCATTCACTATCACCGAGGGACAATTTTAGGTAAGGTATTTGGTGGCACTAGTTGAGCCTCTTGCAACTCGTGCGTCCCGTATTGTTGATACAGCAGTAGCTACGGCCCTGGCCTACACCCTTACACATTCAATTTTACCTATTACGAGAAAGTGTCTAACAACCAAATTAACACTCTTTTTACAGGAGGGATAGAGCGGTTATACGGAAATCTATATATTAATACGTGAAGCCAAAACTTTGTACCCCTTTTTAAGCGAATTGCACGTACGGATGAACTTGAAATTTAGCATAGTTAAAATTTTTATGTCAGAGAAGTGCAGAAAGCTATTTTTTTATATAAAATCCATTACAAGCATGTTCAATTAATTAAAATATACATTACTCACACTACTGCTTGAATTTTACACAACATATATACACATGTAAATGAAAAAGACGTTTCTGACATCTTTCATCCTTCTTACGTTCCAATTACCTTTTCAATATTTTTAACATGACTGACGTTGCATGCCTTACATGCCCTTTGAAATGAACTGGACAAATTGTAGGTTAATTTTATAATAATATAATATGTAAATTCATAATATACATTAATAATTAATTGATAAATAATTTATCTTTAGTAAATTTATGGAACCACTGAAATAATTATTATTCTCTTTGGTTTTATTGAATGTCAAAATTTTTAGGTGACAAGACTCTTTTCACTTCATTAATCCCTTAATACACTTTAAGCCAGTAAAATACTCTTTAAATTAGCAAATCAATAAGCATCAATTATTAACGTCGTGCAATCATTGTTAGTATATTACTACTGTGTACCAAAACATACTTCCGTACTCGTTTTGAGAACGGGACGGGCACGAAAGGTACTTGATAACATTCAAATAACATCAAACGTTTCTTTTTCTTTACTCTTTAATTTAGTTACACGGTATTTCTATTAATACGAGGGGCACACTAAAAGTTTCCGGAATGAAAAATGAAATACTATGACTGGTCAAAAATGAATTTATCGTTTATAAAAATATTCTCCCTTACTTTTATAATAGATATACTTTTTCATACGAATAAACAAGTTTGAAAACATTTATACCACTCCTCCGTGATACTCCTCGGAAACATGCTGTTATACTCTTCATCAACTTCTTCTGGTGTTCAAATTTACCGCGTAAATAATTCTTAATTTTTGAAAACCGGAAGAAGTTGCATGATGCCAAGTCTGGGACTATACACAAGACCTCTACGTTTTTCCTTTTTAAAAATTCGTTTATCTGTCTATCTATCCATCTATCTGTCGTGTATCTATTGTTAAGGAGTACATCAATAATTTCCGGCTAAAAAAAACTATTTACCAATCGCTATTCACTATACGATTATTCTCCAAAGCGACAACCACGTGTTCAATTATATTTAAAAAAGTTGCAATTATCCGCTTAGCGGTAAACCGCACCCTCGCCAGTTCAGTTGGTTTCGGTTCACCTGGAATGACTCAAATAGTAGATGACTCCTTTCTTCTACACCACACTTTCTACACCAAATTTGGCGTCCATTTGCAGGATCTGGTAAGCATGGCATTGCATCAAAGGACACAGTCCGTTTTTTGAAGCTCAGTAAGATCCATCGGGAACACAGTTTTTCACACTCAATGTTTTTGTTGGATTGATTATATCTGGCTCGTGACAATGCCTAAGGATGCCCGAATCGCATGGCACGGCACATGTCCGTCTGTTTACGAACATGCGGCGTACAGCATCGACGTTTTCGCTGTTCACAGTGGTAGATGGACGACTATCACTAAATTCTTCAATGAAATGAACACGACTACACTGAAATTCTACAAACCAGCTATAAACGTTTGACTTATATCGTGCTTCATTGTCAAAGGCAATTTGACGGCTAGCGAAAAACTGCTGAGACGTCAACCTACGCATACAATCGTAGTAAATTTTCACGAGTTAAATTCATGGTTACGTAGACACGTGTCGCTACCCAGTATGTCCTCTTTAGCAGACTGGCTGAAACATTGAAGTTGCTGGTGATGATGAGACTCTGGTGCGCGGTCACGCGTCACGGCGTCGCGTCGGGGAGCATACTGTAGGTGCCTAGGTATCATCACGTCGGGGTCACCACTGTAGAATCCTCGACATTGTCATGTCGAACAGTGGTGACTCCGACGACGTACTTACAGTCCGACGTGATAATGCCGAGGCTCCTACACACGCAATATTTTAAATGGCATCAAAAGATAAAAACAAGTGACAAACAGATGAAACAAGCTGTATTTTAAAGTTAAAAAGTTCTATTTCAAAATGTCGTAGTCAGTTTTTATAAGTGGTCAGTTCCGGGATTTTTTAGTAGTTTTTAGCCCTATGTAGATGTTTGAAATTTTTTTCGACTATATTTGAACAAATTTCAAACTTTCTTGACTGTACTTTTGATTGTTTTGCTATATTTCACATAAATTATATTTTTTTACGAGTTCCTGGAATGAATGCATAACTTTTAATCTCTTGCAATTTTTAAACTTTATAATACTCAACTTGTCAAATCAGATGATAGTTAACATTTTTTTATAGACATCTCACTTTAATTTTATTGTATCAATCAGTCTTTGGTTTCTTAATGTAGGGACGCATTCCAAGGCTGGAATTGTGGGATAATAAACATGCCGTTATGACAAAGGTACAAGTTATTTATGAAAAAAATGGAAACGAATTATTGAAATAGTAAAAATATATTTGGTTTGAAGGGAGGAAATTCAATGTGATTTCACAATTTAAAAAAATTAAAGTACTAATACGTTCTATAATTATTTACAAAATATATTGCGCAATAACATCATCTTTTTTATTTCTTTCTTAGTTTTCCTTAAACAATATGAATCATACAAAAAACATGAATCACAATCCATCTTAACTTTATATTTAATAAATAAGTATACAAATGGTCTATAATTAGCACATTTTTATGTACCTATTACAATAAACTCTAATAATACCATTATTATTCTTTTATGGCTAGTGATTTTAAAGTAATTATTACTTGAACAAAGTTATGTTACAAATGAAACAAGATTTTCGTATTCCGTGACCTTCTTTGCTTTTTAATTTGCCCCTTTACTAGTTTGTGTCATTGGAGACTTTGCCTGCACTATTTAACTATTTAAAGTATTGTTATGTTATTCCCATTTTCGCTCTCTTTGTAAGTATTAAATTACATTACGACTTTTTTTTTAATTATTATATTTTGTGGTACTTGTTTATGAGTAATTTAAACTTTCATTGACATATAAATTTATAATATTTAAAACTTACACTGAAGTCGAATGAATCTGTCCAAAAAAAGTGTCACAATATGGCATTAAGAAGGAAACAAGTAAGTGCATTTTAATATAACGAATAGTTGTATGAAAGAAGGCATTATAATGTTGTAGTTAAGTTATTAGTATGGTTGACTCGCAGAGGCTCACGTTGGACGGAACGCCGCGTTGCGCCGCGCCGAGCGAGCGCAGCTGTCAAGGCCAACTGAGGTCAGTCCTCCGACGTTCTCCGAGCCACGATGCCCGAGACCGGTTCCACAATTTTTAGTCTCTTTTATTTTCATTTTTGTATACACGATTCTGAGACTAAACAATGTTTATACCAGTCAGCACGGAATTACCTTTTATTGCATGGTGTATTAAAATAATTTAAAATGAATAACACAATTTTATTACTTACTACCGACACCCAAGGACCATAGAATTATTAAAGAGTAGGTATTTCAATAAAATACGTTAGACGTTGGTTTGGTTTCATAGTGTTTACCTCTTAAATACAGAAGTAGTAGTGTTTAAATCAGAATTAAGCCAGTTCTGTTGCGTCCTTATGCCTACTTCTTTGGTAAAAATATTCAATGTTTCTATTAGAACGGAAATAATAACACTCATAAATTAGTATTAAGACGTGTTGTATTTCAATATAAAGTATGTACCTATTATATCTATACTAATATTATAAAGCTGAAATATTTGTTCGCTTGAACGCGCTAATCTCAGGAACTACTAGTATTTAATAAAGTCTAACTAAATGTATTTATAACACAATATTAGTATAAAATAGATATTTTTATGTCCTGCTTTATACCACTTAATTATTTTTGTATCTTTGTTTTGTTTCTCTTTATAGATTCCTAATGAGTAAAATTTAGATACCTTGTAAATTCAACACCGCTGTCTATTTATTGTAGTATGGACATATGTTTATATTCCCAGAAAGTTTATTTTTTCTGGAATGTTTGATGGCCGCCAGATGGCGTAAGTATAGCGTTCTCCCAGTATCCACAGATATTGTATGGTTTCATTTCTTAACAGCCATAAACACTATATCTCCGACATAGAATATTACTGACAGCAGCGCATGTAGAGCAATAAATAGCTAACACAATATAGAGGATTAGTGTCTTTGACATATACGTGGGGTTTTCCTAAGAAACGCACGAGTAATTGCAAAAATGTATTCGAATTTAAATGAATGTGTGTGGCATAACGGGTTTCAACGCTAAAAATATCCTAATATTATAAACTATGTATTGCAACCTTCTTTGATAACTTATTAAATTGTTATTAGCAAATAAATTCGCATACTCTATGTTTTCAACATAAAACAATTTAACATTATACAGTATATATGTAATATCACTTTCTAAAATTGCTGAATATAAGTGGCTAGGGGATTGCGAAAAATAAACTTCAATTAATCTATTTACCAATTTTAATATCGTTAATAGGGTCATTATACGTATCGTTAGGAACCGTCTGAGTTATTTCAAGGAATATTTTGTGGCGCCAATTTAATGAATTACAAACATTTCTTTATAAAAAAATTTTCCAATCGTATCAACTACCGAACTGAAACTTAAGTATAATAATATTAATAAAGAATAATGTAATATTATTAATTACTAGCAGGCCCGGCAGACGTTGTCCCGCCCTGATTATAAAAAAATCCTTGACAAATTATATACCAAAACGTTCCTCGTGACTCACTTTATCCATTGGTGAAAACCGCATAAAGATCCGTTCAGTAGTTTTTGAGTTTATCGCGAACAGACAGACAGACAGACGCGGTAGGGGACTTTGTTTTATACTATGTAATGATGAAAGGCATAATTACATGTTGAGTAATTTATACTTCAGGAATTATCATTTAATGAAAGTTTGGAGTTCCTTAGTATTCGTGTATATCTGTGAACGTTCAATTGTTTTTTCAGTGTATATCTTAAAATTGATCTTACTATTTCATTTAATAGTAGTTTTAATCTTTTTTAAGAGTGCATTTTATAGTTGGCAACTTATAGGTATAACTTAAAGAAACTTTCAAAGGAAGTTAAATATTATAATAGTTTTGCCCGCGGTTTCACATATGTAAAACATGGAATTCTTTTTCCAAAAGTAGTCATGTGTTTATTGATTAGTGTTACGTTTTCATCGCATTTCAATCTTTTTTGTCATCATGGATACGTTAAAAATTCGAGTAATTATGGAATATGAGTACCGTCGTGGCAGCAACGCGGCACAAGCGGCACGCAACATCAACGACGTTTACGGAGCTAACACTAAAAACCAACGCACCACCTGTTATTGGTTTGCTCGCTTCCGTTCTGGGAATTTCGACCTGAAAAATGAACCTCGCGGTCGTCCGAAGACTTTGGTCGACAATGACGAATTAAAGGCGATTGTGGAAGCTGATAATACACAATCTACGGCTGAATTAGCAGCAGCTTTCGACGTTAGCGTCAAAACAATATTGGTCCATTTGCGTCAAATTGGCAAGGTAAAAAAGCTTGACAAATGGGTGCCCCACGAACTCAATGATCGCCAGCGCGAAGTACGCGTCGAGACGTGCCTTGCACTGCTCAACAGACACACAAATGAAGGAATTTTGAACCGCATTGTTACCTGCGATGAAAAATGGATTCTGTTTGATAACCACAAGCGCTCAGCGAGTTGGTTGGATCCTGGTTCAGCACCTAAACAATGCCCTAAACGAAAACTTACCCCTAGAAAAGAGATGGTCACTGTTTGGTGGTCTAGCGCCGGTGTGATTCATCACAGCTTCTTACCAAACGGGGTGAGCATTACTGCAGATGTGTACTGTGAAGAACTGAACACAATGATGGAGAAGCTGGCACATCTTCAACCAGCATTGGTCAATCGCTCGTCTCCGTTGCTCTTGCACGACAACGCGTGACCTCATACTGCACAGCAGACGGTCTCCAAGTTGCAAGAACTGGGGTTGGAAGTTCTCCGTCATTCGCCCTACTCACCATACCTTGCGCCTACAGACTACTACTTTTTCCAGAATTTGGATAACTCCTTGGCGGGAAAAAAATTCAATACCCGAGAGGCAGTACAAAATGCCTTTGAAGACTTTGTTGCCTCCCGTCCAGCTGATTTCTTTAAGAAGGGCATCAATAAACTGCCACTACGTTGGCAAAGATGCATTGATTGCATGGGTGATTACTTCGATTAATACAAATAAAAAATACATGAAAAAAATTCGTTTAAATTTTTTCATACAAAACGGCAATTTCATAGGTAAAGACCTAATATAAAACAAAGTCCTCTTCTACGTCTGTCTGTTCGTGATAAACTCAAAAACTACTGAATGGATTTTCATGCGGTGTTCGCCAGTAATAAAGTAAGTAATTCATGAGGAAGGTTAAGGTATATAATTGGATCCGGTAGGTGGCATTGCGGTCTGTATCTAGGGTTTTTTTTATTATCAGGGAGGGGCAAGGCTAGTATAATATAAATGATACCTTATTTATTCATTCTTGTCATGACTCTAATATCATTGAACAAACTTGTTATTTATTCTGTAATTAGCCATTTGCTCGTGGCTTCGCTCGCATTAATGTAGATTTTGATAATAAAATACAGCCTATGTTACTCGCTCATAATATAACATTTGTACGATTTTTTAAAATCGGTGATATTTTTTGTCAGATTATTTATCACATACAAAAAACCAAATCCCATCTTTTCATAATAATAAGTATAACTATATAATACACTAGCTTCAGCTCGCGACTTCGTCCGCATGAAATAGTTACGTAGAAAGTGAAAATACTTTTAATCAACACGTACGTTAACCCCGATTTTGACACATTTTTCATTGATGATTCGCTTCTATGTTGGCGTGATGATATATAGCGTATAGCTTTGCTCGATAAATGAGCTATCTAACACTGAAAGAATTTTTTCAAATCGGACCAGTAGTTCCTGAGATTAGCGCGTTTCAAGCAAACAAACTCTTACTCAAAATTCAATTAAGTTGTGCAGTAACGCAGCTTGCAACATTCCATTATTACTTATTTATATATATATATGAAATTAGATCAATAACCTAAACTGCGTAGTATCATAATATTATACAAAATAACGATTTGAAGCATACATATCTCGGTCAACTAAATGCTATCCATTAACAAGGTACCATGGGATTCACGGTTCGCTAGTTATATGTAACAGTTAAGTAGCGACCAAGTATTGAATAAATATCAAAGAATGAAAGAACAATGGTGTATTATGTGGTAATATTAGCAATATATTCGTTTACTTATGCGTTTAAAAAAGTATCTTTGCGAATGGTGGCATTGTTATAATACTGTGAGTTTGAACCATCTACTTTGAAAATATAATGTGAAATTTGTGATGGAGAAATTATTAGTAACAAAAGAAATTTAAAATTCAATAGTATTTTGCGACTAATAAAACACTATTAAACGTATTTTATTAAAATTTATTATTCTATTGTAAGTGTAGATGAGTACTAAAAGTAGGTACAAGTTGCCAAAGAAGGATAGATAACACGTTAAAAATAGGAATTATTCTCAAGTACAGTTGGTGGTATATACAAATAGGCCTCATATTGTAGATTTAAGCGAACAGTAGAAAGTACGTATATCACGATATTTCGGTCATTATGATTACTTAATTACTGGAAAGCTCATGTATATACACTATACTGAAACTTAAGTCCATAACATTACATGAAGTCTTAGCACTAAATTGAACTATTGTCGCTTCACTTTTTTTTTATTTTATTTAACTTAATTGGTTACAATAGATATTAAATTCTGTTGACATTGAAACAGTGAAGTTGTTACTATTGTAACTTACTAGATGTGAAACGAATATGCACAATATATGCGAGCTTAGAAATCTAAATATTCAAACAAAATATATAAAATAGAAATGAAGTCATAAATCTAAATCCATTTTTTTAATTGTGATTTTATTGAGGCTAAAGTACAAGAGAAATATCAAATTTAGATTGTATATTGTTATATTTATGGCAGATTCGGTAAAAAGGCGAGTGTTGTTGCAAACTTACACTTTGCAAACTTACACTTCATGATGCGACAGAAAAAAAAATTGTCCTAATATATATCAACCTTTTTTCATCATTATTTAAAATGCGAATCAACAGAAATATTTAATAGAGTTTATTGAAGTAAATTGCATAATTAACGTTCAATCGAAAATCATGTGTATTCAAAAGCTATACTAAACATCTAAGATATTTTTATCTCATCCTGCTTTGGGGCAGAAAGGATCGAGTCAATGGCTGTTACCAACTAAAGAAGATCTTCCTTGTACCCCCTTTCGCCTCGTGAGACGCACCCTAGAAGGGGTGTTAATCAATGAACTAAAGGTCTTGCTGTGTGGTCAAATCCGAGGTTACGAACAAGTAACTTGTTGGGGTCATAACCTGTTTGCGACCCCACCGCGGAACCGTGGAGGTCTTCTTGTACTTTAATAACCCGAGTTCTAACTGGAGAACAATTGAAAATGACTCGAGATTCCCAATAACATTTTAATATACTAATATACTGCATAGGTACCTGTATACATGTAGTAACACATTTATTACGTTAATGTTTCATAATCAATAACTTAGCTATCTAATTAAATGCATAGCAGTAAACAAAGACATTCAGGTCATTTACATATATTATTACTTCTATATAAAAATGCAAATTTTTTGTTTGTTATTTTAGGTATTATTTATTGGAGTTTGAGTAGAAACTGCCCTAGAGCTAAGTTATGAGTACTTTCGTACTAAAAATAGAATAATGATCAAAATATAACAATTATGTTCAGCGTCATTATAGTTCAAAAGATAAACTAGCTGTGCCCGCGACTTCGTCCACGTGGATACCTGATGTACAAAACAACGACTAATAAAATCATCTGAACGTATTTAGTCCATTTGCTTATCTACTTTTCTCTCATACTTACGTCACATCGTCATTAAAATTACAATAACGTTTGATAGAGTGAACCGATTTTAACGAAACCAAGACAAAATATTACTCGAGGATATGCTTTATGATTTTGGTGAGGCTTTATCGTGAACGTAGGTAGTACTTTAACAGTGATGCGGTTCAAACCAACAGGCAGACAGATAACCATTTCTCAAAATGATTAAAATGTATTTTATTATTTATTCCTAGACACCTGCAACAATTTTTTTCGAAAATCGAAAAAGTACAGACACGTTAGGTTTACATTCTTATTATACGTATAGATGAGTGGATAAAACATTAAGGGCGTAAATATTATAATAAACATGTATAGGTCATCATATTTTATACAAGAATCGTGGCAGTCTGGTGGTGTGATAGACGAAGCATCGATTTGAAGTCCACAGATTCAAAACTTGACATGTACCAAAATGGACTGATTGAGCTAAACATACATTTACTAATTTAAATTGCTAAACCTATCGACTGATGATGAAGAAAATCGTGAGAAAACCTAAGAATGTTCTTGTAGGTTCACAGTTTTATATTTAGGTAAAATATAAAACTGTGAATATCTCGACTGTTCAAATGCAAAGTGCCTTCTTTCGGAAAGAAGTCTTTGCTCAGTAGTAGTACCTATATAAGCTATCATTATTATTTTTATGAAATGACAACTTCAGAATTGGCAGTATAGATTAATTCCTTCGCCTGTCCTATTGAAGAAATATTTTTATTACTACTAATTTTATGAAACTAAATAGAATAAAAATACATTTCACTGTGTTTAAACAATCAACAATTTTCTACAAAGTTACTTTAACAATTTTATATATTTCCTGTACGCTGTGGAAATAATATTTATAATATATCATTGGAATTCCCGCGCCTAGCAGAAAGGGGAAAACATAAAATTTAAATTGGCTGGAAATGTCGATTTGAGTTTGTTTGCGCAGGGTACCTATTTGATTTGTTGAAATGACGTTTTAGACATGTTATATTTATTGTGTTGTGTTCTCTGGCCCTGTGGATATTGTTAGGGCACACAATGCGAGCGCAGCGGGCCGTTGTGCCTTGTGAAATGTTGCACGACTACTTTTTTCGTCTGGATTCTATACTCACAATACTCGTTTTTTAAGCCGCAAGCTCGAGATGTACAGGTTTATCTGTTTAAAATTTATTAACATCGAGAAACAATTTAAAACTTTTAGATAGCCCATGAACGATTTTGATAAAAAATAAATTTAATATAAATTATGGTTAATATTCAGAAAATGCAACTCCAGATTTTATAATTTTTGCATCTCTGTGTACATATTCTGTAATTGGTTTTACAAATTTCATAGTTTACCCTATTTATATTTAATAATTATAATTTAGCCATAATTATCCTAATCTACTGTTAAGTTATAATCATACTAACCTAATGCTAAGTTATAAGTAACAGAACGTAAATTTAAGGTAACTTTAATTAAGCTTTAAACATATACGGTGTTATTACAAAAAACTTAAATACGTATTGAATACTTGCTTTAAAAAGGTTTCGAATTAAATACACCGCGGTCGCTGAATGTTCGCCGTCTTGCTCTTTCGTCTCGCTTTGGTTACGTTAGGTTAGACTTGCGAAAAAGGATATCGCGAACTTGCCTCGGGCGAGCGAGGTGCATTTAATTCGAAACCTTTTTAAGCCAAGTATTTAACTTTTTTGTAATAACACCGCTTTAGTTTATCTGAAAAAAGGGTCAATGCCCTAAATGATTACAGTTATCTTAATCCGATGTAATATTATAAATGCGAATCTGAGTTTGTTTATTTGTTACGCTATCACGCCGTAACAACTCAGCTGATCATAATATTTTGGATGCACGTTCTCAGGAGTACAAAAAAGGACATACGGTACTTTCATATAGAAAAAGTGTTATTCACAAGGGAGAGATCAAATCTATATTAACGAAGCCACGAGCGAAAGCTAGTTTTGTATAATCTATTCTGTAATGTGTTCTGTAGCTAGCTAGCAGGCTAAAGCTATTACTGGTTTCAACATGAATGGGTGGGCTCGCCCGGGGTAGTAACCACCCGACCCACAGAAACACCGACGTGAAGTAACAGACAGTGCTTGCACTGTTGCGTTTCGTTCGGTCAGTGAGAGCGCCGGAGGCCCGACTCCCCTCTCCCGCCTCTCTCTCTCCAAACAAAGGCTGGCAACGCACTTGTGACTCCCCTGTTGTTGCTAGTGTCTGTGGGCAGCGATGATACATCAGAGGACCCGCCTGTTCGTTTGTTTCCTATGATATAAAAAAAAATTTACACTACGGTGTGTGTCCGAAGTTTATAAGATGTGAAATACAATGCTAAGATGTCCGTAAATATTTATATCCATTAAAATTTCATTTATGTTAAATGCCAGTAAAATTAACCATTAATGATCGTTTAACTTCATTTTGTTCTTAGAAACACGAGTTCAAAGTAGATTGGAATCGAGATCGCAATGAGAGAAGGCAACCGAGCGAAGCGAGCATGCTGCGAAAGTGGTCCGCGCGCGCTCCATCGCATTTTCCCACTTTTCAGACGACGACGTACATTACATTCATTAACTTGTGTCCGATTGTATAAAAAGTAATTTCAGACACACACCAGCTTAACTCATCATTGTCAAGATACACCAATATGAGTACTGAGATCAAAATCGGTCATTAATGTGGTTATATATTCAATAACAGAAATCTTTTCTTTTAAGCCACCACAGTATATAAACGAATCGCCCATTTTCTTTGTATTACGTTTTATATAGATAAATATTCTAATATATCAACATTTTATGAATAATCGATTCTTTTATACTAATTTATTTCAACAAATACGTTTGTTCACCTTTCATAATGTATTCTTATTTCGAATTATATTGACACGAGTAATACCTATAATGTGAGTACACTAATATATTAATTTTACGCTTCAAATATAAAAAATCGATACATTAAAATAATACTATACATAGCATATATGTCTTTCCGAGATGTCCGACACGAAGTTTTCTATGCTCAATCTTAAAGTAATAACATTTTTTTAATTCAAAAGTAGATCGTTTTATATTTGACGCTTATGTAAATATGGCATAAAGCATTGAGATTAATTTCATTTATAAGCATAATTAAATATTTTTGGAGATTGATTAAATAGAAATTTGCCAAAGATATACAGTAATTATTTATTTTAGTAATGTAAATTTACTTTAACACGTTGTAGAGGTAAAAGTATACTGTTTTATACATTACTAGCGGGCCTGGCAGACGGTGTCCCGCCCTGATTATAAAAAAAATCCTTGATAAATTACTAAAACTTATACTAAAACGTTCCTCATGATTCACTTTATCCACTGGTGAAAACCGCATGGAGATCCGTTCAGTAGTTTTTGAGTTTATCGCGAACAGACAGACAGACAAACGCGCTAGGGGACTTTGTTTTATACAATGTAATGATACTTGTATGCTATAATACGATTATTTGTTATTATAACAGTTCCGGCCCTTGTAATGTATTTAACAGTCACTTATTTCAATACTATATCATAATTTTGGTTCTATACTATCAGTTTAGTTAGAAATATAACTGGTCAATCATTATAACAACATAAATAATTGTGTCTAACTGCTACAAACTATTATAATTCTCAGATAATTTAACTATGAGTTAGTAACTAACTGTGAGTTAGAAACTACTTTGTATTTCCTCCAGAATTAGATTATTGAATAATATAATCAACCGGATCTTACATATTATAATTTTAGGAGTAATCGAAACATATCTTAATTAAGTATTCTGACCTATGTTTGATCAGCTTTTGTTTCGAAGCCCAATTCAAGCTAACCTCAAAGTTATATCTAAACGTTGGTATCGTTGCTTAATATGGATATATCTTATGTCAGTGATTTCATAAAGAGGTAAAATAATATCAAAATTTTATACAATAATTAAATTTTAGTCTACTGTTTTTGCAATACAAATATCCGGCATATATTTCACCTCTTTTAAGTCAGATTGACACAAGCTTTAGTTAAACTATAGAGGGTAGAGGTATAAAGAGAAATATCTCATACGGGTATTCACTCAAAAAAATGTCTTTTGAAATGTATCAAATAATAATTTCAAATATTGAATTGTTATTAATTGAAAAAATGTTACTAGTAAACTGTTCTGGCTTCGCACGGTAGCAATGTACACTCATCAAAAAAGTCTAAGCAACATGTACTAATTTAAATTTTAGGATGGTTCTTCACATTATAACGTTGTATTTTATTTTTAAAATAATATCTGTAGGGTTCTATGATGTAAAAATAACAGCTGTTGTCTTTATAAGTTCTTTTAATAACAGAAATGAACAATATTAGAATATACTGTAGAAACTAAGATACATAAGAAACTAAACTTTTTTCTTACAAAATGAAATTTCTAAAGAAAATGTATTTATTATGAAAGAATAGAACAATTTAATACAAAGTATGGGCTCCTCTGCTATTCAGAACTTGTCGGCAACGATTATTCATTGAATTAATGAGACTGTTTATGTCATCTTGCGGTATTCGCTCCCAATGGAATTGTAGCAAATCCTTCAGCTGTTGGGTTGTTGTCGCTCCGTCCAAGTCCTTCAAAACACGTCTCTGGAGCATGTCCCATGCGTGCTCGATGGGGTTGAGATCTGGCGATTGTGCAGGCCAGAGCAATACCCGGATGTTCTCCGTTGCAAAGTATTCACTGGTTCGCCGAGCTGTATGTGAACGCGCATTGTCATGCATTAACCTAAAATCGGAGCCAAAGGTTTGTGCAAATGGGTAGACATAAGGTCTGAGAATATCCTCAATGTAATTTTCAGCATTCATGTTTCCATTTACAAAAACGAGCTCAGTTCGCCTGTTTTTCATAATACCCGCCCATAACATAACTGTTGAGCCGCTGTATGGATGAACTTCCTGAACGCACCTGAGCCTTTCAGTATTTCCGGGCCGACGATACACTCGCACCCTTCTTGTATCAGGCTTAAACCCGAATCGCGACTCATCGGAAAACATAATTTTATCCCATTGTTCCTGAGTCCATGTTATGCGTTCTCTACACCATTCATATCGACGAGCGCGATTCCCGTGACGTATCGGTGGGCACCTGATTGGGCGTCGAGCTCGTAGGCCGTACTCATGCAGTCGATTTCGCACAGTTTGAGGACTTACATCAACACCACTTGAAATTTGTAGCCTCAAACTTATCTCTCGAGCGGTTAACATCGGCTGGCGTCTTGCAGTCAGTTGTATGTACCGGTCTTGCCGAGTGGTTGTACTCCTTTTACGGCCTGGATGCTGTTCAGCGGGTTCTCCTGTATTATTGTAGCGCTGCCAAAGACGACAAATAACACTTCTATGAATGCCAAAATGTCGAGATACCTGAGATAGATTACTTCCCGCTTGCAACATCCCTACAGCTCTTTGCATTTCATCTGCCATCAAATGACGTCGCTTCATGACGTAAAGAATATCTAACAATTCGATTTTGTCGCTAACTTTATTTAAATGGTTGGTAAAATTATAAAATCAAGACTAAACGTAGCAATTAAAACGCACTTAAATTCAAACAAATTCGCAGTCATTTGAATTTTATGAAAAAACAAAACATAATCAAATTTTTTTTTACAACCAGCCAGTATGTCATCAATAACAAAAAAGTTTACTTACCTACGCACTTTGTTTGAGTAAATACTTAGAAATTAATTAATATAAATGGTAAAATTTGTAATATCACGCATGTTGCTTAGACTTTTTTGATGTGTGTATTTATGAATGTGGCGTCATAAACGCCCAAGGGATTTAAAGCCGAATTTTATACGATACTTTTTTTTTGTTTTAACAAAGTTCAGATAATTAGTGGGTGATGTGACTCAGCAAGATTGCGACCACTATACACTAAATGTAACAACACCCGCTGTAGTGGCAAGTTTAAGCATGTCGCCGTGATATTCGTCTCGATCCCCCCTTATGGGGCTCGCGAGGAAGCAGCATCAGGGTGGCCACTCTGGCTGTGGCTTCACTCTCCTCCCGCTTTAAGAGTAGTGTGTCTGTTTGTGGGAGGTACGCCCTTGCAGGGCGCTCCTCCAAGGTTGTCTTGTTTTTCTTTGTATTTCCCTTCTTATTCCGGTTGCCCGTGACGTGTGGTGTGATCTTGCCGACAGGCTGGGTGATCATGTTGGTGGTACATCTCCGAGCAACACACCCAATTTCCTTTCCAACACGAAATCTTTCCCGATTTGGTCGAGTTCCGATGAGGAGGCATTCTTTCTGCAATTAACAGTTTCTCTATGGAGTTCTCCTATTTTCTTACTTAGCTCCTCTAGCTGGGCGTTGTCATCCAACTGTGGGCGATCCAACCATCAACCTGTATATGTCCTGTAATCAAACAGGATGATAGGGTGTCTGTACCCGATTGAATTCGCTACAATCATATACACATACGCACAACCAGTTAGTTACAGTGACTTTCTTTTTGTTTATCACGTTTCGCGATTAGCCAATATTTATTCAGGTATTGTTGTTGTTGTTGCAAGACTGGCGATGTATTGTAGATGTATTTATAAGTGCTGTTGTTTGTGAATTACATTATGCTTGATAATAAATACAGTCACTATCCGTACCTTAATAAAAAACGATATTATTTTCACGAATTTATCTATGTACATTTTAGTCATTGGTCCTCTTACTGTATGTATAATACAAAATATTGGGTACAGTAAAATAATACACTCCATACGAAATTGTGTTTGAAGTTTTTGTTTCACAACTAATCATAAGAAACGAATAATTGGATTTAAGGATATTATTGTATGCATTTAAAAAAATTTCATATCTACAACTATCAATCAAGGTACAACTATCAAAAATTTATTAGGATTATATTAAACTAGCGGGCACTGTGGGCATTGCCCTGCCTTCATAATAAAAAAAAAATCCTAAAGTCAACCGCAGCGCCACCTACTGGGCGAAATAAAATTTGATCAAAATCGGTCCAGCCGTTTAGGAGGAGTTCAGTGACATATACACGTACAGAAGAAATTTATATAAAGAAGATGTACATTTTAATGCAAAGTGAACTCTATTTAAATCAAAAGATTGTTAATGTAAATAATTTGGCATGGATATGCTGTATGTAGATCGACACGAGAGAAATAAACAAAAACAAGAACAATAGATAAAAACCTACATATTTTGTATTGTAATATTTTCATGACCAATAAAGGCGACGAGATCTACCTACTATTGAGCCGTGAATATAATCAAAATGCTTCCATTTAATTGATTAGATTTATTTTACTGTTCTTACCCGTAACGTACAAACTTGACTTTTTAATTGTCCATCTTAGATTCATTGAAGTGAAACTTTTTATGGCAAGGTAGGGAAAAAATTACGTTACACGTTAAACGTAAGGTAGGTATGTATTTGATTATGTAAAATTTCTGTCTGGGTCTTGTAGCATACCAAAATGAGTAAATGTATAGTAGAGTATTAATACTCCAGGACTTCGTATACTATACTTATAGCTTATGAGTATTTTCATATGTATATAATTCAATACATATACAATAGAGGTTCCACTTCCTTCGCCTGTACATACTGAGGTTTTTACTATTAACGCAATGTTTTTATTTTAGCTGTCTCCAGGCACATGCACAAACAATTTTTATTTTGTAGTCATCTTAGTTACAATAAATTCCGAATTATATATATTTTATTTTTCTCTTTTACAATATAGAGTGTATTGTCTCTGTGCCAAAAAGGTTCGATGTTTACATATCGTAGATATATAGATACAATACAAAAAGATACAGGCTAGCAGAATATTAAATTTACATAAGAGAATCGTAAAGTTGAATAATACTGTATGAAAATCAAAACAATGTTCTGGAATGTAAATAAAAAATATAATTAATTACAAAACAAAAAGCTCTTAAAAGCTTTCCTTTCCAAACTTAGTAGGGGTTGGGGCGGCGCCCCTCAATTTTATACGTTCTAAACTAAATTTCGTTCTAGATAATTTTCAGGCTACAACCTTTCCAAATTAAATTTTCATGTCTGGAAAATTATATTTTGCTGTTCATATATTATTTAATGTATAAAATGTTGATACCTGGTTTAGAGTATTTATTAGTAATTATACGAGAGCCATAATTATTACTCATTAATTTTGCACTTGATATGGAATGTAATTCTAAACCAACGTTATCTATAACCAACGTATATCGATATGATTGTATTAAATTTAATTCCGGGAATGTTTATTTGAATTTTTTTGGTTATAAATTGAAGTAAAATGAAGGAGCGTCCCGGTGCGGGACGGAGTGGAGAATAACACATGGGGTGCAGCGAAGGGTGCGGCGCGGGGCGGCCCACTGAAAAGTGCGCGGGCGGGGCTGAACAAACTCGCGGGGACATACAACTGCGGCCTTTGAATATTCACTTGATATTAATTTATCTCATAATTCATATAAGCTATAAGTCGACCACGTATCATACAAATTATTCATACAGTATACATGCTTGTGATAAAATTTATTCTTATAACAAAATAATACAAAAGTGATGTTTTTTCTGTTGACATGTTACTTTAATTAATTTGCTTATATGATAATAAAATAGAACTTCACTGAGACACTCAAATATTTATAATCAACGAAGACGTATTGTTTTACAAATTTAAAAACAACTCACGCTATAACTTTTGTATATATTTCTCACAATTATTATAAAAGTGTAACAATACAAATCGGTACTAGAGTAGTTGTTAAAACAATACGTTACAAATAACTGTGTACGATAGAAAGTGTGTCACATTCACGTTCCAATGAAGACGTTTCCGGTCGTAAATTTTATGTAAAGTGTTCACGATAAGTTTAAAGTAATAAAGGATAAAGAAAATCAACGTACAGTTGGGCGTAGTTGAACGTCCCTCCAGCATGTACTCTCAAATAGGGGAACAAGCATTTTAGCATTACCCCCGTGCACAACTCTTCCCGCGGGGGAGGAGGTGGGCCCAGGGCGACGTAAAAATCAATATGCTGGAGTTGTTAAATCACGCTTATAAACGAGCACTCGTCTTCGTTTCATTTCTGAAATTACTTAAATATATGAGTTTAGATTATAGTAAGAAAAAATTTGAAATGCTGCTTCACATACAACAATTCACAGGTCTGTAATACAATTACTGTCATGATTCTCGTTCGTCGAATGCTTTTATAATGCCAAACCTTGTTACGAACACTGACCTTAACACCATCAATCATACCGGAACAATTATATACCTTTACTACCAAAACAGTTAAACTATACGAAAAAAAATGCTTTAATACAAAATTCTAAAGATATTTTCAACAATATATTTTTATTTTCCAGCTTAGATACTACTAATTGGATTATATAATCTATCTATAGACAATCCAGTTGCTCAATATAATAATTATATAGTTATTCGATGTTTATGTATTATACAGGACATACAAAAGTAAATACGTAACCGAGTACAATAACATCCATTACCATAGTGAACAATTAATTACCAAGTATACTGTTAACAGATAGTTAAAATGAAGATTAAATCTTCAATATTACCGTATATTCTGTGATGTAATCTGTAATATGAAATTGAAAATTAAAATTGCCCTACAATATTATTATAGGTATTTATTTTAACGAGCTGGCCGTACGATAAAATCTAGCAATATACTCGCAGATTTAAGTACAGTATTCATGTATTTTCTACGTGTATGATATAAATCTATAAACAAACCTTCCTTTATATAAAAAAACATTATCATCGGAACCAATCATGCTGCTTGATAAAAATCAAAGAGCTTTATTTTAGCTAGTTGATATCTTTGAAATGTCATTATGGCCTGTTATAGAAAACAAGAGAAGAAGATATAAAAGCAAAGAGTATTTATTTATAATTCTGATTTCTGTAAGAAATAATTCATCATCATCATCATCATTACCCTTATCCCACCTAAATAGGGTCGGTACAACATGTTTTCTTTTTCCACTCTCTCCTGTCAAATGTCATCTCAGTATTCACACCTTTCACGCACATATCATTTTTCACACAGTCCATCCATACTTTTTTCGGTCTTCCTCTACTCGTATATCTGTCCATAAACATACTCAACACTTTTCTACTTCACATTTCTAGTTATATCTCTCCTCATGAGATGCCCATACCATGCTAACCTATTACTCCTCAACTTATCTGTCACTAGTGCTATTTTCAAACTTCCTCTGATACACTCATTCTTAATTTTATCCATTCTAGTCACACCACACATCCACCTTAACATTCGCACCTCTGCCACATGTAATTTTCTCTCATCCGTCTCTTTCGTAGCCCAGCACTCAGATGCATACAGCATGACTGGTCTTATCATAGTTATTACTACTTAAATATTTTGTATCCTATAAAGAGATAAGTACATTGTAAATGTAAATTGAACCTACTGCACAAACTGATATATCTGTTTAATTTTTTTCGAATTAACTACGCTTATTGCCTTGACGTGCTTCCACAGCTTCACCGGACTACGAATTGTTTAATTATCTTGTAACAATTCATTATATTGTTTGCATATTTATTACTCAAAATAATGCACAATAATCAAATATTTTATCCAAATCTCATACTTTGTTATTATTGTACAGTCAGTGTCTTACGACGACAATGATAACGGATGTAATAAATATAATTTTTTTACGTAAATTCTTACAAATGTCAAATGTAAACACATAATATGATCTTTGCATGATGTCAAGTTAATGTCATGATTATTGGAATCGTGCTTGGTTCCGTCTCAACATATTTTTAAACCATAAACAATAACAATCACAATAGACTCGTATGTATATCACAATTGGTACATCTTCATTCTGAACGTGTTCCATCGCCTGGCGGAACCAAAATTTGTGGTTAGACAATTTTCGAGTTTTGGGTCCTAAATGCTCACGCCATTTCTCTGTTTTATCACATTACCGAGAAGATTATAAACAGCAATTGTAAATATTTGTAACAATGAAATGTTTCACGATTTGCTAACTAAACCTAGTACTAATGAAGCATTGAGTATTTTTAAAATGATAAATAAGTGCATATCAGTGACGCGCCCTTTCTGTTTATTTTTTAATAGTTTCTTGCCAACAAGTGTATTTGATTTATTACTATTTAATTTTACAATTAATATTGAAAATTAATTGATATTGAAAACTTATTTTCTTAATTGTATAGCTATTTATAAAAGCCATACTGATAATTCTTATATTCATTCAATGTCAGTATAGGATATATTTCCCGTGTGCCAAATTTCATCAAAATTGTGAGAGTGTTAATAACATTTTTTTTTTCAAGATCTAAATGTATTCATCGCACTATTATATCCTATCAACTTTGAATTACCATATACTTTCTGTGTACCTACAACACTACACTACAACACAATAAGATTTCAATTTATTGTAATTATTTTTTCTACGAAATCTAAAATTATTATTGCTCATTTTTCGTATTTTCCACTAAAACCGTCAATTTTTTTTACTATTTTTTTACAAATATAGTCCTCTATGTGACTGAACTCCTTCTAAACGGCTGGAAAGACTTTGATGATTTTTTTTGTGTGTGTTCAGGTGGATTCAAGAATGGTTTAGATTCACTATTGGTCTCGGTAAGTTGAATTTTAGGACGTTTTTACTATCGAGATAGGACAACGTCCGCTGGGCCCGCTTATATCGTAATAAGATGGGTTAAGCCGTTTTTGGCCATTGGTCATAGAGTCAGATAGTCAGAAGTTTTATTAATGTAATATTTGTATTTAAGAGCGTAATTATTAGACACCTGCCACGAGATTTAGAAAAAAAAACTGTAGAGACAGAACTACAGATTAATCGCAAAAGTTATTCAATTTCAAAATGAACTGTAGATATTAATTAGGTCTCCGTTTGAAGACATCAACGATTATAATAAAAAACATGTAACTACTATACAAAATTTTTCAAAATATGATTACTTTTTTTCTATTTTAACTTTTACTTCAAGAAGCTTTTTTACTTAGCTTTTACAAAAGTAGAATTAATTTTAAAATCATTATCAAATTAAATAATCTCAGTAAAACACCTTTAATATTGTTTTCAATGAAATTAACGACCTCAGATAGGTATCAACTTTATCGAGTAAGAGCAACCCTTTGATCTCATTAATCGACTCCGATGAAATCCATTTGAAAAGGGCGGCGATGAAACAATACCTTACCGCCCTTTCGACCACTAATATTTTAGTTAAACATATATTTATATTAGATATAGCAACGAATAAAAATATGTGTGTACCCCATATTCATCGCAGAATTTTCATTTACTCGATAAAATAGTCATGAAAAGAATAGCCAATGTTATCCGTTCAAAATCAGATTTTTGATTCAAAGTAATAGTGGAAATATTATATTATTTGTGTAAAATCTTATTAAGTAAAAATATTTCAATTCAAATGAACTGTTTTTGCGAGTAATCCCTACATTTTTATAAACAGATATTTTATTATTTTCATTACCGAAGAAACTTCTAAATCGTCTCCCACCTGTATAAATCTACACAACGATTGCAATGGCCCTATGTATATTTCCTTTATCCTATATTTTAAATAGTAAAATATTATGCTGTGCCTATATTTTAAGTCTGATTCCATATAAACATATTCTATAGTAGTTATTTTTAATGTTTTAAAGCTATAGAGCATTTAGCCATATTCTGTTGTTTTGTGAACCGTCCATACGATCATAATAAAATGGAACAATGCAGACTTTGAAATAAGAGTATGAACCCTTCATCAGAATTACTGCGCTATTCTAAAATTGTAAACACTGGAATTGTCTAACCACTAAAATTATTCAATGATTCAATGAACCCACTTTAATCCAATTGTTGTTCTATAGTGTACTTAATCAGAGATTTGTAACATTATGTTAGGATTACTCGATCGTCATTTGATATACAACTGAAAAAACAAGATTTTCCACGTTTACAATATTAACTATCAGTGAAAGAGATTATATCTAGATAAATGAAAATCAATTGCCCAATGTATATAAGCGCATCACCACTTCAGAACGGCTGGATCTATACGCCTAATATTTTTTTTGTTATGGTCGTAATTGTCACGACAAGGTTTGTATGAGAGAAAGTGTTTGCAAAATCTTATGAAAAGTGATTATTTACAGTTAAAGAATCTGCATATAAAAAAGTGAGTGAGTTATTAAGATAGAAGCACTGTAAGGAGATTTTCAAAAATATTGACTGAAACGACAGATTGTCGTTCTGTTACCAAGTTCTGTCATTATGTGGCCGTACTGTAAAGAGAAAATTTATTCTCAATCTTTTCGTTAGTACAATCGTCCGAGACCGGACGAGCAGCTGGTAGTTAATAAATTGAATATGTGTGTGATTTGACATTCATATTCTAACATATACAGCGTACTTCTCATCAATATATATGTTGCTAATGATGGTAGAAATTAATATAGTTCCCAAATAAAAACTGAAACATATAATCTATATTATTAATAACAACTGAAAAATTCAATCTCGGCATGCTGCCAATATTGAACAAATTGGAATCGAATTAGAGGGAAAATCAATCCTGGCCCCAACCCAAAATATTGTCTATAATCTCCAATGGTCATATTCTTCTAAATAAAGTGTAATATGCAATAATAAAGAAAACTTTGGCTTTTTACATGTTCGTTTAAAAATATTAGATTTTTTTAGAAAGAGGTATGAAATTATGGTGATATATAGGAGATGCGTTTTTGAGTGTTAACTCATCCCGTTTTTTAAATAATCCCCTTAAATATTTTTTTAATAATAATTTTCCATTGCTAACATAAGTTTTCAACAGAGATACACAGTGGTTTCATTATCTCATTAGCAAGCAGGTAATTATATCTTCTCTTTTATATATAAACTAGCGAGTCCGGCCGACGTTGTCCCGCCCTGATTATAATCCTTGACAAATTATATACAAAAACGTTCCTCATGAATAATTTTATCCACTAATGAAAACCGCATGAAAACCCGTTCAGTAGTTTTTGAGTTTAGCGTGAACAAACAGACAGACATATGCGGTAGACGACTTTGTTTTATACCATGTAATGATAGGCAGAGACGGAACAGTTAATCAGAGTGTTGTTATCAATGAAAAATTTGGAAAAGCTTTTTTCCGTTATATTGAAACTAGAAAATCATGAATCGTGGTCGAATTTCGACCACTAAACGAACATTGGACAAACTGTAGTATTCTAATAATTTGACGCAACTGTTTCATATCCAGAAAACACTAGTTATAAATTTGTTTAAATCACTACCAACTTTAAAAATAATAGGTCTTTACCTATGAAATTGCCGTTCTGCAGTACTGGCCATTTCAAATCAAAATAATTTTTGTTTGGCTAAGAATTCTAATTTCAAATTAATTTTATTTTAAAAACATGGAATTCTTTTTCCAAAAGTAGTCATTTGTTTATTGATTAATGTTACATTTTCATCGCATTTCAATCTTTTTTGTCATCATGGATACGTTAAAAATTCGAGTAATTATGGAATACGAGTACCGTCGTGGCAGCAACGCGGCACAAGCGGCACGCAACATCAACGACGTTTACGGAGCTAACACTACAAACCAACGTACCACCTGTTATTGGTTTGCTCGCTTCCGTTCTGGGAATTTCGACCTGAAAAATGAACCTCGCGGTCGTCCGAACACTTTGGTCGACAATAACGAATTAAAGGCGATTGTGGAAGCTGATGATACACAATCTACGGCTGAATTAGCAGCAGCTTTCGACGTTAGCGTCAAAACAATATTGGTCCATTTGCGTCAAATTGGCAAGGTAAAAAAGCTTGACAAATGGGTGCCCCACGAACTCAATGATCGCCAGCGCGAAGTACGCGTCGAGACGTGCCTTGCACTGCTCAACAGACACACAAATGAAGGAATTTTGAACCGCATTGGTACCTACGATGAAAAATGGATTCTGTTTGATAACCGTAAGCGCTCAGCAAGTTGGTTGGATCCTGGTTCAGCACCTAAACAATGCACTAAACGAAAACTTACCCCTAGAAAAGTGATGGTCACTGTTGGTGGTCTAGCGCCGGTGTGATTCATCACAGCTTCTTACCAAACGGGATGAGCATTACTGCAGATGTGTACTATGAAGAACTGAACACAATGATGGAGAAGCTGGCACGTCTCCAACCAGCATTGGTCAATCGCTCGTCTCCGCTGCTCCTGCACGATAACGCGCGACCTCATACTGCACAGCAGGCGGTCTCCAAGTTGCAAGAACTGGGGTCGGAAGTTCTCCGTCATCCGCCCTACTCACCAGACCTTGCGCCTACAGACTACTACTTTTTCCAGAATTTGAATAACTCATTGGCGGGAAAAAATTCAATACCCGAGAGGCAGTACAAAATGCCTTTGAAGAATTTGTTGCCTCGCGTCCAGCTGATTTCTTTAAGAAGGGCATCAATAAACTGCCACTGCGTTGGCAAAGATGCATTGATTGCATGGGTGATTACTTCGATTAATACAAATAAAAATTTCATGAAAAAAAATCGTTTAAATTTTTTCATACAAAACGGCAATTTCATAGGTAAAGACCTAATATGTACTCAAGTACTCATATTTTTCAAAAATATAATCGAAAAATATGAGCTACCAAGGTTCAGTATATAAAAACGATCAATACGAAAAAAAAACCCTACTTCAAAGCACACGCATAGTGTGCGAAAAAAGTCCTCGTTGGCTTGAGCTACTTGCACCATCTCCTATGGTTCAAGAGCAAAATGTTCTTCAGATATAAACTCACGCTCTACAAGGCTCGTTTCCGCCCCATACTAATATTTATAAAGTTGCATCGTATTCGTACATATGTCATATCTCGAATTTCGTAACATGCCGGTTTTACAAAACCGCTTCTGAAGAAAACAATCGATGTCTCACGTCACCGCATCCGGACGATCGATCTCCATAAGGACATGGAGCTTCCTTTGATCTGGACCTAGATCAAGTTCCTGGTGTCTAATTACTTCAATTAAGCCGTAAACCATCCAAACCCGTGGTATCCGCCGTGAACTACATCCCCAAGTCCAGCGCCGAACGCTCTAAACATCTTTTCCGATCCCTCCGACAAAAAAACGACAGCAAATGATTCTTACTCCCCCCCCACTAATTCTCCAAAAAGAGCGTAATTGTGGTTATGCCTGCGTAATCACAGATCACACAGCCGTGGTCTGACAGTCAGTTTCGCTCCCGCACACTCACCGCGGCCCCTTCGGAAACGCCTCAAGCCTATGTTCGAACCCCAAGAGTGGAATCATTGAGCACGCTGGTAGCACGATACAGTGACACTATATTCACTAGCTCATCACAGATAACCCCACATAAATACACTCACACACACACACGGTAGGTACACAGTTGTGGAAGGGTTTTTACATTTATCGCCTTATTTTTCTTCTCCTTTTTGGTTAGCCTTAACCAAAATTGTCAGATAATTGGTAATAATTTTCCATGCATAGATTCGCAAAGTTGTAGTTTTAACTACATTTATACACAGTACTTAAAGTTCTTTAACTATGTTACATGGGAGTTATGATCTTTGATTTTCAATACAGGTGATGATTGTGATTATAGATATTGCCATGCACAAACAAAGCTAATACAACGCTTTTGAAGCTTCGTTAAAATGATTGTCAACGTGATATCCAATTGATGGAAATCACTGATTTAAATTCCATTCTCATTATTACGCTACACTATTGTAAATGTCAGGTTAGCTATATGTGGCAACCATAATGGAAGAGAAATAAGTCAATAAAATATTTTAAGCTATCGCTAAATTAATATTGACGATACAGACTTATACATAGGGCATATTAAAAATCACCGGACCTGGCCACATAAACTAAAAATATTTAAAATCTTATTACGGCATTTGAAAATGGAAATTCTTAGCTTTAAAATGCAGGTTGTTTCACCTATTTGTTAATTGTTTTAAATATCTGTTTAAACATTATATGTCTACGTTATCATGGATTTGACTCGTAAACATTTTCGTAGTATGACTTATAGCGATTTTAAGTGTAGTTCGATGCCTCAGCAGAACGTTGCTCGCCTTTAAATCACTTTTGGTAAGCAAGCACCATGCAAGTAGACTGTCTATAGCTGGCTTGCAGAAGTCCAACTCGGTCGTGTTAATCTTAGTGACGAATTTTGTGAAGGTCGTCCGTCTACCGCTGGGAACAACGAAAACATCGCTGCTGTATGATCAAAACAGACATGCAGGCAAGACAACCGGACCTCCCATCATAATCAGGTATCCTTAGGCATAAGCATGAGTCAGATACGGTCAATCCTACAAAAACATTTGGGTATGATAAAACTATGTTACCCATGGATTCATCATTTAACTGAATTTCAAAAAATGAACCATGCCACTCTGTGGAATGCATTACTCACTAGGTTCAATCAAGGGACGTCAAATTTGATGTGGGACATACTGAAAGGTGACGAATCATGCATTTATACTTACGTAGTCAAAACCAAGCTGCAATCTAGTGTTTGAATGTTTCCAGGTGAGCCATAACCGACCAAAGTGGTGAGTGTGCGGTGAACTTGATAGCTACTTTTAATAAAAAGGGCACTTGGTGACTGCTACTTTGGCGGATCGACCTACGGTGAATAAATAAATGCATACTATATATATTATATACAATACATACCACACGCTGTACCTACACGGTTACTTCAGGCCGTAGGCTAAGTATAGCCAGTGACAATATTTGTATCGTTTGAAAAAAATCTTAAAACGAGAAGAAAAAGCAAATTCATATCTAATTTATGTTATTATCACGATAAAACATGAAATAGTTGCCTAAAAGTAAAAAGTAATATTACTTGTCCCGTTAAAGTGGGTCACCCCCTAGGCCCCGCGAACACCCCGCGCCCTCCCCCGGGCGCCGTCTCTCGTCCGCCTCGCGACTGTCCCCATTCCCCACACCACCCCCAACATTCATTGTGCCGCAATATATTTCTTTTTATGTGCAAACAGAAAAGTCATTTATTTAAATTTTCTCACGAATTTGTATAGCAATTTTATTATATTATCTGGATAACATTTGGAGTGTTCTGCGTGTACTTTGTACCAATATGTTAGTAGCATTGTGTATACCGAAGCATTCGTATTCAAGTATTCAATATCGGTTCTTTAAATTTACCTAATGTGAGATGAAATTTGAATAACTTTATTTCCTTTATACATAACTACTTGTTATTATTCACATGAAATTAATTGCAATTTAAAAATTACATCTTATGAGATAGAATCCAGCTTTAAATATCTTTTCTGTTAAGAAAGTAGAATCTTGCTCAATGTCAACCCTGTCGTGTCCCCCATATAATTATATTTAAAGATCTCTGCGTAGACGAGAAAATAATATTAAACCGAATTGCATTGCCAAACGTTACAATTTCCCGTGTAAAGAGTAAATAAGTTAATAAATAACTTATTTCGTTCAAATATTATTATTCTCGTATTTTTTTACAGTTGTCTATATTATTTTTAATTACTAAAGAAATATTCAATGTGAAGTTACTTCTTAAAAACAATATTTTCCATGTGTTTTAGTAATCTACACTATAATAAAACTGTAACAAAGCCAAATCTGTACATTCAATATTTTTTTAAAATTTTGATCGGGGGAGACTTTGTTATCGATATAGAAGCCAAAAATAATCCTTTTACAATTTTTGTGTGTCTGTTTATCTGTCTTTCTGTCCTTGTGAACACGCCGATTAAACCGTTGCTAGCTCTTAGACGGATAATTACAGGCAAGTGACAGTTGACGCGGCGACGCGACGCGATGCGTCATTTCTTTTTTTTATATTATTTTTTCAATACAATGGAGTATGAAAATGTTTTAATACAAGTTGAAGATTGTTATGATAAATTAAGTGGCAGAGATGATTTTTTAATTTTATTTTTACGTATTGTGGATACGTTGAGTGTATGTACCGTAGGTTAGGTGTCGTAATAGAGAAAGACAGAGAGAGAGAGAGAGAGAGACTGTATATAATATATACACAAATAAAATTTTCATTTCAATAGCAAACCTACTCAAGGATTATCTATTGATGTATTAACTTTTATTAACTTGATTATCCCAGATCCTTCAGTGTTTAATTTATCATTATTCTTTATATATTAAAATCAATATTTATATGTTTGTCCTCTATGCATGCCGAAACTACTGATCAGATTGTGATAATACTTTAGTAGCGTGTTCTGGGGACGCCCGAGAAGGTTCCTGTATCAAAAAATCTATATATATATATGAACTTTTTTTTTAAATATATTAATGTAATTGTTTGCTTTAAAGACAGAAAGGGCTTTTTCTTTTTACAATACATTTGATATTGTTTTGACATGTTTGACATATTTCAATGAAACATCAGTTATCACAATTAATCAATTCCATTTGTATCAATGTATTTTTTTAGGAATTTATGTAGTTCTGGCATGGATACGAGAACATAGTGTGATCCAGGGTAATGAAGCTGTTGATCTTATCGCTAGAGAAGCTATCCAGACTGGATATTTCGATCATTATAAAACCTATGTTCAGGATTTATCCTCCCCAAACAAGACGGATTTGTTACTGTCATGGAACTCAAACTGGAATGTATTCTACCAAATTAAAGGCAAATCTTATGCTTCCATTTAGGATAACATTCCTGATAAGCCATGGGTTTATAAATTTCGTGACTGTTGTAAGTTTGCTGCGTCCACTATCTGTAAACTGAGTGCTCTCCAGTGCATCTTGCAAAGTTCAGCAATATGTGTATGGGGGTCGGATGAAGGCACTCTAGAACACATTTTTTCGATTACCCCAATTTAGTATTTCATTGTATGATATTTTACCTAACAATATACTACGTCCGTCTGATTTTAACAAAAGCACAAAGGTATGTATTTTCTCCTTTTGTCAATACTCTAATTTTATGTGTTTTAACAAAATTAAACTTCAACATAACACAATAACTAACAGTAATTATTATGTAAATATATATTTATTTAAGGCCTGATGTCTGTAGTGTTATGTTTGTCTTTCTGTATATCAGTGGTATAATCTGGAAGAACTAAATTATGTAATAAAAGTTTAATATTATCTATAAAGTGGCTCTCCCATGACTAATTTGACAATTGTAGAATTCATATCCATGAAACTCCAATACTAAAAAGTTGAAATTTCTGAGTTTGGATGTTCTGGGTAATCTCTGATACTACTGATACGATTTTGAAAATTATTACACTGTTAGAAAGTTATATTAGATTACTTTTTATTTAGGGAAATATATATTATATAGTAAATGGGGCGTGGAGGTGAGAATCAAAGGAGCAACCCAGTGGATATCGGGAAGACATTTCTTGCCAATATATATATATATAGTATATATAAGTTTCGCTACAATCGGGTTTTAGGTTTTTTAAGATTTTTGACGTTTGGAAATAAAATTGGAACCGGTAATAACCTATTTGGTGCAGACAAAGTTGCACGGGTCAGCTAGTAACAAATAAAAAGTAAACATATTGATGAAGCACAGAACACTTATATTCACATACGCTCTCGCAAAGGTTTCACTAGTCACGTATTGAACAAGCGCACGTCTATAATGATGCTTTTAAATCTTTATAGATTATAATAGACCAAGTATAGTATTGTATGTAACGAATAAAACATGGATACGCGTAGTACATTATTTAAAAAGCATTATTTATTCATAACTCTGTTAGAAGCAATGCATTTCAAATGTTTGTAGGTAGAAAGTCAGTTTAATGAATTTTTTAGTAATGCAAAGGTAACTTCAAATTGTTTTTAATGCAAATGTAACACTTTTTTAGGGAGAGAACTTTTATACATTAATCTATCTGTATAAATTCAATGATAGAGGATTGCGATCGATGTTTTTATTGTTTCACTTCTTAAACACTTGGCCTTTACTTAGAAATT
Source organism: Antheraea yamamai (assembly GCA_036509395.1). Classification (NCBI taxonomy): domain Eukaryota; kingdom Metazoa; phylum Arthropoda; class Insecta; order Lepidoptera; family Saturniidae; genus Antheraea; species Antheraea yamamai. The sequence goes on from AP028433.1 coordinate 11,391,679, forward strand.
ATCACTATAGCGTAATCCTTATTAATATTATAAATGCGAAAGTAACTCTGTCTGTCTGTCGTGCTTTCACGCCAAAACTACTTAACCGATTTAAATGAAATTTGGTACACAGATAGTCTAGAGCCTAAGAAAGGGCATAATATACTTTTTAATGCGAAAAAAGGGTCGTAAGGGTCTGAAAAGGGGGATGAAACGTTGTATTGAGGTATCGTCATTTTTAGAGCTGAAAGCTTGGAACTTAGTTTTTAGGCTGTTGTTCGATGTAAATAAATATGACATTGAAAGTTTTAAAAGTCTTACCCTCAAGGGTGTAAAATAACAATAGGAAATTGGGAATAAAAGTTTGTATGGAAATATGTAAGGTTCCGCTCCGATTTGAAAAAATATTTCATTGTTAGAATTCTCATTTATCAAGGAAGGCTATATATCATTACGCTAAGACCAATAGGAGCGGAGCACCAATGAAGAATGTTTCAAAATCGTTTCTTTTTCCTTTTGAGAGCTTCCGCTGCGTATTAGCTAGATCAAAGTCATTATTCCAGTCCAGTACGAAGTCGCGAGCAGAAGCTAGTTTAATACAAATTTATTAGAGTTTTAAGAAAATACGATTTTGATAAACACTATGAGCGTACAGCGTTACGTGTTTTCTTGCCGTGAAGAAATGGGGCAAGCGGTGTAGTGCTTATGGTTTTTCCTTTGTACATAAAATAATCGTAAAGATAGTAAACGACGCTGACAAAGTCGCGGGTATCAGTAGGTAGTACTTATGTAACAGCGGCTTATAGCAATAGGACAATACGCCTACCAGCATTATATTTAAGCATAGACATTAAGAGCATGTCACTTAGGAATATTACAATGGCATTATAAAAAGGTAAACAAATGCCGAATTATTCGTTAATATTCACCTACCAAATAAATTTTCACGTTTTAATCACATGCTTGTGTGCGTTTTGTACGTCATATTTATTATTTAAACTAGCGGGCCCGGCAGACGTTGTCCCGCCCTGATTATAAAAAAATCCTTGACAAATTATATACCAAAACGTTCCTCATCAATCACTTTATCCATTGGTGAAAACCGCTTGAAAATTCGTTCAGTAGTTTTTGAGTTTATCGCGAACAGACAGACAGACAGACGCGGTAGGGGACTTTGTTTTATATGTACTATGTAATGATTAAGTAAACTTTTAGTATATGGTTTCATTGTAAGCCTTGATTATTATATTAAACTTTATATAAACTGAAATTTATATGAAAGGAAGAAGGTACGGGTATTTCATATGGACTAAGTTTTCCAATTATAACGATAATATTACAGTCATTATCAACCTGTTTATCTATATCTAAGTCTGTAGTTCTGTCTGCGCATTTATTTTTTATCTAACATTTTGTCATGGTTAACAATTATTAACGCGAATATTGCGATAAAAATTATTTGTCTGTCTGTATATCCGTATATACGAGTCTAACTTAGAAACGAATTAACATTATGAGATTTTATATACGGAAAATATACTACATTCTAAAATTGAAGGCTATATCCAGTTAATCAATAATACTTTAAAAAATTACAAAGATTTTATTCTCAAAAAATTAAAGTAATATTAAATTTCAACAAATACCAAAATTGATACAGTATAGGAATTGTCAATACTATATCCCTTAGTAACTGTGTAAATCAGAATTACTTACGTATTTAAATTCGATAAGCTTTTTAAGCACAATGACATTGGTAAAATTACACAATTTTTAACGTATCTGACACCTCATACAACGGTATCAATGAAAACGTTAATTATTGTGTATGTTCAATACAGTATGCATGCACGTTCATCAGTGTGTAAATCTTTACACGTCTGTAGTGTTGAATGTAACGAAATTATCTATGTAACTAAATTAGAATAGAAACAAGTTTATTTTCATGCAGGTAGAATTTAATTCGTATTATTTTTATTTTTTTTATATCATAGGAGGCAAACGAACAGGCGGGTCACCTGCTGTTAAGTGATCACCACCGTCCATAAACACTTGCAACATCAGGAGAGTCGCAAGTGCGTTGCCAGCCTGAGGTTTGGGCGCGGGGGGAGGGGTACGGGGAGGGGAGAAAGGGAAATGGGCCTCCGGCGCTCTCATTGACCGAACGAAACGCAACAATGCAAGAAGCACTGTTACTTTACGTCGGTTTTCTATGAGAGTATGTCTTCCTACACCTGCATTCATTGCGCCTATAGTCGAAAGTACGTGACGATACACGCAGGTATGGGAATAGCATAAGTTAAATATATCATAACTAAACATGGCTGTAAAGATGTCTATTGCCTTGGGCTGTAATTCTCACTAAGTATTGTATTATGAAACTGAGCGTAAATACAAATTATATAGTGCAATAGGGATGTAGTGATATAACTCATTCTGTCAAAGAATTAACGATAGACTAGCGATTTCGTTCATGTTAATTAGAATATAAAACTTATTAAGAACTAGCAGCTACTTGCAGATCCGCAAGCGTTTTTTATGCTGTAACTAATTTCGAATCGTTATTTTTAATATTTTGTCAAAATATGAAAATGTATTGTTTTATTATTTCTAAAATTACTACAGATTTTGAAATTACATACTTGCCTTGTACACAAAGTGTCATACACAACCCGTGTATAAAATTCTAATGTGTAAAAATTCAATAAATATTCGCTTATTTTAAATGTATTGATTTTATATGTGTATTTGTTTAAACATCTGCAAACTCGTTGCACAAAATTGTTTTCTGTTTTAAAACTTCCAATAATATTTCTGTCTTCCTAAACTTTTTGATCTCAGGATTTTTGGAAGTGAACAAACTATAAGATTCGTGTCACTTAATTTATGAAAGATAGAACATATAGCAGGTGCGACTGCATAAGCACCACCGCCATATCTCAACTATACAAAAAATCTACAGTGTTCGCACTGCTACTTTCCAGTTTGAAAGCAAAAGACTGGTACTCGAAGCATTTTAATACTGTCGTCTAGGGCACTGAAATATAAACGACTTCAGCGACTACACTATACTCCTCGCCAAACTTTTTAACCGTTCCGAATATCGTTGCGCAGACCACAAATTTAGGTATAAATACGTATTACATGCTTAACATCAAGACAACTTAAGGATAAATAATTGCCAATTTTAGATTCCCATAATAATAAATAATATCTTAATAATAATATTGAACTCTGCACTATTTTACGCGCAAGCGCAAACTTACAGCTATATTATAGGGATCTAGAGCGGCTAAAAACATGGACGAGGTCTGTACTACTTACTAACTATAGTCCTGGTTAGCGTTACTTAGAGAGATGAGAGATTACAGGGATCATTCAAGAACAAATAGACTGCCTGCCTTATTATTTTTTTATTAAAAAAATGTAATTGTTATTATTTTTAGTAATTATAATTATCGTATCACTGACCATGGTCAAAGGTACTAGATACTCAGGTGTGTAGATCAAAAATGTTTTTGACCATTACGATTTAATGTTCCGATCAATGATATGATAACTATAGATAAGTCATAAGCCCTTCTACAGCGCCTTGTTAAAACTTGGCTAGCTAGCTTCTTTTTAACGGCTGCCCCGTCGGTCCACCCGTATCTAAGCAACATATACTATATATACTATTTCCTTTTCACCACTGATATTGACAATATGCCATCTCACTTCCACATTTTATCTAAGACAGTTAACGTATGTGTGCGTTTTCGTGCCAATTGTTTGTCAAAATATCGTGCAGGTAATGTATCTACACCTTTTTGGTTATAATATCAATGATTCCGAATATAAAAAAGTGAATTCATGTGATAAGTACAGCGTGTTAGTTATATTTAAACTTCTTTTTCGTGTGACTTTTATTGCTTATCCTATAAAGCGATACTAACACCTTACCTTTTTTTCCTCAAACTGACTACGCTATTGGCCTAGCAAAGCCTTAACAGCTTCACCGGACTACACCACCTTACCATTCTCCTTAAATGTCTTATACTAAACACGCGTTTCATGTTAAGGTCTTGGTGATTCGCAATCCGTTTGCCTTAGAGTTACGATTATGCTTAATTTCCCATTTTCTACTCAGATCTGACGCAATGATCTAATGTTACGATGTATGTTTTGTATTTAATCGTGAAATAGACAGCAAGGTTTCGTTTGTGATAAACAATAAACTTAAAAAAAATTGGTCCGTTATTTTAGACAATTAATTAGTTGTACTTTGTGCTCTATGAGAACCATAGAGTACGTGAAAATACTTAATGTCATATATTTTGATTTTTCTACTATTTTTTTATAGTAAATTATTAAAAGGCCGAAATAATTTCCTCTCACATTCCTCTCTTGCTCACATACTTTTCCTACCTTTCAACCAATATGCTTTATTTTGTTAAATAAAAGGTGTCAACCCTAGTTAGTAAGGTTAGTTGTCTAAACTTTTCGCATTAGGTGTCGGCGAAGTGATCCCAACTCCACGTTTTTTTAGTACTCTATATGCTTTAGAGTTTAGCATTTGACAACAATCTCAACTGATATTTAATAACGATGTGGTCTAGAACAGTAAACTCGCTAAACCAAGAAAGGTACTGTATCTCATGAGCCGGAACACAGCAACAGGTGCTTGACAACACATTTTCAACTTGAATATGGTAGCTACTAGCCAAGCGCACTTAAAAACAGCCTACCACAGTGCTATATTTTCATCACGATATTTTCCTTCACTGAAAGCTTCGACTAGGTTGCAAAAGTTCGAACCTACCATGATCGACGCGGTATTCAAACACGACATCAATTAAGCTATCATCACTTCGAGGATTTTTCAAGAATTTCAACTTTTCGTTTTCATTAGAGCCCTGATTATTGAAATCAAAATATAAATAATACTGCTATTGAGGCAGTTTTCCCTCCTCGTAAACATTTTCGCTTTTATTTTCATTGGAATCGGTTGTAAACATGGCTGTGTGGCGCACGAGTGCGGCGGGGTCACTTAAAGTTAGTGTCGGCTCGTAAATGTATCGGGCAGACCAGGCGGGGGCTACTGAACATCGAGTGTCGCCACGCCGCAGAGCCGAGCTACGCCGTGCCGCCCCGCGGCGACCGCACTCGACACGCTGCCGCACGTCGCCGACGCTTTGAATCGCATCCATTCACACATTCGCTTATAATGGATACACCTTTATATTTACTAACGTTGCTATTTATTCAACTAAATAATTTCTACATTACACAGGAATAAAGGCGTAAATGAAAAATATTTCTAATTTATACCTACACGTACGTGTCTATGAATTTTTTCCTTGTTACAAAATATTTATTCTATTATGCATTTTTGATATAAGAGGGTTAAAAATATTCTTACTGAACTTAGCGACATCCTAGTTAAGACAAATCACAAGTAATCAAGGATCACGGGGAAGCATTAACAAATTACGATATAAAATGGGAGAATAAATCAAAGGTGGACGGCATTAATCTTGTATAAAAAAGTGTGTCCAAAATTGGTATTCTTGGTATTGGTAGTTTATAAAATTTACACCCAGATAAATCCACCAATATAGACTAGGACCGTATGAAACAAACAATATAACTTGGATACATTTTAAACCATTTATTCATGAAATAATTTGTGTTAATGTTTCGCGGTAACTATAAAGCGCAAATCGGAGAACCTTTTTCACAATGTTTAATTAAATGTATGTTTAGAAACAATTTCAGAATACATTCGAACTTAAACAGGATTACTACAAATACTATAAAGAACAAGGGTAGATTGTTAAAATAATTTTACGTGAAAATACATTTAAGTTACAAGGCATGTCCACAACAGACTCCCCCGGGAAAGGCGGCGGCGCTCCGACAACAGACAGCGAGTGTCAGCCGCCACGTGCTACCCAAGGCCGTTCGCTTAGTGTCAAGGTCATTGCCACTCCAGCTACACGCGGCACCCACGCCTCTCCTGTCACCACAAATAGACCGACCTACTAGAAATCACTATCGTCTACCGCAACTATCAGCCACAAACCCGCAACGTCACTATCGCTATCCGAAACTGAGCTCATTCGTATACATTTGCTATCCGCAGCAATACAATTTCATATTTTTTTACAATTTCTCCACATATCCACAATACATAAATACACCATGACAAAAGTGATAACACTCTTAAAATATACAGTAGCTCTCACTTTCTGACTCGAAGCAGTTAGTTTTGTTAATTTATTTTCCACATTAGCACTATGCGATATCTATATATGTTTTGGAGCAATTCGTTAACACTTCTTACTGCCATTAACCATTGTCCAAAGTCTACCCTTTGTGCTCTAATACCCTTAGATTCGACTTTTTAAACAACATTTTCCTTACATAGTATTTTAAACTGTAGCTTTGTTTATTTGTTTTTGACACGCTGCGATTTCACCGGCATTAAGAATACGAAATATTTATTATACAAGTATTTACTGCATAAAACTTTTCTTACGGTTGCACACACAACATTATTGCAGAGTCCCTATAAAAATAAACGTTACAATAGAGCATGTATGTATTCTCGGTATAAACCAACAACCCGTTCAAATTTGAATATTAAGTTTTCAACTTTTATTAATACAAATATAAAAAAGTTTTATACTTTTTTCATACTGGTTGGTAGGTTCATGACAAGTAATGATGAAATCGCAAATATCTCCGAGGTCGCTGTTTTTTTTTATATCATAGGAGGCAATCGAACAGGTGGGTCACCTGGTGGTAAGTGATCACTGCCATCCATAGACACTTGCAATACCGGGGAGTCGCAATTGCATTGCCAACCTGTGTTTGGGGGAAGGAAAAGTGGGAGGGGAAGAGGAGGGGCAGGGGAGGTGGGCCTCCGGCGCTCTCACTGACCGAACGAAACGCAACAATGCAAGCACTGTTACTTCATGTCTGTGTTCTGTGAGAGGGTGGTACTACCTACTACTTCCATAGCGAACATTGGTATAACGCCCACACAAACTCTCGATTGCGGAAGAGAAGGGTAACAACACCAGAGTTGCTCTCAATATTTTATATATGTAAATACGAAGGATCAAGGCGGACGCAAAATAACAGGGCACTTTTATAAATCAGGGTGCGCACATAATACTCGCCTATGCCACGGCAGTGTCATTGCTTCGGTGCCTACCATAAAAAAAGATTTAGTGTAAAATAAAGATTCTACCTTTTCGTATTAGAATTTGCATGAAACGTAAATACCGAATAATTTGGAAATAGTTTTCAGTTCAATATAAGCCTGGACCCGAGAAAGACAATAAAATGTGCTTTTCCATAGAATCGAATCACTAATTTTAAAGTAAAGTAAAAGACAGACCTTTTCTAATAGTGTCCAAGTTTAATAACTAACGCTACTTAGGTAGGCTTGGTTTGTGATTTTGTAGATTTACTAATATTTAAATATGGAATTAAATGCAATAAGTGTAGGAACTATTTTATTTAAACACAAACATATTCACGTGAAAAGAGTAGCAGGCAATAGTTAGTCCGAAAACAATTTTCAGTCAAACAATTTATATATAAATACAGGGGACACTTCTTATAGCGTAGTTGGTTATAACACAAAGTCCCATAACGTAGAAATTAGTCCAATCTGGTTGGTTTATCTAAAAATCCAAACAATGCCACCCTCTTTATACCGCAACAGCAATTTCTATTACGAAAAAATATGTTGCTAATTTAAATGTCACTAAACATTGAAAATAAGTATCGTCAGTATAATTGTTAATATTATCAGTTTACAAAAGATTACGTCTATGTCTCTAAAATGCCGATATTTTAAAAACATCTGTCGTAACTTTCTTAATTTACTGTTAATTAATAATTGCAGTGTATCTGGAAAGTATTGGTCTCTGTTAATAAACACACCAAGCACCTATCTTATCAGTTAAAAATCAAATTTAAGTGTTACATAACCAGTAACTTCAGTAAAGTTCTTGGAGGTGATAGAGCTACTACTGGTTTCAGCATAAATGGGTCGGCTCGCCCGGGGTACTGCCACCCTCTCACAGAAAACCGACGTGAAGTAACAGTGCTTGCATTGTTGCGTTTCGTTTGGCCAGTGAGAGCGCCGGAGGCCCATCTACTTTTCTCCCCTCCCCCTTCCCCCACTCCTCTCTCTCCCCAAACACAGGCTGCCAACGCACTTGCAACTCCCCTGGTGTTGCTAGTGTCTATGGACGGCGGTGATCGCTTACCATCAGGTGACCCGTCTGTTCGTTTGATTCCTATAATATAAAAAAGTAACAAAAAACTGTTATGTAAATAAAAAAGGCAGAATAAAAAATGATGATATAAACTCTTCAGAACAAAAAAATGTTTGGAAACTTACATCTCATTACGAACACATTAATGCTAGTTGTCCTGCCCTGATTATAAAAAAAACCTTAACAGATTATATACCTTCCTCATGAATCACTTTATCTACTGGTGAAAACCGCATGATCCGATCAGTAGTATTTAAGTGTATCGCAAACAGGCGGACCGACAGACGCGGCAGAGGACTTTGTTTTATAATAATACTAGATGTTACCCGCGGATCCGTACGCGTTTTTTTTTAATGTATTAAATAAATGTAAAATTGTGAGTAGGTGTGTAATTACAGAAATGCAAAAACATTTGTAAGTACGACATGCATGCCATCTACTGTAACATGTAACGTGTACATTAGATATGTGAATGTCGAATGGAATGGGATTTACGATCAGCAACACACCTGGAACTTTAACCTACTATATACCACCATCGGTGCTCACTAACACTATACAATAAAGTAATGAAAATTTTTACTATCGCTATGATTTTTTTAAAAAAACCCGATTCAAACAATCCAGTCAAATCACTAGTTATGTAGATCAACACGGTAATTAACAGCCCCAATACCAAAAAAAAATTCAATACTACAAACTTTCACTATTTATTCTTTCCGAGACCGCTGCCCGCACATTTACCCAAACAACTATTTTTTCATTTCCCCTCCGGAACAGTTCATCACTACATATAAGAAAAACCCAGTGAAACATTCTCTCCCGTCTTCTATCTTCTCTCTTTCCACCCCCTCCCTCCCAAATATCAAAATTTAGGTTATTGTAAGTTCTTTTTATTATTAGCGGCCGCTCCAACCCCAGAAAAAAGCCATTATTATTTATCTCCCGTAAAGCCCTAATCTCCACCGTTCAACTCTAGCCGAGCTTAACAAAAACTTACTAATCTCCTCCCTTTAAAATTCCACCGTTTCAATTACCCAACACACAACCAAATATTTTTTTTATTTATACCTGCCGTCACTATTTTATATAGCTACCTATCCTTTTTCTTTTTTATTTTTCCCCCTCTCCTTCCCCAGCATTTCCCTTCTAAAAACACTCACAATTCTTCAGCTTTACTCCTCTCGATTTTTTTTTCCCCCAGGATCCAAATTCTAGAGCTACCACCGTAGACCGACCCCCCCATTCTTCAACTTGAGCCGTCGTCAAGCGCGCGCGTGCCCCCCCTCGCCCCCCCATTCACCCCCTCTCACCCCCCCCCCGCCCCCCACCCCCAGCTTTAGGTACGGAACCAGGATCCAATGAACTTGCAGAGCGCTTGCGGTTATCAAATAGAATCCATTTTTCATCGCAGGTAACAATGCGGTTCAAAATTCCTTCATTTGTGTGTCTGTTGAGCAGTGCAAGGCACGTCTCGACGCGTACTTCGCGCTGGCGATCATTGAGTTCGTGGGGCACCCATTTGTCAAGCTTTTTTACCTTGCCAATTTGACGCAAATGGACCAATATTGTTTTGACGCTAACGTCGAAAGCTGCTGCTAATTCAGCCGTAGATTGTGTATCATCAGCTTCCACAATCGCCTTTAATTCGTCATTGTCGACCAAAGTCTTCGGACGACCGCGAGGTTCATTTTTCAGGTCGAAATTCCCAGAACGGAAGCGAGCAAACCAATAACAAGTGGTGCGTTGGTTTGTAGTGTTAGCTCCGTAAACGTCGTTGATGTTGCGTGCCGCTTGTGCCGCGTTGCTGCCACGACGGTACTCATATTCCATAATTACTCGAATTTTTAACGTATCCATGATGACAAAAAAGATTGAAATGCGATGAAAATGTAACACTAATCAATAAACAAATGGCTACTTTTGGAAAAAGAATTCCATGCTTTTAAAATAAAATTAATTTGAAATTAGAATTCTTAGCCAAACAAAAATTATTTTGATTTGAAATGGGCAGTACTGCAGAACGGCAATTTCATAGGTAAAGACCTATTATTACAGACACACACTTTATTTTTATTACACGTAACAGATTACAAATTAAAAATTGTAAACAAAACTAACGTAGAATAAACTTTTTGAATAGGAACACAAAATAAACTTCGAAAATGTTCACGATAGAAACTTACCATGTTACCATGGCAACGTATATAATACTAATGCCAATAAAAGAAAAAAAAACCCCGATTTTGAAACATTCTTCATTGGTGCTCCACTCCTATTTGTCTTAGCGTGATGATATATAGCCTATAGCCTTCCTTGGTAAATAAGCTATCTAACACCGAAAAAAATTTAAATCGGACCAGTGGTTCCTGAGATTAGCGCGTTCAACCAACAAACAAACTCTTCAGCTTTATATATAATTTAGTATAATAGATATTATGATGATGCATATTACGTTACCCATACAATTGTTCGCATAGAATTATGAAACCGCTTATTGACTACTCGCAGGTTCGTTACTCTATGACTGTTCGTATAAATTGTGCCGTCTAATATTGTTTACGTTACAATACAATAGATGTTATATGTACCAAAACATCACATTTTTCGTATAACCTACTAATGCAGATTTGCCATACCCCTAGGGGCCAGTATAGTTTTTTCTGGATGAATAGTAAGTAGTACCCTGCGACCCTGAAAACATGCCTGCAAAATTGAAAAGTGTATCTACTCTGCAAGCGTTACAAATAAACCAGCTCACTTCCGCATTTATCTATATATTAATACGCCAAGCCCAATCTTTGTTGCCCTTTTTGAAAGAAATGCGCGAACGGATGACCGTGAAATTTGCAGAAATTATAAAAGGCAAACATATTTTATAAAATGCATTATAAGACTAAAATAAATCTTACCCCACTCTCCAATTTACCAACCCACTAAAATACTACTTCAAAAAAATCCCAATAGGGCAGCAGAAAACCAACTCCAAACTCAAAAAATTCGAAAGGTTGCTATGCTCGACTGTATTATTTTTTTTTACTCTTACGTTCCAATTACCCTTTTTTATTCTACATTCAACAATTATTATAATGTAAATAAAACGTTCAACATCCTTCAACCTTCTTACGTACCAATTACCTTTTAAATATTTTTAACTCTCGTACAATATCAGTCAACTTATAGCAATATATTTAGACAGTATATAATTATACAAAATAATTCATTTTCAAAAAATGAGAAAACATCTTTTATTGATCATAATTTATTCATTGTGTATCCATTACTTTTCCAAGTGATGAACTGGATATCACTATTCCTCATAATGAAACTATATTTAATTCAATATCCCCAAAAACCCGCGCCCATATCGTGAAAAATTAATTGCTGGCCCAATTTTTTTTAATTTTCGTACGTATTTTACTTAGTATTTAAAGCCACCACCTTATTAACCGCCTTTTTTTTCAAATTTATAATTAATTTCAATTTTCATTTCATCGTTTTTTTTATGTTTATATAACTAAAAAAAGTGGCAAAAACTGAGAGCTATAAACCTTATTATAGTATAATAATATAAAATACCCTTTAAAAAAACCCAAAAATTCAAACTTTAAAAATTCATACTATGTCAATTCACCACTGGCGCCCACTATAATAATAGTTAGGATAACAGCCACTAAACATCTAACTACAAATCAATACTATACTTTGAGCATTTCAGCATCTGCGATGAAAATATTTAATTGAAAATGTAACAACAACGACGGTAATCAAATTTCAACATGTACTATATAGATACCATCTAACTACTAAAGAATTTATATTTGAAAACGAATTGAGCCGCATACCTTAATAAGCTACCTACTAAATAAAGACTTACTTGGTAAATGCTCGTGGGAAATTAATTTTTTAAATACTCTTAACGTTTGCAACGCTTACTTATTTCATAAAGTTAAAATTAGGTTAATATTTTTTAGCTATAGTCTCGTTAGCTTTTGTTCGATGTAGATTTAACCTTCGGGATAAGTATTTTTTTTTATTATAGTTATTATTATGTCCTTTTGTGTATCCTCGACATATACGCAAAATTTCCTATTGATGTATTAAGTAGTTAAAGCGTGAAAGCGTACCAAATAAACTCACTTTCACATGAGTAATATACTAGTTTTTGTTCACGGCTTCGCTCGCGTTAAAACACGCGAAACAGTTATTTTTCTGATATGGAAAATTTCATTATGATCGGTCGCGTTCACATTTATAATTTAGTGAGGAAGCGTAAGTTGATATAAACCAAGAAAAAAGCTATTAACTGTTTGAATAATTATTCCCTTTTTTGTAATAAATATGTAAAGGAACTAGCCAAGTCAGATCGACTTCAAGATTATCCAAAGCTATAAGCAGAAATGACATTTTAAGTTGTTAAAATAGGCTATTATTTTATGTTTTTATAAATAAATTTCATGACTGACCATTGAAATTGGCACCCATTTAGATCTCACTTCTTGTGTCGTTGAAGTCAACATCCAATATATCATAATATTGAACTTGGCTCTCATTTCACATTTATGTTTTTGATGGAATCAAATACCAGAAGCTTTTTTCGAATGAAAATATAGTGATGAAGCCATAGCTTGGTGATGAGACTTTTTCTAAGCTAACTACCATCCTCAAGTTAAAAATAAGTCGCCAAGAACCTATTAGTGCATTCCAGTAGTTACACTTGAGAAACAGTTCTTCCAGCTTTGGTGTGTATACCACCATGGACCATATAATAATTTAATAACAAGAGAGATTGTGGTCATATATGCTAAAACCTTTAAGTATAAAAAGCATAGCACGACAAACGTATTTACGAAACGATAATATAGCGTTTTCGCACGCCTTGCTTGTTACTACCGCTCTTAACTTGTAAATTTTGTATCAAACACCAGTCAATGCATTACAGAAGTTACACTAAACTACCAGTTATGCCCTTTTATTACCTGACTTCAAAAAAGGAGGTTCTTTATTCGACCCTTATGTAGGCATATATATATATATATATATATATATATATTTGTGTCTGCAATTTTCCTATAAACTACCGATCCGATTTGGATGGAGTTTTCGTTGTCGGATGTTTATTTTTTCAGGAAGTGTTTTAGTATACAACACATTCGCCGACTTAAAAACAGATATACAATTGGTAATACTTGACTTTTGTAATTCAATCCTATATTATCTTTTAAAATAAAGACAAAGTGTTATATAAAATGAAGTAAATAAAATGTTATTTTACCATTTTGAGTTCGTGTTTTATGAAAGCGATACGTTTTGTTTGAAAAAACTTTTACTCCTAGTAATTCATTATTATTGACCCCTTTATCACATTTCAAAATCGGTTTGAACTTTAACACACAAAATAGAAATATATTGAACGTTATTTTTTCTCCAGATATAAATAATCAACACCATCAAGAGTGGAAAAATCGAGTAATTATGAAAAATCATTACAGTCATAAATTTTTGATTGCCCATTACATACAATCAAATATTGTCCATATTTTAAAAGTTCTTATTAATAATGTAACCATTATACATATTAAATAGTACGAGTATAACTAGCGGGCCCGGAGGACTTTGACCTACCCTAATAATAAAATGAAATCCTAGATTCAGACCGCAGTGCCAGCTATCGGGTCCAATTGAATCTAAACCATCCTTGAATCAACCTGACCACACACAAAGAAATTCATCAAAACCTGTCCAGGCGTTTAAGAGGAATTCAATCACAAGAAATATATGTATATATAAAGATTTTTAATGATTCGCATTTTTAATAACGTGTCCAATACAGTTTGAGGAACGGACATAAACGAAGTAATGAAATTAATAATATATGAAAAAACGAAATATTTTGTTGTTAAAAACACAAATTTGTTCTAATTTCTTAATATCCGTAACACTTGTTCTTGTCTCTTTTAAAATTCAATTAATGGTTTTCATGATATAACCTATACAAAAATAATTCATACCAGGAACTTATCGAAAAATAACCACAAATCTATGTACTCTACTTAATAAAATTCACAAAGCTTAGTCTGACGGAAAACGCAATATATAAACCGAAAGTCTACAAGGAAGGAATTTTGTACAGGTATTACTTACGTAACGTATGGGAGCAATAATTTCAAAAGTTACATTTTTTTTTAATCATCTACTGCAAAAATATTATTTCAATATTAAACACAACAATTTATAACAAATATAATTTAGCCACAAGAACCCATAATACATTTATATGATCCGGATGAGATTACTGCGACCGAGCGTCGACATGAACTTGATCGTAACAAAACACTGTAACGAACATAATAACGATTACTGAATCGCCGTGCAATCGTAAAAAGGATCTGTTATAACAGCATTATAATTCATAACTACTAGATTGAATATTACTGTATATTTCTTGCTGGAAATGATTGGCTGCTTATACGTCTCACTGCCGCAAAACGTTTGATTTTATTAGCACGAGGTATACCTGAAAATGTTAAATCTTAGACTAATAATAAAGGGATCGAAAAAAGTACGAAATGTTAGTAGCTGAATTAACAAAGAACAAGGTTGAACCCTTGACTCTGCTGCTATGTAGCTGTAAAAATAGAAGATAAAATTAATTTAAATATGTTGCAGATGTAACGACAACAATCGATAACACGTGTTTCGCTCCTACACGGAACACTCTCAGATCGATGTGTCTCTTCGGATTCGAGCGTGCGTATTCTCTTGTACAAAATATTATCAGAATTGTTTGAAATTAATGAAATATTTAATTCTTAGTAATATTTTTTAACACATATCAATTTTTAATATTATCTATATACGTGATGGGGGATTACTATTGACCTGCACCCGTAGTATTGACTGGCTACTCGTATTGACCCGTTCTGAAAAAATTATAGCTCGAGGTATCAACTTCTGACAACGATCTTGTAAATAGGAGACCTAAAGATCGAGAGAAGTTCCAGAAATATCATAGTGTTTTAATTTCAGAGTAAGCGTACTGCTATGGTCAACGCAGTCAAAGGACTTAGACAAAGAACAAAACACACGAATTGCATCCCGCGATCCCTCCCAGGCCCGCAATATATGACGTTAGTTATAGACGTTAGTAGACAGTAGTTGATTTTGATTTCGTGAAACCAAACTGTCGACCATTCAGAATCTCTTGCGCTTTAAAATAACTTACTAAGTGCTTAAGCATAATCTTCTCTAAAAATTTTCTTATCGACGGAAGTAAAGAAATTGGTCTATAATTTCCAAGACTTTTGATTTAGCATGAAAACCTGTCGTAAGATTTTAAAAATATGTTTTCACAAACTTCACTGCCAGTTCATCTGTTACAGGGTATTAAGATCGTACTGAACTTGAACTAACTAATAATCTAGTAACTTCGCACTTGAAAAATTTCGACGATTATCAGTAACGAACTATGCGAGATAATCAAGAAGTGTATATAAAATAAACAATAAATATTATGTTATGTGAATAATTAATTCAACAAACAGAAATATAATATCGCTAAAATCATTTTACCACCGAAATTCCGGGGTAGTAGTGATTCGTATACAAGATTTCCTTAATACAAATCGAACCGGTATGTGGCTACGATCTATTCGTGTTAAACAATCCGGATTTAGAGCCTCTGATATTGACAACAATCCTATCATAGTGACACAGAGCATGTATCACTTGTGGAAACTATTATCTGTGATTACATTTAAAACATTTTCTCAGGACTTTGCAAGTAAATTTTTATTTTCATATATTTGTTTTAAATATGTGATCATGTCAATAACGTTATTTTCTTAAAATTAGTTAACCTATCTATGTTTTTCTGAAGATATTTACTGATGGATAAACTCTTATCCCATCAATCACTTACTACTCGTTATAGTATAGACATTTGTTTACTTTGTTGGTCTTCGCAACTTCTCCTGAACCATAGTAATAAAATTTTAGTCCACTTTTATTATTGATGGGTACTAATAAACGAGTCATTGGTAACTGTTATATGTGACAAATATCTTACACATGCTGGCAATACAATATTTCCATCAAATAAGCCATACGGACAATTTTGAAATCTACAGAATTATAGTCTTCTAATAATAATAGATACATAATTATTTTAAGGAAAATGTAATGGCTTTAATAATAAGAATGAGCAGATTATAATATTAGGTCTTACATATGAAATTGGCAGTTTGTCGAACTGGCCACTTTGATCTCAAATACCTGGCGTTTGTTGGGATTTCCAAATTCAAATTTAAGATTGTTTATTTGTGTTTTGAATTTAGTGGCCCCTTTTTTATATTATATGATTTTCCTTTAACCTCGTTCTTTTCATAAAATGTAAAATTATTAATATCGCATTATATACTAATACGAGTTCCACAGTAGCATCAGCACTACAGAAACTACTCGAAGCATTAATTATGTGTATGAAGACATTACTGCAAAAGAAAGTACGGTATGTTTTTTGATTACAACAGTTCCGTTCTGGAAATTTTGACCTACAGAGCAAACCCCATGGACGGCCGGAGAACCTTACTTAGCAATGAAGAATTACAAGTAATTGTGGGAGCGGATCCATCGCAAACCTCGTCAGGGTTAGCGGCAGAGTTCGGTGTGAATGACAAAACAATTTTTATTCGCTTAAAACAAATTGGAAAAGTGGAAAAGCTCGATAAATACGTACCGCATGAATTGACTGAAGAACACCAACAATTCAATAATCGCATTGAATGCTACGTTACATTACGCAACCGTTACAATAACGAGATAATTTTGAAACGTATCGTTACTTCTGACGAAGAATGGATCCTTTACGATAATCGAAAGTGCTCATCGCAGTGGTTGGACCCAAGAGAACCGGCCAAATCTTGTCTCAAACGAAAGTTGACTCAAAAAAAGGTACTGGTGTTTGATGGACCATTGCTAGTGTCATACGCTACAGCTTCCTAAGATCTAGTCAGACGATTACGGCAAGTCTATATTGTTAACAATTGCAAACCATGATGGAAAAGCTAACCATTAAACAACCGAAACTGGTCAATTTCTCTAGCCCACTGCTGCTTCAGGACAACACTAGATCCTATACTTCAAGACAGACCGGTCGCTAAATTAGAGGAACTGCGATTGGTATGTCATCGATACCCACCGTACTCTCCGTACCTTGCTCCAACAGATCACCACTTTTTTCAGAATTTAGACAATTTCTTGCAAGGAAAAAAAAAAACAATTCTTTTTAATTTAATTCTCAACAATTAATTCTCTTTCCCACAATTTTTTCAACAATGGAATCAAGAAACTACCTGAAAACGGCGCTAGTCCATACATAATAATAGTACATACTTCAATTGGATAAATATATCATTTCAAATAATTATTTCGTTTTACTTTTATATAAAATGCTAAATTCATATGTGAGCACCTAATATTACCTCTCATCAAAGATAAAACCAAAATCAACGAAACAAATTGGGTTTAATGAACTCTCTCTGAATGGGAGTGTTATCAAAATAAATTCTAATAGTGATATTTTCCGCAAATCTGATAAAATATAAATGGTCGAGTCTATAATGCCATACATCTAATTTTAGCTTGAATTAATCTTATTAATTTATATACACTTATTACTTTTATTAACTAACTAGCGGACCCCGCAGACGTTGCCCGTCCTGATTAAAAATAAATCCTTGACAAATTATATACCAAAACGTTCCTCATGAATCACTTTATCCACTGGTGAAATTCGCATGAAAATCCGTTGAGCAGTTTTTGAGTTTATCGCGAACAGACAGACGCCGTAGGGGGCTTTATTTTATACTATGTAATGATTTATTTCCAGGAATACGTAATTATATTTAAGCATTTTTATATAATTTTTGTAATTATCCTTGACTTTTAAATTATGATTAAGTGTTCATTGCTTCAAAACTGTTTACTTACAAAACAACATTAACATTTCTGAGAACGAAGTTGTGCTCTTGCAGATAGATTTATTTGCACTTAGATTAGAATATTCAGTATTTATTAAAACCAACAAAAAATATACCATTTATTATCTAATATTTGTAAATATTCATATTATGAATAATATAAAAAGCGAAACGGTTTATTAAAAATAAACCTGTTATATGATTAGTTTTATATTAATCAAAAACTATTTATGAACATAAATAACATAAATCGGGAGCCTTATAGAAGAGTATAATTAATTATATAGGTACGTAGATAAAATCAATCGGTACAATATTTTAGTATAAGAGAACTTCAAAATCCCTTCGTATTAGCAAAACAGGATCTCTAATGAATGACGTCAAATTAAGCTAGAAGCTTAAGAGAAAACATTACTGGAACCTTAATTCGCGATTAAGGCAAACATAGTGCGGGGTGAGTGGTGTGGAGACGAAGGCTGCGGAGTCAGTGCATGTGCGGGTGTGTGCTGTGGGGAACGAGCGGTGCGGCAGTGCGGGGGGTGCGACCGCGCCGCGGGCCGCCACTTCTCTGTGCTCGAGGAGCCCCGGTACACCTCGGTTTCCGGCGGGTGCTCCCTCGCGGATTCGCAAGTATATCCCGTCGCGGTGGGCCTGCGTTGTGCCCGCGTGCCGGCCACGTGGCCGCCGCTCACCTGCTGGTAGCACCTTGTTTTTTACGCGCACCTTATTGCAAAACAATCGTAATTAACTAAGGTTTACTTAACAACTATTGTCCGTATGTTGATATCAAACTATAATACAAAATATAATTTAAATATTTCAAAGATATATACTGTTTTACGTAATTATTCTATTAAATTAATTAATGTAATTTTCGTACAGAGAAATACTTTCAATTTCACTCATTGGCATTATTAGTAATACATAGCAGCACACAGCTTTATTAAATTATTGGTAAATAAATGGGCAACTTACAAATTATAATACGAAATACCTTTCTATTCGCCACAGATATTATATTTGGCCCCGATGAACGAGTTTGGTAAAGTTGCCGTCGGCAATGTTACGATATCAAACTGCTCATAAATGTCGTTCATTGTATATTTGAATAATAAATAAAAACTTACTGAATTTATACATTTCACAACATCCATAAAAGTATTAAAGAACCCGAATTTACTTAAGTGACTAATCATTACTTCATGTACTATATACCTGAAACTGGTTGACAAATTTTATTGTGAAGGGATTTCAAATAGTCTAAGACTCTAAACAGACAACTTACTTCAAATTAATTTGATATCAACGATACAAAAATGTTTTAGTACAGTTCATTTTGTTTCTTTTCAAGCACATTTTTAAAACAGTAAATGGACCGTCATAGATTAAAGCTAGTGAATGATTCAGAATGGAGTCATCACAAATTACACCGGACCACCAGGAAAGAGCTTATAAACTTTATAATATGTACAAGGTAAGTAACACTACAAGTAAACAGATATACGATTATTAAAATATTTTAATCATTGTAGCATCCCAGTTTGCTTTGAGTTCAATATATTCATATAAATATTATTATTTTTATATACATTTGCAATATTTGGTTGTCATAGGTGCTTCAACCGATCTTTATTCTATTATGATGCTGCTTTGATTATTTACTCAAATAAATAGTCAAAATCTTAAAAGTTTGAGTTCGATCGTAATATTACCTCATATTCGGCGAAGATACGACCAAAGATTGTAAAAAAATATACCTAGAGAACTGGTCCTCAGGTATTGTTATTAGAATATAGTCGTTGGTTAAAAGCTTAACTACTTGTAAGAAATAATTCGGTGGAAAATTTACGGTCACCATGCTGTGGTCAGTGGTCAGGACTGCGTTTCCTTTCACAATTTTTTATAGAATTTTAAGTTACCCTTTTCGATAAGACCTCTTTATAAAATTCATTATAGTTTTAAACTTCTTTCTTCAACCTTCTTCTTTGTTCAAACTTTTTTACTATAATATCGAAAATAACATTATGATATTGCGATTTATGGATAAGAGTGCTGGGTTACGAAAGAGACCGATGAAAGAAGATTGCATTTGGCAGAAATACGTATGTTAAAATATATGTGTGGTGTAACAGAATGGATAAGATTTGGAATTAGTATATCAACAGATGTATGAAAATAGCTTTTGTTACAGAATTTGAGGGAATAGCGTAGTATGGGAATATCACCAGGAAAAATGAAATTCGTATAATTAAAAGAATATTCAATAGGCACAGAAATAGCAATTAGCAATAATAGAAGTCCGAAGAAACTATAGATGGATAGTGAGCAGAACGGTATGAATATAAAAAATAGCCATGCCCGCGACACTATCCGCGTAGAACCTAGTAAAAAAAAGTGAGTAATAAAATCATCTGAATGTATTAAGTCCATTTACTTATCTACTTTTCTCTCGTCACGTCGTCATTAAAATTACAATAACGTTTGATAGAGTGAACCGATTTTAACGAAACCAAGACAAAATATTACTCGAGAGATATGCTTTATGGTTTTGGTGAGGCTTTATCGTGAACGTGTACTTTAACAGTGATGCGTGTTCAAACCAACATACAACAGATAGATATTTCTCAAAATGATTAAAATGTATTTTATTAGTTATTCCAAAAAACATGCAACAATTTTTTTCACTAAAATCTAAAATGAACAGAGATATGTTAGATTTACATTCTTATTATATGTATAAATGTGAATACAGAGTTCACATCTTATAGAGAAGAACGGAAGACGAAAATTGGTTTTGCTAACCCTACTTAAGAGTGTAATGTAACATATTAATTTCGAATTTAGCATCTAAACTCCTCTTAGATCTGCAAAATTGTAATCATTATTTGTAATTTGTAAATTTAACACTTTTCAATTGTTCAAAATCTCTTCAAAAAATCATACCAATAATATCACAGCACTGCTTATTAATTTTAATACCATTTTAAAAACTTAATGTAAATTATTACATGTTTAATAAATTTTAATACCATTTTAAAAACTTAATGTAAATTATTACATATTTAAAACTGATATCGCTGTTTGTTTTCACAATCACACATCCAAATTAGGAAAGACCATGTATGGATAACAACGTTCGATACTAAACCCAAAAATATGTAAGCTCACTCCAAAAAGCTTTATCTATATACAAATATTGGCTTCGGACTGCCCTAAAATAAGGAAACAATTTTAAATTTTCAGAAACTAACGTATCTTATCCAACCTAAAGTAACGACTTAGCAAATCATCATCCTTTTTTTCGAACTGACTATCGCTGCTGGCCTGACGAGCCTTTATAACTTCACCGGGCTTTGAAATAGTAATCCATAGATTAAGTAGGTTATGCATATTAGAACTATTTGTAAGAAGTCAACAAATATGTATACATATTATAGTATAGTAGTATACCTGATATAGAGGCATCATCATAATTTTATGTGCAATACGTAGATAATGCTTAAAGGCTTACATTACTAATAACATGAACCATCAGAACATATATTCCTTGTCTCACGGCTTATTAAAACGGCAAAAAGATTTTCAAACAGGTAAGACATGACAATTGTGTATCCACTGGATCAAAACTACACAACAAAAGTAATACCTGCCTTAGTGTTTCGCTTAGACGAGTGGCGTTCTGAATCAACCGATGTACATGTCCAATCGAACGAGGTAGTAGGGTGTCCATACACGACTGGATATACCACCATGGGTTTATACATGGTGAAAACCTCGAATCGGTGATTATCTTTTGGTTTGTCGCATTTTGAAATCGGTGCATATTCAACTGTACCGAGGCTTCTAGGGCAACATGACGGTGATATCTGCGATGGATTGTAAATCGCTTAGTAATGGTCTTCTATTTAGGATGCGTTGTACTTATAATACTGTCGCTTCGCTTTGCTACAACAGAAAAAAATGAAGAAAATGATATCTCGGTGATAGACATTAGTTACATCTATACAAAATTCAAACTTTAATAATAATTCACAGAACACATTCAAAATATGCGAAAATGGTCTTCTAATTTCCTACGCTTATCATGTTACATATTCATTCGATTCATTAGTTAACCACAAGTTAGATTTAAATCGAGCGCTTTGTTATAAAAAAAATATAAATCGTGAAAATTGACTTACTCTCATCAGTATCTTTTTAATTGCATACATGCTATCATAAATCGATCTGGATGAAACAATCTAGAGTTCAGTAAAATATACATATTTGTATAGGAATCTTATTATTCTTAATCAGTGTCTTTAATGTCGTAATGGACTTGGATCGGAACTAAAACTCTCACAAAGCGAAATGGCTTGGCTGTGTGCGAGTGAACGGTTACGATGTTTTTATTATACCTTCATAAATTGTAAGTAAAAGAGTAAAACACTTAATAACTTACAATAAAATTTAAAGGGTCGAAACAAACCTTTTTTAATTATGCAGATAATTATTATATCAGACTAAATGAAAATGCATAGTAATTATCTTGATTGCATTGGCTTTGTCAACATACGGAGTACCGTTTTTATCGCATACGGTTCCTTACCTATTCGATGTTATACGTTTCATATTCATTTTATAATAGTACTATACAATTCTTACAAATCCCTTCTTATCCCAGCAACCATCTTGTAAATAATTGAATTGAAATCAGGATTTTGTTGTATTTTATATCAAAGAAAATGGCATCGTCATTAATAGCTATCTATAGTTGACCTAGCTTTCCTCCAAGGATCGCCATTGAATTCAATGTTCAGTCCTCTACCTCGAGCTAATTCCACCCATAATGGGCAGGTCGGCTCTCCAACTGTAAGTCATTATATATTACGTTTATTTAAACGAGGGCTCCACATCAGAACTTGTAGGTTATAGGTTGATACTTCTTTAGCGTACGCGATCAAATAACTTCAGCGAACTGTGGAAAGAGCTACGCTCAAAGTTTCTCTGAAGGATAGAATCAATTTCGTTTCTTTTCGTATCTTTTTAAAATAAAATCATTACGTTATCGTTAAAGCACTTTGTGTATAATATATGTATATAGCATAAACATTATAATGTATACAAGATACCGAAATGAAGATTTTATTATATTTTTAGGTATAAAAAAGAAGAAAGTCTGTAAATTTTATATATCATATTATACACATAAAAGTGAAATATCTATATTTATCCGAAGACTTTTCAAATTGATTGTGACTATATTCTTACTGGCAGAAAGAGAACTTTATAAGGACTATTCCATTTTTCTGTAGAACAATAAGGAATAAGTTTATTCATTTTAGGCCCTGAGAAGGCGCTTATGATCGTTAAGACACTACCACCGATACGGAAAATAACCCAGTCATCGAGAAGAGCCGGCAAGGAACTCTATCTGGTTTATCTTTTTTGTATATATGTTTATTACACCTTTACAAATAATTTTTGTTACAAATAATTGTAATTGCTTGTTACATAATCTTCTACATTATAATAGCACACAGGAATTTAAAACCCCATTGATATGATACTAGAACCTAATATCCGGCAAATCGGTCATGTGCTTAGGGATCATATTGTAGAACCTGGCATTATTACGTTTCCTGACCTCATTGACTCTAAAACATTTGATGATTAGTTTATGATGCCTGGGCTTTTATAGCGCGTTGAGTTTTTTCGAACATTCATTAAATTATCAAGAACTAATTTCGGCTCACTGTTTCACTCTCGTTAATATAGGTTTGGTATATCCTTCAAACACAGCTCTTTTTTCTGAATAAAATAAATCCTATATCTTTTTCAGTACCCCAAACAATGTGTATACAAAGCATAAAAAAACTCACAGTCTCATTTATAATATTATTAAGGACTAGTAAAGATGTACTATATTGGGAAGAATCGTAATACAGAATTCCTGTCTTAATGTATTTATTTTATTCGCGAGGTGGCCAATTGTAAATTCCTCGAACTACCCATTTTTTTTACTTTATTTTTGGCAACCAATCTTTTAGATTATTACTGCCATTGTCGAGTAGTTAATAGTATTACAAATTAGTGTCGTGCGATCATTTCCATGTCAATGTTTATGTTCCAACAAGATGGTCGCTCCCTTGTTACAACTTTCCAGGGAATTTTTGTGGCATCTCAGAATTCATGGTCCGTGGTATTATTTTCCATTCACTTCACTTATGCACAATAAACAAACTATATTACATAAAATACCACCAATTTTACACAATATATAGGGTCAAGTAACACAAGATTATGAATAAAATATAAAATCCACTACATGACAGACCAAGATCCCGCCAAAAAACCCTAACTACCCATTTTTGTATTATAAATATAGTATCTACCTCAGCTGCTATACTTGATATTGAAATACCGTAAGACATTAAGCTATGAAAGTAAGCGAAGTAGACCAACATAGCCGTGGTAATATCTGTTAACTGCTGGAACTTACGATCTGTGAATGTAACAAAACTTATTCTTTCCGTACATGTTTTAACACAGCGGGTAAACTATAATCTTAATATATATATTTCTTGTGTGCGTGTGTATGTGACTGAACTCCTCCTAAACGACTGGACCGATTTTGATGAAATTTTTTGTGTGTGTTCGTGGAGATTCGAGAATGGTTTAGATTGACAATTGGACTCGGTAGGTGGCGCTGCAGTTGACTTTTAGGATTTTTTTTATTATCAAGGCAGGACAACGTCCGCCCGGTCCGCTAGTATTTATATAAAAAATTATATAAAATCGGTTGTAATCTTTTAATGCTTGTTACATCGGAAGTTTTATTAACCGATTTGTAAAATTATTTCTTATAGGAAAGAGGATATTTTCAAAAGTCCCATTTTAATTTCAGTCAAAACAGAATGGGACAGTATAGTGATTGAGATAGTGATAGATATATGATAGTCCAAAATTACGTAGGTTCGTAGGTACCTAGCAACAGTCAACAACATCTGATGTATTTTTATAGAGTAAATGGGTGTTATTACATATTCAGCTTAAAACATATTCCGTGTTATTACAAAAAATTTAAATACGTATTGAATACTTGCTTTAAAAAAGTTTGGATACTTACGTATTAAATGCACCGCGCTCGCCGTACGTTCGACATCTTGCTCTTCTATCTCTGTTTGGTTAGGTTAGGTTAGACTTGTGACGGAGTTCCAGGACGAGTTTGGGTGCTTGCCTTAGAACACCTAGGTTACAGACTTAGGCGGCTATTCAGTGCATGCCTAAGCTCCGGAACTTTTCCATCACTGTGGAAGATGAGACACCTCACCCTACTGAGGAAGCAAGAACGTCCAGCGGAGTGTCCTTCCTCTTACAGGCCCATTGTCCTTTTGGATGAAGTTGGCAAACTCCTGGAGAGGATCATCGCAAAACGTATCATCAAACATCTCGATGATAACGGGCTTGGCTTCTCTGAGGCGCAGTTCGGGTTTCGTGAGGGGCGGACTACGATAGATGCCATCATTAGGGTGAAGAACTTGGTAGAAGAAGCGATTCCCAGGGGTAGGGTATTGTTCGCTGTCTCGCTAGACATAGCGAATGCCTTTAATTCCCTTCCCTAGGAATGTATCAAGCGGTCGTTGAAGCTATGGCGTGCCCCAATACCTCTATGATACCATTGCGTCCTATCTCGAGGATAGGTACATCATGTGGACTGGCCAGGGCGGTAACTCCTATCAGAAGATAATGTCGAGAGGGGTCTCACAGGGATCGTTTCTGGGCCCACTACTCTGGAATGTAGGACTTGACTGGGTTCTGCAAGGTACTCTTCTACCAGGTGCAGTTATAACATGTTATGCAGATGACACTTTGGTTACAGCAGAAGGCTCCGTTGTTAGAGATGCAGTACGACTGGTCACTGCGAGTGTCGCCCTGGTTATCGCAAGGATAAGACGATTAGGGTTGGAGGTGGCCATCAATAAAACTAAGGCTGTGTGCTTTCATGTAGTTCGGAGGGCTCCCCCTCCTGGCACCCACATAGTCATAGGAGGTACTACCGTACAAGTGGAGTCCTCGATGAAATATCTAGGTATAGTCCTAGATAGTTGTTGGAACATTCGGGAACACTTTCGACAGTTGGCTCCCGGAGCCCTACGAACAGCTGCCGCCTTAGCGAGCGTTTTGCCAAACCTCGGAGGTACTGATGCTGCCTGCCATAGCCTATATATGAACGTGGTTAGAGCAAAGGCCCTATATAGGGCGCCTGTTTAGCATGCTTCACTGTCTGTTGAAAATTGTCGAGTCCTCCGACAGGTACATAGGATAATGGCCATACGTGTTAACCGCGGATACCGCACGGTGTCATATGAAGCAGCAAGCTTGATTGCAGGAGCTGCGCCGTGGGAATTGGAGGCCCAATAGCAGGCCGAGCTATACCATTGGGGCACAGGAAAAGTCACCCGCGGAGAGTACTTCGCACCGAGGGAGAAAAAGGCGAGGAAATCTTATCTGCGTCAAGTATTGAGGAACGCATGGAGGGAAAGATTAGACTCTCCATTAGCTGGCGTAAAAGTCGTGGAAGCAATCCGTTCTACCTTCAAGGAATGGATAGATAGAAGCTTCGGACCACTGACCTTCAGACTGGTGCAGATGCTGACGAGGCATGGATGTTTCGGAAACTGCACCTGATTGCCCGGAAAGAGCCGAACCCCCAATGTCACCACTGCGGAGAAGAACTGGACACTGCCCAACACACCTTAGAGGCATGCCCGGTGTGGGGGACTGAGCGTACTGCACTCACGTCCGTTATCGGGGAGGATCTGTCTCTCCCAGCCATTGTTCGTGCCTACCATTGCACGGGTTCGGTGGGCTGGGAGGCAGTCTCGCAACCGGGCTGCCTCAGCCGGGTGCAGCGTGAAAACGCCTGCCGTCGGAGGGTGTTGCGGAGTCTGCTCACGCACCCCGTGATACACCCATAGTGCGATGTACGGTTTGCCGTGGAGGAGTCGGTAGAAGTCGCCGGAAGGCACCGTTACCGCTGCGTCCCATACGCAGTGGGCGGTCGACTCAGTTCAGGCCCCCCGGGCCTGACAGTCCATGAGGATTTTCTCTCCACGTAAAAAAAAAGGGTAGACTTATGAAAAAGGATAACACGATCTTGCCGCGGCAGCCGTCAGCAAGCGCGGGGCATTTAATACGATAATAGTACCGAAACTTCTTTTTTAAAGCAAGTATACAATACGTATTTTTACTTTCGTAATAATAACTTTTTTGTAATACTTCTAAATAGGGGATGATAAAACAGTTCAGTATCTTTTTCTCCTCTGTTTCTCATCCGACTTCCTTGTATTTTTGTTTTAGTAGCTGTTGACGAGCTTTAATGTTTACAACAGAAAAATTTGGAAATAGTTATTTTTCGCTCCCTCAAGGAGTCGATGCCTTTATTTATAAGTCTCTTCGTCATACTTCAAGATCCTTACGTCTAAGTTCTATAATATAATGCAACACTCAATACGATAAAACAAAGTCCTCTGCCACGTCTGTCTGTCTGTTCGCGATAAACTCAAAAACTACTGAATCGATTTTCTTCTGTTTTCACAAGTATATAGAGTGAATCACGAGGAAGGTTTTGGTATATAATTTGTCTACGTTTTTTTTATTATCAGGGCGGAACAAACATCCGCCGGGCCTGCTAGTAGTATCTACATATTTAAATAACAGGTGAAGAAAAACTTTTTACCCCTTAGTATGATCAAATGTCAACCACTGGGCTGTCAGTAATAACTATAATTACATATATAAGAAATAAATATATGTAAAGAAATCTAATTTCTTGATGATAAAATTTAACTAAAAGTATATAATACTATACAACTTGCAAGAGTGTATAGCTCTTTAGTGTACTCCGAAGTGATTCTCAAATCTAGCAAAAAGATTCTGAAATCGGGATTTTAGTCAGGATATGGTTTTAATATCATAATGAGTTACATTTTCTTATTAGAAGAGGCTTTTAAAACCTACTGACAATAGCGCCCTCAGATAAAAGCGACGGCTTCTTGCACTAGTACGTGACGCGTTGCGCGACAGCGCCCCTCCGCAGCGCACGTTCGTAGTTCGTACCGCCACGCAGTCTTCCCGCGCGGTCCGCACGTGTGTCTAGTGTGTCTATATTGTGCTCAATGTTTCCGAACGAACTACAAACACGATTATATTCAAGTGGTACTAATATAATTTGAACATAAAATAATTGTGTCTCAACAACACGTTGCGTTATACCAATAGTTTACCTTTCAAAATTATGAGATGAATGAATAATTTCTGTGCTCTATTAATTAAAGTTGTAATTGTATTATAATTTACTTCCTTCGTAGATTAATTTGATAGAACTTAAATGAAAGCGGAACGGACAAATAAACATAATTTATTGTTGACAATATCACTGGAAGGATTTTATGGCATTTTGCTGAACATTTAAATGGTGGGTAAACTTTCTCTACTGTTATGTAAAAATGTTATTATTCATAATAATGTGAAAATTTCTTTCTTTGTATATAAAATATGTGACACATGTGAGTAGACACAGGTTTTATGTATAAATTGTAATAAAATTAAATTACTTTTAGAGCGTTGAATATATACGTTTTTAAATATCAAGTGGACGCAAAGATGTAGTAAAAATATCTGATTATGAAAATTATATACTATATTTTGACTATTAAAATTTTTATTGAAAAACTATAGTAAGCATTTTTTTTGTATGAAGTGTCCTTCAAACAAAATGCTTACTATATTTGGGATGTTGGAAATATGAAAAGTGTTTCATATTTCCAACATCCCTAGGTTCATAATTGCTTATTTAAAAAAGTATTATATTTATAATTATATTTTTTTATTAAACGATAATTTTTTTCGTACTATTAATTATTGGTGTCGAAAGTTTAGAATTAAATTTTACTTACTTAACATAATTATGAAATCTAATCCAGTCTACATTTTATACAATGTCAAGTGCCTTTCTACCTCGCTCTGAATCGGAATGTAATGTTAAAGAACTAATTAAAGCTGAATATATTAACTTACGATAGTAAATGTATATCTACTCATACGTACACATTATTCAATTCTATGAAGTCGTAAAATAATGGTTTTTGACAAGATACAATATACAGGGTACCAATTTTAAACCTAAATATACCTACTAAGATAGGTAAAAAATCTAGCATTTCCTTTACTGTTAAATACTTCTATTAAGTTTTTAATTACATAAAATACATAGTCACCTATACAAATATTGATACCACTATCGGCACATAAGTAGAACGTAGATATTGATATACAGATAAGATAGTAGTAACTTGCTTATAATTATCAACACTATATTTATAATTGTTCTTAATCAAAAATATACGATGGATTCAAAATAAGTCCTAATCTACGTCATCTCAAATTGTTATAGAATTGAAAACAACATCCTTCTGAACTGTATTCTTCTCAAAATTATTTAAACATCACACTTTGTATTAAATAAAATATTGGTTTTATGGAAAAACATCAGGACTGTACATCTTGTTATTTAAAACCTTCGCATATACAAGATTTGAACCCATTTGGAACATTGTCGAGATGATTTTCATGCTAGACGTATCGTCATAAATACATACTGGCTTATTGTTAGTGTACTAAATAGTTCACAAACTCGATTTTTTTATAATATTACAACCGGTACATATCCACATGAAGTTAGTTGGTTACTATAAATAACCTATATCCATCTATATAATCAATGTTCTGAGATTAGCAACAGTTAATTTGTTAGTTCCGACTTAATTCGATCGCCACGTGTGCCTGTATGCTGTCTCAATCGTTTACCTTGAGATCAAAATATAGCATTGCAAGACTTGCTGCTTATAATGAAAACATATGTGTCGAAGGCGCTCCCATAGTTCTACGACTATTAAGAACATAGGATTTTAGAAATAAGGCACTATTATAACTCACCAGAATATAAGAAAAAATCTGTCAAATGAAATTATATTTGCAGCGAAATTCTTTGGTCCAATTCCTTACCATTTAATTCCAGTATCGTAAGTCAATTGCTAGTGGCAAAAATGTTGCAATGAGTGCAGTGTGCGCTTTATTATGTGAACCCGTAAATAGTACTGAATATTTGTAATATTTTATTCCTTCCTTTATATAAAATGTCCACTTTGTAATGGTTTATAGAAAGAGATATTTGAAATACTATAAAATCCTATAATTACTATTTACCATAATTAATATCTAGCGAAGAATTTCTCCAATGTTGGTCACATTACCACTTATTATACCAATGAATTAAATTAGTAGTTCCATTTCATTGACATACAGTGTCAATACATATCACTAGTAAATCAAGACATCCTTATCATTTCATAAAGCTACTTACATGTGTAGAAACTATAAATTGCCATTACTTTCGTATTTAAACTCCCTTATGTTATTTAAGCAGTACAGAAAATAAATAAAATTTATTAATAAATTATTGTTATTATTACACACATAATATTTTGCAAAATTAAGTTGATTTTACATACAGTTATAGTTAGAAGCCAACATGATATTAAAGATCAATTCAAAATGCATTAGCTAACATAAAATACTTCACGTACTACTAAAGCAAACATTTATCGACATACTCTGTAAAGCATCTTTGACAGCGACGTTTTGTTGGGAAAATAGAAAACTGTCGATTCCGATAACACTAATAATAATATGTAATGATAACTAGGTAATTAAGCTTTCATTATCAACCGTCTGGCGGTTGCTAGTGGTGGTGGCTTAACTACAGATAACATTTCTTAGATCCAAGAAGAGAAGTCCTACGCAAGACGTATGCGAGACGCTAACTGTCCCACATTGAATTAGAACGATCTTAAGACAACAAAGATTTGATTAAATGAATTATACAACTTAAGTACATTAAACGTATGTAAATTAAAATAAGATATAACGATCAAAATCAAAAATACTTTATTCGGTTTGAACGATGTATGGGAAGGGTGTCGCTTTGAAAGATCACAGTCATTTACATAATGCACTCCTTATAGCCTTTTGATAGTATTTTTTTATGACATGGTATTTGTACTTACTCTCGGCAGATCGATAATATACTTTAGGCCCTTAATGTAAGTTCTAAGACTATTATTACCTAGAACAACTTTCACTTGTCTTAGTGAACCTAAAACATAGATCGGTTCATTTGTGATTATTACTAGAGTTAAAACCATACCAGTGTTTTTTTAAATCTAGCTTGTCTAAGTTTTCGCGTATGTATATTTGAGAGGGCAGAGTAAGATAGTGGACTCCTGAAATTTGATGCTGAATCATTCCTAAGCTAAAAGTTAAAATAATACAAAACAGATATATGTATGTGTAGGGAAAACGGAATATCTTACCGTTCATGGATTTCTTGAAACACCATGAATCGAAGTACTACGGTTGACGACTATACTATGAACGAATTTTCTTCAGATATATGATACTGGTATACCATTATGTTGTGACATGTTACCAAAAAGTTTTTGGGCAATATTTTTTCTTCTGCTTTTTAGTCATATGATTCTATAGTCTGTTGAACAGCAACTTAGTGTGCATGCGTATTTATATATGGTGTGTACCTACCATTATTAAAAACTGGGTTTTCAGTCATTATCATTGCCGTTTTGCGAAGATGTGCTTGAATAGGATAATATATCATACCTATAACTGATAACTACATAGGATATAACTCTTAATTAACAACCTAAACCCACCGTTGTCAATGGTACTTTACTAATGATTCTCAAACAGTGTCTGGTAGTCATAGTTAAGTAAACAACAGAAAGTATCTTCCTAGTATGTACATGCTATTAGCAACAAAACAACCTAACTAATTGAACATTACCAGATCATTGTAAATCGTATTTCCTACATTTATGCATTTCCTTATAGAGCTTATTTTAAGGCATAATTTATAACTTACCTAAGCAATTCCTGCTTATAATTCAACCCTAGACTGTATGTGTATGATTCTTAGAATATTTTTTTTTGGTACACATATATGTTTCAATAACTCATATATGTATGAATATGTAGCTTAACTTAGGTTAGCTCAGATAAGTCGCGAATTGTATGAATCAGGCAACAGCCAAGCCGAGGTGTGCATCCTTGAGCTAATTGCCCAAATAAAATCGGCTGAGTGCCTTAAGCGCTCGCCTTAGTAGTCCGGTGAAGCTGTTAAGACCTTGCTAGGTGAATAGTCAGTTCAATGTAGTCAGTTCGAGAAAAAAAAAGAATATTTTATTTCGTTCTAATACGGATTCAAATCGTAAACTATAGTTTAAATTAAATAGGTACATCAGAATCAAGTATTATCGTTATTATAATATTAGGCAGAAAGCAAAGAATAAATAAATAAGTATACCAGATACTCGTATCTCTTATTTTGTGATATGGTTACTGAGACGATTGGTACATTTCTACTAAATACTGCGACGTTACAACTTATTAATTAACACTGAAAACATGAATTACTTAATACTGTAACAAAGGCGAGACTCTCAAATCAAAGGCTTTCCTTCCACATTAAAGAGACATTTTTCAAAACGTTCGTCTTCTACATATATTAACAATTATAAATTAATTATCGCCTGTTAAAGCCGTCTAACAAGTTTACCTTGTTTTAATCGAAAGTATAATTCCAGAACATATCAAATATATAATTATGTATACAGGTTTTTACAAGAAAAATATGCATAAGTATTTGAGAATAAATAAATACAACCATTCTAATAAAAATATATTATTTTATAGCTAGTTGAACAAAGTAATAAATAACTATTTATTTAATGACTGTCAATTCCCTATATTTAGTTATAAACCTTGCTTTATACGACAATATTATAATCGATTGTAAATTCTTATTAAAACTTCTTCCCCACGAGCAGTGGACACGGACATGTATGAAAGTTGCGTTCCAATTGTAATAACATCAATTGATTTAACGCTATTTCAGTGGTAGGACCAAAACGAGGTCACTGACCGACAATGACGTCCTCATAGCTAGAGACTCGTCTACTGCACAGCTATGTTCTATTATAGCAATGGATTGTGCCATGCTTTCTTATTCAATTGTTTTATTAACTTTCCTGCTTCAAATTATTCTCAAGGTTTTATGATAACATTTTTGATAACAAAAAAATTAAATCTGATATCTATCTATATACAAATAGTAACTACGGTAATATATTTTTCAGAAATATAAACGGAATTCGTTGATTTATATATAAATACAAACAAGTAATACATAGTTTACGAAGTATTTTAACTTGCCTACTTTTTAAAACTTTCTACTTTCCTCGCTCTAAAAACAAATTATAAGTATCGTATCGTTATGGAATGCACATTATAAACGCCCGTTCCGAAGATTTGTTGGTTATAAAACGTTTTATAATTACTTTTAGGAATCTTATTCCAAGAGATCCTATTTAATTAATCTACATAGGTATTATCATGATATAAATTTAATTACAAAATAAAGTAGTCCATGGCATTATTTCGTGACTTGAAAGAGCTTCAGTGGAATATTAATATTTATTAATATTAATCGCCAGCGTATTACAAAATCCTATAACACTGAAAGCAATTATCGGCGGGTCCTTTCACTTGTTGATATTAGTGTGTGTCTGTATAAAATATAAAAGGTCCATTGGTACCGCAACCGGTGTGCTATAGAAACCGGTCCGGGAGGTATGAGACCGATTCGTGGCTCAAGGTACTACATATTACATTGTTGATCAATCGCATTTTGGAACAACGATTAAAACGGTGCTCATATTAAATATACTCATAAAAACATTCCAAAGTTAACGTGCCCTTTTATATTGATAGACATTTAATTGCATATAAACTAGATACAATTGAGTTCTCAAATATTATAAACATATTAACTCATCCAACATTCTCGTTAATCTTTTTGGCCGCTCTAAATACATATATAGTTGTAAGATCGAGCTTGCGTGTAAATATAATCAAGTGTTAAATACATAACAAAGTTAAAATATTACTATAATATAAAAATTAACATTTTTTTTTAACTTTATTTTTGGCAACCAATCTTTTAGATTATTACTACTATTGTCGAGTAGTTAATAGTATTACAAGTTCTTCTTCTATTTTATTTTTGGCAACCAGTCTTCTAGTAGACTATTACTGCCATTATCAAGTGAGTATCGATATTACAAGTTTCCTGATATAATTTCAATGAACTAACAAATTGGTGGCCATCTTGTTAGAAATTTCCATGGAGTTTTTGTGGCATCTCAGAATTCATGGTCTGTGGTATTATTTTCCATTCACTTCACTTATGCACAATAAACAAACTATATTACATAAAACATCACCAATTTTACACAATATAGAGTCAAGTAACACAAGATTATGAATAAAATATAAAATCCACTACATGACAGACCAAAATCCCGCCAAAAACACAAAAAATTAACATGTATCTTTAAGTTGTCGTGTTGTTGTCGTGTAAGTTGTTGTTGTCATGTTATACAGATAATATAATATTTATTTATAACTAAATTGCCTTCTGCGGTTCTATATTATATTCAGAGCAGTCAAAAAGTTTGGCGAAGACTGTATGAATGATCTAAATCTTAGTCATTCTATTTTTAAATATTCAACAACGATTCACAATTATAAATTCCTAAATGTCATGGCCTCTATCATTAAATTTACGAGTATATAAAGCTTAATATAAAATTGTAAGCATCGTTTTATTTTTTATTTTATTACTTACCTAAGTACATTGGGTGTGGGAAATTTATAAAAGATTGTCCTTTGAATATTGTAGTTTCTGTCTCTATAACTAAGTTTCATTTGAATCAATT
Source organism: Antheraea yamamai (assembly GCA_036509395.1). Taxonomy (NCBI): domain Eukaryota; kingdom Metazoa; phylum Arthropoda; class Insecta; order Lepidoptera; family Saturniidae; genus Antheraea; species Antheraea yamamai. The sequence goes on from AP028433.1 coordinate 11,426,809, forward strand.
TTGCGTCTTTTGTAACAAATTAAAATAAAATTTTAACTTCATTTATGATTGAAAAAGTTAGTTATATGGAATTAAATCATGCTCTGAATGAAAAGTTATTTGATTTTCCCGAGGAATGAGTATTTAGAATCTTGAATAAAAAGATCGAAGAGATGTCTAAAGTATTTTGTGTTAACTGTCATTCCTAGTCTGTAGTTCTGTGCTTTATTGTTAGGAATTAGGTGTAGTTTTTAGTATAGTAATTAGAATTCATTCATAAAATACGTTCGCCCTTACGGGTTACGGGTTGGAGAGTCTAAGAAAATGTGACGTTCGTAGCTCATCAATTTTGCAAATTTGTCTCTACATTTTTTTTTTACGGTAAAAGTCATTTGTTTCATTGTTATACGTGCTATATAAATATTTTGACGTGATAAATCGATGAACACCGGCTGAACGCACAAAAAAGCATGACTCATTGTCACGTTTCGCCTGAGCCGAGCGTGCAAGCGAGAGCGCGGAACCAGCGATAGAGAGGTACGAGTGTCTTGTAACGCATCTATCTCTCTTCCACTCCATCGGCCGATGCGTCTGAGTAGAAAAGAGACAGCGGCAGCACACAACCTACACGTGAAATTGTAATTTTCAATTAACTCCTTCTTTGTATTATACAAAACTAGCGGGCGCGGCAGACGTTGTCCCGCTCTGATTATAAAAAAATCCTTGACAAATTATATACCAAAACGTTCCTCATGAATCACTTTATCCACTGGTGAAAACCACATAAAAATCCGTTCAGTAGTTTTTGAGTTTATCGCGAACAGACAGACAGACAGACGCGGTTGTGGACTTTGTTTTATACTATGTAATGATAATGATAATTCAGTGAAAATAATTCAATTCATAAAAGTATGCAATATTTCATCAATGTTTTCTTATGGCGTTATTACGTACATTTTTTTACATATATATTTGTACATATTATGAGGGGGGGTCTATTATTCGTGAGAATTCAGAAAATGTAATATAGCGCGATGAAGAGAGGGAATTTAAAAAGGTAAAATTTTGCGTGAATTATTTTATGAACTGGCCCGGAATAGAAATTTTCGCGTTCCTAATCACTAATAATTTTATGTACCTATAAATCTAAATTATAAGTTACTATGTAATGATTAATCTAAAATAAAGCATAGTTATTTTATTTGAAACATTACGGTCTACATACTTTAAAATTGAGAATGTTATTTAAGCGTGCAACTCTCGCCGTTTCAATATTGCAATCTTAAGAAATACCTACTAAACGAATCGAGAATTGGCGCAGCAACCTGCAAGCAACAACAAGTAATGCGAAATATCATTATTATCTATACGTATTAATGTTTTGAAATTGAATTTTATTACAGTAAATATATAAGCAATCGTATTAATATTTTTCACCTGTTTAAGTTTATTTTATACATTACTAGCTGACCCGTGCAACTTCGTCTGCACCAAATCGGTTATTACCTTATTAAAAAATAAGGGTTGATGGTAGAAGGGTGAAAATTGAGGATTGTATGTATTTTTGTATGTTGTATCATAAAAAAATTAAAAATTTTGTCTAAAAAATAAATAAAAAAATTTAGGGGTGGACTACCCCTAACATTTAGGGGGATGAAAAATAGATGTTGGCCGATTCTCATAGATACCGGATAAGCACAAAAAATTTCATCAAAATCGGTCAAGCCGTTTCGGAGGAGTATAGCAACGAAAACTGTGACACGAGAATTTTATATATTAGATACATCTGATATTAAATGACTATATAGTCCAACACGGCTGACATGGTAAACCTAGAGGCACTGACCCTTAAGTGCAACTGCCGAAGCACGCCAAAAAGATGTTTGGCGAAACATTTTCAACTTTGGTAGCTAGCCAGGCGGACATAGAAAAAGATCTACCATGCAGGTACTTTCTTTCTATTATGTTATACTAGCGGGCCGGCAGACGTTGTCCCGCCCTAATTATAAAAAAATCCTTGACAAGTTATATACCAAAACGTTCCTCTTAAATCACTTTATCCACTGGTGAAAACCGCTTGAAAATCCGCTCAGTAGTTTTTGAGCTTATAGCGAATAGACAGACAGACGCGGTAGGGGACTTTGTTTTATACTATGTAATGTTTCTATTATATTATATGCAATGATATATAAAGTATTCTAAAACAAATAATTCTTACTCTCCGATATAAAAAGCTGCTCTTTATTCCTCGCACTTCCTAGCTGACTGACATTCCATCCACCTATAAAATAGTTCATATAGATTTAAATTATTATTCGTTTCTAAGCATTGTCACCCGATTGTTCTTCCCACATTCTATAAACAAACTATTTAGTATACGAACCTCTCTCATTATTCCGTAGTCGAACTTTTAAAGTCAATTTCCTTTAATTATTACAACAGCACAATGTACCTTCTAATATACAGCCGGTCAATGAAAAAACTAAAGATTTTTTATACTCTCTCTTTTTATACAAAATATTATCTTTAAATCAAATGTTATCTTTATTAAAAAAAACATTTATATACACGTTATTGAAATGTGTGCTAATTCTTGTTTCTGTAAATAATAAAGATACAGCAACAATATACAATAGAGATTGTAGAAAAATTAATATATTGTTAAAGTTTAGAGATATCAAAATCAAAAACCGAACTTAAATAAAAAAAATAATTAATGAAAGTATTTATGAGGTTTATGAGTAAACATGATTAAGCGTATTGAATTAAAAATCGCTCCAGTTTCAGATAATACTTGTGGGTACGAATTTAGACTATTTTTATATTATTATACTTCTCCAAAATCTATATACACTTACACTTATATGTAATTAATATATTACCTGAGCATCCAGTAGTTGCGTATGAGATTCTCCTGTAAATCATTTCTTAGAACTCATTATAATTTGTTTTTTTACACAACTGTTAAAGATACGTGTATTTTAGGGATAAACTAATACTGTGCAGAAACCGAAGCTCCGTCGCGTAGCCAATCTCTAAAATTAATTTTGAAGTGTTCCATTCAAAATATTTCATAATAAATTATAATATTCCTAATACCTAGATTGTTGTTTCGTGTTCTGGTTTTGGAAAAAACGAATGTGTGGAATATTAAAAAATTGGTTATTGTAAACCTAGTACTTTAGCAGTGATGCGTGTTCATACAATAATATTACCGGCTTACAGTTCTTATGTTATTAACTTCTAACCAACTTCATCAATTAACGTGCTGTAAATAGTAAACTTTATCTCCATGAAATTTTCAATTTGCTATTTAGCTATTTGTTTTAATAAGAATTTGTAAAGTATACATGAAACCTATATCTAATAACTTTAGTAATTTGTAATTAGAAATTGGAACATTTATTTCTTTTTTGACATAAAAACAATCTTTTCGGCCGAGATATTAATCTTAGATATATGGTGTCTCGTATGTCTTTGTAAAGCTAATAGTAATGAATTTTGTTACGGATTTTATCTCTTTATTTCAAATCACTCCAGCAACGCATGTTATGTTATAGAATTTTGCTAATTTGAATTACATTTATCGTGATCAAGTATTGAAAATATATATTAACCATAAAAAAGTAGTCTAATATACCTTTCTAACAGTGAAAGAATTTCCAAAATCGGATCAGAAGTACCAGAATTTACTCCGAACATACAAACTCATTAACTTCAACTTTAACTTTTTAATATTTGAGTTTTATAGATACGAATTCTACCAGTGTCAAGTCAGTCGTCGATGAGTCACTTTATAGATAGTATTAAATTTTTATCATATAATTTAGTTCTTCCAGATTAGGCCACTGGGACACAGAAAGACAAACAGAACACTTACAAACAATCTTACCTTATATAAATATTTACATAATAATTACTGTTAGTGATTGTGTTATGTTAAAGTTTAATTTTGTTAAAACATATAAGATTAGCCAAAGTATTGACAAAAAAAGAAAATACAGACCTTTGTGATTTTGTTAAAATTAGACGGACGTAGTATATTGTTAGGTAAAATATCATACAATACAATACTAAATTGGGGCAATTGAAAAAAATGTCTTCTAGAGTGTCTTCATCCAACCCACATTCACATATTGAGTTGTCCCTGATTCTGAGAATTGCAAGATGGACTGGAGAGCACACGTCTAGAGATAGATTCCCAGTCTACAGGTAGTAGATGCAGCAAACTTGCAACAGTCAAGAAATTTATCCAGGAATCCAGGAGGAATGTTATCGTGAATGGAAGCATAAGATTTGCCTTTAATTTGGTTGGGTGCATTCCAGTTTGAGTTCCATGTTCAAACAAATCAGTCTTGTTTGGGAAAGATAAGTCCAGAATATAGGTTTTATAGTGATCAAAATATCCAGTCCGCATAGCTTTTTTAACGATAAGATCAACAGCTTCATTATCCTGGATTCCACTGTGTCCTCGTATCCATTGCCAGAACTACATAAATTCCTAAACAATGACATTGATACAAATGGAATTGAATAATTGTGATAACTGATGTTTCATTGAAATATGTCCAACATGTCAAAACTATATTAAATGTAGTGTAAAAACTTTCAATAAGAAGAAAAAGCCCTTTCTCTCTTGAAGGCAAACAATTCTATTGATTAAAAAAATCATTTGTATATACATATATAGATTTTTTGGGCCAGTTCAGTAGTTTCGGCATGCATAGAGGATAAACATAGAAACATTGATTTTTATATATAAAGATATATTTTTATGGTCAATAGTGTCAAATTTAATGTACTGAATTGTAACTATTTATGTGCTAAAAATATATGTCGTTAGAACTTATCCAACTTGTCATAGAAAACAGTAAAATGAATGCAGTGGCTCTTTTCGTACGTCGCATCGGTAAATAAAACATAACCGTGATTCGTAAAGTATTGCTGCATGGAATCCTTTACCTGAAATGAAAACTTCTTTGAGCATGTCGAGCGGTATTTTTTTGGCAAAAGATAAATTTATAATTTCGCGTCATGACATGCTTGAAGCGTGACCGATCGTATTGCCCTTGCGCAGCTTGCGTCATACTAGCGACGCGTAGTATAACAACCTGTGTACATCTAATATTGATATTTTGTATTGAGATTGTGCAGCCCAACATATGTTTGACGAATTAAACTTTATAAAATAGTACGAGTATATCATTATTATTCGGAGTGCCAATAGACGTGAAAGCGAGACTAATGATTAATGATAAATGACATTTTCAATTTATAAATTATGAAATTTAAATAATTTAGACCATAATTAATTTAAAAATTAAAAAAAAAAGTGTGTGTGTACTTATGTTCATGCGTTAGAAGTTATACTTCTTTGGCGTAACAAGATAAAAATATTTTCAAAAATTGTATCTTTCGCCTTATTCTGCGTTTGTAGAAAAAACGACACTAACAATAGAAAAAAGGTATTTAATACATTGAAAGTTTTAATACAAAGAAATACAAACTACAAATACAAAGAAACAAAATGTTGACTACAGCTAACTTCAGGGTGTCGGTTCTTCGTAAAGATGTGCGCGCGCATCGTAAAAATTCACTCTCATCATTTTTCCCTAACGTGCCAAAAAAATTATAACTTCAAAAAGAACACAGTTTCAATTTCATTGTTTTGAGTTGTCACTTCTGTCGGCAGTACTTCGACTACCTCGACTTTTTTTCATGTCATTAAAGCAACTCCATCTTAATTTCATACAATTTCGGAGAGCATCTTTATACACAAAGATTTGGATTTTTTACTTCTACACTCCGTACGTACACTTATGAATGAGAAATGTATTATGTTTTTACAATGTAATGAAAACATTTCTTGTAAATATTGTTCTCATTATAACAGTATCTATTCGAAACGATTTCTTGTGCAGACTATAATTTCTTATCGTCGCTTAATTTTGATAGTTACCTATATTTTCTAAATCATTCTTTTTTTCCTTTACAGAGACCCGAAAATCTGGAGTCGCCGCTGCCAGCTACGCGCGACACAAAAACTAGAGTGTACGCTATGAATGATCAGGTTACTTTTTTTATTCTAAATCGACAAAATAAACAGTGCACTCTATGTTGAAATACGTAAGACTTTACAATGCAAGAGCGCTAACAATTGACTAAAGACTTATCAAACATTCTAGCTTATTTGAAAATATCATGAGTAACTGGGTATATTCACCACATGTTTGACTCAAACTAATCTTAAAATTAGGACCAGAAATTAATTATACCATATTAAGCAACTGTGAAAATCCGAAATTTATAACTTTTTATTACAAACTAGCTGATACCCGTGACTTCGTCTGCATCGTTTCTTATCATAACAAAATATTACATATACATAGAATAAATATACTTAAGCACTAAACAGCTCGCCCCACCATCCCACCGTAATAAAAAACGTGCATATAAAAACTATAAATTCTTAAAAATCTAATAAGGAGACGTCCATTAAATAGATGAGGGGTTTAGGGATGGGTGGGGTTCAAGCCAAATCTTACATGAGAGAGAGATATGTTTCAGCAATAAACATATGATTTTTTCCGAGCTAAAATTTGAGAAGATCAGATTCATTTAAAGTAAAACATATTTCTAGAGTAAAATATACCGAAATCTCAAACCATTTTGTATACAAGTACTCCTCCGGTGATCGAGCTGAGAACATAGAGAAAAAAAAACTTTTCCAATTTTTGATATTGATAACAAACACTACAGCTCGTCAATAGTAAAAAAAGTATTGGTATTTCAGAATGTTATGCAATAATAATTATTTAACTAAATGTAATAATAGTAAAAAAGTTAAAGTAAAAATGAAAGTAATAAAACAAATTGTGTTTTTTTAATAAATCCTACGCATTTATACACAAAATAGAATTTTTGACAGATCTAGTGTGAGATTCGGGGAGGTGGGAAAGGGGTCGAGACACATCTCACGACTTCTCATGAGGGGGCAAGGGGCAGTCAAAAAATCCTCAATAACACCTCACGTAATTCATTTACGACCTCTAACATTTTTTGAAATGAAGCTATCGTAAAAATTTTGACATAAGGACAAAGAGTCTAAGAAGTTAAGTTAAAAAAAAGTCGAAACCTATCCAGTACTTTTTGCGTGATGCGCGTACAACGATAGACCTCTCTCTATCAGTTTATTCATATAGATAACTACTGAAATATTAAAGGAATAAAACGTATTGCTTAATAATGATAACCTACAATTATATTATGCTTATATTGTAACGCGATTGTTACAAAGATAAATAATGGTTTATTACGAACTACGTTTGAAATTACATATATTAACTATTTATATGCTACATAAGACAACGACCATAAACAATCGTTCCTTAAATATGGTAATAAAATTCAGAAAGCTGAGGCTCTGTTCGATTATATTTTAACTTTTTGACATGATTCCGCAAGTTTTATGACAGAAAAATTATCGTCTGTTTCATAACGTACCTCTTTCAATGCCGACTAAAAGACACAACAGTACACTTATACATTTAGACAAAACGGTAGTTTTTATTTATTTTTGCATATTTATGTCATTTTGATATAATAGAAAACATTAAGAAATGTTAAAGTTAATTTAATAAAATGAGTGTCTGTCTATATTTATTTTTGAAGACATAATTCAACTCAAAAATTAAACTTCTTTCAAGATAATACTATCGAGACCAATATATGTTATTGTCAAATATTAGGTCTTTACCTATGAAATTGCCGCTTTGTATGAAAAAATTGAAACGAATATTTTTCATGTGTTTTTTATTTGTATTAATCGAAGTAATCACCCATGCAATCAATGCATCTTTGCCAACGCAGTGGCAGTTTATTGATGCCCTTCTTAAAGAAATCAGCTAGACGGGAGGCAACAAATTCTTCAAAGGCATTTTGTACTGCCTCTCGGATATTGAATTTTTTTCCCGCCAAGGAGTTATCCAAATTCTGGAAAAAGTAGTAGTCTGTAGGCGCAAGGTCTGGTGAGTAGGGCGGATGACGGAGAACTTCCAACCCCAGTTCTTGCAACTTGGAGACCGTCTGCTGTGCAGTATGAGGTCGCGCGTTGTCGTGCCGGAGCAGCGGAGACGAGCGATTGACCAATGCTGGTTGGAGATGTGCCAGCTTCTCCATCATTGTGTTCAGTTCTTCACAGTACACATCTGCAGTAATGCTCACCCCGTTTGGTAAGAAGCTGTGATGAATCACACCGGCGCTAGACCACCAAACAGTGACCATCACTTTTCTAGGGGTAAGTTTTCGTTCAGGGCATTATTTAGGTGCTGAACCAGGATCCAACCAACTTGCTGAGCGCTTGCGGTTATCAAACAGAATCCATTTTTCATCGCAGGTAACAATGCGGTTCAAAATTCCTTCATTTGTGTGTCTGTTCAGAAGTGCAAGGCACATCTCGACGCGTACTTCGCTCTGGCAATCATTGAGTTCGTGGGGCACCCATTTGTCAAGCTTTTTTACCTTGCCAATTTGACGCAAATGGACCAATATTGTTTTAACGCTAACGTCGAAAGCTGCTGCTAATTCAGCCATAGATTGTGTATCATCAGCTTCCACAATCGCCTTTAATTCGTCATTGTCGACCAAAGTCTTCGGACGACCGCGAGGTTCATTTTTCAGGTCGAAATTCCTAGAACGGAAGCGAGCAAACCAATAACAGGTGGTGCGTTGGTTTGTAGTGTTAGCTCCGTAAACGTTGTTGATGTTGCGTGCCGCTTATGCCACGTTGCTGCCACGACCGTACTCATATTCCATAATTACTCGAATTTTTAACGTATCCATGATGACAAAAAAGATTGAAATGCGATGAAAATGTAACACTAATCAATAAACAAATAACTACTTTTGGAAAAAGAATTCCATGTTTTTAAAATAAAATTAATTTGAAATTAGAATTCTTAGCCAAACAAAAATTATTTTGATTTGAAATGGCCAGTACTGCAGAACGGCAATTTCATAGGTAAAGACCTATTATAATACGCTTTCAAAGTTACGATTTTAATACGCTGGTAGTAAGTAGTTGGTTCAGCCCAAGCTAATTATAAATAACGGGACTAGATTGATGTCGGCCATGACTCGGTATATAAGATTGTTTAGTGTACTTACATGTTATATTCTTTATGTGTTATTACTAGAAAAACTTTAAATATTTTGAATTAATCTGTTCAATTAGATAGGTTATGTTTAGGAAGGTTATATTTTTATACATTAAAGCGCTTTGAAATAGTTTGATATTTCTTCAGCTAATCTGAAGAAATTTTAAAATATTTGAGCTTCTTCATAGAAAAACCGAAAGTATAAGATTTAAAAAAATTAAAATTAATTTACTCACGCCACAATATATGCTGACGACAACGATATATCCTGTATCATAACAGGAACGATCTTATTAAGACGAGAAGTCATTAGTTGGTTTCCTAAACAATATGTAATTTTGTTTGATGTACATAAATTCATTACATCTTGATTTTAATCATCAACAAATTAATCTATTCATGAGTTAAATATAGGACTTTTTAGTAGCTACCTGCCAAGTAATTTTCTTCATGTGTATTTGCGTTATTGAAGCTGTGTAGAAACGACGGCTGTTTTGCGCAAAGGGACTACGGAGAATTCATTTTTTTTAATGAAAACTTATTAGTTTTAAAAAACAATCATCTGTACATCATTGTTAAAGGTTCTATGTATCTGTAGCTAGTCATTATGTTTACCAAAGTTCAATAGTTTTGTTAAAATTTTTACCGAAAAATAGTGAAAATGGACCTTTTTTGAGAGCGCGACCTTAAGCCAAAAAACAAAAATATTGTGAATATTGCAAAATTATATGTAATTTATCTTTCATGTCGTCATTATTAAGTCAATTTAATGTCTGATACGTCGAAATTATTAAAATATTTGACTCACATGTTATTATGATGATTATGATCATTTTACGTTATTGATGCATATTAGAACTTGGCACATTAAATTTGGATTTTGGTTTAGTATTTCATATGCCTTTTTTTATTGACTATAGAATTATGTATTTACTTAGATAGTTAGAAAGGGCTACAATTTTGGAGACAAGCGATATGGCTAATATATTTGAAAAAATATGATAATTCTTAAATGTATCCATTCTCTGAAATTATTTAACAGAGCGCATACGTAAGATCGACATGATTCGATTTAACTAAAGTTACCAGTTACAAATTTTTGGGTTAAATAATTATCACTTGCTTACAGACTTTCCACACACCTTCATTTGGAGACGAAGAGTTTGACATTCCATTGATTCACGGACAGCATGCCACAGCAACAGGCGTGCCAAATAGTCATATCCAGTACTCACAGATACACCATTCGGCTCCTCAGGTATTTTATATTATTTTTTAATAAAATAGAATAAGCATTTAGCCGTAATTAAAAGAAAGTGTCATTCGCAAAAGAATTTACATCTTAAGTTTAATTTTAGCGTAAATTCTTCTTACATGTGGTGAATATTTTGTGAAATGTAGTAAATTGGTCATAGTTATTGCGTTATTTTTTAATTTTGTATAAGACTAGCTGACCCGGCCACGCGTTGTTGTGCCTCAGTTATTATATCATTACATATTGTTAAGAATTCATTATCGCTGTTGATAATATGACTAATAAACATCACTTAACGATTTCAATTATTTTTTTAATATAGAAAGCTACTTTTTGTGACTTAAATATAAAAGTTTGACATATGCTATGGCTGACTTTTTCGTAGGCATTATAAAGTTCTACAACTCAATCATATATCTCTCATCTTTAAGGCAGCGTTCGGAAGAAACGTTTTCGTTCGACCGTTTTTTCTCCGACTTACTTTGCAAATCCGACTATCACAAAATAGTCTTTTCACTTTTCGGATTAATTGGTAAAAAAATTTCAAAATCTGTTTAGTAGATCCGGATATTACACCCTACAACCTCACAAACTCACAAATTTTACCTCTTTAAAATATTAGTATAGATAACGGAGTAAACTCTGAAACAAACACTCCACAGTTCATTACGTATAGTAAAAAGTATTTTGATCGTTATCCGTAGTAATATAAAAAATGCGAAAGTGAGTTTGTGTGTATGTTACGCTTTTACGCCGTAACTACTAAACCGATCATTATGAAATTTTCTATAAAAATTGTCAGGGGTATAAAAAAGGATATAAAAGTACCTTTTATCCAGCTAACAAATATTGTTCATGAGGCATAGGTTTAATCTACATTACATGAAATAGTAGTCCGGTGAAGCTGTTAAGACCTTGCTAGGTCAATAGCGTAGTCAGTTCGAAAAAAAAAACCATTACATGAGCGAAACCACGAGTAAAAGCCAGTAATAAATAAATGTCACAGTGCAGTTTAGTAATTACTTTTATTAATTCCTTCATGGGCTGAAATAACGTTTTTACTCTAATGGTAATGTCATTATTTAAACATAACAATATTTACAACGAAATAGATGTCCTGTGCGTCGTCTCATTTTGATATAATAATATACTTAATAAAATTGATCCCTCTGCTTTTAGGGAGTGTTAGAAAATTATTTAAGAAAACATAAGATATCAAAATAGAAACTGTAGTTACTGTTGCTGACTAGAAACTGTATTGCTACTAAACAGTATTTAATGTTTATTTATTATATAAATTAATGACAAAAAACACAAAACATTTCTCGCCGTAGCCGAAGCACAGTTATCAAAATAATTTAAAAAAATTGTTGCATACAGCGTATACAATTTAAAAAAGTTATGAAGTGATTATGCGATGTAAACTATGCATATAATTTCGATTACATTTCTTGTTCCACTTATACATGACATGGTGTAATAGATATGACGTATTTATGCAATATTAAATTAAAAGATTAATTCGACAAATAAAGACAATATTATAGATACTACGATCAATATACTACATTACCTTCTCAAACTTTATAAAATTGTATATGTCGCAATGGTATATTTTCATACACACCGTGACGTGACTGCTTTTATGATGGTTGTACTTCTAAATTAGTCTTTCTACTAATATCGGTATTGTGAGATTTAAAATTTATTCCTTATTTATTTCACTTACAATATTTTTATTGGATATCTTATCATACAAAATGTCGTGGCATAAGTGAAATTTTCACAATATATTTTCTTAGGACAAACTCAGTTTGCATTATTGCTTATACTCTAGGTATTGATATAATGAGTAGAAGAATTACATAGTATAAAACAAAGTCCCTTACCGCGTCTGTCTATCTGTCTGTTCGCGATAAACTCAAAAACTACCGAACGGATTTTCATGCGGTTTTCACCGGTGGATAGAGTGATTAATGAAGAACGTTTTAGTATATAATTTGTCAAGGATTTTTTCATAATCAGGGCGGGACAACGTCTACCGTGCCCGCTAGTTATAATATAATTTCTTTCAAAAGATGATAAAGTAATAATTAGAAATGATACACGCTTCTTTGAGTCAAGTATATAATAAATTAGAAATTGATTACAACTTTAGATTATTGTATAATATCATAACATCATTTTCTTAAAAATCTCGGAAACATTGTGACAGACTTAGGAATTTGTGAACTACAAAAGTAACGACACAGCAATTTTGTAATGACAATATTTCTTTAAAATGGCTGACTTGATTGTGCATGCGAATTATACACAAGTACAGTCCTCGCCAAACTTTTAACCGCTCTGAATATAGTTTTGAAGAGCACAAACTTAGGTATAAATACATTTTAAATTGTATGTATAACATCTAGATAACTTAAGAATAAATAAATGTTAATTTTAGATCCCATTAGTAATATTTTAACTTTGTTTTGTATTAAAATGTTGACTATATTACGTGCAAACCCGAATTTACGGCTAAACTATTCTTTACAACAAACAGTAACAACAAAAAATAATATAAATGAATGCGGAGCCGTGGGGACCTTTCTAGTAATTTATAGAAATAAATATGTAAGTGTGGATTTGTCCAAAATCTTAAAGTCTTTGAAAGTTTGATGCAACTTTGCATAAATATCCGCGAGCTCGGATACACTTTTTGAAGAAAAAAAAATCCCGCGTGACCGAATACAGCTTGCTTAACTAAATTGATATTTTATTTTTTTTATAATAATTACGGCGATATGTATTTTGTAACATAAACAGGTACCACGCCAGGACACTTTAATAAAATGTTTGTAAGATATTTCCTATTTCATTTGAAGCCATTGGGAGGCATGCGTCATGAGTTACGACTTAATTTAATCTCGTAATCTGTAACGTATACTCATGAAATTAAACTACAAGCAACATGTACAAAACGTATATTTCCTCGAAAATTATTGAACGGACAAGTCAGTTTTAGGTGGTAGAGCCACGCCGGAGCTATTACTGATTTCAGCATGAATGGGTCGGCTCGCTCGGGGTAGTACCACCATCTCACAGAAAATCGACGTAAAGTAACAGTGGTTGCATTGTTGCGTTTCGTTCGGTCAGTGAGACGCCGAAGGCCCACCTTCCTCCCGCCACTTCTCCCGCCTACCCCACTTCCGTCTTCCCTTCTCCAACCCTTCAAAACACAGGATGTCAATGTACTTGCGACTCCCCTGGTATTGCTATAGCGTCTGTGGACGGTGGTGATCACTTACCATCAGGTGACCCGCCTGTTCGTTTGCTACCTATAATATAGAAAAAAAGTCACACAATGGTAATGTAGAAAAGAATAAGAAAAAATCTCTTAAAAATACATAACAAAAATGTATTAAGTTATCAAATCACTATAAAGACTTTTTCATGGGAACTGAAGATAGCAGAACTGATTTTACACTTTTTAGCGCTTTATGAGAAATGGTTGAGAGTAATCTTTTCACGGAAAAGATTGAAACGGAGGTTATACGCAGCTGCGTTACATACGATGGAGTTAGGTTTAGATTAAAATTGAAGTAGTGCGCACCATGAAGTTAATAAACAGATATTTTAAGTACTTACAGATTACAGATACTTTCGTCAATAACAGATATAATAAGTTACTAAACAAATTGTTTTGAAATATTATGTAGACAATTTTGGTGTTATATATCTTTTGACGCGTATGAGTAATCGTTGAAAAATATTTTTTAGCTTGAAAGTTAAGTAGAGCGTTCCGATGTAATATAACATTAAACTAGTTAATAGTTGATAAACAAATTTCTTATATATCATCTATACTAATATATAAAGCTGAAGAGTTTGTTTTTTTATTTGTATGGTTGAACGCGCTAATCATGAGAACTACCGGTCCGATTTGAAAAAGTCTTTCGGTGTTAAAGAGCTCATTTATCGAGAAAGGCTTTAGGCTACATATCATCACGTTAAACCCAATAGGAGCCAATGAAGAATGTTTCAATATCGGGCTATTTTTTTCCTTTTGAGAGCTTCCGCTGCGTGTTAGCGTTAGTATTATATAAGTATTATTAGTAACATGGTAACTTCCTATCGCAAAACATTTTCTAAGTTTATTTTGTGTTCCTATTCAAAATGTGTATTCTATGTTAGTTTTGTTTCCAATTTTTGATTATATGTTGCGATAGTAACGTGGTAAGTTTCTATCGCAAACATTTTCAGAGTTTATTTTGTGTTCCTATTCAAAAAGTTTATTCTATGTTAGTTTTGTTCCTAACATTTGATTTGTAATCTATTACGTATTATAAAACTAAAGTTGTGTATGTAATATTAAAATAAATACTTTTTGGTGAATGCATATGGCTACAACTAACAACAAAATATATTTTTTTTAATTTTGTCGATATGTCTGGCTGTTTGTTCCGGATAATCTCCGAAACGGCTCGACCCTATTTGAACGGGAATTTTACGGGCAAATAACTAACTAATGAGCTATTTTATTTTAAACTGGCGGGTTCGGCAGACGTTGCCCGCCCTGATAATAAGATAAATTATACCTAAACCTTTCCCAAGAATCATTTCATATATTGGTGAA
Organism: Antheraea yamamai; assembly: GCA_036509395.1. NCBI lineage: Eukaryota > Metazoa > Arthropoda > Insecta > Lepidoptera > Saturniidae > Antheraea > Antheraea yamamai. Next base: position 11,441,816 of record AP028433.1, read on the forward strand.
AACGGCATGAAAATGCGTTCTGTAGTTTTTGAGTTTATCGCGAACAGACATACAGATAGACGTGGCATAGGACTTTTTTTACGCTATGTAGTGATGAACTATTACCCGTGCATTCGTCCGTGTGAAATTGATCAAATTTAAATTATAGCAACGTATAATAATAACTTAATTATATCGACAATATGGGCATATTATATCTATATAATAAAAGATTAAACACATATTGTTCGATAATGTATAGTTTAATATTTTCATTGCTTATATAGTGTAAGTGAGCACTGAGAGTGGTATTTAGTAGTTTAAAGTTCCAGGTATGCTGCTGATGATAAATCCCATCTCATTCGATACACTGTTAGTATTCACATATCTATTGTACACGTTACATGTTACAGTAGATGACGTGCGTGTCGCACTTACAAATATTTTTGAAAGAGCATTTGTGTAATTTACACGTCTACTCACAATTTTACATTTATTTAATACATGAAAAAAACGCATGTGGAGCCGCGGGTAACAGCTACTGTTATATAATTTTTGTATGTTATTTATTGAAGCTTTTAATCATAATATTTTATTTCTTCGTTCAAACTTTTGACTCCTCTTCTAACAGTTCAAAGAAAAGTAATTTTTACGTACATTCAAAATATCATATTTCAATAATACTAATATCTGGGTCATTGCATCTGAATTGTTTATTTACTGAGCCGTCTTAAACATCCTAGTCATCTAATACATTCAGATGTATTGACCCTAGTGTTGATAGCTTCACAAAAATATGGATTTCATACATCTTATTATACAAATGAGATAAAACTAGAAGCATGTATTTTGAGTTGCCACAAAAGCTCTCTGAATCGATTTAACAAGGAAGCCATCGTCTTCATATTATTATTCACCATGCACATGTCAGAAACGATGTTAAAGATTAGAGACTATCATAGTATGAAGTTAGCCTTAAAAGACATGTATTCAGTAGTCGTAACAATAAAATCATTATGCAATTGACAATTTTGAACTGTTCTTTTCTCATTGGTTCATTCGTTCGTCTGACACTAATGACGGAATTCTTTTTTGTCTCTGTATAATATGTAACCTATCACTATAACTCAAAATATTCAGACTTTCGTAGATTATTACAATTTAGAATATATTCATACTTATATCTTACACGAGTGTTATGTACGTCTCCAAAGTAAATGTTAATGTAATGTCTAAAGCAGACATGTCCAGTATGGCACAATATCGTAAACAAACCACTGATAACATCATTGTTACTCGCAACTGGTGTTTATCTGAGTTAACTTTATAGACTGCACCTGTTTTTTATGGAATAAAAAATAACGTAACGTATCTATTTTTAGGTTGGCATGATGAACCCGGCACAAGATGGTCTGGCACCGCCGGGTGGCGCGCCGTCATACCAACAACCTTTGTATTTACAAGAACCACACACGCCTGTGACATCACATGGGTGAGATTTATATAAAAGTTCTATTACTAATTTATTAATTAATAATATCCAACTTATACTAGTGCTAATTATTGAAAAAAAATTCTGTTCCAACATTTCTATTTCAATTTTTAAAATGACCCATCTTTGGTTTTTGTTATATTCATTTCTAATTTAAATAAATGTTTCTTCCAGTGGTGCAGGTGCTCCATCAGGCAACTACATAATCCAACAGCAACCCGGAGGCCAACAGCGTCTTTTGATGATGCAACCAACTCAGGTGATGAGTGGTCCACCTACACCAAACACTCCGACTCAACCCTCTGCACCTGTTTATGGTTCACCACAGAGGGCATCACCACCAGGAACTACAAGTGATGACTCGGATGATAGTGTACCTTCCCATCATTCACAGGTAATAATTGAATAACAGGTAGACCATTTAAAATACTTTTTTTTTTCAAAATTAACCTTTCATCTAGTTTGATCTCTTGACAAATTAGTGTTAACATTATAAAGAGATCGTAAGACTTGGATTTATGTCTTCAATTTTCTTTAATAATGGCAAAATCATGTTTATATCAGGTATGACAATATAGTTACTTATCTTGATTAAATAGATAAATTTAATTTTTTACCGTAGTCTGGTGAAGCTGTTAAGACCTTGCTTGGTCAATAGTGTAGTCAGTTCGAAAAAAAAAAATATTTCGAAAGGCTTTTACTTTTAATGAAAGTTTACATATAATTAATAAAGTAAAAAATCTAACATGATTTATTCATAATTTTCTCTCTAGCAAACCTAGTCAATTAGGATCTCATTTTTTAATTAAAAAAGAAAGCATCCACAGGAGATTCACGATGTTAAAAAAGAAACTTTTGTTCACCAAAAAAAATATGATTAGCGCTACAGATTGTAAAATGTATTAGCAGCACTATAAAAGATTGCTTAAAATTAATGGAAGTTGCTTTGTATAAACAAAACAATAAACTCTTTTATAATAACTGCAGTGATATTTTTTTGGACACTGCTAATTTGGCATAATGTTAACCTGAAATTTGCAAAAGAAAAGATAATTTTAACCTTAAAAATAAATGATATTATAACTGAAAAGCTGTAGATACGTACCTACATGATATTTTGACAAAACAAATGAAATGATAATGCACACATATGTAAAGTAATATTGTAACACCACACTGTCTTAGATAAAATGAGGAAGTAAGATGGCATATTCTCAATATTGATGGTGAAAAGGAAATAGTCATATGTTCCTGAGATAAGAGGAGATTGATGGCAGATTTTGACGGCAGCTGTCTGAAATAAGCTAGCTAGCCAAGTTTTAACAAGGTGCTATTGAAGCGCTTATAATGTACCTACAGCTTTTTAGTTATAATATCATTATTAAAAATATAATAAAACATCAGATGAATTAGCAGGAAAAGTTAATTTTATTGAAAATTGTCACTTTTAAATTATCAATTTTTACATATTCACGATGCCTTAAAAAAATCCTATAAGTATAAAATATGAGGAGTGCCTGTGTAAAAGGGGCTATTTCCAACAGCCTAAGGTTCAATGTTTTTTGAACTACTAATCCATAATCCTGCGTGAAATTTGTTTAGTATTATAGCATCATATAGCAATCTTAATTTTACTATTTTATTTAAAAGTTGATTGAAGGGGCTATTTTCAACAAGAATATGGCATATTGAGTAAACTTTGATTCAATAGAAACTATTCCCAATATTCGTAAATGAATAATTTATGTTGTTTTTTTTTATTTATTATTCCTTACTTTGGAAATAGTATCTTTTGAATAGACAATCCTCATTGTAAGTGAACTGTTTTAATTTATTTTTGTAGTCACTGTCCTAATAATTATAAATCAACCAAGACAATAGGTTAAGACTTATACTTCACTGAAATAAGACTTAAAAACCCACCCCTGGGTTTTCCTACATCATTTTTGTCTAAATATTAACAAAGAAAAATTAATTAATTAAAGCCTAAATTATTAATGAAATAATATGGAGTAATGGTTGCTTTAATATACTTTATGGATAAATATTGTGAGATTTTTTTTTTAACAAATTATCGAACATCATTCTATCTCTATGTTGTATATAATTTATTATATGTGATGTAATATATATGACTTTAAAAAAAATTGCAATTTGTGTTATTATAATAATATAAAGTGGAATTCTTCAACTGCCTTATAATAGTTCATTGGCATACAAGTTTTTTTTATTTATTGTAATAATAAGTATAGAATTCAATCAATAGATTATGATTATAAAAGTTCTAATGAATTGGTTGTTTGTTGCTAGTTGCCTGGTGATGCGGAAAGCCTTCTGCCTATCCATTATTGCTCAGCGAGCCGGCAGCAACAAACTACGCTTCATCAGGTATAGGCAAATTTTATCGCTTAATCTAGTGTAGAGGTAGTTATTTCGGAAATAATTGTATTGCCAATGGACTATGTTATATTATGGACACTATTTTCTGACTCCATTAAGCAACTTAGAAAGTTCTGTTTATTGCCTAATAGGGATGTATTGTTGTCTTTATTTAAGTTGAATGTTTATATACATAGGATATATCTTTGTAAGGATAACAAGCTGAACCAATCAAAAGCCAAGTAATTTTGACCTTTTAGGGAGTTTTTCGTTAAATCTAGTGGCTTTAAATGCAGTTTAAAGCTGTATTTTTATGTTTTGGAGTATTAGTAATATGGTACTGGAATGGTCAAATATACTTTTAAACGTATGACACATTTATACAGACATTGAAATGCTATAAAATTAATCAATAATAAAAATTATATTAATGATTTGAAAAGTTTAAAAAAAATATATATTCCTAAAAATAAACTTTTAGTAATTGATTCCTTACAATCCAAAATGAACCATGATTTTAATCCTTCATATAAAAAATTTAATTTACTTAAGATTTTCAGTTTTAATAAAATGTCAGCGAGGTCCAAATTTTGCGTTCATAAGATTATTAGGTTTTCTTAAATAATATGAAAATTTTACATTTATAAAACTGGAAATCTCTAAAGAAAACTTAAAAACTTATGAACACTATTGAACATTGCCCATTTTGAAAAGTAAAGACACAATTATTAACCGACTTAAGGAAGTATAGGATATTCCGAAACAAATAAGCTATAAAAGTTATCAATAATTTTAGAACTGTTGAAAAAATAAATAAAATTAATTTAATCTTAACTGACTTTGATAACATTTTGTACACGGAAAACATGATTAACCTGCACTTTTCATATAATACGAGTGTCGTCAATACTTACCTTTTCATTCTTAACGATTTTTTATAACTTTAGTACACATCATTTTATACAAAACTAGCTGTCCCCCGCGGCTCCGCACGTGTTTTTTATGTAAATGTATTAAATAACTATGGTGTCATAGTTACAAATGTTTTTGAAAAAGCATTTCGGTAATGTACACACTTACTTACAATCTTACATTACGCCATCTACTGTAACATGTAACGTGTACATTAGATATGTGAATACGAACAGTATATCGAATGGGATGGGATTTATCATCAGCAACATACCTGGAACTTTAACCTACTATGTACCACCCTCAGTGCTCGTTAACACTATAAAAGAAAGTAATGAAAATTTTAAACTATACATTATCGAACAATATGTGTTAAATTGTTTATTATATAGACAAAACATGGCCATATTGTCGATATAATTGTATTATTCTTATACGTTGCTATAATCACTGAGTTATGTAGATGCAAACGCAGTAAATAAAACAAAATGGCCGCCAAATTGACCAAAATGATAATATAATTCAAATTACATACATTTATTCTTGGAGTCCAGTACAGCGCACGTCTCACGCGCTTGTTTACAATAAACAAACTCTTTTTATTAAATTCACACGAACGAATGCACAGGTAACAGTTCATCACTTCATAGTGTAAAACAAAGTCCTCTGGTCTGTTTGTTTGTCTGTTCGCGATGAAGTCAAAAACTACAGAACGGATTTTCATGCCGTTTTCACCAATAGGTAGAACGGTTCATGGGGAAGGTTTAGGTATAATTTGTCAAGGTTTTTTTTTATTATCGGGGCGGGACAACGTCTTCCGAGCTCGCTAGTTATCTGCCCGTAAAAGTCCCGTGAAAGTCGGTCCAACCGATTAGGAGATAGTAGAATATTGCAGACGAAGTCTTGAGTAACAAAATCAAATAGTCTAAGTTACTTTTTATAACGTGAGTTATCTGCCAGTGAAAGCCGCGTGAAAATCAGTTCAAGCATTACGGGGGCCCCCCCCCCCCCCCCCCGCCCCCCCCCCCGCCCCGGGGGGGGCCCCCCCCCCCCCCCGCCCGCCCCCCCTTTTGGCCTTTTTTTTTTTTTTTCTTCTCCCCCCCCCCCCCCCCCCTTTTTTCCCCAAAAAAAAAAAAAAAAAATTACAGATATTGCACTGCGGCCGAAGGCGAATAAAAAAAACATAAATTACTTTTTATGAGGTCTGCTATCTACCAGTGAACACCCCGTGAAAATCGGTCCAACCATTTTGGAAATAGCTATGCGGACGAAGCCGCGGACAAATAAAGTACAATATATCAACCGTTATAATTTCGGCTATCTGCCAGTAAAATTCTCGTTAAAATAGGTCCAGCCGTTTTGGAGATTACCCGGAACAAACAAACAAACAGACAAAATATAATAATATAAAAATATAGACGAAATATAAAAAAAAATTTTTAATCATTTATAGCCATATACATTCCTCAAAAAGTTGTTATTTTAATTGTACATGCACAAACTTTATTTTTATAGTACGTTATACATAACAAATTTTGAATAGGAAAACAAAATAAACTTTGAAAATGTTTGCGATAGAAACTTACCACGTTACCATGGCAACGTATATAATATTAACGCTAACGATATCTCTCAAAAGGAAAAAAGTGCCCGATTTTGAAACATTCTTCATTGGTGCTCCGCTCCTATTGATCTTTGTGTGATGATATATATCTAAAACCGAATGGTTTTCTCAAATCGCACTGGTAGTTCCTGAGATCCTAGCGTTCAACCAAACAAACAAACAAACAAACTCTTCAGCTTTATATATTAGTATAGATTAGATAGCCTAACAACATTATGAGAAATGGTTTTAGAGAAAAAAAAATGTAATGAAATAACAAGGTGAAAATAATTATCGCATAAAAAAGAATGGGCCTCTGACACAGCTCTAAAATATAATCAATAATATATTAAATCGTTAAAAAAGGGATTTGAAATAAATAAAATTTTAATTAATCTCAATATATTTTGATACAATGTTGTATATGGGAGGTATATATCATTCTGCAATTGTATAATAATATAATGATTTAATATTAGCCCATAATAATACCGTTATAACATAACATTTACTTAATATAATAACGTTTAACAACATTTATTTGATAGCCCATTAAAACTACCAGTAATACGTTTAGGAATCATTCCCCCCCCCCCCGGCCCCCCCCCGCCCTCCTTTCCCGGGGGGGGGGGCCCCCCCCCGCCTCCCTCCCCGCCACCCCGCCCCCCCCCGGATTTTTTTTTTTTTTCCCTCTTTTTTTTTTTTTTTTTTTCTTTTCTTCCTCCCCACCACCACCCTCCTTTCCCCCTACCAAAAAAAAAAAAAAAAAAAGAATGTACCCATATTTTAATAAATGAAGTAAGGAGTACTAATTACTGCATAAAAACCTGTGCAGTCCCAAGGGTAGTTGCTAGTTTGCTGTATTGCTAATATAAGTTTAATATTTACTTATTTTTAAATCTTTTAAAAATCATAATTAAGCTACAACATTCATTATTAATATTTTTTTATCAAGTTAAGCATTTTCTTTTATTTTTAGGTGGGCGTCGGAACGATGGGAGTAAAGAGGTCTTCACCAGAACCTATGGACAATGGGATGACTAGAGGGCAGATGCAAAAGAAACCTAAAGTGCAAAAGAAAAAGAAAAAGAGAGATCCTAATGAGCCACAGAAGTATGTTTTACTAACTTGTTTATTATTGAAACTCTTGATTGTGGTTATTATTCTAAAGGTATTTTTTTTTATATTTTGTAGACCTGTATCAGCCTATGCATTATTTTTTCGAGACACACAAGCTGCAATAAAAGGACAAAACCCAAACGCTAGCTTCGGAGAAGTCTCTAAGATTGTAGCTTCCATGTGGGATGGTTTAGATTCAGAGCACAAAAGTGTAAGTATTTATGACATTTTTATTTTCGATATCAACTCCTTATATAATCATTATCTTATATTTCTTTAACAGGTATACAAACAAAAAACAGAAGTGGCGAAGAAAGAATACTTAAAAGCACTAGCTGCTTACAGAGCTAGCTTGGTATCAAAGGTACGTACGTCATTATAACTATTTAAAATTTTTGGGGCATAATCATATCTCGTAAAAATAAATGTCACTCTATTAGAGAAAATGTTTCAAAGTTCATAATTATAATTCTTAGATACAAGAGTTTTCTACTCTGCTCTAATAATCAAATCAAAAACACTTTACGCAATTTAGGCCCTGATAAGGCACGTATGAACATCAAAACTACCACCGGTTCGGAAAACAACCCAGTCATCGAGAAGAACCGGCAAGAAACTCGATCTGGTTTATCTTTTTAACAAATATATATAATATTTAGAATATATTAGGTAAATGTCACAAACGTTTTTAATGGCTGCACAGAGATGAGTTAATTCCAGACATCACCATCGTTCCGATATTGATCCACTCTATAATAGCCTTTTGACAACAAAACCTGCTTGATATGGCGCTTAAATTCGCAATCCGGCAAATCGGTAATAACCTTTGGGACTTTGTTGTAAAATCTAACACTATTTCCCAAAAAAGCTGTTACTGGTTTTACTAAGTTTAAATCGTGGGACAACCAGTTTGTTACAGTTTCTAGTATTTAGATTGTACCGGTTTTTTACGAAATCTAGCTTTTCAAGGTTCTTACGGACGTACATTAAACTGTCAAGAATGTATTGGGAGGGCAGAGTTAAGATACCGTACTCCTTGAACTTGGTCTTTAAGGATTCGCGAGGTTTCATATTTTAAATTGCTCGAACTGCCCGTTTTGTAATAAAAATATGGTGTCTACCTAATAAGTGACATATATTTTAGTATAATATATTTACTTGTATCACAAGCTTTGCCTACTTGTAGTTACTATTGGAGCTTTTAAAAATAAAATAAAATGGTTGTTCAATAATTCCAGTGTTCGTAATTGCGATATGCGACAAACATTTCCGTATACTAATATTTATCTAATATTTATTTAAATTTTTCCCCAATTATCTGTATTGTACAAGTATTGTAGATCGTAAAATGTGAGGAATAGAAAAAAAAGAAAAGCTATTTCATTTTCTTATTTAGTAACACTAAAGCTCATCTGTGTCCACTAAACAAAAAAATCTATTGAAAAATAGAAAGGGAAGACGTACTTATTAACTATTTCGTTTCTGCCTATTTATATATAGAACATAACGTACATTTTATACATACATACATACATTTTATAATGTACCTCGATATAATCGAGTAGCGGTATTCACGGCATATAGTCATTCAATATTTGAATCTTAATTTATATCAAATGAACACCGACAGCGTCCAGTTAGTTATAAATAGTAATTTATAAACCAATAACTTTCATTTGATCTTTGTACATATGTCACTTTATAAAATTGTGTTGAGTTTCTACTGGTGATTATTTAACATTGGTTTTTCTTGTGCATTTTATCAAAAAAACGTTTAAATTTATTCCCTCTTTATCATTTAAAATACCAAATTTAGTTAGATTACGACCATATATCTGTTTATAAAACAGTTATTTCAAATGTAATTTCTGGTACAAATAAGATGCGTAATATGTTTTGACTGTTCTTATGTATTAACAAGTTGCAGAATCACACAAGGGTATGTTGTGCGTAATTGATGTTAGGTCAATGGAGAATTAATAAAAGCATTATTTATGAGTTTGTATAAGATATTTCATATAATGAATTATATCTTTTCCTTGACCATTCATTGTTTTAGATTAAATAATATGTTGATTTATTTTTGCATAAAGAAATTAGTTGTCAGTTAAAATAGGTCGTCAATTTTTAGTAATTCAAACTCTTGCCAAAACATTTAGTTAAAAGGAGTTTGTATTATTCATATGGCATAAAAAAAACTTACATTAAATGAGGCAAACCAATTTCGAATGAAACTATTATATTAATAAAACATTTGATAGTAAAGTTTTGAAACAAACTCTTAGTGCATTATCAAAAAAAATGCATGTGAAAAATATTCTAGTATTAATATATGTAAACAATCATAACAATTAGTCTTATTTCCGGAACGAATGATATGAGAAATTGTTTCACCAAACAACACAATTCCTGAGTGCTTTAAACAAGATATTAGCAACCTCGTATAAGCTAAATAAATTACAGTTACTGGAGTTTGTAGTACTCACGTTATGCATTTTTTGTATTATAAATATTATTCTATATCTATACATATAATAAAAATGAAGAGTCTGTGTGTAATATCAAAATACACGCTACTGATAACAAAAATGCAATTTTTAAAATTTTTGTCGGTCTGTTTCGGCCTGGGGGGGTTTCCCCTGTTCTCCAAGGCCGATTTCCCGGGATTTTCCTGAAGAACTGACCTTGTAAAAAGTATATCACGCAATTTTATTTTATAGTAGCTGTTAACCGTGGCTTCGCCCGGAGTGCTATCTCCAAAACGGTTAGCAGTATCTCCGGGTATCTCCAGATAGCAGCGGACATTATAAAAAGTCATTTAGTCTATTTTAATTTACACTAGCTGTTAGCCGTGGCTTTGCCCGCAGTGCAATCTCCAAAAGGGTTTGCCAGATTTTCATGGGATTTTCACTGGCAGATAGCTGACCTTGTAGGAAGTAATTTAGGTTATTCTATTTTAGACTAGCTGTTACCCACGACTTCATCCGCATGAAATTTAGCAAAAATATGTTGTTCACTGTAAACATGTACATAAGATGTGCGTTGTACTGGACTCGTAGAATAAATATAATTGAAATTCATATATCTGTATCGATCTATGTATGTAATTTGAATTATATTGACTTTTCGGTCACTTTGTTTTATTTTACATAACTCAGCAACCATAGTAACATATAAGACATTTTTTTTCCAGTCCAATGAGCACTAATTAAACTGTAAAATATTAAAAACTGCTTAGACAGATATAAAGTTTTATATCTTGATTTTTTATTTATGCAAGATTTCCAGACGTCAGTTCATTCATTGTATACAATTCAACATTATAATTATTAATCGTAAGTTTGAAGATAGAAGGGGACTCTAAAAAGATATTAGACCATAAAACGTACATACGACATATTACTTATTGACAATATGGGCATATTATATTATTATCTAACTTTAAGTCATTGTTTCATTAGTTCCTTTAATCAGTGTAAGTGAGCACTGAGGTAGTTATATGGTGGGTTAAGATTCCAAATAAGTTGCTGATGATAAACATCATTTGACACACTGTTAGTATTTATATATCTAACGTATACGGTACATATTAAAACTGTAAGTGGCGTACGTGTCGTACTTACAATTGTTTTAAAGAGCATTTTTATAGTTGTACATGGGCTCACAATTTTATATTTCTTTAATACAATTTTAAAAACCGCGTGCGAAGCTGCGTGTACAACTTGTTATATATAAATATGTGCGACAGTTTTTAATCTGAGGTTTGCGATACTATAATGAAATATATTTCTCAGTAAGGTTTATAACGCCATCTACATATATGTGTCTGTAATAGTATATAGAGGGCTAAATTAGTAATTTAGCAATCTTGATTCGTACACCGGTAGATGGCGTTGATTTTAGTTAGGATTGACAGTAAAGCTTTTGTTTTTTATTTACTTCCTATCTTCATGAAGTTGTTTTAAGGTATGCAAGTAATTATAACAATCACAATACATGTTGGCTATTTATAAAAACACCCGTTTCGAATATTAAATAGGTCTTCTTCTTATTCGTAACTAGTATTCATAATAAGTACATTAGTATGAAATTGCGAAAGCTTCAATTATTTATAGGTTATAGTCTATTCGTGAGCTTTTAATTTTAAACGTGATTCACTTTAATTTTTTCGAACGCATCGACCTAAAATATCTCTGTTTGTATCAAATAAGAATATCATATACAAAGACAACTCCGTGGGCTTTTTTTTATACATTACCTAACTATAAAACTCTAGTCCGTGAATTCCTTTTTCTATTTTATATCGAATGCTTATCAGAATATAATTATTTTGGTAAAATGTTTTCACTCTAACAATGCTTTCATATACAATAAAGTACCAATTAAAAAAGTCAAGAAAGTATTTTTCGCCATTTAACCTCATTGTATTTATATTAATACAGACTTATTTCAGAGTTTGACAATAATTATCGTAACTGCGTCACTAGCGACAGCTGTTATCCAAAAATCATAGACTTACGAAGTCAACAAAGATTGGTTACTTCGTGTCCACGTTAATTATATTTATCTTATTTTTAATTCAAGACTGGTATTATTAATATCTGTTGTTATGTATTGTTTTTATTTAGTTATTGTTTATTGCTTTTCGTTAAATGCCATCCATGTTCATCTGCCACTGTCGAATATTTCAAATTCGTGATCGCAATAATATATTCCTAAGATATACTTGTTTTTTATAGTAATGAACGTATAGATTATTGTTCAAGTATCTTATAATTAAAAAAAAAAGATTAAAAAATTACAAAAAAATATAAATATTTTAAATAAAAATTGCTTTTGTAGTATGCTAGTATAATCAATATAACGATAAGATTTGTATAGTATATTTTATACGCAACTATAGTTTTTTTAAAACTTTATATTGCATCATCGAGGTACATTTTAATTAAATAGGATTTTGCAGAATATATCATGAGCACATAATATTATCTTAATAGGTTCATCCTATTATTAAGATCATACGAGGATTGTTTTGTCCTAAGCTATAAAATGAAGTGGTATTTTCTACTTTAAATTACGTTATCTCGTGCTTTCCACACATAGTTTTGAAACTTTTGGAAATATTATATTAGAATGTTCAAAAACGATCTATAGATTTTTTTGAGTTATATCAATTCACACATAAGTATTGACAGGCAAGCCAAGGTAAAAATATTGAACATTACATTCGCGTTAGGTTAGCTTAGGTAATTTAGAACAAGAAAAGGTATGTGTAATAATTAAAAAATAATAGACACTCGAAGTTTGCATAAGTATATAGGTATTATATAGATAGGTAAAAACTTAATCACTAATCGAAACATATTGCCCTATTATTTAATATATCAAAAATGTTTTAGGGTGGTGAACAAGAGACTACACCGATGTACAATCACTCCAATAGTGCCAACTCCAACTATGGTAACTATTATCAGGGCCAGTCCTATGGTAATGGTCATTCACCACAAGGTTATGTGCCGAATCCTTCACCGCAGGGATACGCAACACCCTACACAGGGCAACCAGTACAAGCTTACCCAACGAACCCTCAGCAATCTCCTCAGAATTATCAGGCAAATATGACCCTGAGTTCACAAACATATCAGGTAATATCAATTTTAATTTAATATGTTTGTGTTTTGTAAGTCTATATTTTATTGAATTGTTTGTACCGTTTTTTTTAAAGGGTGTACCAAGTCAGTCTCCACAGGGCTATCAAGTAAACCCTGCTACATCACCTCAACCTTGCCAACCGAATGTACAACAATCGCCAAGGAATTACCAACCTTCTCAGTCGCCAACAAACTACTCTGCCAATTCGGGGATATCACCTCCAGGATATAGGCAGGTGCAACCGCAATCTCCACCAATGACACAGGTTCATACAGCTATGCAGTACCATCACTCTCAACAGGTGAATATATTATATACTTTTTTTTAAATATAATCTGAACATATAATAAGAATGTAAACCTAAGGGGTCTGTACTTTTTAGATCTTTGTAAAAAAATGTTGCCGGTGTCTAGGAATAAGTAATAAAATACATTTCAATCATTTTTAGAAATGTCTGTCTATCATTCTGTCTGTTTGTTTAAAAACACACATTACTGCTAAAGTAATGCGTTCACGATGAAACCTTTGAAGAAAATCATAAAACATCTTCAAGTGACATTTATTCTTTGTTTCATTAAAATCGGTTCAGTCTATTCAAAAGTTATTATAATTTTAATGACGACGCGCCTTAAGTATGAGAAGAAAATTGATAGTAATTAGACCATATACATTCAGATGACTTTATTAGTCACTGTTTTGTACATCGGGATCCACGCGAACGAAGTCGCGGACACAACTAGTCGTAAATACTATAATAGCTTACGCTTGGGCTTGATTCGTATTTGATTCAAATTGTAGGGAATAACCATTCCCTATTATAATCATGCTCTCTCCCGTTGTCATTTGCCTTCTACAAAGTAAAAATTTACATTAAGAAAAAACTCATCTGTTAATTTCATATATTGGGTTTATACTTCTTTAGTCTATGCAAACTGCACATCAACAAATGCAACAAGGACATCAAGTACAACAATATCAACAACAACAACAGCAACTACAGCAGCAGCAACAACAGATGCAGCAGCAACAACAACAACAACAGCAGCAGCAGCAGCAGCAACAACAGCAGCAGCAGCAACAGCAGCAGCAACAACAACAACAGCAGCAGCAACAATCACAGATACAAACTCCAAAGCCCGAACAGCAATCCCCTAACAGTAATGGAGGATCTGGTGTACCACCACAATCTCGTGAAGTAAGACTATTTTGTGAGGCTTATAATATTCTCTTATTAGGTAAAAAATAACAAAATATATGCACTAAAATGTTAAAATCAGTAGAACATCCAAATAGTTCAAAACCTAAACACATTAATATATTTTAGATATTTCCCTCCTTATAAACTCAACATTTATCTAAAATCAATGGCGTATTAAACCAAATATGCTCATTGCTGTAACAATTTTAAATAAAGTTTTCATATAGAAGTGCATACGTTTTTTATTGTGGTAATATTTTTATAGAAATAGCTTGAATAATTGTGCAAATAATACGAATTCCTTACTTCATTAGAATATATTATTTCTCTATTTTTTGTAAAATATAGTATACCCATGTTAAATATACCAGGTGAAAGGTTAAACACTTCGAGGATATGACACTTCATGGCCCTATTTAACATATAAAATAATGATATCAAAACAAATACTAATAAACAACCAAGAAAACCTGAGTTACAGTTGTTTCTAAGACTTTCAAAAGTATAAACATTATCGTAATAAACCTACGTACAATGACCGGTGCCGAAAACTAAAATTTAATAACTTCCGATAATAAAACGGACAATAAACTCTTTTGTTTTGTTCCTGACGTTCCCACGTTCACTTTTAAGTGAAAGTGAAATCACCCGATGGTCAGTGACACTGTGTTTTAACATAGAAGCATAGAGGATTTTGTATAATTTTTGTATTTACCTAGATAATTAGGTCAATTATTAAGCACCAATTTTTTTAAATTGATTTAGAACGAGAATCGAGTGCAGTGTAGCCTCCATAAATATTGCTTCTGTCTAAACATTCAGCCTGTTTATAAAGCAAGAAATTCTCTATATGAGAGTGAAAACTGTATCGAAATTTGTTGACTTTAAAAGTTTATAATAACTAAGGGAATTGATAGATAAATTTGTAAAGCAATTATTTATTTACTTTTATTCCTTCTACACGTTTTTTCTCATGATTGATGGGTAATATAAAAATGAATTAATCATTTTTAACAGCAGAATGAACATAGAAGTACAACTTCTTGCATCCGACAGGGCTGCACTAATCCTGCTATAGCCAACAATGAGTGGGAAGATGAATATTGTTCGAATGAATGCGTCGTTAGTCACTGCAGGTATTTTATACAACTAGCTATTACTTGTAAAATATATCCTGGTATAAATATTTTACCTGTTTAATTCCCTGGAAAAGCCCTGTATGTCTTTTCTATGTACTTCAAGATAGCTCCTGCCAAATTTCAGGGAAATAAGTCTATCCCCATTTGCACACTGGATTTTTTTCTCGATTTCTAGTATTCAAGCCTCAAACATAACTATTGTGACGTTAGATTGATGTTCGTATGAGGATATCTAATATATATATATATCACTAAATATTATAAAACAAAGTCCTCTGCCACGTCTGTCTGTCTGTTCGCGATAAACTCAAAAACTGCTGAACGGATTTTCATGTGGTTTTCACCAGTAGATAAAGTGATTCATGAGGAAGGTTTAGGTATATAATTTGTAAAAATTAGGGGTTAAAAATACATAAAGATCACCTTTTCTATGATTTTAGAAACATTAGACTAGACCTTGTTATGAAATTATCAAAGTAAAAATTTACAATTCCGCAAATATTTCATTAGTTACAATTTTTAAGATTAGTTTATTTTTATTTAAACAATATCTGTGCCCGCGACTTCGTCCACGTGGAACCTGATGTACAAAACAATGACAAATAAAGTCATCTGAACGTATTTAGTCCATTTGCTTATCTACTTTTCTCTCATATTTAAGTCGCGGTGCCATTAAAATTACAATAACTTTTGATAGAGTGGACCGATTTTGATGAAACAAATACTAAGTTACTCCCGAAGATATGCTTTATAATTTTCTTATATGAGGTTTTATTGTGAACCCAGCACTTTTGCAGTGATGCGTGTTTATACAAACAGACAGATAGACAGACGGACATATCTAAAATTGATTGAAATGTTTTCTAATATTTATTCCTAGACACCTGCAACAATTTTTTTCACGAACATCGTAAATGTTCAGACAAGTTACATTTACATTCTTATTATATGTATAGAATAGATATAGATAGATTAATTAAAAAAAAATAATGTTAAGTTTGTGATTAACAGAGTGCTCTTCAATCATGATTTCATACAAAAACTAAATTGAAAATGTATGGTAATGTGATTTAAAACGCTACTGTGGATTAAAATTGTCAAATTCGAACGTTCTAACTGACAGGCTAAATAGCCATTCGACACAAATTAATTATTCATATTTGTTCAGTAAATTTTTAATATGTATATAGAAATGATAGAAGTACAGCATACTTGATACACAACAGCTTGTGTGAACATCACATATAAACTATTGTTTTGTTTCTTTGTATTTGTTGTTTGTATTTCTTTGTATTAAAACTTTCAATGTATTAAATACCTTTTTTCTATTGTTAGTGTCGTTTTTTCTACAAACGCAGAATAAGGCGAAAGATAACATTTTTGAAAAGATTTTTATCTTGTTACGCCAAAGAAGTATAACACACACTTTTTTAATAATGAACGACACAGACGAAATCGCGTGTATCAGCTAGTTGTTAAATAGTTGTATTCTAAATAAGATGTTCTTTGATTTCAGAGATGTCTTCAGTTCGTGGGTGGCTACGAACAACAGTAATCCGATTCAACCCTTCTCCGCAGTGAAATAAAACTTATGTGGAACTTAGGCACATATCAAATTGAGTAAATTTTAATTCTTAGTAAGTTAATCTTTATATGTATAATAATACAGATAATACATTATTTTATATAATTTAAGTTGATTATGATTTATTTTTTAAATTTAATTTTAGGACATTATATTTTTTTTTTTTTTTTTCAATTAAAGTTCAATGACTTGTTGAGTATGGCGACTGTATAAAGTAATATTAGGTTAAAATGAAATCTAACTACTCATATTAATATTTATAAATCTCAATAGCCCAATAGTATGATATAACATTAAATGTGAAAGGAGGGGATTTTATAAAATAGACTGCTAAAGTTGAAATCACTATGTATGCCTTATTGTATTAAAATTAATAGTGTAGATATTTTTATTTTGAAATTTAATTTAAGAATCATATATTATTATTACTATTAAGAATGTTGTAATTTGTCAGTATTTTTTGTTGATTTTACAACCTACTTTATTTAGTAGTTGGGTATTCTAGATAAAGTATTTAAGGGCTTCAAAGTTCAAATTGAAGTTATTTAGAGCAATACAACAATTTAATGATGGAAATTAGAAGCAATATCGAAGCTGGTGAACCATGATTATGGAATTAATTTTAATAATACAGTATGTATTTCGTAAATTTAGCAATAAATTAATATAGCGTGTTTCAGTGCATTGTACTCGATTGTAAAAATATATTAAATAATCGTTAATATACTATAGATACCTAACTTTCTCTGTAGGAGCTGCATTTAGTAATAGGATTTAGCTGGACCAAAATTTTCTTTTTATTCGTATCAATTTTACGAATAGAAGTATGTTTTATTGTATGTCCTTATACTATAAAATTATGAATTGTAAATAAATGTTCACAATAATAGCGATAGAATTAGAAATGAACTAAACATGACCTTAACTTACGTTATTTATTTAGTAACTTCTTACTAGATAAACGTTCATAGGAACAAAGTGAAAAACAGATTGTAAAAACCGACAACATTGTATAAAATGTAATTAGAAAAACAATTTCATTAAATTTATTAAAGATTACATTGTCTTTTTATTTTCATGTCGAGCATTATATATTTTATTAAGACATCAAAGATTAAAATAAAAGAACAAAACAATATATGTCATAAGTCTACCTAAATATATATTTGCATATACTAGTGGGCCCGGTGGATGTTGTCTTGTCTTGATAGTAAAAAAGCAGTAAAATTCAACCGCAGCACCACCTTCCGGGTCCAATTGTGAATCTAAACCATTCTTGTATCCACTCAAACACAAAACATTTCATCAAAATCTGTCCTGCCGTTTAATAGGAGTTTTGTTACATACACACAGACAAAAAAATTATACATATATAAAGATATATATACCTATAAGTCACATACGAATCTTCCTACAACACTGGATTTACAATTTTGTATTCTGTGACAAATTATGCAGTTTCAGTCAATATATTGATACAATTGTAAAGTGAAGCCTAAGGGTCGATTCATACTAGCGCATCGAAGCGTTAGGCTGAAACGTCACATAAAAAAATCACTCTTGTATATTCCTTCTGAGATAAAAACAAGACGCTCGAATTTGACGGAATTCGCGCGTCTGAGCGCAACCAACGTTGATTGGTGCGGAGTTGACCACTATTAGGCTATTTCATTTCACTATATAATATTTTATACAATTCATTCAACCACTTTATATAAGTTTCAACTACGAGAGTCAACTGCCAACTGATGTCTATCACTATTTAAATGTGAACGCGCGTGAATTCACGCGAATATGCGCGCATTCGTGCAAATTCGCTTGTGAAGAATTTGACGCCGCGATGCGCTTCGACTCTGCGCTAGTATTTCCTATAATACTTATTATACTCTTTGGCTAGTATGAATTGACGCTTAAAGTATACATACGTCTATAAGGAATTTAAATATACCTGAAGTACCATTTTACATTAAACGTCAGAGTTAAAAAATAGTGGCTAATAAAGTCTTCCGAATATAATAAGTCCATTTACTTATTTACTTTTGTCTCGTACTTAAGTCGCGTCGTCATTAAATTTACAATAACTTTTGATGAGTGGACCGCTTTTAATGAAACAGAGACTAAGTTATGCTCGAGCATTTGCTTTATGATTTTCTTGGTGAGGTTTTATCGTGAATCCAGGTACTTTAGCAGTGATACGTGTTCATACAAACAGACAGACTGACATTTCTAAAAATGATTGAAGTGTATTTTATTACTTATTCCGAGACACCTGCAACAATTTTTTCACGAAAATCGAAAAAGTACAGTCACGTTAGATTACATTCTTATTATATATATAAATATACATATAATATTTTTATATTAAACTAGCTATGAATACCCGCTTCGCTGGGTCATTTTTAATTGTATACTTATTTGTTAATGTTAATAATCTATCACTACTTACTTCACAATTTTTTCACATAAAAGACACATTTTCTTTTTTCTTATTAATTTATTGATCTTACTTATTTTTACATTAAAATCTTACGACTAAGTAGACATTAATATCTTTTATCATCTAACATTAACTGATATACTAAACATTTTTATTGAAATACATTCTTATATACTACGTTTACACTTTTGCATAGAAACTTCCCAGATCATTTTAGAATTTTCTAGAACACTCTTATTTAATCAGAATCTAAACGTAGATTTTAGAACTCCCTACATCATTCCAGAATTTCCCAGATCATTCTAAACATTTCTGGATCATTCTAGAATTTTCTAGAACATTCTCATTCTATCAGAATCTAAACGTCGATTTTAGAACTTCCCATATCATTTTAGAACTTCCCAGATCATTTTGGAATTTTCTAGATAATTCTAGAATTTTCTAGATCATTCTAGAATTTTCTAGAACATTTTCGATCGATCAGAACATTGTTATACATATTAAAGCTTTCTAGAACATTCCAGAAGTTTCCTGAACAATCCAGACCATTTTAGATCAATAATAGTCACATTTTCAAAGTTAACATCTTTCAACCCCCGTATCTTTAACACCCTTATAATTATCGACTTGCAACCACCATAGTGCACAATGGGAACCTTGTACCTATTGCCACATACAAACACTTTTCGTCTGCAATGCGTAGTTTTAGCTGCAAAGTGAAATATAGGGACACACACCTCCAATTTTATATCTTACTAGCGGCGCGGGCGTCGACTACCGAATTAGCATGTGCCATAGTTAAAGGGAAGCGGGGGCTGGAAAATTAATTGGTCGGGCTTCAAAGTGGCGTGACCTGATCACAATGCGAGAATTTTCAAACATACATAAAACGGCGCAACCATTCATCTTGATTCATCATTGTATCTATTGATTTATAGATTTTTTCCTCTCCCGGTATCATTTCCTGTATTTTTTCATTTATTCGTTTTACTGCATCATTTTTTGTAACCAAAATTGTTCGCTCAGACAGCCATGTTTTATTTAAATAATTTTGTTGTATGGATGGATAAATTTTGTCTATAAGATGTTCTTCGGTGTCTACCACATGACATATCTCTTCAGTTAAAATTATTTTGCCAGACTGTGGATCTAGTGGGTAGGTGCCATTCCCAATTTTAACGCTCGCATATTTTCTGTCAGTGATAACTTTTCAACATTGTTCCAAAAAATTGATCGTTTTAAACACGCATTTATTTCGTCAGCTGGTGTTGATTAGAACATTCTCATTCGATCAGAATCTAAACGTAAATTTTAGTACTTCCCATTACATTTTAGAACTTTCTAGATCATTCTAGAATTTTCTTGAACATTCTCATTTGATCAGAATCTAAACGTAGATTTTAGAACTCTCTATATCATTCTAGAATTTCCCAGATCATTCTAGACATTTTTGGATCATTCTAGAATTTTCTAGAACATTCTCATTCGATTAGAATCTAAATGTAGATTTTAGAACTTCCCAGATCATTTTAGAATTTTCTAGAACACTCTTATTTAATCAGAATCTAAACGTAGATTTTAGAACTCCCTACATCATTCCAGAATTTCCCAGACCATTCTAAACATTTCTGGTTCATTCTAGAATTTTCTAGAACATTCTCATTCGATCAGAATCTAAACGTCGATTTTAGAACTTCCCATATCATTTTAAAACTTCCCAGATCATTTTGGAATTTTCCAGATCATTCTAGAATTTTCTAGATCATTCTAGAATTTTCTAGATCATTGGCACTAGACAATTGGCACTAGACACTCACTAGTAAACGTCCATATTCGTCGTCTTAAGGAATAAAGTGAATTGAGTTAAATAAAAGTCGATATCTCCACCGCTTTACCAAAATCCTTTGAAAAGGTACTGCCCCTCTTCATACAAACAACATACATTCCAATACCGTTACACATCACTCACCACTACATACTTTGAAGAAGCCGCGAATCATCCCAGTCCGTTATTGGTATCCGCCGCGAATTACGAAACTGTACCGGACGTTCCGCGTTATAAAAGACGTCCGCGACACATTTTTACCGACCCTCCCGATGAAATAATGGCAGTGAACGATCAGTACCAGCCTGTCTCTCCAAACAGAGCGTGCTCACGCCCACACCCGCGTAACCACAGATCACGCCGCCGTGGTCTGGGGGTAAATTTCACTCCCGCACACCAGAGTAGGCCCCCCTCGGCAGCGGCTCAAGCCTAGGTCCGTTCCCTCGGCGTGGAGCCCTTGAGTACGCTGCTCGCGCGATACAGTGACACAAAATCTTACATCACTGCGACAACATTACACATATCACCTCCACACACGTGCACGCATACACGCTTACACATGCAAGTGGAAGGGTTTTATTTATTTTTTCCCCTTATCAAACTGAAATAGTTTAGAATATTATCCGATACGAAATATATATAAGAGTTGTTGAGGTATATATGCTTGGTACACATATATGTTTCAACAACTCATATAGGTATGAATAGTTAGCTTAGCCTAGGTTAGCTCAGATAGGTCGCGAATTGCATGTACCAGGCAACAGCCAAAGCCGAGGTGTGCCGCGCACCCTTGAGCTAGTTGTCAAAATAAAATCGGCTGAGTGCCTTAAGCGCTCGCCTTAGTAGTCCGGTGAAGCTGTTAAGATCATGGTTGGTCAATAGCGTAGTCAGTTCGAAAAAAAAATGCTACACATGAAAGTGGAAGAGTTTTAATTTTTTCCCTTATGGAACTGAATTAGTTCAGAAAATATTATCCGACACGAAATACATATAAGAGTTATTGAAGTATGTATGCGTGTTACACATATATATTTCAGTAAGTCATTTAAGTATGAATGTGTAGCTTAGCTTAGGTAGGTCGCGAACTATGGGCGTTACACTATTGACGCCGTCCGCCCTGTCCTGCCGGATTGGATAAGGAGACGCTGGGGCTCCCTGTCGTTCAGACTGGTGCAGGTACTCACCGGGCATGGTTGCTTCGGGTGGTACTTGCATCAGATCGCTCGTAGGGAGCCAACCGCCTATGCCATGAATGCGGCGCTGCGGAGGATACCGTGCAGCACACTCTGTCTGAGTGTGCTGCGTGGGAGGGACAACGCCGCATTCTGTCTGCTGCGGTAGGGTTGGATTTGTCGCTACCGATTGTGGTTTCGGCCATGCTCGGCAGCGAAGAGACATGGAATGCTATAGCCTCCTTATGCGAGGACGTCATCTCGCAGTAGGAGGCAGCGAAGAGGGTCCGCGAAATGACCCTCTGAGTGGTCCTCTCCGCCAACGGAGGACCGGAGGGAGGAGGGAGCGATTTGCCCTTCGCCTCCCACCACCGTAGCCGGACCTGAGGGGTGGGTCGGGGGGCCCATCTCCTCATTGCACAGGTCCGGTAGACGAGGGGAGGCAGATGATGTGTACCCAGTCTGTCTCCCTATTAGGACGGAATCCGGTGGCCACCTTCCGCCGGGCGGACCGTTAGGGCGGCTATCCAAGGGGAATAGCGTAGTTCGATCCCTTGCCACCCCAACAATACGGTCGGACGGTACACCGTGGGGTTTTAGTCCGTGCGAGTCGGACATAACCCATCCTCTCCCCCGAGAGGGTGGCGTATCCATAAGGAATTTCCCCACGTTAATAAATAAAAAAAAAGTTAGGTCGCGAATTGCATGATCTACGCAACAACCCAAGCCGAGGTGTGCCGTGCACCCTTGAGCTAGTTGTCAAAATTAAAATCAGCTGAGTGCCTTAAGCGCTCGCTTTAGTAGTCCGGTGAAGCTGTTAAGGCCTTGCTAAGCCAATAGCATAGTTAGTTCGAGAAAAAAAACTAATACCATTGCTTGTTAACAAAACTATTCTTTTGGTCACTCTACGTCATGTATCTTTCAAACTTTATTTACAAAAATATTATTATATACTACAAAATATAAATATACAGTTAGAGAAATAAAATCCAAATTCTCATAAATAAAAATTATTCCGGATCGGATTCATCCCTATATGTTGCATCCTGTACTGTCTAACCGGATCGTTCGCTCGGACCTCTCTGTCGCACGTATAAATTAATTACCAGCAATATTTCGTTTTTTACATCTCAACAACCGGAACTCAGGACAGATTTTTGCAGACAACCTTATATCACCGTGCAATAAGATTATTTTTGGAATTAATTAGAATTTTAGAACCGATCTAAACATCTTCCGTAAACAATTATAGTGTTTCCATCTATAGAACAATACCCTACAATCTTGCAAAAATTGGTCAAATCCACCGACTAAGTCTAACATAAGGCAGTGGACACAAATAACCCTATGATTCAATAGAACAGATACATTGGACTGAGAAAAGGTTTTAATTATGGCTCTCTATTGTGCACTGCAGCTAATGAAACACATAACGAACGTTTGTTTCGACACTTGCGACGTTCTGCTACAGGAAGCTCTAGCTTCGTTCATTACTCAAAATTAAAAATCCTTTATTCAATTTAGGAACTGAGACAGGGCTTACGAACTTTCAAACTACCGCTGCAACATTTCGGTTTTCAATCATTGAGAAGAACCTACAAAAAACTCGACGTACATTACAGTTACAATCATTTTAGCGCATGCACAGAGAGGGATGGTTAGCATACATGTCCATAGTTCACGTCTTAAGATATCCAATAATTTGCCTTTTCTTTACTTATTACATTATGTCTTCGATCAAGTTATTGTTGATCGAAGTATTATACTTAATAACATTTTTGAAGTGAAAACGTTTTTTAGTTAAGTTCTGCGATTTTTGGTAGGGGATAAACTTATAGGTTGGAGTAACCGATGACCTCAACATTCACGTGACGTATTGTGTTTGTGCCAGACTACCGACACGTAATATAGCGGCTTATGTATGTACCTACATATAATATTGTTATTTTGTACTGAGCTTGTGCAGCCCATCATATGTTTGATTAATTAACAAACAGCATAGAAATGTATATAATTATTTCTTGGAGTGATAATAGAGAAAAGTAAACCTTACTAATATTAATAATTTTAAATTTATAAATTATGAAATTTCAATAATAACTATAGGTAATTTAGGAATTCAAAAAAGAAAACCGTTATTTCATTGTTTTGATTTTTCACTTCTGTGTTTATGATTGTCTCAGTTTTTATTAATCAAATATATATTTATCTAATAACACTAAGCTATTCAGATAATGAAAAAATTGATAAGTGAAATATTTTAAGTAGCAAAAAAAAACAGAGTGTATCGTAAAGACACGCGATAGAAGTGAAACTTTTATTTTACAGGGAATCATTTTAATTAAACAAATACAAAAAAAAATCCAAAGTCACACGGTGTTTGCAGGCGGTCACCTATCAAAGTACTGACTGCGCCCACGGTTGCTTAACGGTTGCGTGATCGAACGAAAACTTACGTTGTCAACACGCTATCCGACACAGTGTTTACTCTCACCGCATTTCGATACAGAGAAAGGTTGCCGATCAGAAGGTTCCCTTCAAATTTTTTTTTTTGTATTTTTATCAAGAACTTTAATAAAAGAAAAACCTGAGTTTTAATTTTCTTCTTTTTCTTCATCATCGCTTTCCGGTCCCGTTTCTGGTTGACCCAGGTGGCTTATATATGACTAGACTAATTGAAAGTATTATATGCCGATCATTGTTTGATATGAACTTTCAAGATCGGAAGTAAAATTTTCCTGGTGGTATGCAATACATTCATTTGTCATAACTTTATTTTTACTCTCATTTATCGTTCCATAACTGGACAATAAAACACTACAACACGATTTATACGAATTATGTATACAACCCCTTTGTCGTGATAATAAAACACGATTAAGTACCAATTGGGTACAAGTATGGGGAACTACCCATGATTATGGTTGATGTGGCATGTCTACTTCGCAGTTCCACTTGTCCCTTTTACGTGAGTCCTAACTATGGAAAAATAACTATGTAAAAATGTGTTTTGTAGTGCTTGTAACTCAAGACTTATAATTCGTTTTATTGCATTAAAAGACTATTCTTCCACAAACATCAATAACTATGATAGAATACAATGAATAGTCACGAACAGTACAGCTTTAGTGAGGAAACATAATTTATCTGACGTACTGTAATTTAATGATATTTTATGTGATATAGCTTATTCTCTATTTGGAAAGTTGGCTTTAAATAATTATACAAGACCAGAATTTTGATTTTATCAAATTAAAGTAAAGAGTACCAATTAAATTATTGTATTAAAATGAGCTAGATTACATCAAGTAGGTATGCTTATAGATACTTATGCAAATAATGAGAGGACATTGGATGATATAAAAAAATGCGTTTTAATCTATTAACCAAGACAATGAAAAAGATTTTAGCAGAGGTGTAAATCACACCTAGTCAAATATGTAATAATTTAAGATTTAGCGTGGCAACTCAGATTTTCTTAAAACCATTCTACAAGTAATTATGAAACTAATAAACATACTTTTTTAGTTTTTATTATAGTTATTATTTTTATAAACTAAAAAAAATCGTTTGATTTGTTTTAAAAATAAAATATACTTTTTTATTTAATAAACTGAAATGGAAATAAGCTATTTTCTACTTCATCACAACTTGTCTTTCAAAAGTTTGGACCTCATAAATAATTTTTGGACATGTTTTTTCATAAATAATAAATTGTAAAAATTTAAAGTGAAAAGACTGCAAGATTCATATAGTAGACTCAGCACTAGTGACTGGTCAGTTCAGACAGCTTATTGCAGGAAAACAAGCTCGGATCACCTGTTTAAAATAATTACTAAATCGCAAAGTAAATACCTATCATACAAGCATAATAATAACAGTGAATGATGTCAGAAAAAGTTTGCCACAAACATGATTTCTTCACATACGATAGCTAAACCTTTAGAAATAGTCCAAAAAGTATTATATCGTATACAAACAGAGTTGCTAGAGGGTACACTAATTTATAAATATCATTATTTATATCAGAAGTATTTTAGCAATTTTCAAATTAGAATTGCTTTAAGCAGATTTTTTTCTGCTGTCTAGCAAATCGTAAATTTAAATCTGGTCACACTGGTACGACAATTCTATTCACTAATTTCACTATACAATTGTACCCAATAGTAAAACCGACGATTCCAAACTATTTCTCATTGTAAATATAATTTGTAAATAATTATAAGGTGTTAACATTGTATAAATGTGTAATATGTATTGAAAATTATAAAGATTTTGTTTATTAGATAAAAATTGAAAATATGATGGACGGAAATGATTTATCATCTGAAACTACGAGGCGTAGTGTCGTTACACACGTATGGACACGTATTTTTCAGGTACATACTATATCGAATAATATTTCAGTAATAACGTGCAAATTCAGTTCATAATATCTTGAAAGATTGCTTTAAAACTAACATTCGAACATAATTTCTCTAAGTTCGTGTACATTAGGTTGTTTTTAAATTCATGCAGATATTACTAACACAAATATTGCAATAAGTATGTATAAGTTAAATTAATAATCTTTTTTTATGAAGTTGCTTAAATCATATGATATTGATGAATACAATTACAGTGTACATTTTTTAAATAATCAATGTTTTTAATAATTTTTTGACAGATATATCAGGGTACACTAGATAAATGGACCCCTCATACAAGGGCAAGATGGTTTGGAAGTGCTGTGCTGTTAGCTATATTTGTGATCAGAATATTCACCAAACAAGTAAGTCATAATCATTATATTATATACTAGCCTCTACCCGCGACTTCGTTCGCGTGGAGTAGTTACTTTGAGCTAACGCTAACATGCAGCGGAAGCATTCAAGAGGAAAATAAACCCAATTTTGAAATATTCTTCATTGGTGCTCCGCTCCTATTGGTCTTAGCGTGATGATATATAACCTATAACCTTCCTCGATAAATGAGCTATATAGCACTGAAAGAATTTTTCAAATTGGACCAGTAGTTCCTGAGATTACCCCCTACAACATCACAATCTCACAAACTTTACCTCTTTATAATATTAGTATAGATATTATATATAATCTTAATCCTTTGAAGCTCAATCAAACAAAACTGCTGAATGTATGGGCATAAGATTGTGACCATGAGATGCTGGTAATCTGACACACATATAACATGTAGATATATCTTGACAAATCTTTGTTAATGTGTGTTTAAACAGATGGTAACTAGTTAGGTGTCGCCATGACTTTTCCTAAAGGTATCCTTAGAAACACATTAGTATGGAATAACAATTCATTAACCTTGATATGTTTAATTATTATATTTTTGTACATACAGCTTTAGTAATGTTAACTCTATACATAAAAAAACTCTATGTTGTTTCTAAATTTACTAAATTCTGCATCCTTTCTTTGGTTACATATATATATAGAATCTTACCACTTTCATTCATAACTTGCGGGGTTACTACAGTTCGATTGTATAATTAACCCTTTGCACTCAGTTTTTTTTCATTCATATTACCAGCAACTCGAAACTGACATTGTCTACTATTATCGAGAGCATAACAATCTGCGAGCCACTATCATAACTTGTCGCAAACAGTGAAACATTCAATAACTAGTTTTACGGTTTGTTTTTATTTGTATGTTAGTAACTGAAAATTATTTGCATTGTCTCTGTAACAGAGCTAGGACTGCAAAAAGTTAATGAAAATAATTTTATATATATTGAAACATGTGAAATGAAAACAATTTATGCTTGAACTGGCATAAGGTGAAGTTATAAAAATGTTTATAGAATTAAATGAACTTGATAATATCACCCATAATAATTTTAAATGCATTAAACATACATCTTGGATATGAGATGGCAAACAAGTATGCAATCCATATTAGCATAAGTGGCCACTGAAACCGATAGTTATATATCACAAACCTTTATTACCTACTACTTACTACAAACCATAACCTTTTAAGCACATGAGTGTCGGAGTTGAAGCAGTCACTGTGGCCAGACATGGCCAGGAGCATACATACATATACATACCACATAAGATTGCAGTCTCATTTATAAGATGGATCTTCTTATATGCCAGCATGTGTTGTCAACAACACCCTATAGACATAATAATAACAACTTGACCGCTGTTGCATTAAATCAGAAATAGGTGTCATAGTAATATTTCTCCAATTGAACCTTGCTAAGATTATGCTACTCTTAGCATTATTATTTTCCTTAACCTAGGCAAAATTATCTTTTCTAAAGTTGGATACTTCTTTTATTTTTCTTAATTTTATTAAAAAACATTGATCTCAAAATATAATCCTATTTCAGTATAACACATATAAACAAATTTTACTTGCATCTCAGAAAATGTTTGAAGACATAATATAATATATGATATTTATATATATATATATCTTATTTTATGTTTTATATATAGATTCCCTAGAAATTGCTAAGTCAATTTTTTGTAATAGCCATTAAGAGGTTATTATGTATTAAACTAAAACATTTTATAAAGGAATAACAATGTGTCTGACTTAAAATTTTACCTATACTATTCCATACTAATATTATAAAGTTTATGAGTTTAGATGTATAGTGAGTAATCTTCGAAGGCTATGTTTTATCATCATTAAATCTTACTTTGTAATTTAACAGCAGTTGTTTGTTGAACATAAATTAATTTTAGCTTAACAAATAAAGAGTTGAGGCAGAACATGACATGACAACTTTCATGACAATATGATATTTAATACCTACTTATAAATGGTAATATTATTTTTTGTGGTAAAATTAACCAGTAGAAAACCTATTTACCTAAAAAATAAGTAGGCTGGTAAAGCTGTTAAAACCTTCCTAGGGAAATAGCATAATCAGTTTGAGAAAAAGAAACCTAAAATATAATTAATAAACAATGTCATTAGCTTTTCCGCAGTTAATATGTTTATAATTTGGTTTAAGTATAATCAGATTTAATTTTTATCTAATTACAGGGATGGTATATTATTACATACGCTCTTGGAATCTACCACCTTAATTTATTTATTGCATTTTTAACCCCGAAAATTGACCCTGCTATGGATTTTGATGGTAAGATTTTTGTTTTCTTCTGATGTAGAATTTCTTACATAAATAATTTTCATATTTAATTAAGATGTAAATATATAAATAGGTTATGCATTATATTAATAAAATAACAACAGTGAATAATTTCATATCACATAAAACAGGAACTATAAATGGCTCATTTAACATTATAATTGTGGTAATTGAATTGATAATAGGTGACCATATAATGCCCTACATAAACTTCATTAAGTATTCAATTCTTTTTTTCACATATTGTTACATACAGTATATATTGCTGCTCTTTTCAAATAGTTTTTATTACTTTAAGTATGTTAATTAAGTTTGCAATAATAACATTATCATAAGTCATGTAGGTTGCTTTAGAATTACTTATGTGTATAATTTATAATATTTTTCAAACAAACACAGGATTTTTAAATGATTACATTTTGTGATAGAAACAACTTTAACAGCACAGCACTAGTTATATTTACTTCACTCTTAATTGGACATTTTTTACATCCCTATACCTCGTTCATCACTTCCTAGGCTATCATTAGTGTAATCACAAACAAAATCAGCACTATAGTAATATAGTACATACTAAATTCAATAATAAATTTTATAACTATTTAAACAATATTTGTTATAGTACAATTGTATGGTATAATGAACTTTACTATGATTGTACTTTTGTGTATGTAATTTTGTTCATATGTTACACAGAACAAGTGTTCATTATTCCTTTCTAATAATACTAATAAAGTAGTATTGTTGGTAACTAATTTTCTATCGCATTTTTATCTTAATTTTATTTGAGAACCTTTACCACAAAGGAATTTCTACATCCATTATAAATTATACCTAAGAATTCTTACTTACAACTAAGAAGCTTAACCTAAATGAAATATACATATAAATATGGGTAAACAAATGTATTACAAGTTAATTCATGTATTCTGGAAACATCGAGTGTTGTGCTACATACATGCACACAGATATGATTAATTTACTTATTTTTGATAAATATTTTGCTGTCTGGAATATTTCAACAAAAGTGATGATATATATGGATGATATATATATAATCGATATAATGACGCTCATTGCATTCTGACAAATATATTATTTTTATTTCGTATTTATGTTTCTTGATGGACATAGATGCAGCAAGAAGAAAGGTTCTATTTATATCAACATCTATGAACTACGATACAGAGGAGGTCCTGTCGCTATTGAAATTAGATCAAAATATTCCTACCACATGTCAGTCACTATACCTGCTTTCAAATAAACCATTAAAATTTTGAAATATAAGAAAACACATATCTGAAACACTATATTAAATCTAATTTTTCTAAATAGTAAATTTTCTAATCTCCTTTTAAAACATATTATGGTTGATTACTTATTTCGTAATATATGCACAATTAATTAAGTTGGTTGAAAAAATCATTCTTTTATATATAGACTGTAAGATGGTAGCAAGTACCACTGCCAGTATTTGAATGAAGCGCATTGGCTGATTGTATAGTAACATAAATTGCATTTCTATTTGAAATTGATTTATTTATGTATAACTCAAACGCATTCAGGCACATATCCAAACTTTTGGTATGGGGGGAGGACAAACATTGAAACACCATATGAACTCTATAAAAAATTGCTGTAATCCCAGTACTACAGACTGGAATGATGTAATCACTGTACTAAGTTGTTTTGTTTGAACAACCTATACCCACTTCGTACTTCACAGTGGTTATGATCCCGTTTATTTTATTTAAAGTCAGTTTTCAGGGGGGAATAAATCCCAACTACCCCCCTCTGTATACATGCCTGAACACATTGTAAGTGACTTCTTATTTATATAGAAACTCTGTAGGTTATACATACAATACAGATAATAATATAAAATAGACAAATAAAAACATTATCCATTTTCATTTTTTCTTACAGCCGATGATGAAAATGGCCCCGCTTTACCAACAAGAGCCACAGAAGAGTTTAGACCATTTATTCGGAGACTACCAGAGTTTAAATTTTGGCTCTCAGTCACCAAAAGCACCGTCATAGCATTCTGCTGTACTTTTATTGATGCATTTAATATACCAGTATTCTGGCCTATATTAGTCATGTATTTTATCACATTATTTTGTATTACTATGAAGAGGCAAATCAAGGTAATTTATTTACTATACTTTTTTATTTTGTCATTAGTTATCATTTGATCACATTCACATTTAGGAAGTATGTATTTTTATCACCTGGAGCAGAAATTTATACAGTTAATAAAATCACTTTTCTACATTTTCCTTGCCTGAAATTCATTGACTACTAAAAAGGTATATACAAATAGAATACAAACCAGGTTTACAATAGATTTTTAACCGATTTAAAAAAGGACTATGTTTTCGTTTCGTTTTTACTTTATTTTAAATGTTTGTTACTTCAGAACTTCGTCATTTATAAATGATTTGGAAATACTTTTTTTATTGGAAAGGAGTTATTTTCTCAAGGAGTTCCATTTTATTAGAATTAAACTTTGGATGTCGAAGATACATACTCCTGAAAATCGAATAAGAAATGTATACTAGTTATGATATTGGTAGACTTATGACAATCCAACACTAGCTAGGTACCTAATTGTGGTCAAGGATGTTCTGGTGAATTTTTTAAAAACCGGGTTTATATATTATATAGTAAAATAATTATTTATAATAAGATAGGGTTTGAATATAACACACCTCATGATCGCCTGATTAAGTGTCAAGTTATAGATTATTAATCGTAAATCCTAGAAATGTTACTTGACTTTTAAGTGAAGCTCTCTGAATATAAAAACAAGCATTTGTTGGTGATATATTTTCTAAATCGATGCGCACTATAACATGCGCAATCATTGTTGTTTGCGTTTAACAGAAGCTAACACCTTAAGAATATTCATTGTCGCATCATTTGACACTATGTCGATGTTATCGGTCAAAATTTGTCGAATAGACGAATAGAATAATAATAGACCAGTGTAATTAATATTAATCGACTCTTGGTCTATAATTTCTTGGCCTAAGGTACTTTTCGATACTCATCAATTCGTTACTTATAACACTAGATACAGTACTCAGGGGTAGTTTAATTTTTTTTTGGTCCGTTCATAACTTATTAAGACTTTTAGACAACAAATGTCACCATAACTATCAAAAATAAAAACTTGCGCAATTTCGAGCACCGCGTCGTAAGAAAGAATCTTGTTAAGAAAGGACATACGTCAAAAGAAATTTTTGAAGAGATGAGGTCTTCTGTAAATAATTAAAAAAAAATAACGCGCGTTGAGTACTGCCAATACACCACGTGACAAACTACGAGGAATCACGACTTGTAAAAAAAACTTAGAATTGGCCAAGGACAATGTGGGTGCAATTTGTAATCGAATAGTAACCGTCGATGAAACATGAATGCGTTACTCCAGAATTAAAACAAGAATCGATTCAATGTTAAAAAAAAATTAAATCCAAAGATACTCTAAGTGGAAAAGTCAGTGTCTGAAATTTTCTGGAATAGAGAAGGAATTTTATCGATTAGGTACCTGTCTTAACGAAATACAAAATTACATTTATATACTCGGACATCTGAGACAGTTGTGCAAAAGAGAGAAATTTAGTGTGAGATGTGTTGTTTTTACAAGTCAACCTACCAGTCTACACCTTTAGAAAAAACGCAGTGACTTTTTATGAACTTAAAAAAAAGGAGTCATGCTACCAACATTTTCTATTAACAGTTAAAAGAAGGCAACCGTAGAAAAATATTTTGAACATCAGGATAAAGAAAATTTTGTCAACGATCAAAAGGCTTATATACAAGATGTGAAAAATATATCTCACTTCAAAGTTCACATCTATACAAATAAATAAAATTGAAGTATCCATTTGTAATGCACAAAATAAAAATAAATGGATATGAGAATATATACGGTGTTTATAACAAAAAACATGTTTTTTTTTGTCTGTGGGTTTGTTCCGGCTATTTTCCGAAACGGTTAGACCTATTTTGACAGGATTTTCACTGGCTGATAGATAGCTGATGTTATAAAGAGTAACTTAGGTCGTTTCTATTTTTGAAAAAAAAATAGGGTTCTGAGTAAATATCATTAACCAGAAAGCAGTGTCCAGAACCGCGCGCGATCGACGCTCACGTTTATTACACTGAATATATTTTTTTTTGTTAAATTCCTCGCAAATGAACTCTCGTATAACAACTAGTTGAAAAATAAGAATGATAAAACCTTTATACAGTATCTTAGGCTGCGAACTTATCAGTCGTCCCTCATTCGACTATTAATTCTCATAACATCATGACGTAGCATTTTATAATCGTATAATTATATCAACTTTCAATAAAACCTTTAACATATATCATGACCTTGTAAATCCATTACTTATTATCTAGATGTCATACGTTCGACTCGCACCTCTCTTTATTTATTATTGTCATTATCGTTTTCTCCGTTATCTGATAAAAGTTTCCGTTTTGTTATCATATTATACTAGCGATGCGCTTCGGTTTCGCATGGGTGCAATGTACTAATTTTGGTATCGTACATGTATAAACGATTTAGATCCATTTCTGCCGTAAGAATCATCACAGAAACGACTTTTCATGTTGCGCGTTGTTTTAAATAGTTAAGGGTTAAGTGTTAAAGGCAATTTTGATCTACATTAAATGCTCGACATAACTAAAATATAATTAAATACTTATATTTGTGAAAACATCGTCTCATATAACCAATTATTTCATAATAATACGTAAACGACAAAAATGATTTATCATCAGCTTGTAAGAGACCCACTGCAGGGTCATAGGCCAATACACAAAGTAAGGTATGGGCATTATCACCGCGACAGCCCTGTATTAGTGATATCAAACCCCGAGAAATCCTCAGCTCTTTATTTTACCACATAAGGTTGTAGGATCACAAGAATATTTCTCCGATTCAGGTTTTCTCGCGATGTTTTTTTTTTCATTGTCAGCCGATAGTGTTATCAATTTAAATGAGTAAATGTACGCGAATCCCCAAAAATTCGTTGGTTCGAACCTGCGGGCATCGGATTGACGTAACACAGGCAAACTATTCAAACACTGTGACTTAGTACAATTATTATATAAATAAGCACATTTACTGTGAGCTGTCCTTAGGATATACGATACCATTATACGATACGATTAGGATACCATTGCAGAATTTTTTGTGGGTATTTTCCCAAGTATAGTTCTATGGTATAATATTTTTATGTCTCATAAAGTTTATCCAGCGTATCAATGTAAGGACCCTTTATTATAATGCGTCAACTTTTGTCTCCTTTATATATGTATAACTAGCTGACCCGTGCAACTTCGTCTGCACCAAATAGGTTATTACCCGTTCCAATTTTATTACCAAAAGCGAAATATCTTAAAAAACCTAGAACCCGATTGTAGCGAAACTTATCGGGTCCAGTTGTGACTCCAAACTATCCTATATATATTGGCAAGAAATGTCTTCCCGGTATCCCCCGGGTTGCTCCTCTGACCCTCACCACCACGCCTCATTCACATACAATATATATTTCCCTATATAAAAAGTAATCTAATGTACCTTTCTAACAGTTAAATAATTTTCAAAATCGTATCAGTAGTATCAGAGATTACCCCCAACATCCAAACTCACAAATTTCAACTTTTTAATATTAGAGTTTCATAGATACGAATTCTACCAGTGTCAAGTCAGTCATGGGAGAGTCAGTTTATAGGTAGTATTCAATTTTTATTTTTAGTTCTTCCAGATTAGGCCACTGAAATACACAAAGAGACAAACACAACGCTTATATACATCATGCCTTAAATAATTATGTATATTTATATAATAATTACTGTTAGTTGTGTTATGCTAAAGTTTAATTTTGTTAAAACTTATAAAATTAGTCAGTGTATTGACGAAAGTATAAAATACACACCCTTGTGCGTTTGTTAAAATCAGACAGACGTGGTTAGGTAAAATATCATAAAATACAAAATTGAGGCAATTGAAAAAAATGTATTCTAGAGTGCCTTCATCTAACCCACATTTACATATTGAGTTGTTCCTGATTCTGAGCTCTGCAAGGTGGACTGGAGAGCACACCTCTACAGATAGATCGTCAGTCTATAGATAGTAGACGCAGCAAGCTTGTAACAGTTACGAAACTTATAAAGCCATGGCTTACCCGGAATGTTATCCTGAGCATATCCGGAAACATATGCTTTGCCATTAATTTGCTAGGATGCATTCCATGTTTGAGTTCCATGATGCAAACAAATCAGTCTTGTTTGGAGAGGATAAATCCTGAACATAGGTATTATAGTGATCAAAATATCCAGTCTGGATAGCTTCTTTAGCAAGAAGACCAAAATCTGGTTCCCACTATGTCCTGGTATCCATGCCAGAAATACATAAATTCCTAAACAATGACGTTGATACTAATGGAATTTAATAATTATGATAACTCTAGAAAAAAATCGGCCTATGTTGAATAGTTTGTAAGCAACTCTGAGAATCTATCAATTTGATAGTTTGATCTAATTTATGTGATAGTAAATATTTGATAGCTTCTAATATTAGAACATAAGAATAATAGAGCATATAGAACGAGGCCTATATAGCAACAACTTCACCTGGGTAGGTGGAGAATAAAGAAGGGTATTTATTACGTTCAATAATATTACTGTAGATTATCATGGTATACATATGTAATGTATCACATTATCATATAAATAAATGTATTATTGCAAGCATACGACTATTGCCTAATGTCGTGAAATTTAAAAAGTAATTAAAAACTTAGAGTATACCATTTTGACCTATTTTGGCTAATTCGGAAGCCGATGGGTTAAATAGCTAATTATATTCAATTAAAATATGTCAAAATAATATTTAAATGTAGTGTCAAAAGTTCCAATAAGCACAAAAAACCCTTTCTTTCGTTAAGGAAAACAATTTCATTAATATATTTAAAAAAAAAACATTTATATGTATAGATTTTTTAAGCTAGGAACGCTCGAGCGTCCCCAGAATACCCGCCTAAATTATTATCACAATCTGTTCAGTAGCTTCGGCATGCATAGCGGACAAAGATATGAAGATTGATTTTTATATATAAAGAAGATATATATAAACCTTCCGGACGAATTCCACTAAATGGTAGTGAAAATTAAAGATCAGAAAGAGAGACCAGAAAGGCGACTGACTGTGTTTTATAATATTTATTTAAAAAGAAATAGATATACACCGGCTATAACTGATGGCTATGATTGCTAATAAAGACTTGTAAAACCATGGAGATTGCACTTTTGATTCACAATAGAATTTATATAAATATTTAGCCATTAACTGAGTTACATTTAATGAAAAGACGAGAATCCCGTATTTCCTAATCATATACATTAACTAGCGGGCCCAGCAGACGTTATCTCGCCCTGATTATGAAAAAATTCTTGACAAATTATA
This sequence comes from Antheraea yamamai, assembly GCA_036509395.1. NCBI lineage: Eukaryota > Metazoa > Arthropoda > Insecta > Lepidoptera > Saturniidae > Antheraea > Antheraea yamamai. The sequence continues at coordinate 11,478,916 of AP028433.1, forward strand.
TACTGTAACGTTCCTCATTAATCACTCTACCCACCGGTGAAAACCGCATGAAAATCCGTTCGGTAGTTTTTGAGTTTATCAAGGACAGACAGACGCGGTAGGGGACTTTGTTTTATACTATGTAATGATTTGCAATGAATGTGCGAAATGAATTACGGTTCACAACACAGATCCAATAAATAAAAGTAAAATTTATAAAATGTGACATAGAAATCATTATTATTATAAGATTATATTACTATTCTATACTAGATTATATACTCAGTTGTTCTAAATCTAATTATTTTATACTTTTCAGCATATGATCAAGTACCGATACCTACCTTTTACTCACAGTAAGCCAAAGTATAAAACAGTGGATTCGACCGTTACGGTGAACTAACAATATCAAGCTACCTATGAGTTAAGAAGTGTAAAGTCATAGTTAAATTAATTAATGAAAAAACTGTTGTATGCAAATATTTCTAGAAATACAGTTTTTATTATAATGTTTCTTTATTTTTAATTTTAACCTTATCAATGTGTATATATTAGTATAATAGAACCTCTGTATGTCAAACTTCAAAGGAGACGCCAAAAAATTCGACTTATAGAAATTTCGCCGTGTGAAAGATTTAATTTTGAGTTAATATTGTCGGCAAATTCTGGAAGTCGGTAACTTATTTTTCTTCGAGTTATAGAGATAATTAGTATCAAATCATCTAGTTAGTAGGTTGTGAAATTATATTCGAGGTACAAAGGTCCAAATTACCTGCTTTGTGCAGGGAAAATATTTACCGGAATGGGTTGTAGGAAGTCGCTGATTATTTTGACATATAGAGAAATTTCGAGTAATGTAAATTTTAGGACTTGTAGGGAAGGGAACAAAACATTTTTTTCAAGTTATCGAGGTTCGACTTAAGTTATTAATTTTGTGTTTTGATGTTAAAAGAACCAATATACAAAATACTTATTTTCAGTAAAGATTATTAAAACCATGAACAAGGATTTATATTATAACACGACATAATGTACTATAGTAAGGAGAGTGCAATCAAAAAACAATGATAACCACAGTTATAAGAATTGGCGGTCGTAGAATGCCATTGCAAATCTCTCAACAGAAGATCTCGAAATACCACAAAACAATGAGAGTCACTGTGATAAGTTTATGGCAGTATTCGTTTTGATACAAACATCCCCAATTACAAGACATAAACTGAGTTTTTGGCGGGATTTTAGTCTGTCATGTAATATGGCATGGCTTTTACATTTTATTCATAATCTTGTGTTATTTGACTGTAAATTTTGCAATATTGGTGGCATTTTACATAATATAGTTCGGTTATCGTCCACAAGTTAGGTGGATGGAAAATAATACCATGGAGCATGAATTTTGAGATGCCACAAAAACTCCATGGAGAGTTCTAACAAGGGGGCCACTACACCGCTGTAGCTAGAGGAGGGCATTGTGGGGCAATGCCCTACCTTGGAAATACCAAAAACTAAGACAAATTATTATAATTAAATGGTTTGTTCATAGTTTGAGATAAAAAAAATGTAACGATAGGTATCTAAACTTTTCCGTACATACCACAGTTTGTGACATTCTAGGACAGATCAATTATGATAATTTTTTTTACTTCCGCCCTATCTGTAACCAATGCTGCCCTACCTCAAATTCGACTCTAGCTACAGCCCTGGGCCACCATCTTGTCAGAACATTGAAATTGTCACAAGATACTTGTAATATTAACCTACTCGACAATGGCAGTAATAATCTAAAAGATTGATTGCCAAAAATAAAAAGAAGAACATATGCCTAAGCATGCCACAATAGTGAGGAGTGTCACATATGATGTATCTTACTCATAATAAATTTTTAGTATCTAGTCAAGTTTTATGTGAAACAGAGAACTTTAAAAAAAACTTTTTTAATTTATTTAATTGTTTATACGCTTATAAAGTCGATTTAAGACTTATTTCCATGATGGAACAAACAAAACACCTCGCACAAGATGCGCTTATCTTAATCAACGTTACGTCTGGCTTCTTATAATAAGTGCCGAGTTGCATTCTCAGTAGGGCCTGGATCGATAACTATCTCTAAAATATTGTTCCATCATTTAATATTTATTAATTAGCACAGCATTTTCAAAGTATGGGATGCGAGTGAACTTTGGGTGGATTCTGAAAAATATGATACAACCGCCATGCTCGGACTTTTTTTTTTTTGAAGTGAAACTTCTTTATCGACGTAGGGAGGAATTTTAGAGCATGTAAAAACGTAAGTAACGTTTTTCGGTTACGCGCCATCTTAATTTCTGTACATTTTTCCGTTACGCGCCATGTTTATTTCTAAAGGTGCGCTCACAATGATCAGATTCCGTTTTTTTTTCTGTAAAGTTGTAAATATAGTAGATCATTTTTCGAAAAATGATGTCATAAAAAAGTTTCACTTCTTACGTGTGTACACTGATACACGCACGTATTTTTTTGAACAGGTCTGAATTCCTTTTCCTGAGTCCTTTTTTTCTTAAATTCTTCTGTCCGTGCGTATGAAACTGAACTACACCTAAGGTCAATCATAGGTTGCTAATTCTCAAGTTTGAATGGGATTTCCTCGTGTGCCAACACCCTTCGAACTGGAATACAGTAGCATGAACACTACTGCTTCGCGGTAGAAAAAGTTGCGCCGGTCGTTGAACCTTGCACAGGCTTTATCTTTCATATCATTTTCCAAACGACATTCAAGGTTAATTGGAAAAAATCGTTATAACTTTATTAACCTTGCCTTTGTATAGAATTAGCTTTTACTCGCAACTTGGCTCGTGGTAATGTAGATTTAATTTATCCCTCAGGAACAGCTATATTTTTTGGATGAAAGGTATCCTATGCCCTATTTGTACCAGTCCAGTAGTTAAAACATGAAAGCGTAACAAGCAGTTAAAATATACGTCCGCATTTATAATATTAGTAAGGATGTCAGAGAAAATGTTAAAGTAACCATCTCTTTACTACAATTGATCAGATTAAGGACACTGCGATAATACTCATCAGGTAACTGACTGATACCGAAACACGACCTATCGATGTGATGAGGATTTGACTATGTGTATAGTAGTCAGGATCAAGACAGGAATGATCGCCCTGGCACCCGAGCTTGCTCTTTACTTGTTAATGTCAGACAAGACTTAACGCCTACAAAGTAGGCCGAAATAAGTATCTAAAAAGTTACTTATCACCCCTCACAGACAACACATTGAAACTATATTCAATGTATTTACTATTTACATACTCTAAATTTGATATATTTATTCAGCAAACAATAGGAAATTATCTATTTATTATGATTTATTTATTTACTAGCGAGTCCGGCGGACGTTACCCCTCCCTGATAACAAAAAAATCTTGACACATTATATACCTAAATCTTCCTCATAAATCACTCTATCTACTGGTGAAATTATAAAATTATCGCGAACAGACAGACGTGGCGAAGGACTTTGTTTTATAATATGTAGTAATTAAAAGAATCTATTGTTTTTTAAAGTACCTATTGCTGATTATATTTTATGACCAAGTTACCAATACGCAGTAAAAATATTAAAAAATAAACATATAATTAATCACTGTACATGTATAGCAATGATAAATTCGAATTAATTATGTCAGTTACAGTACCTACATAGACACATTTATAACCCTTACATTTATTGTATTACTAGCTGACCCGGCTGCCACGCGTTGTTGTGGCTTAGTTATTATATCATTACATATTGATAAGAATTCATAATTGTTGTTGATAATATGACCACTAAACATCACTTAACGAACTAACACGCAGCGGAAGCTCAAAAACGGAAAAACCCCGATTTTGAAACATTCTTCATTGGTGCTTTATTTATTAATGTCTTTAAATTGTCGAAACCAACGAGTTATAGCATAATTGCAATAGTTATGTTTCATATAACATATTATAAAACATTAGTAAGCGCAGAATCTTAAAACACATAATGAAAGTTTAAATAGAAGAGTAATTTGTTGAATGTCCCGAAATAAAAGTGTTAAAAATAGCCGCTGCCCAGCTATAAAAACAATAGGTGCTAACGTTTCTCCCGTAGAAATATAAATATACCTAACAGCTCGCTGTTACCAATGCACCAGAATGTGGACCTCTACAAACACTACTAGATTACATGTCTCAATCAGTATCTACTTAAGAATCTATCTTTTCTTCCTCTATAAATAGAGTATACCGTAAATTGTCTCCTGTTCAGCACTAGTTGTGCAACACAATATATGACATATGAAAAACATATGTACATATATTAAATTCATAACAACTGGCAATAAATCATTTGATGATATATGCCATTACATAAAAATGAATTGCTTTCAACGTACTATATAATTTACTAGTTATCTTTGTAATTTGAGAATATTTTCGTATAGATGTTACAGAACTTCGTGTATAATGGCAGACTTTATAATAGGTGTTATTTATCTTGGCAGTGCCCTGACAACCGTGCCACTGCCAACTTTTATGTTTGGCAAATGATCGTTTCGTTTACCCTTTATAAAACAATCATAGCAATGATAATTAAAAATTAGGATAATGTAATAAAATTCAAATAACATAATTAACTAACAAAATCGAATAAAATAATGAAATTATAAATTAAAAATTTTAGGTGAAAGATATTTTTGAATTGATATAGCCCATGACTACAAAATAATCTTTAATGATAGAATCCTTAATTATAGTTTCGGTACAATTAATTATCCATGGCTTTTTTGTACGCGCACGTAATGCCCCTAAATGGAATTGTGAAAATATCGAAAAACTGCCATAAAACTAAAAGAAATGAAAGAGTTTGAAAAGAAATCCATCTTAGTGACCTTTACATTTTTTTTTTATTTTCTTTAGTAGGTCAAAGTTATCTAAATAGACAATTTAATCTATTTTTCTTGAACAGTTACCGCGTCGCACAATGGTTTGTCTCTGTAGCAGAGGTCGTAAAAAATATGATGGACTTATAATTTTCGAAAATTAGCGTGCCCCCATAAAAGAAATGACAAAAAAGACCTACAATTACCTATGAAAATTCTGCAAACGTTCATGTCTTATGTATAGTAGTGTGTGGACACGTTGTTCCGCCCTGATTATAAAGAAATCCTGGACAAATTATACACCAAAACGTTCCTCATGAATCACATCATCCACTGGTGAAAACCGCATAAAGATCCGTTCAGTAGTTTTTGAGTTTATCGCGAACAGACAGACAAACGCGGTAGGGGACTTTGTTTTATACTATGTAAAGATTGTATGATATAGCTACATTACTCGTTTATCTGCCCCAACAATTAGTTTGTCTAAACTAGGTAGATATTATATATGATGGCTGTATAGTATAAATATTATCCAGATTAATTACTTTGGTAGCAGAATGTAGACTTAAATGTGTCTATTACAAGGGAAATATTTACGTATAAATCCTTACATTTTGACTAAAATATAATATGGATTTACCTAAGTAAAGACGTAAGAGCATATATAATTAAATTCACAATTTCCGATGTACTTATCGATTTATATACTTATCTAGGTATGTATATATCTATGTTTTTTTATAAAAACATCCGTCCCAACGATACACTTAAATCGTTTTCCAGTATCTAGGGTTATGCTTAATTAAGGTATGTATGTTACTTCCTTAGTCAATTATCACATAATAATTATAACTTTAAAAAATCTGCTAATATGTAGTTATAGCTCTCCCACCTGTAAAGAATATGTGTTAAAGGTTTATAACAGAAACCCGCAATTTCAGTCATTTGCACATTGGTTTTAATCAATAGCAAAATAACAAACACGTAAACCTCGCTAAATATGAGTAGGTATAAGTAAGCATAAGCTCGGCTTTCTGTTACGTAGGTACTCATTCGCTTTCATGGTTTCGTTTATAGTAAATTTTATTATTTTTTAATACAGTAATTAATATCTCGCGATTCTATATAATTTGTGGTGGCAAACACACCAAAATGTAAGTAGGGAAAATTAGGGTTTTGATACTCGAATTTAAGTTTAGTAACATATAAAGATTTTGTTCACAATAAAAGTGAAGATAATATTTTTGTATATAAAGTGTTGCCAGTAAAAGTGTTTCTTTTTTACTAGAAAGTATATATTTTTTATAACAAATTACAGTCCATAGTAAGACGAAAATAAAAAAATGTGTAGCTTATTATTTAACATGCTGTTAGTAGTTTATGTATAGCTACACCCATAAATGCTTAAAAACATGTTGCTAGCAACTGACAAATTTCTGCAGCTGACGGTTTGGTTTCAAAAAAATGAAAATTATCACTGACGCTGGTGCAACGTTAAAAACGTTTATCGGTCTTACTGAGTTTAAAACATCGGCGAACTTGAGGTACTACAATAATTCCGTTTTTTATTTTACTAAATCTTGTTTAAGTTTTTACGAACCTAAGTGCATTAAATTATTTATCAAGGATATTAGAAGGGTATCGTGAAGGTAATATATTCCTGAAACGTGTTCTGTAGTAATTCACTATTTTTCATATTATAAATTACTCGAATTACTTGTTTTTGCAATATGAATATGGTATCTACTCCAGCTACTGTTTTCCAGAATAACATATTTGAAGACACAAGGTTTGAAAGTAAATAACGTACTCTAATTTAGTAGTAACAAAATATCTTAAGGACGCGCTCTCAAAAACGGTCCATTTTCACTGTTTTTCGGTAAGAATTACAACAAAACGGGCGAATCTTACGAACTGCATATGCAGTATGTACTCTTCCAGTTTTATTGAATAGACCCATTTAACATCAAGCGCGATACCCAAGAACACATTAATATCAACTAAGTCTAATAATTGACTTTTTAACTTACCTAATACTAAATAAAGAGGTTCAACATAGGGCAAGACCAATTTGCTAAATATTATTTTGTTTTGATCATTTATTTTACATTTTAAAATGTTGTCTGCACAAATGTCTCTTAAGCATAATTACCAAACACTAGCGGTAGATCATTAATTTTCTCCACCTACATAAAAACAGCACCAAAATTATATAAAAGACTAGAAGACTTAAGGTAATAATAGTGTTAGTTCTATAACACAAAGCAGAGTAACAATTTGCCAGATAATAAGTTGAAGCACCATATCAAGCAGGAATTAATGCTTAAAAGTTATATAATAGAAGGAATCATTGTGTGAAAGATAATGATGTATAAAAATAACCCCTCCTTGTACATTCTTTAAAATAAAATAAAAATAACAATTGGGAACAATATATCCCTTGTTTTAAAAAAGATATTTCATAAATATATAGATAACTGGGATGTTTTCCGAAGAGATCTTAACATTCATGGCAGATTCATAATGTCAGTTGATTTTGTCGAAGGAAAAATATCGAATCCTACTCAATAACGATACTTATTTATGAAAGTTCTTTTTTCTACGATTTAGAAACGAGTAAAATTATTATTATCTCCTAAACATACGTTATTTTAGAAAATAAAATAGTGCACTTCCAAAAGAAGTGATTTTAAAAGACAATTTCCCGCTTCTAAAGCATTTCAGTAATTTATAATAGATTGGGTATTAATGTAATACTTGATCCCTAAATATAATGATGCCTTATGGCCTTCTGTAAACTAAAACACTTATTTACTAACCAGTTTTTTGTATAGTTAAAATAGCGAGATATATATAGTTTGATAGTTAAAATACTTCCGACAAACAAATATTATTAAATCCTCAAGAGTCATGTATAGTGTGCATAGATGATACTGCTTCATAGAAGTATCAAGCACCAAAGTATCAAGAACCGAAAATTGTATATGTTTCCTGAAATCAAAAGTTAACTATAAACGAGTATTTTTCATAGATACTTACTTGGTAACAAAGTCAATAGCATAAATTTTTGTATCAAAAGAAATATATCGAGTATATACTTGTATTTACTCGTATCGGTTTATCCCTAATTACATTACAGTCTCCGGGAAATATTGCAAAATCATAATTTTGGTCGTATACTTTTAATATTTTATATATCTATTTATTTAGTCTTTATTGTACACGGCTATATTACACTATAAAACATTTTAAATGATGTGGTCAGTACAAGGTTGACCTTATTGCTAATAGCAATCTCTTTCAGGCAATCTTTGGATGGATATGTAAATATAATATCAGGCCATACATCTTTCAACTGTTTAAGGAGTTTTTTTTTAATATAAATGAAATATAGAGGAGTATATTACAAACACTGCAAATGGTTGGTTATCTACTGATTGATTGTTTATTGTTGTATTAATATTGTTACGACCATAGCTTATGAAATTGCCATATATTTACAGAAAAAAATAATCTTAAAACACGAACAATATACACTAATTTTGTTTTTCGAGCTGACTATGCTTTTGGCCTGACGGGTCTTCACAGCTTCACCGGACTAAGGCGAGTGCTTAAAGCACTTCGTCGCTTGGCAACAAGCTCAAGGGTGCTTGTACTTGGGCTTGGGCTGTTGCCTTGGATGCAACTTCGCGAATCTGTGTAAGTAAACTAAAACTAAGTTAGCTATTCATACATATAAGAATCCCTGCGACACACATGTGTACCGGCATGTGAGCCACATGAATTCAAAGGTGTATTTCGTATTTGACGACTTGGCTTATCTAAACTATCCCAGTTCGAAATTATTTACAGTCCATTACACTTTAAACACACTGTAATAGTGTTGAAAAATTGCACAGTGTTGTGGTCGTAGTGCTCTCGCAAAAAGTTTTAGCTACGTTGAAGAAGATTGCCAGAGTACGAAAAGATAATTTGTATTCAGTATAGTTGCGCCAGATGTACTGCATGGTGTAATACATACTACCGTGGTGTGTTCAAGAGTGTCCGGTTCAGATGCCGAACTGCTCAGGTAGCAACAGATCTAATTGTATTGAAACGGTTCAGAATGAGCCGCTCATAGATAGATTTTAACAAAGCATCGAAAAAATTGATCGTACGATCGCTATTAAGATGCGTAGTTTTCTTGCGGGGTAATTACCTTTTTCAGAACGGCTAGCAAACTTCATTTCTGACACCGTTAGGACAAGAGGATTTCCTACGCTTTAAAAGTTTTATAGAGCCAGAGACCTCATCAGAGGTCACCGGGAACAGGAGGTCCGCGCGGGAGGAGGTGTTTTTATATGATTACATGCTCCACCGCTTATCTATTTGATCGATCTAATATGGACTGAGTCAGTGTTCACATTATTCGAAAAGTTATTATAAAATAATGGCGAAGCATTCCATTTTATCTACCCTATAGAACGTGGAGGCAAACCAGGATCTCTGTTTGGGAGGGGTGGTATCGAAGTGGTATTATCCGATTTTAGGGATCGTGTTATCTTTCGACCGATAAGCGACGGGAGGTTGAGTCTCGTCGTTTTTTTCGTTGCACTTGCAAATATATATTGCAGTTGTTTTTCATCCTTGGTATATAAACTGTGAAAGTTACGCACCTATTTATATAACTTCCATGACAGAAAGGGACGACTTATCTCTTTGTTCCGTGTTAAACTCCAGTCTCCATAGCGATAATGTAGCTTTCGTTTTCAACACATTCAGACGGATAAACTTGTATAATAGAATTTTCTTTCCAGAATTATTATATTCTACGACCGAAATATTCTAAAATTAGAAAAATATTTGAAGTTGTTATAATATAAAATTAAAATATAAAGAAAACTTCTAATTTATTTCAGGATAGCCGTTATGCCTAGAAAAGTGCTATCATTTTCCGATTTTATCTAACAGATGATTATTATATATTTATAGTTATGACGTGAACAGATTTTATAGAATTCCGAGTCAATTAATTAATGATTACTAGTTAATTATTCTTTCAGTTTCAAGGCAGTCATTGTTCAAAGTACAAAATTTTATATAATATTTGAAAATTCAATTGTTTTTTTTTATTTAATCTAGTAACATTGCTACTGACACCCACCAAAAAGCAACTATACTGGCAACTGTTCCCTAAATTCAGTGTTACTATTTATGTGATATTTTCAAAAGTAATAAAACGCGCTCGATAACCCTCCTAGGCTGTACCTAATATTTTATTGACCACTCGCCAGATGTTTGCGCATTGTTTTCCAGTGCGCAGTAGTTTCTCTGTCGTGAAATCGGGATTCTGTTTTAGTACTACTAACTAGATACATCCAACCTGCCATATTGAAAATATTGGCGTGTATGGATTGAAATTAGTGTTTTTTATGTGACAATGTCCGGGAGCAATGATAAAGTGTCGACTACGCAGCGTATGATCCAAAGTGTCGCATTCCCTCCCAGTCACAAACTAACTGTTTCGGAGGTCTTCGATGAAAAAGCTGGAAAGCCCCTGCCAGACGTACTGAAACATCACTTTATCTTGGAAGGTAGGATTGAAGAAAACGCAGCTCTAAGAATTATTCAAGATGGAGCCGCTTTATTGCGTTCAGAAAAAACTATGATTGAGATCGATTCACCGGTAACCGTGTGTGGTGACGTCCATGGGCAGTTTTATGATTTGATGAAATTATTCGAGGTAGGAGGCTCACCTTCTTGTACGAAGTATTTATTCTTAGGAGATTATGTCGACCGGGGTTATTTCAGTATAGAGTGTGTTCTTTACCTTTGGGCTCTTAAATTATGTTATCCGAAGACATTATTCTTATTACGCGGCAACCATGAGTGCCGACATTTGACAGAGTACTTCACTTTCAAACAGGAATGTAAAATCAAGTATTCCGAGAAAGTGTATGATGCCTGTATGGAGGCGTTTGACTGCCTGCCCCTTGCTGCTCTTATGAACCAGCAGTTTTTATGTGTGCATGGTGGACTGTCTCCTGAAATCAACAGCTTAGATGATATTCGTAAACTAGATAGATTCAAAGAACCACCTGCATTTGGAGCTATGTGTGACCTGCTTTGGTCAGATCCTCTTGAAGATTTTGGCAATGAAAAAAATGCTGAACATTTTTCGCACAACTCTGTTCGAGGCTGTTCATATTTTTATAGCTATGCAGCTTGTTGTGATTTCCTTCAAAGAAATAACTTACTATCGATCATACGTGCTCATGAAGCTCAAGATGCTGGCTATCGAATGTATCGCAAAAGCCAGACCACCGGTTTTCCTAGTCTTATAACTATTTTTTCTGCTCCGAACTACTTGGATGTGTATAATAACAAGGCTGCTGTCTTGAAGTATGAAAACAATGTTATGAACATCAGACAGTTCAACTGCTCCCCTCATCCATACTGGCTGCCTAATTTCATGGATGTATTTACCTGGTCTCTTCCATTTGTTGGTGAAAAAGTCACTGAGATGTTGGTTAATGTACTAAACATCTGTTCTGATGATGAACTCATGTCTGAAGGAGATGATGCACTGGAGGAAGCTAATCTCAGAAAAGAAGTCATTCGCAATAAAATTCGTGCTATTGGAAAGATGGCACATGTGTTCTCAGTCTTACGTGAAGAAAGTGAATCAGTGTTACAGTTAAAAGGCTTGACTCCTACAGGTGCTTTGCCTTTGGGTGCACTTTCTGGTGGTAAAACTTCACTCAAGAATGCCTTGCAAGGTTTCTCACCAAACCATAAGATCACATCATTTGCAGAAGCCAAAGGATTGGATGCTATCAATGAACGCATGCCACCACGACGTGATGGTCAACGTACTCCTGATACACAGGACAATATAGCACATGTGAACAGCAACGCACATTCGTGAAGTGCTAGCATTCTCTTCTCTTCGATCCTTATGTATTGATCCACATTAATAGTGCTAGTGAAATATGTGTGAAGGAGACTCAGCTTTTTGGAATGATATTTCACATTCATAATAACTAGGTGGATTTGAAGGGAATTGTCATTAATGATACAAAATATTTTTAAATTTGGAATTAACTTTTTTTCAATAGTTGAAGTTAAAATTTCTCTTAAGATATTACCTCTCGATATTTAAATTAAATATATCAGATCTGCAGGCAACAAATTTATTTAGTCAATTAAATATTAAGGTATGCACATTTATTTATAATGCGCTGCACTGTTTAATTTTTGGTAATGTAATTTTAAATTTTTCATATGAAAAGACATGATATTGTAATGTAAATTAATTCAGATTGTCTACTTATACTCTACATTGTTATCTACATTAGTGAAAATTAGACATGTCTATAATTTTCAAGGCATAATTAGCTGTGATATTAAGCAATGGTCAATGTATTATTTAATAGCGATCTGCTAGTGAAGTACATGCATGTTCATGTTCATTGGCTAATCATGCATTGAAATGTGTAAAGTGAGTGGGAGTGTTCCCGGCTTAGGCGTGTCTTTGTATTCTTTAAGTAATATAATAATTAATTATGTACTATACTACAGTGTGCAGCACATGGTGTGTTGTTGCCATGCGTGTGTGCAATGTAAATATGCCCTGTGCGTACACACACGTTATTGCAGCTTTAACACTTGAGATAAATATTACTCTCTCTTTAATATCTTTGCTACAAGTTGTACTTAATTGTGTATTTTATTGTACAAAATATAAAATTACTATCTAATAACTATTACTAAAAATAATTTATATTTCAGTGTATGCTGGCCCCTTGTTGCCTGCATGCGACTGAACATGTATGCTGGAACATAATATATTAAAATTTCCTAGCCATAATGTTTCAGTATATAAGATGTAATGGCCAGTCTGATTGCAGATTTTCTTACAGCTTCTATATAAATTCACTTAATAATATTTAATAACCGCTGCACTGTTGGAAAATCTCTATTGGTCTGCCAATATTTACTGGTACAATAAGTTCATATTGTTAATACTAAAAGTGGCTTATATCAATTTTTCAAAGTCAGTACTAAATATTTTATCTCAATTTATTATGTAGTAAGTTCTTCATAATATGTTCTGTACTTTTAAATAAATTTTATCTATGTATAAAACTAACAATATATTTAATTTTATTTTGTACTAATCACGGGAAGTGTTGTTTTATCCTTACAAAATATATTAACATTCAGCTCCATAATATTATAGTTTCAATAAGACCCAAGTATGAGACCAAGATTACAGTATAAGAGGATTAATAAAACACACACAATAAACATTTTATTCCGGTGAAGCTGTAAAGGCCCATCAGGCTGACAGCCTATAGTCAGTACCGAAAAACAAAAAAAACATCGACATTTAGTAATACATAATAATGGTCTTTATACAACACAATCAACAAAACTACTTCAATGTGATTTTTTGTATCTATAATAATTTTGACCACTTAAATCACAAAATCTTTACGTTATACCAGCTGTTGTAGTCTTTCGTGTAAATGCCGGGATGATGTCACCATAGTGCAGGCGTTGTTCTATAAATATTGATAACAAGAGTTTAACCTCATATAAAGGGTTCTGTAATTCAATTCTCATAGTAAAATATAAAAGTTTTATTATTACTTCTTTGAGGAGTATTTCGATTATAAAACAATTGAAAACAAAGATACCTAAATAAGGTCATCCAAGTTTTGCTTTAATCAAAGATGTTAGAGCATTAGGGATGCAATCGTGAAAGTTTAGAAGGGTTTTCAAGGTGAAGGCTTGTATCTTACGCAGAGTATGTCTTCCCTTGGGCTATGTATTCGTTTTTTTTTATAATACCTACTCTCCAGAATAGGCAATACTTCTAAACATATTTACTATTAAATACGACTTGTTATATATAACCAGAATTATTACATTATTGCTAGTGGCACAACAGCGTATTGGTACTATATTATTTACCCTAAAATGTAAAGTCTAAGCAATCGAAACGTGTAACATTCGTTTATTATGTACTCTGAAGCATAGGTTAACCTAAGAAATGTAATGTATTATTTACAAATGTGCATATTGTGTACAGATTTTAAAAATCTAGATAAATAATCTTTTCTAGAATTGGTACTTAAACCATTCGAAATTTAAATATCGCGTCCTTAAATTCTTGACCCAGTTTACACAAAAACATTCGAAATCATGCAATAATTGCCGGGAACTATAGGTATCCAGACTTCAATTTAGTTATCATAAAAAAAATTAAATGTTCACACGATAACAATAACATAATACTAATGAATGTTAAACGGCACGCACAGATGAACGGCATCGTTATCTAATGGTTATTAGCATACTGTACACGTAATCTATGCCACCATTGATATGTATGTGCACGTGAAAATCTGGGAAGCGTGGACTGTACTTAAAGAGACTTGGCTTCTCTATCCAAAATTTATAATACAAAGTGTTAGGATTTTTTTGTCTAAAAGTTTTTATCTAAGATGAAATGAAGATAATATATATTGTTCTATCTATGAAAGGGTAAGGAGGGGTACAAACACAAAGGCCGCTGCTCTACGTGAAATGTATAAAATAACAAGAAAAAATATAATTTCTACTGTTTGTGTAGTCTCTTCTGATTTTTATACCGGAGCGGTACCGGCTACGTTTTCTCCACTCCCAAAGTTCCTATAGTCCGGTGAAGCTGTTAAGATCTTGCTAGGCCAATAGCGTAGTCAGTTCCAAAAAAAACAACCCAAAGTTCCTCGCGCACTATTGACTCTATACATTAATAAAAATATATTGTCCAGATCCTTTAATAAATTAAAATATTTTGATGGTAAGATTATATGACACAAATAACCTAAAACACTCGTAAAATAATACTGATGTAAGCTCAGTATCACCTCTGTTTATAAGAGATTTCATGACCAATTACTTGTATTTCAATGGTTTTAAGTTGAAATATGGTAGGTTAGTTACTATCGAAAAATAGAAATCTCTTAGTAATGTTCGTAATACGATTTTCAGAGCAATCATCCAAGGTTTCAAAGTGTATTTTAGAGATGATGGCTTAGTGGCACTTGCAATCTCGTAGTTGTAAAAAAAATCTCGATACGTGTAAAATAAATTTAACTTGAAGGATATATGAACTATTGGATTCATGTGTCATAAAATTAACTTTGGCATAAAATACAATATTACAGTATAAGTGTTTCTTCACCAAAAGTAATTATTTTTTTAAATTCTGCTATTAACACATTAAAAAAAAGTTTTATATCTCCTTAGTGAAAAATGCCCTGGATTCTGCTGCATTGTGTCAAATATATTTTATTTGTCTCAAATCACATTTTTCTTGCTGTCACAATTAATAGAAACGTAAAAGAGAAAGAATGCATGTGGTGAAGATAAAATTACTGCACTGGTTTGGTTGTGTTAAAAAATGGGATAAATAATTTCAAGTCGCGAACTTAAATTATTGGAAAAATATAGAAAAGATCGCTTACACTGGTGTATGTGTTGTGATTCCATAACATTATCATGAGTAAACCTGTTTGATGCATATAAGAGGAAAAGAGAAACCATGAGGACAGTTCTCAAAAATCCTATTTAATACTGAATCAATTTGCTACGGGCCTGCAACAATATAGTTATCTCACTGTGAAGGGCAGACCTTAACTTAAGGTCTAATCAAAACACAGAAAAATAGAAAGTAGGATAGGAATATGTAAATTGCTCTTTCTACATTTGACAAGTGTGTTTTAAGTGTCCCGTGCAGGAAATTCTTGAAAGTGGGATCGGTAATTTATCAATATCTTTCAATTTAAATAAAAAACATTTTTTATGTAAAGTAAAAAGAAGATCAAAACATTCAACAGTCAGAATAAGTCATCCTTAGGAAGTCTGGCGGATCAAGAGTGGCCGAAACGACCAAACTACATCAGGACTGAAATAGAAATGGTAGTTGGGAAATTTTAACGACTATTCTGTTCTCATAGCCGATGCTGCAGAAAATGCGCTACCAGCTCCTGGTTTAAAAGATCGATCTTCTCGGAAAGTGCAGCCTTCAGTTGACCAACATATCGATCGAATATCCGTTATTTAAAGTTGATTAGATTTCATAATCTGTGATGAAGTCTCGTTCGCCGAGTTCTATTTTTGAATCAATTTATTAGCCACATTAGAATATGATTGACTGCTTATGATGAGACAAAGCGGCAGAGAGAACACCTGTAACGGCAGTCATAATATGTCTATGAAAAGATAAAATATGCAGGGTAACTTTATAAAATATATATATCTTTTAGTTTGTTCGCGGTAATGTAGATTTGACCAAACTCTCGCGAATAATACTTTTCTTTGGATGTTCTTTTCCGTACCCTTTTTACCCGTGTATGCCAAACTTTATGATGAACAGTTGAGTAGCTAAGGCGTGAAAGCGTAATAAACAAAAGTCACTTTCATATTTATAATATTAGTTCGGATTATTGTAAGTATATAAAGAAAATATAATGTCGAAATGTTTAAGGGTAAGAAATTTATGCATCGTAATAAAATTTAAATTTCATTTTCTCCATTACAGCAACAGTGGCTAGAGGTCATCCTTTCACTTAAAAAAATATTAGGATTATTTATTGTTGTTGTAATGTTGTAGTTTTGAAATATAACTACCGCTAAGGATTTTAATTATATTACTATGTAATATTTAAATACGCAGTATCTACGCGCTCATTTTTAAAAGTAACTACCTTTTTTTGACACCCAACATCGTTTTCTTTAAATATAAAGACTAGCGGGCCCAGAGGACGTTATCCCTCCGTGACAAAAAAAAATCTTGACAAATTATATGCCCAAACCTTCTTCATGAATCACTTTATCTACTGGCGAAAACCGCATAAAATCCGTTCAGTAATTTTTTAGTTTATCGCGAACAGACAGACGTTACAGAGGGCTTTGTTTTATAATATATAGTGATAATTAGGATGCATAACTAGATTACAAGTCTCATAATAATGATAATATGGTATATATAATAATAAAGACAATTATAAAAGTCTTTTACCAGGATTTATTGGTACATGGGAACTGACTCTTAACACATTGAATTTTACAGAGATTACCAGTGGAACCACGACGAATTTTCTATTATGTGATACAGATGAGAAGTTACCGTGTATAACCATGTTTGACATGTTACAGACTTTTCAAACCGAACGAGTCGTGGTAATTGAAGATTGCTGTGTAATCAAAATAATTGAAAGAAGATAGAAAGGATAATTACAAAGAAGTCGTGACATATTGAGAAGGCTGCGGTTCACCTATCTGTGTTTGGAATGTTTCAATACGACACATTGTACTGTGCGCGTATAATAAATATATATTACATGTTTAAAGAAAACTATTTTTAAATGTTTTATACTGTATTTCTTCACACCATTCAATCAACGATGGTAATAATGATAAATATTGGCATTTGTTTAAATGATATACTCTCTCTTTCCGACTATTTGTGCCACCTGCTGGTGGGGTCAGCCTTCCATACTTTTTTTCTCCACTTTGCTCTACTCTTGACATCGCCATAGGAAACTTTGCACACCTTCATGTCTTTTAAAGCTACACCCTTTCAATTTGTTTTGGGCCTGCCTCTGGGTGTTTAAATGATATACATTTCTATCACTCTTGGCGCATCCATCACTGATGACCCCGTGCCCCCACCATCGATTTGAGTACCAGTCAACTGTGACGTCGGCAACATCCTAGTATTTAATAGAAGATAATGCAATAAAAAAGAAATCTATATTGTCCTTTGTCGGAAGCTGAATTATTTACTACTCAATTTATGTACAGGTATTTTTTTCTAGTACAACACTATTGAATACAAAGCTGAGAGGTTTATGCAAAGTGATGATGACCTGACTACCTGATGAGTGGTTCATAAATGGTAGGATTATTTAGATTAGTAGAGTTTCAGACAATACAATAAATAAGTTTTATTATACAATTCTTATTTCATTATTTACATTATACACAGAATTAGATTAGAAAAATATAGAAAGCTCAATAATGTGTTTTCAAGAAAAATATGTTGCTTTAATTGAAAATTCTAAATTAACATCAAATTACACACATCATTACAAAAAATTAATTTTATCACTGAATTTATAGAACATAAGTTCAGAACTATATATTATATATGAAGTTGCAGAATTATAAAAAAAGAGCTTAGAATACAGTTAAGAAAAAAAAAGAAAATAATATAACATTAATCTTAAAATTTATTATCAATATACAACTTTTTACATACAAAACGAATGTTTAAATCTTGTAATGCCGGAACTGTATGCTCATAGTTTGTGGGCCTATCACAACTTTTATATTTACATTTTACATTACTTCTACAAATACAGCCTTTTGATGACATCTCACCAATAATATCTCTTTTTAGATTATAATTAGAGAAAGTATCTTCTATAGTTTTCACATCATCAATATTAGCAGTCAATATAAAATTCAAACTAGGATATATGAAGAATGCAAAGAATAATAAAGCGTTCAAACACTGTATAGGAATTGCTGTAGACCAGAACTTTTGTGGATAGTAATAAATATTAAAATAATGTAAAATATCATCAGGTGTAAATGCCCATAAACAGTACACAACCAAGACTATTTTACTAATGCAATACATAAAAAAACCATACAGGGATCTTGCTGGTGTGGGTACTGGTGTATGTTCAGGCATGGTGGTTCTATTATTAGTTTTCAAAAATTTGAAATGTTTGTAAAATCAATAAAATGTTCTTTAATATTGAATTTAAGGATACCCTCAGCTTCTTAAGATCATCACCCTGGAATTCACTGTAAGAAACATAGCATGATTACATTTATACCCATTTTTTAAATTTAGTAACTTTAATACTCATGACACTAACATTATAAGAATATCGTTGTCAGTCGAAATTTGTCGTTTCACTGCACTTCGTCGCAACTCTCGGTCCACAGATAAAATGTCATGCACCATTAAAGCAGCTTCCTCGGAAGGGAAAGGAATACTTAAATGTATTGAAGACGGAGAACTGAAACGTGATAAGATAGTAAATAAGAAAACTAAGACACTCAGCATTATAAGACTTCAATCGTAAATTGAAGTATTATATCGTTTGTTATATAATGCACTCACTTCTTATTTTCCTCAATATTTGACATATTTCAGAGATCATAAATATTTTATAACGCTTTAAAAGTTACAAAAAAACCAACATAATAAATAACCTATGATAATAACCAATAATAACAACAACCAGTGTGACCAAATTGATATTTACAATTCTGCTAAACTGCACGAAAATCTTACTGAAATCTACTATTTTTTTTCGGTCACTACTAAAGTACTACTGACATCAATAACTCTTTGGATACTACGTATATTATACAGTTATAAGTTGTCGTAAATGATTGTTTACTAGCAGAAAAAAGCCATTCTTTCCGTCTGTTTCTCGGATTTCACTTACAGTGACGTTGAGCAGTATGATGCACCGTTCAATGAAACGATACGTTCCTTAGAAATATTATTTCAGTAGAGTACATATTTTGTCGTATGTCTTTAAATCATCAGCAGCAAACTTCATATTACCCAACCCTGATTTTAAACGGCGTCAGGTACCAGTTGAATCCAAGAACAAGTTGTATTCATAATGAATTTTCGTGAAAAATAATAATAGTTTCTAGGTAGACTATCTGGTTTCGACCAAAATCATTTGGTCTCAAGAATAATTACCTGATCTCGAAGAATATTATCTGGTTTCCTAGATTATTGTATGCTCTAATCAATAATAATTTCATCGCAGAGAAATTGTCTGATATTTAGAAGCGTTCCATATAACTCTTAGAGACTCGTGTGTTCCTCGAAAATCTCTTAGGTTCCCGAAGTTACTTTCCGGAAGGTCTCGTTGATTCTTTTATATTGTGCAGTGTGCTGGACCACATTAAGCAGGAAACCGATACGAGCTTCTGTAGAAGTTTATGTGTAGCCATCGCTGCAGTGTGGTATTTCCATATCAACTAAATGGTACGTGAAGTTGATACAACTCAGAATAATTACGATTGTGATACCAGGCATGAGGTGAATGAAGACAACTTGGTGAATCTAACTTCTGGTAACGAAAAGTGGGAGGTCATCAAAAATTACGTCACCAACGATGACATAACGGATGACCTTATGAAGGATCGTATTACTAACGGCGACATCTACAATGGTGATGACATAATAATTATACTTAGATTGTTAGACCATATGGCATTTCCATATAAATTAATATAAACGGTCGAATGACCCCAGTGTGAATGTCCTTAGTCAAATATCGGTTTATATGAATTTCTCCGATAGTATTCGATTGATGTTATACAAAAATATTCTGACTTCAATAAAATCGTTTCGGAGTTACAATTGGATATTTTTGTGAGGGTAGTCTTTGCGTGAAGTCTAGTGCCAACATAGCTATAATTTTTTAAAACAATTTGTTATCCACGATATTCCACGAGGACGCAGTCATATGCACGGCTAGTATTTAAATAACACAAGAAACATTAGTTTTTTTTAAATGACTACGCTATTGGCCTAGCAAGGCCTTAACAGTTTCACCGGACTAATAAACATTAGTATTACAAGTACTACATCCTAGTGCTTGGTGACTTCAACTCCAAGTCTACAGATTGAGGTTTCCCGAACATAAATATGGAATCATCAGACTTAAGCGGAAACATGCTATCCATCAGACCCAGCTTCTGAAACTAAAGGTGTCGCTGCTAACTGTAATCTAACCTCAGGGTTGCGATTACGCTCATTGAAAGCTCTACATAGAAATCGTGTAGTTTATAACTCTTTATGAGAGCCCTTTGAAGGTTGATGACTTAATGACCCGTAATGTCTCTGCTCTACATAAATCGTAGACGGCGATGGTCGTCATATAGGTTCGCGGATATCGTAGGACCTCCTTAGTGAAACCTTTCCTTTTTACCGGATCTTCGTTATTCGATCTGGAAGCGAGAATACCCACGTCACTTTACTAGTGATGCGAAGAAGTCGTGGAACAAGATTTAACCTGCGTTTTGTGAAATTGAAGTGGGAAGGTCGGTGCTTCAGGAGATCCAGTCATATTGGAATTGCTCCAGCATGAACATTTCAATGCTAGTTTGACAGCCGTAAAAATCCAAGTTCTTATTTGGCAATAATGCTGATTAAAATATTTTACTCATTCTAGCTTTTTCTAATTTTTAACTTGCTAAGGGGGCAGGTAACCCTCTACGTTCAAAGATACATAGAATTATATTGTTAATTCTGTGTAATAAATTCTCTTTTGTAAAAGTAGATTATTTCTGTTATCAATTGTCCGTTAAATATGGTCGACAATTTCTGGAATATAAATTACCACTGTGTGCGCCCGACAGACCGATCGGCCGGGCCACACCGGACCTACTTCTATGCACCTGTTAACCTATCAGTTGTCAAGTTTTAGCAATAAAGAATCTAGCAGTAGTCATAGAATACATGAAGGTTTACATAATTTTCTTTGACTTGTGAGATATTTAATATTGTCTAAGAATTTCACACAATATAAAGTATATGTTATATTAACTCCCATGCTAACAACGAAGCTAAATGGAAAAGAAAAACAGATTCAGACAAACTGAACTGGGCATAGTATTTTATATGTAACAAAAGAAAGTTAAAGTTCCTACTATTCACATCTTAAAATTAAAAATAGGTATGGTTTATAATATAAATAAATGTATACAACTAAATGGCTCCTAAATAATGTAGTGTATATAATTCTTATGGATTTGCACCATTATAGCAATATTTTTAGACATAATCAACAATAATTTTACATGAATTCAATTTCAACGTTATTATTTGGTCCTAATTACTTCATAAATAATGTAGATATATACATATATATATATATATATATATATAAAATATTAAATTTATATTCGTACGAAAGTTTATTCATCAAACTTGATCTAACGGCTGGACGTATTCTAATGAACAGAAAAATAATCACTAGATAAAAAACCGCAGACGACAAATACAAGTACACCCATAGAAAGAGTAATAAGCCTCAGTGAAGATTGGGAAAATCTAAGATAACTTGGAATTCAAAAAGACATTGCATATTTGTAAAAGATTTTATTAATATTTTCAAACACAATTTACTATGTACAAATTACTTTGTAAAAATATTCATTCTTGTCTTACTATTTATTGATTCATTATTGTTATAGACAATGCTTACAAAACTTCTATAGAAAATAATATTATGAAAAAACGACATCATTATAATTTTATTCAATAAGTACATTAGAATTTATTATGCATTTGAAATACATGCATACATCAATCAAGCAGTTGTAAAAATATAAAGAAAACAACTTATAAATAAGGTAATTCATAGTAAAAAAATAACGACAGCATAGTCTAAAAGATTATAAGCATATAATTAAAATAAACAACCAGCCTATTTCTCTGTAATATCTAAACTCTGCTGCCTTCCATATTTTTAATATTACACTTTACTATATAATATAAAGTGTATCTATATTATACACAATATATTCTCTATTATTATTATTATAAACATACTGGACACATAACTTGATCAGTATCAAAATGTTTTCAAACCATTCTCTACATTTTAGTATGATATTTTCTACAAAGGAACAATTTGTAAGTTTGCTGCTTATACAGGAAATAGGCCGAATGAACACGTCCACTGCAACGCGAACTCCGCGTGAATAAATGGCGCGGGATCGCGGCGGACCTAATTAAACTACGAGGAAACTTATAATTATGCTGACCCTCCCCAGACAGACAAAAAAATTTGAGGAGGTCATCCATAAATTACATCCCACAAATTTCATAATTTTTGGATTTCCCGAAGGATGTCACAGACGAACCACAATTACCTGACATATTTTCCAATTTAAAACAATACATCCAAAATTATTCACATACAAATATTTAAAAAAAAAAATCATAAAATTCGTTGCGAGTTAGACATTTCATATTATCGTTCACCGTTGCAGTTACAAAGTAAAGTATAAGTTACTAACTTCTGCGCGCGACTTCGTCCGCGTGGTATAATAACTTTGCGCTAACGTTAACACGCAGCGAAAGCTCCCAAAAGGAAAATCACGACTTTGAAACTTCATTGGTGCTCCGCTCCTATTGGTCTTAGCGTGATGATATATAGCCTATCTAGCATCGAAAGAATCAAACAAACAAACTCTTCAGCTTTATAATATTAGTATAGATAAGCTTATCAGTTATATAGGTAACGTAATTTATGGATGACCTTGTAGGGCAATTAGCGACGTGGACCCCAAGCCGCGGGTGAAGCTTGTTGTGGTTGCGGGGCCCCAGGCATTGTGGGGAATTCATGTGTAGAGGCGGTATCCGGTGCACGTTGCTCCCATGGACCACCTTTAACCACAAAACCTGCGGGGGCGGCAGACGCAGCGTTCGCATTCGCTCCAGCGCTCGCTGCACTAGTGTTCTCGTTTAACACACTGCCAAAGTCACCGAGAGATGGCGCCGCCGGAGGTTGGTATCGATCGGCCACATCTTGCAACTGTTACAACATTCAAATAAACATTAAAACCTAATAGTATTCAAGAAGAGTTCCATAGTAGGTGATTAATGCCCGGTTTCTGAGGTACTTTAACTGTAGTTTATCTTTTCAATAGCGTTATCGGTTTGATAACTTGTCATATTGCGTTTCTGAACACACAATCATACCATAAATGTCAGTAAAACTCTACAGGCCATTTGACAGTTTATCTAGTGGATAACTTTGTTGACTCAATAACTATTGGTAGTTTAACCGAGTATCTTAGAAACTGGGCATCGGTGATTTAAATCCTTCACACTTCACTTTAATTTTTATATTTCAGTTTTATATTATTCAAGATAATTACGTCAAATAGTAAACACCTATTTTTTTTAAATTGATTTAGAACCAGAAACGAGTACTTATTAACCTCTCTGTGAATATTGCTACTCTTTAACCATTCAGGCGGTATACTTAGCGGAATGTATGTATATGTTTGTTAAAATCATTTGAATTTGATAAAATATTGTTCTCAGAAGTATTTAATTTGAATAACAACAATATTACCTTTCTTTCAAAACCCCTCATTTTTTTTCAAATAAGAATTACAATTTTTTACTATCAATAAAGAATATCGTAATCATATTGATGAGAAAACCAGAAAGTTAGCAGAATTTAATACTTTGCATATTTTTAGCACAAATATTTTTATCCTTTTTTTTTCTTTGGAAGTTTATTAATTTGGTAATGGTGTAGACGTAATTTATGGTAATACTCAGTATGCATGAACTTGAATATTGTATAAAAGTTATATTTACGTATTCCTCGGCCAGGTTCAAGAGGTGGTCCTTGGCATCTAGTACATTATCTTCGTCTCCCGTTATGACGACAGTGCTGTCGTCACCGTGTTTTGGGAAACGTATGTCAACTTTGAACTCATCCATAATGCGACGTATATTCTTTCCTCTGAGCCCAATGAGTCTTCTATGAACACGTGGATCAATATCTACTTCTTCCTTGCATTGGTTATCCTAAAGAAAATTAAATATGTATTATTTTTCTCCACACTGAAATTATTTTCTTTAGTAATTAATAGGTAGTGATATTATTACCAGTTGTTGTACAATCGCCATAATAGCGTCTTTAGCTTGTTGAGCCTTATCTTCATATCCTTGAATAGTTATAATATCATCGTCAGGCTCACCGCGTTTTGGAAGATTAATTTGAACACCAAAGTCTGTCCGGATCTTGGTTATGACAGAGCCACCTTTGCCAATTACAAGTGGATGGTACTCAGGATCGACTTTGAATTTAAGTTCAAATGACCTAAAATGAAATTAAATCATAAATCACGATATTAGCTTGGAATTTACTTCATTTGCTAACTGAACGCTAGTTCCAGTTCCTCAGATAAACATGTTACCGGAATAAATATTACCGTTCTTCCTTAGACTTCAAGATACTTTCATTAAATCAAAACTAAAATAACAACCCATTCTTTACTAATAGGGATGATAATTTACTAACTATAAAGTTATTATATTCAAATGTTACAACATTTCATTAATTATGTTAATAATAAATCCTCCATTATCACACAAGTAAGTCACTTGACTCTATTTTAGATTATAAAATTACAGTTAACTATAATGTGTGTCTACAAAGTAGTTAGAGACATCACTCAGTATTACATGATATAAGATAAATATTTACTGAAATATTTGTCTTACGTTTAACAGAGATCATTCAAAATCAGTCAAAGACAATGAAATCTAAATAAAAATGTAGTTGAGATATAAAAATGAACAAGTGCAGTACCTAAGTAATCGGTCTTCTTTTTCCTTCTCCATATCTATAATTTTATCTGCCAGCGCCTGTTTCGCTTTGTCTACATTAGTAGGAGTTCCTGTCACCTGAAAACATTTTTTTTTTTAAACTAACCTATTTTACTTGGAAATTGATGATGGAATATTAAAAAATGTTCCTAAGATTTATACATATTATATTTGACTTTGTTTTTTAAACTCATTATAGAGAATAGATTACTTTAATAATAATTTAATTTTCAAAATGGACATTTTGGTAATGGACACGTCAGACCAAAAAAGTAAACAACCCTTTCACAACATTTTTATATCTTGATCTTTTGAATTTTTAAGTATCTAGTAGAAACAGTCTACACAAGAAAAGTCACCACAATTTTCAAAAATTTTAATATTCATCATTCAGTGATTCTGTTATCATTACTAAAAAAGATGTTAAGGGCACCAAATTGTTTACATTTGCAGGAGATCATTATACAAAAATGTTGGTTGTAATGTGCACTTGATTCTTCATTATTAAGTTTACCTTAATAAATTTTACATTTGACTATAAATTAAAAATATTAATCATACAAGATTTTTTACATTTGCATGAGATCATTGTACAAAAATGTTGGTTGTTAATGTGTAATTGATTCTTTATTATTAAGTGTTCCTCAATAAATTATATTTGAGTATAAATAAAACAAGAACTCATTGTTTTAGTAACATTAAATAAAAACTGCAATTAATCAATTGAATAACCATGCAAGAAAATAACCTTTAACGTTGTTATTACAAAAAAGTTAAATACGTATTGAATACTTGCTTTAAAAAGGTTTCGAAATCAATGCACCACGCTCGCCCGAGGCATGTTCGCGTTACCTTTTTCGCAAGTCTAACCTAACGTAACTAAAGCGAGACAAAAGAGCAAGATGGCGAACATTCAGCGACCGTTGTGCATTTAATTCGAAACCTTTTTAAAGCAAGTATTCAATACGTATTTAACTTTTTTGTAATAACCCTGTAAAAGTTTAAATATACTTGGTTTGTCTTTATTAACAGTTCTACTTGTTATAAGGATTACAGTTGAAATACCTACCTTTACCAAGTCGCTGTTATCTTCATTAGGTGGGAGCAGAATGTGAACATCATAAGTCTGCATCAATTCTCTTCTCTTTTGTCCAGCGAGCAAACGATGAAGTTCATTTGGTACTTCAACATCAATTGTAATAGGTACCTAGAAATGACAAAATCACATGTACAGAATGCTGCTGATCCTAAAAAAGAAAGATGCATATACAATTTTTTTCAACATTCAAGTATTATGTGTCAAAATAAAAGGTGCATCTTAGCAGAATTAAAAAGGCGGCTGCTATGTTTTTTAAAATTGTTTTTTGACGCGTGCGTGCGTGGTATACAATCTTTTGTATGTAACTTAAACCATTATGGTTCTCTCCGGACTCGAGGGGTTTAGGAAAAGAAGTTGTGAGCAAAAATTAATATTTTTTAGTGATGTTCAATATTTACCTGTTCAAGTAAAGCTTTCTTGGCAGCTTCACAGTTCTCCGGACGGCCAGTGATCCTGATAACGTCGTTAGGTCCAGGTTCGGCATTTTCGTCGATATCCTTAATGGGTAAATCTGCACCCTCAGTCGTATCTCGCTCAGGGAATTTAATCTGAACGTCGAATTCTGCAGTAATATCCTTGACTTTAGCACCGCGTGCGCCCATCACAGTTCTGTGGTGTCTTTGAGGTATGACGCATTCAATTGTCACCTGTATATATTACAAAAGACTCCTATACTATGTCAACATAGCAAAAACAAGTTAATAGGATATTGAAGGATCAGCAATGCGCATGTGGCACCTCTGATGTTGCAAGCGTCCATAGGCTGTGGTGGCTGCTTGTCATCAGGCGGCCACCATCACCCCCACCATCGTGGTATAAAAAAAAATCTCTAAGTCAGCAACATTACTCTAACTCAAATCACTCTACAGCAATGGCCGTAGCAAAGAAAGTAAACATGCACAGAGTTGGTCTCCGAAATATATTACGAAACCATTAAAAGAGTCTTGACAAATAACATCATCCTGCTCAGAATTATTATCTTATTCACTACTAACTGATACCTGCACTTCGTCTAGTATTGTTTATTATTTTTCAAATGATTAACCATAAAAAAAACTCTGCTCACAAAATTTCTTAAGTCGTTTGGTAGTGCAAGTCGTAGTTTCTTAAAACTTTAACAATTTTATACCTATAAAATAAAGATATAGTGGTATTTTTTTAGATAAGTATCAAGTGTCTAAGGAGTAAAATTGAAAAATATATATCCATTAAAGTTTAGGTGATATGATCACAATGGTAGATATCATCAATTCTATATGGATTTATGTTTTCTTAAAAAAACAATATCTTATTATAAATAAACAATCTTAAAGTTAAAAAAATCTTCAATATCTTCATAAGGTAATAATTATTTTAACAGTTAATAATGTACTGCATTATTTTCCTACGCAATAGGTAACTGGTTACTGGAGGTATTATTGCAGCGTGCAAACAAGCATGCTTTATTTTATTCAGCAAGTTATTATAGGTGTGAAACAGAGCACATTTCACCTTGCTCACACTCAAAGTCAGGATACAAACAACAAATATTAATTTAATTGTTACACACTGCAATAGCATACAAGATATCAAATTATCCAACAGCAGAATAACTAACGATAGTTTATAACACCCATTATTGTAAAATAACAACAACAGAGTTGAAGTTTTTGCGGAATCCTGGACTATTATTTTTTATTCATAAGCTTACGTTATTGTGTAATATTTTGTACTGCTTTGTTATAGGGATGATTTATATGCACTTGGCACGTATGTTCTCGGCGGGGAACAAGACGTTAACGAAGCTAAAAGATAGATAGATAAAAGCACGCCTCTCTGCCATAGAGGGACGAGACATGTAAGGTAATTGATCGGAAGTTAGTGATATTTACTGTCAAAAGTGGGCATGCTGGCGGGAACGGAAGTGCCTATCCCATAAATAAGCTTCGAATAAGGTCAAGTCAAATTAATAACGAATTATTCAATAGCGAATCGAACTGAATAATTCGATTCGTACACTCCTAGTAGAATACCGCTACATCGTGTATCGGGCCGTAGTGAAACAATTTATCTCGTTCTCGTGATGTATAAACAGGTATAATCCATACCATTTTGAATGTTATAATTCAACGCATACGTCTGTAAATCATTCTAATAACTTTTAAAATAGTTTCATGATATCGAAAACACGAAATTTAGGTAATAGTATCCAAAATTAGGTATCATATCCATCGTATCGCCACCGACCGATACATACTTTCACAAAAAACATAGTTTCAAAAAACGTTATCGGATACTAGTTCGATTCGATTCGATACATTACCCACTCCTACTTTGTTTTTTCCTCTGTACGTAACATACTAAACGACTACTACTTATGTAACATACTAAATTAACATTACTAAATTAATTAACACCGAAAACAAAGTCGGGGTATCAGTCAGTAAATGAATAAAGCCGTTTGATATTTCGATTATACTAGCTGTGCCCGCAACTCCGTCGCGTTGAAAACAGTGACTAATAAAGCCATCTGAATGTATTACGTCCATTTATTTATCTACTTTTCTCTCATACTTAACTCGAGCCGTCATTCAAATTACAATAACTTTTGATAGAGTGGACTGATTTTAATGAAACAGAGACTAAATTACTCTCGAGAATATACTTTATTATTTTCTTATTGAGGTTTTATTTTCAACCCAGTACTTTAGCAGTGATGCATTTTCATACAAACAGACAGACATTTCTAAAAATTATTGAAACCTATTCTATTACTTATTCCTACCATCTAGACACCTTCAACAATTTTTTCCTGAAAATCGAAAAAGTACAGACACGTTAGATTTACTATCTTATTTTATGTATAGAAGATTATTGCATACCTTAGCATCCAAATCTTCGATGATTTGATTTATACGAATTTTAGCCGCTTCGATGCACTCCTTTGGTCCCTTGAGTACAACTCGGTCACTGTTGACTCCCTGGCGCGGGAAGGAGATCTGCACGCCGCCGCAGTCATCGGCGATGCGACGCAACACTTCACCGCGACGCGCGACAAAGTGCCTGTGATGTTTCGGCGCAACCGACATCTCACCCTCTGACACGTTACTGATCTCTGCTACTGCAGCTTCCAGTTGCTTTCGTGCTGCCTCCACCTGTTCCTCGCGACCTGTGCTTACAAACACATTTATTAGTGATTGTGTTCACGATTTCCTATGCTTTATGAAGAATAAACATCTTTAGCCACATTGTGATTTGAAACACAATGAAACTAAACGAAAAAGCAACAAGAAACAAACATACTTCTATAGGATTAACGTGCGAGAGAACGAGATAGAAAACATTATACAGTGTTTCTTATTGCTCTGAGCATTTCGAAGTGTTGGCAAAAGACATAACTAGCGTGGTGTATTGCTCATGTTCACACATGACACTTTGGAGTAGTATAATTGGGAATATATATAAAGAACTTGTTTGCTTTACTACATGGTTTTTTAGCCATGTTGAGCTAGCCATATGTAAGGCAACTGACACTAAGGTCAGTGCCACCAATGAAGTGTTTTTTTTTTTCAATTTTCTACGAACCGTATTAAGCTGAGCAAAAGATAAAATCTACATATTCTATGTGAAAGTGCTTAAAGGAGTCAATGAGTTCTAATAACATTTATAACAGAAATTGATATGTCTTGGGTAGAGGATACCACACTTTTATACATCTAGTCCAAAATGAAGGTAAATTGAATTAAAAAGTAACTGACCCATTATGAATATGGCTTCTTTATCCTCGTCCTTTTCGGTTGGGAATACGATACGAGCTCCAGTTTGCTCGCGTATTTTTTTAATGTTGGCACCACTCTTACCGATGAGGAATTTGTGGTGTTCTGGTTTGGCTCGCACAGTAGCTGTGTGTGACGTCAGCTCACGTTCCGAAGCATGTGCTAGAAGCTGTTGTTTAGCTTTCTCAACATCCTCAATTGGACCCCTTATCATAACTTTGTCGCTGTCGCTCTCCGCCGGTGGGAACTTAATCAGTACTCCGCCACACTCTTCCATTATCGAATGTATTAGTTTGCCGCCAGCACCAATAAGTGAATTGTAGTATTTAGGAGGAATAGTTACTTCTTCTGTTACAATATTAGCTTTCTCATTATGAATTTGCTGTATCCTTCGTACTGCCTCTTCAACATTGTCACGCTTTCCTCGTACCGTGATCACATCGCTGTCATCTCCCTCTGCAGGTAAATCGATCACCGTCTGAGTCTCATCCCGGATCTTCCTCAGATTAGCACCACCCTTTCCGATGATGAACTTATGGAATTGCTTGAATATGGGAACTTCTTGAACATAAGAAGATTCAGCAATCTCTTTTATCAACTTGTGCAGAAACTTTTCACATTTTTCAATATCTTCTTGGGGACCTCTTAGTTTAATAGGACTCCTTTTTTGTCCTTGATCAGGTAAAGTTATAAGCACATGTTCAAATTTCTCACGAATTTCTTTAATCTTTTCCCCTCTAACTCCAATAAGCGACTTAATGTACCTATGATCAACATAAACTTCTTTTATTCTCTCATTCTCTAATTTCATAACCATCTCTCTTAATTCCCTTTCTGCATCGGTGACGCCTTGATGACTACCTTCGATACGAATTATATTATTCCCCTCATTTTCAATAATATTAATAACTACTCCAGTCTCATCTTTCAGTCTGTTAACTAAAAACAAAACAATATTTTAGTAGAAGTCATATCTATAAATAAAAAACAGGGTGCGGCGTAAAGACACACGATAGAAGTGAAAGTTTTGTATTGCAAAGGTACATTTTGATTTTAAAAAGCCAACGTCACACGGTGTTCCCAAGACAGTCACCAATCTAAGTACTGACCGCGCCTGACGTTGCTTAACTTCGGTGATCGGACAAGAACTGGTGTTTTCAAAACTCTACCCGATACAGTATTTATCCCCACCACTTTTCGCCACACAAATGGTTGCCAATAACAATTTCAAAACCCTCCAATAAAAAGTTTCACTTCAATACAGTGTCGAATATTAATTGTAACTTACTGTTTGTTCCATTTTTACCAATAATATGTTTAAAGAATTTAGGGTCGACGGATAGTTCCACAAAAGTAAGAGTAGCGAGTAAATTCTTTACAAAATCATCGAGTTCTACTTGTGCTCTTTCCACTTCTTCAGGTGGTCCATCAATCTTCACTTTATCTTCAGAATGCGTTATATCCACATGCACCTAATAAATGAAATCAATCCCTTATATTGATCAAGAGTTTATATAAACTCTACTATCTTTAGGTAATACTCTTAATTCATAATTTCTATTAGTCTTTAGTATGCAATCTATAGATATGTGTATTATTATAACCTTTAACTGGTGACATGACAAATTTATAACACTATAAAGGACATGACGTCTCACAGACTACTACTTTTAAATTCATTTTTGATATGAAAATCATCTTGAATGTTTCAAAATTGTTGTGATACCACCGCTATGTAATAAAGAACTACGTTAGTAACTCAAGTCATATATTTTTAATTAAATATATTTTAAAAGAACGAGTATTAACACTTAGTGGTATTTTTCAGTCTCAATTGGTATATAATTCAGATTTTACGTTCCAGTAGACCCTATGCGAGAAAAAAGGTTAAATTATCACTTTTTACTTGAAATCGAAAGTTAAAGAAATCTATCCCTTATATGAAGACTTGTCAGAATACAAACACAATTACCATGCCTATAAATCCCAATATTAAATACAAATATTTAATAGACATTGTTGTATAATATATATGACATTGTGATAATATTAATATTATTTTTAATTTCATACAGAATTAAACATATTTATCATAGACTATAAATTCTAAACATATATATACCTTAGAGAAGTCTTGGGTAATCTTTTTAATATTAGAGCCATTCTTTCCGATAATGTATTTGTGTATCCATGTTGGGGCATCGACTGTTGCTGTCTTTACAGAATTTGCCTTTTCACACACTTTAGATAGAGCTATGAAACAACATATTCTTTTAATCAATATGGAATGTAACATCAGATAATTGTTATCAAAACAAATATGTGAACAAAGCTGAATCCAGGAAAACTTTATAAACTCTAAGAAAATTAAAAAAAATGTAATTAAAAAAGCTATATATAGAGCCTATATAAGATAATCTTTAATCTGAACATCATTCTATTTATAATAAATCTTACATAATTATATTTTCATAACAGGTGAAAATCCTCATTTAGAAACTATGTTAAACTTATGATAATTTATTAATTTTGTATTCACAAATGGTTATTCAAATCATTTTTAATAAACAAATGATACAACAATGTATCCTTATCTTACATTATACAATAGGTCATAGGTTACATTAAGTTGCCGACCACATATAGTATGTATATGTACAACATTCCAATTTTATGTGTATTTAACTACATCAGTATTTGATAAATTAAGCAATAAGTGATGATATTTGTTGGAATATAGGTATTATACAAATATGATCAAACTACCTTTCGCTTTTGCGGCTTCTCTCAAGTTAATTTAGAATTCACCTATCTTTTGAGTACAATACTTTTTTTTGTTTGAATTATATCATATGTCTGCACTGTACCCTTAACGAAATGTATGAAATTTCATGATGATCGGTGTAGTAATAAAGGCGTGAAAGCAATAACAAATAAACAAATTCGTGTTCGCATTTATAATACAAGTTAGAATAATGAACATACCGAGTCCAATCTTGTTATGGGGTCCATGAAGTGTAATGGTGCCTGTCGGTGAATCAGGAGGTGGCATTTCAACGGATACATCAGTCTCTTTCAATATCTCTTGTATGGTAGTACCACGAGCACCAATCACATATTTGTGCTGAGATTTAGGCACTTCAACGCGCACAGTTGAACACTTTTTAACCTGTGAGAATTTTTATTATTAAATTTAATTTGTAAAAGAAATTGAATAATAGAAGTCAAATTAAATTAACATACCATTTCCTCATAGATCTGTTCAATTTGTGCTTTAGCGGCCAGTACTCCATTCTTTTCACCTGCTATGACGATTTCGTCGCTCTGTGTTGACGCAGGTGGTATATGTATGCGAGCACCGGTCTCAGCAGTGAGTGCAGCCGCTTTCTCACCATATGGACCTTGGATAAATGGATGGTAGATCTTCGGAATGCTAATGCGTTCCAATGCTTTACGTGACTAAAAATATATAACATTTTGTTATGTTTATGAAAGTGAATAACACAGGAAAACTCGGAAAATATGACGCAAAAATAATCTGTTTTATTTTATTGATAGGATGTTGGACAGTTTGTTTTCAAAATCAGCACAAGTTATCTTATACCTAGTATATTTATTCTGTAACTATATACTGTATATGTAAATAATTTTATTTTTATGGAAATCCTAAATTTATAGGAAATCCTTTATGGATACGCTCTCGGGGGAGAGAGTGGGTTATGTCCTACTCGCACACACTAAAACCCCACGGTATACCGTCCGCCGCATGGTAGGGGCGGCCAGGGATCGAACCTGCTGTCTTCCTGAGAAACCGCCCCTGGCGGGTGAACGCCAGGCTTTGTCCTACTATAGAGAGACTACTGGGTACACAACCAGTCGTCTCCCCTCGTCAGCCTCACCTATGCAATGAGATGGGTCCTCCGACCCATCCCCTCAGGCTCGGCTCGGTTATAGGAGAGGGCGAGTGATCCGCCTCCTCCTCCTTTGACGGAGAGGGCCACTTCGCGGAGCTTCCTCGCAGAAGGAGGCCACAGCAGTCCACCTGTCCTCGCTGCCGAGTATGGCCGAAACCACGCCCGGCAGCGAGAGATCGTCCCCTACCCAACGCAGCATACATATTCTCCCCCCCTCCCCTCCATCCCCCCCCCTCTCCCCTCCCCCTCCCCCTCCCTCCTCCCCTCTCCTCCCCCCCCCTCCTTTCACGCCCCTACTGTCGCGTTCCGGCCCCTTGAGTGGGAGCGTTCCGCGGAGCACCCAGTAGGTAGCCCAAATATTTTCCGGTTCCACACCTATAGTGCGCCCCTACCGTTATGTGGGCCCCAGGAGGTGGCCCCTGCCCGCCATGACGCGGGCCCGTTTTCAAGGGCCCCCCCCCCCCCCCCCCCCCCCCCCCCCCCCCCCCCCCCCCCCCCCCCCCCCCCCCCTCCCCCCCCCCCCCCCCCCTCTCCCCCCCCATATTCCCCTCCCCTTTGCTTCCCCCGGACCCCCATGTCCCCACCCCCCATTATGCCCCACACGACCCTTACTCCACAAGGAGTCCCACGTCGGACTATCCGCCCTCTGCCGTCTGCGTAGACGACCTCCGTCCCTCGAGGTACGCCTTCAACAGTCGCCACAGGTACGGGGGCACTCCGAAAAAGCGGAGCGCCTCCCATAGAACTCCATGCGGCAGGCTGTTGAACGCGTTGGCGATGTCCAGCGTCCAGGGTTAAACGCCCCGACCGGAAACCGAACTGCGCGTCCGACAAGTTCGGTCCCACGTCTTCCAGGTGCCGGACAACCCGGGAGGCGATCACCCTCTCGATCACCTTCCCGGTGTCGTCGAGCAAGACGATGGACCGGTATGCTGACGCGCAGTCCGGAGAACGGACCGCCTTACGGATAAGGCAGAGCCGCCCCGTCTTCCACGGCTTCGGGAACTGTCCCTCCGCCAGGCAGCGGTCGAATGGCTCCCGAAGCCATCCCCCGAAGTGCTCCATGCAGAGGGCCACCACCCGACCCGGGACCCCGTCCGGCCCAGGCGCCGTCCGTTTACCGCTGAGGCACTCGACCGCCCTACCCATTTCCTCCTCCGTCACCGCGAACACCTCCGCGAGCACTAATAACCCCTAAGGTTTACAAACGCACTATCTATATATATATTAAAAATGAAGTGTCTGTATGTAATATCAAAATATTTTCTTTTTTACTGATTGGGTATGAAAATATACAAGCCACTGATAACAGAAATGCAATTTTTAAAATTTTTGTCCGTCATTTTGTTCCGGGTAATATCCGAAACGGCTGGACCGATTTTGACAGGAATTTCATTGGCAGATAACTGAAATTACAGCGGGTTACTTAGGCTACACTAAATTAGACTAACTGTTAACCGCGGCTTCGTCCGCAATGCTATCTTCAAAACGGTTGGACTGATTTTCACGGGTAGAGATAACTGACCTTATTGGAAGTAATTTAGGTTAATCTATTTTAGACTGGCTGTTACCCGAGATTTCGTCCGCATGAAATTTAGCAAAAATACGTTGTTCACTGTGAACATGTGCGTAAGGCGTGCGTTGTACAGGACTCCAAGAATAGATATAATTGAAATTCATATATCTTCATCTATATATGTAATTTGAATTATATTGTTTATTATCATTTTGGCTCATTCACAATTTACAATTCAACATTATAATTATTAATACTAATTTTGAAGATAGAAGAGGTCTTTCTAATAAGATATTAGATCATAAACATATTAATTATGGACAATATGGGCATATTATATAATTATTATAACATCTTTAAGTCATTGTTTCATTAGTTATACTGTGTAAGTGAGCACTGAGGTAGTAATATGGTGGGTTAAGGTTCCAAATATGTTGATAACTCTCATTTCACACACTGTTACTATTTATATATCTAATGTCTATGTTACATGTAAGTGGCGTGCGTGTCGTACTTAGTTGTTTTAAACAGCATTTCTATAATTGTACTTGGTCTCACAAATTTATTTCTTTAATACAGTTTAAAAAAAGCGTGCGGAGCTGCGGTTAAAGCTAGTATTATATATTATTCTACATAATTTACAAACGTTCGTTTTTTTGTGCATTTATTTAATTTTTTTTGTTATTTATAAAAAAATATTGCCTATTTTTATATTATTTATGATATGTTGAATATAAAGATATTCTACATTTAGATAAAATTTTTACCTGTTCTTCAGAACACACTCTTATTTCGTGTTCAGCTTTTTCAATGCCTTCCTTGGTTCCAGTAATAGTTATAGTTTCACTGTTATCAGCAATGCTGGGAACACTTATTTTAGTAGCAGTAACTTTTTCGAGTTCTTTCAGTTTCTGACCCTGTTTGCCTAGAATCCAACGATGATGTTCCTTTGGGATAGCAAGCTGCTTGCTTGCCTGAATAAAAACAAAGTCTAAATGGTCATCATTTACAAGATAAACTTATAAGTAATTTGAATAGAAAAACATTAATGTGAAATTTTCAGGTGACTATTTTGTTGAGTACAAATAAAATAAATTACCTGTTGTTGAAAATGGGTCAGTATATGGCGTCTCGCATCAAGCACAGCACTATGCTTTCCAGTAATGAGGAAAGTAAGACTTCCATCCTTGCTTGTTGATATCTCAATGTGAGCTCCAGTTTCCTTAGTAATAGCTTGACAGGTCCTAAGTGATTCACCTTCACCGAAAGTATTAGCATTATCCAGTTTTCTCTCTTCATATGGCACATGAAACACCTAAAATTTAAAATAAATATTTAAACTCAGAGTATGACATATTTTATTGATTTAACCTATTCTGGTAACTTCATATGGATGTACTCATTTTTACAATACTCATTGTTTATTCTTATTCATGTGATAATTTATTTTATTTTCTCATCTCATTTCATTCTTGCCATGTTTCTACTGAAAATTTGCAGTTATATTATCGAATACTCTATTTTATATATCCTTTGGTATAAGATCAAACTGAAAAACTATCATAAAGAAAGCAATTTAGTGACTTAAATATAAGAGTAGGGATTTTTTTACACATTTTTTTTTAAATATTAAACTATTCAATGCAGCTGGAAATTCTTTGACTCGAGTTATGAAGTGTCATTAATATCACTATTTATATTACGTTACTAATGTATCAAAATATACACTAAATCATAATTAGAAAATATATCTATTAATTGAACACACTGAACATTAGAAGAACCAGCATTCTATTTACACATATTTCTACTGATGCCAGTCATTTTCACAGGTCTGGTAGTTCTAGTGTTAAATCAATTTATCTATTAATGTTAAACAGTTCTAAAATAGCACCTTAACAGGGATAGAAACACTGCATTTTATATTTAACAACTAGCCGACCCGTGCCCACTTCGTTGGGCGGTAATAGGCATTATCAAGCTACAACTTTTCTCTAGAACTCAATCATATATATCTCATAATTAAGGCAGCGTTCGTAAGAAACGTTTTTTGTTCGACCATTTTTCTCCGACTCCCCAGATATTACCCCTACAATCTCACAAACTTTACCTCTTTATAATATTAGTATAGCTTCTGCCCGCGATTTTGCACGCGTGGAATAGTTATTTTGGGCTAAGACGCAGCGGAAGCTCACGAAAGGAAAAAATACCCCGATTTTAAAACATTTTTCATTGTTGCTCCGCTCCTATTGGTCTTAGCGTGATGGTATGTAGTCTATGACACTCATAGATAACGTGGCTTTGTATTGGTAGAAAAAAATTCAAAATCGGTTGAGTAGTTCCTGTCCACGTCACAAACTTCTTTATAATATTAGTATATAGATTATAGCCCCTGCCCGCGACTTCGTCCGCGTAGTAATAGTTACTACTCTGGGCTAACGCTGACACACAGCAGAAGCTCTCAAAAAGAAAAAAACATCTCAATTTTGAAACATTTTTCATCTGTGCTCCGCTCCTATTGGCCTTAGCGTGATGATATATAGCCTATAACCATTCTCGATGAATGAGCTATATAACACTGAAAGAATTATTAAAATCGGACCAGTAGTTCCTGAGATTACCCCTTACAACGTCACAAACTCACAAACCTACAAACTCACAAACTTTACCTCTTTATAATATTAGTATAGAAGTATAGATAGTATAGAAGTATAGACAATGTATAAAAGATCAAAAATGTATCAAACATACAATTATAACTATTAATTTATTAAAATAATATCAGTACATAATCTAACAATAGCTAAATTTATTTATCATTACATAGTATAAAACAAAGTCCCCTACCGCGTCTGTCTTTTTGCGATAAACTCAAAAACTACTGAACGGATCTTTATGCGGTTTTCACCAGTGGATAAAGTGATTCACGAGGAACGTTTTGGTATATAATTTGTCCAGGATTTTTTTATAATCAGGGCGGGACAATGTCTGCCGGGCCCGCTAGTTTATTATAAATATTAGGCTTGATATGAATATAATCAATAATTAATTTCATTCTCACAAGTTATACTCTTATATCTTTTGTGGAATTCAAATTCTGTAATACCCAATAATATTCTTATCAAATTTATTAATATCAGTGATTACATAAGTCTTTATTATCTTTAGACTGAACATGTGTGAAATATAATGTTAACATTTAAATGAATTTTACACTTAATAAAATAGTATTCCTATGATAAAGAAACTATAACCATAAATTATAGATAAGACACAAGCATATGATGCTACTCTACTAAACTGAATACTTTAAACATTAATACTAATGGTAACTTTAAAAAGTAACATAATTCTATAACAAATATAGAAACATATCCAGAATAATAATTACTTTAATCCAATCAAGAATAAAATATTGAAATAGGAGTGGTATAATTAAGCTAAATTTTAAATTTCTCACCAAAGTTTTCATGATTGCATGACAATTTAACTTTAACTGACGTATAATAAGTGTATTAGTTAATATTGTAAAAAATCTAAACCAGGGATTCCCAAACTGGGTTCCATGGAATTTAGGGGTTCCCTGCAGTAGTCATCAGAGTTCCTCCAAATTTATATTTATACAAAAAACAAATACAGGTCAAGATTGCATGCTACCCTAGATATATGCATACAATTGTCGACATACTACTGAAATATAAAACAATTATTCATAAAACGGTAAAACAATTTCATTCTTTACATTAAAACTTTAAGTCAAGAATAATGTGTTTTAATTTAAAAAAAAACACATTTATAAAACAATTTTCTTATATAAATTTCAGTGTTGATTCCTAATCATGTGATATGGGGTTCCATAAAATAAAAGACATTTGGTTGGTGATCTGTTATCTTTAAAATTTAGGAACCCCTGATTTAAACAACAGTTCCTACCTGAGTGTGTAGAGAAGAGCCAACTCTCAATTTATTCGTTGCTTGTATATTGCGTTGAACTGGTGCTTGAGAGTGAGGCAAAGCAGGAAACAAATCATCATATGCGTAAGACACATTGTTCTCATATCCAACATTATTCATTTCTTCGACATGCCCAGGTATCTCAGAATGTACAGGTATCATATCTCCAACCATCATGGATTGCTGATGCATCATTTTCGTCTCCTCCAGCAGTCCTTGTGCGCGCCAAGTCGTTACAGTACTACAATGAAAAATATATACCATGACATTTATTTCATTTTATAGCTTAGCACCAACTTTTACATTTTATTTACAAGATCATATTTGAACACTTGCTCAAACATTCTATTATGTTCTACTTGTATTTATTATGCAGCAAACAATACATTATTATACAAATTATATGACATGATAACCAAGGTCATAAAAATAAAGTATAACAGGTGATGCACAAAAAGACCATGAAAATAAGATAAAATAAAATTTGTGAGATATGTGTATGATATATCTATATAATATGTAAGACCAACATAGCTCTGCTATGGGGGAGAAGAAGCAATAAAGAGAAAACTATTATGTATTATTATTTTCCCACTACATGTCTGCCTTCTCTGAAAATATTTAAAACATAAATGAAAATGTTTTCAAAATGTAGGTTAAAAAGTATAATAATATTCTCATAGACAATGCTAGAGAAATATTTACATTAAATGCAAATTAGCCAACACTTCATTTATTCACACCTAACTGGAAGAAAAGGAGGGCAGTAGTGCATCTTACCCACATCTGGCTACACCTTTATGTAGATAAAATAGCTTATAGAACAAAATACTATGTATACATACAATCATTAAATAATTTTAAATTACTAATGATTTTTTGAAGTATATATTGTCTGCGAGCATAAAATTCTTATTAGATAACATTCCATTCTAAGTGTTAAACAGTTTCGTTTGAAACATAGCACCATGGCAAGTCCACATGACATAATAAGAAAAGAAACAAATTAGAACCTGTAAAAATGCCTGTAGTAATTACATTCAGTTCTCTAATATAAAATTCATTAAATCACCATCAGTAATGACAGTAAATATTAATATATATTCTCGTTAAATTAATTGCTCAATAGTTTAATATTTTAAAAACTGGTTTTAACCACTTAAATCCTTTAATAACACATGTCAAGACTCAAGGACATTTGCTTTCTTTTTAAAAGTTTTTATCATTCTAATGTTATCTTTTATTTTACAGATTTTCAACAAATTTAAAAAGTTTATATTTTCACATATATACTTGTAGTAATATACATGATTAAAATAAAAAATATATTATATGAACTGAGAGGTTATGCCTTATTACAACTTATGCAGACTGATACAAAATTCACATCTATCAAAAACCGAAAGTAAAGTATTTCAATTGCTATAAGTAATTAAGTTACTACAAGATATATCCCAAGAATTTCAAAGTTGTGTGTTTCTTGAGACCGAATAGAATTATATTACTAACTAAACAACTAACTAAAAAACTAAACAAAATATACAGAAATTTGTACGACTTGAAGAAATAGATTAAGGTCCTAGTTAAACGAATTTTTCAACACATTCATATTTTCTATATTCTAAGTCATATTGTTTATAGTCCAGGCGCAATAAATGCATGAATGAAACTCGCTACCGAAATAATACTTCAAGACAAAATAGATTTGTATATAGAAATCGCAATTAAAAAAATGTTGATTAAAGCGAAACATACAAAAATGAATATGATCAATTTTACAAATGACTACGAAAAATACGTGATTTCGATAATACGTGTCACCTTCCAGCACATTTGACGTGGAACCTGATTATAGAAAATATAACAACACTTACCAAATGTACTGTAGCCAATCAACCTGGAAGATCACCCCTTAAACGCCAGGGTTGTATATTAGCTATCCTGTATAGGATTTGGAAATAATTATTAAAAAATTTAACACCGAAACAATATTTTTTCTCAATAATTATCTACACACACATACCCACCTGCAGTAACGAAGGACAATGTTGCTAACTAAAGTACAACTGTTCAAAATTATAATTGGTGTTGCAATAGGACAATTGAAAAAATTTAGTAGAATGAATCTGTACCTATAATATAAATAAATTAAGAAAACTCAGTAGATTTTTTTAACCATCTATCTATATTAAAACGAAAATTAAAAGAATTCACATTGTGAAAAACACGGCAGTATAGAACTAATTACTATACTTCTTAGATCATAAAAATCATACATTTGATTGGGTTCTGGTGTGTATACATGAAAAGATCTTCTGCCGTAGTTTCAATAGTAAATAAAGAAAATCTCTCTCCATCTTCATACATAATTGTAAAAAGTATAATACCTTATTCTCCCAAGCCAAAACCAATATTTATTTTCCCCTATATAAAAAGGATTGTGTGTAAACATGAGAAGTTATATTTCTTTGGCATGAATATACAAAAGAACCTTTTTATAAATATTAAGCACTTTGAACTGAATCAAAAGTCCAATCAATGAAATTAATAAATGGAATGTTTCAATAAATAACAAACACTAAATATATATAACTAGCGGGCCTGGCGGTTGTTGCCCTTACCTGATAATAAAAAAAAACCTTGACTTATTATATACCTAAACCGCCCTCGTGAATCACTTTATTTACTGGTGAAAACCGCATGAAAATCTATTCAGTAGTTTTTGAGTTTATTTTCAACAGACATACAGACGTGGCATAGGACTTTGTTTTATAATAAATAATGATAGTGATAAGATTTATATAATACAAAATATTAATTCAAAAGAAACGATTTACTAACTTCATGGTGTATTACATTGGCTCACACAACTTCCGTTTATGTTTAAAGTAACTTCATGATGTGGTACATTAGTAGTTCCATTTACTGTACATTTTACCTAACGGTAGATTTTGCATAACATAAGGACATAACAATAACATAACATGCAGGACTAACCTTTTACTAAAATGGTAACTTTATTGAATACGCTAATATATAATTTAAAAATTTTAGAAACAGAACAAAATGATATAATATTCATAAATATTAGACAACCTGTAAATAAAAAATGATATAAAACGTAAGTCACTTCTTAATTGTTATTTATAATAGTAAAAATCAGTAAACATTTGTAAACTTTATATATATTTAAAAAAATCATATATAGAGACTGCAGAAAATAGTAAATACAACTACTTTAAATATTTATAATAATAATATATTTTAAATAACTTACTACACATTTCTACATGGCTGTCAACTTTTATGTCATAATTATTATTTTTATTTAGGGGGAATTTTATGTGCTAACTGTGCAACACTGATTATTGAAGTTTGGTTTTGAAAGCATTGATATAAAGATGTTCGTGGAATTGGATTGATTTTATACATTAGCTCTCACGACAATATATGATCTTATTTATGTACTTATTATAAAATCTTGTGCTTGGCTCCGTGATATCCTAAAATGGATAAGATTCCGAGAACACACGAAGGTAACACATCATATCTTACTGTTGCACGACAGCCATTTTAATCTTTGTAATACAGAATAAAGCAAGACGTAACATTTACTTCACAAATACGTATTATGCAAAAATGTCTACTACATATAAGACTTAATGACTGAGTAACATGTCTACTGTGTCCTTTATAACCTAAGTGTAGATATGTAATATGAAATATATATTTACTTCTTATACTTACAGCCATTGAAGCTCAAATAAGGGAAATTCAGTCAAAGAAAAATGAACTACCAGAAAATGGTTCAGGCAAGGGAGTTTCTCTTGGTGAAACATATTATGACAGTGATATATATGACAATGCCGGCCAAGGTGGAAAGTCCAGATATGATGGCTATGTAACGTCAATTGCTGCCAATGATGAGGTTGAAGATGATGATGTTGAGAATGTTCCCATTAATCAAAAAAGGCCAGGATATACTGCACCGGCTTCTATATTAAATGATATTGCGCAGGTAGTATCATGTTTTTCATACAATTTTGTAATTGCCTACAGTCATGAATGCAGCTTTGTGTTTATATTCACATGACAAAAGGACTTTACTACATTTAAATACTCTTTAGAAGTATTTTTTATTTAATCTATGGCCCCTTTGAAAATACAGTCAAAACCGTTTATGGTGACATCATTTAGAACAACATACTGGTTATATTGACCCATAACAAATGAATGCGTACCTCAAAAATATCTCTGATTGTTTTTACAACTAAATATGAGTAGTCCCTTTGATGTCGTTATAACATATTTTGACTGTTTTCCACAATTTCTGCCAATATTTTTAAGTAAAGTCAATCAACTGATTTGCAGACTGACAAAGATTATGATCCATTTGCTGACAAGAGAAGACCAACAATTGCTGACAGAGAAGATGAATATCGCCAAAAGAGACGTATGATGATAATATCTCCAGAGAGGTCGGATCCATTTGCTGAAGGTTACTATGTTTTTATATTTATAAAGTATCTACATTATTACAATGTCAGTTTAAGATAAAACACATGTGTTTATCGATGGTTGAATTAAACATAAAAATATTCAAATATACTGAATTTAAAATATACAGAAAGATATATTGCATGCATGAACGAGAATGAAGGTAGACATCTTCTTTTTTAATAATAACAATGTTGCCACTAAAGTAAAAATAAAAAATACATTTTTTTAATGTTTACGTTCGTAAACAACTTGAACATTTTTGGCAAAGTAATTTTAGATTTTTGGTAATATCACATAAACTATTATAATAAATCCAAAAAAACTCAATCACATAGTTTTGTTATGGGAAATATCTAAGTTATTTAA
This sequence comes from Antheraea yamamai, assembly GCA_036509395.1. NCBI lineage: Eukaryota > Metazoa > Arthropoda > Insecta > Lepidoptera > Saturniidae > Antheraea > Antheraea yamamai. Next base: position 11,523,326 of record AP028433.1, read on the forward strand.
TTAATGTTACAATGACTAAAACCCTTAATATCTCTCAAATTAGCTTTTTTCACATTTTTTTAAAATTCTTAAGTGAAAGGTATCAGTTACACTATATAAGGCTATATATATTTATAGACTAAACAGGAAAGTACCATAAATATGCTATAAAAATAGAAAGAAACACTTGTTGACAGTCTGAATAATCTATATAATGCCACACTAAAACATAAAATTTTATAGAAAAAGAAAATAGTTAACTTTGTTTCCTTTAAGGAAGCCACACACATACGGAATTCCGTTTCGGGATTTTATTCGAAATATCGATCTGGGATGCTGTACATGTTTCACACACATATGTTTATTTCCATTCGGAATAACAAAGCTCAGCTGAGATATGATGACCATAGAGATCCGACATATTAACAGCGATGGACGATGATTTTCTACTTGAGATTGCATTGTTGCTGTCTCTTGCTAAGAAGTAGAAAATATGTTCCCGTTACTGGGTACATCCATTCAACACTCTAAGATTTCAAGACAGTCAATATTATATAAAAAGGGCCAAATTACGAGGCGATCCCAAAACCTGTCTGGCATTTGTATGGAATTAACGAATGTGTGAAGCGACTCATACAAAATATTTTTTTTTTTTTAAAATATTTTTAATTCTCTTCTTTTTTTTTTTTTTTTTTTCTCTTTTTTCCTCCCTTGGTCGGCTTTTCTTCCCCCCCTGGAGTTCTTACCCTCTTTCTCGGGGGGGGTTTTTTTTTGCCCCCCCCCCCTTTCTTTTTTTTCTTCCCCCCCCCCCCCCCCTTCCCCTCCCCCCCCCCCCCCCCCCCCCCCCCCCCCCCCCCCCCTGTTCCCCTCCAAAAAAAAAAAAAAACCTCATCCCCCCTCCCCCCCCTCCCCCCAACATTTCCCCCCCCGCCCCTTGCCCCCCAAATTTCTCCTTCCTTTCTTTTTCCTCCTTTTTCTTTCCTTTTCCCTTTTCCCCAAAAACCAAACCGATTCCCTCCCCCAATTTTAATAAACTTTTTAAAAAAAAAATTTTTTTTTTCCCCTTTTAAAAATTTTCCCCTTTTTTAATTTTTTTTATTTTTTTTTATGAAAGAAATGCATTAGAAACAGGTTTTTTCTGTGCGAGTTTATGAATGCATAGGCCACCATACGGAATTTCGTATCGGAATAAGGTACGAACGGAAAACTACTGTATGTTTATGATAGGTTCTTAGATTTGTATGGGTTTACTGCGTTCGAAATCCTGATTCAATATTTTGAATCATAATCCCGTAACGGAATTCCATATGTATGTGGCCCCCTTTATAAATGTAGTATAAAACTTAACTTCGCAAATAACTAATATCAATGAAATTAATACACAGTAGGCTTTGAAGTTTATTATATCCCATTTAGGTATGTTTATATTAAATTTTTTCTGTTGTCTGATAGGTGGCAAAACTCCAGATGTTGGATCTAGAACCTACACGGAGATTATGAAAGAACAGTACCTTCGCGCTGAAGAAACAGAGGTAAGTTATATTAAAATGGCTATCATTTTTTTATGCTTATAATAAAGATGATTCAAACTGGTTATGTTCAATTTTAGTTACGGAAAAAACTTTTAGAGAGAGCAAGAGAAGGAACATTAAAACCAGTTGTGCAATCAAATGGGGAATCAAAGAGTTCAGCAGCTAAGCGTAAAGGTCGTTGGGACCAGAGCTCTGAAGATACACCTGTAGTAAAAAAAGCTGCACCAACAGCCACACCCAGTTCACAGACTACCCCGTCATGGGATGCAGAGGTGAGATGTAATTGAGTTACAAAATATTAGTTTGTTTTTTATGTGAAATATTATTTGATTAAATGTACGTATATTATACTCTGAACATTGTGAGAATCTTTGAATTAAATAAAAAACTCTTATTAATACAAGAATAATTACAATAATAAATTATAAGTAATTATTCTTAAAATATTTGAAATTGTTGACTCCTCTACTTATAATGTTTTTCCAAGAACTGCTAGCATCTGACATAGGTTTTGATCAAGCAATTCCTCTAAGTCTTTATCTTCAAAATGTTTCGCTGCACCAGAACATTTGTTATCCTTGAGTAATAAAAAAAGTATTGAAACGAGTTTCTGTGTGCTTCAGCTGCAGACTCCTGCTAATCTACTTCATCTTTTATGAAATAGTGAAAACTTATTCAAGGTTTCTTATTAGTATGGATATTTTAAAAATATGATTATTACTAAAATGTTACATTGAAATGGATCTTACTATGTTTTGTATGTATGTATAGAGGGGTACTTGGGAAGAAACACCTGGTGGAGGAGGTCGTGGTGGTGAAACACCAGGTGCTACTCCATCAGCACGAGTATGGGATGCAACACCTGGTCACATCACACCAGGCCATGCTACACCTGGTAGAGAAACTCCTGCTCAGCATGCCTCTAGAAGGAACCGTTGGGATGAGACTCCAAAAACTGATAGGGGTAAGAATTATAATGTTGTTTTGGATTTTATTAAAAACAGTTATATTTTAATATTGGTATATGGTATTTTGTCTTTTCAATGGTAAAAGACATGTTTTCTACCTGGTTTTTTGTAGGTTAGAGATTGACATGTCCTCTGAATCTTGTTTTTCAAATTTGTTACATACAAAAAAAATTAAATTAATAAAAAAAAAATGCAGCATATTAAGTACATTAAAAATTTTATTGCGTATTAATAAGTGCCTTATTTTATAGTATACCAAGTGTGAAAAGCGGTCTAATCTGCTTTAAATTTAGATAATGTTTGTTGCTCCAGTTCTTAAGATGTAGTATGAAATTATGTTTTATAGTACCTTCCTCTATAAACAAGCTATCACATAAGTATATTTTCAAAATGGACTGACAATTCCTGAATATGATTCCATTGAAGTTTAATAATAAATATTTATCTAATATCAGTACAATATTTTCTTATAATAAAGCTAGCGGGCCCGGCAGACGCTGTCCCTGTCTGATTATTAAAAAATCCTTAACAAATTATATACCAAAATCTACCTCATGAAGCACTTTATCCATTGGTGAAAACCGCACGAAAATCCGTTCAGTAGTTTTTGAGTTTATCGCGAACAGACAGACAGACGCAGTAGGGGACTTTGTTTTATACTATGTAATGATTAATGTAACTTGTGATAAATATTAGAGTGGACATTGCTTTAAAGTAAAAAGTACCATCCACTCTAATATGAATGGTTTATTTCCACAGAGTAACATCAGTTATTCATTTAATAGGTTCATAATCATTTTTACACCTGCTTATTCTAAACAAAAAATATTACTTTAATCAGTGACTAGGATGTGCTATGCTATAAAAACTAAATTAAAAAGGAAAATAAATTAAGTTAACAATTCTCATACCTGATTAGATATTTAAATTTTGGTAATGTTATGTCAAATATATCTAAGTATTTATTATATAAATTACTTATTGTGGACACTGGATTTTTTTATTTAAAACAGTTTTTCTAAAAGGAGAATTGAAAAGGTTAATAGTATGATGAGGATATCTAGAAGGAATCCAGAATCCAAACATGTAATCAGTAATTCAGGGGCTGTCTATGTAGTCGTTGACCAGTTTAAACAAAAAGAAAACTATATCAAGAATATTTCTACTCTCTTATAAGGTTTCAATTGTTAATAGCTCTAATATATTGCAATAGCTAAAGTCTCTTTTTTTGGTACCTAAGCAACAAGGTAAGTGTCTAGTAAACCGTTTTTGTAACCATTCATTACTCATGTAAGTTATGATTTTATTATGTGTATAGAGACTCCGGGCCATAATAGTGGATGGGCTGAGACCCCTCGTACCGACCGTGGGACTGGCGTGGATACCATTCAAGAGACACCTACGCCGTCAACAAAGCGTCGGTCGCGGTGGGACGAGACGCCCGGTGCGACACCCGCTGCGGCTACGCCGACGCCCTCACACGCGACGCCATCGCACTCTACGCCTTCGCACGCCACGCCCTCACATGCCACACCCACTCCACATACGCCTGTCTTTACACCAGGAGGAGTAAGTATTTTTACTCTAATCTAAATTTTCAAATAACTTATTGTCCACTTGAACATAGATTAGACGAAAATGTATTCAAACGCTGTACTAAGTTGGAAATTTTGTTGAAATGTAATCTTGTATTGAAACTTTTGCTAGTTCACTGATTAGTTATTATGTTTGCAAATAAAGGAAATTGAAATCAAATTATAATTTGAAAAGTAAATCAATTAGATTTACATATTACACCATATAGCGTATTATAAGTCATACTATAGTGCACAAGTCACTGTTAAAAGACATGAAAAATAAATTAGTTTACTTTCTTTATCTTTCCAACATTATTTACTTAGTCTGACAAAATCAGCAAATTTAGGCAAAAAAAAAGATTTTTACGAAAACCACTCTACTGTATTAATTATGTTTTATATATTAATTATGATAATAACACTTTTTTGTTATTGTCTTCTTACAGTCTACTCCCGTAGGAGTAAAAGCAATGGCGATGGCCACACCGACACCAGGACATGTTGCAGCTATGACACCTGAACAACTGCAAGCATATAGATGGGAGAAAGAAATTGATGAACGCAATAGGCCTTACACTGATGAAGAATTGGATGCCATGTTCCCACCTGGGTACAAGGTTTTACCGCCGCCTGCCGGTATGTACATTCAAATGTGGGCTTGTTTAGCTTGATTCTTTAATATTTTATATAATGGTTTCTTACATTTTAAGAGTACACCATAGTTATTAATCCAAACTTTAGTTTCAGGACACATGTATTAAACAAATTCAACTGCACACGGAAACCCATTTCCCAAAGTGACTATAAAGAACGCGATGCATGTGTTTTATATTATATACCTATATATTTATCAGAACGAATTATTTTTTAATAGTTGATTTTTCTTTCAGATGAATGATCACATGCTTTACGTCACATGCCATCGGATAAACTTCAATTTACGCTTTAAGATTATTACTTGCTGAGTTAATATCTAGGGAGAAAGCGGAAAAGTCGTAACTTTTTCGGTTAATATTTTGGGCTAAATCAATTTTTACCGTATACTTGTATTAAAAAAAATACTGTATGGAATAGTCTGGGTCTCGTTTTTCTACAATTCATTTTTTACATTTTGCATCGAAACGACCTTGGTCTTTCGTCTAGTTTTAGGCACTACACATAAAAAAAATTGTCATAACTATGGTAAAATATGCTTTTTTTTAAAATAAAATGTGTCACAAAGATTGCTTGTTGTATAAGTACATACCAATTTTGAACTTTCTATTTCTATCAATATAATACGAATTGTGAATTTTTGAAAAAGTTGTCTCACTCTGGTATGAAGTGGGGTTTTTCAAGTTACAATTCCGCTTTCTTCCCTCGATATGTTTAAGACATTTGCATGTCTACATATGAATGATATCTGAGGGCATATAATAATACAATAGTAGTGAGTTGTTATGTTGTTGCCCAGGTTATGTTCCGATACGGACTCCTGCGCGTAAGCTGACAGCAACCCCCACACCGTTGGGTGGTACCCCAATCGGCTTTTTCATGCAGACGGAGGAGTTGGGCGGGTCCGCGGCGGCTGCGGCGCGTCTCTTGGACCCGCAGCCCAAGGGTACTCAGCAACTGCCCTTCATGAAGCCTGAGGATGCTCAGTATTTTGACAAACTGCTTATTGACGTCGACGAGGACACTCTCTCTCCTGAAGAGTTGAAGGAGAGGAAGATCATGAAGCTGTTGCTGAAGATTAAGGTATAGTTCTATCTGAACATGTATAATGCTAACCAACAATATGTTAAGGTAGCTTTAAGATTCCTTTTTTTTTCGAACTGACTACCCTATTGAGCTAGCAAGGTCTTAACAGCTTCACCGGACTACTGAGGCGAGCGCTCATGGCACTCAGCCGATTTTATTTGGGTAACTACCTCAAGGGTGCACGGCACACCTCGGCTTGGGCTGTTGCCTGATACATGCAATTCGCGACCTATCTGAGCTAAGCTAAGCTAACTATTCATACTTATATGAGTTGTTGCAACATATATGTGTACCAAACATACATACCTCAACAACTCTTATATATATTTCGTATTGGATAACTTGAAGATTCCGTTTGGGGCGCTATCCATCGAAAAAATTTGCATACTTGAGGAAAACGGAATCTCTCAAGTACTATGTATGTAGAAAACTCGTGATGATGGAGTGTATCAAGAACAGTGTTGAAAGAGAGTTGTTGATGAGAAGTAGCTGCCAGAACATAGGTATTTGTCACAGCATCTTGACGGAACCTTGTTTAGGTGAAGCTAACCTGCTGTATGATTAGGTAATGATGCCTTATCAGCGACTCTCCCGATGGAGCTAGAAAGAATAATGAGGCTGATATGTACAGTAGAATAAAAGCTCCTAAAATTGAAATAATAAAAAAAAATGTATATTGTTTGTCTGGATTTCTATGAAAGAACATAACAATTAAAATAAATAAGTAAATATAGATAACATAAGTTGCGGTCCCCAGGGTACATACCTAGTCCAATATCTTAGAATCTCTGTGATTACCATACGTAATGTAATATTCGTAGAAGAAGCATCACTAAATGAAAGTCTAAATTGGTTTATTGGTTATTTTTAAAATCACAAAACATTCATAAGTAGGTAGTATTTCTTTTTCATAATTTAGCACTTATGGTCTCTGTTTACAATTCAGCCAGTGTCATGTGATGATTATGGTAATCTAAGTGAGAAGGTATTTATAAAAATTTAGAATGGTAACTAAGAAAGCTTAGTTTTAGTTTCATGTTCTAACATCTTAAACAAAAAAAGAATTCGAAAATATAATTCGATTTTTCATTATTTTTACCTTGGTTATCTCTAAACTTATTTTAGTGATTTGAAAGAAAGAGAACACATTTTTATTGTTACAAACACACATCGATGCAATTATTCATTACAGACTCTACATATGAAGTAGATACAGGGAAATATAGCGACCTTCTGTCATGTTTTGACATATTTTAAAAATTGAGGATTTCTATGTATCTGCAGCAAATAGCTGAGTCAGCATATGTGCTGAAAGACGTTCTAACCTCCGATGCTGATTTTCACTTTACGTTATGTTAGTTATGTGTGCACGAGGGATTATACGCATATATGTTGTGTGGTGTCATGTAGTGAGTAGATTATATATCGCAGAGTTATACTCGTACGAGTATTTATATGTTGAAAAAGAAGTTATGTGAAGTATGAAACAATATCTATACTAATATTATAAAGAGGTAAAGTTTGTGAGTTTGTGACGTTGTGGCGTTGTAAGGGGTAATCTCAGGAACTACTGGTCCGATTTGAATAATTCTTTCAGTGTTATATAGCTCATTCATCGAGAATGGTTATAGGCTATATATAATCACGCTAAGGCCAGTAGGAGCGGAGCACAGTTGAAAAATGTTTCAAAATCGACATGTTTTTTTTTGAGAGATTCTGCTGTGTGTCAGCGTTAGCCCAGAGACCTATTACTACGCGGACGAAGTCGTGGGCAGGGGCTATAGTCTATATACTAATATAATAAAGAGGTAAAGTTTGTGAGTTTGTGACGTTGTAGGGGGTAATCTCAGGAACTACTAAACCGATTTTGAAAATTCTTTTACCAATAGAAAGCCACGTTATTTGTGAGTGATAGATAGCTCATTTATCGAGGAAGGCTATAGGCTATATATCATCACGCTAAGGGCAATAGGAGCGGAGCTACAATGAAAAATGTTTTAACATCGCGGCTTTTTTTCCTTTTGAGAGCTTCCGCTGCGTCTTAGCCCAAAATAACTATTCCACGCGTGCGAAGTCGCGGGCAGAAGCTATTAACTAATTATATTATCTATAATCTATACTAATATTATAAAGAGGTAAAGTTTGTGAGGTTGTAGGGGGTAATATCTGGGGAGTCGGAGAAAAATGGTCGAACGAAAACGTTTCTTACGAACGCTGCCTTAATTATGAGATATATATGATTGAGTTCTAGAGAAAAGTTGTAGCTTGATAATGCCTATTACCGCCCAACGAAGTGGGCACGGGTCGTCTAGTGTGCATATAAAATACCTAAAAAAAAATTTTTTTACTGCAAAGTTTATAAAAGTTTGATTAATAGTGGCATTTACATAATAATATAAAACTTATCTAAGTATCCCTTTTAGAGAAATCAAATTTTAGGTGTACTCACCTATTTTTCGTTATGCAGAATGGAACTCCACCGATGTGCAAAGCTGCTCTACGTCAAATAACAGACAAGGCCCGTGAGTTTGGGGCTGGACCTCTCTTCAATCAGATTCTACCACTTCTTATGAGCCCCACTCTTGAAGATCAAGAGAGACATTTACTTGTTAAAGTAATTGATAGAATCCTGTACAAATTAGATGACTTGGTCCGTCCTTATGTACATAAGGTAAGCATATCAATTTACTAACTAATACTACTACTTGTCTAGTACCAGATTTAGAATTATTATTTGAATTTATATATTATAATTTATAATTAAAATATAAAAATATTAATTAAAATTGATATTTTAATTATAGTTATTATTACTGCACTTGTACTTAATTTATTTATGTTGCATTAGTACTGCATATTGTTCGAGAATTGACTTATTGTTAATCACAAGATATTAGATTATAAATATATACTTGTGTGACATAATTTTTTTAACTCCAATTGTTTATACTTTACTGGCTATCAATTTTTTTCAAAATCAAAAATTCCATTTGCCCCTATTTAAAATGTGGTAAATGGTGTTAGAAGAAGTCACAAATATAATAATAATAAATATGCCAATATAATTACATGTATATTAATTATATATATATTTTAATTTCTTTTTAGATTTTAGTCGTAATTGAACCTCTATTGATTGATGAAGATTATTATGCCCGTGTAGAAGGTCGTGAAATAATATCAAATCTGGCCAAAGCTGCCGGTCTTGCGACTATGATATCAACTATGAGACCAGATATTGACAATATTGATGAGTATGTGCGTAATACTACAGCAAGAGCTTTTGCCGTTGTTGCTTCTGCATTAGGTAAGCACATATTATATAAAACTATCTGACCTGTGCAACTTCGTCTGCACCAAATCGGTTATTACCTATGGCTATTAAAAAATAAGGGTTGATCGTAGAAGGGTGAAAATTGAGGATTGTATGTATTTTTGTATGTTGTATCATAAAAAAATAGAAATTAAAAATTTTGTCTAAAAAATAAAAAAAAAAATTTAGGGGTGGACTACCCCTAACATTTAGGAGGATGAAAAATAGATGTTGGCCGATTCTCATAGATACCGGATAAGCACAAAAAATTTCATCAAAATCGGTCAAGCCGTTTCGGAGGAGTATAGCAACGAAAACTGTGACACGAGAATTTTATATATTAGATTATACATATTTCTATGTTAAAGTGGAATTAGACTTTGTAATATATTTTGGGATAAAATAAATAAGTAGACGAATGTTCATATGATTTTATTAGTCACTGTTCTTTTACATTAGGTTCCACGCGGACGAAGTTACGGGGACAACTAGTCATTAATATAATAACATTAACTTATACATCATTATAAATTTCAGGTATTCCATCTTTACTGCCCTTCTTGAAGGCTGTATGTAGGTCAAAGAAGTCTTGGCAAGCTCGACACACGGGTATAAAGATTGTCCAGCAGATTGCCATTCTGATGGGTTGTGCCATATTGCCGCATCTGAAATCCTTAGTGGAAATTATTGAACATGGTAAATATATCTCATTTTATTAAAATAATTTCTCTCCCATAAGATGTTAAATATAATTAACAAAAATCACCCAATTTGTCTTGTAACATATAGATAAAAAATAATAAAATTTTCTTAGAAAAGACAGTGTTGTGGATTATACTGTATTAATACATCATTTAACTCTTATGTTATTTGTAGTAATTTTGTTAAAAATACATAAAAAAAAAAAATACATACAACCGAACGTAGTAACCTCCTCCTTTTTCGAAATCGGTGAATAACCTCCTTTTTCGAAGTCGGTTACAAATTACAAAGCTGCACAATGATCAATGAATCAAATATAGAAACAAAAATGGCAATCATCACTTTCAATTTTTTTTATTTACAATGCCTTCAGAAATAGCTAACTTATAAGTTAAATAATTGTAGTGGGCAAACCTATGGTATTAATTAAAATGGGAGTACAGCGGCATGAAAAATGAGATTTTTCATTTATGTTACTATATGACTCAATGTGATATGTGAAAAGTACGCCGAATAGTAACAAAGGAATATGTTTTTATTTGTATATTATGTTCGATGTCCATAGGTTTAGTCGACGAACAACAAAAAGTACGTACAATCACTGCGCTGGCAAGTGCTGCGCTTGCAGAGGCTGCAACCCCATACGGTATCGAGTCGTTCGACTCTGTTCTGAAGCCGCTCTGGAAGGGTATCCGCACCCATCGTGGTAAAGGTCTCGCTGCCTTCCTGAAAGCCATCGGGTATCTCATCCCCCTCATGGACGCCGAGTACGCTAACTACTACACACGTGAAGTGATGCTTATCCTTATCCGAGAGTTCCAATCGCCTGATGAGGAAATGAAAAAGATTGTATTAAAGGTTTGTTATTGTTATCATTAAATACACAACAACAAATACAGAATTGCATGATTATCTGGAAATTCCAACAGTTAAGGTACAAGGAACAGATGTCGACTTTATCTGCTTAATAATAATACAGGCTGAATGGTTAAAGAGTGGCAATATTTATAGGAGGTTACCGAGTAGTCGTTTCTGATTCTAAATCAATTAAAAAAATAGGTTCTGAATATTTGACTTTATTATCTCGAAAAACGCAAAACTGATATCCACTCAACATCAGCTGATTTACGCGAAAACGAATTGGTGTAATAAATACCGACGCGGTGAATCACGTCGTCCCGCGAAGTTCCGCCCGCGCACTGCACCTCGGTCCATACCCCGCTTCGCTTTGCTCGACCGTGCGGAATTTCAACAATAAACAGTTACGTAATGATTAACCTTGAAAAGCACCCCTTCAATTTTGTACATTGAACCTAGGTGTGATTGTATTACGTTTAAAAGTATCATTTCCATAGTTTTAAAAGTTTTAGAACAAATCTTTAAGTAAGGTTCTCTTTGTTGTTTATCAGTATTTGTTTGATATTATTATTTTATATGTTAAATGTGACCATAAACTCACACACTTCACACGATTGAACATGGTCACCATTTAAACAGTCACCTGGTATAGTTACACGTCCATTAACTATTTAGGATACCAGAATGTCGTACTGAAGCACGTCTAAATTCACCCCTCATTCAGCTGCATTCGACGTCTTAATGAAGTCTTGGTACAGATCTTCCTAGTCGATATATTTGCCTGTGAGTGGAAAGAATTGTGTATTGAATTTTGTGAGACTATAACGATTGTTTTTTTTAATTATCTAGTATTAGGTTTAATATATATCTATTACGTTGCTGTTTATCGATTTTATATTAAACTAGCGACCCGCCGCAGCTTCGCACGGGTGAAATGTAGATACTATTATGGGACAGTGTGGAGTGCTTAGTAATATTATTTAAGGCTAGCCTCTGCCCGCGACTTCGTCCGCGTGGAATAGTTACTTTAGGCTAACGATAACACGCAGCGGAAGCTATCAACAGGAAAAAAACCCTGATTTTGAAACATTATTCATTCGTGCTCCGCTCCTATTGGTATTAGCGTGATGATATATAGCTTATAACCTTCCTCGATAAATGAGCTATATAACACTGGAACAATTTTTCCTAGTAGTTCCTGAGATTACCCCTTACAAAGTCACAAACTCACAACGTCACAAATTCCCAAACTTTACCTCTTTATAATATTATTAGTATAGATGTACAATTCCATAGTACATTACTTTGATCTATCTCAAAAGGTTCAGTCAGCGTTTGTGATTTAAGCGCACAAATCTATATTTGTTACGACATACATTACAAATCTTTGAATTTTTCGGCTTCTCTGTACTAAAACATGTATGTATTACACAAATAAACCTTCCTCTTGAATCACTCTATTTATTGCTGAAAACTGTATTAAACTCCGTCCAATAGTTTAAAAGATCTGAGCTAACAGACAGCGGAAGCGACTTCATTTTATACTATGTAACAAATGATATTTCAGGTAGTGAAACAGTGTTGCGGTACAGATGGTGTGGAGCCTCAGTACATAATGGACGAAATCTTACCACACTTTTTTAAACATTTCTGGAATCATCGAATGGCGTTGGATAGACGAAACTATCGTCAGCTAGTTGATACAACTGTTGAAATCGCAAACAAAGTATGTAAATTCATTATGAAATCATATGATTACATTATTTTATTAATCTGTGTTGAGTCTGAATAGAAACAATACACTAGACACTGATAAATTGTTAGTAAATTCTATTCTATTAATTATTAGTTATTGAAGTAAAGATACAATGATATATATATACACCCTTAATTCACTTTACCAAGTAATTTATTTAACGCAATATAAGTTTGACACAGACTTTTTATCATTTTGTGAGGATAAATGATATTATTTACGAAATATTTTAAGCATATATATCTTATGACATCAATGTCGAGTAACTAATGGTAATTACGCTAATAAATCAATCAGGAAAATGTTTATTAATCTGTTAATATTTTGTAGGTTGGTGCGTCTGAAATTATTAACAGAATTGTGGATGATCTCAAAGATGACAACGAGCAGTATAGAAAAATGGTGATGGAATCAATAGAAAAGATTCTCGCCAATTTGGGTGCGGCAGACATTGATTCTAAACTCGAAGAAGCTCTCATAGACGGTATATTGTATGCTTTCCAAGAACAGACGACCGAAGTAAGTCAACATGACTTAGAATTTTACATAGGTTATTGTAACCTTTTTGTGCTGTTTCAGTAATTTTTGTAACTCTTATATTGTGTCACTTTTTCACTTGAAAACTCACGTGAAGAGCACTCTTTATGTCTACCCTCCATAAGTCAGGTATAAACTTAAAAGCTAAATAAGTTTGAGTTATTGAATGAATACTTTATTGCATTTTCTAATTTGTACATTAGGCAGCTTGAGACCACAGAATGTTTCCTTCCGGATAACAAGTCGTACTGTTGTCAAAAATAAAAGTTATTGTGGGTAGAGCAAATATAAATAAAAGAAGAGAAGAGTGAATAAAATATTTTTTATAATAATACGATAACCCTACATTGAAATACAAATACATAAACGGTATATTGAATAGATGACATGAATACATTTACGAACATATACATATAAACATAGATACACCTACCTACTATATTCATTATATTGTTTTATTTTTAGGATGTTGTAATGTTAAATGGTTTTGGTACCATAGTAAATCAACTAGGTAAACGCGTGAAGCCGTATCTGCCACAAATATGCGGTATAATATTGTGGCGAATGAACAATAAGTCGGCTAAAGTCCGACAACAAGCCGCCGATCTCATCTCACGCATAGCAGTCGTTATGAAGACATGCCAAGAAGTAAGTTTTAATGTTTTATTTGAAACGAAGTTTCTTAACGTAAGTGGCTATAGGAGTTGACTAATAAAAATCGTCACGTAAGGAAAAAACTTTGTCTCGTTCTGCTGTATATGTTTGCGTTTATGCGCGCGTAAATATCGAAAGTTCAGCAGAAGATTATCGTGTGCTACGGGTTTCATAACTTCAATACTGTTCACCTGGAAATTTTATTAAAACTTTTTATTACTTAACGTTAACTTTATCTAGATTTTTTTTTGTTATAAAATTATAAATTATATTGTTTACTGTCTATCTACTAATTGACGTGAAATATCAATTGGTACACCTTTGACTAAAATCAACCTGTATGCCGTCACGGCAAATGGCATGACGTTCTCTTATGCTGGCATGCCTCCTGTACACTTCCTGTTTCGGCTCCTTTGTTTATGTCCGCGCGAATTAAAGTAATAAGAAAACTACTTTAATTTAAATTTTGAATGAAATTATTCCTTTTTTTTTTTGTTATTTTACTCTATATTTCATTAATTGTGCATTCTAATATTAATTTGAATATTTCACAACTGCCTTGTGAATCATGATGGCCACTTTTTTTTAAAATAAGTATATGTGCTAAGATATTAAATGAGACTCTTCAATTTGGTTCCTTATTTTAAGTTAAAAGACCTCATTCCTGAATGGGCTCCTTAACAGAACATTTTTGTTTACGATAACATTCTTAAAAACCAATCCAATATTTTAAAATATCATATGGTTTTTAGGAAAAATTGATGGGTCATCTTGGTGTGGTACTTTACGAATATTTAGGAGAAGAGTATCCAGAAGTGCTCGGTTCAATACTTGGAGCTCTGAAGGCAATTGTCAATGTGATTGGTATGACCAAAATGACTCCACCGATCAAGGACCTCCTTCCGAGGCTCACGCCTATATTGAAAAACAGGTATCATTTAAATTTTCTTAAAATTAAATACAATGAAAACGTAGATATAGAGTGGATTTCATTTATTACGACTTTGATTATTCCTTTTAACGCATATCTATCATTACATAGTATAAAACAAAGTCCCCTACCGCGTCTGTCTGTCTGTTCGCGATAAACTCAAAAACTAAGGAACAGATTTTCTTGCGGTTTTCACCAGTTGATAAAGTGATTCATGAGGAAGCTTTTGGTATATAATCTGTCACGGATATTTTATAATCAGGGCGGGACAACGTCTGCCGGGCACGCTAGTTAATATTATAAAGCTGGAGGGTTTGTTTGGTTGAACGCGCTAATCTCAGGTACTACTGGTCTGATTTGAAAAATGCTTTCAGTGTTAACTAATTTATCGAGGAAGGCTATTACGCTAAGACCAATAGGAGTGGAGCAGCAATAAAGAATGTTTCAAAATCGTTTTTTCCTTTTGAGAGCTTTCGCTGCGTGTTAAGAGTTAGCCCAAAGTAACTATTCCATGCGGACGAAGTCGCAGGAACAGCTTACTATAAAATTAATATGGCTATAGCATCTTTGGGTTTAACACTGATTTTAAGTAAAGCGACTGTTTTAAATGAGTCATTTGTAACTAATTTGTAGAAATTTCATTCTGATACTAGAACCGAGTCTAAAGATTTATTATCTTTTATTTACTAGTACCTCTACACTTTTTGTTAATATTGTTTGGTATTTTATATACCTATTATGTTTTGATACCAACCTATAAGCCGTATTATTCAAATCCGTTTTCGTAAGTGAGAGTCTATGATTAATTGATGCATCAATAATTCTCTATTTGAAACTCAAAAGAATCTATTAATTTTACTTTAAATCACCGTACTACGAGAATAGACAGCGCGACTGATTAGTCGCCAGCAATCTTTTTACAGGATAATCATTAGTCGATTATCGTTAAAAAAAAAAAGATTAGTGCTTAATATTTGACCTAATTTATCTCGAGAAACTCAAAACTGATATACACTCAATATCAGGTGATTTACGCAAAAACGAACTGGTGTAAAAATACAGAAACTACTGAATTACGCCCTGCCGTCCAGTCCGGCCCGTGTCCCGCACCTCAATCCGCGCCCCGCTTCCATTTGTTCGACCGTGCGGCGTTCCCACGATAAGCAATTACGTAATGATCCTTGAAAAGCGCCCCTTTAAAATTGTCATTGAATCTAGGCGTGGTTTTTTTCGTGTAAAAGTATCGTTCCCATACTTTAAAAAAATTTAGAACAAACTTCAACTAAGGTTCTCTTTGTTGTTTATTAATATTTGTTTTGATATTATTATTTTATATTTTAAATGTGACCATGAACTTCCCAACGATTGAAGGTTGTTAACCTTTAAACAGTCACCTGGTATAGCTTTTAACTTTTCTCACAGTATCTTTTTTTAATCGGCGATTGATAGGGTTACAATAAAGTTTTTGAAGCAATGATGGCTTAGTGATAGCGTGACCGGACACCACGTCATTCGGTTTAGGTTCGAATCCTTGCGAATAAACTGGAGCTTACGATTAAGAAAAACATTGTATAGTGAACCCATAGAATGATGGTAGGTTTTTTTTAAGTCTGACTGACTAGCTACCACCCTCAACCTGAAAATATGTCGCCAAGCACTTGTTGGTGTGTTCCGGCAGCTGGACTTGAGAGCCAGTCCCTTTGAGTTTAGCGTGTTTACTATATCAGATCACATCGTAATTTAACATCTGGTGAGATTATGGTGAAATGCCTATGAAGTATAAATAAAAAAAGTACATTTTTTGTAAATTAAATAAACCCTCAGGCTATTATTATAGGAATTTATATATGTTTTTGAAATGTGTAATAGATACAGTTTTTTCTTTTATATATCCTATATCAACAACTTCTTAACTTGATACATAATAATAATTATCTATATAAATATCTTCTGTGCAGACATGAGAAAGTACAAGAAAATTGCATTGATTTAGTTGGGCGTATTGCTGATCGAGGTCCAGAGTTTGTTTCTGCTAGAGAGTGGATGAGGATATGTTTTGAACTATTGGAGCTTTTGAAAGCACACAAAAAGGCTATCAGACGAGCAACTGTCAACACATTTGGTTACATAGCCAAAGCGATCGGTCCCCACGATGTATTAGCAACTTTACTAAACAATCTCAAAGTACAAGAGAGACAAAACAGGTGAATATTCTTAAATATCTAGTAACTATTATCCGGTACTTTTCTGTTATGTAATATTTTAAATTTAATTTAATGATTTCAGAGTGTGCACTACTGTGGCTATTGCAATTGTTGCGGAAACTTGCTCTCCGTTCACAGTGTTACCAGCATTAATGAATGAATACAGAGTGCCCGAGTTAAATGTTCAGAATGGAGTTTTGAAATCACTTTCATTTTTGTTTGAATACATTGGTGAAATGGGCAAAGATTACATATATGCAATATGCCCTTTACTCGAAGACGCTCTTATGGATAGGTAATGTATTATTTATACCTAAACTAAATAAAGAGGTAGGTTAGTATAGGTTAGGTTAGAATAAACGGAGGTTATAATATAAGGTTATATATAATAGGTTAGAATAGGCGGAGGAGGAGTAAACCTCGATAAAAAATCATTGGTGGGGCGACGGCGGAGAGGTATACCTCTCCTCTGCCGGCCGAACCCAGGGGGGAAGGGGCGGGGGCCCTGAACTCCCATTGCACGGGTTTGGTGAGCTGGGAGGTAGTCTCGCAACCAGACTGCCTCAGCCGGGTGTGGCGTGGGAAACGCCTGCCGCCGGGGGTGTAGCGGAGCATGCTCGCGCTGTCCCGCGACACTCCCACAGTGCGGCGTAGGTTGTCGTGAAGTTTTAGCCGGTTAAAGTCGCCGAATGGCACCACCCCTGCGTGACAGCACAAAGGCTGGTGGTCGGTTCAGTTCAGACTCTCCCCCGGGGGCCTGACAGTCCATGATGGATTTTCTCTCCACGTTAAAAAAAAAAAAAAAAGGTTAGGTTAGAATAGAATGATGGTGGAAAGGTTAACGATGTGAAACTTCTTTTGGGATGGTGTAAATTAGATTTTATAAAACGAAATGTGTAAGCTAAAAAGAGTACTAAGTACCTTCTAGTACTGTTATTACTAAGTAACTTCTACGGCGTGTGAACTACACACAACTTTTTTCCACATTTATCACTAATCACTTTGTAATAAGAGTGAGGTTTGCTTCTCTAAAATCAAATTGAAATGATATTCTAAGAAAACTTTAGTGATCTTAAATTTCAATTATTTGTTTATATTATCAGTTCCCTAGTACCGCTACCATGTAAAGGTTTACGAAACACTATATAAGAAAGGTTTCAATAATGGAAATACTAACTGACAAAGACTGACTAATGGCATATCGTTAGTCAGTTAGCCTTACAATCGTCGATATCGTCTCAGGAATTCCATCCCATTATGGACTTTTACTAAAAAGTCGCTAAAGTGTGACTAAAGTTTTTTTTTTTAACTTTATTTTTGGCAACCAATCTTTTAGATCATTACTACTATTGTCGAGTAGTTAATAGTATTACAAGTTCTTCTTCTATTTTATTTTTGGCAACCAGTCTTCTAGTAGACTATTACTGCCCTTATCAAGTGAGTATCGATATTACAAGTTTCTTGATATAATTTCAATGAACTAACAAATTGGTGGCCATCTTGTTAGAACTTTCCATAGAGTTTTTGTGACATCTCAGAATTCATGGTCCGTGGTATTATTTTCCATTCACTTCACTTATGCACAATAAACAAACTATATTACATAAAACACCACCAATTTTACACAATATAGAGTCAAGTAACACAAGATTATGAATAAAATATAAAATCCACTACATGACAGACCAAAATCCCGCCAAAAACTCATGTGACTAAAGTTATTACCATATTTTTTATCAAAAATACTTACTTCTACTTCCGTACTTAATCTGTTCTCTGTGCAATGTGGGTAAACTTAAATTATTTACGAGACCATCAAAGTGAGAAATTATTGTATGTATTCATTCTGTATGTTTAATAAATTTTTTTAGAGATCTAGTGCATCGGCAGACAGCCTGTGCAGCTATAAAGCATATGGCTCTCGGAGTTTATGGGTTCGGATGTGAGGATGCGTTGGTGCACTTACTGAACCACGTGTGGCCGAATATATTCGAGACATCACCACATTTGGTACAGGCGTTTATGGACGCCGTCGAAGGGATGCGAGTAGCCCTCGGACCCGTTAAAATTCTTCAGTATGCTTTGCAGGTACTTGTAAATTTTTTAATCCAAGACTGTTCATGAAGACAAACTTTCATTGTTAATCTGTGGTAATGTTTATTTGTTAATCTGTGGTATGTTTAAATAGTCTGTAGATATTCCTTTTCTTTTATTTTTTGTGTCGACATCTAATCTATCGAGGGTAGAGTTAAGGAGAACCGTCTAATATGGGGGATATGTTAAAAAAGTGTCCAGCTCTAAATAATAAATAACAATTTCACAACCCACCACAATGGTGCTAGCATAGGCAAAGGGTATAGGGTTAGTCCGAAATAATTTTGTATGTATTACCTAAAATTACTGCTGTGAGAAAACATGGAGGGTAATAGATTTTTTTGTGAAATACGTTTATTGATTTTTCAGTGTATACTCTTATAGAACTTTTTAAAATAATTGAACAATAATGTACCATGTTGCTACATACTAATTTAATATGTTTTAAGTGACACATTTTAATTCACAGAGATGGTTCTCTTTACCTCTACATTTTATAATCTAATTTCACCAGGTCTGACTTTATATCTAACAATTAACCCATTATCTATATTTTGTGTATTGTTTTTTTTTCTGTTTGTGTCTGTGGCCTTATCTAGTAGAACTAAATGTAATAAACAGTTTATTACGACCTATAAAATTACTCTGCCATGGCTGACTTGACACTGGTAAAATTCGTAATTACGAGACATCATTATAAAAAAAGTTGAAGTAGTCTATAACCGGATGTTCGATGGTTTTGTGTTCTATTCTTTTGTTGGTTATGTATTGTCAAGTATGAAATATGTGGCATGGAAAATAAAGAAAAACAAGTAACAAATTAATAAGAATAATACTTGTAACATTGTATATATTTGTTTTTTTTTTTTGCTTGATTTTAATCTTTTTTTATTCCAGGGCCTGTTTCATCCGGCAAGGAAGGTGCGTGATGTGTATTGGAAGATTTACAACACATTGTACATCGGTGGGCAAGATGCACTGGTTGCCGGCTATCCGCGAATACAGAATGATCCAAACAACCACTTTATAAGATACGAACTTGATTATTTGCTATAATTCGTTCAATTTCATTAAGTCATCTACTGTATAGGTTAATTACAATCTAAAAATAATAAAAAACTAAATAATATATCTTTCTTTATTTGTACCAGCCTATTTTTTGTATACGAGTCGTTACAATTCAAAATGAGTTAAATCCAATTTGAGCAATTCCTAATACTTTACGGTATTTATTAAGATCTTCAAACCTTGAACAATTAAAATGTGAAGATCATAAAAAAATCATTATGGACGGACAAATATGAACTTCGTTGTCAGTGTATAGAATCTAGAAATCTTTGAAAGATTAAAGATATTATATGAATGATTACAATGGTATTTAGCTCATTTTAAAACGTTATGACACATATATAACATTCATTGTAATAATGGTAATACAACATTATAGAAATCAGTTTTAAATTCGTACATAACGTAATGAATTACTTGAATTTTCTGTAGCGATAATTTTCGTGGTGCCGTATTAAAAAAATATGCATACAATAATAATCTATACACAAATAAAATTAAAGTAATAATAAATCCCAAGGAGGGTTGACGTCAGGCAGCCGGCCGATCGTAAAAATTAAGTCAAATCGTACTTCACAACATGTCAAGTATGAAAAGTGGATTAGGGTTATCTCAGGGTAAGACTTAAAGTAAGAAAGGAATTCGGGATGTAAGGTTGAGATTTGCGAGTTGGAATGTGGGAATAATGGCTGGAAAGGGAAGAGAATTAGCGGATGTCTTGCAAAGAAGACGCATAAATGTGGCTTGTTAGCAAGATTTTCTTTTTTCGATCTTACTACGCTATTGACCTAGCAAGGACAGCTTCACCGGACTAGTAATAGCCCAGTCATATTAGGGGTTTCACCTCGGAATGAAAGATAATAAGCTGTAAATTGGTATAAACCTTTGTCTTGTTGTTCTAAATGTTGCCTCAAAAGCCACAAGTGCTATCGTGTCCGCGTCTTAAGATATTGAAGGTCAAAGGTCGTAAAAATCGATTTTTCGTGAATATCTCCCTTTCTATTGCTTAAATGAGATTTGCACCTATTATAAAAGTTGTAGAGTATAAAATTGAGAGGCGGATGAGGGGAAAACTACACGTGGCAGAGATGCGAATATTAAGGTGGGTGTGTGGTGTAACTAGAATGTATAAGATTAGGAATGAATGTATCAGAGGAAGTTTCAAAATAGCACCAGTGACAGAGAAGTTAAGGAGTAATAGTTAAATAATAGGCGTGTCATGAGAAGAGATGAAGGTCATGTAACTAGAAAAGCTTATGTTGTCGTATACAATTACTTAGTATTTTTGTTAGCAAAGGTGTAAATATTTAAATGTACAAAACATCCCATTTTTCTCTGCACCTTTAAAACGAACAAAATGGCTTAAAGATAATAATAAAACAAGACCGTGGAGAGTTCTACAAAAAATGTTAAGACCATCTCTGAGAAAACACATTAAGATTACAATATTTAATTTTTTTTAAACCAGCTATTTTAATGTCTAATTTCGATGGCGAAAACATCATTTTGAATCACTGATCGAACTTACTAACTTGTCTATATAAATAAAATGAGAGGTGTGTAGTTGTGCGCACATCATACAAAAATTACTCGCATTTTTTTTAATCAAATTATTTTAGTTTGGTTATTAGACACTAATCCTTATCTAAAAAAATACCACGACATATTCATTTGGTATAAAGTTTTAAGAAACTACGGTTTCTATAAGCAATGCGCATGCATTAATGTTTTGATGCCGTGTAAAAGTGGGGCAAGTGGTGTGATGCGGATCGCAGGAGAGGGCAAGTAAACCGATAACATTTTTGAACAATACCAAATGAATATATCATGATATTTTTTAGCATCATTAGCATTTGCTTACACTTTTGCCTTTATATTTTTAAGTTTTCCTCTGTATGTTATATTTTTAAAATAATAAATAACGCCAACGAAGACACGGGTATCGACTAGTCATTTAATAGACACACCAGCTTAATACCTTGGTCTTATTCATTTCATATAAAGAATTCTTATTTATTACTATTAAAACAAACTTTCTCAGGGAATGCCTACGACCTAGCATTTTCTTTTGCATGTCTCTCTTGGTGTGACCTTAGAAACTATAGTTTACCTGATATATTTCGTCAGAACGAAAATCCTTAAATAAAAGTATAATTCTTGATTTTGTTGGGATGTCGAAAAAAATCATGTAAATGGTTAGACAAATAAAATACATATGTACATTGTGTCAAATTTTTATTTATATTTCTATGACAGTAATATGCAAAAGCCGTTTTCATAGCTATTTGAGTTTTGCTTACATATATAATAAATACTTGTTAAATGTAAATTAGGAATGACTAGATAAAATAATTCTTATAATTTGTCTTCTTATTACTACTGTTTATTAATAATAAGTCTTAAAACAAGGTAAACAAAAAAAATAGGATCTTGAGCTTACATACTTGGAAGATCATTAAATAAATAGCATTATGAAGCAGAAATCACTCATAACTTAAACTTGGCTTAACAAGTTTCAAGATAATACTTAATATTTGGCTTCGTATTGACATAATTCGTACATTGCAATTGCCAGAGAGTTTATTAAGCCTTACGTCTATTGATACATAATTTATAAAACTTAGCCAACTTTTTGTCTTATACTAGTAAATAGATTAATAGCTGAAAATATTCTTGCTCACTCTAGTTTGTTTATATTGGGGGAAATGCTGAGTAAGTAACGAGCGGATTATCACTGAGCAAACTCGAGCAAATGAAGTCCACTTAATCTACTATAATATCCATTCAGTCCCAATATCATATCTATAGTTCGTATAACCTAAGCCACATTGTTATGTGGTTATATTATACGAACCAATTAGGTCCAAAATGAAACATAAAAAGTATCGAAATTTAAAGCAAAATTTTATATTAGCAATTTTATACACCACACAAAATATATATGTGCATTTTTACAAGCACATGAAAATATTAAGATAGTAGAAAAAAAGTAATAAAAAAATATGTTATAAACTATGTTGCTTTGTCATACATTTTATATTGTTGCTTGTGTACATCAAATTAGTAATAGATTATCTTATTACATTATTTGCCATATAAAAATAAGCCTGCACATTAAAATCAACTTTTAAGGGCTTTTTCCTGGTTTATTATTAATATGGCGAAAAAGCCCGTCACAGTGATTCGCTTCTGCGGGTCGCGTTTCGGGATCAGCCTGTGCATATCCAGCTTTTTGCAGGCCGGCATGACAGCGGCGACCGGCGATGGATAGTGTGTCACTCGGTGGTCACCATTGTTTTTGGATTCTACTGTGCTTACCATCAGGTATAGTGCAGTCATTTTGCCGTGCTAGAATAAAAAAAAAATACAATTTTGACAATTAATTTATTATATAGAAAAATGAGATCAAAATTAAGGAAATATTCGGAACTATATCAGATATTCCTAAATGATATAAAAATAATACAATTTTAAGATATGAGATTAACAAAGTAGAACAGATAACATGTCAATTGGGTTATAATTTCAAGAGTAATTGAGTAACTCAGTCTTCGACAATCTTTTGAGGCTTGAGGATTCTGAATATACATGTGCAGCACAGAAATTTATTATTATACTCCCGTTGTCCCGCCCTGATTAAAGATAAATCCTTGACAAATTATATACCAAAACATTCCTCATGAATCACTTTATACACTGGTGAAAAGCGCATGAAAATCCGTTCAGTAGTTTTTGAGTTTATTGCGAACAGACAGACAGACCGACGCGGTAGGGGACTTTATTTTATACTATATAATGATATATAGTATCGAAAAAACTTAAGTATAAATAAAGGCCAAGTTGAGGTTTATAGGGATATAAATATTTGAAATTTGTTTTTATGTGTGTATGTATTATGCATAAGTCCGAACCTAAGACCTATCTATATTCAGAGCTAAAAAGATTGACAAGGACTGTAACTACTCTTAGTTATTTCCTTGTTAATCGACCAATTCATCACACAACAATCCATCTGCATTTATTGCTCACGAAATTTTGATTTGTTTTTCATGAAAATTTTAAGCACTCACAATTATAAATAGACGGAAATTAATAACCTTCAAAGAATAGTTGTATAGTATTCAAATATAATATCTGGAATATAGACACTGGGGATTTCAAGAGAATATTTGGTTATTGATCAAAATCATGTAGGCTACACAATAAGATTGCTTCTTGTATAAGTAATAATTTGACCCGGACAATTTATAAAAATCACTGGATAATAGTTTCACGAGTAAATAGTTTAAGATTGTTTATCGTATAGGACCACCTCTAGATGAGACATGCACTACATTTCCAGACAGTACGTGCTGCCAGGAAATGCCAATTGGATTCTCCACTGTTACACCGAGTCTACGCTGAAGTGTACCGTTTGAGCAAACTGACCACACATCTTGATTAATACTCGAAACATGTTTAAAAGTCATCTCATAATCTGAAAATTAAATAAAGCAGTGATATACTTATTTTTCCTGCGAAAATGATTTTATTTAAAATTTAAAGATTAAAATGGCCTAATGAATATTTTATTAAGAATTTTGTACATTCAAGTAATTAGAGTTAACTTTCTAAATTAAATAGATAGAGGTAATCATTACTACAACAACTAATAAAATAAAGCATTAATTACATGCAAATGATAACAAATTATTGATGACATCATAATTCTTCTATTGATTATGCATTGACATGTCATTATTCACAATGACTCTGGTCAGCCGGTGTTATCGCGCGAACAAGCAAGCATTATACACCAATGAATAGGTGTGAAAGGGAGAGGCACCTCACATTGCTCATTATATTATTGTTACAAGTTGCAATGAATCACAAAGCAGTAAATTACTCAATAACAGAACAGTTTACATCGAGATTATATAAATTTTTTCTATTAAATGGACATACACTTATGATATTATTATTGATCACATAATACTTATGTTCTATTGAGAGAATAGAAAAAATATCTGTTGAACCAGCCAGTTATTAATAAAGTAATATAGGTAAGATATAGGTTAAACTATTACCCGAAGGCAGAATTTGAAATATTTTGTTACATATAAATATCTGTTTACCTGACAAATATTTCCAGCTTTTCCCCTCTGGCTGATCCTTTGAAATACTGGTTCTAACAGCGATAGATCCATTAGAAAGTAAAACCCATGCAGCTGTCTCCGTTAATGAAACTGATTTGGCACCAACTGTTTTGTGGTGATAAGGATTATTTCCTTTAGGTGGTTCTATTAATTTCCAATTAATTCCACCCGGATTATCTTTGGAGATTTCTTGTCTGTAATACAATTCGCCCTTTCTACCGACAGCCCACACATTATAATTGCATGTGCTTATCGAGATAAGAGATTGAGGGCTGTTTACATGTTCCCAGTGCACTCCCTGAAAGAGAAGACACTTTTAATAATAATAAAAAAAAAACTCTGAATACGAAATGAATAAGAGTAAAACATAAGTTTTTTGGCGGGATCTTGGTCTGTCATGTAGTGGATTTTATTTTTTATTCATAATCTTGTGTTACTTGACTCTATATTGTGTAAAATTGGTGGTGTTTTAGGTAATATAGTTTGTTTATTGTGCATAAGTGAAGTGAATGGAAAATAATACCACGGACCATGAATTCTGAGATGCCACAAAAATTCCATGGAAAGTTCTAACAAGAGGGCCACCATCTTGTTGGGTCATTGAAATAATATCAAGAAACTTGTAATATCGATACTCACTTGACAATGGCAGTGATGGTCTACTAGAAGACTGGTTGCCAAAATGAAATGGAAGAAGAACTTGAAATACTATTAACTACTCGACAATGGCATTCATTGAAATTATATCAAGAAACTTGTAATATCGATACTCACTTGACAATGCAGCAATAGTCTACTAGAAGACTGGTTGCCCAAAATGGAATAGAAGAAGAACTTGTAATACTATTAAATACTTGACAATGGCAGTAATAATCTAAAAGATTGGTTGCCAAAAATAAAGATAAAAAAAAAGAGTAAAACATAAAGCTTGTGTGTCTTGCTCTATTAAATGACTGATTGATACCCGCCACTTCTTCTGCGATTTTCATTATTTTAGCGATATATTTGAGTATACAGGAAAATACTCTCTTCTACGCATGCGCACCATACCGCTTGCCCATTTCCCCAAGGTACAAAAACACACGTCGCTGAGCGCGAAGTGGTCATAAAAATCGTAGTTTCTTAAACTAGTAACTTTATGTTAAACAACTGACCCGGACACGCGTTTCTATGGGTCAGTTATTATATCATTACATATTGATAAGAATTCATAATTGTTGTTGATAATGTGACCAATAAACATCACTTAACGATTTCAATTATTTTTGAAGTTATACTTCTTTTGGCGCGTTAGGGAAAAGTGATGAGATTAAATTTTTACGATGCGCGCCTACAGCGTCACGAAAAACCGACACCCTGACGTTAGCTATATTCAACATTTTGTTTCTTTGTATTTGTTGCTTGTATTTCTTTGTATTAAAACTTTCAATGTATTAAATACCCTTTTTCTATTGTTAGTGTCGTTTTTTCTACAAACGTAGAATAAGGCGAAAGATGAAATTTCTGAAAAGTTTTTAACTTGTTACGCCAAAGAAGTATAACTTGTAACGCGTGTACATAAGTACACACACACTTTTTTAAATATA
Organism: Antheraea yamamai; assembly: GCA_036509395.1. Classification (NCBI taxonomy): domain Eukaryota; kingdom Metazoa; phylum Arthropoda; class Insecta; order Lepidoptera; family Saturniidae; genus Antheraea; species Antheraea yamamai. The sequence continues at coordinate 11,549,960 of AP028433.1, forward strand.
AAAAAACCACTTTTTGTGATTTAAATATAAAAGTTAGACATCTGCTGTCGCTGACTTTTCTGTAGGCATTATCAAGTTCTACAACTTTTTTCTAGAACTCAATCATATATCTCTCATCGTTAAGGCAGCGTTCGTAAGAAACGTTTTCGTTCGACCGTTTTCTTCTCCGGCTTACTTTGCAAATCCGACTATCACAAAAAGTCTTTTCATTTTTCGATTTTATATATAGCCTATGATACTCACAAATAACGTGGCTTTCTATTGGTAAAAGAATTGTCAAAATCGGTTAGTAAATCCAGATATTACCCCCTACAACCTCACAAACTTTACCTCTTTATAATATTAGTATACATGATGACGTCGCGATATTTTTTGAAGTTTTTTTTTCTCGAACTGACTGGCAAGGTCTTTACAGCTTCACCGGACTACAATATTTTTTGAAGTAAGGAGTATGTGTCTAAGAAATAAAATTACAAGAGTTTGACCGAAATCTATCTAGTAGTTTTGAGTGACGCACGCGCAATGACAGACCTCTTTTATGTAATCTATATAAATAAGTGAAGATGCGAGCCATGGAGGACAGAATTGGTAAAATTCGTCTTTAAGGAAAGAAAATATCTAATTTTATTTATATTATACCCCACAGTTAGAGTTGTAAAACTATACAGAATAAAATAAACACTACAAACAAAAATATTGTTAGTAAATTATAATAATGTCATATTACCACTACAAAGGCGCACAATTCAGTATAAGATAACTGCCACTATAGCATGTGACCCCCAGCATCGATTTTCAATTGGAGCCAATTGTAAAATTAAATAACAGACAGACATTGAAAGTGGTTATAAAATAATACAATCTTATACAATATTAAAAAAAAATGATTATGTGATCATACAAACATTTTTAGAAAATTTTCTGCAAATATCCTAAATTAGCTATATCGAGAATTCTATGTAGAATAATATTAAGTAATATATTATAGCTAACATATGGCACTAAATTAAAAATTACTGATCATAATTAATACAAACCGTAGGTGTTGTAGTTTTTACTCCAAGTCGATATATAGCATCACCTCCTACAGTAACAGCCCATACTAAAACATCATCGCCATCAGCCTGTAAAATTAATTGAAAAAGGTAATATAAATTACATAATGATGTAGTAACATCATATTTATATCAAAACACACTTGAAAGCTATAGCTTCAATGAGCCTAAAACTAACACTAACTATGGCTCTAATTCAGTAAGGATAAAATGCACTCACTTATATAATGAAAAAATATCAGATATAGATATTTATAATGAGTGTAGTGGAACCCTTTAAGGCGAAGATTACAAAAAGTATTATTAATCATACTTCAAAGGCAGATTCCTAAAGCATACACATACACTTAATATTAATATCATTTGTTTTTTGTGCGACAGTAGCAGATGTGTATATTACTTTGAATTTTATGTAATTTTATGTCATTATTGGTAATTGTTTTTATTTTTATTCCAATTTTTTTCATTTACATATTATCTTATTTAGTTATAGATTAGATAATTCATATTTTACTTTATATACAAAAATGTGGACTAGCCATATAATAATAAAAATGTATTTATATACTGAAATCATTGTTGGCTTATAAACTTTTTTTTTAATAATTACTATTTTAACAAGTAGCTATAGTTATCTTTGAAATAAATAAATATTTTATAGCTAGATTAAGTGTGTCATTTGTTTTTAATTTTCAAAACTCGTGGTTAATTTTCAAAATGTACTAAGCAGTATATATTAACCTATACATATTAAGTACAAAGCACTACATTTAGTAGGCAGTCGACCACACGACTTAGCTGCGCTTAGTGGTCCCTAAAGCTCATTTCTAGTCGGCCGTCAACTCGCCATCAGCCCCAATATCCCGCGCCGTAACACACGGCTCGCCCGCACAGTTACATCGTTCTCATTTAAAATATTTTCTGAAGAATTATCTATACATTATATTATGCGACGGTTTATATGGTAAATCAATGGTCGCGTTGCATGATGCCAAATAAATGGGTAAAAAAATATATAAGAATTAGAGTTCCAGAGATTAGCGCCATGAAACAAACAACCTCCTGAACTATAACATTAGTATAAGTAATAATTTAAACCTTTTCTACTTTTCCATAATTATTAGTTAATTTCATTCACATAAATAAAGTAACATATTCTACATGCAAATGTTAACAAATTGATGTTCACATACCCATAATGAAATGTCAAGAAGTGGAGTACTCCCGGCACGGATCCATGGGCCTTCCGTAATTATTTGTGCTTTTCTATACCACCTACGTCTTCGAACACAATCAGTAAAGATTTTTTTTCCGTGGTATGGAGCTGGAAAGTCTGTTGCGTACTGCCAGCCGTCACCGTCGACACCACCGGGTGTGTTATAATCAATCATCCATTCTGATATCTGAAATATTTGAATAGCACAGTAATATACATAAGATATATATGTATTTGTATATATACATATGCATATGATTTCACCGAAATTAGAAAGCATTTTAGAATTCAAAGCTTTGTCGACCGACGCAGTACTATTGATCTATTGTCATGAATATATGGCAAAATATCATAATTTATATTTTGTTAGTAATTAGTTAATAATTTGTATTGATGTATTATACAGCTTATTAATTGTATAATATATTATTTTTTAATACATATGACATTATAATACATATGTGGTTTTTTCTGAAAATCATCACTGCAAAGCTTGTACTTGCAAACTTGCAGCATATGCTGAGACAAAGACCCTTTTTACTCCCTACACTCCCCTGATTTTTTTTATGTATATACTTTTAAATATGTTCCGTGTGCGCTAAATAATATCAAATCTAGGTAAACATATAATAAAAATAAAGTGTGTCTATGTAATATCAAAATAACAACTTTTTACTGACTGGGTCTGAAAGTATGTACGCCACAGATAACAAGAATATAATTTTTAATAATTTTGTCTGTTCCTTGTATCGGGTAATCTCTAAACCAGCTAGACCGATTTTGATGGGAATTTCACTGGCAGATAGCTGATATTATAGAAGGTGATATAGGCTACTTTATTTCAGACTAGCTGTTACCCGCGACATCGTCCGTGTGAAAATGAGCAAAAAAATGTTGTTCACTGTATAAGATGTAGGTGAGGCCTGCTCTGTACTGGACTGCAAGAATAAATATAATTAAAATTCATACATTTGTATATATGTATGTAATATGATTTATCGTGTCTTTTTGGTCAATTAGGCGGCCATTTCGTTTTATTGCGGCTATAGAACACAGCGACTATATAAGAAAATGGTTAAAGTTCCAAATATGTTGCTGATGGTATATCCCATTTGGCACACTGTTAGTAATTTTACATATCTAATATACATGTTACATGTTAGTAGTTTGCATGCGTGTCGTACTTATAGATGTTTTTGAAAGAGGGTTTCTTTAATTCTACATCTCATAATTTTTCATTTCTTTAATACAATTTTAAAAACGCGTGCGGTCCTGATAGTAATTAATATTACATATAATAATTTACCCAATGCCAATGACGACTAAGAAGTTTTGTGTGTTCTCGAGTTCTCTTGTGTTTGCCAGTGACATCACTCCACATATAACGATCTGTGGGAAGACCTGTTGAAGTATAACCCGAAAGGGGATTCCATCTTTGATTTTCATAAACACAATATGTTTGAGTTTCTGTCATTGAATGTATGCCGTCTTTGTTGTCAACACCTGCAAATTCGTGTCTATTACATATTTGTAAAATTATGCAACTAAATTAACGAATTTCACTTAAATTGAGAAAATATAAGTATAACAATATCATCTACAATAATTATATGTAGTTCTGTAGATATACAACTATTATACAGGCTACAAGATCACAGATATATAGTTTTAAAAAAATGTGTCAGTCTTTATGTTTGTATGTCTGAACTTAACCTAATAACACCTTGACAAATTTCTTTGTTTTGTACATAAGAAGCTTATATTATTCCTCAATCGATAGGCTACAAGAATCTCCAATAATTTTGGATTCTTTTTTTTTATTTATTTAATAACAAAATTTGATGAAAGTACAGGGAATACATGTCATTAGCAAAATAAATAGGCAACAACAAATTCCAATAATACTTTTAGATTTATTAAAAATGAAAATTGTATTTAAGTCACAATCAATTTTAAATTACCACCATTGCTGAAAGTTTTTTACATGTTTCGGATATTGATATGATGTAAAGATAACCAACCAACATCATTAATTTATGATTCACTAAAATTCCCTTATAGTTATATTCTCAAACTCATTCAGAAGTAAATAAATACTAATATATAACATACTATACTAGAGTATTTAATAATTGGGAGTACATGAATCTTCATCTTATTTTCATAAACTGATATAGAATATAATAAAAATATTTATTATTTTAATATTTGGTATAAAATATAGTATTTTTGCACAAAGCTGATATTTACATTTTACAATATAATTCTACCATATAAATTCTAAAGCAATGATTACCAAAGTAATCTTTATGAGATTAGTAAGTTAAATTTGTTATGCAGATTGTTCATAGATTTGAAGACTAGTAAGAGGACTATGTTTATGTAATTGAGAGTAAAATACAATAGAAATTCTAACCTTTGAGTGCACCACCACCCCATCCACCAGTATAAACCCAAACTCTATGGTCTTGAGATATACCCCAAACAACTCCATTTTCACAGGTTTCAACACGACGTAAGTAACCTCCAATCATACGCCAATACATCTCATCAGCACCTATTATAATATTTGTTGTGCAGTATTCCAGTGTATAGAGTTTCATAGGTCCTTGTATTGATACAGAAGTAATAATTTCAGGACTTAGTCTATGTTCATAAGAGCAAAATCTTTTTCCATTAACAGTTACTACTAAATTGTTAAAATGACATAAGATATCAATGGAAAATTCTTGTCCTGGAATTAGTGGCAACTGATGTCGCTCCTCTACACCCCAAGAGCCACAAGTTTTTGTATTACATACTACTGTATTTTCATCATATCTAATATTAAAATGGAAAGGTATTTCAGTAACTTCAGTCTCTATTTTATGTCTTTGTTTTTTTACCTCTGGACCTCTTAGATCTATATAAAGCCTTTTTACTTCGTCAAATAAGCATCCAGTAATTTTTAAATGACTCCCAGGGGGGAAATTGTTGTGTAAAGGTGCAGAAAACCCAGATAATATATCCTTTCCAAAAACCTGGAACTCTTTAGTATAGGTGCCATTAATTTCAGTCTTTAATTTGGTTGGCATAGGATCCCAGTTTAGTATATCACCAGCACTTGTAATAGTCCACACTGAATTACATGACGGACGTCCTGACAGGCCATTAATTTGTGATGTTATATCAACTAACAGGTTGAGCCATTCCTCTTGTTCCATTTCTGTGTTAAACTGAATTTTAATAAGTCCTTCACTTTGACGGGGAACTGTAATTGTAATTCGTGAGTTTCCAGGTTCTGATGATGTAAAAACACTGGTTACTTCTCCTAAGTTCAAAATAGATTTTATAGTACCATCTGGTTGAAAAACTGATAATGTGCTTGTGTTTTCTAAATCATGCCAATACAATGATAATATACATTCCTCACTAGAATTATTTACAATAACCAATCTTGCTTCACAACTGCGGGTCCAGCCCTTTTCTTCTATAGCTGCTCCATAATTACATAAATCAATAGTCTGACTGCAAGCATTTCTATTTTTTAATCTGTCTAAAATCTGAATTCTCCATTTAGCTGTTAAGTCAGAATTGAATCCACTTTGGGAGTCTGTAAACCAGTGTGGTTCTTGCATGGTATCAATTGTACATGCCCCAGCTTCTACAAAAGCCCATGTTGTGTCACATGTACCCCAGGCAGCTTGACTGATTTCATCATCAAAAAACATCCCCGAATCAACATCAAATACACTACTGTCACTATCTGGTTGTGCCTCCATACCTACCACAGAACCAACACTTCTAACAGGACTCCAAGCTCTTGGATTCTTTAGTGTAGTTTCATAGCTCTTTCCAGTTAAATCAATATTGTCAATGTTTATATTTCCTTTTGGTCTAGATTCTTTTGGGGGTTTAATGGGCAATGTGTGTTCAGTTGGGGCTGAATGTGATTCTTCCCAAGAACTGTGTAAATTGATATTAGATTTTTTCTCTGGTGTACTCTCATTCAACATACTAAGGCTATGGTGTTTCGTGTTTGATGCTGAGGAGACCATACTTGCAGAGCTGGATGTACGGCTTAGTTGCATATTAGCTTGAACCATTCTCCATCTTTTCCCAGTAAGTTCACTTGGAGTTATTCCAGTCCTCCAATAAATGCATTTATCAGACTCACCTATAGCAAACACTTGATCATTCATTCCCACAGATACATATGTCATATTTCCTGTTATTTCTAACCACCCATTTCCCATGGCAGCACCTTCTGAGGCCCCAGCATTATTACCATCTATACCTTTTCGAAACCAAACTCTGTTATCTAAACTCACAGCCCAAACTGAATTATATCCAACAGATATTATTGATAATTTGGTTTCATTTGGTGGTTTTACTTCGAGCCAACCTTCTCCTGTCAGACAGTCTTTAGTTATGCCTTTTCTTATAATAACTCTTCCTGTCCAAAGTAAAGCCCAAACTAAGCCAGTAGGTCCTACAGATATTTGTTTAATATCACAGTTAGGTGGAATGCTTATACTTATCCATTTCAATCCTTCAGGTGAAACAGTACTAACCCCTGCTCTATACATAACACGACCCTGAGCAGTAATGGCCCAGACTGATAAAGTTCCAGAAGAAGCATATGGAATTTGATTACCACCAATACTCACATCTATAAAAGGTTCCTGGGTAGGATCTTTATGAAGTGGAGCTATAGCACACCAAGAGTTCATAGCACTGAATTTTCTATATCTAATCCATTTTCTTCTTCTAACACATGACTTCCACTGTTTAATTGGCCCAAATTGGGCTGGAAAGTCAACAGCATAGCTCCAACCATCGTGATCTAAAGGTTGCCCATCTAAAGAGAGTTCAAGTTGCCAGTCGCCTTCCCATTGCCATGCCATTGAAGGCAATCTGATACGATCTATCGATCTATCTTTGGTACCATCATTTGATGAGAAGTGATATCTATCAGTGGGTAAGAGCCTGCCACTAAAACCTTCCAATGGTAACCACCTTTCATTCTCAAACGATTCTTCTTTGACTCGTATTGGTATTTCCAAACCGTGAACATGTAGATATATTTGGCGATCACCTCCGACGGCCCAAAGGAAATGAGGTACAGCTGACAAGGTTTTAAACTCTAATCCAAGATACATAAATTCTCTCCAACAGGAGCCACTGGTGGATAAAGCATAAACTTTACCCTCATTGTTGATAGAAAATAATAGTGAATTACTAGACATTATCAAAATCTACCTTTGTCGAAATAGGGTTCCAATTACTGGGGCATACCTATTTACTCACACTTTTTGAGATAATACATTTTTAAGATATTAAATCTATAAAAAGTATCCAACGAACTATGCTATCTATTTATTTATAATAAATGCCGAAAAAATGTATCGTTTAACAAGTATGGTACATAAATCCAAAGAATCTCAATTATTCAAGAAACACTATAAAAAATTGTAATGCAAAATAATCACTACGAAATAAATAACAATAATACGGAGGCAGTCCAGTCCATCACAAACTGACAGTAAAATATTTTTTGGGAAAACGGGAACCAGAGATAGTAGTAGTAATAATATTCGTCCAATAGAACAGGCGAAGGAATTAATCCATACTGCCAATTCTGGACTTGTCAATATAGGTAGTTCTTATGTATTCTTTAAAGGCCTAATCGCCAAATCTTCTATATAATATTTCGAACATTTTTTAAATCATCTTTTAATTCTGAAGTTGTCAATATAGGTAGTTCTTATGTATTCTTTAGTCAGTTTTCTTCTATATCCAAGTTAATGTAAAGACATACGCGCCAAATCTTCTCTATGTCCAAATTAATGTAAAGGCAGAAACGGCAAATCTTCTATAATATATTATTTTATTCATCTTTACAAAGAGAGACAAATAATAATTAAGAGGTTAATGGAAAACTTCCTCCAATAAAATTCACTTTCTTTCAGTGTTGTCAGAAATACAGAATAGTACTGCCAATTAAACTATAAGAAATTACGCTAGATAATTAAAAAGTAGAGAAAATGTTACTAAAAAGCTGCCCATCTATTTCGCTGTGCATTAAATACATTTTTAATTTAAATAACGGCGGTGTATGAAATCCAAAAAATAAGTAGCCTAGAGCCATCTCTGCAAAATTCCACATAGAATAGTATTAATCCTATACGGACGTTAAGTAGTTTTTAGATGATTGAGTCTCATATGAACTGTATTTAGAATATTTAAATGCTAATGTCTCATGTACGATAAAAAACGCAACAACAATTTATTCAATATCGCTGGAATTTTCAATCACGTATTAATTGCAGAATGTGACGGCGTGATCTCGTCGTTATTTAATGATGCCAGTAAAGCAGATGATACATACAAAAAATGTATGGCTCCGATTGTGTAAACTGTAAGCGCTTTAAAAGCTATAATTACAACTCATTTCTGTTGGCCATATTGACACATATACGTAAAATAAAAGATCCAGGATAAGTAAAAATTCAAGATAACATCACATAAAGAAAATGTACAACTACTAATGAAACTCAAATCATGTTCCAAAAGTAATTTTCATTTAAAACAGCCTAGGTTAACTAACATTCGTATCTAAATTAAACTCTCTTGTTTCGGCATAAACTTAATTTTATTTTGTTTAAAATCTATATAAGATGTTTCGAAGTGAACTTCTTATATCAGAGTTTTGAAATTCTGGTCCACAACCTATTTGTGTGATGAAAAGTGATAATAATTATTATTTAGCATTGTAAAATGCATTTACATTGTTCGTAGTGTACCTAAGCTTCTGTACATGAATATATTTAAAATAAATGTACACTGCACTTACTTTATAATAGAAACTTTTTTTTTTGGAACTGACTATGTTATTGACCTAACAAGTGACAACTTTACCGGATTACGGGAAAGTTAATAACAATTGAACCGTCTATACCAGTTTTACATAGCTTAGGCGCTACTCTTTTCTTATTTTAGTCTATGGACCCTGTTGAAAAATTCCACATAGTGAATTCTACCAACGTCATGTGGTTTTTTATCAAATCTAATGAAGGATATCGAGTCGATTATCGAGTTTTTGTAGGGATTTTGATTTGTCATGTAGTGGATTTTATATTTTATTCATAATCTTGTGTTACTTGACTCTATATTGTGTAAAATTGGTGGTGTTTTATGTAATATAGTTTGTTCATTGTGCTTAAATGAAGTGAATGGAAAATAATACCACGGGCCATAAATTCTGAGATGCCAAAATACTCCACGGAAAGTTCTAACAAGAGAGCCACCATCTTGTTGGAACATCAAAATTATTCACACGACAGTTATTGTGTAAAATATATTGTAATTTCCATTGAAACAAAACATTGACACTGGCAAGTGCTTCTACGGAGCCAAAACAAGAAAAAGAAGAAGGATATCACACTCACAATGTATATAGTTACGGCGCCATGAATTACAGAAGACCGAATTCGAAAGTGCTAGATAACTTAAAATAAAATGATGGCAACACTGGGATGGAGTTGGAAACACTGAAGTCTAATATAAATAGAGAACAATATGTAGTACTTGTACGACTAATAGTCTGTGATATGTAGTGTAGTGTCAGTCAGCGTCTTATAATTTGCAAATGTATAAATATGTTATAAATAAAATAAAAGGTGTAAACAAAAACTCATTGAAATACAGATAACAAAAAGATTTAAAAATTTGAATATATTCGATTACTTTATTGTATTCCTTGTATGATATTTTGACTAATAGTGTACCCCGTCCATCTGGTTTTAAATTGCTGCTTTTGCTAGTGGTTCTTCTAGATTGGCTATTGCTATAGAATTTGGCTAGACTCATAAAGGACGAAACATAACTGAGTTTTTTATCACTCTAACACAAGTCCCAATACCAGTAAAGCTGCTCATAATATTATAGATAAAAATAAATAGTAACTTAATGTTTACTGACTTCTTATTTTCTTGTTAACTTTTTCGGTCTGTTGCAGTGGTTACTTACCATACATTTTAACAAATTAATTCTTACACCGAAGGTTTTAGGAACAAATATATAATGACTAATAAATAGCATCTATATTTCTGAGATTCACAATAATTAAGGTTGCATAATATTGTATGCAAAATCAAAATGTAACACTATTTTTACATGTGTTTATATGCCTATATGTATTTTACATGCATTTGTTGCATCTATATAATACTGATAATTAGAATATAGTATCACGTATGACAGCACAGTCCATGAATTTATAAATTAAAACAAAATTCAATGTGTAATACTGACATAAAATAATCTAATCCTATTGAGCTTTTTTTGTACATATGTATAAAGTTATCTAAATAGATTTTATCACTGAATTTTTTTTTCACTTATAATTCACCCAGGTACTTAGTACATATAATTCAACAAAATAAACATAATTTAGATAACAAAAGTTACTAATAATATTACATAGGTTGTTTCATACAATTTGAATTAAGCTATAATTTATCTAGTATATTTTTTTTAACGTTAAGTTATCTTTAACAATTGGGCTGGACTTTTTCCAGATTTCAAATACTCATCTTCATTATCTAAATGTTTCATATACGCCAAGAAACAAGTCCATATAAGACTGCAAACACTGATAAACGGTACTCTATTTCTTGGAGGAATTAGGCAAAAATTTATTAATGCTACAGCAGGCCACACCGAAGCTCCAACCTGAAAAACCAATCATTGTTATGAATATATACCACTATAATTAATTATTAGGTAAATAACATAATTAATACATTGAATACCATTATCAGTTTATATTTTGAAAGGAAATCAAATGCTTGTTTGAATTATTTCTTATAAATCTAGATATTAAGTGTTAAAAGTATGCAATGGAAAAACAATTCTAGATTTCAATAAATGGATCTTTAAATTTACCTTATATGTGGGTAATAATTTTGCTTTTACTTCAGCTAAAGCTTCATGAAATTGCTTTGACTCTAATAAACTCATCCCAAAATAAAAGCTGCACATTGCAAAAGGTGTGTAGGTAATTGTTTCTACAAAAGTCTGCAACAAATTAATTAGACAATAATATAATTTACATTTTGTATGTCTTAAATTAGTACAAAAATAAACAACTTCAATAAACAATGTATAAAGTAACTTCTAACTTTTACTTTATAAGTAACTTCTAACTTTTTAACTTCTAAAGTATTCTTCCAACTTATTGAAAATGTACTTATTGACAAATTCCACAGAATTAAAAATGAAAATAAATAAGAAATGAGGAAATATCACACCTTTATTATTCCTGCTCGTAGTGTGTTTCCTGGCCAAATAACATTAGCAACAGTCAACCAACAATAGAGAGTAGGTGCTACATAGCAAGATCCATAGAGCCCAAACCTTGCTGTTTTCCACCAGTCGTAATTTTCTGTAAAATATATTGTTTATATTTATTTAAAATGTCAATTTAGTTACAAAGAGCACCATATAATAATAATAAGCATTCAAGTAAATATTGTGCAAGTTGTGTAAAATAAAAAACATACATACCCAAAGTTTTTCCTTCAAATGTTTGTTGAATTAGACTAGAAATAGGCCAAATGACACTATAAGATGCCATTCCTCGAAGTAGAGGATATTTTCTAAAAGCTACGGTTATCTTGCTGTAAGCACCCATTGTTGTTTGAAAATACATTCACTAATAAGAAAATTTTGCTTATATAAGACATTCATAGTTTCAAGGACTCTACAAATTTGCATGAGCAGGAAACGTGCTATTCTTTGGTATGATGCCAAAGTTACGTATTTACCATAGTATTTATGGTGTAATAAACAAAGCATAACCATAATTATAATTTTCAAACACAGTATTTTCCACAGACTAACGGATCCTGATAAGATAATAAGATATATATATTAGATATGTTTTTCATCTGTGATGCCCAAAGAGTATAATATGACGTTTCAGTAGTTTTTCTTTTCTATCAGTGCTGCCTGTATTATATTATACCACAGAAGTTGACGTTTTTTTGAAAACCAGAGACAAGCAAAAAATGTAGTAATACCTATTACCTACATGGTCTTCATAACACAGATGTTTATATATTTGATAAATCGATCTGATGTTAAACAAAAATCCTCAATGTGTTTTAACCAACTTAAAATAGGAGGTTCTGTATTCGACTCGCTTATATGGGTCTGATCGGTTTGAGATGGGGTTTTCATTGTTGGATGCTTATCTTTTCATGGTATGTTTTAGTCGGTGCTGACTTTAAAATAATATATAATGGGTCATATAGTTTAATGTTTGTAATCAAATATTATAGTGGACGCTACTTTGCACGACCGCCTGGAATTAATTGACTACTAATACGTCCAACTACAACAAAAAGCAAATCTATTAATATATATATATATTAATTATACAATATATAGAATATAAATATAATAATATTAATAAATAAATTAAAATATGTTGCAATTTTTGTTTGTAATTGAATCTGAAATATTTTTTCAAATTAAAACAAAATATTATATAAAATACAGTGAATAAAATATTATGTTACACTTTTAAGTCCGTATTTTTTTAAGGCTGTTCCTTTTTCTATGATTTTTTTTATATCACAAAATGGTCTCATTACAATTCTTAAAAAATTAAAATAGTGCGTGAAGACCCTCCGCGCGAAAGAAGTGAAACTTTGTAATGCGGAAATGATAATAGGAAGGAGCAGAAATAGATTTTTAGTGATATCATATTATTTCTTTAAGACAAACTTTATTAACATTGGTTACAATTCACAATTGATTGCATCTTTTAGTTATCATTTTCGAGTGGATAAATATCCATATCTAAAACATTTACAATGGGATTATGATAACTAAAGTAAAATACGAAATGTTTGATTATATTTCTCACTCCGTCTCTTTTTATACCCCCTCCATGGTAGCGTTAAACGTTTAACGCAACCTTGTTGGAAGTCGCATTAGAAGTTTTACTTCAAAAAGCATAATGAAAAGCTTTATACTAACGGTCGGAAATACTTTCTGTGTTAGGATATCATACAATTACAATATTTTATAACAGTCAATATTTCTTATTTAAACCTTAACATGTTCGTGTACAGAGTTTTATTTTCTTTCTATCCCACGACAGAAAGAGAAGTATTATTTACTTTACTGTATTCTTTATTCCGTTCTAGCCTATGATCTTTTTGTCTACTAAGATAAAACAGTCTATTCAGATGAAGCATAGCTAGTCAATAAAATGTATGTAGGTATAATTGTACAACTTTGTACCGTTTGTAATTTAATTATACTTGGAAAGAGGTTTTAGGCAAAAATAAGCAGATCAATATTTTGAATTCCTTTTGTATCGCAGCACCCGCTCCAGAGACGGACAATCCTCACATTTCTCCGTAGGCTTAATTTTAAAAATGTAACGGTTAACGATTTGTGGCTAAGTATAAAGATATTTCTAAATGAATATTTACTATTTTTAATACCTCTTTATAATTTGTAGGTGGTAGAGCCACGCTGAAACTATTACTGGATTCAGCATAAATGGGTCGGCTCGCCCGGGGTAGTACCACCCTCTCACAGAAAACCGACGTGAAGTGACAGTGCTTGCATTGTTGCGTTTCGTTCGGTCAGTGAGAGCGCCGGAGACCCACCTCCCCTCCCCTTCCACTTTCCTCTTCCCTTCCTTCCCCCCCCCCCCACCCTACACAGGCTGGCAACGCACTTGCGACTCCCCTGGTGTTGCAAGTGTCTATGGACGGTGGTGATCACTTACATCAGGTGACCCACCTGTTCGTTTGCCTCCTATGATATAAAAAAAAAAAAAATAATAATAATTATATGTTACTTTATATGTTTCTTAGTAAATACATGCTTTTGTGAAAATTGAAATAACATGATTTGATTTTTGTTGCAAATATAAAATATATAATAATACCATTGGGGAGGCAAGTTGTTTCTTTATGCGTGATTAAGTAATAGTGTAAAGTGGACGCTGGTCAAATTTATTTCATTAAGAATTTTGATGAACACATAGTTTGTTATACTTGATTTCTTAAATTTGTCATTTATCTTGAATAAGTAGTAAACCGATTGATTTACTCGTCGGTTTCTGGACCGATTATTTTTGACATTTTCTTACTTGCTCTGTACTTCATAGATAAGATACTATATACTGAGACTGTACTTGTTTGACGTTGGTCATTTTCTGTTTGTGTATATTTTGTACAAACAATAATTCAATTATGGCGTATTATGAATGGTGAGCTTTTGGTAATACAATTTTAAACAATAGATATGTATTATTTTAGTAAGATAGTTAATATCATAACTTTACTATTCTAGGAAATGTATAAAGAAACTAAAGAAGCCCAAAAATGTGTGTCCAAGATTTGAGGTGTCCAATCATCCTTTGAAAACAAATATTATTACATTTGTAAGTTGTAACCGCATAATCAATTACATTTTCTTTGAAGTAGTACCTATAACTGAGTAGAAAATGTAAATTGTGTTTGTATTTGCACACATTTAAATTTGAATTATCAGAATATGTTACTATTTATATGATTATTTTCGTTAGATATAGCAAATATACTGTTTTATTCGTTAAATAGATATTTATAATCCTTATTTTCTTAAAAAAAATTCAGGAAATGTCCAGTAAAAGTTTAATGGAACATCTCAATAAATGGAGTGCTGGTTTTGAAGAAGTTGATCCGTTATTGAGATTTGAACAAATGCAGTTGGATGATGTAAGTGAATATAATTTAATGTCATAATCTTTCAATACAGGTTTTGTTTTATTGCAATTTTATTTCAATATATTAAAAATTTGATTATCAATCAGCTGAAGTTGATCTCTGCATAATATAAAATTTAAACCTATCCAGCATAAATGAATGTATTAAAATTATTGGGTTTAGCAATTGACACATTTTAGTTTCATTATAAAATATTTTATTTCTAAGAATAATTTGTGTATACAGAGCTACTGGTTAATCACTGGAAATATAAGGTTAATCATTACTAGATTCTTGTTTTAAATCAAATAAATATATAGGTGCTTAATATTTCACCTATTTATCTCGAGAAACGCAAAACTGATATACACTCAACTTCAGGTGATTTACGCAAAAACAAACTTGTGTAATAAATGAATCACAACCTGTAGCATACTGTGGGCTGCATCCCGCACCTCGGCTCACGTCCCGCTCGTGCGCACGACCGTGCTGCGTCACCATGATAAGCAGTTACATATGGATTAAACTTGAAAAGCGCCCCATTAAAATTGTTCATTGTACCTAGGCATGATTTTTTTACATTTAAAAGTATTGTTGCTATACTTTTAAAAGTTTTAGAACAAACTTTAAATAAGGTTCTCTTTGTTGTTTATCAGAATTTGTTTTTATATTATTATTTTATATGTTAAGTGTGACCATGAACTACTACAGGATTGAAGGGTGTTACCCTTTAAACATTCACTTGGTATAGATTTGTTTTATTGGGTTTTAGCCCTTTATACTCAAAGTTTTTATTCATTCGTATTACCAGCATCTCGAAACCGTGATTGTCTGCTGATATAGAGAGCATAACAATTTGTGAGACGTGACCATCATTTGTCAACATTTTAAATGGCTCAGCTCTGGGGCCCTTGAGTGCAAAGGGTTAAATTATGACAACAACAGAAATGTTAATTAATATATCCAGTGCCATGTGTACCACCGGTGGTACATGTGAAACTTATTCTTCAGGCCATGGGCCAATACTTGGTACAGAACATGTTAACTGTGCATTTGAAAAATAATACACATTGGTCAATTGGCTTTTCTAGTGTTAATATTCAGGTGGACCTTAGGCTCATTTATTAAAGAGGCCTTAATGTGTAGTTTGTTGTTGACAATTTTAGGATGTGGGCCTGGAAGAGGAAATCACCAGTACTGTAAATTACTCGAGGGCATGGGATATGAAGCGCACTAGTATCCTCAATAAGTATACAACTGGAGAGAAGTTAACTATTGTCAGCAGTTTTTTACCAGGAGGAGAGAAAAGTATATCCACAGATAAAACTTGTTTCTCTCAATTATTCCATATGATAATAACTAATATTTTTTTTATTTTTTTTTGTTCTTTTGTGTTAAGTTAGTTCTTTTTCAGCCCTCATTAGGCAGGTATCTAATCTCAATGAAAAAGTAAAGCATAGGTTGGAACAGTTGGATGATTTTGATGAAGATTCAATTAGAAAGACCATGGGTTTAAGTCAGCAAGAGTTTGTGGCAAAGATTCATATGCTCAATGATGAAATCAAAAAGGTAAATGTGTATGTCATTTAATGGTTTTAATTGGGACTTTATTAATCCTAACTCATTTTATAAATAGAAATGTGAGTTTGTTGGCTTGTTCATTTACTAAGCTTTTTTCCTTAATTACTGAACTGATCATGATGAAATTTATCATACACATTGTAAGGAGTATAGAAAAGAATGTAGACTACTTTTCATACAATAAACCAGTATTTTTCCTGAGGATGTACATTAACGCAAGTGAAGCAATGAACAAAAGCTAGTTGATAATATATTGATAGAGGGCTGGTTAATTAACGATCATTGGATGTTAATTAGCTAGCATTTCCCCTGTTAATATAACTTTTTGTCACATTTATATTTTTACATCACCTACATATTTTAAAGTGTGAGATTTTTTACCATTATAAGACTTATCATTGAATTATAATATGTATAAATTTATTATATGCAAGTTGGTGCCTGTATAGCAAATACATATACACACATCAAAAAAGTCTAAGCAACATGCGTGATATTACAAATTTTACCATTTATATTAATTAATTTCTAAGTATTTACTCAAACAAAGTGCGTAGGTAAGTAAACTTTTTTGTTATTGATGACATACTGGCTGGTTGTAAAAAAAAATTTGATTATGTTTTGTTTTTTCACAAAATTCAAATGACTGTGAATTTGTTTGAATTTAAGTGCGTTTTAATTGCTACGTTTAGTCTTGATTTTATAATTTTACCAACCATTTAAATAAAGTTAGCTCCAAAATTGAATTGTTAGATATTCTTTACGTCATGAAGCGACGTCATTCGATGGCAGATGAGATGCAAAGAGCTGTAGGGATGTTGCAAGCGGGAAGTAATCAATCTCAGGTATCTCGACATTTTGGCATTCATAGAAGTGGTATTTGTCGTCTTTGGCAGCACTACAATAATACAGGAGAACCCGCTGAACAGCATCCAGGCCGTAAAAGGAGTACAACCACTCGGCAAGACCGGTACATACAACTGACTGCAAGACACCAGCCGATGTTAACCGCTCGAGAGATAAGTTTGAGGCTACAAATTTCAAGTGGTGTTGATGTAAGTCCTCAAACTGTGCGAAATCGACTGCATGAGTACGGCCTACGAGCTCGACGCCCAATCAGGTGCCCACCGATACGTCACGGGAATCGCGCTCGTCGATATGAATGGTGTAGAGAACGCATAACATGGACCCAGGAACAATGGGATAAAATTATGTTTTCCGATGAGTCGCGATTCGGGTTTAAGTCTGATACAAGAAGGGTGCGAGTGTATCGTCGGCCCGGAAATACTGAAAGGCTCAGGTGCGTTCAGGAAGTTCATCCATACAGCGGCTCAACAGTTATGTTATGGGCGGGTATTATGAAGAACAGGCGAACTGAGCTCGTTTTTGTAAATGGAAACATGAATGCTGAAAATTACATTGAGGATATTCTCAGACCTTATGTCTACCCATTTGCACAAACCTTTGGCTCCGATTTTAGGTTAATGCATGACAATGCGCGTTCACATACAGCTCGGCGAACCAGTGAATACTTTGCAACGGAGAACATCCGGGTATTGCCCTGGCCTGCACAATCGCCAGATCTCAACCCCATCGAGCACGCATGGGACATGCTCCAGAGACGTGTTTTGAAGGACTTGGACGGAGCGACAGCAACCCAACAGCTGAAGGATTTGCTACAATTCCATTGGAAGCGAATACCGCAAGATGACATAAACAGTCTCATTAATTCAATGAATAATCGTTGCCGACAAGTTCTGAATAGCAGAGGAGCCCATACTTTGTATTAAATTGTTCTATTCTTTCACAATAAATACATTTTCTTTAGAAATTTCATTTTGTAAGAAAAAAGTTTAGTTTCTTATGTATCTTAGTTTCTACAGTATATTCTAATATTGATCATTTCTGTTATTAAAAGAACTTATAAAGACAACAGCTGTTATTTTTACATCATAGAACCCTAAAGATATTATTTTAAAAATAAAATACAACGTTATAATGTGAAGAACCATCCTAAAATTTAAATTAGTACATGTTGCTTAGAGTTTTTTGATGAGTGTAGGAAAATAATACATAACAACTGTGTAGTTTTGTTATTACTACTAAAGTAAATAATACAACAGTAAGTTACTGTTATGTTCCTTTTTTTATTACAGCTTAAACCTTATAGAAAATTGTGAATACCTAGATAATACACTGAACATACCTCTATCTACTAGTAAGTGTCATCAAGATCAGTTTAGCCATTTGAGAAATGAATCTGCATAAACAAAAAACACTTCATATCATTTATATGTATAGTTCTATACACTTATAGTAAAATAATTGACTTGTATTAATAAGGATAATATAATAACTACAGTTATAGTGCTAACCGCTGAAGATCTATATTAAAAAACCTCAATTTTGCAAATATTTGATATCGGCAACAAATTCATGTTCAAGGAAATATTTGTTTTTTTTTTATTTTAGTAATAGTTGTTACAGATATTACCTAACGTAAAAAATGAGATTTGTACGTATCGCATCACAACACCGCGTTGTAGACGCAATCAAAGACATAATTATAATTAAATGTTTTAAATCCAAAGAACAAGTTTTCAACCTTACCACAGTAAGGTCTGAAAAATCCTGTGAAAAAGAGTTATATTAGGCTTTTTCTAAGTTTGTCCATTTTGTCCACATCGAGGTGACGCAATTCTAAGTGGGAGCTAAAAGGTAACTTTTTATTTTCAGGCCTGGGATTCTGAACAGAGGGTGAAATCATTCAAAATTGGCATACAGTGTTCAAAGTTATTATCTGATATTACTGTAATGCAGTTCTACCCAAGCAAGTTTGCGTTGATTGCAGATATTTTAAATACATTTGGGAACTTAGTTTTCGAGAGACTCAAATTTAAAAGTTATGGGTAAGATTACACACTTATTAAATGTTTATTTTATTATTTATTGCCATTTTTTTGTATGAGTTTTGAAAAACAAAAATTTTAAAGTAAAACTTCTTTGAGAGGGCTTTGAAATTTTGATCCGCAACCTTTCTGTGTGACGAAAAGTGGTGGGGTTAAACACTGTGTCAAGTAGAGTGAGAGCAGTGTTTCCCTTGTCTTCAGGTATTAGAAAATAGTGAGAATATACGCTCTTCTCGCTTTCACACTACTGCCGTGTGTGAACTGCACATATTTTTTTTTTTAAGATGAAAGAAGAAGGCATTTTATTAGATATAATATAGTACTACCAGGTGAAAGGTTAAACACTCGTAGTATTCTGGGATATGACACTTCATGGTCACATTTAACATATAAAATAATAATATCGAAACAAATACTAATAAACAACCAAGAAAACCTAAGTGAAAGTTTGTTCTAAGACTTTTCAAAGTATAAACACAATCGTATAATAAGCCTATGTGCAATGACCGTTGCCAAAAACTACAATGGGCAACTCGGAGTTAACTTGCGTTAGTAAAATAGACAATAAACCTTTTATTTTATTCCTGACGTTCCCTTTCAAGTGAAAGTGAAATCACTCAATGGTCATTGACACTGTGCTATAACATAAACGTGTAGAGTATTGTGTATAATTTTTGTATTTTTCTAGATAATTTATAACGAGAATCAAGTGCAGAGGATACCTCCATAAATATTACTACTGTCTAAACATTCAGCCCGCACATGTATGTTTAACAGTTTTAATGTAATAATTATAGAGTATTATTTAATTGTAGACAAAAATCACCGAAATCTATTCAAGACATTCATCCTAAAGATATACCAGAGTCTGCTAAGGAAACATGTCAGAATTGGATGTATAAAATGGCATCAATCAGAGAACTTCTGCCGCGGCTGTACATGGAAATATCTTTGCTTAAGTGCTATGTATTTTTATCGAAAGATGAAATAAAACTAGCAGTGGAAAGACTTACAAAAATGATTAGAGGGATTGGAAACCCTTTAGTAGCAATATATGTGAGAGTTTATTTGTGCAATGTTGCTTCAACTTTATTAGGAGAAGAATATAATGATTATTTTTACAACAACTTAATTGAGTTTTTGGAGGAATATCAACAGGTAATATTATAATAATTTAATTGGATTATTTAGTTATTTTGACTGTTACAGCTGTTTGTGAGAGTTGAGTAAATACCACGATTATGTATATTTTGTGATTTTCTGAGCTTTTATTTTTACATTATAAGGTGGCTACACTATATTTAAGCACAACATAAACAAGGGCGATCCCAAAGATATATACAATCCATAGGCAGTTGTCACTGTGAATACAGCGTACTAGCATTCCAACAGCTGAAGTTACATATATACTGGTAAACCAGCCCGAAATGCAACAAACTAAGAGTATCTGTGACTAGTTTATAATATGGTGACAGATACCTTCCCAACCCACACCTGTAATTATATCAGTTGATATTCATGATAATAGATAGGCTATTGAAAAAAAAAATTGTACATCTATCTCTGAATCCATACTCTTTCGTGATCTTTATTAAAAAAATCATTTTGTAATAATACAATGAGTACAAGTTTTTGTAAGAAGATATTGAATTTTATTTATATTTGGTATTCCTTAATTTTAATATAAAACCTAATAAGACTAAATCATAATTATTAGCTCGATTATACTTTTGTATCAGTGAAATAATTTTTAGAATTGTACTAGTAGCTGCATTGATACCTCTGATAGAAATATTCACAAACATTACTCTTTTATAAAGATAAAATTGATAAATTTGAATAGCACTGATAATATTACATTTTAATGTAATAAGATTTTTATTTTATTTCATAAGATGTATCATAATGCCCTTAAAGATATAGACAATTAATCTATATTTTTAACTTTCATATTAAATGGAATAGTAATGAGTATTAAAGACAAAATATTTCTATTATAGCTTCAATTTAGTCTGTAATAACTGCCTTTTTAAGTTCGACATCAAATAAAAAACTGCAATAGAAGTAATGTTGGTACAGTTTACAATAACGGTGTAATAAGAGTCGTAAGATGTCATCTTAAAATTACAATACGTGTAAAGGAGCATTGTGGTCAAAAGTACTACAATAACAAGCATAACATTTTTTAACTTAAACGCCACTTGAATTTAATAAAATATGTCGTTACATTTCAAAATGAGATAAATCCAATTTTAATCCTTCATATAAATTGTTTAATTTTTTTTTAAGTTTTCCAGTTTTTATACAATGAGAACGAAGTTCAAATTTTGCCATCCATAAGGTTTTTAGTTTTTTTTTTTATAATCTTTATATTTTACATTTGAAGATGAAATATAACGGCACAAATGTTGACGTAACTGTATTAGAAAAATATACAAATCTTCACGCTTATGTAAGTTATTGCTTATTTTTTAGGTATATCATATAATGATGAGAAAGAAATATGAAACCCAATTACTGACACCGGATAAGTATTTAAGTTTGTATGTACCGGCTGTGGATTGGTTGATATATGGAAGTGTACATTCAGCAAAGTGTAAAACTACTCTTTTGGATTCACTACTACAACGATGTGAATCAATGGCTAACAAGTACCTATATATTTTAATATATAAACTAAATATACGAGTTCATAGTATATTACAGTAATTTTAATTGGCTTTTAATTGCTTTTAAATGGCTTTTAATTGGCTTTTTAATTTGTAACTAGGTTTTATCCTTAAATGCATATTTTTCTCGATCTGCTTACCACTTCAACTTAATTTTATTTAAAAACTTGAGTGTCAGTGTTTCCGAGACCTTTAGAAAATGCCCTGTGTGAAAAAAAATGTTGACATTGCTTTTGACGAGTAATTTTTGTTATTGTTTTATAATTAGTTTCAATATTAAAAACAAAAAATCATGCATTTAAGCGCTAAAACTTTTAATGTAATTAATGCATCTTGTACTGCATTAAAATAAAAATGGTCTAAACAGGGTATATTATAAAATACATATTATATAATACACACTAATGAAGTAGCTAGCATATGTAGTATGTGGGCACGAAAAAGATAAAATACGTGGGGAATACCCGATGGGTGATCTTTTATAGTGTTTCCTCTACAATTACACTCGGGGTGGCCCTTTCCACTAGTTACGCCACTACAATGCACGGTAGAATTATGACTATTGGTTTTTATTATAAACCGACAAAGTGACTGCATTTTATTATTAAATATTTACTTTATTAATTTTGTTCACTTCCTTTATATTAACACTACCTACGATAAATGTTATTCGTGATAACAAAACCGCTGGTTAGCTCGAAGAAAATGCCCCGTGGCATTAAGCTCGCCACTGTACAAACTAAAAAAGTGAAATAAAGTATTCATTCATTGTATCTGATGGATCCAAAAATGCTAACACAGACTCGTGCAAGCATCTCGAAAATTGGATATTCATTGATTGATTCCTATACATAACAACTCAAAATAGTGTCACTCAATCGTTTGCCACCCTACTAACCCTATATATTACATTATATTTTAAAAGTATACAAAAGACATTAAATTGTAACAAGAACAATAACTAATGTCTATCTATATAAATAAAATGATAGACGTCTGACTTTGTACACGCAAAAACTATTGGATAGAGATGTCGATCAATTTTTTTAGTTCCACTTATTAAATACTTCTCTTATTTAAAATTTTCATGATATTTTCATTTATTATAAAGTTATTAAAGTTTGGAGAATACTATTTTCATAAGCACTATACAACTCTAAAGGAATTTAGAAAACGAAATATACCTTTGATATCTATTTTTTATGGTTTTTCCTGTGTACATAAAATACATATGTTGTTATCAGAGTGGCCAAAAAAATTGGCGAGGACAGTACTTTATTTTTTTAAGTTCATAAAGGAGTATGATATAGATTGGTTGTTGCAGTGAACTTCTTCTATATTGTCTTGTATCTAATTTCGATACTGAAAATATTATAAAAAAATCGACGGAACTATTGGAAATGATTCAAAAGTCAGCAGATGACATGGGTATTTATTTACTTCCTATGAAATATACTATACCAGGTGAAAGTTTAGACAGTAGCGATATTTAGGGAGGATACTCTGCACTCGTATCTCGTTCGAAATCATTTAATAATAATAGGTGCTTACTATTTGACCTAATTATCTAGAAAAATACAAATATTATACACAATCCTCTACGCGTCTATGTTAAAGCACAGTGTCAATGACCGTCAGGTGAAGTGAAAGTGAAGCGTAAGAAAACATGGGAATAGCATGAATAAAACAAATGGGATTATTGTCCGTATTATTATCGAACGTTATTAATTCCGGGTCGCCCGTTGCAGCTTTCACCACCTGTCATTGTACCTAGGTTTATTAAGTTTGTATCCATACTTTTGAAAGTGTTATAACAAACTTTAACTTAGATTCTCTGTTGTTTATTAGTATTTGTTTTGATATTATTATTTCATATGTTAAATGTGACCATGAAGTACCATCTCTTTGAATTTTGCAAGCGACTAACCTATCACCTGGTATATTTAAATGAAAGAACATGGTGTATGTTTGTAAGTTATGGTGTATTTTTTTAGTTATGTTGAGTGATGTATTGGCTTCTCTCGGAGAACATTTATGTGCTGCAGATAAAGTTCGTCAGGTCCACGCTGAGGCGTTGATAAAAACATGGTGGAAAATCGCCAGCAACATCAGATCAACTGTCAATTTTTTACAAATCTTAGAACCCTGGCTACAGTTTGCTTGCACTCATTTATCCGTTAGTATATTATGTGTATGCGAACGCAATTTTTATAATTTTCCATTTCCGTAATTCGTGTTATCAATAAACTAGCTTTTGCCCGCGGCTACGCCGACATTAATTTAGATCTGATCTGCCTCTGAAACTGTACTTTTTTCGAAAAGAAAGGTTTTTTCATTATGATCGCAAATAAACAAACTAACATTTGTATTTTAATGATTGGATATACAAGTATACTCGCTACTGATAACAAAAATAGACAGTACACGTTACATGTTACTGTAGGTGGCGTGCGTGTCGTACTTACAATTGGTTTTGAAAAATCATTCCTATAACTGTGTATATTCTCACAATTTTATATTTCATAATACAATTTCTAAAACCGCGCGCGTAGCCGCGGGTTAATGCTAGTACTTAAATAAAAATAGATAGATTTGATCATTTTTTTATTCCTGAGATACTTGGTCCTTATCTAAAAAATAATTGTACAAAATATATTGTTAATATAATAAACGACGTAGGCGAAGTCGCGGATATTAGCTAGTTTTTTAATAATTTTAAACAGAATATCTAAATTGTTTAATTTGACATCCTTAGGTATGTTCTTGATGATAGTAGATAATAACATTGCTAACTAGCAGACTTGAAGGTACAACAATTACATACATACTAGCCCCTGCCCGCGACTTCGTCCGCGTAGTAACTCTGGGCCAACGCTGACAAGCAGCAGAAGCTCTCAAAAAGAAAAAAACATCTCGATTTTGAAACATTTTTCATCTGTGCTCCGCTCCTATTGGCCTTAGCGTGACGATATATAGCCTATAACCATTCTCGATGAATGAGCTATATAACACTGAAAGAATTATTCAAATAGGACCAGTAGTTCCTGAGATTACCCCTTACAACGCCACAACGTCACAAGCTCACAAACTTTACCTCTTTATAATATTAGTATAGATAATACTGTATTATTTACTAGCTTAACTAGGTACGCGTTTTATCAGAATGAATAGTGTGTTATCTTTTATTCTATACTAGCGGGTGAGGCAGCTTTTATACCGACCTGATTATTAAAAAATCCTTGACAAATTATATACCAAACCCATCCTCATGAATCACTTTATCTACTGGTGAAAACCGAATAAAAATTCGTTCAGTAGTTTTTTAGTTTATCGCAAACAGACAGACGCAGTAGGGGACTTCGTTTTATACTATGTAATGATGATAATTTTGTCATTACTGCTTAACCCCTGCAACTCTATCATTACCGCTAAAATCCTATGAAAAAGTGTGATGATAAATTAGTAGTTCTAAAACTCTGAGAAGTATTTCAACGACTAGTAAAAGTTATAAGAGCAGCAGTTTCAGAGATTAGTCTAGAAATTTCGAAAATAAAGTGTCATTATTGCCCCCCAAATAAGTTAGGTTTATAACTAGAAACACTGTTTCCAGACACAGCACGTTAATATAATACTGCGGGGCACGATCCGATACATGATAAAGTGCGGAACGCCCGCGGACGAGTTCTCTAATAACTTTCAGCTTGTTATTAAGAGAATGTTAAAATCTATACCCGACATCGAGGAGTTATTTTTGATGGTAAGTAAAATAATACGTGTACTATTATTATAAAGACATTTGTAAGCGACGATTGTTCACGTCTTCGGCTACCGCGTCGATCAATGTAACTTCGAATCCTCCAATAAGCCAGTGCATTTGGTGAAGGAAAACATCGTTCTTCATAGCATGGTGGTAAGGCTTTTTCTAATGCCTACCTAGCTACATATTATGTTCATGCAGAAAATCTGTTGCCAAGAACCTATAAGTGTGTTCCGAAAGCTCTAGTTTTGGATCGACGGACGATATAACGTCTGCGAATGATTTGTATACCTACGACTCTTTAAATAGAACGTGCTCGGGCCTACGCCCGCGAAACCACCAATCACATTACCGTGGTCGGGCGGTCAACTTCTCTCCAGCACACCCGCCGCGACCTTCCTCAGCAACAACTCAAGCTTAGGTTCGGAGCCCTCGAGCATGCGAATTATCCGTAAATGTGAAAAATCCAACGATCCAACGGAGAATGCCCCGTGCCTTTTTTTCGAAGTGACTACGTTATTGGCTTGACAGGGTTTTACAGCTTCACCGGACTACATGCCCCGTGCCTAGGTGTCGACCACCTTTTGAAGCATTCATCCAAAGCATGCAGCCAGTAATAATCATGGTGCTTATGACTGACTAATATCTCAAACCAATAGTATTTCAGAACGGGTCAGTAGTTACCAATCATTATTTCGACTCAATAGTACGAACGCAGGTCAATAGTAATCTGGAATATATCTATCGACATAATGTATAATACAAATATCATATAGTTAAATAATAATATACAGCTTATAAAGAGCTTATTTTTTATTCGTAGGACGCTTTTATGCCGCTGGTGGAGTTAGTGCAAACGTCTAATGCTCGGACAATGATGGCTAAAACAGTTCTGTCTATATTTTTCTCAAGATATAATTCAGTTCATATAGAAGATCACATTGTAATAAACTGCTTGTTACGGCTTTGCTGTATACTTCATGATTCGATAAAGTAAGTTTTTTACTTAAACCTAAAATGTAATTGATCGTATATGAGTAGACGTTGAAGTATCCTTTGTATGGGATCCTCTTTAAGCTGAAGTGATATTTAACATCGGACTAGCTTCTTAAACCGCATTGGTTCAAGTATGGTCATGATGTAATTCCTTTCTCCAGTTTCACCAAAGGACAACAAAATCAAAGTCAAAAGAAACTTTGTTCAATTTATGTCCTGAGAAGGCGTTTATGAACGTCAAAGCTACCACCGATTCGGAAAACGATCCAATCATCGAGAAGAACCGGCAAGACAAAATTCACTAATTTCTTTTTAAATACCAAAGCATAAAATCCGAATTCAAAATTATTTGACGCCTCTACTTTTTCATTACACCAGGATCTCGGTCATTTTAAGTATGGCCCTGAAAAAAAAATTATAATTTAAAAGTTAGCTTCAATTATGTAGGTGGTAGGTGCACGCTGAAGCTATTACTCGTTTCAGCATGAATGGGTCGGCTCGCCCGGGGTACTACCACCCGACCCACAGAAACACCCACGTGAAGTAACAGTGCTTGCATTGCTGCGTTTCGTTCGGTCAGTGAGAGCGCCGGAGGCCCATCTCCCTTCCCCTTCTTACTCTCCCATTCCCCTTCCCATCCTCCCCCTCCAACACAGGCTGGCAACGCACTTGTGACTCCCCTGGTGTTGCAAGTGTTTATGGACAGTGGTGATCACTTAACATCAGGTGACCCACCTGTCCGTTTGCCTCCTATGACATAAAAAAAGTATCTTCATTCTATATAATTTTGTATGATGTTTTGAGTCATAAATGATAATAGTTCTCTTGAAACTAGATGATAGCAAGTTGAAATCACCGGAACAACATAAAGCAAGATAGATATACCTTGTGTACTTAAAAGATGATACGTACATAATTGCTCGGGCTTGAGAGTAAATTGTACGTTAAGCAAAAATTTTTATCATAAGATATTGTTGGCAGTGCGGTAACCGTGGAGGATGAGGTAAAAGTATGTAGCGATCTGATCAACAAATTTGTTCAAGCGGTCCATTACCATGATGATTTAGAACAACAATTAAATTTCTATGTTGAATGCAGATCGTCATTCATAAAACTAGATGCGGTACTTGTAACATTGGTGCATGTAAGTGTTAATGTTTGTCCTTATATTTATTTTATTGTATACATCGTTATATTACGGTTTTATCGATAATGGTGATTGTGAAAAGCAAGATATTGTGAAAAGAAGAATAAAATACAAAGATTAAAATATAAAGATTTCTGGAAGCGATAACAAATTATTCAAGACTGTTGTTGATTATCCGTTGTCCGTTATTATTATTGGCAATTGTTGGCCAGTGTTATAACATCGCGCATACAAGCTAGCATACAATCCTAATCCTAACGAATATTGTAAATACGAATGTGAATTAGTTTCTTTGTTACGCTTTCAGACTACTTTCGCTATTCAACCGACCATCATTAAATTTTATATACACGTTGTCAGGGTATATAAACGGACATAGTGTACCTCTAATCCAGTAAAAAGTACGTTATCGAGAGTTAAGTCTAATTTACATTAATGTGAAAGAAGCCGCGGACGAAACCTAGTTACCCATATGTGTTTATATACTTCACGTTGCTAACCTTCAAAGTTACGATATAGATAATTTTTTTTATTTACTTCTTTATCGTGTCATTGTTACAAAATTCACATTACACAATATAACACAGAACAGCAGATTATCCAACAACAGAATAACTGACAACAGTTATTGTAAGGGATATAGGCAATTCTTGTACATTCGTTAGTAAACACAATATAAGGTACATATTTTTAACCGACTCCAAAAAGGAGGTTCTCAACACGGTTTTTTAATGTTTAATTTAATTAGTATTGAACCCTGAATTTCCAAGATACACCTGGAAACTTCTCAAACTCGAATAAGAAATGTATAGTGATTATAGGATAATAGGTACCTAGGTATCTACCTAACTATAGTCAAGGACGTTCTGGTGAATTAAAAAAAGAATTCATTTTGTTGAAGTCAGTTTTATTTAATCTATACTACTATTATAAAGTTGGACTGTTATGTTTGTTTGCTTGAACGCTCTAATCACAGGAACTACTGGTCTGATTTGAATAATTCTTTCCGTGTTCGATAGATAATTTATCGAGAAAGATTATAGGCTAGATATCATCACGCTAAGACCAATAGGAGCGGAGCGACAATGAAAAATGTTTCAAAATCGTTTTTTTTTTTTTAAAAAAAAGCTTCCGCTCCTGTTAGCGTTAGCCCAAAGTGACTATTCCACGCGGACGAAGTCGCAGGCAGAAGCTAGTATATCATAAAATAGTCTATCTTTATTATTTTAGGCGGTAAATGCTTTAGCTGCTCGTACGGACCTTGTACAGGCCAGATGGTTACAGCGCGCATGCGCCGCGTACTGTTTCGTGACAGTTCCCTCTCTTCATTGTACTCTAACTAAGGCGCACTTGTATCTACTCTCTGGTCAAGTAGCCTTGCTTAACAACTGCATTGGACAAGGTTTGGTTTTTCTATCAGTACACACAAATAGTAATGGTAGACCACAATCGTACCGGCCGTAACGGAGTTACACATTTTCCTTAGTAAAAACAGATTACATTATTGCAAAGGTTAACGTGCGGAATGACCATTTCTAACGCAGCTTGCTGTTCCGTGCAATATTTAGAACTTTGTTAAACATTTTTTATAGAAGAAAAAAGTGTAGCGAACCTATCGCTCTGGTAAATTCACATGCAATTTATTTCACTGCCGCTTGCAGTGTTATTGTAACCTTGTAAATATTGACGTATCTACTATTCGATATTTGAGTCGTTAAATTTCAAAATTAGCCAAATCCAATTTTAGCCGTTATTAAAAGTTTTACGTTATTTTCCAAGGTCTTCAAATTTTGTACATCTAAAATATGAACATGATAAAAAAAAACTAAAAATCTTATGGACGGTAAAATTTTACCTTCGTTCTCGCTGTATAAAAACTGGAAAACTTTAAAAAATTAAACATATTATATGAACGGTTAAAATGGGAATAGTGATTTAGATATTGGTAGGTTAAGGCAAAGTGTCTATACCTGGCTATAGTCAAAGACGTTTTAGTGCATTTTTTTAGAGTAGATATTTACGTAGTCGGTGTTACTTTTTGTTAAAAATTACTTGTCTATTACCTTATTGTTATCTATTATACTGTTAGTTTCAAGATTCAAAAATAAAATAAATAAATAATTATCTATTAGAGAAACGCAATTTTATTATGTTGAAGTTCTTATAGGTATATTTTTGAATCGATGTCGATTTTGTTTGTAGCCGAAGCAAATTTCAAAGCCTTCATAGTATTGATACCAGACATTCCAAACTATATAGTTGAGGACGGACAGAAGAAATTGACGAACGTTAAAGTTGGCAGTATGTTGAGCGATTTTTTATCGACTTTATTAATTATGCCAGTAAGTATAGTTATGATTTTGAATTATTTTTATTAAATATGAGAAATACAATTGTTATATCAATTATATCCATAAAAAAAATCTTCAATAATAAGATCATCTTCAAAATTAAATTGATACGCAATATCTATTATATGCAAATACACAATTTTTTTTTTCGAACTGACTATGCTATTGGCCTTGTAAGGCCTTTACAGCTTCACCGGCCTACGTTTAGAAGTGTAGTTTTAACTAATATTATAAATACGAATATGAATTTGTTTGTTATACTCTCACACCTTAATTACTAAACCGATCATTATGAAATTTTGCTTACACGTTATCAGGGTAGGTACCGAGAAAGGCATATTATGCATCCAGAAAAAAAAACACTGTTTCCGAATGTCCTAAATCTACATTAACGCGAGCGTAACCGCGAGCAAAATCTAGTATTATATACCAGGTGTTAGGTTAGTCACTTACAGTATTCTAAGATATGATAGTTCATGGTCACATTTAACATATAAAATAATATCAAAACAAATACTAATAAACTACAAAGAGAATTTAAGTTAAATTTTATTCTAAGACTTTCAAAATTATAAACACAAACGTAATAAACCTAGGTGCAATGACCGGTGCCGAATGCTGCGAGAGCGAGTTAATAACCTTTGACAATAAAACGCACAATAAACCGTTTTGTTTTGTTCATGCCGTTCCCACGTTCACTTTCAAGTGAAAGTGAAGTCACCCGACGGTCATTGACGCTGTGCTTTAACATAGACGCGTAGAGGATTGTGTATAATTTTTGTATTTTTCTAGATAATTCGGTCAAATATTAAGCTCCTATTTTTTTTAATTGACTTTTGACGAAAATCAAGTGCATAGTAACCTCCATAAATATTGCTACTCTCTAAACTTTCAGCCTGTATAACTAAACTGTCCGTTTATAGGATAACGTGGATAGTAACTGCAAATGTTACATATTGAGTGGCTTCATCAAGACAATGGAGCGAATACATTGGACGAAAACAGATCCGTTATATTATATGACTCTATTACGTGTTCTAGATCTACTAAGTGAAATGGCACAGGAAAATTATGTCTATCACGTGGATTCAGGTCACTGTTTATATTTGTTGATATAGTTTTTCTTTTCTTTGTATGGATATGACTCGTTACATTTAAAAATAAGCTAAATCCAATTTTAACTGTTCCTAATATTTTAAGTTATTTTTCAAAATATCCAAATTTTGTACGTGTAAAATATGAAGATAATAAAAAATATATCAAAAACCTTATGGACAGGAAAATTTGAACTTCGTTCTTGGTTAAAATGGAAATCTTAAAAAAATAAACATGTTATATCACGATTAGAAATAGATTTAACTAATTTTTAAATGTAACGACTCATATATATACTTTTTTCATTCTAGAAAAATCTGTTTCATAGAGAGAGTGGTTGCAATAATGAATAGTTGCAAAAAGGCACATTTATTTAATTTTCTCCTCTCGTATAATTCGAAATAATACAACATTGGGTTCAGTAATTTTAAAAATATCGTTATTGAAAACAAAAACAATGAATTGAATCAAAAGGATTGAAAATATTATTCCGTTTAATTTTATTTCTCTTTAAAACCAATAAAATGTTAATGCGTTGACACAATGTCGTCACAACAAGACGCATTACTAACTACAGTGTGAAAATGAGGATAAATTCCTTAAAAGTTTTGATCCACACAATTTTTTTTAAATTAAAAACAAATACATACTCTAACATCAGACAGAGAGCTTATGTAGGTTGACAATATTTACGACTTTTAAATAGGCTAATATTGATAATTGAAGTTAAATTTAAAAGTTAAACTTGAAATCTATACTTAATAACTAGAAAAAATAAATTAAAGTTATAAGAAAATCTTCTTTCCTTTAGCATTTTAACTTAACGACTCAACCGATCATCATAAAATTTTGCATTCACTTTTTCACGGGTACAGAAAAGGATATAGCCCTTTTCTTTAAGAAAACATGTACTGGTCCTGAGTTATAGGTTCAATCCCATTAATGAGAGCGAAGCCGTGGCCAAAAGCTAGTCTATTTATAAATAGGCCAATACAGAATAGTGAGAATAGTAAGAAGAGAAAATTATCTTTTTTGCTTCTTTTTGGGAACCGATTTTTTTGGTGAGTTATCATTAAAGAAAGTAAGGAAGTAATCTTCCTTCCATACCATCGATGAGTCCAAGCTCAAGTACAATTCTTGATTTATAATTCTTTTTTTTTCTCGACCTGATTACGCTATTAACCTAGCAAGGACTTGACAGCTTCACCGGACTACTAGTACTACATTTATAATTCGTCATACCTTACGCTCCTTACGTTTATAATGTGTAATGCAGTAATTACACATATTACCTCCACGCACGTGCACGCATACACGCTTACACATGCAAGTGGAAGGGTTTTTTTTTTCCCTTATAAAACTGAAATAGTTTAGAATATTATCCGATACGAAATATATATAAGAGTTGTTGAGGTATGTATGCTTGGTACACATATATGTTTCAACAACTCATATATGTATGAATAGTTAGCTTAGCTTAGGTTAGCTCAGATAGGTCGCGAATTGCATGTATCAGGCAACAGCCAAAGCCGAGGTGTGCCGCGCATCCTTGAGCTAGTTGTCAAAATAAAATCGGCTGAGTGCCTTAAGCGCTCGCCTTAGTAGTCCGGTGAAGCTGTTAAGACCTTGCTTGGCCAATAGCGTAGTCATTTCGAAAAAAAAAAAAAAAAAAATGTAATGCAGTACGTACAGATAGACATGCTTAACATACTTTTTAACATTTAGAAAAAAAAGAAATATAGATTTAAAAAAAACTTGTGTGTAGTTCACACAGGGGAAAACGTAAACATTTAAGAAAAAGCGAGAATAGAGTATATTTCACTGTTCTCAAATACCTGAGGGCTATATATTCGCATAGTATACAGCTTTTCTATACAGTCCAATAATCCGAACATTCCAATAATCCAACACCCCTTCGTTTTCAAACTGCCGGATTAGTGAGACTACAGTATTAACACGCGAATAAAAAGCTTTGCACCAATTATTAAGGTCGAATTTCGATCATGAGACAGACTATTAGTAATTTTTATAATTTCACTGTACAAACTAATATCTTCTTGTAGTGCTATCTAACGACAAATTGTACGGATCTGATGAAGAATTTATAAACGCTATAGAGAAATACGCAACGAATATATGTCAAGAGTTATTAGTCGTGTTAAAAAGTTTAGACGATAACAAGGAAACACAGAAACAGTACAATCTAGCGTTGGAATTGTTGTGGCGAGTCGTAAGACTTGGAGATTTGGAGCAACGTTCCATGTTTAGTCTCGCTGTTAACTTGTGGATGTTATCGCAAAAATTGCAAGACACCAATAATAATATAACGGTAACGTTTTCTCTTTTTAGTTTCGATTTTAATGACTCAATTAGTTGCTATTCAACTACAAAATATAAATCTGGCGCAATCTTGATTTCGTTGATTATTTACCTGTTACAGCGGTTGAATAGAAATCTGGTTTATATCTTAACTCTTAAAAAGGCGACAAAGAATTGAATTTAATATACAACCTGTAAATATAATTGATGCTGTGTTCAATTTATCAACAAAGCGAATAACACAAAGCAAATAATACTGTTTTTATTACATTAGGTAACTTTTAAATAATGTTTTAGTATGTCAATTGATAAATAAAGTTTTGTGTATATAGAATGGCTCACGTTTCGTTTAATTTCATGTTGAATTTAATTAATTTCGATTTTCGTTTGAAAATACGCAAGGTGTGATTATGTATTCTATGGACATTTCGTAACATAGGCTTTACATATTACGAATTGCATTTTTTGTGTTACAGAAAGCAATATTGTCAGTGTTGCAAAACATCGACAGTCCGATCAGCCAGCGGCTTGTACAAAAACTAAAGGAAAGCGTCAAGAACGCGTAAAACAAGAATAATATGCTAATCTAGTTTATCCATTCAACATTGTCTCATTTGAAATAAATTGTAACTAATAATAAAATATTGTGGTATATTATAATATATTGCTTCATTTTCCTCCCTGTTGTTTTATACATTTTTATAGTATGTTATATTAGCATTATTATCTATTAACTTATATTTTCTATATCATTATTATCTTATATTAGCATATTTGGACTTATTTTCATGGGCTTATATCATTCCAATTTTGGAATGATATAGTTCCCGTGTACAACACAAGGAAAACGTCCTGGAGTATACCTTGAGAAATCCTTTATTTGCCAGTAAACGTCTTGTTCAAATTGTTTTGTTTGTTTAGTATATTAGCCAGGACATACAAATTTTATTATTTTTAAGGTGCCATTATTTCTAAGAAAGACACTTGAGGTCATATGCTGCCTTGCTTTTTGTTATTGTTAATTGCCAAAAATGCGCATTTTCCTCTTGTGCTCGGATTGTAGTATTTCTAAGATTTTTTACGATTATAATACGAGATCCATAGATGAGTGTACTTTATGTTTTTTAATTGTGTGTTTCTAAAACCCAATAATCCAAAGCGCGAGTATCTAATTTTAAAATAAAATATTACAATTTGTAGACGGGTACGATAAATTTGATTTAATTATTGATGATTTCCTATTCATGTTTAAGTTAAGAATAGTCAATTTGCGATACAGTTTATGAAACAAAGATTTTCTATCGATGTATTGCTTGCTTATTTTTATACAGAAAATTAATGGTTTAATATATTTTAACTACTTACATATTAAAAACCTGGTAATCATATATAATGTAGTATCTTCAAATACTAAATAAATATATGGAATAATCTGTAAGCCTTTACAACCATCTTGTATAATTTTGTATAGATTGGTCACGCTGTTACGTAAGGGATTCTGAAATCGAGTTTAGATGAATTTTATTATTCAAAAAGTAAATCCCATAACTATTTTTTGTTTTATATACTTGAGTTCTTCTGACGGTAATTATGAGAAAATCATTTCATCATACATATATATTAACTTTATTTATTGCAAATAGAAAATCGCCATTCGCAACCTGTAACAACGTAATTGTTATCACAAAAAGATTGACGTCGCTATCATAGAGATCTTAAAATAGATTGTATTAATATCGATCAGTCCCGGGAATAGAACCTTGGCACGTCTCTACGCTATGCGTACCTACGAATCCCAACTCACAACGCCAGTTGGTCGTCAACGAGATTGTTCGAGTAAAAAACTCGCAACTTATTTTCGTGGAATCATACATTTTACTATTCTATTATATATATTATTTATAATTTATTTATTTACAACTATGAAAAACAACAGTTAGATAAAGAATAAAATAAAAAAAAACAACATTGAACAGTGACATTGATGTACAAATACGTGTCAATACAGTGACAAAGCTTACATTACTAACAATATTGATAAGTTAAGTTGTATGACATTGAATATTGAACATTTGAAATTAAAAATTAAACAAGAATAACTGTTAAAGTAAATATTAATTCAAGTATAAACATTAAAATTGTACCCTGGGAAAGAAAACAAAATGATAAATCTACCACAGAAGACTAAAAAGCGTTGATGTATAATTTACTGGACATATTTAAAGAAGTCTTCGATATTAAATTTTTCTTTGTATACTTATTTATTATATTAACAACATACCGTTCGATATGAAATAGCTTTCCACTTTTTAATGCATTGCCAACATTATTAACGTTTGTTGTCAAGCTAATCCGAAGAGTAGCTCTTACTGGTTTTATTGATTACTAGCTGACCCGTGCAACTTCGTCTGCACCAAATTGGTTATTACCGGTTTCGATTGTATTTTTAAACGCGAAAAATCTTAATAAACCTAAAACCCGATTGCAGCGACACCTAGCATTTCCAATTGTGAATCCAAACTATTCTGGGACTCACTCAAACATATACCTAGTTGGTATGTGAGAAATCTTTTAAAATAAGCCTAGACCCCTGTTCGATGCATCACCTACCGAATCCAATTAAGATAAAAAATAATCTGCATATAATGGTGATAAATAATTTTTTGCTGATTTCAATTAGATTCCTTGTGATTACCTATTGAAAATACATATTTGCCAAGACAAATATTGTCTATAACTATTAACTTATTTCAAAATCGGATCAGTAGTACCAAGCATTCCCCGAAGGCAAAACGATAAAATTATGAAATATAGCTTTACTGTTTAGCTAATCTTTCTGCTATATGTAGTCCGGTGAAGCTGTTAAGACCTTGCTAGGTTAATAAATAACGTAGTCAGTTCGAAAAAAAAAATCTGCTATATATAGTACAAAGAAAATTTACCAAAATCCGTCAAGAATTTCATTTTTTTTATAATTTTTTGTCTTACATCCGTTATCCTGGAGAACTCCTTGCGTTTTATGCGACAAAAAGTATCCTAAATGTAACCTTGTAATATTAGTTATCACTGTGTCAAGTTTCGTCAAAGAGGGGCCAGATATGTCATTTTAAGATCAAAACTTGCTTCACATGGCGTTTAAACTTACAGTCCAACAAATGGGTAATATGCTTTGGAATTTTGTTTGTAAAATCTGACGCTATTACCTAAAAAACTGTTGCTGGTTTTACTAAGTCTCAAACATGGGACGACCAATTTTTCACAGTTTCTAATATTTACATCAGGCTGGTCTTTTACGAAATACAGCTTTTCAGAGTTTTTGCGGACATACCATTGACAAATAAATACCTAAGACACACAGTCTCGAATAAAAGTAGCGCTCAAAACCGTCTAGCAAAAACTCTCCAATATAC
This sequence comes from Antheraea yamamai, assembly GCA_036509395.1. Taxonomy (NCBI): domain Eukaryota; kingdom Metazoa; phylum Arthropoda; class Insecta; order Lepidoptera; family Saturniidae; genus Antheraea; species Antheraea yamamai. Next base: position 11,587,220 of record AP028433.1, read on the forward strand.
ATACGTGGTTATAGTTATGTTATAAACTTATGATTTTGCAAATTCAACCTTACCTGAATTATTTAAAGTTGTTTTTACAAGGACGCAAGCGACACGAGACTATTTGAAATGAGTGCATAATCCAAAATTATGCACTCATTTTTGTGTGCCGAATGTGAGACGTTAAGTGTGCATCTTGCGTTTTTGTATATGAATGGGACATACATTAAATTATCAAGAATTTATTAGAAGGGAAAGACATCGATCCCCATGTTTTCACGTCATAGTTGTTGCGCGCGTTTTTTAAATCTCATCTGGCTATTAGGCTAGTAACCTTGATAAATTGACAATAGTGGCGTGTGTGTTTTAGTAGTTACACTAGATGCTGTAATTCCCTATTTAAACTTAGTGCGACCATTTAATACTGTATCATTGATAACTAATTGTTGCGTTTTAAGAAAATACATAATTCGTTCCGTGACCATGACTTATGCGTCTCGTAGTTCAGGATTACGAGATATCTCTAGCTAGTTGTGTAGTCATCGTTGTTATGCTTATTTAATTTTTGTTTAAAACTTTCATTAATTTAGTAATTAAAGTTAAGGTATAGTATTTTAATGCAAGTTCATAATTCGTTTGTAGCCTAAGAATCTAAATATATCTACATGTAACCAATTTACAAGTAGTAAATAGTAGAATATTGTATTTCCTTATTGGAAATTGGATAAATATTTATTAGAGATAAGTACCAGCGCTGTAACTAATATTTAAGTGGATTCTGAAAATTTTAGTACAGTTCGACACAGTAGTCAAATCATAATGCACACTAAATAAATAATGGTACCTATTATACAATAATAAATGTGTTTATTTCATAAAAGTTTTTTAATTGCGGCAGAATCAAATCAATTTTAAGTTAAAATATCTGTTACTCTTTGACCGAATATGTTGTTGATATAGTGTATACATAGCATTACTTATTACATTGCCAGAGCCTTATAGCCCTAACATTTGACCGCTGCACCGGTGTAGTAAGCGGACATTGTCCGAAGATACGCTTCAGTGGCGCGCGCGCTCTGTTGCACCGATCTTTCACCTTCGCAATATTGACGCCTATAAAACCTTGTTATTTCAATATTGTGACGTTACTTTCATCCCGCCGCAAACTAAGAGTACAACTCAACTAAGTCAGGTGTCGACGGCATTAGAAAACTTGTTTGGGTTTATACCCATTGTAAAAATGTTTATACCATATTGTTTGGTAGGAAGTTATCTTTTTAATATGTGAGTTGCTATTAAGATTTGTGGTTAACTTGCAAATTCTTGTTGCAGTTATTAATTTGGACGATAAGCGAGGCAGTGCTTTCCAGTGAAGAACAAAATGGATTTGTCCAACCTTTGGACTTTGCACCTATTTTTCAATCGGGAGATGAGGGTCAGTTAATATAAACCAGTAATTCATTTAATACTTTCATAATAATTTATATCACTGAATAATGCTTTTTATGTTACAAAACAAAGGGCTTAATCATTCACGACACTGTTGTCACTTTTCAGGCATCGCTTCGTTCGCTTCAAACCCTATTGCTGCAGCTATGCTAAAAGTAGACAAGAGCCAATATCCTCAGTTATTTAATACTGTTGTTAGTAGTTCCATTGATTACTTGCAAAAGCGATTAGCGCCAAGAGAAAATGCATTTTCTGCCGAACAGTTCGGTTTCAATCCAATAGCCAGTCAAAGCTTTCTTCCACCAGCAAAATCCGCTAATTTAGTTGCACATCCGCAACAACAGCCGCTTAATCACCAATCAAACACGTTGCCTTTTGGACAACAGCTTGGTCGTTTACGATACGATATTCGCACAATACATGATCCTGATTATAAAGTATATAAAACTGAAGAAAATGAGGAGGGGGAAGAGATACTAGCAGCATTAAAAAAGAATCCATCCGTTGCTGCATATTTTCAGCCAGCAGTTACGAATGTTGAAGTATCTCACCCCTTAAATTACCGTAAGGAAGAAATTAATGAACATCCTGAAATCGAACAAAACTACAAGCCTAATAATGCTTATATTACAGGACCAGCTCGTTATCGGAGATATACAAGTGGGAGACAAAGGGAAAATTTGAGAAAAAATACTGAGGAGGAAGAGGAAGATCCCTATAATTACAAAGCTGAATACATTTCCAGGCCCAAAGCTTTTGATAGCGAACTCTATAGCAGTGCTTATAAGCAAGAAAAGAATCCAAAAAAGGATTATGAATATCCTTATAGCTATGATTCAGGTTACGATCATAAAGAATATGAAAGGATAAAACAGTTATCTGAAAAACAAGCAGCCGAGATTAAACAAAATCCAGGTAATTGTCAGGAAGTAATAAAAGATGGTATGTCATGTATGTCCTGTAAAGATCCCAAAACAGGAGGAAACTATGAATCCTGTTCATATGTGGCAGAACCTAAAAACAATAAGTACGCCTATTCAAAGGAGAGAAAATTCGATAGTAATGATGAGCCCGATGAACCTGAGGTTGCACAAAAATCTGAGCAACCAAAAAAGCTTGCGAAATACACAGAAGGCGAAAAAAATGATGAACCGAAGTACGCTAAGTTAATTTCAGCTGCATCAAACAATCACTACAACAGAAATGACGATGACTCTGGCGATAATTACAAATCTTACTACGTTCATACTTCAAAGCCTACACCCAGCGAGGCTTTGCGTGCTGCATCTGGACAAGAAAACCCCAAAGAAGAAACTGAATCAATAGTCAAACCTTATGATTATAAGAAAGCTTTACCCGGATTCTACACAGAAAATGAACCTAAAAAGGATGTTGAGCATGTTTTAGCTGAATTTAAAAAGAAAGATAGATCAACTTGTAAAAGGGTGCAAAAGAATGGCATGACTTGTTTCCAGTGTATCGATAAATCAGGACTAAAAAATGAAGAATGCATGTTTATATCAGAATCTGCTCCCAAGAGAAGTCATTTGGCTTATCAAGAACTTAAAGAATTTACCTCTAAACCGGTTACTTTAGACAAAGAAGGAGAAGCCGCTGAAAGTCAAACCGTGACTACATCTTCACCTCTAGCTCAAAAATCAGCTTCGTATGTTGTCGACAATAATAAAAAAATAAATAATAAAAACACACAAGAAATAGCTACAACGGCTACAAACCCTGCGCCAGGAGTTTTACCGCTTAAAAAAACTAAAAGGAGCGTAGATTCTGATCCTGAAGCTAAAGCACGTATTGTAGACGAAACTAACATAGCACCTCCTGAAGAGTTTGCTGGCGATAGTTCTAAGGGCGCTTTCTGGGCCGAAACTCTGCCTCGATATAGTGCAACTTTGGGTGTTACATTACCCGAGTTTATGCTGTCCAGGTCGGAGCATGAAGCTTCATTTGATGAAATTGTTGCTAGTGCGTAGGGCAAAATGGCTAATTAGCTGACTAAAGAGCGTATCTATTGTACAACATCTGAGGTAAGGCCTAAATAGAAGTTAACGGGTAAAGATATTTGTTACGTAATTTTAAGTTTTCACAGACGGATGAGCTGCGAATGAGACATTATAAAATACAATAATAACAATTAGACTACTGACTGACGTACTACGTTATTACTTCATTTGAGTAATATTGTTTATTCGCAGAATTTCTAAATAAGTACAGTTCATATTAATAACTAAATTCATAATCTGTACTGTATATATTTTGTTTTATTTGTTGTTAACTAGTTGTATGTAATTAATCGGTTATAATAAATTTCATTTCTAACTTGCAGATTTTTAATTTACACCCACCACTAATAAGTTTAAAGTAAAACAGAATCTAACGGAATATATAAACTAGAGTTAAAATAAATTACAAAATTAATAGAACATTTTCATAATGGAACATAATCATGCTGTAACTTTTCTTTTAATAATAATTATACGTACAAGCAAGTTAATACCAAAATGTTGAACTGAAAACACATTTTCTTAGGAAATCTTCCGTATGAAATTTACAAGATTAGGTATATAAACCTAAAGTGAATTTAAACTTTGGTAAAATGTTTCTACTGGGTACACTAGAACGACGTACCTTTTTGATCTCAAATTGTTGGCATGGTATTCGGTTAACGTTCTAGATGTCAATACTGTTTCTAATATACCTATTTTTACTGGTGATTGCCCAAGATACGTCACTAAGGAACGACTACGCGCAATCGCAGGCTACCAGACTCGGAAGAAAATAATTAATTTCAGTCGTATAACGTTCAGGCAACGGTTCACTGTTCTGCAAGTATAAATAAACTTCGAAGCGTTACAATCAAAAAGCGCGTCTGCTGTGTGCGGTCTATAATTTTAATTGAATTTCTTATAGTGATTCTGGAGTAAATTTAATATTGTAAGTATTATAAAATATGAAGCAATAGGCAAACTTTGAAATCAGTTTACCTATTTTATCGATAAATAATTCTAGATTGCATTTATTATCGATTCATCGCAGATCTCAATTGCAATTAGTATCCATGTATTCAAATTTTTAAATTACTCGAATATTATTTTATCAACTTAATAAGGTTTTTGACCTAGATAGAATTAATTAAGTCCTTGATAATAAAGACTTGTATTCTCCTAAACTGTAACGGTTGTTTCGTCTTAGTTGTTATTTAAATAGGTATGTCAATTGCTACAATAGAAAACAAAAAAAAATCCAAACATTGTTTCCGTAATTAGGAATATTTTGTAAGTATTGCTGTACCGAGAAATGATTTCTTGTCTCTGTGCCAAGTAACGATTGAATAAAAAACTGGGTTATTTTATTGCTCGGTGAACACAAACAGACTCGCTTCACTGGTTGCAATGTGTTTATTTTTGTCTGTTGGATATATATTATATACAGTATATGGAAAGGCTTGTACGCTCAGTACTGTAATAGTTATAGCACATAGGTAGGTAGCCAAATATTCTATAGACAATGGGAGTTTCGATTTTATGTATTGCAGAAACGATTACTTTAAATGTGGGTTATTCCTGAGAAGTAGTTTCATATTGTAACTTTTTGAACTATTCATTATATCGCTTTTAATGTAATGTATAACGAAATTAGTTATTAATCTTATACTACGTATATATACCTATAACCCTAGTAAATTTGAATTTGGTTGTTACATATATTATTTATGAAAAACTGAATAAATGAAAGAGCATTTCTAAGGACTTATACTTTGTAAGAAGTAACGGTTTTAATTATTTAATAAACAATGGTTATTCTTCGACAACCATGATTAAAGTTGATTTTCTAAGTTATTTTGTTGCTTAATCTAACAGTCGAAATCTTATTGGCATATTATTTCTCATAGCCTAGCGTTGAGAACTTTTTATATCGTTGCTTCGTAATTCCGAGACGTTAACTATATCTCATGACTAGAATAAACTTCCGGCAATTCTCATTTGCGTAAATGGTACGGAGATATTCCCGTGCTCCGTGCTGACATTCTCGACATGTCTGTTTTTTTAGAAAGACAAGACGTCCAAGACATTTTTTTATCTATACTAATATATAAAGCTGAAGAGTTTGTTTGTTTGTTTGGTTGAACGCTATGATCTCAGGAACTACCAGCCCGATTTGAGAAAACCCTTCGGTTTTAGGTAGCTCATTTATCGAGGAAGGCTTTAGGCTATATATCATCACGCAAAGATCAATAGGAGCGGAGCACCAATGAAGAATGTTTCAAAATCGGGCACTTTTTTCCTTTTGAGAGATATCGTTAGCGTTAATATTATATACGTTGCCATGGTAACGTGGTAAGTTTCTATCGCAAACATTTTCAAAGTTTATTTTGTTTTCCTATTCAAAATTTGTTATCTATTACGTACTATAAAAATAAAGTTTGTGTATGTACAATTAAAATAACAACTTTTTGATGAATGTATATGGCTACAAATGACCAAAAATTTTTTTTTAATATTTTGTATATATTTTTATATTTTGTCTGTTTGTTCCGGGTAATCTTCAAAACGGCTGGACCTATTTTAACGGGAATTTTACTGGCAAATAGCCGAAATTATAGCGGTTGACATATTGTACTTTATTTGTCCGCGGCTTCGTCCGCATTGCTATTTCCAAAATGGTTGGACCGATTTTCACGGAGTGTTCACTGGTAGATAGCAGACCTCATAAAAAGTAATTTAGGTTTTTTTTATTCGCCTTCGGCCGCAGTGCAATATCCGTAATGCTTGAACTGATTTTCACGGGGCTTTCACTGGCAGATAACTCACCTTATAAGAAGTAACTCAGACTATTTTATTTTGTTACTTAAGACTTCGTCCGCAATATTCTACTATCTCCTAATCGGTTGGATCGACTTTCACGGGACTTTTACGGGCAGATAACTAGCGAGCTCGGAAGACGTTGTCTCGCCCCGATAATAAAAAGAAAACCTTGAAAAATTATACTTAAACCTTCCCCATGAATCATTCTATCTACTGGTGAAAACGGCATGAAAATCCGATCTGTAGTTTTTGACTTTATCGCGAACAGATAAACAGACAGACCAGAGGACATTGTTTTTAACCGACTCCGAAAAAGGAGGAGGTTACTATGTTCGGTTGTATGTTTTTTTTATGTATGTTAATTGATATTTTCGTCAATTGTGAACCGATTTTAATGATTCTTTTTTTATTTGAATTGGTACACTATGTAGTGATGAACTGCTACCTGTGCATTCGTCCGTGTGAAATTGATCAAAAATATGTTACAACGGCGTGACACGTGTGCTGTACTGGACTCCAAGAATAAATATACATAATTGAAAGTCATATATTTGTATGTAATATTAATTATATCATCTTTTTGGTCAATTTGGCGGCCATATTGTTTTAGTTACTGCGTTTGCGTCTACATAACTCAGTGATTATAGCAATGTATAAAAATAACTTAAGTATATCGACAATATGGGCATATTATATCTATATAATAAAAGATTTAAGACATTGTTCGATAATGTATAACTTAAAATTTTCATTACTTTCTTATATAGTGTTAGTGAGCACTGACTGTGATATATAGTAGGTTGAAGCTCCAGGTATGTTGCTGATGACAAATACCACCCCATTCGATATACTATTAGTATTCATATATCTAATGTACACGTTACATGTTACAGTAGATGGCGTGCGTGTCGTAGTTACAAATGTTTTTGTAAAAGCATTTCTGTAATGTACACACCTACTTACAATTTTACATTTTTTTAATACATTAAAAAAAACGCGTGCGGAGCCGCGGGGCACAGCTAGTATATGAATAAAATAATACAAATCTGCTGACGTGCGCCCATCTCGAAAAAACGACTGATTAAATTTTCTCTTTATCTAAAGAAAGTATCCTGATATGTTCATATGTTGAACCTATCCAATAGAAACTTTTTTTTTATTTCATCGTTCCGTGATCAATAAGATAATTCTGAAAACGGCCAGTTCAAATAAAACTACTATATCCTTATAAAGAATTAAAAGCATCTCGATTGAACGCTGCCATATTAATTATAATTCCGATAGACTATCGAATTTAGGAATAGAAAGTGAGAATCAGCACCGTACCGGCGTCCTATTTGTGGTAGTAACAATTACAGCTCTGTGCATATGTATAATGATAATCTATACTAGTATTGTAAAGAGGTAAAGTTTGTGAGGTTATAGGGGGTATTATCTGGAACTACTGGTCCGACTCGAAAAAATCTTTGAGTGTTAAATAGCTCATTTATCAAGGAAGGCTATATATCATCACGCTAAGACTAATAGGAGCGGAGCACCAATGAAGAATATTTCAAAATCGAGTATATTTTTCCTTTTGAGAGCTTCCGCTGCGTGTTAGTGTTTGCCCAGAGTAACTATTCCACACGGACGAAGTTGCGGGCAGAGAAGCTAAAAGTATATAACATTTGTATTATTTCTCTTATATAATTTGCAGCTTATTTCAAAATGAGTACAGACGTGACGCTACAAGATGATGAAGAATACATCGACGTTAATTCCTTACCATTAAAACCACCACAACCTTTATTAGCTCCAGAGCGGGCAGCTCGTCGACCCTGGCATCCTGTTATGTGGGATAATTCCATTGTTGGCTTACCAACCCAAGATCAGTTGCAAAAAGATGAGGTGTGTTGTAAAATAAATTAGTTTTAGATACTGAGTATTTGCAGTACCACGTTTATCTTCTTTTTATATATAAATTTCTTCTGTACGTGGTTATGTCACTGAACTCCTAAACGGCGAGACCGATTTTGATGAAATTTTGTGTGCGTGTTCGAGTGGATCCGAGAATGGTTGTTTAGACCCACAATTAGAATTAGGTAGGTAGGTGGCGCTGCGGTTGAATTTTAGATTTTTTTTTTATTGTCAGGCAGGACAACGTCCGCCCGGACCGCTAGTTTCTTATAATTTTGCTTCATTTGCGAGGTTACTTACCGTCATTTGGAAATAGATCGTTTTTTCTCTGCATGTTGAAACTTGAAAAATTAATGAAATATGGTCGAATCTGTACCACTATTGAGATGACTGAAAATTGAGATTAAAACACGCTGTTAATATTGCAGTCATGACGGCTCATTGGAGGTATAATTTTGAAAACTGGTTCGAATCCTGTAATTACCTGGAACTTTCTGTAAAGGAAAATACGTGATGTAACCATAGCAGTGTGGTAGTAGTTTGTCTTATGTCTGTTTTGCTATTTACCACACTAAGTTAAAAATATATTGCCTAATATCAGCATATACTTAAGATCATTTGAAACTGTGATGAGACATTAAATCATGACGGAAAAAAAGTTTTTCATATCTTTTTGTATAGATTATAAAATTTCAGCGACAGGTTCTAGATTTTCACAGACACAATGGATTTATTAATAGTGTCTAAGTATCGAAACCGTTTAAACTCATGTACTTTCCTACCCATACTTTTGCACTTTGGCGTGTATTCTTCATCGCGGTTCAAGAAGCTTTGTAAATCTTGTCACACAAATAACTTTTTCTTATTGTAATTAATTTTAAATCTGTTATATTTTGTAAGGTCTATTTGTCGAAATTATATGCTGTGGTAATATTCACCTACATTAAATAAGCCATATAAGTATTATATTTAATTGGTTACGGTCAACACATCATCGCAAATAATCGGTTGTTTTTTACTAATGTGTGAACGATAAATATGGTTATTTTGGATTATCTTTTGGAGATAGATATGTACCATGCAGGGCTTTTCTGTAGACTTTTCTAAAATCTACACTTTTATAGTAGTATATAGTATTTTGACGTATCGCATATAGTTTAGCCAATATGGGTAATGTAACCGTAGTGAACCCGTTTTTGACTTAAAATAAATCGACAACCTCCATTTTCTATTAATATAATGTGTATATACTATCTGTAGTATATAAATAGGCAGTGGGTAAAAGGTTAAGAACATCTCCCTCCTCTGTTTGTCAGCCGATTATCTTAATTTTTTTTTTGTTTTGTGCCTATTGACGAGCACTAGTGTTATCAATAAAAAAAATTGGAAAATTATTTTTTCTCTCTATGGTCGAAGTTCGATCACTGAACAAATACTCATACACACAAACCTTCTTGAAGAAATTATCTAAATAATAATGAAAACGTAAAAAATTGTTTCCTAATTTAGAATCACTAAGAGAACATACAGACATACACGAAAAGCTACTTTGTTTTATAATAATTATAGATCGATGATTAATAATGAAATGATTATCGAAATGTAACTTTAATGTTAAAGAGATTTTAAATAAATGACTGCAAACAATAGAGGTTACGTCTACAACCTTCATAGTTGGGTCACCGGATGAGAAACTCGACTTCAATTGCACAAATCTCCTCTACTTATGATAAGTGTGAATAACAAACACGACATTTACATAATTGTGTATAAATAAGTATTCGTAGCCGTAAGTAACGCTAAAGTATGCGTTAACACGGCAAGAATAAAAATATATTCACATTACTAAAATGATCCATCATATCTCGTGAAAGAACTTTATTAGTTAAACACATCTAAGCGTTTCTGATCTCTTTAACTTCATATCCTAATTTTATACCAAGGTGTAGTATTTGCAACTTTTCATCTGATAATACAAGACGAATAACGAGCACGGCCATATTATTATATTATTCCTGATGCTAAGTAGAGTGTATTCCAAAACGAGACGTGATTACAAATATATATAAAATAAGTCGCTAGTTGCCTCTCTCATATATACTGGCTGAACCCGTAAGCTACAAACCAAGAGTCAATATAGACTACAAACACCCCCGCAAATATCCACTCTGCCATCCTGCGCACAGAAACACTAGCCCGTAAACAGGCAACCAAACACCCCGCAAACATACATCTTACCATCCCGCACACTCGCACCTTACTACTCCGCAATCCAAAATACTATAACATACACAATAACACCCCGCAAGTATACGTTCTATCATCCCGCAAAGAAACACCCTCCGAATCGCAAACAGATAATCTAACACACGACAAACATACATCTTATCCACTCCGTAAATAGACATCTTACCATCCCGCACACTCACATCTTACTTCTCCGCAATCAAACATACTATAACATACAGTCTAACACCTCGCAAGCATACATTCTATCATCCCGCAAAGAAACACCCTCCTGACCGCAAGCAGAGAATCTAACACACCGCAAACATACATTTTAATCACTCCACAAACAAACATCTTACCATCCCGCAAAGTCACACCTTACTACTCCGCAATCAAACATACTACAACATACATTCCGACACCCGCAAGCATACGTTCTATCATCCTGCAAACAAACTCACTCCTGACCGCAAACAAAGAATCTAACACACCGCAGACATCTCCACAACACATGTAAACATAAAAATTTCCTGTATTACTACGTAAGTTATTCATGAAGACTTTTCAATAACGAAAAACGTTAATTGCACCATTTCTTTAATAAACTATTTTATTGACAAAGCCATTAAACATACATTTCATTTTTGATGCAGTCCACATATTTACTTGGTATGTGTGCAGGATTTTTCTTCATCATCTTATGGTTTCGACTGGCCATCAATTTGATAGAAAAAATATCGATAAATCTCATCTCCGACAGAATGTTGGCTGTGAATTTAGATGTGTATTTTAAATGTTTCAGCCACAAGTTCAGTCAAGCGAGTACCCACATACGCAACGTATTCGTAACTTACGGCGCCTCATCGCAGAGGGAAAAGTGAAACCTACACCGGAGACTCTTATATTTTTCCTCTGCAACAAATTTGCTGTTTCTGACGATCGACAAACAAGAGTACTCACATAAATCAGCAACCACAATTATCCTTCGTATGAAGATATTATACTCGATGTCTTAATCAACGTCTTTTTTAAATATGTGTATGGGTGTAAAAACATAAAAAAATATTATTTAATCTATCTATGTAAATTTAATGTTCTGTAATATTGTATAAAATAATAATCATTTATAAATAAAAATGCACTTATTTTAACAGACAGGGTCTTGGTGGCCCTTGAAAATCTATACAATTTGTAAAATAATTCCTCTCGACGCTCCTTGTGCGTGAATAGGACATACAGTCCAAATTCAATTAATAATATCGTGTTGTCGAATCAATTGGAACGTTTTAATAACTCAAGTCAGGATATAGGTACATATACTTTATATTCTTCATAAAAATTATCTACACACAAGACTTTTAATAAAAAAATCCGAGTTTCTCAAATATAACTGTTATAAAGTAAAACTGAATTGCCGGGAGCGAACGGAAGTCGGGCGAGAAAGGCGGGATCGACCTTGTCTTGTAGTATATACAGGGGGTGTCCACCCCGCCATCCGCCTCGCATACAAAATAAATTATAACCAATCGAGAGGAAAATTATTATCAGATCCACCGAGCGCGATGCGACGCGACGAGGATCCGCCCGCGAATGCGATCCGTCACATTAAAGTGTCCGTCAGAGTTCGGTGGCGGCGCTCACGCCTTATTTCGGTCCACGAGCACTGCACACACACTCGCGAGCCCGCGCGGGGGGTCCGGGGCCCGGGGGTTCGGGGGGTCCGGCGCCCGGGGGGTCGGTGTCGGGGGGTCGGGGCGCCTCGCGTCGCTACGTACCGCCCGGCGGCTGCGCGGGTGGAGCGGGTGCGCCCGTCGCGCCGCTCGCCGCCACTCCGCTCGGCGTACCACCGCTTCCAGCTGGTGTTTCCTCTTCTTCCTCTTCCTCGGGGTCGAATTTCAACATCAGCTGCTTAAACTGAAATATAATACAACGATAGCCACGATTAATAACAGCTAGTAGTGGGAGTTTGATCATAACTCATTATTTGTTTAAGTTTCAATATGACCCGTTTTTTTGCCAAAAACTACGAATATTGTAGATTAGTACATGTAAGGATTGTGAAGTAATAAATACGTATTAAAAAGGCATTCACTCGTCGATAGTATATAAAAAAAGAAACTTTCCATTTTTTTTATTGACAATAAATCTAGTCAATAGCTACTAATAATAAAATATGATAATAATAAAGAAAATCGGTCGACAAACATAAAAGAAAATTGTTTTATCATCACTTATTTATTTATTGATAACAATGTTGCCCATTGTATGACCACTTAGCAGTTGCGATGTTAATCCGTTAGTTTGACATAAAAACTGATGGGCAATAATAATATTATATTTAAATCTATATATAATAATTTTATGCTCAATGACAATTTCAGGGGTAGTAATGTTAATCCTAGTTTCTGCATTATTATACACGAAACATTGGATTAACTATACGAAAATATAGTTCGTATAGGCAATTATTTCAAATAGTTCTCTTTAATATTTTACAGTTAATAAAATGGATTGCCTATCACTATAAATATAAAAAACAAATGAGATAAACGGTTTCAGAAATATGTTGGTGTCTTTTATAATTCTGACTATATTAATAGCTCTAAACACTTAAGTTTATTACAGGGTACCATTATGAGTTGTATTTTAACTTTTAATTAAGTAAACACAAAGGATTTTTTTTTAAATATTAATCCAATTTATTTATTGCAAATCGTTCGCAACTTTTTCTTCGTTTTCATAAGTAAGAAAGAAATCAAATTTATGAGTATATTAATTAGTGTACATCGTATATCAAGAATATTTCCCACTAGTTGCCCGCCCGTCTTCGTATGACTATGCGAGATATCGTTTTCGTTGCGTCCGCGGTAAGGATCGTGGCGTAAGTGACAGTGATTGGAAGGAAGGAAGGTGGGCGGAAGGGATGCTTGTGCGTTCGGAAACCTGAATATATAATGCGCGCCAACATCCTTGATTACGTAGGATGGCAACTGAAAAATTGAACGCCAATCTGTCAATATATCCCAAAATCTCCCTACAGTTTTCTAACTTACTAACATTTTTATATGGAGGTTTTAACCCGCCAGGTTTACTTTTGCGTACGATTTTTCAAACAATTACTTTCATACAAACCATGTCCTGACAATTACAAACACAAAAAAGAAAGAGTTGGTCTGAAATGTGCAGCCGATCTGAAGTGAAAGTGCCGCTTTCTTATATTAGTTTGGCATAATGACTGTATAATAATACTTGATGGAATGTACGGTATCGTCATGCCGTCATATAAAAGTGCCTTTGCGTACATTCGATAATTGATTTTTTATTTATTTAAATTAACTACAAAAGCATCATTTAAATGAACTCACCTCCAGATAATCGTCGACTAGCCTTCGCCGACCGCGTTCGTCAAGTTCCTCCTCGCACTCCTCGTGCTGTAGTTGCGCGATAGTGGCTTTGGGTTCGAACATTGGCGCGTGCCGCCGTGATATTGCTTTCTCGTACACTTTTACGCTCTCCGATGGCGAGTACTGGTTAATTTTCCTACGAACCGACACAAATTTATAATGATTTGAGTTGACATCAAAAGTCAAGCTTAATGATACAAATATTATATATGAATACTAGCGGGCCCGGCAGACGTTGTCCCGCCCTGATTAAAAATATGTCCTTGACGAATTATATACCAAAACGTTCTTCATGAATCACTTTATCCACTGGTGAAAACCGCATGAAAATCCGTTCAATAGTTTTTGAGTTTTATCGCGAACAGACAGACAGACAGACGCGGTAGGGGACTTTATTTTATACTATGTAATGATAATTATTAATCAGAGTAAAGGTTTCGAGCTCGCTATATCGGACGTATCATGAGAGTAATCGTATCGAAACATGCAAAAAAAAAATTCTTGTATAGATTATTACAAGCGATTGTTCGCGTCTTCGTCCGTTTTAATTCACAATATGAAATTTTAATAACAACGCGACTTAGCGTCACCATGTGACGAATTATTACTATAATATCTCCTATATTTCAATATTAAATATATTTCTTACATTTATATTTTTTTTAAATCTTCATTTAAATTCATGACACTCCGTCATACGGTGTTTTTTCATTATCGATTGTAGACATACTAATAGTCCATTTTTCCTAACAAGTCAGAAAATAAATAAAATGACTGTCACAATATAAAACGATATAGTTGTATCCGTCATGTTTTGGTTTCTGCTTGATTTATTCATAGTATAGATCTGTTCAAGTATAATGCCCGCTCTCTCTGGTCACCAAAAGTAAGTAAAGCTTAAGAGGGATAAGCCCCCCCCCCATGCTTACGTAAACATTTATATAAGTATCTTTAATATATCCTGGTAAAATAAATAAATATTGCTGACGTAATCATCACCCAGAATACTCCCCCCCTCACCCAAATGTCATCAAAAATAAGCGAATCAAGAACCCATCCAACCCTTATCAGTGCTTACGTAATACTTTAATGACCGCTATGAGCTGGTGTAGTCGGCGGAGAAGTTGAATATGGAAACCGCAATGGGAGAAAGAGATAGAGAACATTAAACAATACCGTAGTATAAGTTAAGAACAAACTATTATATAACAAGCATATGTATAGTAATGCGAGGGTACTCATAGAGTGTGATTCGCGGGGACATTTGCTGAAACAGGGTTGCGGTCCCTGGGTTTTAGAAAATAATTCTACCAAAGTTCAAATTGAGGCTCAGGAAGCTGATCACATCCCCTAATTATCCTTTGTCAAGTACGAGGGATGTATGCATAAGTAGTTCCCCACCTTCTTTTGCTACAGCCACCAGAGCACCACTTATCTAGCCCTATTGTGTGAAGTCGGCCTAAACGCATCTGTTAACGACCTAAGCTTTTTTTTTTCGAACTGACTTCGCTTTTGACCTAGCAAGGTGTTAACAGCTTCACCGGACTACTAAGGCGAGCGCTTAAGGCACTCAGCCGATTTTATTTGACAACTCACTCAAGGATGCACGGCACACCTCGGCTTGGGCTGTTGCCTGATACATGATATTCGCGACCTATCTGAGCTATCCTAAGATAAGCTAACTATTCATACATATATGAGTTGTTGAAACATATATGTGTACCAAGCATACATACTTCAACAACTCTTATATATATTTCGTATCAAATAATTTTCTATACTATTTCAGTTTGATAAGGGAAAAAAATAAAACCCACTTCCATGTGTAAGCGTGTATGCGTGCACGTGTGTGGAGGTGATATGTGTAATGTTGTCGCAGTGATGTAAGATTTTGTGTCACTGTATCACGCGAGCAGCGCACTCAAGGGCTCCACGCCGAAGGAACGGACCTAGGCTTGAGCCGCCGCCGAGGGGGGCCTAATCTGGTGCCACCTAAGCGTTACGGAGTAGATGCTGAGTAACCTGTAGTTTAATATTGTTTATTGATTACTCTTTCTATCATTACATAGTATAAAACAAAGTCCCCTACCGCGTCTGTCTGTTTGTCTGTTCGCGATAAACTCAAAAACTACCGAACGGATTTTCATGCGGTTTTCACCGATTGATGAGGAACGTTTTAGTGTATAATTTGTCAAGTATTTTTTTTATAATCAGGGCGGGACAACGTCTACCGGGTCCGCTAGTTATACATTATTTACCATACACGTAGTGATATATTTTAGGTTATAAGATTTCATGTTACGTTATTAGTAATATTAGGTGAGGTGTACGTATACGTTAAGAACAAACTGTAATATATAATAAGCATAAATACTTACGCGTCAGTAAGACCGTAGAGCTGCTTTAGATGCTGTTTGAGTACGAGTAAGAGCAGACAGCCCCGCGCTTGCCGCATCGCGTCACGCAACGGCCTCGTAGTATCCGGCACGCGCGCCAATAGTGTCTCCGCGTCCTCTTCATCTTCCTCTTCATCGAGCGGCTCTTTTTCTTCAGTGGTCGTTTTGTTTAAACCCTAAAAAAACACAATATTTTAATGCATATCAATCTGCTACAATTTTCAGTACTAATAACCCAATCAGTGTTCGTTTTGTTTAAACCCTAGAAAATAATATTTAAATACGTGTCGACGTGTTAAAATAAACCATACTATTGACCGATTGAACATACCAATGAAGTCTTTAGTACTAATAACCTATTCAGTGTTCGTTTTGTTTACGCCCTAAAAAACAATATACAAATATATATCGGTATAGCATAAACCACGCTATTGATTAATCAAGCATATTAATGACTTAGTGTACAGTACTAATGACCTACAATTGACTATCGACTATTGACCTTTTTCATACTTTATAGGTTTTAGCATTTATCTACAATATCAACCGATGTTAAATGACGATGTGATCTAAAACGGCAAGTACTTTCAACCTAGAGTAGGAATTAGCTGTCAAATGCAGCTGAATTTCCATATTGCGGATGGTAACTAGCCAGACGGGCTTACGAAAAACCGTACCATCACGCTATGGTTGCATGTATGTTTTCCTTCACCGTAAGCTCCGATTGAGTCGCAGGGAGTCGAACCTACGTCCATCGACAGTCTTGAACACGTTAATCATTGAGGCATTATCGCTTCCGTTAAGAAGCGGGGCAAATGTGTGATACACATGCGCAGATGAAGTCGCCGGTATCAGTTAGGTATTGATAAAGATAAATATAAAAAAATAATAAATCATAATGAAAATAAATGATAAATATTTAATATATTTAATAGTTATTACCTCACGAAAAAGCTGCAATAAATTTGAACCTGACGTCGATATAATAATATCGATGTGGTGTATTATAAACAATGGTTCATCTTGTACTTGGTATGGAAAGTAACTTAAATTATCAGCTAGATAAAGCATTTGGTCCAGTGGAGCAGTCTAAAAAATAAAATAATATTAATTATTATTAAATATATCAATATAAACACACAGTTTCATTATTATATATGTTTTATGGTACTAGCTTTGCACGCGGCTTCACTCGTGATATAGATTTGATCTATACCTTTGGAACTATCCTTTTTTTTTTAGATTAACGGTAGCTGATGTAATTTTCTGTACCCCTTGGTAAAATTTATGCGAAATTTCAAGTCAATTGAATAGTTGACGCGTGAAATCGTAACATATACACATTCGCATTTATAATATTGGGGTTAGGATTAAGATATAGTAAGTAGCATGTGTCGTCTACATTTTGTTTTTGAAGTAAAACTGCTTATGGCACGTTGGGGAAAACTGGTCTAGTAGTATATAAAAATGAATAAATGTATAGTTAAGTATTTATACTACGGGACTTCGTATATAACTTATGAACATTCTCATATATACATAATTTAATACATATAATCCAAAGAAGTTTCACTTCCTCCACATGTATACACTGATACGGGCACTGTTTTTTTTTATTTATCAATATTTTATATATTTAGAACCACTTACAGAAACATCATCAAACTGTTTCAATAGAGATAACACTAAAGCTCGTCGTTGTGGGCGCGTGTTTCTTAGTAACGAATATAAAAATCCATTGAGCGATGTAGGCAGCTCATCCTGGTCTTTTTTCCTGGAAATAAAAAAAAATAATTATAAAGCATTCAAACATATTTTAGCAATAAAAAAAAACAACAGCAACAAAAAATATACCTAAACCCTCTTATGACACCACTTTCTGTGTTGGATTGCAATATTTTTTGCAACTGATATGACAATTTAATCCCAAGCTGAGCTTTCATGTGAATAAACCCGGGATACTTCTTATCTATCTCTTGGAGGTTTTTATCAGCCGTGTGAGACACTGTCACTTCCATATCTGTGCTCATGCTTATCAAATATGGAACAATCTGGAACAAGTTTTTTTAAATTACTGAATCATTCATCCAAATTTGTTATTTTTATTTACTAATGTTCTTCGACTGGTCTAAATTCCGACAACCATTATTGAAAATTGTCCCAAAATTATTAAATAATGAAAAAATAAATTGGAATTTGAAATTTATACGTAGAACTTATTGTCTGTTGGGAATTTCACCAGTTTGCCGCCAGATAAATAAAAATTAGATATAAAATGTAAAATTTAAAAAAGTAATAAAAGGTATAATTTGAAGATCAAGAGGATATCCATTTATTAGTACACCTAAGAAGTCAATCAAATGTAAATTCCATACATCTTCCATTTATCACCTATAGGGATTGCCAAAATTACTGGACCGCTAATTTCTGCTATATGGCTTATGACTACCCAGACCATCACCCTCCATAATCACAGGGTAAATACGCCCTCGTTCATAATTATTTAGTAACTTTATGGGAAATTTGGAAAAAATAAACTGTAACCTATACCAGTAATATGAAGAGTTAGGATTTGTAAAGGTTCGAAGGAGGTAATTCATATATTAAGCCACTCATTCGATTTTTTAAATTCTTTTACTAATAAGATACCAAATGTTGTGTATTAATCTATACTAATAGTATAAAGAGGTAAAGTTTGTGACGTTATCCTGGTCCGATTTGAAAAAATATATCAGTGCTATATTGCTCGTTTATTGGGGAAGGTTATAGGCTGTATATCATCACCCTAAGACCAATAGGAGCGGAACACCAATGAAGAACATTTCAATATCGGGGTTTTTGTCCTCTTGAAAGCTTTGACTGTGTGTTAGCGTTAGCCCAAAGTAACTATTCCACGCGTAGGAAGTCGCGGGCAGAGGCTAGTGTTTTATAAACTATATTTCATTACTATTTAAGTTTTGCATTGTAATTAAAGTTCATAATCGCGAGCAGTTTCTACTCTGTCCATAAACTCAATATTAGCTGACTTAATAAACTTTTGGTAAAAAAAAAAGAGAAAACAAAGATCATGTTTCTAAATTTAAAATAACTATTATTCGAATAAACTCCTGTTAAGAAACTAATATAATCTATATAGACTTATCTGTATATATGCAAATGCTCTATGTTGTCTGTGATTCTTTCCTTTCAATTACAAGTTGGCCCTAACGAAGAAGTTCTTTCTGTGTGAGCTAATTGACTTCAATTTCATGAGAATCAATCCAGAGTTATTATTCTAACTGTTAAAAAAAATGTTGTGTAGAGAATATATAGAACATACCTGTACAGGATGTACGAGGCCTTGAGACAATACTAGCTGGACGACTTTCATCGCAGCCGACCGTACCACTGTACTCGGATGTAGAGATGAACCCAGTATCTCCTTCAAGTATAACTGTATCACAGTCGACGCCATACCAGACGAAACGTCACCCATCTCTTTGAGATTCTCGTGCTTTGATCTCTTTGACCCTAAAATTAATTGATCATTATACTATTATTTCTATCTATCACCACATTACATAAAATATTGTCTATGTATAGAATATAGTTCAAGTTCTATTTACTTAATATTACCACCATCTTTAGCCAAAAACTTTGGGTATATTATACCCAAAAAACTGTACATACGTCATAAGCGCTTCGACAGGGCCTTATTAAAACTTGGCTAACTAGCTTATTTTTGATGGCTGCCCCGTCAATCCGCCTGTATCTAAGCAACATATAACTATTTCTTTTACACCACCGATATTGAGAATATGCCATCTTACTTCCACATTTCATCTAAGACAGTGTGAAGTTACAATATTACTATATGTATGTGTACGTTTTCGGGTCATAAGTTTTGTTAAAATATAATGTAGGTAACGTATTTGTAGCTTTTTAGTTATAATACCATTGTATTTAGCCCCATTATTAATAAGCACCAGCTGTGCCCGCGACTTCGTCCTCGTGGAAACTTATGTAAAAAACAGTGATTAATAAAGTCATCTGAATGTATTAAGTCCACTTACTTATCTACTTTTCTCTCTTACTTACGCTGCTTCATCATTAAAATTACAATAACTTTTGATAGAGTGGACTGATTTTAATGAAACAAAGTCTAAGTAACACCCTAGGATATGCTTTATGATTTTCTTAGTGAGGTTTTATTGTGAACCCAGTACTTTAGCAGTGATGCGTGTTCATACAAACAGACAGACAGACATTTCTAAAAATGATTGAAATGTATTCAAGTACTTATTTAAAGACACCTGTAACAATTTTTTTTTACGAAAATCGTAAAAAAGTACAAACACGTTACATTTACATTCTTGTTATATGTATAGATAAAGTGAGAATATGGTCATGAAGTAAACTTATGATGAAGAATCTGTCTAATAATTATTATTTGGGGATAATAATAGACGCCTTTGTAACTGTCTACTAATGTGTAACATTTTTTAAATAATTATTTATGTTTAAATGTTCTTGGTTCTTTATATATTAAACCTTCTTATAAGTTTTCTTATACTTAATTTTCACACACTTACAGTAATTATCACAAAATAAAAATTGACTTATCTTTATTATTCATGACAAAAAAAAAAAAAATTACAATATCTGCTAAAATTACGAAAAAATTATGTATAGAATAATAAATACAAAATGGAATTAGCATATTCGCTTATAGAAAACTTATTAAAATAACACAATCTAGTAACTATGAAGAAAAATAATACTTACATTCTTTATCCTGCCTGATCATTCTCTGTTCTTCCTCTTGTAAGTACATTTCTATATTCCTTAGTACATCTGCCTTCATTTCTATCGGTGCTAGGTCCGATGTCAGGAGTTGATGGTAAAATTCTTTAAGTTCTGGCCGCAACATAAATTCATAATGCCGTACGCAAACGGAACCGAGCGCTTTGAGCGTATGAGAAACAAAATCCTCATCCTCCAAGCCAACAAAAAACATTAACGTTGAGTATACTTGTTCCTTAATATCATGCTGTAAAAAAATTTTAAATATAAAAGCAACTGTTACAGTTTTTTATTGGCAAATACATACATTTCAATTAGTCTGTGGCAATATTAAAGTATAAGATTTTTAATTTGTATAATGTTTCTGATTAATTTATACATTTCAAATATGTCTATGGCAACATTAAAGTACAAGATTTTTAATCTGTATAGTGTATCTTGTCGGAAATAAATGAACGAAGACAGGCGAGTTGTGTTTACTTTTACCATATTAATAATATACAGTCCACTATATACGAAGTCAACACAATACACAATCATGTAAAGGTTTTTATCCTATGCAGACTCCTAGACTACACTCATTTGTATAAAAAAAACGTGTTATAAGAAATTCATGATTTAAGTATTAACATAAAATTGACTTCCTAACAAATGGTATCCTTTTTTATTATTTTATTTCTTTCCTTTTACAGTTAGTATTTAGTTTATGTTAGCCCACAGTTAAAATTATATAAAGAGTGATATATATACATACATACACACATTGTTCTTGTATGCATTGTTTAAAATTTGTCAAAGATTGAGCACATATTCAACCACAACTTGTTGAACATAAATTAATAATAATAAATTACTCACTGGAAGACCTTCTATAACTTTAGGATCAATGAAATCAAAGTAACGTAGCAGCAGCCCTACGATGAAGAGCGCTCGCCGAAAATATGGACGGGATAGTAGCCCTCTTGTCATTTCAGGATTTCTTTGCCAACTATGTTTCCATTGAAGTAATACACCTGTGAGGGGGAAAACACTTATAAATAATAATTTAACATAAGGACCACAGTTTTGTAATATTTATTCGACTGTACTGACTGCTTATAACTAGATCTTTAAAAAATTAAAATATTACTTATTGATACTATCTGATAAAAACGTCCACGTTCAAGTGATGAATGTTTGTGATATTCCATGGAAACAATATTCCAACCGAACCAACCAAATCTATAGTATAAATACAGAGCATTGCATGTATCAGCGTGTACACGGGGATGAAATGAAACTTCTTTTGCTTATATGTATTAAATTATACATAGACGCTTATAAACTATATATTCTACAAACTCTCTGAGTATAAATACTTAGCTATACATTTACTCATTTTGGTATACTATTAGACTCAGACAGACACTTCTACAAACACACATATACATTATTACCTTACGCGTAACGCATAACGAATTTTTTTTCATGCCGTGGCATAAGAAATTTCTCTTCAAAAAACTTAATATATATGTACTGCATTCTTGTTTGCCATATCATTAGTATCACATCAACCCGTAAGAGACTTACAGTAGGCCTATAGCCTTCCTCACAAAAGAAGGTATGGGCACGGTCATCACGCCGGCCCACAACGTATTGGCAATTTCAAACTTTTCCCACATACGGTGGGTACTACAAGATACATTTCTCAGGTTTCAATTTTTTTGTGATGATTTCCTTAACCGTCAACCGATAGTATCATCAATTTAAATGAGTAAATGTAGGCGAATTACGAAAAAATCGTTAGTACATTGCCGGGGTTCAAACCTGCCATGCCACGACTTTTGGTACAACATTTAAAAAAAAATTGAATATCTTTACATCTTTTATATCAATATTTGTGTCGTTACACTTCAATATAAGCTAAATTCAATTTTATACGTTCCTAATATTTTAACTTATTATTCAAGATCTTTAAATTTTGTATGTGTTAAATATGAAGATCATAACAACATCTTATTAACGATAACATTTGAACTTCGTTCTCGGTGTATAAAAACTGGAAATCTTAAAAAAATCAAACACGTCATATGAACGAATAAAAATGAATTTAGCTGATTGTGAAATGTAACGATTCATTTATTGAAATAATCCCTCACCGTGATATTTATTAAAGACGTCTCTAATAAGCTTGTAGTTGTGAGTGAGGTTGTTAACGATGGCTGCAAGGCACGCTATACACGATGCGATCACCAACTGGCCACGCTGGAGGATCAACTTCACAGCATCCTCTTCCAGTTGTGCTAAGAACACTTCACTCGGATGCTCCATTAAAGGCACCACTAGTTCCAACGTCGACGCCACCGTCGACATTATCTGCTGTTCATACTGATTCTAGACAAGAGATTATTCCCGTTAATTACTCTTATAAATTGTTCATTTTCATAAAAATCAAAATGTATTTATTCATACAATTGCAATAGGTCCACCAATACATAACATATAATATACAATAACTAGCTGTTACTCGCGACATCGTCTGAATAGAAAATAATGAAAAGTCGACGCTGCCGTCGACATTATCTGCTGTTCATATTGATTCTGACAAAAGATTATTCCCGTTAATTACTCTTGTAAATTGTTTATTTTCATAAAAATTAAATCAAAATGTATTTATTCATTTCAAATAGGTCCACCAA
This sequence comes from Antheraea yamamai, assembly GCA_036509395.1. Classification (NCBI taxonomy): domain Eukaryota; kingdom Metazoa; phylum Arthropoda; class Insecta; order Lepidoptera; family Saturniidae; genus Antheraea; species Antheraea yamamai. The sequence continues at coordinate 11,610,853 of AP028433.1, forward strand.
TAGATAACATATAATATATTTTAACTAGCTGTTACTCGCGACATCGTCTGAATATAAAATAATGAATGACTAGAAATAAATAACTTACCTGACATTTTAAACTCAGGTAAGGTTGCAGTGTCAAGGCGTGATTAACTAATAATTGTGGTCTAATTTTCGCGAATAGATGCAAAGTAGAAAGACACGCCAGTATGCGTTGTGACGACCCCGTACCTGTAAAATCATGAATATATGAGACATGTTTGATATTACATTATTTTTAATTTAGGTAAAAAAAAATAATCACCTTCTAAACTGGTCTCTTCCAACTGTAATAAACTTTCTACAAGGCAGTCCACTATTTGTTGACAAGCGACTAATAACGATTTTGGCGGTTGATATATTATTTTTGTTGAATCGTCTTTATCCTCTTTAGGTTTGAAAAGCTGTAAGAAATCGTATAACATTATAAGCAAATATAATATATCTATGTAGATAAAAATCAATTGATGAATGTATGTATATAAGCTTCAGAATAGATGTACCGTACCTATTTGGCTAATTATTTTTTGTTGTTTGTAATTGTGATGACAAGGTTTGTATGAAAGAAACAGTTAAAAAGTTGTATGGAAAAGTTGAAAATTTAGGTTTAAAATTCTCTATATAAAACGTGAGTGTTTGAGACAGAAGGGAAATATTTAAAAATGTTGACAGATCAACGTTCAGTAGCCCTTTATATTCCATTACATAGTTTTACTAAAAGGATTGGACTCTAACCCAGCAATTATGTACCTAACTATATAACCTAACAATATGTACCTAACTTTGCGTATATGTATATTTGTGGGAAACATACAATAACTTGGTTTGAACACAAATTAATTATCTTCTCTTTCGAATTACGTTTTTAAATCAGTCGCCTTTGTTTATGACACTATCTGCCAAAGACAACGCACTCTGTGTGTCTACATGACATTGGCAGAAGTGTGTATTACTAACAGTGCCTTAAATTAAAGAAGAAGAAGGATTGGTCTCATTTTCTTCATTAGTATCTGTGCGAAGCTAATTTATAATATATTTGAAGTCGAAACATTAAAATTTATGTCACCATTTTAAATAAACGTTCTTGCAATGCAACATCTCTGACGAAAATAACCGAAGGTAAGTAGTCATTTTTTCTACTTTTTTTATCTAATTCTCATTAGTGAAGATTAGTATTGGCATTAACAAGCACGTAATAATTATTTCGTTTTACAAAACGTGTTTTAATGGGTTCAATGTTCTATGAATATGGCTGTCTCCTCAGATAATTTTTTAGGAAGAATTTTCTAATAACACTAGTAATAAGAATTTTGAATGAAATTAAGTAACAAAAAGAATCATTTTAGCAACAATTTTATAGCAAGTAATATTTTGGAATATCAAAGAAGTTTCGTTTCTGTCACACATATTTTTATAAAACTTACACTCATCAGTAACTGTTGAAACCATTCAAGGCCCATATCCCTCGAGGAAATCACAACGTCAGTTATGTTAAGGACTTTTCTAGTAAGAGGGTCAGCAGCAGCATCAGTCATATCAAGTGCACCCGGTCTTGCCGTGTTAGGACACGGGCTGAACCACATATTCTGGAACACCTCCATCACTAGTTTCCTTATACCCTCCTCATCATTAACTCGCCTGATCATTTTAACACATATTTCAGGTATCTTAGGGAATTCCGGGCAGTCGATACATATGTCTTTTAAAATTTTTATCACACGTTTCCGTACTGAAACTCCTGTATCCTGCAAATAATTACATTATTATACTTGTTTATACCAGGCGATTGGCTTGCAAAGGGATGATACTTCACGGTCACATTTAACATAAAACTATCAAAAGAAATACTAATAAACAACAAAGAGAACCTTAAAGTATGTTCTGAGACTTTCAAAAGAATGGACATAAACCTAGTAAGCCTAGGTGCAATTACCGGTGCCGAAATCTGCAAGGGGCGATCCGGAGTTAATAACCTTCGACAATAATACGGACAATAAAAACTTTTTTTTGTTCACGCTTCGAAAAATTGTCCTTTGTTAGTAGGTCGTTGTTCCCAAATTTTTCACGCTTCACTGAACATGGCCCAATGGTCAATGATACCGTCTTGCAGCGTGCTTTAGCAAAGCCGTATAATGGATTTAATATAATTTTTGTATTTCTCTAGATAACTAGGTCAAATATAAAGCACCTATTTTTTTAAGTGATTTAGAACGATTATCAAGTACTAAGTATCGTGTAAAAATATTGCTAAGGAGTAAAGAGTCACGTGGTATACTTTACAGGTTGAGACCAAAATCTCATCTGAGTTTTTGGCGGGATTTTGGTCTGTCATGTAGTGGATTTTATTTTTTATTCATAATCTTGTGTTACTTGACTCTATATTGTGTAAAATTGAAATTATATCAAGAAACTTGTAATATCGATACTCACTCGACAATAGCAGTAATAGTCTACTAGAAGACTGGTTGCCAAAAATGGAATGGAAGAAGAACTTGTAAATACTATTTAACTACTCGACAATGGCAGTAATAATCTAAAAGAGTGGTTGTCAAAAATAAAGTAAAAAGAAAAATCTCATCTGATTTTAGATGACGGTGTGGTCTAAGATGGTAAACACGCTAACCCTAGAGGGTTACCAGCTGGCAAGTGCTGCTACCGGAATACATCAAGAGGTGGTTGGCCACAGATTTTCAATATAAAGGTGGTAGCTACTCAGACAGATCTAGAAAAAGCCCTACCGCCACGTCCATTTTCCATCATCATGAGCTCCGACTGAGTCGCAAGGATTCGAAAATAAATCGATCGCGATGTCCGAACACGTTATAAACACTAGAAACCACATTAATTTCAATCGTTATCATCTTCACCCTTATCCCACCTAAGTGGGTTGGCACAATATGTTTTCCTCTTTCACTCTCCCCTGTCAAATGTCATCTAAATATTGTTGACACCTTGTATACAATCTAACTATACCTTTTTTAGTCTTTTTCTATTCCTATAACCACTTTTATACTTAAAACTTTTCTAGTTACATGATTTCCCACTCTCCTTATAGCATGACCGCACCATGCTAATTTCAATGATTATAAAATATAATAAACTAGCTTATCTCCGCGACTTCGTCCACATGGAATAATTACTTTGGACTCAGCACGCAGAGGAAGCTCTCAAAAACACCCCAATTTTGAAACATTCTTCATTGGTGCTCCGCTTCTGAGGGTCTTAGCGTGATGATATATAGCCTATAGCCTACCTCGGTAAATGAGTTATCTAACACTGACAGAATTTTTCAAATCGGACCAGTAGTACCAGAGATGAGTGTAGTAGTAGCGTTCAACCAAATAAAGAAACCCTTCAGCTTTATAATATTAGTATAGATAATTATATAGAATTACTTACTAATATCCTATTTGAGAGCATCCCATAATATTTATCAATAAGGTCATGGCGACTCAAGACGAATTTCCCGACTAAATCTACTGCAGCCTCTCGCACCGCTGTTGACTGATCAAGGAACGAGCGATTCACACCGATCTGCATATCCGGCCGCGCAAGTACCGACGGATCTGCTTCGACAATCATCGCTAGGCACTTCATCGCTTTAGTACGTATCGCTATTGTATTCTCACATAAAATTACTAAAATCTTTCTCAAATATCTATCGAAACTCTGAGAGAAAGATCTCTTCGATGCCAAGTATTGGGAGATTAGTTCGGCCCCGCTATAATCTATATAAGACTGCATGACTTGCACTTGTGTACCGCCTTGGTACCTGAAAGGTCTAATTTTTTCTAGAAAGAAATGTTTGCGTCGTTCTATGGTTTTGAACTTTTCCGCAGAAATGATTGAGCTCATGTTGTGTCGCTTATCCGCCTTTGAATCCTTTATAGCTCCGTCACTATCCTCGTCCAGATCTGATTCTTCTTCACTGGATTCATCTTTGTGTCGCTTCTTGGATTTGTTCTTAGTCTTTTTGGTAGGCGACGTGCTTTTCGGTTGAATCACCATATCTCTATACCACTGAGTAATATAAAAATGTCGAGCACAGTTCCAGGCTTGATCTTTTTGCCCGTTGATTGCTAGATAGTCTAATAAAACTCGTTGAAGGAATTCTGTTCTTCGTTCATCTTCATCGAGGCCAGATGTGACACTCTGTTTTATGAAAAAGATATTACAATGTTTATAGTATTCTAGAAAACAGCAATACTTATATAGTTTTATTTTCATAAATAATTTTCAATGTTTTCCTTTTTACAAAAACGGGGCCATTCATAAAATACGTTCGCATTTATAGGGAGAGAAGGTATCGGTTAGTGTGGACACGATGTATTTGGGGTTTAGGGTCTAAGGAAAAGTGACGTTGGCAGCTAATCGAACAATTTTACAAATTTTTCTCACGACGTTTTTGACGTGATATATTGACGTCTTATAAATCGATAAACGCCGGCTGTATGCACGAAAAAGCATGACTCATTGTAACGTTCCGCCTGAGCCGGGCGTGCAAGCGAGAGCGCGGAACAAGCGTTAGAGAGTCGCGATCGGCCTTATTTATCACGTTAAATTATCGTCCGTAAACGGACTTTACAGACAACCAATTTTTTTTTTTATAATAGAAAGTTTTTTTTCTAGACAGTTTCCTACATTTTACATTTATTTGACCATGTACGGGCGAAGGGGTGGTACTTATCATTTGTGACGCAATGTTGTCGCAGAAATTGTGAAATACCGTGATGGACAAGCGGGGCTAAAAATGTATAATTTTGCGTGACGTAATTTAAGAATGGTCAATATAAAGACAGAAATAAAAACAATAAATCTGACCTGTGCTTGATTGCCATCTTTTTCCTCCTCCGCACGGATGTCTCTGACAACAGCGTCCATAGTGGCGAGCTTTGCACGGGAATGCACGCTGTCTCGCCGCAGCCGGGCTGCTACCAGACCTAGATATTCCAAAGACGCCACACGCACTGACATCTCCATTGATTTATCCGACATGTATTTTACCTATTAACAAAATACAAAATCATAGACACTACATTATATGAAAGAAAGGTATTAAGACTCACAATATACCAGGTGAAAGTTTAAATGCTGGCAGTATTCTAGGATACAACACTTCATGGTCACATTTAACATATAAAATAATAATATCAAAACAAATACTAATAAACAACCAAGAAACCCTAAGTTAAAGTTTGTTCTAAGACTTTCAAAAGTATAAACTCAATCTAGGTGCGATGACCTGTGTTGAAAGCTACAATGAGCGACCCCGAGTTAATAAATTTCAATAATAAAACGGACAATAAACCCTTTTGTTTTGTTCCTGATGTTCCCACGTTCCCTTTCACGTGAAAGTGAAATCACCCAGCGGTTATTGACACTGTGTTTTAACATAGACCCATAGAGGACTGTGTATAATTTTTGTACTTTTCTATATAATTAGGTCAAATATTAAGCACTTATTTTTTAATTGATTTAGAACGAAAATTGATTGCAGAGTATCATCCACTAAATATTGCTACTGTCTAACCATTCAGCCTGTATACAGATATTTTCTTTAAAAATGGTACTGTAAAAGTGTAGACGTTAATACAACCTGTAAATGGTCCACTGTTGGGTAACTATATTGTGCCCGAGAGAACACATGGCTATATGACATGACTGTGCTTACAACAATTTCAAACGACGACAAATCTACAGTTCCATGTTTTCACGTCGAACTGACTACGCTATTGACCTTTTCACAGCTTCACCGGACTACATTATTACAAGTATTTATTTATTTATTACTTTATTGACACATTAACGTCACTATCACAAAAAATTATATAACCCACAATTTCAGGCCATTGTAAAGCGTCTTTATAGATGTGCACATCTTGCGCCACATTTTATTGCAGCATTATCTCAACAAAAGAAATTGAATACAAATTATATTTTTTTGCCAAGAATGTAACATTTGTAATATGAGAAATTTAGAATATTGTGTTTTTAACTTAGCACAGGTAAGAACAGATATATTTCATCTAATGTAATATTTATTAACGTGTTTAACATTACTTACGAGCATTGTTCCCAGTAAGCTTAGAAGCAATTCAGTTGCAGGCCACTCAGGTTTATTGACTGTAGTAAGAAGATCATGAACGAAATTTTCAAACAGGGGCCTAAAGTCGACCTCCTCAGAACGACTTCGGCACTTGTTTAGGAATGACGTCAGGAATGTACCACCTACACTAATTGCTGCTTCATACTTAGATATTATAAGAAGATCTTTATCTACACCCTGAAAATAAAAATTATTATAGTGTGGTTACACTCTATAACACATTATAATCACTACATATTATAAATTATTATAATTAAAAGTCCTCTACCACGTCTGTCTCTCTGTCTGTTCGCGATAATCTCAAAAACTACTGAACCAATAGATAAAGTGATTCATGAGGAAGGTTAAGGTATATAATTTGTCAAGTTTTTTTTTATTACCAGGGTGGGACAACGTCCTCCGGTCCCGCTAGTAAAATATATAACAAACTTAAAATTCAGTTGCAATATTGTTTGAATATTATTTAATTTAGGTTTATAGGTATGGTATATTTAATAGAAAAAAACATATGATGTCTAAATATCAGCAAATCTAAGAATAAGAGAAACCTATAACTCAGCTATTCGGGAAATGCAATATATTTTTTAAATTACGTGTCTTATATACTCCTTTATGTATAGAAAAAGTGTCCCAGACAAACTTATACTACCTATAGTTAACAACCACAGCTACATTCGCTAGGTTTGGCGAAGCTTCTCATTATTGTGACAGGTATAGAAAAAACATCAGTTATTGATAGAAAATTTTAATGAGTTCGTGCGAACCCAATAGTGATGATTTGGTGTCAGAAAACTGGTAAACATTAAGTTCGTTCATCTGCGAATATGCTTCGACAATCAAATTCAGCAGCATTTTATTAAGCACTTCACTAATGCAAAATGATAGCGCGATGTAAAATAAAACCTATTGAAGTAACAAAAATTAGTATAATTTATAGAATGTTACTGTCCTTATATATTATGTTTATTTGCGATTGAAATTCTATTGACATACAATGAATCTGCGTACGTCATCATGCTGATCTTTCACGGACTTCACGAGGAATATCGCGACAATGGTAACACCAAAGTTTATACATATGAATGTGTGGCCACATTATTTGTTACATACTTTGCTATTGGCCGACAACGAATTCTTGTCTTGAACCGGGAATTAATAACTACAGAACAATGTACTCACTTTTTTATTCTCAGAGGTATCCGCTTGTTCTCTGTCTTTATCCTTGTCCTGGGTTTTGCAAAGTGTTTCCGGTAAAGTGACAACACATTGTACCAGTTGTAACACGAGTGCAGTTAGCATCTGTATATGTTGGTCTGAATTCAATTGAAAGGAGCGCAAATTGTGCTTCGAACTCGGTATACGTGCTATAGATGCCAATATGTCTTCTAACAAGAGACGCCGGTGTTGTTCGTACTTTGTAAAAATCTGCAATTTCAGATAATTATTCGAATTAGTCTCGTTCAACTGTACTCATATCATAATAGGGTATCATCATTCTGATAATTATTTTCGTTTACACAATAACACTTCAGCCCAAACAATAATTGAAGTAAAATTGTTAATTGTCCTTTCCACAGTTACAGCATGTATCTTACTATGTACTTATAGGCCATCAATACTCTTTTTTTTCAACCTTAAACACATAACGATAATTCACACAAAATGCAGAAAACGAAAGTGTAGATACCAACATTAATATTAATTTATATTAATTAACAAAAAAAACTTTTTCAATGACAACGATACATTCACAACGAAATGTAAACAGATTAATTTACTATCGGAGGCATACTATCATGTGCATTATTCATTTGATTTTGCTATTCAAGTTCTTAGAGTTTTTAATTAAAAATTACAATGACATCATTAGCTAGACACACATCAAGTTACATGAAAAAGGTAATTAATTGATTTGCAAAGTTTGACAAATTCATATTACTTATTTATTCTTTCCATCGTACATGTAGGTTACACCTATACTTTGTAATGAAATATATACACCTAATAAGTATTCAACAATAACAAGGGTACAGTCGTCATATGTAGTATTCCGGTCAAGATGTTAAGACCTTGCTAGGTCAACAGTCAGTTCAAAAAAAAAATACAGTCATATCATCCAATATTTATTAATTTGTCGAGATAAACAACGAAATTAATCAAACTGGTTATCGTGTAGTGGTCAAAATTTGGCCATGAATGATTAATTTTTAAGTTTCAATACTAACTAAGCAAATAAACAAACTTTTTCCAATATTATTTATTGACAACACTTTATTTGACAATTATAATATTTTTGCTGTACGATAATGATATGTTAATGTACAGTTCGCAACAGTTCTTCATTCCCTGAACTACACATGATGTAATTTGCAGATGTAGTATGTTCCTACTACACTTAGTTAATTTCTGTTTCCATGCATCAAGAATTGTATCTTGCTCATGTAGGTACAGTTGTGATATTGTTGCTATCTCGATTCAAATTTTTATATTGTTTCAAAATACTTCTTTAATTTTTATCATTTCAACTAACACATTATACTATATATTTACAAGCAATAATATTGCCATCCCTATTCCACATTAACACATTCCATATCCTATGTTATAATATAAAATTAATTCAAGTATGAAAGGCTACTTAAAATAACATTTTATTTCGTATTACAGACTAACAGACCGCTTATGATATCGCACGCGTTAATTGCAATACAAAATGCAATTCAAAACATAACCTTATAGTATTTGAGAATAATGTAGAATCGTATTAGAGAAAAACTTCCAAACCACTTTATAATATTAAACAGATTATTTGCGACGAATACTACTCATGACAACTCTGGAAGTAATTCTCGTAAGATTCTAAACGTATATTTCTGTATAAAAAAAAAAACAGATAACATCGAGTCGAATAAGATTAAACAAAATCGTATGTTAATTTTTTTGAACACAACTCACCGTCGTAACTAGTTTCAGTGCAGCGAGTTGCAGTTCACTGACATTTTCCACGAAAAACGGCGACACACCGACCGTGGAGGCGTGCAACACTGTTGTATCTGTGAGATGATGCGCCGCGAACAACTCCGCCAGGAGCGTGACGCATTCGTGCGCGTGCGTGTACAGTTCCTTCACCCCGCGCGTCGACCCGCCACATCGTCTCGTAGCGTTACCCGCCCCTCCGCCCCGACGTTTACGTCCGTCTACTATTCAAAACACGTAAAAAAACAAATAAAATAGCCGATACATAATAGTTCAATATGTTTAAAAACAAGCCTTTATTCAAATTCTTTAAAACGGATTTCTTTTATTTTCGATTATTCTTCTCAAGCCTTAACACATATCTTTCATAATCATATTTTTCTGTTTCGTGTATTGTCAACTGGACTTAACAAACATGCAAAGTTGTAGGTCTAAAGATCTGGTTCTAATTCAGCTTGCAAGCTTTGACCTATACCTAATATTTCTTAGTTTACAATTGTAAACTAAATGAAAGCTTGTAAATAAACAATGTCTGCATCCCATTTATTCATGTAAATACAAAGCAAAATAAACGATAAAAAAATAATCAAATGTATAGTGAATGCAGTCCTTGTCAGCCTTATTGAACAATTTAAATATAGCTGTATTACAGCGCATAATAAAGTTAAAAGTTCTTTAATTTAATCTTTAATTGCCATTTATTTATCCTTAAGTTCTCTCAATACGTATTTTGTTGTACAAACAAAAAAATATAAGTACGTTTCAACGCAAGATTTCGGGAAATAATGAGTTTTTAATTTTTTTTATATTATTGCACTATTTCAAAAAATTCAAAAAGAATCCTAAGTATAGAGGAGTATAAAATACATTTTCTGACAAAAGTTAGTGATTGACACCTTTCAAAAAGACTAAAAAAAACATTTTCTTTTCTCTGTTAAAAATTTGCTTTTTATTTAAGAATCATAATCACATCATTTTATGTTTTGGACTCCTAATTTTAGGTGGTAGAGCCACGCTGAAACTATTACTGGTTTCAGCATGAATGGGTCGGCTCGCCCGGGGTACTACCACCCGACCCACAGAAATACCCACGTGAAGTAACAGTGTTTGCATTATTGCGTTTCGTTCGGTCAGTGAGAACGCCAAAAACCCACCTCCCCTACCCTTCCTTTGATCCCCCTCGGTGGTGATCACTTAACCTTAGGTGACCCACCTGTTCGTTTGCCTTCTATGATATAAAAAAAAAACAAAAGTCCTAGGATTAGGAAAAAATAATTATTCATGAATTTTGAGTTTTACTGTGAAAATAACGATTAAATCTAAAAATAACTTTTTTCAAAATTTCGAAAACTGTTTGAGATAAAAGGCTAAAAATTTAGGTGAATTATTTTTATTCGACACCAAATCAGTCCCCCCAAAGTGAGAGTCAAAAAAGCCGCGGGGGCAGAATTCCCATGCCAGATTAGCATGACCCTTATATAGACCCTATTCGGTGTTATTACAAAAAAGTTAAATACTTGGTTTAAAAAGGTTTGGAATTAAATGCACCGCGCTCGCCCGAGGCAACTTTGCGTTATCCTTTTTCGCAAGTCTAACCTAACGTAACCAAAGCGAGACAAAAGAGCAAGATGGCGAACATTCAGCGACCGCGGTGCATTTAATTAGAAACCTTTTTAAAGCAAGTATACAATACGTATTTATCTTTTTTGTAACACCGTTTGTGTTCTTAACAACTATATTGTGAGCGGTCAAAAAGTTTGGCGCCAACTGTACTCATGTTTTAATAATGAGAATTAAATATTTTGCTCAATAATTTATTGGTTGGCTATGCTAAAATATTTATATGTATATGGGGCATTCCATGTCAATTCGACAACTTTTATACCCAACCCCTTTCGGTTTGGCTGATTTTTTTTTCTATCACATTCCAACAATTCTCAGATTTGCATGTAAAAAATATAAAAGCCATTATTCTATTAGTAATCTCCGTCCTACATAATAAATACTTTTGATAAATTAGGGCAGTACATATAATAAATGTAAGAAACAACTGAAAATGTTACTTGCAATAATTCTTTTATATTATTTACCTTTCTTTTTAGATGTAGTCTGAATACTGTACACAGGGTCGTATACACAATAGATACTATTATTCAACTGGAATTTTATGAACATAATAATTCTATCTATAACATCTTCTAAAAATATGCGTTTAGGCATACTGGGAGAAGTCATTATGTACAAGGAAGTGAGACAAGCGTCCGATGCACACATAACCCTTTCTAACGCTGACTCTACCCATATCTGTCTCATTTCTTCACTATCTTCCTGCAGGAAAAGAATATACAATTTAGTTACTTAAAAATATATATTATCTAGGATAGACACATAAATCTGTACGAATAGGCAGAGAAAATACAGTTAAGTACATCTCTTACTCAGTTTCTCATCAGATCTTCTTTACTTTGGGAAATCTTTTGTTCTTTAATACTCAAACTTGAAAATTTTTTGGATTACGTGCGAATTACCACCACTACACTTTCTCTAGCGAGGATAAATCCATACATACAAATGTAATCACATAATTTGGCATTTTGTTACAAGTATAATTAAATAAAGGGGTACTTTCTTTACATTTTCAATTTATTATTGCAGTAAGCCACACAAGTATTACATCACGATATTTTCCGTCACTGAAAATTGACTTTTCAAACCTATCTCCACTGATGCTCAAAAATGTATAAAATATATACTCGAATCCTTACATATCAAAATGATCCATGTTCAATTTTAATCATTTATATCATCTCTACGTTTTTTTTAATTTTCACTTTTTTACACAGTGAGTGAAGTCCAAATTATGCTGTTCATTTTTTTTTATGGTCTTGTGGTTAATAAACATGTACAAAATATGAAGATTAAAAAAAAACTTAAAAAATTCTGAACATCTAAATCTGGACTTGGCTCAAAAATTAAGGACACGTTTATATACATTTACACTTTGAATACTTATGATATTGTTTTACACGTACCAATCTATTTAACGTTGTGTTATATGTTTGTGTGAAAAATATCATAATTTAGTGTCATTAAAAAAAATTAGAATACTACGTCTGACAGTAATTTCACTAAGGGCAGATTAAATTGAAAATAAGGATACTTAAGTTTGTCTTATGTATATAGTACTAGGTTGTTTCGAACATTCTCATTAAATAAAAACTACTTACAGGATCTCCCAATAATGACATTTTTTCGGCTGCTCTAATGTTTTTTTCCAATATAGTTAATAATCGGACCAATCTATCAGATGGTATTGCTTCCATAGCACCAAGGTTTTTTAACTTAGCTGCTTCCGCACACAACTCTTGTAGTTGGTAGCGGGGTAGTAATAATTCTTCTGGTATATCAGTGCCCTCTGTAATATTTTTTTTGTATGTAAAAATATATATCTTGTCATACAATTCAAGATTCTAGTAATATACACTAAAACAACTTCCATTCTTTAAAATTGACTTCACTATGACATATGAAATTAAAATATTATTTTATTTAAGAGCTCCTAACCTAAGCAACTCATTATTCAAAATAGTAAAGCAAAACAAAGACTAAAAATATAGGAAAAATGTTCATTAATATAACCATTTATTAATTTTGTACATTTTGTGTCATAAAGTAGATGGGAACAGGAACAGAAGAGTATTTTAGTAGCTTCAAAATTGCAAAATGTATTTCTTAAATAAATTATATAATACAATTTTATGGATGCTCACCCATTTCATCAGTTATTATGACATCATCATCGATCGTCTCAAAAACTGATTCAATCAACTTATTGAAACGTTGATACGTATTTGTTTCCATTAGTTCGTCAACTGACAGCATTTCCAAGACAGGTACCAGTCGACGCTCTACTTTTCGAAGTTTAGGTCGTACTAAAAATCACACAATACATGTTATTAGTATCTGTTTAATACTTAAATTTTTATAAATTATACTACTAGATACTTTACTTTTGATTCAAATTAATTACAACACTATAATAGGTTGAAACAAAAAGAAATGAATATTGGATGAAAAGGAATAGGATTACCAATTGCAGCCTCTGCTTCTTCTTTCTTACTAGCTTCTTCATGTTTCCTCTTTACAGCCTCCCAGTTTTTTTCTCTAGCTATATCTATCGCTTCTCTTTCTTTATCTACAGTAGGAGTGTAATTATTAGATTTTGCTTTCAATGGCATATTGTCATCTGAATCAGATTCCAGAGTACTATTTTTTCTTGGTCTGTCATCAGTGGTGAAGTCATGTTTTTTTAACAATCCCTCCTGAAGAAGATAAATGTGATGTAAGCCTTAGGTAGTGTTTTTATTATATTAAATATTACTGTTGAATAATACTTACTGATAGACGGCCAAGTTTTACTACAGGATATTTGTTATTTACATTAGAATTTTTGTTACATTCTTGCTGTTCTAATATATTGTTTGGAATTTGTTGCGGCGGTGCATACGGCACACCCATTGAAGGTTGAGGCACTTGTGGTTCTTGCCGTAAAGGTGATGGAGCTACACTAGCTTGAGCTGGAGACTGACCTGTCATTACATTGCCATCTACAAAACACTCAACACAATAAAATTTGTTCACAATGTTCAAATAATTCAAATACTACAATAAGTACCTTGCTCAAATGTTTTCTCTCGAGACTGAATATGTAGCCTTTGTTGTTCTGGTTGATTACTTGGCGACATTGAGAGTGGGTCTTTCTCATCATTTAAATTTGTTTCGAAAGTTCTATCTTGAACTATGCTATTATAAAAGCCACCATTTTGAGAATTGGGACATGAACTGTTTGACAGTGCACTGGTGTAAATGTTGGAAGAATTTGCACTATTCCAAATTGGTGAGATATTATTATGAGCAGTAATGTTTACTTGGACTCCTGGTCGTGCTTGAGAAGGTGGAGAACCCATGTTAACATGGGGTGAAGATTGACATGGTGTTGCTATCAATTGTTGATTTGGAATGGCTACAGAATGTACTGCTGTCCCATGTGTTGCAGGACTCGGAGGAACAGCATTATGTGATGCATAGTTATATGATGCTGAAGGAGACATTCCATTAAATTTTGATGAATGCAAATTATTTCCCCAATGATTTTGTTGCTGTTGATCAAATACATTGGGATTGATACTCAAGATGGCTTTTAACAATTCTGGAGTTGATTGTTGTTGAGGTGCAGGGCTTACTGCATTTGGTATACTTTCATCTTTCAAGTCTCTATAAAATAACATATTAAATATAATATAGCTTTAAATGCAACATATATTTACTTAAAAAAAAAACATTTACTTTTTTATATTTTAATATTTACATTTCTATTTCAATTTAAATTTATAAAATATCTTAAAATTACATTTATAAAATATCTTACATGTGTCGGACAGATGTTTGCATAAGTGATTCAAGCAGCTGAGAAACTAAGTCTTTATCACGAGTTGCTAGTAATTTGGCTGCTTCTTCCGCAACAAGAGGATGAAACAACTGTGACTTATTGTTTAAAGTTGATGGTAAGGGTGTCGGAAGCGGTAACACAGGTAGTACTAAAATCAGAACAATATGTACATAATAGTTAAAAATATATAATTTGTAATTATTTATATTATTATTGTATATTAAATATACACTAAATACTACGTTTTTTATAGATTCAGATATTAATTTAAATGTTCAGTTCAAAAAAAATAATTCAGTTATGAGATACAAAATATTAACCCATCTACATAATGTACAAGTAGTCCTGATTAACTCATAAGTATAGAATTAATATGTAAATGGCTAGTATTTCCTATCATTACATAGTGTAAAGCAAAGTCCCCCACCGCGTCTGTCTGTCTGTCTGTTCGCAATAAATTCAAAAACTACTGAATGGATCTTTATGCGGTTTTCACCAGTGGATAAAGTGTTTCACAAGGAACATTTTGGTATATAATTTGTTCAGGATTTTTTTATAATCAGGGCGGGACAACGTCTGCCAGGCCCACTATTATATGATATACAATAAATTATGGTTTTTTTTTACTTAAAAAAAGTTATATATTGAAGCCTACAAATATTTGTAGTTAATAGTACAGACATGGATATAATGCATATTATAGAATTAACCATTATGAAAGAGGCAAAGGTATACAAATAGTGTATGGGAAATTGAAATATATATTTCCAGAAAGTTACTTAAAAATCAATGTTTGATCCTTTGCCAAAATTTACTAAAAATATGTCTTTGGTATGGTAATTATAAATGGATAAATAAATTTCTGATAATAATTAAAATATTTTGCATGTAGTCTACTTTCTTGTAAATATTTTCAGAAAGTTGACTATAAATAATTTATCACTTAGGTAAAGAGATTAAAATAGGCTCAAATATAATGAAGCTGATAGTAATATCAAATGCATTTAGTTATTTAACCTAATCTATAATTTCTCGGCATGAAATATTTTGAATTGTTAGAAACTGTGTAGTATCTGGAAGTATTAAATTTTCTTGTACTATAAATGCACAATTATCAATACAATATGCCTCTTTAAAAGAAAAATCCTAAATTTTTGCAATATTTATATATTTACAAAGTTCCACTAAAAAAAGTTATTGCCTGTGGTTCTTAAATTGTTAAAGAAATATATTTATTATTATAGGTTATAAATTATATAATAATACAAATAAAATAAATTATTGACAATGATATGTCAATCCTCTAATAATTATAATTTTATATCAATGTATTATCACTACATATTATAAAACAAAGTCCTCTGCCACGTCTGTCTGTCCGTCTGTGCACAATAAACTCAAAAACTACTGATCGGCTTTTTATGCATTTCTCAACAGTAGATAAAATGATTCATGAGGAAGATTTAGGTATATAATTTGTCAAGGGTTTTTATTACCAGGGCGGAATGACGCCTGTCATACTGGTGAGTTGTATATATTATGTTAATTGTAAAGTGGCTGATTCTAATATAATATTCCAATTACATAAATATCTGGTATATAGTACACATTAACTAGTAAAACATTTAGCTTAGAATTATGAATTGAATATAAATCAATTATAAAGAGGCTTTAGACCAGAGTGTACTATTGTTTATATTAGCCAAATTAAAATTTAAAAAAACATAGGTGATATAATTAAATTGGAAATGTTCAAACTAATTATGTTATAAATTTAGCATTTTTTATTCAGTGTACAGTGAAAAACAATTTTCTTTTGTATATATAGCTAAAGAAAATATTGTCACATTAACATATTGCAATAATCCAGAATACACTGCCTTTTAAGGAGTATCATATGAATTTTACTACATAAAATTACAATGTAAACAGTTTAAATGTTGGAATTAAAGTTTAAAAGAAAAAGATGATGACTTTAATAGAATTATTAAATCAGGATTTTCAATATTAAATGTTTTATGTGATATTAAATTATTAACGTGCTGATATCTTTCACTAAATCTTAATGCAAGCATCTTGTACTCATAATCATATTACAAATTTATAAAAAATATAATATATAATTGAGGGACAATATAATTGATACTAATTTAATAGACCAGCATATGACTAATTAACAAATAAAGGTTAAACAATATAAATTAATAAGAGCAAAAATGAACATGATCTGAAGTGTAGATGTCTTTTTTTCAAACTGACTATCTTTATTGGCTGGATGTTTTTTCTATTCGTCTTGACAAAGTTTATATTTTTAACAATGATACAAAAGTGTTACCTAAATTAATTTATTATATTCAAGATTAAAGTGTTAGGTGTCAATAATAATTATGTTTTAATATGAAAAAAACACACTAGTATAAAAATTATTACAATTCTTTTATTTTTATTTTATAACAAAATAAATTACTTATATTACATGATGAGTGTTTACAGTTTTCCATGATACTTCAGAGATAAGCCTGTTATTTTTTTATAATAAATATGTTTTTATATATTTTCCGATAATGTATATATATTTTTAAATCATAAGGGGCGACAAACAGGTGGGTCACCTAATAGTAACTGATCACCGCTGTCCACAGATTCTATGTATGTCAATATGTATGTATGGCCTAAATGTAAATAAATACTTAAAACAATAATATAAGTCATTCATAATTTATAAGAATTCCAAATGTTCAAGAAAAAAGTATTTATATAAAAAAAGTAACAACTTTTATTACATTTTTCAATAAACACTTTTATTATATCTATAAGTATGTACATAAATATGGCGTATTAATATCCCATATATTATAACTCTCCCATAGCATGTGGATGACCCCAGTAAAAGAATTATAAACATCAACTATGTAGTTTCTGACACAATTGCATGATAATAAACTAGGAAATAGATCTTTGTTTTTTTTTTTATATTTATTAAAAAGGAATTATATTATATTATAACCTTTTTAAAGATTTGAATATTTTTAATACACTCTAATACAAGTACGTTTACAGTTTTAGATATTATCTTTTAGATACTTTTTTGAAGAAAATAATTACCTATAAACACATCATTTCCGTCCCTATATGTATAGACTTAAGAAAGTATAGACTTATACTTGACATGTATTCACCATAATACATACTATTATTTTATGGGAATGTTTAAAAAGCCCTTGTTACAAATTTTATTTTTATTGTTAGTGCATGAATAGATTCTCAAAATGTCTGTCTATATATAAATATGTATATGTCTCAAATTCAAGATTAAAAGCAAAAAAGATTAATTTGGACATATTAGGTTAGATTGGAATATGTAAATGTTTCCTGTTTTAACATAGGAAAATTGAAAAAAGCAAGTGCCATAACTATAATAACTCTCTAAATTATGTAAAATAATGAAATATTAGAATACATAAATAAATAACAGTAAGTGCACATACTGGGTCGAAGCATAACAGTAGAAATTCCATAATCACTTACAGTCTGTCAAGCTGGCTACTCCTGCTAATGTTGTTATGGGTACACTCGGTATATCCCTCTCATTCATCTTGACTGAACAATTTATATTTTCAGACACAGTATTACTCTCCTAGAATTCAAAAATAAAGTCTGTGCCGATGAACAACCAAACACACCATATAAAATTGTTTGCGTAGTCGTCGATTCCATTATCGTTTTACTTTCCACTCACGTAACACTTGACACAATAAAAATTGCACTTATTTCTTTGAAGATTCATGTTAATAATTACTCTAATTTAATAAAAAAAAACTAATAACAAATCCAAAGATTGTTGTGAAAATGGGGCAGCCGTCAATTTGATGCTTTGTTGTGAGTTGTGCATCAAAACGAAGGTCAGCGCATCTGTATGACACTCCCATCGAAAATCACGAAAGATAATTGAGAATTACTTAAATTGAAGTCTCTGAAAACTTTCACAAAATACTCACAGAAACATTGTGTTATCTATTTATATTTTATTTATCCAGGGTATATCAAACATAATCCCAACATTTAGGTAATCAAGGAATTGTGAACTGGTGTTGCCATTTAAACATTAAAAAAAATCATTGATGCTGGAACACAGAGTGCTGGAATATGAAATTTGACAATCTGTGTTTTGTGTATCTATTTTTGAAAGAAAAAGTAGACCTATATAAGCGGTACAAGACCAAATTAGGTATTACTCGTAATTCATAATAAATAAAAATATTATACTATTTTGTAATCTATTGTTCTGTAATTGTAAGCATTGGTCCTTAACCCATTGTTCAATCTGTGTCACGCTAACCCCATGATAACGTACTCTGTGGCCCCATGCGCTAGCCACACACCAGAGATAAGTAGATATTACACCCAATGCGAGTTTTTCGTCATTATACGTTTATATAATGTACTCTGTGATTATACGCGTTACATTTTTTTATAGCGTAGCTGTATTTGGCGAAGGCGATTTTCTATTGCTATTTTAGTTTTCATAATATTCACAAAAAAATCTTTGGTCATTCTATGATATTTCAACTTTTCGGGGAAATGGTAAGGTTCTCTAAATTAGAGAGCTGCTCGATGTTTAAGTGATCATTGACAAGAACGTACCGGAAGTCCAAAATTTTCTTTTTGAATTTCTAATAATAAGAGTAGAAATACAAGCTAATTTAATTTTTTTTTTATATTAGTTCGGCAAAGTGATTGCATAACTCCTGATGCAAGGTGCGCTACAGTCTAAAAACAAAGGCGATTGGCGGTCATACATTTAATAGGTAATTGGGTAAGACTGCCACCATTATCATGCCAGCCTGTAGAAGCGTTTCTTCACACTTCGTTTGAAGGATTCGTTATCATAAAAGGAAAGGAATACACTTAACGGAAGGTTAGGCTACATTTTCACAACGTACAGCGTTTAAGTACTGCAGACATAAGAATTTTCGAATGTCACGGTTCTTGTCGGAATTGTTGCTACGGTGTTTCTGCCCATGTAATTGTATAGTGAACAGGATAGGCAATGTCCTTTCGTAGCTGATGCGGTTCAAGATTTTTGCGATGTCTGGATCATTCGACAAGCAGCCAGCCCGTCGCTGATAACTATCCAGTGCATCAAGTAGGTACTGAACGGAACTATTCTAGAGACGAGAACAATATTTCATGCATGGATGAACCTGAGATTTATACAAAAGTTATAATTGGCTGGGCGTAAAAACTGTCACCTTTGTTTAAGATATCCAGTCCTCGAAATGTTGCGGAGATAACGTTTCCAATGTGATCCCTGTGATTAAGGTCGCATTGGATATCTTTTCCTAGAATAGAGAGGCTGTCAAGCCTTGGGAGCGAATCGTTTTGAAAAGTAAGCAGGGGATAACGGGCAATTTTACCAGGAGAACACACAAACCTATATTTTGTTGGTATTATAAGTCGATCAAGTTCAACTTCGCTGAATAATATGTTAAAGAATGAGGCATGTAAAGACATTTTATTATTGTTTGTAGATATAGGCAAGATATTTACTATGAATGTTGTGGATAGGATAAAGAAGTATTATTATAATTCTATATTTTATTACATTTCATTGCCAAGTATAAACCGTTTGTTGTTGTAAACCAATATTTATTCCGTCTAGGCTGTTGCCTTGTTTGTTACACAGTTAAATTTTAAAATAAAGAACGCTATGCCAACTAGCATATTAATGCAGTAAATTATGGCCGTTAAATTGTGCTAGGGTATTAAGTTAAGGCTAAAATTTCGCTTACAAAACTCTATTAATGAGCGGGAACGAGAAAAGCACGATGCAACGTAGTGTTATGTCGTTGTGAACGACTTCAGTTTTTATAGTATAAACAGTATAACATTTTGAGACAAGTACATAGAAGTAGTAATAATATTCGTCCAATAGGACAGGCGAAGGAATTAATCCATACTGCCAATTCTGAAGTTGTCAATATAGGTATTTCTTCTATATTCTGTCCTTTAACCAATTTTCTTCCGTGTCCAAGTTAATATAAAGGCATAAGCACCAAATCTTCTATATAATATTTTGTACATATTCTTTTATTCATGTGTTTATCTTAATCTCCTTGTTAATAGTGGCGTACCAATTTCCTTTTGTCTGAATTATTTCGTTTTGCCAATTCTGAAGTTGTCAATATAAGTAGTTCTTATATATCCTTTAAACAACTTTCTTATGTGTCCAAGTTAATATAAAGGCATAAGCGCCAAATCTTCTATATAATATTTCGTACATATTATTTTATCCATCTTTTTTATCTTAATCTCCTTGTTAATAGTAGCGTACCATCTTCTTTATCTGAATTATTTCGTTTCTCTCGCCCAGAGTGTTTGTTAATTTCCATTGTCAAGTAGTTAATTCAAAGTTCCAACAAGATGGTGGC
This sequence comes from Antheraea yamamai, assembly GCA_036509395.1. Taxonomy (NCBI): domain Eukaryota; kingdom Metazoa; phylum Arthropoda; class Insecta; order Lepidoptera; family Saturniidae; genus Antheraea; species Antheraea yamamai. The sequence goes on from AP028433.1 coordinate 11,631,836, forward strand.
TCTCTTGTTAGAACTTTCCATGGAGTTTTTGTGGCATCTCAGAATTCATGGTCCGTGGTATTATTTTCCATTCACTACGCTTATGCACAATAAACAAACTATATTACATAAAACACCACCAATTTTACACAATATAGAGTCAAGTAACACAAGATTATGAATAAAAAATAAAATCCACTACATGACAGACCAAAATCCCGCCAAAAACCTCGATAAGTACATAGTATTAAATAATTTTTAATTTTCTGTGGTATTTGTACAGATTCTTTAATCCTTTTTTAAACCACAGACTAAAAAGTAATAAAACTCAAGAAACCATAAATTGACACTGCATGAAATTATAGCTACTATCAGGAAGTTATTTTGATATCACAGATGATAATGGACGAACTCTTATATTTTATATTTAGTAGTTAACCGCTGGGCGGACGGTGAAACTTGATACTATATAAACAAAACTAACCTTCATAATGCAACACCAAGTCATGAAGATAAATATCCTCAAAGTGAAATAATTTCACATATTTTAAAATTATTTCAGGTTCATAAAAATTATAAATTTATCGAGTCCTAATAGCGTTAAGAACGATTTTGATGTGAAACATCTATAGGCGAGGGTAAACAGCCAGAGTGATGGCCGTCAAGGTCATCCGCGGATATCGTACCGTGTCGTATGAGGCGGCGTGCTTACTGGCGGGCTCCCCACCAAGGTATCTATTCTCAGACATGAATGCCACTTTTTTTGGGGGGTGGGAAAGTGTAGGTGTGAGTATTTTTTTTTTTTCCCCCTCTTTCTCTGTGTCTGCCGCCCCTCTGTTTTGCGACCCACTCCCCCCCCCCCCCCCCCCTATTACCACCCCCCACCACCCCCCCCTTTTTTTTTAGGAGTTTTTTTTTAGGAGACACACCCCCCCCACATTATTTTTGGTGTAGGTTCTTACCCCCCACCGCTTTTTTGGTAAGTACACACCACACCACACCACATCCACAATGTCACTGCGACGGATGTGACATGGATACTATCCAGCACACGATGAAGGAATGTCTGGCGTAGACATTGTAGCGTAGCGAGCTCGTTGCCGTAGTAGGCAATAACCTCTCACTGCCAGCCATAATCCTTTCCATGGTCGGTAGTGAGAGGTCATGGACGGTTGTGATGGCCTTCTTAGAGAGCGTCCTCAACCAAAAAGAGGAAGCGGAGAGGATAAGAGAAAGGGTGCCAGGTGCCCCGATGATACGGCATGGAAGTCCCGGCCGAGAGCGTCGAGGAAAAGGTGCAGGCATATTTCATCCGATGCCTCCCTGATTAACCTTCACGTGGCGGACGCGGAGCGTCCGATGCCGCGAATTTAAGGCCATGTGGAGAAAGCACGGCTTTAGCCGCCAATCCATGTGAGCCCCAAATATTCATGCCAACCTGACCTCCAGAGTCCAGAGTACAATCTGGCCAATATATAATAATACACTATATGGTACTGATTTGACCTCAAAGATCAATTGCTCCTTCATACTAGATATGTAACTCAGCGAAAATCCTTGTGTTAACTCAGTAATTCAGGCGCAGATAACTATGTCGTTCATTACGTTAACTCAAAATTGCGCCATGGCGCAACAAAATGAAAACATGCCGAGTGAGCAACGCATTGCACGCCATCTGCACGCCGCGCTCACAGGATTTGCACTTTAGAACATAGTAAGAAGACTTTTGTACACTAAAACATACTTCATTAAGTAGAAATTAAAAGAAATCAATCATGCTTTTCTTTCAACTACTCCCCACAAAATCGACTATAGTTCTTTCGTTTTGATTTTCGAACGTAAACGTATTCCGTCATTTGTTTTACACACAGTTGTCAAATCAGCCATCTGTCAAAATAGAACTTTATGACCCGAAAATAAAGTGAATATTTATTTGTACACCAGTGCATTTGGCTAAATTAAGGATTAGGGACCATTCTTTCTGCGAATGCGGTCACTTTGCTGTGCTACAATAAAATAAAATAAAAAAAGTGTGTGTGTACTTATGTACACGCGTTAGAAGTTATACTTCTTTGGCGTAACAAGATAAAAATCTTTTCAAGAATTTTATCTTTCGCCTTATTCTACGTTTGTAGAAAAAACGACACTAACAATAGAAAAAAGGTATTTAATACATTGAAAGCGGTGCGCGTGCGCATCGTAATAACTTCAGGGTGTCGGTTTTTCGTGACGGTGTGCGCGCGCATCATAAAATTTTCTCTCATCATTTTTCCCTAACGCACCAAAAGAAGTATAACTTCAAAAAGATGTCGGTTCTCCAGATCATATATTCTTTAATTGTTCGAGAAACAGATTCTCCTTTTATGATGTCCTCTCTCCTTATATTCCCCGCCCTACTAACCTTACGTATGTCTCTAGTGAATAATAACCCTTTAATTTTACATGTCATTATTTATTAAAATTAACAAAATTAAACTTTAATCAGATTGTCTATTTCTTAATCGATATCTATCTCAGTTTGCTTATATGTACATTTGTGGGAAACATACAATAACTCGGTCTGATCACCCATTAATTATCTTCGTTTTCGAATTATATTTTATAATCAATCTCCTTCGTTTATGACACTATCTGCCACATACAGCGCACACTCTGTATCTACATGACATTGGAGGAATTGTGTATTGCTTACATACGGCGCCATAAATTAAAGAATAAGAAGAAGTGAAATCTAGAAAATAAAGATTGGAGTTTTTGGCGGGATCTTGTCTGTCATGTAGTGGCTTTTATTTTTTATTCATAATCTTATGTTACTTGACTCTATATTGTGTAAAATTGGTGGTGTTTTATGTAATATAGTTTGTTTATTGTGCATAAGTGAAGTGAGTGGAAAATAATACCACGGACCATGAATTCTGAGATGCCACAAAAATTCCATGGAAAGTTCTAACAAGAAGGCCACCATCTTGTTAGTTCATTGAAATTATATCAAGAAACTTGTAATATCGATACTCACTTGACAATGACAGTGATGGTCTACTAGAAGACTGGTTGCCAAAATTGAATGGAAAAAGAACTTGAAATACTATTAACTACTTGACAATGGCAGTAATAATCTAAAAAATTGGTTGCCAAAAATAAAGTTAAAAAAAATAAATAAAGATTACCTATATAGGTATAACCCTATTTATATTTCATGGAGTTGCAGTTTATAAAAATGATATTCGAATTTCCTGGTTCGCGCTGTGCGGCAATGTATTTTGTAGAAATGAGTTAACACATTCAGCGCAATGAACTGAGTTGGCGCAATTGGGCGCCGCAGCGCAGTGTTAACATCTCTACTTCATAGTTCATACTTAACCCCCCTCTAAATAGAAATTCGTAACTGTTAACTTGTTTTGCAATGAAATACCAGGTTAAGGCAAGTTATTTGGTGTGGTATTTGAAATACTTCGCCTTGCCGTTGTCTATTGGAGTAACAATGTGCAGCATATTTTCTTGTATGTCTAAAAGAAGACGAAGAGCTGCACTAGAAGGCAAGGTAATGGCAACAAATAAATAAATAAGTACTGAATATCTGAAATCATAAACATTAATTAGAATGAATTTACAGATTGTTCTTATTACTGGAGCTAGTTCCGGTATTGGAGAGGCACTAGCGCATGCTTTCTATGAACAGGGTAGCAAGGTAATTTTAGCAGCTAGGCGAAAATCTGAATTGGAAAGAGTGAAGCAGGATCTGATATCGAAAAATGTTGTAAGTTTTACCTTAATTCGAAAAGCAAGCGAAAACACAAATATGTTGAAACAAGTAACGTTTAATTTAAAAATTAATTTATTAATTGATTTTCTTTTAGGATTTACCAGCTCTTGAACCTGTTGTGTTAGAATTGGATCTAGCAAACATTGATCAGATGGAAACATTTGTTCAAAAGATCTATGATATATGTGGTCACATCGATATTTTAATTAATAATGGTGGAGTTTCACATCGCGGATCCATTTTACACACAAAAATTGAAGTTGATAAACAGATTATGTCTATAAATTATTTTGGATCTGTAGCTTTGACTAAAGGTATGTTTTTAAAGTGTATGGATAATTTGTCAGTAATGAATGATACCTTTATTTATTATGAAGTAAATTTACATAGTGTCACACAAGGTATACCAAGGAAAAGTGCTTTAAAAATGTGTAAATAGGAAATGTTATAAAGACTTTCATGTAATTATGGCTTAGTTGATATTGAGTTCGATGACCTTATTGAAATAAGTAGATTCACATACTTGCTATTGAATTGAAGCTTTTGGTGAAGGAAAACATAATGATGAAATCATAGCATTTTGGAAAAGCTTTTTTTAAGTCTGCCTAGCTAGCTATTACCTTTAAATTGAAAATATGTTGTCAAGTATCTGTTGGTGTGGTCTGGTAGCTGTACATGTAAGCCAGTACTACTCTGGGTTACCATATCTCATTAACTATCATCTATTATATCTATAAATCAATATTAATATAGTATCAATATAGGTCGATTAATCGTGGAAGTGATGATGCCTCAGTGATTAACATTTACGGATCCATACGAATGAGCCGAATTTTTCAGTGAAGGAAAACATTGTGATGAAACCATAGCATGGTGGTGTTTTTTCTAAGACCACCTGGCTAGCAACCACTCTCAAGTTCAAAATGCACCTGCATTTGGCAGCTATTTCTTCTTCTAGGTGTAACCTGTTTACCATTTTAGACTACATCATTTAATACCAGATGAGATTGCAGACAAAGGGTTAAAGCTACATATTATTTGAGAAAAGTCTTCAAGTTATTCCTAGAAAAAAGTGCTTAATGCAGATTAAGATATTTGAAAGTCATCTGCTTCATTAAACTTATCAAAATGAAAAATAGCACAGATTACTTTTAGATTTAGTTAAAAAGATGCCAGTACAACATTGTGTGGGAATTACAATCTGTACTTGAATATTAAAAATAGTGAGAATTTGTCACCTATACATATAATAATGTAAATCTAATAATGTGTCTGTACTTTTTCGATTTTTGTGAAAAAAATTGTTGCAGGTGTCTAGGAGTAAGTAATAAAATACATTTCAATCATTTTTAGAAATGTCTGTCTGTCTATCTGTCTGTTTGTATGAACACGCATCACTGTTGAAGTACTGGGTTCACAATAAAACTTCTTTAAGAAAATTATATAGCATATCTTCGAGAATAACTTAGTCTTTATTTCATTACAAGCGGTCGACTTTATCAAAAGTTATTGTAATTTTAATGACGATGCGGCGTAATTTAAGTACAAGAGAAAACTAGATAAGTAAATGGACTTAATACATTCAGATGACTTTATTAATCACTGATTTTACATAAGTTTCCATGCAGACGAAGTTGCGGGCACAACTAGTACTGAATAATGGAGCACATTTTAAATATTGAATGACTGGAAATTGTGGTTTTAAATTATTTGTTAAATAAAATGAAGTTATGAATTGCAAATTTTCCATGGTTTTTGCTTTAATTTAATTTACTATTATGATTAGCGGTTTCTCCCATGAGTGCTATGTACAAATGTAGTGTCATAAGTAAGTAAACAATGATATTTATTTTTTGGGGCTTTGATATTTACAGTTTATCAAAGTCATAGAAGCTATGTAAGAATGTTCACACAAACAACTTGTTTTTTATTGTGTATAATTTTAAATTGTTATATTTTCTAACTTATTTATTGCAATAATATGTTACTATGTATACATATGAATGCTAAGTAATCAAAACAGCCTCAAAATAACCATTTATCCTTTAATAATATGTAAATGACATATATGATTACTGGGAGTTATCCTTAATAGACAGACAAATAGCATCTTAGTTTTTTGTAGGTATTTTTAACATATACAATTCCATAGGTACATTAATTTGATATATCTCATAAAGTTTAGTGAGTGTTACCAATTGTAAGCACTTGAAAACTCTATACAGCTTCATTAAAACATGTTCATTTTCCTCTATTCCATATAAATATAATATACATAAACCTTCCAGAAAGTTTAATTTAATTTATCTTAATTAATTTAGTTAATAATAATAATAATAAAACTCTTTATTGCACACACGTTGAAAATATACAAAATTAGATATCAGTTTACAATATGTGTACAGTTAGGCGGCCTTATCGCTTAGAGCGATCTCTTCCAGGCAAACCTAAGGAGACATTTTATTTTCAAAACTACCGTACTTAGTTATATTATACCCATTATAAATTGACTCTCTAAATTGGTGTAACATTACTAAATATATTTTAATATTTAGCAGGTTAAATTCTGGTTCAGGCAGGTATTTTTTTAGAACCAACGCAATAAAAAAATGTCTGTCAGATGTTTTGGAAAAAGAATCTTGTTCTTTCTGGAAATTCTTGAAAGTTTAAGTTTATAATACATTTAAAATTTGATAAATGACTATTTTAAGCTCTGTAATCAATAAACTACATATATAATTAAAAAAATGGCTATTTTCTAATGTTGAAGTGACATGAGACTTTTTTTATTGGTAAAATTTAGTAACTATGGTATTCTATAGACTAGACAAGTGTGCATTCAGAACATTATGTAAATCACAACTTGGTTTAAATAAAAGTTCTGTAAAAGTACTTAGTACTGCTAATATATATTTTTTCTTTTCTCGAACTGATTACGCTATTGACCTAGCAAGGTCTTAACAGTTTCACAGGACTACAGAGCACTGCTAATGATTTTGTTAAGTTTGTGTCTATTTAACTATACTATATAAAACTAATTATTTATATAAGTGGTAGTTAGCCTGTCTATAGGGCCTATAAGTTGGCAAAGCAGATTTTATGGTGGGCGATAGGTGTTTTTTATTTTATTAGACTTTTGTTTTATATCTCATAAATAAAAAACTGCTTTAATAGAGTATTATTAGTAATTTGAATTCTGCTTTATAATGTTATTTATCTATGCTATAAAATACTATCATCAATTGGTTAGTTACAAAATGTTATTATTAACAGAGAGATTGGGAAGTTGGTATTGGAATTTGACTACCTCTGACCCTGTTATCTATTTGCAAAATTTTTACATTCACATGCTGACAAATAATACAGATATTTTATATTTTCAGCGGCATTACCAAAGATGGTTGAACGTAAATCTGGTCATATAGTGTTTATTAGTTCAGTTCAAGGATTGATCGCTATTCCGGAACGGTCAGCATATGCTGCTACTAAACATGCACTACAGGCATTTGGTGATTGTCTTCGAGCTGAGATGCATCAGCATAACCTCAATGTTACAGTGGTCAGTCCTGGTTACATAAAAACAGCCATTTCTGTGAATGCCTTAACTGGATCAGGTGAATCTCATGGAGGTATATATACGTTTTTATTTATTATTTATATAAATATTGTTTCACAATTACAAAAATAAAAGTATAAATATTAGTTTAAGGAAAATATTGAGAGAAATCAGTTAATAAACAAAAAAAACACTTCATTAATGCAAATCCTGAATGAAATAATATAATTTTATATGTGGTAGAGATGCGAGTGTAAAGATGAATGTGTGGTATAGCCAAAATAGATAAGATTAGGAATTACTTTTTTTATACTTTATAAATGCTCAATTTCACCACCAATGTTAAATGATGATCTGGTCCAAGATGGTAAATCTGCTAAATCTAGAGGGAATGGCTCTCAAGTGCAGCCACCAAGAAGTGCTTGGTGATTATATCAGAGAAAGTTTGCAAATAGACACCAATAACTGTGAAGTCAGGAGTTAGCATGGTGTGGCCATGTTAAACTCATGAAAGTACAACAAAATAAATGAAAGCAATATAAGAAGAAAAAGTGTTGAGTATGAAGGCAAATGGAAATGGGAATGTAGATTGAAGAAGATATAGATGCTTTGTGTGTAGTATATGTGTGTAAAAGGTGGAAATACCAAGATGACACCCAAAAGAGGAGTGTGGAAGAGACAAATATGCTGTGCAAAACCTACTTAAATTGGATAAGGGTAAGAACACCGTGATAAATTAATACAAACCACAATTAGTACATACTATTTTTTTTTTAATTGACTACTCTATTTACCTAGCATGGTCTTAACAGCTTCACCGAACTACCTAGTACATACTACTAAAATATATAATTTTAAGTAATATGCCCCTGATGATGGCAATGTTGACAATGGTGCTGGTTGTACACAATAAATGAATAATCTATACTGATATAGAAATAATTTATTTTTCAGTAATGGATAAAGCAACTGCTGCAGGTTTCACAGTAGAATATGCTGCAAATAAAATACTTGATGCTATTGTAAAGAAGCAGAATGAACTAATTATTAGTCAGTTTCTCCCAAAGTTGGGGATATTTTTAAGACATGCAACACCATCTATATATTTCAAGATTATGGAAAGAAGAGCTGTTAAAACATAAACAAGAATTTATTATTTTTCTAAATACTTTCCAGCCATGCCAGTTTCTTATTAGTTTTATGCTCATCTGTCTTTCTATGTTATGATGGATCATTAGTAGCATGTTTGGGTGACACATTAAAAAACATATAGACATAGAAAGCATAATGAGCTGTTTTTTTTTCTTCATTTTTGGCAATTTTTCCACTATTTATATATTCTTCACATGTTTGGTCTTAGTTATAGAGGTTTTAAGGTAACATGGAATAATATAACCTTTAATTTAATAGTTTTTAGTGTTCATTAGGATAGCAGTCACATTCAAGTTGTAAAAATATGTTAATATGTACCTATTCCTGCCTATGTATGAGAAACAATCCTCTTTGTTGGTTATAATAATACAGTATACTATAAAGCGGCACACTATGATGGCCGTTTTGACGTTTGTCCGCTCATGCAGTTGTTTTGTATAAACTAATAACTATGTCTAAAGGAGAAATCACTGTTTTATTTTGTCAATAGTGTGCAGTTAGTCCTAAAATTTATCGAATTTTAGTATACAAAATTAGAATTTAGTACGCTGATTTCTACACTATATATACATATTTTTCTAACTACTAGTATATCTAACTATATAATATGGTTTCGATAACAAATTTTTACACGATTTTATTTTTAACAAAACGGCGGCGGCGTATACAGAATCCTCAACTAACTATAACTAACAACTAATTATAATATAAATATAATTATTAGTTAACTTATTTACAACACAACTCTGCATTTATTTGTTTTTTCACTGAAATATTATATCTATACATGATTAAATGTATAGCATTGCTGGCCAGCACAACTACGCCTCTGGCAAACTCGCGTCAATACTTACAAAACGAAACGATTTAATTATATTTTTGTTAATAATAAATCGACATTTCAAGTCACATTTTAATGGTTACAAAACAGCAATCAAAGCATGTTCGAAAGACGTCACCCTGCCCCCGGAAAATAAGATATCCTGGAAACCACCGGGTCCAATTACGAATCTAAATCATTCTTGAATGCACCTGAACAGTTTTTTTAATCAAAATAGATTCAGCCTTTTCGGTGATTATACACACACAGGAGAATTTAATTAATATTATTTGTTATACTTGTCACTTACAGGAATTATTGTAAAATATTAGGTTTTGACAAAAAAAAAAATAAGAATACAATATATTTTGTACCCATTACCACAATAAATATCAAGTAAAATGGCATGTTTTTTTTTAACAATTGTTGTATATAATGTTTCTTCCATGGAAGTCATATGTTTCAAAAGTCTTTAAATAAGATAAATGAACATTATTGAAGTAACTTTATTATGTGATAACAGCAATAATATAAATTAAGGTTTGACTGCTAGCACAAAAGTCATCTACAAATAACTATCACATTTGATTAACAAAAAGCATTCTTATTTAAGAAAATATCTTTTGTACAGGTCTCATTCTACTATAATACATAACATTTTTACAATAATTTCAACCTACAACAATATAATTACAAAATAAGACTACAATAAAAATGATGCATTAGAAGCACTAAAAGGATCACTACATCTTCCTTTCAATAAGGAATCATGAATCCTGTTTATCTGTTCCTAAGGTCAACAAATTTTATTTAAAGATATTGTACAGTCTCCATAAGCAAATGGCAGCAGCTGCTAAAGAAACTGTATTGTGTAAAATAATTTTTCTCTTATTATCCCTATGAACAAGTACAACAGGAGATGCGGATGTGAGATCACTCAACATAGGCAGTGTAGATAAGTGACGGTGGTCTTTCTCTTCTTGATATTTACAACAAGGGTCCCATTGCCATGACAGTGTATAACAACCAGAACATAGTACTGATACTACACCAAATGGTGCACAAGCCAAAGAGCTCCACATTAATCCTGCAATAAATAAATATAATATTTTATCATAATATATAAATATAGACTTAAAATTATATTTGGTTACTATTACAAATTAATTAAACAATTTCCAAGTATTAATTTCTTTTTATCCTGGTATGTTCACTGAAAGGGTGACCTCCTCTAGGATCATAAGCAAAATAGTGTACAGTATGCTACTTACTACAAGGCACACTCTAAAGATGTTAAAATTATCTGGGATGAGTCTCTGTGATATGAAAAGATTTCTATATCAGATTTGTATATCGATATTTTTTGCAAGTTCCAGTAAAATTTTCTAGCAACAAAATTGTATTCACAGAATATTAGGCTTTTTTTATCAGATTTCAAATGATCAATCTTGTTGCAACCAGAGTTGCCAGTCATCAGGATTGAATGATGGATGGATGGATGGTACCACTGTTGTCTGTATTTTAAGTTTGAAGCTCTGTGAATGATGAATGTGAATTTTTTAAGTTTACTGTTCTATAAATTATACATATGAAGAGTTAAGAGAGCAGAGCAAAATGTGAATTCAAAAACTTTATTAAAAATAAACTCTACCTGAGGTGATTGATCACTTGTATCACTAAGTTTATGACATGCAATCTCATTTTTGTCATTAACATGAGCCAAATTATACATTTCAAGAGACAACTGATAAACTGATTTACTAGATTTCCTTTCCAAGTAATTGTGGATGTAACAGTAATAGAAAATGATGTACAAAACTAATCGGAGTATTTGGTTCAAGACAAAGTACTAGTTTTTGCTCGCTGCTTCATTTTTGTTAATGTCGATTTGAACAGAATCCTTAATCAGAATCATAACAATCTGGAAACAGTATTGTTTTTCTTGATAAAGGATATTCTACACCCTTTGCTTTACCTCTGACAATTTGCATGCAATATTTAATGATCGGTTGACCTGACCTGACCTGACACTTATATATATAATTAATATTTTATAAAACAAAATATACAATTATAGAGCAGTGTAGAAAGGGCAAAACTAAAAAATATATCGGAAACTTAAATGTTACATTGCAAACAATTCAGAGCACAAAAGTTTGACATTCTAATAGTGAGATACATAGATCACAGTTCTCAATTCCCCATACAAATATAAGAATGGTAACGGAATTGGACTAACCAAAAAGTTTTACATTTGGTCTTCCATATTTTCTTGAGCTTTACTATAATAAGTTTAAAATATTTGTGCAAAAGTTCAAATTACCTGTGGCGATACCACAGAGTCCACTGTAGACAGAAACCTTATGCAAGAGGTTTCCCACGTATATCCAGCGAGCGGTTTCTTCTCCTAGTGGTTCTGGTTCTATTACAATTACGCTTACGCCGGCCTCAAGTGCTCTTTCCAATTCCATTTCAAATTTAATGTGAGCATTTTCACTGTCATATACTTCTCTTATGATAGCGACACTGGATGGCTTTAAATCACTAGAACAAAATATGCAAGAAGTGGCAAATCACAAATACAATAAAGCTTTGTAAAAGAACAAATATTATAGGTAACTTATAAATAATTATTCAGTTTTTGCATTATTTACATACCTGTCACTTTCATCCCCCGCCATCTTAACTATAGACAATTTATTTTAAAAATATTACTACATTGGCCGTAGATAGTCGTATAGTTTCTATCTTTTTAAACTGTATTAAAATGTAATTATTTTACTTTTCACGATTTTTTGAATGCGAGAATTTCCATCCATGCTCATGTTTTCAAAGATTTCAACCAATACAAGTATGTAGCTTAATATTACACGACCGGCTTTGCTAGTTTGTGGCTAAACCGTATATGTACAATATTACCCACTGCCGCGGTGCTTCCATATGATAAGTATATCCACTGGTAATCTAGTTTGCTTTAAGGACTATATAATATTGTCTAGAATTCGCATTACTAAAGGAGTCCCGCAACTCGGTCTTTGGACGATGCTGATGAATATTTATTATTGTATTATGTATTTCTAAATTAGTTTACAACTGTAGAATAATCTATATTAACATTAAATGTGGTCGTGGTAAGTTAATCTTAATTAATAACGGGGAAGCCCCTGATCCCTGATCCTTTTAATATACATATACATTCAATTATACGGTGTACTATGTATCTATGAAAAGACGCATAAATAATGACCATAATTATTCCTTCGTTCTTAAAAAATGTTTTTACCACCTTCTTCTTCAAGGAAACATTCCTTTACCATCCTCTCTTTTAAATACTCCCTCTTAGTTACTGTAACTCGGATGTGGGTCTCTTTTAGTTCGTATCGTATAAATTAAAGCAGATCTTATTTTTTCGGATATGTGTACGCCCTTTGAAACTTGGCGAATGAATGATAAGATTAAATAATGTATAATTAATGTCAAAACGTGAATTTGACTCATTTAAGATTAGCAAAATTGCTTATATAAGCAGAAGTCGTTCAATATAAAAAGAAGTTCCGTGACAAAAGCACAAATAAAAAAAGTAACGGCGCGGTGCCATCGTAGAGGCAATATGGAATTATTATACTAAACTATAATATGTCCATGAGAGGCAAGTAGAACTATCTTATACGGGGTCGATGTTAAAAAAGTGTTAATTTCTAAGAAATCAATAACAGTTCCAAAACTATTCAAAATGGCGCTAGCATAGGCAAAAATTATGGATAATCTGAAATAATCTTCTAAATATAATGAAAAATAAATGCAATAAGAAAATGTACTCTCCGTAATGGAATTTTTAGGAACTTTAAAAAACACATTTAGTGATTTTTGAGTGTTTACTTTTATAACACTTGTTGAAATAATTGAACAATAATGAACCCGGTTAGTAGTATAGCGCTACCCTGATATAACGCAATTTGACGGACACTTTTTCATACACAGTGATGGTCCTCCTTACATTCCACATTACATTACATGGTTAGATATATATTCGTGGGAGATAACAGTGTCTATAATACTATGGCATATTTTTTTTTAACTTTCGTTGGTAATGCCAAAAGTAGTAAATCGGGCAAGCCGAGAAATCATTGTGAGTGTGAGGCATTTCTGTAAAAGAGAATTGAAGAAGAAAGACACGATAACGTAAAAAAATATATGGCTAGTATTTGCTACCTACTGAGTATGCTGCGTGGGAGAGACACCGCCGCATTCTGACTTCGACGGTACGAACGGATCTCTCACTACCAGGCGTGATAAAGGCCATGCTCGGCAGCGAGGATGTTTAAAATGTTATGGGTTCGTTGTGCAAGTCGAGGGCCCTCGAAAAGAACCCTCTGAGCGGCTCTCTCCGTCAAAGAAGGGCTGGCAGAAGGGAGTGAAACGTCCGGCCCTTTCTACTACCGTAGTCAAGTCTGTGGGGTTGGGTGGGGGGCTCATTTCCTCATTGTACATATTCGCATGACGAGGGGAGCTGGCTCGCTGTGTACCCACCATGCCTCCTTATTAGGACGGAGCCCGGCGACTACCTTCCGCCGGGCTGCCGCAAGGGGCTGTTCATAGGAAGCTAGTAAGAATAGTCTCTTGCCATCCCAATCAATACGGCGGATGGTACACCGTGGGGTTTCAATTATTACGAGTCTCACACTACCCACTCTCTCCTCCAGGAGGGTGTAGTGCCCATAAGGATTCCCCCACGCTAATAAAAAAAGAAGTAATTGCTACCATGACCAATAATTTTTGAGGATGCAAACAAATTATTATGCTTGCTAATTATGTCATATATTTTTTACTAATTACTAATATATAATAATGATTTTGGTTTTGTATTTTCGATTAGTATTTAACTTTATTAGAGTAAAAATGTAATGAAGATATACTATTTTTATTTTTGATTTAATGTGTTTTGGAAAAGAGTATTGCCAGAATTACTGAAGAAGAAAACACGCTGCAAGCACCAAATCTCATCCTAAAAAATGTTTTGTATTACTTTGATTATTCTGTTAAACGACAAAAAAGTGTTGTACTTCCATTTAGTGGGGAAAATACAATATAGCTGTATATGTTTGTAACCTGCACCTTTTTTTGTCAGGTAAAATGAACTGCCCATGGTAAATAAACCGGTGCAAAAAATACTATGTACTAACATAATTTTATCTATATCGATATTTTATCATAGAAATAAATGTCTTCTTTGTAGTCCTTTTGTTAGTAGTGAGCTTATCACAGGACTGAACAAAATGATATGATGAAGGACCTCAGAAAATGCTATGGATCTCCTTGACGGGTAGAAATAAAGATATCGTGTTTGTACTCATTTATTACCACTAACGAGGGATTACCACAGGACTTAATAAAGTGAGCATGATGGTGTTCTCCAGAAATTGTTGTGGAACTCTTTGACGGGTAGAGATAGATATGTCTTGTTTGTACTCCTTTCGTTAAGTAGTAACAAAAGCTTACTGCAGGGCTGAAAAAATTACCTCACAATGGATCATCAGAAACGGCTAGGGAACTCCTTCATGGGTAGAAATAAATATGTCGTATTCGCATTCTTTTTTTTTTCGAACTGACTACGCTATTGACCTAGCAATTCGCATTCCTTTCATTGTATTTTATTATCTATTCAGAATATAAACAATAATATCATAAACACGCTGCAGCATTTACAAACAAATGTAATATTTCAGAAGAGTCGAGTATAATGCTTATCGTTTATCAGAACATGATCTCTCAAGTCTCGTTTATAATGAAACGAATTATTTGGTGGAAAGTATCAAAGCTAGAGATGCAAAGCTTGTCAGTGGAATCAGGTTCGTTTTACATAAAGACCATCATATGCTGCCTGTTGTGCTGCAGCTATTATAACTTACAATTCAGGTGTTCTGTAGTATGTTGTTCACAGAATTATTTTTGTTTTAGGAGCAAACGCTAATTTAAAAGATTTCTTATCTAAATCTCTGAGCGCATGCTCAGTGTTTGTAGCTAGTATTTATATGTACTAAAATTAATTTATCATGATATAGTTACTCACCTAGGCCATGAGAAATTAAACATTAATCAGACACTATGACACTTTTCAGCACAAACTCTGTATTTCTAGCTACTTTATACATAAAAAAAATTTATGTTATCACTACAAATATACACATATAGCTTTAAATGAGAATGAGAAAAATATGGCCCATGATGTAGAAAATATTATCGAACTGACGGAAGCTACTTTTCAAGCTCCATACATGAAGTGTATGTGGAGTATATAGAAAATGAATATTTAAAAAATTCTGGATTAATGAATGCAATAATAACTGAAACTGATAATGATATCGATTGTTATCACTGCAGTGATTTTGAAATTAGAGACAGCGATTGCTCTATGAGAAGAATTAACTCATTAGAAGAATAGTAGTCGTTTTGAGGTTCATAAGTGCCTCCTCAGATCCTAAATTGAATAAAGCATTTTTGATTTTTGAATTGAAGCAAATAGCTTTTACAATGTAGGGACAGTACCTTGAAATTTAATTTTTAATGAAGAGTTAAACAGAATTTATTTTCACATAACCGATAAAATGTACTTTTTTACTATTTCCAGTATGACCAAGAAGTTGTCAAAGTAAATAAGACCGCTGGAATTGTTTACAGGGTATCCTGGTATATTGGGAATAAAAAATCTTAATACTTGTTAATTTTTAGTCTATCTTTTTACATTCATATTTCATCAGTCAATGTATTCTTTGTCATTGTAATAAACTGACTATTATTTTACAGTCGCTAAATAATATTAATAAGAGTTTACTGTACTTTAAATTAAAAGTTTATGTAGAAATTATTTTTCAGTATAACAATTTTTAAGTCTCTATTATTCTATGGTCTTAATGTCTATTTTAAGGTATAGGTATATTATACGTTTGTTATTTGTTTATGTAATTACTCTGATTATTTGGTATTTAGTTCAAAGAGATGAAATGACAAAAGTAGAACAAGAACAAAAGCACTTCATTGTTGTCATAGGGTATATTTGTATGTAGGAGAAATTGTTGTTACTAAAATTTGGTAAAATGAGTTTTTGGCGGGATCTTGGAATTCCATGTAGTGGTCTTTATATTTTATCCATAATCTTGTGTTATTTGGCTCTATATTGTGTAATGTTGGTGGTTCTTTACGTAATATAGTCTGGTTATTGTGCACAAGTGAAGTGGATCGGAAATAATACCACGGAGCATGGATTCTGACTTGCCGCAAAAATTCCCAGGAAAGTTCTAACAATATGGCCACCATCTTGTTAGTTCATTGAAATTATATCAAGAAACTTGTAATATTGTTACTCACTTGACAATGCCAGTAATAGTCTACTAGATGACTGGTTGCCAAAAATAAAATAGAAGAATTTGGTAAAATATGTCGACATTCTCTAATAAGTTGACTCATAAGATCTGTTGTATTTCATTGTAATTGGCAACATATAAAAGAAATTTATTTTCAATGGTGTATGAGTTTATTTTCAACATTTTATATTGCGTCAATTTTATGTCTATTGTTTTATCGCTATTCATTTGTCAATGCTGTAAAGTATGTCTTCTATGTTATGTATATGTAAATAATTACAGTACTATTTGTCGTATCCGATATACAACAAGATCTTAGTACGTTTTATATACAGTCGTGCAGAAAACGAAATAGGCATTGATATTATTTATTTCATATTTCACACTTTAAAATGTTGTTTTAAATAAACTCCAAGTTCTTCATGATTTTTAAACGTTTTCTGACACACCACACAGAACAATTTTTCCACGAATTCACTAAAAGCAATAAAGATTACATGGATTCAACTCGCATCGATTATTCAATTTCATTCTGGGTTAAAATCACATAGTTATAGTATAAATAATCAACACACTTAAAGTAAACATAATATATTGATTGATACATAAACAAAATATTTGGGCACCGCAAAATAAAGAATATTACTTTCAGCACTATAATCTTTAAAAAGTAGTGATATACTTTTCTGTTGTAATTACTTTTTTATTAAAAAAAAATGTTTTAAATGACATCTAAGCTATGCGCTGTACTGTACTTTTAAAATGTTTATCAAGATATTATTTCTAGTCCTAATCTTAAAATTGCCACTTGCGAGTATGAATTATATTTTATATAGAACCGCTGTAGTGAAGAATTGTCTACTGATCTAATTTGATAATGTTTATAATTATAAATTGCATTTAAATTTACATTTGATCTACATTATTTAAAATTGTTGACATTATTTTAATTAACGACTCAAGTTACTTCCTATTTACGTACAAAATACTATTTATTTTAGACAAACATATCTAAGCTGACTAGTTTTTACATTATATCATTCGAACAGTGACTGTCACTACCATGTCGAAACAGAGATCGCTACCCAATTACGTCGCTAATTGCTAAACCTCTAGAACGCGTATCTCAATCGATTCTTCTTTTCACTTCGGAATGCATACCAAACTGATCTTTTAAGTCGATTTTGGAACGTGTATATATAGTCTCTACCCGGGGAATTCCCGCCGCGTTAAGAATTCTGAAATGGTGAAGAAAGTTGCTATTCCAAGTGTGCCTGTTGATTCAAAAAATAATACAGGACTGTCTTCATTTATACTAATTTCATAATACATTTTATACATAAATACAATAAAAGAAAATTTATTATTCTGGAGTAGGGGTAATTTAAACGAGAGCAAAGAAAACGTACTGAATAACCAGTCAAATTGATATACACTATAAATTATGTAACAATGTGAAAATCTCATTTGAAATGTATTTGCTAATAAGTACCATTATACTTGCCAGACTATTATCGTAGCAACAAGTCAGTAGAAACATTTAGTGAAGCAGTTACTATTTTATTACTGTGTGAGAATCTTCGCTCCCGTACCTATAGTAATAATTAATATTATAAAAAATAGTGTTTTTAATCTATTTCATTTACGATATACATTATAAAGATGAATCTCCAGTTATTATAGGCAAACGTCTCTATATAAGGATGGTGGTTTAATATTTTATTTACTAAAACTTGATATATAGATTAACTCCATTAAAAGAAAGAATTAGAAAAATCGCATATACCAGGGAAACGTAGGACATCTATAAATTTGGGTCACTTAAAAATTAAAAATCACTTGTCTATTTTTGTATACTGTTTCTGTAGTAACAAGCAGTTATGAAAATCCTTAAAGGATAATTACTGATGATTACTACATTCATATTTAATTAACTTTTAAAGGACTATAGTCCTGAGGTCAGAGAATTTTTGATCTGTAACAAAAAATGTGTGACAGAGACGGTTTATTATTATTTATAGGCTTTAGCGTTCAACCATAATCTCAACTGATATTAAATGATGATGTGATTTAATCTGTTACGACGCTAAATCTCACTGTTTCATAAGTCCAGCTCCCGGAACACATCTATCTGTGACTGGTTTTCAGCTTAAGTGTGGCAGTTAGTCAGGCGGGCATTAGTAAAACTCCTGCCAACACGCTATGGTCTCATCACGTTATTTTTCTCTACTTCAAACTTTGCACAGGTTTTAAAGCTTCTATAGTTGAGAATTCCTTTGTATAATTGAAGCAACGAGTAACAAGTCTCCGATTATTATTTCAAAGAGCGTGAATAGACCATTTTAGTGAAAACACATAAGCTTTCATACGCATAAAACCGGCGCCCACAGTTGCCGTTCTTAAATCCGCTTGCCTGTTTAGGCAAAGGTGAATGTTGAAAACCGGATTTGGAAGGAATAAAATACATCGAAAAATTGTATCAAGAGACAGAGTAATTTATATGTTATCACTGAGAGCAAAAGATTCATTGTTGTTTGCAAATTACATTGTCGGATAAGTTCTTTATAATTTAGTATTATGTAGTGCTAAGTCGAGATACGTACTATATAAGGTGTGTGTGGGTGCAAGGCTGACCTTGTAGGTGGGCGCTACCCACAGGGTTTTGCTAACATTTGTATGATTTCCCGATTTCATCTCAGAGTCTAAAACTTTATTACCGTTAATGACACATCACCACCTACGAAATGAACATTAACGTTTCATACTTTAATCTGTACATATTATATGTAGTAAAAGGTTAATATTTTGTATTTAATAAAATTTCTAAGAATTATTGAGAAACCGGTGGGTCTATTAGCATGGTATTTTTCACAATCGTTTCATGTGTAGTCTATATGATTACTACATATCTATTCTTGTAAATGCATTTTCTAACAGCTTTACATTTGTAAAGTTACAGATTTAAAATGTTTGTAAATTTGTGATATCAACAGAAATATTTGATAATGCAGAGTGACAAGGTCATTAACTTTGAACTTTGATTTTAAAACCATATCTCATTGTAGTGCATTTGCAACTACCAAGATTGCAGTGGACTCTTATTTATCGCAACAATTTTTTCATATATCACTCGTTTGATATCGACGAAATTAGGTAATTACATTTAGCCGTAATTCGTTATTACTTTCCACTGATATAGAAAAAGAAGAAATTAAATCTGAAGTATAGGTACATAAGAAACTGCTAAATGAGTAAAAATAATTGAAGCAAACAAATATCCATTATATTACCGCATTGTACGTATAATTGATACATTTGAAAGAATTTAAGTTTCAAGTTGGAATCCAAAAATAAATATTTATAGTTTCCTACAGGCCTCGTTAATCTTTTAGACCGTTCTGAGCATAGATGCGCAGAATGCAAATTTAGGTATAATTGCGTATTATATTATACTAGCGGGCCCGGCGGACGATGTCCCGCCCTGATAATAAAAAAAACCTTGATAAATTATATACCAAAACGTTCCTCATGAATTACTTTATCCACTGGTGAAAACCGCATCAAGATCCGTTCAGTAGTTTTTGAGTTTATCGCGAACAGACAGACAGACAGACACGGTAGGGGACTTTGTTTTATACTATGTAATGATGTATAATTTCGAGACAATTTAAGGACAAATAAATGCCAATTTTAGATTCATATTTTAACTTTATTTTATATTTCACCCCTTGACTGTATAGCCCAACCGTTGAAGCAAGCTCGAATACAAGGCTATTTAACGTGTCTTTTGCATGAGCCTTCATCCTTTGCGAATCATTTTTTTTTTCGAACTGACTATTCCATTGACCTAGCAAGGTCTTAACAGCTTCACCGGACTACCCTTTGCGAAGGGAAGTAGTTGTATCAAAATAAGTAGAATTCTTTTCATACAACCTCTTTGATGATTTAATTACTACTGCTATATTACAAAACAATGTTTGTAATATTAACTATTCAATAAGCCGCCCACACTCCATTGACTTCAGTAGTCAAAAACGCTGTTTAATTATGTGACTAGGTCACCAATTAAGCAACTAAACACACTGTAACATATTTAATCTGCTTTTGTATTTTGTGAACAATATTGTAAAGGTACTTTAAAAATAATATATAGAGGATGAAATAGACAACTTCTTATGTTTCGAGTAATCTTTAAACTGTATAGTAAAGTGAACATATCTTAATTCCCTGAAACAACATACTTATTATATTTATATTATATTTGAAGTTAAACAATTTATTATGAAGTTCTTCTGAAGGAATGAATGCATAGTATAATAAAGTATAAGCAACAGGTGATTCATCAATACAACACACATACAATTTAAGAATTCATATTTTGTTTATTATCTGGCATAATACTAGCTTTTGCCCGCGGGTTTGTTTGCGTTAATGTATATTTGATATCGAGAGTAGTAAATTTTTTTATGGATGAAAGTTTACCTACATTCGTTTCTCTATCCATAATGTCTACAAAATTTTATGACGATCAGTTGAGTGATCAAGGATCAAAGTGTAACAAACAAATAAACGACCTCCAATTCGCATTGACAATATAATTTGGGATATCCATTAAAAACTCGTTTTAAAATCTAATGAAACACAGACTTCTAAATAAAGATTCGTACTGATAATTTAAAAGTATCTGCACACATATAGAAACATTTACATATAAAGTCACACATACAAAATCAAAATATCTATAGAAATAATTTCAAAGTCGTATTTGCAACTCAATAAACTGAACGATGACTTTTGCGATAAGCTTTGTTTCCTGATACCGATTTGAAGTTTATATATACTTAAGTGGTATCATTTACAGCATTCTTCAGTGGATTTTAGCATGTTATATGATACATTACCGTTTTGGTTGATACGATGTTTTCCTTTTAAGCTAAAAAAATGGAGAATCCATACTAAATTTAAAATCTTATGCCAAAGATTTAACCTTAAGTTGTTTAACTTGTTTTCGGGATTACTTGATTAAGCACTCGGGAATGATAGCGAGAAGGAACATATGAATTCTAACTAGTATTATAAGTGTGAGAGTGAGTTTGCTTGTTAGATTTTCACGTATTAAATACTCAACTAATCATCATACTTTTTTGCATACACGTTCTCAAACGTACAAAAAAGGGCATATGGTAACTTTCAGCTAGGAAAAAGGTGTACTGATGCATTTAATGTATATTAACACGGGCGAAGCAAATGGTAGTAATAAAATTAATTAACCCTTTGCACTTGAGGGCTCCGGAGCGGAGCGATTTAAAATGTTGGCGACAAATGACGGTCGCGGTTCGCGGATAGTTATGCTCTCGATAACAGCAGACAGTCGCGGTTTCGAGTTGCTGGTAATACGTAAGGATTAATTTAGGAAATCTTAAATAATTATAACCAAAGTTGCCGTAATATTGACACTAATTATTTAATTAGCCAACAATTGGTATTTGAAGATTTAATTAGCCCAGTTTCCAACGCAGCTACAGCAATTATAAGTGAAAATGGCTACCGTAGTAAGTGAGGTGCAGGGAGATTAAGTAGAAGTGTGGAAATTAGAGCAACATGTGATTAGTTTCCTAAAGTTGGATATTACGAACGAATCGATGTACTGGAAAAACAATATCTCATGTATTACTGAAACGAAAACATAATTAACATTAGCATCCTATTGTTATAGAACGTACGCCAATATAAAATGTCGATATGTTTGTGAAAAATTCAACGGTGAATTTTCGTTAAACACTTGACACATATCTTTGTATATTATATTGTTAGTACAAGTGAAGCGTTAAATGAAAAAATGTTTTGCGAAATATGCATGAAATACAGATATCGTTCTATTTTTGTGAGACGTGGACAAATAGTATTTTCTATTTGTTCATTAATTTATGTAATTACGATGCAAGTAACAAAGAAATGGCAGCGGTGAACGTTCGGGGCGACACACTAACACAGGCAGTACCTTATCCAGATATGCAAATATTGATATACCTAGCATAATTTCGTCATATTATATTCTCCGTATGGTACAGGCTAAAATTTTTTCAGTTTATCGACCTCAATATTCAGTAACGTGGTTTGAATATTATTTACTTTACAGTCTGGTGACGAAATCGTTTGCTATTTGACGCGTCTGTATCATATTAGAGTACAGCTAAGAAGTCAACACAGCTTTGGTAAAGGATTAGTCTAATGTGTAATAGTAAGAAAATATTCGTAGAGCACAGTATAACGTACACCAATACAAAATATAAATAATTTATAATGAGTAATAATAATGAGTTTGTGTATTGTGTCGGTTGTGGTGAAAATTCTTCCAGGGCCTAGGTTTGAAACTTCTCAGATGAATCCACACCATTTGTGTGAAAATATCAGGTTTCGCATAAATTCGATATTTATAATTATTCGCGACTTTCATGTTTTATGCCGCTTATTTTAAAGTAATCGCTTTTATTTGTAACATTCATCAGATCCTCGCATACGGATAAATGTCATGGTAAACAACATAAGGGTCAAATAAAGAAATATTAATTTTTGTATGTATTATTAGTATTCGATATATTAGATATATGTACTAGATATATACGTATATTCAATGTATTTATTTATTAGGTATCAAAATGTAATTATCATTGTATAAGCAATTTTAATTTGTTTAAACATTTTAAATTAAAAATTTGAATCACAAGTTTAATGATTATACACATAACAATAGCATTACTATACAAGATTAATATAATTCTTGCATAATTAAAACTTAATAAAATAAAAGATTATAATGTGTCTATAATAGCTAATTATCATTTTTATTTACGTGGGACGTCATTCGTTCGATCCCAGTCAATTTCATTTTCGGACTCAAAGCCTAGAAAATAAATATGAAGTGAAGCATATAGTAGTATCAGTAAAGTATAAAGTAGTATGTAAGTATAAAGTTGTCGTGCTTTGGCAGTTAATTTTAGTATTAAAGAACTTTGCAAGATATTACCGCAAAATAACTTGGGTCAGCCACTACGCTCTAGTCTGTTCATATACAAAGTAATTGTATAATTACTGTAACACTAGCTCAAGATTGTACCCTGGATTTTTTTAAATATAAGTAAGTTATTAAATAATTTGATTGTGGACGGTTTATTTCGTTTCATCACGAAGCAGTTAAGAAGTTCCATTGTGACTGTTCAATGATCAAACAGGTACGGGTAATGAACCCGAGCAACCGCGGGGTTTACGACCAAGAAATGCGCGCGTCGTCGGAGCGACGCGGTGCGGCGTTCCGTCCGTACATTATTCCGTCTCATATCGTTTTCACTTAAATACGAAATTAAAGTTTCCTAAGGCGTTGATCGTTAAAATAAATAATAGAGAAAACAAAAGTTTGTAAATTCTTCACACAATTTCAAAAGAACAAGTTATTCAGTGTACCTACTTAAGCTTTTAAAATTATAGTTGCGATTTAAGAAAGTCATACAAAATTAGGAAGATTGTTATTTTGTTACTGCCTCCAATATATTTAGTTATTATTATTATGATATCAATGTGTAGCTTTATTTATCAGAGTTTGAATGAATAATACATTTTTTTTTAATGTCATAGGATGCAAACGAACATGTGGGTCACTTGATGTTAAGTGATCACCACCGTCCATAGGCACTGGCAACACTGGGAGTGTTGCAAGTGCGTAGCCAGCCAGTGTTTGGGGGGAGAAGGAGGGGATGGAGAAGGGGAGGGGATGTGGGCCTCCGGCGCTCTCATTGACCGAACGCAGCGCAATAATGCAAGCATTGTTACTTCACGTCGGTTTTCTGTGGGTTGGGTGGTGGTACCCCGGGCGAGTCGACCCATTCATGCTGAAACCAGTGGCTTCAACGTGGCTCTGCCACCTACAAAATTGTTTTGTTGGCGTTACGCAAGCAGAATAAATCTGTTACCGGTACCACAGCTGAACATTGATCTTTTTTTCTTATTAAGAAGAAAGTAGCATTCGATGAATAATATTTATGATTATGTAAATGTACTATTGTAGTATTGACCAAACGACGCAAACGTTCCCTTCCCTGCTTATATCATGTATAGGTATATTCTCAGCCGTATAAAATGAAAAAATAAACGGATGCCATCGATGAGTGGCCCCACTGAATATTAATTTTTTTTCTCAATTCAACACAATGTTGTTTATTACGCTGGTAAATTACCGGTATTGGCCAATACATTTTGCGGCCATGGTCGTAGATTATTGCTTATTGCTTGATTCTTTTGATGATTTTATTGCTTTCTGAATATAAAACATATTGGAAACGAATATTTGTAGGTCGTAACATTGCTATCGATCATAACACCATTCATCATGGTTATGGTTGCGTCTTTAATTAAGCTGTTTAAACAGAGTATGAATATGATCGAGGTTAGTAAGTACTTCTGATATGTGTAGCTATTATCGGGTGAAGTACTTTTAACAAATATTTGTACAATTAAACTATATTAACTCGTAAGTAACAAATGGCATTTCTTTTAGTACTTCTTCAGATTACCATATTTTTAGTGTGGTTCTGTATTAATATGACACTAGTTTCTGCTTGCGACTTCGTCCGCGCCGAATAGTTACTTTGGGCTAACGCTACCACGCAGCGGAAGCTCTCAAAATGAACTAATAGTCCAGTGAAGCTGTTAAGACCTTGCTAGGTCAATAGCATAGTCAGTTTGAAAAAAAAAACGCAAAAGTAAAAAAACGCCGATTTTGAAAAATTCTTCATTGGTGCTCCGCTCCTATTGGTATTAGCGTAATGACATTATAGCATATATCGTTCCTCGATAAAGGAGCTATCTAACACTGAAATAATTTTTCAGATCGGACCAGTAGTTCCTGAGATTTGTGTATTCGAGCAAACAAACAAACCCTCCAGCTTTATAATATTAGCATAGATGAGCACCACTAGTCTAAAATAAATAAAACTTTTGCCTTGTAGATGTACGTGTCTTCTTATTAATGAAATATTTCATTATTAATCATTTATTCCTACTACAGACGTTGGTAGCTGGTATCGATGGTGGCAATAAATGTCGGTAATTGAGAATAACGTCTAGCATAATTATTATATAATCATGTTTATTTCATATTTTTCAGGTTATCTAAAGAATTATAGAACCTGTTCATACAGTTCTCTCTTAAGTTATTTAGTACCTTATCCTATTATCAGAATGTATCTAGTAGTATGAGTTTAGGGCTTTTGTATTTTTTTTAAATGTCAAGAAATGTGTAGCATTTACCCTTTCCTCTGTGACCGTAGATATGTATGAAAAACCGTGCTCTTTACACTCTTATGCCATTTGATGAATTCATTATCATCTCTTTGTTCTTTAGTGGCACTTCAGAAGTCACAACAGAATCTTCAGGTCTGTTTCTTTTTGAGTTGGTGCTTTCGTTTCTATAGATATATCTTGACTGACTTATTATGTTTTTTTAAATATTTATAATTACTATTGTTGTGATTTAATTTTTCTCTACCATTACATGTTTGGAGTAGTAATAATAATAAATATTTTTGTGGAAGAATAAATCTTAGCGTCAATAAAATACGTACTATTTCGCTTATTCAGTATGCTTTTAGTATTCCTTGTCTTATATTGCATTAATAATAGATGTTAAGGGTTACCTAAATATACTTACTGCAGTGGTTCGATATTTTAATAGAGAAGGTAGAATGTTTATAAGTATATTATGACATTACTGTAATAGGTATGCTGTATGATATATCTGGTTAACCCTTAACATCAATTATTAGCATAATGTACGACTAGAAATACTAAAGGCATACCTAATGAGCTAGATAGTACGTGTTCTGTTGACATTGAGATTTATTCTTCCTCAAATAAAATCGCAGTCCAAGCGTACAGTAAGCATACAGGTTGTTACCGTTAGTAGAGTCTACTCATATACTTGTACTAAAGAAACGGAAGGGGCCCATATCCTGGCCAATGACGCGGTTTCAGTGCCCGTTTGAATATAATTACGGTATGGAGTTAAACCTACATGTAACTTTAATCTCATATATTTAGTGTTAATTTTGCATAACGTAATATAAAATTCCAGAATCATTTGATCATAATTATGTAGTTTAGGTAGGTAATTGAGAATGTTTAGCTATCATAATATTATTTTACCATTATTTTATATATGCCAAAGTTATCCATTTTAGCCAAAGTTAAACATTTTGTTTTTAACATAATTATAAATCTTAAGTACTAATATAAATGCGAACATAAGTTTATATGTTTGTTACGCTTGACTGCGTCTACTATAGATGACATTTTGCATACATGTTGTGAAAAGTACAAAAATATATCCTATGTGTACTACTTACAGAAAAAAAAAAACATTAGGTATAGTTACAATTTACAATAACGAGAGCAAAGTTGCGGCCAAAAGGTAGTATTTTATGTTTAATTAGTGGCCACAGCGGACGTTATCCTGCCCTGATAATAAAAAAAACCTTGACAAATGATATACCTAAACCTTCATCATGAATCACTTTATCTACTGGTGAAAACCACATGAAAATCCGTTTTTAATAAGTAAGTATTTTTTGAGTTTATCGCGAACAGACTGACAGACGTGGCAGAGGACTTTGTTTTATAATAAGTAAAAATAAATATTCTTTTTAGATACTTATAAAAAAACGAAAACGACTAAATGATATATCACGTTAATGATAAATCTAATATAATTCCAATAATCAATGATCTTTAGACTATTACTAGTACCGTATTATTTATAGTTATGATAAAACTACAGATTCTATGTTTAAATGTTAAGTAATAGTTCAAGGGTACTCTACTGGTATTTGGTTGTTATATTGGTAAATTGTAAAATTATTTTTGTAATTTACATACCTTTGGTTATAAATGGAATTGGCAAGTTCCAAGTAAAAAATACTGATACAATAATCATTTAAATGGTTACTTGACTACCTCGACTTGAAATAATATTTAACTTTAGCATTATCAGCTCAGTCCATGACAACATAAATATTACTTTTCAAAATAGTATAATGAGCCAATGTACAATATCGCTTTTAAACCCGAGTAAAATCCAGCACGATATCACTTGCGTATGTGTCAGTGCTCGTTTTGGCGTCGACCAACGAACCGTTCAGAAGTTGGGATCATTTATAAATTTAAAAATGGAAACACCGTGGAGAAACCTTGTACATTCAGAAATATTGTAGTTGTAGCACTACTTGGGGAATATTATAGTGGATGCTACTTTGCACTTCCGCCTGGAATTGATTGAACACTACTACGTCTAACTGGAACAAAAAGCAAATCAATTAATCAATATATATATATATATTAATTATACAATATAAATATAATAATTGTCAATGAATTAAATAAAAATATGTTGCAAATTGACGTGTAATCACGACAATACACGACAATAGTAGCGTCGACTATAATATTTAATTATGGATTTTTGCAAGATAAGGCCTTCTTCAATCAAACTACTTGGGGAAGTCAAAGAATTTATTGATTAAACGATATTTAAATCGGATATACCTTTACCCGTGATTATGAAAGACCCCTGTCTTCTCTAGGCAAAACCGCTTTATCCAAAAGGGTCATATTAAATCTGGTAATATATATATACATCGCAAAAATTAATAAAGTGTCGACGATTTTACGTTGAATAATCTTAGATTTAAGAAGTACTTAGAGTATGTTTAAACTTTACTACGGTTATCCATAGTGGAGGAAGCGATAAATGTGTATAATTATTGTAAATATGCAATTATTAAAAATATAGGTCTTTGTGATAAGAATGTAACCATTAGTAGATATGTAGAATAAATAAAACAATACTATTAAAAATATGTTAGAGACATTTTAGTACTTAATATTCGACAAAAAATATAGTTTTTATCTGTTTTTGTTGTACTACAAATGCATGTTTTAAAGATGGTGGTGCCTGTGATGATATGCGCCAACACCCCGCCCCCCAACCCTCGAACACACCGCAGAGCCTTCTGCCCGACACGGTCACCGGACACTGTGACCTTTCGTTGACTAACCACTACTAATATTACGTAATTCACACTGAGCTACCGTCTTAGCCGAGATCAGAAGTATGTACAAATGTATAATCAATTATATACTATCCTTTATATGCGAATATGATGTACTTATCGTACAGAGGAATGATAGGAAATATTCGCGAGTAAATAATTTCATCACTTTAAGAATATTTTTGTACAAATATATTAAACATACAATATGTTTTTTATATAGTGACATAATTTCATATACCGCTAAACTAAGCATAACTTGTATTAAGGTAAATAAAATACTAATAATAATATACAAGATATTTAAAACCACATGTGCGGGAATTGTACCTACGAATTCTCGGCTCAATGGTAGGGCTCATGACGTAGCAATGTAAATAACTAGCATTTCCTAAAAATATTGAAATGACAATTTCTCATGATTTCATAAATACATTTTGTACCAAAAATGATATCTCTAACTTGTAATAGAAATAATCTTACTTTGTGAAGTAAACGTATATATCTATACATATAATAAGAATGTAAATCTAACGTGTCTGTACTTTTTCGATTATCGTGAAAAAAATTGTTGCAGGTGTCTAGGAATAATGAATAGAAAACATTTCAATCATTTTTAGAAATGTCTGTCTGTTTGTATGAACGCATCACTGCCAAAGTACTGGGTTCACAATAAAACCTCTAATAAGAGAATCATAAAGTATATCCTCGGGAGTAACGTAGTCTTCGTTTCATTAAAATTGGTCCTCTCTATCAAAATTTATTGTAATTTTAATGGCGCCGCGACTTAAGTATGAGAGAAAAGTAGATAAGTAAATTGAGTAAATACTTTCAAATTGTGATTGTTTTGTACATCATGTTCCACGTGGATGAAGTTGCGGGCACAGCTAGTGAATAAATAAAATTGGATATTTCACTTAATGAAAATTCATCTCTAAAGGCAATAAAAACACTGACAACACAATGATTACGAAGATTTATAACTCGTACATTCGTTCGGTTTGTTGTACCGAATGCAGTCTGACGATAAACATAATTTTGTTATTCGATTAAAAGTACCAGTCGTAGCGTTGCGCCGGGATAATCTTGGTTGAAATCTGGGTATTGTCGGCATGAGTTTAGTACCCTAATAATGATCCATTGTTGTGGGACGGGTTTGGTATTTTATTTGTTATTTGGTGGTAAGCGCATTGTGAAGTGGTGTGAGTATATGGAATATATGTAAAAAAAAATTCTACAAAAAATACCGGTCTCGTATAAAAGACTTCAACGAGGATAATATAATTGTACGTAACTAGTGTTAACTATAAAATAAAAGTATCGAATGTTTTTTTTAAATACATAAATATTGTTGGGGTCAGCTGGTCACTCTATCTTTAATAGGAATAAAACAGTGGTAGAGTTTCAACGTGGACTGTATATTTTAATTTTCACAAGGTATATAATCGTATGTAATTTCCGGTAACAATACATACATTTTCTGGGTTTAACACTACAATTACGTCCTTACATCTAGTTCATTATACGCGCCTTACTGCCACACGTTCATCCATACATTTGCATAGTTTACATAAATTCACATTATATTTTTAGTGATGCTTCCGTATAACATTAGACAAATAATAATAATAATCGTATTGGCGATTATATTTGAATTACTACATGAATGATATTTCTAAATATCACATAAGACATATTGAACACAGAAACCAAGTAAATAAGAAATACGACAGTTTATCTGTACGTATTACATAAACAAATTTATACACATAGACACAATAGCTCGTCTGTCTGTAACAGACACATTAAACCTGCACATATATCGTATTTATTATTATTATAATAAGACATCCCATTACGCATAATGAACATTAGTAGAGAGAAATATATATATATATATATATATATATATATATATATATATATACATGAGAACTCATCTGTTCGTATTACATAGAGAAACATTTATTTACAAGGAGATCTGATAGCTCATCTGTCCGTAACAAATATAATAACTGCAAAATTATACCCCTTTAATAAGCTAAATAGGTTATTCATCTGAGTTTTTACTTCACTAAAGAGTACGAAGGAAAGAACAGGTTTAGAATAACCACATAAAGGAATTGCTAGACCCTATAAAGGCTTTGTCCGTTATAATAAGGGTGTGTTGAACGTGTCTATGAATATTAAATCATTATTTTTCACTGAAGTATACTGGGGGTACCGATATTATTTCGTACAAATAATCAATATTCTTTGTAGAAAAAAATGCATGTCTGCTTTCATTTTCGTATAATGTTGAACGATGTCATATAAAGTAAATAAAAAATCCCCACGAACTATCGAAGCGTGACAACATGCAAACGTTTATACACGCACAAAAGTTTTTCAAGGAATTAGGCATTGATAATATTTTCTTTTATTTTTTAACATGTCACGTATTGTAAAAATTAATGCAATACCACAGTTTTTCCCATTAATTATAAATTTGATTTTATTATTCTAAGTCAATATACTGGAGGAATTCACAAAGGCTACGATGGTGAATTTTGAAATTATGAGTTTGTGAGTGCCAAGGACATTCCTTTATATCATAGGAAGCAAACGAACATGTGGGTCACCTGATAAATGATCACTACCGCCCATGACCACTAGCACCACCAGGGGAGTCGCGAATGCGTTACCAGTCCGTGTTTGGGGGAAGGGGATGGGAGGTATGTCTCCGACACTCTCACTGACCGAACGAAACGCAACAATGCAAGCACTGTTACTTCACGTGATTGTTTCTGTGGGTCAGGTGGTAGTACCCCGGGCGAGCCGACCCATTCATGCTGAAACCAGTAATAGCTTCAGCGTGGCTCTACCACCTACATTGACTTCTACGCTTACAACGAGAAAAATGTAGCAATATGATGGACGTATAGCATTTAGGCAAACCATCTGTAGCAGTCTCATGTTGAAAGTTGAAAGTCTACCATTAATTTTCAGTAGTAGGTATTAGCCGTTTCTATCTTGCATCTTTTTTTATATATTGAAGGATACCACTTTCTAATAAGATTTATTGTTAAAATTGAGATTTGGAATCAATTATTTTTTTAATTTTTAGTTATATCATAGGAGGCAAACGGATAGGTGGGTCATCAGAGGAGGTCATCAACATCAGAAGAGTCGCAAGTGCATTGCCAACCTCTCTTGGGGGAGAGGAGGAGTAAGGGAAGGGGGAAGGGGAGAGTAGGTGGGACCTCCGGCGTTCTCACTGACCGAACGAAACGCAACAATGCAAGCAAGCACTGTTACTTAACGTCGGTTTTCTGTGAGAGGGTGGTACTACCCCGGTCGAGCCGAACGGCATGCCGAAAGCATTAATAGCTTCTGCGTGGCTGTACCACCTACGTTTAATTATTTATTGTATATTTAAAAATATTATTAACTTATTCGTAACGTGATAGCGATTACTATGTATCTATTAGCTATGACTCTAATTAAATTAACGAAATTGGTAACCACTTGAATTTGCATGTTATTGAAGGTGATACTGTTGTACGTTTACTATGTATAATAAACCTGTCTTTGATTGATTTGCGATATCATAAAACAGATGACAGAAATAGATCACGTGTGGTTAAAAATCCCTATTATCCCTATTTGGATATAAAACCTGTTTTCAGGGATAACCTTGACTTCGGACAAAAAAAAACCCATCTACTGTCTATTAGTATATACCAGTAGCTACATTTAAGGCAAAGTTCCCTTACAATAGTCAGCGTTAGTTACTAGCGTCATCTCCGACTTCATTATGATTAAATACCACATTCGTCATAGAGACATTGGGTGTCTATGTGTGCTCTACCTCATATACAGTGGAAAGTGTTCTGAGGAACTCTTTTATATGGTGCTCTCTTCGCCGTTTTGAACTTGCACTTTCTGTCGCTGACTGGCTGCTTACGCGCATACCTTAAAACCTTGCAAAAAGGTGATATCGTTGAGGTTCTCTATAATCATTATTATGCGTACGTTAGTGCTGTAGAATTGGTTATCCAGCACGGTTTTCCCTCCCTCCTCCTTTTTATTAATTTATTATTCCTTTTTTCTTTCCCTCCGAATTTATTTTTATCCCCCCTCCTTTATATAAATATATTTAATAAATAAAAAATAAATAATTTTTCCTCCATTCATTTACTATTTTTTTTCATTATTATTTTTTTTTTTAACTTATTTATTTATTTTTTTAATCCCCACCTTCCCTTTTTTTTTTTTTTTTTATTTTTTTTTTTTTATTCTCCTTTTCCACCTTTTCTTCCTCCCCTCTTAATACCATTCATTCATATATTTTAATAAAATATTTCTTTTTTTTATTTTAAATTTCCTTTTTTTCTTTTTTATTATATTTTTCTTTTTTTTAATATATTCTTTTATAAAAAATATATCTTTTTAATTTTTTCCCTATATTTTTTAGAATTAATCCCCGAAATAGTTGAACTGATTTTGTCTGGAGTGGCGGATTACTGCTTTTATGAAGAGTAACTTAGGCTACTTATTAAAAAAAAAAACGCATCTCTTCAAGGTAGGTACCCATGAAGAATACTTTCTGTTATATTCTCATTTCAATATGATTATAGGGTATATATCATCACGTTAAAACCAATAGGAGCGGAGCGCCAATGAAGAATGTTTAAAATCGGGGTTTTTTCCTCTTGAGAGCTTCCGCTGCGTGTTAGCGTTAGCCCAAAGTAACTATTCCACGCGGACGAAGTCGCGGGCAGTGGCTAGTCCTTTACAAAGATACGAATACAGACGAATTCTCGGACAGCTGCTACTATATGTATATCATAAAATAATTGTAATGATGTATTACAAAAACTATTACTAATCTATCTTATATTTATAAAGAGGCAAATTTTGAATTTTCGCAGCAGGTGTCTCTGGTGAAATGTGAAATATCTGGTTGACCGAACAATACCTGGTTTCTAGCTATAGAAAACACGTTTGCCTAGCTAAAATTTATAAGTAAAACATTACATAAATATAGAATTTGACATACAAATCATAAATAGATAATATTAGAGAATCGAAAATGCTCATCGGTAAAAAAAACAGCGTTTTTATTTCTTCAATTATTACTATTCATCACGCAAAGCATGTATTGTGGCACTTGTAAAAAATACATACCATAATGTGAAACTAAGTCCGAAAGAGAAGAAACAAAATTCGTGTGGCTGTTATTATATTTACTTATAAAGTTAGAAAATTATTTCTCCTTTGTTCATACAAAACCTGGTCGGGAAACTTTAATAATAATCGAACTGTAAATCTACAACAAAGATAAGTTCTGTTGTTTTAGATATAGTATAGTTTATTGTGTTGATAATACTAACAAATATAATTGAAATACCGACCGTAATGCATATTTATACACCTTTTTACTTTTACCTTTTTACTTATAATATAATTGACACATATATAGTAATGCTTCGAAGCTGACTAAAAGAGTTCTAGATAACCATAAAGGCTCTACACAGGTTGATAAACTCCTGATTTTAAAATAGCGATATAATATAATAAAGTAGCGATTGGGTTCTTTTTTAGCGGAATCTTGGAATGCCATGTAAGTGGACTTTATATTTTATCCATAATCTTGTGTTATTTGGCTCTATATTATGTAATGTTGGTGGTGCTTTACGTAATATAGTTTGGTTATTGTGCACAAGTGAAGTGGATCGGAAATAATACCACGGAGCATGGATTCTGACTTGGCACAAAAACTTCCAGGAAAGTTCTAACAAGATGGTCACCATCTTGTTAGTTAATTGAAATTATATCAAGAAACTTGTAATATCGTTACTTACTTGACAATGGCAGTAATAGTCTACTAGAAGACTGGTTGCCAAAAATAAAATAGAAGAAGTAGCGATTGATAATAATTTGTTTGATATTTATTTAAAGTATAATTAGTAAGCAAACGTAGATACTAATAAACGTACTATACATACAAATCATATTTGCAGCAAATCGCGTTTACTTATATTAACATGTAGCTTTGTACCGGTTTTTATCAACTCGACAACGTAAAACTCTTAAGACTTTAAAATAAAAAGAGATAAACAAACGTTAACAAAGTTAAAGCGACTATAATTAACGTAACAAAGTTTGTATTTGGTCATTCTAATATTAAGTTCTAAGAATTGGAATAACTATTGGTTAAATTGGTCACGCGTGTAACAAAGTTACTGCACTTAACACATAATCATTTAGTGTACTAAAATGTTTGTAGTTCTGCTTCATTTGGACAGGCGACAGGCTCTTGAAATAGCGGTCGAGGTCTTTCGCCCACTTATGATTATAAATGCACACAGCGCAATCGTGAGTTAAAGCAGCTTTGACTAAATCATTTCTTGCTTATTTCTTCGTATCACCTTGTGGTTCCGTCATCGCGGCTTAGTGACATCATCACGGTCATCAAGCGAACAAAAGTCGTGCAGTCGTGTATTCTTTTAACAAGTTTACCTATAATTTATAGAAATGTGTTGTCATTAGTCATTATTGTGCGCAAGATCTGGTTGATATAGAAAACGTGTATACCTGTTTCTTTATTTTAATTAGTACGAGACTGGTAAGATGGGATCTGCACAGAGGCTCTATATAAATAGAATTGGTGTCATAGTTTTGTTATGCGCTATGTGGATGTTATTACTCGAGCGTGCAAGTTCATAGCGACGGCTGGCACAGCCACTAGCATATTAATGTTTATTGGCATACGAATTGCATGCATTTCTATACTAGAAATTATATAATAACACTTCCATCTATGTATTTGCGAGTTTCTAGAGAGTAGATATATAAAATATATTGGAATAAACCTGGAGATTTTTACACCGCAATGATTGGTGATGAGTGATTATGATGTTACTACTCTTTAATTAAATAGTAAGAGTAATAAATACTGTTACGATTTTAAAATTTACTTAAAGTTCAATAGAAATCAGTTTCGAGCATTTATTATTATAATTCATTACATGTATATAATAATAAAATCTATATTTTATGGGTTGTAAGTCTAAAGGCTCTAAGAAGTATAACAAAAAACGTAATAAAATAAAAAACTCAATGAAACTATTATATATTTAAAGTTAAATCATCGAAATTGATATATATATATATATATATATATACATATATATACGTTATACATGATCTTATAACTATAGGAATTCGCAAAAAATGTATAAAATTAGAAATCCAACTATATTTTGGATTCATTTGAAACTTTCCCATTTTTAATGCTCACAATGCGAATCTGCTGGTAATACTGTAAGAATAGTACAGATTAAAGAATATTACATAATTTATCTTTCAGGTTTTTGAGAATGTTGAATAGTTCGATATATTTTTTGCAAATCTATTAACAAAAACAATAACGACTTTATGCATCACTAACAAAAAACGTTATATATTTGTTTTCGATAATCAAAACATGACTTGTAAAAGTTTTGATTAATAAAAGACTTATTAAACTTAGTAAACTTCTTGTAGATAAATTATGAACTTGCAGAGTGTCGAGTTACTGGGGCGAAATAAATACAAAAAAATGTAAGAGACGTAATGATTTAAATACAAATTATTTATAAGAAAATATATATTATAGTGTCGGCAATATTCTTAAAGTTATTAACTTCATTAGTTACTAGCCAATTCTCGCGACATGGTCTGCGTTATTTATGTACAGAAAAGAAAACATAAAAAACTAAGAACAAAAATATACTTTGCTTAAAAAACCTCTTTGTAACAAATGCTATCTGTTTACTTTCCCCCTCCTGCGCATGCACGCCACACCTCTTGCTACATTTCTCGGAGACGCGGAATCCTGAACAGAGTGCGGCGGTTTTTCACACCTGATCAACTATATCTCCATTATAAGGAACAAGTTCGGCGTTGCGTGGAATACTGTTCGCACCTCTCGGACAGTTCCGCCAGATACCTACTAAATGCCCTGGACAGGTTGCAGAGACGGGCTGTCCCCATTGTCAATATCTGCAACATTATAGAGTTTATAGAGTCACTTCAGTTGCGCGGAGACATTGCCTGACTGAGCGTGTTCTATGGTCTGTATCATGACGAGTGTTCAACGAGCCCCCATACCTTACCTACTAGCTTACCATCAGGCACAGTGCAGCCATTTTGCCGTGCTCCAATAAAAAAAGAGAGAAACATATATTTGAACGCATTGTGCTTATAAATCATAGTTTCTTAAAACCCTAATAACTGCATATGAAGTGAAGATTTTTTTAAGGTGGTAGAGCTACGCTGAAGCTACTACTGGTTTCAGCA
Source organism: Antheraea yamamai (assembly GCA_036509395.1). Classification (NCBI taxonomy): domain Eukaryota; kingdom Metazoa; phylum Arthropoda; class Insecta; order Lepidoptera; family Saturniidae; genus Antheraea; species Antheraea yamamai. The sequence goes on from AP028433.1 coordinate 11,668,890, forward strand.
TGAATGGGTCCGCTCGCCCGGGGTAGTACCACCCTCTCACAGAAAACCGACGTGAAGTAACAGTGCTTGCATTGTTGCGTTTCGTTTGGTCAGTGAGAGCGCCGGAGGACCATCTCCTCTTCCCCTCTCCCCCTTCCTCCACTCCTCCGTCCCTCCAAACACAGGCTGGCAACGCACTTGCAACTCCCTAGTGTTGCTAGTGTCTATGGACAGCGGTGATCACTTACTGTCAGGTGACCCGTCTGTTCGTTTGCCTCCTATAATATAAAAGAAAAAAAAGATATCGTGATATTTTTTTCAGGTAAGGACGAAGTGTCTAAGAAATTAAACTAAAAAAGCGAAATCTATCTAGTAGTTTTTGCATGATGAGTGCATTAAGACATGCCACTATCATTTTATTTATATACATTAATTTAAAATCATCGACTTGTATATGTAGTAAAATCACATGCTATGTTACTACATTCGAAGGATAAATGTCAGATATTTTTTTCTTCGAGTTGTAGAGGAAACATACGTATTGAAACACCTCATATAAAACTACGGATTGTTTCGAATTATAGAGGTTTTCGATTTATCGAGAACCTACTGTACATTTTGTTAAAATAAAAACATATTTAAAGAAAAACAAACGTAATTGCTCGACAAATGCGTAAAATCTTTATAAGTTTAATTTGGTGATGAGCTTGTTACAGCCTTGGGTAGACTGGACCGGATTATTATTTTTTGTCGTGAACAGTGGTGTGCGAGACGCTGATGTCATGTCTATGCTCATATAAAGCTAATAAAACTAAGTGTGATTTAAATTCTACGAATTTAATGACAGCCTGTTCCTCTAATTATGTTAAGTCTAATGGAAAAAGATCTAAGTTTGTTTAATGGGTAATAATAGATTTACATACAATTTTTTTGACATAACTCGAATGTTAATCCTTCGAATAATTTAATTAAACTTGTAAATAAACGTAACATTCATATAAAAACAACTAAGTCCTCTTGTACTTGTTAGTAGTTCAGATTTTTTTTTCGAACTGACTACGCTATTGACCTAGCAAGGTCTTAACAGCTTCACCGGACTGCAAAGGCGAGCGCTTAAGGCACTCAGCCGATTTTATTTTGACAACTAGCTCAAGGGTGCGCGGCACACCTCGGCTTGGGCCGTTGCCTGATTCATGCAATTCGCGACCTATCTCAGATAACCTAAGCTTAGCTACATATTCATACTTATATGAGTTATTGAAACATATATGTGTACCAAGCATACATACCTCAACAAATCTTATATGTATTTTGTGTTGGATAATTTTTTTAAACTGTTTCAGTTCAATAAGGGAAAAACAAAAATAAAAACCCTTCCACTATCATGTGTAAGCATGTGTGCATGCACGTGCGTGGAGGTGATATGTGTAATGTTGTTCCAGTGTTGTAAGATTTTGTGTCACTGTATCGCGCGACCAGCATACTCAAGGTCTCCACGCCGAGGGGGGCCTAGTCTGGTGTGCGGGAGCGAAATTTACCCCCAGACCACGGCGGCGTGATCTGTGGTTACGCGGGCGTGGGCGTGAGCACGCTCTGTTTGGAGAGACAGGCTGGTACTGATCGTTCACTGCCGTTATTTCATCGGGAGGGTTGGTAAAAATATGTCGCGGACGTCTTTTACAACGCGCAGCTTTCGGTACGAGTTCGTATTTTGCGGCGGATACCACTAACGGACTGGGATGATTCGCGCCTTTTTCAAAATAACTAATCGTAAGTGACTTTACGTTCGCCCAGATAGAAGGCATCTCCAGGTCCCTATGGAGATCGAATCTCCGGATTGTTGTACAGAGATTTTAACATTTGGTTAAGAAGTAAGATAAACTTTCGCTTTCATGTTATCACTAGTGTACCGATATTTACAATTTGACAACTAAGCAGAGATCATGATTTTTTTTCTCTGTGTGGTGTTTATAGGTTAATTTTAGCCATTTAATGTTTATTTCAGTAAAAATTCGAACTATTAAAACCTATTTCTTATTAATTTTATTTATTTACTATATTAAAACTACGACACAAGAGTTTCAGAAGTAAACAATTACGTATTTATTGTTCACAGTTATTACGAAAATCAAAATAGAGCTTTTTGTCGTCGAGTATTTTTTAAGTAAATCTAAAATGTTTAATATATATGGATATATTTGATAGTGTATCTTTTAAAATGAATGCCCCGTCATTTTAAAAATTAATTAGGCACAACGAAATAGAACCTCTGTAACTGTAATCACGTAATATGATTCATAAACATATTATAATATCTGTTCAGTGATAATAAATAACGTTTGTATAATTTTACTAGCTATTATTTAGTTTCTTTAGTATTTAAATAATATTCGCATCATAAACACATTCAAGCACATTTTAAACATATTCTAAGCGATGATGGCTTAGTTAATAGGGTGTAGGTATACCGCGTCGATCGATACATGTTTGAATTTTTGCAACTCAGTTGTAGCTTGAAGGGAAACAGAGTGATGAAACCATAACATTGTAATAGGGACCTTTCTAAATTCACCTGGTTAGCTACCACACTCAAGAGGAAAACCCTTCGCTACGCATCTGTTGTTTTGATTCGACAGCTGCACTTGTGAGCCAATCCCTCTCTAGGTTTACCATGTCTACCATCCTAGACCATATCGCCATTTAACATAAGATGAGATTGTAGTCAAATGTGTGGCCGAATCTCAAAAAAATTGTAATATATATTACAATTATATATATTACATTAAATATATTAATATATATACATAGCTAGTTAATGTACGTAAAACCGAACATGTATTTAGAAATAATTCCTGCGTGGACACTTCTTACTTAAAGAACCTTTTAAAGAAAAGTTTCTATGTTGCGATAGAAGCCTGAATTAGTTATTCCTTGGGGATATCAACCGGCTTCGAGCCAGCAATTCTTGTATATCTAGCTACACTAGACTAATTGCAGGCAGATTACAACGGCCGTTCATTGCACCCACTGCAGGATCGTGGTATATACCAGTATATGCAATACGCTCGCAATATTAAATAAAACAAAATTTAAAGCCAGATTTAATTTAATATTGATATGTGATTATTGAAATTAAAATGTAATTTGGGTTTAGTGAAATTGATAAATAACGAAAAGTGAAATTTATGAATTACCTTAATATTACTAATTAATATATTATATAATATCAATATATCACTAGCTTTAGTCTAGGCTTCGCTTAGGTGTATTTTTTATTGAAATGACTACCTGTTTTAACATCTGTCTATACCAAATTTTGAACCGATTTAAAAAAGGAGGAGCTTTTCAATTTGAAACAATTTATTTCAAGATTTCGTTATTTATAAACAGACTTGAAAGATTATTTTTTTATCAGAAGAGGCTATTTTCCAGGGGGTCCAGCGTTCCACTTTAATTTAATTAACATTAGACCTTGAGCATGGTCACCCTAGATGATCAGTTTAACTGTACAGAAGTTGATGTGCTGCTACGCCATCTAGTACCATACATTGGTAAAACAGTTAAGTGTCGTCTAATAGTAAAATAATTAACATACCTTATGAAATAACACTCAAGTATGTTAACATTTATTGTGATCAATGAAATGATATAGGAGTCAACCGAACTCAAATACAAACAAAATATTTAACTATTATATTGTATAATCATAATGTTCGTTAAAGAAAAATAAAGAAGATTTTAGAAAAAAATTGAGAAGGAACGTGGACGAATATAGGTGTAAAGAAAGACTGAAACAGGTATGGATGGATTGTGTGACAAAAGATATGTGATCTGTGTGTAGATTTCGGATTTGGAAAATAAATCATATTCTTGTTAATTCATTTATTTTTAATTCGTACCTATTGTAAACTAAGTGGTCATATTTAATGAATCAGTTTGAGTATCTTAGATAACTCAACTCAACTCAAGAACGTGCCTTTAGGAAAAACCGATGCCTTTGTTGGAAACGCGACGCTATAAGAAGAATATTAATCTAAGAATCACTTCCAAAACATTCGACCGTCGACACACAAAAAAACTGTTATTTACTTACATTGTCAACTGGAATTTAACAAACAACAATGTATTAACTGTTGTACATTATACAGTATGTAATGCATAATGTATTTTAAAATATTGCACACTTTTTATATGCGTAACATGTGCAATCTTAATGCGATATTTTGACCTAGATGCACTAGTTCATCATGAGTGGTCATCGTATTACTAGCGATTTTATTTTTTACAATATGAAACAGGGAATTAAAATATTTAATTTTTGAAATATTCCTATAATAATTTCAATCATCCAGACTTCTTTACACATCTTGTAACTTTCAACGAGCAATTCTAGTACATTAATGTTGAAGCGAAGTCGAAGTCGAGGTTATAAAAGTATGATGTCAATCATAGATGATGTCCTTTTTGTCATTTAATCGATCAGTCACAAGACCAACTAACTAATAATAATAAAGGCTTTTAGCAACAGCAGATACAGTAATACACTACAAGATATAGTACGTAGTATTTTTTGAGATGTGAACGATGCAACGCTTCGCGCGAGAATGATCCTCGTTTCTTTTTCGCTACGTCTTTTATAAGCTTACTTCATATAAGGAGCATTATATTTACGTCAATACACTTTTTGACGGAAAAACGCACCTCACTACCGATATTATATAAATTTATTTCATGTATCTCGGAAACGCTTCTAACGATTTGGTTCAAATATTGTGTTTAGGTTTGGTTTTGCTTTTTAAGTTTATTTTGATAGGTATTTTTTCTGAAAAAAATACGCGATTTCACACAAAACAAAAAAATGATTAATTAATATCATGTAGCGCCATCTCGTAAATTTTTGTGCTACTTGCAAATGTTTCCAAAGCACAACCTAATGGTACCTCAAGATATTCTGAGATGACACTATATGATAACCGAATACAAAAAATTTCGGCTTACATCCAATAGCAATAATGCAATTAATGTGCTCACCAACCGAGCGTAGCTTGATCGCCAGGTACTTTGATATTGAATCATGATAATTTGACGGGTCTGTACTTCATAGTAAGCACAATGCAATCCAAAATGAAAGATGATCACCAAGAGATCAACATTTAATTCCATCTTTGTTGTCATACTGGTTTATAAATCTGACCGTAGCTGACCCTGAATGACGACAAACCAAAAGAGAGTCACTGTGGATTATAATCATGTGAATATTTATGTGAACAACTTAACAATTCGCTCGATTACTGGATATGCATTGGCTCAACTGAGATCGTAAACGCCTAATTAAACGTAAACGCCGTACCTGTAGTAACAAAAAATGTCAATTTTATACTATGCAGGCGGCATGCCTTTTAAAACATCAAGTTTTACAAAAAAAGGCCGCTTCATTTTGCGAAACTGTACAATTCTCTTTACGCATTTGAAGTAGGTATATGCCTTTGTTTGTACATACATATGTAGACATAAACATAACTAGACATAATAGCCTTAGGCATACCTTTAACTTATGAACAAGTCGGTATCAAAAAATGATAAGGCACATTTCTTGTAGAGTGATTCGATTTTCTACAAAAACCTATATCGCTTATTACAATCCGTTTATTGGTTTGTTAGCTACAACATTCTAAAAAAATAATCCAATTGTATTGTATAAATATATGGAAAATAGAAATGCCCAGTACCGTCTAAATATTAATACTAAAAGCTGCGGTTTTTACAGGCGTGTTTTGTTACTTTCTCGAAGAAACGTTTAGTGCGGATTTGGTGAAAAAAAATTGTTGATTTTTTTCTATTTGCTTGAAGATATAGATAAATACATCTGTATAATAAGTAGTTCAAATGATTAAGTATGTGCAGAATGTAAATTTTGTGTAACATATGTAGTTAAGCAGACGGACTGCTCTGTTACCGGTTCGAGTTTCGACCGAAGATGTGTTGCGTAAGCGATTTCCACAGCGCGACCGGCGGATGTGGCACGGGGCCATTCTTTCGTAGCCAACACCTACATAGTTATTATTTAAACAGCGTTACTTACTCATATCACTCGTTAAATGTTTGAGAAAACGTATCACTAGCGATGGTTAATGATTATCTCACGTTTCCATTTGACATTAGTTTACGATTTTAGTTTCATATAAATCTATGTTATTATTATAAAGTTCAAGGTATCTTTTGTTTCTTTTACATGTTAGTCTCTGGAATTGAATCGAGTATTTTTGCATTTCAAAGTCTACTAGTTGATACTAGCACTAATACTAGTATATACCGTTTATTAGGGGCAAGAAAATAGACAACGCTGAAGGCGTAGTGATTATACGGGTCGTAGTTTCTTATAATTTCAATAAATATATATTGAATTAATATATCATTATCACTTTTGTGGGTAACGAAGTAATGTAGTGTGTAAAAATTTAACCAAACAAATTTGATCGATATCTATCCAGTAATTTTTTTGTGACTCGCATAACGACAGACCTCAAGTATTTTACTTATATATATATAAGTACTATAAAATTTAAATGTCATCAATTACTCATTCCTAGTCACGTGCAATAACTTTTACACAGAAATCTGAAAAGTACAGACACGTTAAATTTAGATATTGTTATTATATATATAAATTTGTTGAGGAAGGTTATATGCTGTCCAACACCATATGATGAATCTTACGATCGGAGCAATTATTATATCAATTGTGGGTTAGATAGTCCGCTTAGCGAGACTGAAGTAATAGTGCAGATGGGCTGTGGGACAAGACGCAAAGTATCGTGGGCCGAGAGCAGGAAAAATGAAACGTGAGTGAAACCACCGAACATAGCTATTATTATTATAATGATCATGTTGATATAAATATTTTTTTTTTTCAATAGAATTTTACTTTGGGGTAATTTCCTGATTTCATTTTTTTTAAGTGACAAAGTTTTGTAAATAGCAACTGTTTAGAATAATATATGCGTAGATTTTTATTATCATTCTCGGTTTAATGTTTTCCATTTGCAATTTTATGCCATACATTTATATGTAAATAGTAATTCGTTTATGCTATATAATTTCTACAAATATGTTAACTGGATCGTGAAATATTTTAAATGTTCCACAAAACAAAATTAAGGTAATCTGATTATTTTGAAACTAGTTTTATTTTTGATTTGAAAATAGTATTTTAAATTTTTTTTTATATTTATACGCTATGTAAATAATCCTACAGTATAATATTATGTCGTAAGTACTTAGCAATGAATAAGAATACATTTCCATTGGAATTGGTGTGTACGGATAAATTCTATAAGCATAGCGTAATATGATGTCAATAAAATTGTAAATAATCTTTCGTTCTTTAAAAGATCACCTTTAATAATATAAATATAGATAAATGACGAAGGATACGTACGCACACATCTCACTGTGTTTTTCTTTAGAATATCGCAATATTGATTCATTCGTCTTGTGTCATCTGTCAAGGTTTTGGATGATGTCATTCATGCGCAGAGCTTCTAATATTAATATTAATTTAGTAAATATCTATTAATCCGGTATATTCTGTAAACTTTAAACTTTTAGATATTGAATCATTAAAAATATTTTGTAGTTTTATTTCTTTTAAATTATGTGAGACTTTTAGGTAATGTATCGGACATTACGAATATAACCTTCTTTATAATTAGGTAAAATTTTAGTACATAGCTAATACTATTTATTTATAAGCTTAGAATACTATTTTTTCTATTTTTATTAACATATTTCACTGCAGTGATTCGGGGTGATATCAATTATTGACTTCTGACATTGGTTTTTATTTGTAACTTTTTGTACATGTAAGTTCACCGCCGACTTAATCTGATATTAACACTTTAAAGAATAGGAAGAATATAGAAATTGGAGTAGCGTCTCATAAAATATTTATACATATCGCGTCTACATAGAATAATAATGATTATTTCAAATTAAATAAACATCAGTACAAAAAGTAAGATATTCTACAGGCAGACAAAGTTTCTCTTTTTTATCCTTTTAATATTCCAGAATAGCCGTACAAAAACAATGATTCTACTGTTAACAAACTAAAAAATAAAAATGGAGCTCCGAGAATGTTCTCAATGTAGAGGACAAACGTCGAAATTAACGTTCCGAGAATACTGGTGGCGTCGCCACGTCGCTTGTGAGCAGAACTTGCTCAAAGGCGGTTACTACAGACAATGGAACGAAATTGAATGAGATATGGATTCATAGGATGGTATATAAGCTACGTTATATAGGGCCTTTTATTTTATTTTATATTAAAAGTTCCGTGATAAATGACAAGAAAACATGACCAAGCAACCGTAGTCGAAATTTTTTAAATAACCTGTTTATATTTGAACATAATTTCACTTGATGCTAATTTACTTATTATACATTTCAAAGATATATTGAAAATATCAATATTTTTCCATATAAAGTGATTATAATATTGGCAGAATCAAGAAAATTTTCAAAGTTAACAAATATATGAGTTAAAAAATTACTTAAATGAGAAAATGTTTGGAGAAATGTAGACGGCTTCTCGATTGTATCGTCTTTGTTTTCATTGTAAAGGAATAATTTACATCATATTCAAGAAAAACATCCTATTTGATAAACAAGCGGTGCTATACCGATGAGAATAATACGCCAAACATAAACGTACAACAAGAATATACCGTTTGTTGTTTCGCGACGAATTTTTATCATGACTGTTGTAATTCGTCAAATAGAGGTGGTAGAGCCCCGCTGAAGCTATTACTGGTTTCAGCACGAATGGGTCGTTTCGCCCGGGGTAGTACCACCCTCTCACAGAAAACCGACGTGAAGAAACAGTGCTAGAGCATTGTTGCGTTTCGTTCGGTCACTGAGAGCGCCGGAGGCCCCCCACCTCTCCTTCCCTCTTTTCTCCTCACTCCTCCTACCCTTTCCCGCCTCCTCCCCAAACACAGGCTAGCAACACACTTGCTACTATCCTGGTGTTGCTGGTGACTATGGACGGCGGTGATCACTTAATATCAGGTGAGCGGCCTGATAGTTTGCCTCTTATGATAAAAAAAAAATCCACACTAGAAAATAGTTTGCACTCATAGTATACTTCTATTAGAATATTTTCTTTCATTACAAGTATAAACTCCTAGTATATATATATAGTCCTCTTCATCGTTTTCGATGACGGTTTCTCCAAAGCGTTTCATTTCTATCGAGCGTGGGCCCTAATGTGACTCGCGAAACCAAACTTGCTCTTGAAAACCCGATCACATAAAGAGCAGTAGAGCTGGCCATTCTGATTACATACATGTAAAAGGGCTTCGGTCTATCTTTCAGCAGTAGGCATTTTTGTCAATTATTTGCAATCGGCTGTCCTCAAACCTTACAACACTTTTAAAGATGGTAGAGCACCATGATGACTGTTGTAAAGATCCTTCCAACACGTATAATTAATGTGCCACAGTGTTCAAATGCCTTTCGAACACATCTTTATAAAGCAGATACTGACCACTGTGCTCCCGTTTATCCGTTGCCATCTCAGAGTAAAACACCACTTTTGGCTAACGATGGTCATCCATGCGAAATATGTGTGGTAACTCCTAGCGAAGCGCCTAGTAGAATTCGTACAAAAGACGCGTTGACAAGATGGTATCTCAAATCCTTACCACTCACCATGTCTTAAAGCTGTCACTCCAAGATATTTCAACATACACTATACATCTTTAGGTATACATATTCATCTCATAAATTAGACGGCAGAGGTCATCGTTTTAGACTATAAGATAATATCGTTGATAAATCGATAAACAAGTCATTTGCTGTATAAATATATTAATATAACAGGTCGTCCACCTAATGAATTCCGTTTTCTGTTAAGCACCCGCCGAATATTAAGCAAAACCAGTCTAAGGAGAATGACATCATTTTCCTGTATTGCAAGAGGCCATATCCTTTATATATTTTATTTATTATATTAAAAATTATGTGGAATATCATTTAATCCTTTGATGAAAGGGTATGTGACACGCTGAGAAACTATTACAAATTGCGAACAGTACAAAAAGGGGTGGTAGGGTGCCTGTACCCGACTGGATCGCGACCACCGTACACCAGGTGGAACACCCGCCATAGTGGCACGTTTGGGCGTGTCGCGTTCCGGGATCAGCCGGTGTATATCCAGCAACCGGGGGGGGGGGGGGCTGTCCCTAACTGGGACGCTTTCAGGCCGGCATGACAGCGGCGACCGGCGATGGATAGTATGTCTTTCGGCGGTCGCCATTGTTTTTGGATTGTACTGTGCTTACCATCAGGCACAGTACAGTCACTTTGCTGAGCTACAATAAAAAAAAAAAAAAAAAGGTTTCTACTTTTATAGTACGTTCATTAATAAACACAGTTTTAGACAATCTGCTTCTCACATTTGAAATATTATTTAAAACCTTGCTACCCTATTGATTTATACGCCAATGAAATAAATACAAGATATGTAGAAGAACTGTAATATACTTAGTTACAAGAGTATATTTTGTGATTAGATTAAACCATGTTGCTGAGTACGGTGTCGTATCGAAGATGGATAGATTTAGTATACTTATTGATCTAGTGAGACTGGACTGAAACTTATTTACTTAGACTTTTACTCAGAAAGCTGGGCAAGTAAATAAAGTGATTAAATAAAACTAAAAACACGCCTTTATGATTTATGATATGAGAGCCTTAGATGATGTTTAATTTGGTGAACCGTAAAAACCGAGTTGCTTAAATATGTATAGTTTTTCCTACTTACGTGTTCTGTGGTTTATCCATTATCACTCACAATGACGGTAAAGCAGCATGTCTGATTGATCAGACGCTAAAAGATAACCAATTTTTTTTTTATTGGATAGATGTATCTTACTTTATTTCAAAGCCAGGTGTAACTGTGATTATAACAATGTATAGCTTCAGTACTTTAATTGTCGATATAGTTAGGCGAAGGTCAATAATTTGCACTATCAACCTCCTGCAATCGGCCATGAATTTGCTATTCTACTCATTTAAAGTTTCTAGAATTATTTCTATTGTTTATGAAATAACATAAATATCCTTCTTTTGTACTAAAATATCATAGTCCATTTGAGACCAAACAAATTATTTATTATTATTATATATTTACTTGAAGTTTATTGAACTGGAAATACACCTTTTTTTTGTTTAGAAATAAACATAGATGTTGAATATTATTCTTTTAAAGCAGTGTTCTCCAAACTTTTCTGTCTCGTAGACCCCTTACCAATTTTCACTGCATTGGGTAGGACCCTGTCATTTGAATAGCTTTGAATTCCAATCACAAAGCGAATTGCTTGCTAAATGAAATCTAATATGTTTTTTTTATTGCCTAGGAGGCGGGTCACCTGATGTTAAGTGATCACCGCCATCCATATACACTAGCACTATCCACTACACTAGCCTGTGTTTTGAGAGAGGGGGGGGGGCAGGGAACGTGAGGAGTACCTCCGGCGCTCTCACTGACTAAACGAAATGCAACAACGGAAGCACTATTACTTCATGTCGGTTTTCTGTGGGTCGGGTTGTACTACCCCGGGCGAACCGACCCATTCATGCTGAAACCAGTAATAGCTACGGCGTGGCTCTACCACCTACATAATCTAAAATGTAATAAGGTATTGTTACTAAATTCATTTTCTACTACGGAATTCATCATTATTCAATGCTTTCATTCAAATTACATTTGAATGTAATACTGTAATGTAAGTACTTATAAAATAATTTTATAAGTTTATCCCATTATCGATCAGTAATTTTCTTCTGTTTGACGGATATATCTAATCGTGAAATTGTCTGGATGTAGCTCCATATCTTCATCAAATTCCATGAATATTATCTTTTGGAAGTACTGACTTATATGTTTATTGTAAAGAAATATTATTTAGGTACAAACGTACTGTCATATTTTATTATTCTATTTATAGAAAGGTGAAATTTTCGTCACGACTTGATTCATTGGAATTCGTTATTGTCGACCCCCATTTGTAGCTCCTCGACCCCCACAATTTCTTTTCGCAAACATGAACGCCTCGAAGATCGGAGTCGACCTCCAGGGGTCCATATGGAACACTTTGAGAACCTATGTTTCAAAGTTTTACAGCTATAAAAATGCTGTCTAAATATTTTGTCATTTCGTATTAATTCAGAATACATATAATTATTCTGATCTCAATGTGATAATTTTAAAAGATCGCGTCAACCTTCAAATGTATCATTTTCATAAAATTAAATCTGTTTACATATTTCTTATAAATTCATTATAACTGTTTTAACCGGTTATGTAAAGTGTGAAGATCCACAATAATAATTCGAATACCGAAGATATTTCACAATACGGTAATTAAAATTTAAGATCATATGATAATAATTTCATCGACTTTATAATTACATTAACCGTAAATGGTAGCTATTACATACAAACTAAAACAAAAAAATAAAAATACGTTTGTTGTGGTTCAATTTAATCAAATCGTTCTTGTTAAATTGAAAAATTGATTGAATATCACGGTCCTTGACTAAACTTGGCAAAGATATATACCTCCCGAAGACGACTATTAGATTGTAATAATAAGTTTTTTTTCAATGGGTTATACGTGTTGTGCCACTCTGCAGTCTTTACTGATTGTTAAATTACGATATGGCTTAAAATATCAAAGACGCTTAATGTAAGTTATACGGTAAATTAATAGGCTGCAATTTTCTTTAAAGAATATTTTTGATTTTGACATTTCCTTTGTATGACACTTTATCCTATTGAAAATCGGTAAACATCAAGATCCTCTCAATTTACGATCGATTTGGTCATGATGACATATACATGGTGAAACTTGTTGTTCAAGTTCTCATTCACATTGGGGAAAAGGAGATGGTAATTGTGAGCGACTGGATCGGGATCACTATATCGTTAATGATAATCCAGTCACAGAGACTCTCTTTTAAATTATTCGCTCAGCTTTCGGATCAGCTTTTTATACCTTATAGGTTTTGGCGTGTGATCACAATCTATTCTCACATTAAATGACCATGTAGTCTAACATGTCAAGCACGCTATGCGTAGAGGTACTGGCTCCCAATTGCAGCTGTCGGAACACGCCAATAGTAACTTATTGACAGATTTTTCAAGGTGGTAGCTTTTTTTTATGTCATAGGAGGCAAAAGAAGTGATTATATTTTTACAATATCATAAATATTTACATTCGTTATTAGTGGATGCACAGAGAGGGGCGTCACTCCCAAGCGTCACGATCGTTCACATACTGATCCACCCTATAATAGCCTTTAGATATTAAAACCCGCTTGACATGGTTCTTGAACTCACTATCCGGCAAATCGGTAATGTGTTTTGGGACTTTCTTATAAAACCTAAAAACCTAAAACCTAAAAACTATTTTTGTACTTAGTGAGCCTGAAGCATGGAATGACCAATTTGTTGCTGTTTCTAGTATTTAAATTATGCTGGTTTTTTACCAGATAATGTATATTCAACTATCATAAGGTTTACAGTGTGATCGCTTTACCGAGATAAATTAAACAATTCAATCACTAGGCCGAAGTTACATTCAAAAAATATTTAGAGATAAGTACGCTCTCGGTATCTTTTTTTAAAATATGGACGTAGTTTTAAGATATACTTTGTGGTTAGGTGTTTTTCTGCCATCTAATGCGCTGAGTACGATGAAATAAGCTTCATGTTGATTATCTATAATTATGTTATGTAATTTAAAATATCATCTCCTTTAATAATACTCCTTTTGTTGATATCAGAAACTTATGAGTAACGAATCAATCAGAACTAGATTTTAAAAAAATTAAAAGAGTTTTTATACGTAAATTTATCCAATAATCAATTAAAATAATGCCATATTTTCTATTTTGTATCTAAAAGAATTTAATTGTTAAAGGATTTGTTATCATTGACTCATTGCAGGTTTTAAGTACACGTGATAATATATCCTTATATTTGTAAATAGTTTAACGAACTTTTATTGAATATCATTTGGCCAGGTGAAGGGAATCGTTGCAGAACATATATGTAGGTATTATACTATTTATGGGTTAATACAATGGACAACGTCTCTGTTTGTACGTTACTTTTTTTTATAATGCGAAAATTACGTAACTAATTTACATAATTGTGTTTTAAATAATAGAGGTATTCTGTAACAAGATTTTAGTACATATTGCGTTATATTACTCAGATATCAGGATGATAATAAATTATATTGATATGATAATTAGCTTCAGCTATGAAATATTAAACAAAATAATTGTTTACGATCTAAATAAATGCAAGAGTCATAAACATTACAAGCATTATAATATAATTCCTAAGGGTCGTAGAACGCTAGTGCCTAAATATATTTCAACTGCTTCACACGTCGTTAAAACATAGACTCTATACCTTAGAAATCAGCCTTTGTAAACATAGATATGTACATACATCTATGTCTAAATAAATGAATAAAATTAAACTGTCCGTTTGTAATGTCAGACAGCTATTTTCTACAGTCTGTTAGTAGTATCAGCCGTAAAATACGAACCCGTACCGAACGCTGCGCGCTGTAAAAGACGTCCGCGACATATTTTTACCGACCCTTCCGATGAAATAACGGCAGCGAACGATCAGTACCAGCCTGCCTCTCCATACAGAGCGTGCTCACGTCCACGCCCGCGTAACCACAGATCACGCCGCCGTGGTCTGAGGTTAAATTTCGCTCCCGCACACCAGACTAAGCCCCCCTCGGCAGCGGCTCAAGCCTAGGTTCGTTTTCTCGGTGTGGAGCCCTTGAGTACGCTGCTCGCGCGATACAGTGACATAAAATCTTACATCATTGCGACAACATTACACATATCACCTCCAAACACTTGCACACATACACGCTCACACATGCAAGTGGAAGGGTTTTATTTTTTTCTCTTATCAAACTGAAATAGTTTAGAAAATTATCCGATACGAAATATATGTAAGAGTTGTTGAGGTATGAATGAATGAATTCTTTATTGTACTTTTGATTTGTACACTGGCGAGCTTAATGCCATGAGGCATTTTCTTCCAGCTAACCAGCGATATTGATGTTAAGTCTTTTGTAGGTAGTGCCTATATAAACAAAACAGAAGAAAATGTATTAATAAATGTATACATGTATACAATATTATATATATATCATAAAACAAATGCATATATAACATAAATATACATGCATACATAATTACATACATATATACGTACAAATATATAACAATGACAAAGATAGTAATAAAAATGTATACACACAGCAAAAGTTAATTATAAATACAAACAGTAAAATCACGAACCCTCTGCCTCCTTTTTTTCGAATAAATAGTGGTGTAATTGAGTTTTAAACTTATTGATAGTTTCGACATCTTGAAGTCGACGCAGTAATGTATTCCATAATCGTATGGCAGTTATGGTGAATGAGTTTGAATATAAATTAGATAGGTATGTGTATTTTTGTAACCAAAGTATTAATAAAAATAGAAAAAAACGCATATATGTTTCAACAACTCATATACAGAACTTTCACTGGCAAATAGCTAATGTTATAAGGAATAACTAGTTATAACTTTTATTTTAGAAAAAAATAAGGTTCCGCGCAAGTGTCATAAACTAAAGAAGCAGTGTCGGGATTTGCGCGCGCCAAATGCGCACCTACACTTTTTTTTGCTTAATACCACGAGGACGAAGTAGTAGGTAACAGCTATTATTTATATTGAAATGTGAACATTGCTGAATCTTATTAAGTATGTTTATTATAAAAACCTAGAACTTTACATGAAAATAAAATAAAAAAAAACTTATTTAAAACTTGCTAGCGTTTTACTAGCTTTGTCGTAGTAAATAAATAAATAAAAAAGCCTGATTATTCCACTGCATTGTTACTTTATTAAAATACATTTTTTTATCATTAATTTTCGTGGACCCCTTTTCGGCTAAAGACCTCCTCCAGAGAAAGCTGAGTGTCGCGACTCCTTGCAGTGTCTATCCAGGTCCTACCAGCTATAGATTGTAGTTCGTCTCTCCATCGAGTTTCTGGCCTTCCTCTACTTCTATATTCGTGAGGCCCGTTCCACAGAGTTACAGTTTGTCCATTTGTTATCTGAGATACGAGCCACATGTCCTGCCCATTTCCATTTTAAACTGCGAGCGAAGGATAGAGCATCTATTACTTTGGTTTTCTCTCTTATTTTTTTGTGCCGTGTTCTGTCTTTTAGTTTTATTTTTAGTGAGCTGCGTTCTAATGCTCTTTGGCATAATGTAAGTTGTGATGTAATTTGTTGTAGTAAATGATCTGAAATGTTGTTTGACGTCATCCAATAATCTTCTTTACAATCATGTGGACTGGTGTATGAAGCTATAACTACAAAGTGGAGGAATCCATCGCGACATGAATAAAATTAAGCAACGACATTTCAGCTTAAACGAGGTTTAATAGACATTTTGGCAGCGCAGGCTCCAGTTGGGATATGTTATCGACGGTTTGATTTGAAAGTGTTTGGAATTGTCTTTGTAATTGTATTGATAATTAAAGTATTGTGTAGTGATTTTGTTGAATGGAATTTTAAGAAACGAATGATAGAGATTACTCCTATTACTAGTGTTAGCCTACTGCTCAAAATTCGAATATAATAATCATTATTGAAAATTTAATGAAATAATTAATCAACTCATAATTTTATTTGAATACGATATTTGAACGCCATTGAAATCAATTTATATATAAAACTTGTTGTTTGTTGGGACTTTTGCAACAAACGATCTGATGAAAATCTTTAATTATAACAATCTTGTCAAAACGAAATTAAAATTATACGTAAGTAAGAGTAAGGGAAAAACGGTTTCCAAAATTTCTTGATTCATAAAAGTAAAGCTTGTCAATTTCTTATTCAATACTTTCTTTAGCTTCTAAACAAAAAATAAAGAAAATCGGTTGACAAACTCATGAATGGGTCGGCTCGCCTGGGGTGGTACCACCCTCTCACAGAAAACCTACGTGAAGTAGCAGTGCGTGCATTGTTGTGCGTTTGTTCAGTGAGAGTGCCGGAGGCCCACCTCCCCTCTCTTCCCCCTCCTCTTCCCTCCCCCCTCACCCTTCCCCCAAATACAGGCTGGCAACGCACTTGCTACTCCCCTGTTGTTGTTAGTGTCTTTGGAGGGTGGTGATCACATAACATCAGATGAATCACCTGTTCGATTGATATCATAATTGATGACATAAAAAAAAAGAAAAAGAGGAGAAAAGCGTATTGAAATGTTTTATCCTCGCCTATTTGTATATAGATTATTTGCCAGTTTACCTAAAACTTCTAAAATGTTAGAAAATATGAAAAAAACCATCGTTACGTTAACTTTATAGCCCAAGAGTATTGTGTAACTTAGTAATTTTGAAAGTAGTTTATAACGGGATTGTGTTAACCTTTAATCATCCATGCTAGTAGTACTACGTTCTTTTTTGTTTGTTACAAACGTTCACGCTATAAAATACCTAAAATCTCTGACATCAGTCACGACACTAATTGCTTTAATATTCGTTAAGAATATTGTTTAAAGTGAAATAGGAAATTACTTAATAATTTATTCTTTCAAAATTATATTTTAAGTCTAGACCAACCATGGCAATTTAAATTTATGTACTAAATATCTAAATTAATAAAAAGTAAAATATTGATACTTCTTTTTTACAATCTTAAAGACTAAACTTTTTATTGCGGTGAGGGAAGCAATAAACCGGTTCAACATTTATTATGCAGTCTCTTATAGTACAAGTATGAGCTTAACATGCATATCAATTTATACATATATACTTTGAGTTCAACGTCTTACTATTTAGATACCATAATAGGTGGCGGCCATAACAAAGTTATACGGTGTATGTACTCGCAACTTGACTCCAATGTCCTTGCCATCTAGACCTAAGTTGTTGTCCGCTACGGTCTGTGGATCAACAAGATGGCGGACGGGAATATAGGGGGTTTCGCGCGAGGGGCGGATGTTGCCAGGACGGGTCTGTTTCGCCGACGCGAACGCTGGTTGCATCGTTGGCCCTGAGTCCGATCTGAGCTCTATTTTTAGCGCTGTGTCACCACTCGCTTACGCCTGCGCTCCACTCGTTTAAGCACAAATACAAGCTTACCTACAACGGTCTTTGCTAACAGACGATTTTATTACACGCAATTACAGCAATGTCTTTCACATTGGTGAACTTAGTACCTTCTGGCGATCTAGTGAGATTTTAATATATTATTTTTATTTAATTACATTATCTAAGTCAAGGCGAAATCAAAGGGTGGTATAATTATATTTTCATAATGGTATGATGATCTTTAATTCATGTCACGATTTACATACCTTTCACGTAACAATATGTAGCATATAATGATGTCATCGGTATCGTTTCGTAATCAGCCTAACATTATGTTAAGAATAGTCGCGTGCCAAAAATATACACAACTTAATTAATTAGTTAGTATGTATAAAGTGTACATGATATATATACAATTACAAGCTTTCTATACTACTAATTTTTTTTTGCAAAGATTAAAAAAAGCCAAAGCTCCTACCAAAGTACCAAGAATATTTTTACGTTGTAAATAAATGTAAAAAATTATAAGAATACGTCTGTAATCCGTATTGGTATTACATTTTTGTAGCGTGCAATTACGATATAATTAACTGTGGAATCTAAGCTTATTGTTATTTTGTTCATATGTAGCTTTCCATTAGTCGGTTTCGCTTGCCCGCACGGATATAGAATTCTAGAAATTCGCTAGTGATCGTAGGTTCTTGCTGACATTCGCTGCGACCTACGCGGGCACCGTAAGTCCTCGTCATTCTGCCCACGGCCCTCTTTTTGGATTACGCAACGATTATGGCATTCTACCGTCACTTTATACATGGAAAGACTATGTCAAAAGTTGACTTAATGAATTGCATAATGATTTGTAACACGTTAGATCTTTTAAATCATGACTTTTTAAATACTTATAATAGTATATTTACTACATATAGTATATATTACTTATCAAAATATGTCACGAATATAGCAAAGCTCTATTAAAATATTGTAGAATTTTGTAATAAATTTATATTTAATTTAATGACTAAGTATGCTTATTTAAAAAACGTTCTAAAATATATTACGACAATCTCATGTAGATAAATAAAATCCATGTATCATATTTGTAAAATGCACTACCATGAAGTATTTTAGCGTGAGCGTTTAAAATGCTTATGTATATATAAAAAAGCATTACTATTTGTAGTAACTTTTTAAAGTACACGTTGCTTAAACAACCTTGTTTATTTAATTTCCATTATTCATACAGTAGCACGATGAAGTGATTCCAGTGTGCCTGATAGTGAATCACAGTATACATTCTAACAACTGCAACTACTAAGATGTGTAGAAACTGTTGGCAGTCATCGCTCTTTTGTCATCGGCTTGCAAGAGTTTCAGTATACACTAACTGGACCCAAAATGTGTAGTATAAAAGTGAGTCACTGTGGCGAGTTTATCAACTCATGTATGGCGGTTGCAATCCTGTTAGCTAATTCCCCGCTTGGTTATTGGATACATAATATAAATGCCAACGTATGTTTGTTTGTTACGCTTCCACACCCTAACTTCTCAATGGAACATCGTGGAATTTTGCATACTTGTTGTTAGCGGTAGAGTAAAGGATATAGAGTACTTTACATTCAAAAAAGTACTGTTCCGGTTCCCGTGGTATATCAAGTTTACATTAACGTGAGCCAAGCGGATAGCAAAAGCTACTTGGATATATACCGGCTGAACATGAAATGCGACATATAAGTCTGGCACTATCACGAGTATTACACTGAGAGCATATTGGTCGTAATCAATCAAATTTCGAACAAATTTGTCGTCTCCTATCGCATAGGAATAAATAAATATGTCAATCTTGTATCAACTACATTTTAAGAGCTCTAAGGCTACGATATTTATTAATCTGTGAAGGTTGAAAAGATGTTCGCCGTATAAATTTAACAAATTTCATTACCGTCTACGAAATCACTATTTATCTAAAACGTATTTGGGTATATTTAAAGATTTAAGTTTCCTATACTAGTCTTTAATGAATATTGACTCATGATTTACTGACAGTCGCTTTATAATATTAACATTTTGAATTTCCTTTAGGGTAAAAACTAATTTACTGGTTTCCTTATTTCTCATACACCTCCACGTTTGATTCATATATTGTTTGCCATTTCCAACCGAATCACCGAATGAATAACCACAGTTACAAAGCTAAAGACATATAATATCGACTAAGTTGGTCGCCTTGATATTTGGTTGTTGATTTCATTAAATGTCACAGCGAGTCTCGTCGATATGATTATGTGTATGTACGACGTCGCGTCGTATCGTCACCTTAGTAAAAGATCGTTTCGCACTGAGCATTACAACATATAGAGAAAGCGGTTTTTGTCTGGCGAAATCACACCCACAACAGATGTGCCAAATATTCTAGAATACCCTCGCCAACTTATATGGAAACGTAGTTGAGAGTACAGTAAAAGTTGTTTTTGCTTGAAGGTAATGTAACGATCGAGTAATTATAATGTTGTTTTTGCATTCAATACACGTTAAGGACGAGAATGCATGTATATAAATGATCTACAAGTAAAACGACTTTAATTTTTTTTAGGAGATTAAAATATTGAACAGGTTGTATAACTTGGAACCGAACGAACTGAAGGCGTAGGAAGCGATATAAATGAGTATATCTAAGAATATGGAGAAAATAATTTAAAATTCGCTAAATGTTTCTTGTGTAGGTTGTAACATGACATCATAATATTTTATGTCTTCTCATTTTCATAAAGTAATTAAAAGTTTATAACTTCTTAATGCTGTAAATGGAAAATGATAGCTTTTAGTCGCGGAAGATTTATGTTCCTTGGATGGAAATTTTTAAATATTTTAAGTGCTATATGTTACCACTGCCAACTTTATCAACAATTATTATTTAATACCTTTCGTCCGCACATATGCTTCGGTTAATGTAGATATGATTTATTCCTCGGGACAGGACTTTTTTCTAATGAAAGGTCTCTTTTTATGACGATAGGCGTAAAATCATGATAAAGGCTCGAAAACATAACAAACAAACCGACTCACATACACACTTATAATATCAGTAAGAAAGTAAGGATTACTCTTTAGTAATTATAATTAATTGGTACGTAATGGATTTACTAAACCATATACACATTTATGGTGAAAAATTGTTAAATTTACTAATGTCTGTTACTAAAATATGACAAAATAAAGGATTAACAAACTACAATAAAAAATTCTTCTTATAAATAAATTATATCATAACTGGTAGATAGTAATCATAATAGCAGTACGCACAACGACATAGCATAATATTACGTATGGCCACGTATGCGATGCAACCTTGCGCGATGGCGGGCCATGATTACGATGTCGACCGTGACACTGACGCTGCCTATGATAATGACGACTTGTGTATTATTGTCAAGTTTCGTAGTTAGTTCGAGGCCGGGAGTCGCCTGCCCTCCGTCTGTGAGTACCTTGGTGACCGTTACTCGGTCACCGCTACGCCGCACGCTATTGCCGCCCCGAGGAAGATTAAAACCGTTTGATATTAGAATAACGAGCGGCTTGCTATGGTAGCAGATAAACGGACCACGTCCAATAAAGTGTACTGAAGTCATGACCGAAAAATTTGACTCATATGAATTTTATATACGTTCCACACGATAGTACCGTAAAATCACACAAGTTTTTATAGCTTTCTCGCGATTCTTTATATTGTCGGCATTGTGCCAACGAATGATGATTTCACCTTCCTCTTATATACAAACAAAAGATAGTAATGACATCGTGTGATATTATTATTATGTTATATTCGTTTCTTCAATTATTTATTATCCGCTGAACTTCGCACGCATATAATACATTATATTAAAGATAATACATATTAATGCAAGACTATGAATAAAGTGCTGTAATTTATTTGCTTCATTAATAAAAAAAAATCCATGAGATACTTTATAGGAAACATAATATCCAGTGGTGAAAAACATCCATATCATAGTAGTTATGTGAATAGCAACTTCGATAATAATTATTAAATTAGAATGTATCGTTTTAAAACTGTATAATGTTAATTAATAACGATACACACAGAGGATCAATTTCTTGAAAGTATATTTCTATCATATAATTTTTATTTATCTTGTACGCTTAACGAAGTTGTTTATATATCTTTGAAATCTGATTAATTATTAAAATAAATAACAAACTCAGCATATGTATATGGGGAATGTGAATTATTTAAAGTGTATTTTTAGTTTTTTAGTTGTAAAAATGTAGACATAAGATGTAAGTGTCTAAAAATAAAAAAAGAGATTTAATTTGACGATTCTAGAAAGGAATTTGCGCTGATATTGTAAAGATAAAAGAATATAAAGATTTTTTTAATGACTTTCATTTTGATGCGTTTTTGGCCGGATCCTAGTCTATCATGTAGTGGCTTTTATGATTTATTCATAATCATTTGTTATTCGACTCTATATTTTGTAATATTGATTGTTTTCTACGTAATGTAGTTCGGTCATTTTGCATCAGTGAAGTGGATGGAACATAATACCACAATACTATTCACAATACACAATGATTATACTTAAGAAATACTTATTCTCTGTTTTCAATAAACTCTTTTTTCCGTGTGTTTTAAATTGCTTCACCCTTTAATTTATATATTTTGTACTGGAAACCAATAGCTACAAGCTCGCTATATTAAATATAGAACTTCCATTGTATTATAGAGTTTAAAACTAAAATATCAAAGAGGTTTGAAATCAGTTTTTACAAACAATTATAAAAATATATTGAAATTAATATTAACTATAAACCATCGCTTTAGCGTATTTTATTTCAGGTCAGATTTTTGGTAACATAAACTTTCACTGGAGTATCCGCAGGTCAATATGATACAGGGATTGCACATTGCGTCAGCTATCATAATTTTTCTAGGACTGTACTGTACTCAATGTATAGTTCATCTGAAATCCTTTGTAAGCCAGTATAAAGCCAAAAATAATTCAAATCTCATAAAAATGACTCTTTTATGATACAAGGAATGGTTGTTTGCTTTATTGTTATTACAATTATCCACAAACTAAATAATATAATATAAGAAAAGGAAAAACCCGAAACAACATAATACTGTAATGAGTTCTTCACATAATACAGTAATGAGTTTTGCAGAATAATTTCGCTGTCGGTAAGCTAATTTCAAACTCGTTTTCAAATTAGCGTGGGACGACACAATATAAAACTTACGCTGATAGCCAGCTGATTGTATAGTGTAATAAGTACCCAGGCACTGCTAAAAAATCTGTTCATCAAACAAAAACCTATTCTTTATGGTAATGGAAACTATATTACAGTCTCTCTCGTCACCAGCAGGGACATTAATATTACGCTACGAAATATATCATCAATAGCATGTATTAAATGAATATCTTATGACATAACTAATCATAAACTAAGTTATGCATGAAATCAAACGTACAATTATTAAATACAATACTGTAGCAATTGTATAATCAATAGATTTGAAAATTTAAAGCGATGAATAGATAAGTGGTTATGGTTACCTTACTCAGACACTGTGTCGATTGACGTAGGTCTGAATCCTTTCGAAGAAGCCGGAGCTTTAGGGGAAGGAAAAATATCGTGATTAAACCATACCATGGTGGTTTTTCTAAGCCCACCTGACTGTCATACTCATATTGAAAGTCTGTCTCAAGTAATTTATAATGATGCTCCGGCAGTTGCACTTGAGAGCCAGTTCCCCTCTAGGTTTAGTTTGTTTACCATCGTAGATTTGATTGAAGAAGGCGTTGCTTTGCGGAAATTCATTATTAAATATTATGGTAGACGCTACTTTGCACTTCCGCCTGGAACTCATATTGTTTCCAGGCGGAAGTGCAAAGTAGCGTCCACTATAATATTTTACCATCTTAGAGCACAACGCGATTTCATATCAGGAGAGATGTCTTAAACAGTAAAACCTATAGAATACGTAAAAAAGAATAATATCAAAATATGTAATTTAATACAATATTGCACCTTAAAAGTGATACATATTCACATGATCTATTTATTTCATCTATTACATATAATCAAGCGATAAAAAATAATATGTAGACATATTATTAAGGAGCCTGTAAATGTATTGTAACTTTCACAATAACTCAACTTCAGAAATGAATACTTTTTATTGAACAAGGGAAGGCATATATGAGGCCACTAAATAATTTTTGTTATGTAACTTACATGTATAATCACAGTTATTTTTTTTCTTATAAAACAAATAGATAGAAGTATTTATGTTTTTTATTAACACTACAGTGCCAGCGATCTTCTAGATAATTTCTAAATGAAAACTGCTTGCTGTCAATCTTATTAGAGAGAGTGCGCGCGTTGATGTCTATTATATGAGCATTATAGAAATCATAAAATGTATAACGTTATGTATATAATTACTTAATCAAATACGTACACTGCTCAAACAATAATTAGAGTACAAAACTCAAATTCTTACATCCAACCATGACATTATATCATTATCATTGTAATAGTATATTCAAAATTTCTAAATTAATTTAACTCTTTATGAAAAATAAATATTAAGATAAGTAAGGATTTTTTAAATTAAAGGTATAATCTATATGTACTTAATTGGCCACAAACAACTTCAAAGTAAATTGATCAAATATACATTATATAAAAACGTAATAACAACAATCGTTCTTTTTTTATTGTAAAGTGAGTTAATCTTTTAACCTTTTAGTTTTAATAAGTAACGCCAAATTGAAATGTATTCTAAAAACCACAATATTCTACGGTAACTATCAGCTATAGATAGCATAATATATATGTAGTTTAACCTTTTGTTTGAACTCAAAAGCTATTTCTTCATGTAATTTTACTTTTACCATCTCTACGTTTGAATTGAATATCCACAGAGGCACAGTTTTATACACAATCAGATTGTGTAGCCTTTACTGTGATTGTGTTTTTTCAATGGACCTATAAGAATAGTTGTAATTGATGTTGAGGCAAAAAAGGTTCTTATTAAGCTTCTCGTCGATTCAAGGCGCATCGACGACCAGTTTATATAGATTTATTAACCACACAGAAACAGATTTCTTATACCGTTTAAATAAATTTGTCAGTGTTACTTTACGTGTATGGACACTGCTGTGACTGTACATAGTTCTATAAATAAACGATTGTAACAGTAACTGAGTTCGCCGTTCCGTGTTTCTTCCGTATAACAGCCTACTTTTATGTAAGAATGATTTCATTAACTTTTTTTGGTGAATATGAATTAGTAGTCAAATGTTGGTGTGTTCTCTATATCTCAGTAGCTAAGTTAAAGAGGGAATAAATATCTGAGTATAATTTTTGTTAAGCATCATTGTATTCTAATAAGTTTCTGTTGTCGTGAGGAATGCAATATCTTTTCTTTTTACAAATGAACAAACGAGTCTGAGAGCCCTTTATTTGCCCTTGCAATTTTGAGGTAGAGTAGAACTGGTAAAAGCTTGGCCACTGAGAAATGTGTGCGAGGATGTGGTATAGTGCAAGCAAGGGGGTTCGGCTATCTACACGGTGTAGGGCGGGGCGAGGTATAGCAGCGCAACCTGCGTGAGCGGCGAAGCCTACGACACTGCGCTCACCGCTCAGTCATTGTCCGACCAACCTCCCGGTCGCACGTTCCGCTATCGACCGGCTTTGTCGCTACTTAATTTGTCGTAGTGCCCGTTAACGAACAGTTTATTTCGATCTCGGGAGTATAGGTGCAGTGTTGAGTGATGGTGTGTTTCTAGCTATACAATTAAAAGTGTATTGCTAACAAGTATTACTGTCGAAACGGTGTGTGGCGATTCCACGGAGTTGCCTAACGGCTGTTCGCCTGTCAGCGAGGGAAGGCGGATACCACTTCTGTCGGGAATGAGCCCCGTACATCGCCGTTTTCACACTCACCGATGATCTCAAGGTTGGTTAATATTATCGGTTTATACTATAACTAAGATGCATCGTGCACTGTCACAAGCGCAATATGCACGACATGACCCTGTGCTTGCATTCTACGTACATTACACTCAATTCCAATCACTTGCCTTTCGTTTTATGTAACTCATTGCTTAAAGGAAATATACAAACATCTTAATTTTCACTTTGAACACATTATAAATTCTATGAAGGGTGAAATTAACCTGGTATTTCGCCAATTAAATTATATGAAATAAATGGCTCTAGCTAAGCTGGATTTCGTAAAATGTTATCCATATGCTTAAAAGCTTGGATTTGATTTGGATTTAGACTGAATAGTAAACAAAGCTATCTCGTGGCAAAAAAGATTGTCAAAGTTGAGGAATTATAGTAGTCAGCGGAAGGTGAGAATATAATATAAAGAGTTTTAATTGCACAATATATCTCTTTTATAGGATAATTAATATATTTCTACTGATTACATTATCCACAATTTGTTACTTATTTTAAATAAATAATATTTATGTAATAATGATCGCCTCATTTAAATATTAACACTTGCACTTGCATGTGCGTAAGTACATTTCCATTCTATTTTTAACATGCGTTTATTTTTAATTTTATTCCGTTTGTACAGTAATCGTTGGGTTTCACCAACTAATTAACTACATTTACGTGAAAAACTCAATCGTGCAATTGTGGTTAATTTTACCTTAGTCGAGTTTGCGTGGTTATAGACTGACTCACGATTAAAACGATACGAATATTATACCTAATTGTTTCAGTAAGATGTGTAAAATTAATGTTATTTATTGTATAATGTTATGCACAAATGAATGTGAATATGTGAATTAATGCGAAAATGGTCCAACATTTTCGTTAATTTATATGAGAATCCTATTCAAATATATAGCAATTTCTAGCTGTACCCGTGACTCTGCTCACTTTTTTGACATTTGTCACTATCACTGTTTGTTGTAGTGAGTAGTTACGTTCCAACAAAATATTGTCTGTATGTAGATATATATATATATATATAAGAAAATTTTCATGTCGATAAGTTAAACGGAGCAGAAGATGGTTTTCTGCAACGCCACCTAGTGGTCGGTAAATCGTAAAAAATGATAGCAATATATTGAGTCATTCTTTTATTCTTTGTAGGAAATAAAAAAATATATATTTGGTATAAAAATTAAAAGAAATAATTTCCAAATTTCAACAACAGCACACCACTTAGAGGGTCCAACTATACCTACAAATTGTTTAGGTCGTAAGTATAAAAAAATTATGAAAGTTCGTTAAGCCACAAAAATCACAGACAAAAAAAATTACGAATATACACACATAAAAATGTTATATGCGATAAAGATAGAAAAGAAACAGAAAAATTAAGTGACTTCATAATTGCTGTTCATCTATATAAATAAATAAAATTGAAGTGTCTATTTGTGATATAAAATAACCGTTTTTGGATAAATTGCTAGGAAAACATAAAAGGAATTATAAGAGAAAACAATTTTTAAAATGTTTTTCTATCTGCTTATCCTTCCTAATCTCCGAAACTGCTGGACCGATTTTGACAGAACTTTCACTGGCAGATATCTCATATTATAAGGAGTAGTGAGGCTACTTTTATTTTAGTAAAAAAAAGGCTTCCAAGCAAATATAATTCTTTACACAAACTCAGACGAAGTCACCAATATAATAAGTTTCTAGTTTCTTAACGTTTTATTGAATTAAATATATTTGGCGGACCTTTAATATTTAAAATCCTAATTTATTTATTTTGCTTTACAAGAGCACCTATTTCACATTTAAAATAATTGTGCTTACAACTCACAACGTTCAGAACAAAGGAGTAATTTAAATTCATAAACATGTATTCATTTTTCAATTTACTGCGACTTACAAGTATTCGGTACGACGTAAGATCAAATAATGTGTATTAACTAATAAATTATGTTTTAATACCTACGATATTTGTGAGACAAGACTGCCGCGTCATATTTAATGTATTTTATTTCTTAATTTATTTTGTTAATAGTGTTGCTACTAATATTATTACAACCAAGCACAGGCCCACCGTTTAGTGTGTTCCTTTCGTTCCAACTCACTTTTTGTGGTTCGCTTAGTTATGTGTCATATAACTCGCTTGTTAGGTATACAAGTGTTAATAATTTTTTGCACTTAAGCTAACATCATAGGTCAAGGTATTTGCTACCGAATATATATAATTCTTACCACTTTATTAAAAACTAATTCTAATGACATTTTCTCTTTATCATCTTTGTTGTGTGTTCTATGGGGTAATTACTTATTACGTCAATGGTCAAAGTGTCTCATTTACATTGATATACAAAGACTCAAGTTTCACACTTAACGTCTCACAGCCGGCACAGAAAAATGAGTGCATAATTTTGGATTATGCACTCATTTCAAATAGTCTCATGTCGCTTGCGTCCTTGTAAAAACAACTTTAAATCATTCAGGTAAGGTCGAATTAGCAAAATCTTAAGTTTATCGCATAACTATAACCGCGTATTATTAAGGAGTTTTTGCGGGATGGTTTTGAGCATTACTTTTATTCGAGACAGTGTGTCTTGGGTTTTTATGTGTCAATGGACATTTATAACTTTGTAACCTTAGTTTTTACAAAATCATGGTAATATTTTCTTTTTCTGTTAACTAAAGTAAAAACGTATATATGTTTAGTTAATTTCTGTGATTAATAAAAATGAAATATTATTCTCAAACTTAAATAATTGGTTTAATCGTCTGTGAGATTTAGGACGCATGTTGTAACATTATAAAATTAAAAGTCTACTGTTCACACAGTTACAGTACTAAACATAATATATCGTTGCCTAACAATGGCAACAGATAAAACAGTAGCAAAATAATTACCTTATATCTTTACACAAATAATTTTTTGTCCTTGCCATACATTACTTGTATATCGACAAAATGATAACTGCAGACCTCAATTGCCGAAGTATTGTTAACATAGTAAAGGCGCTAAAATCGCTGTGACACACATGACGTGGTCGTTAGCCTTGCTCATAGTTTACTGTACATGAATATTAAGTTAACAATGATTTACAATAACTACGTTTTGTCTGTTCTATGTTGCCTATTGTTAGACTTACTTAAATATTGATAGAACTAAAGCGAAAAAAGAGTCACTTTTTCAATGTAAACCAGTCAAAAGTGTAACGTCGCTGATTTACAATCTTTCACTTTTGTTTTTTTTTCCAACTTTAGAGGAATTATTCGTTACTTGATACTCTTATCATGCGATTGAATATCGATTATAAATCTTATTTATTTTACTTACTATTGTTATATCAAGCATTTTAAAATAGTTATAATAGATAATTTTCTTACCCTTATCCCACCTAAGAGGGTCAACACAACATGTTTTCCTTTTGCTCTCGCCTATCAGATGTCATCTCTGTATTCACACCTTTTACACACATATCATTTTTCACACAATCCATCCATACCTTTTTCGGTCTCCCTCTATCCATTCACCAACATACTCAAAGCTTTTCTAGTTACATAGTCTTCAACTCTCCTCATGACATGCCCATACCATGCTAACCTATAATTCTTCAACTTCTGTCACTGGTGCAATTTTCAAACTTTCAAATTTTGAATGTTCTTGTGAATAATATTATTATTTCATTAGGATTACTCTGTGTTTTATCTGGATTAATTTTTCTTTTATTTTTTTTTTGTTATTATTACGTCATTATTATTTAACAGACCTTTTGTCGATTTTAAGTTAGCTACGTTTGATTTTACCTTTACTACTTAGACTTTATGGAAGAGTCTAATTACATACAGCTTACATGATACTCTAATAAGTCCTCCATCGTCCTGTAAAATTTTGTCAAAATTGGTTATAAAGAAATTAAAATAATCGAAATAACAGTTAGATAATTCGCAGAGGTTCTCTAGCATCACATTTAATAAAACACGATTTCCTATATTACTGTTTAATAGTATACATTTAACATGAGTAGATGTGGTTTTCGTTCAACCGTGGCGCCTTCTTCAAGGCCCCTTTGTTCTAATGAAATCCATTCCCATAATGCGGGCATTGTGAACAATGTACAAAGTTTTTCTTACGTTTCGAAATAAATGACTACAATTCTTTAATTTTGCATGAATATCTGTGATTTGTTCACTACATATTACAACAAAAAATTTGCATAATAAATCATTTTACGCTTACTTCCTTAATGTGATATTAGAAAAGTTTTCGACAATTACAATAGACCAAATCATATAAATTTGTTGCGTAGTATTGTTGTAGTCTTTTGAATATCAATTAAAATAAAAAAAAACTGGGAAATGCAAAATTTATATAATAGGTGACGTATTATTATTACGTAAAACATTGGTTCGCCCACACAGCGCACCTGTCACCGTATGTAGTCGTGGGTCGGCTGGGTACCGTTATGTCATTTTGTAATACCTCTATAATAACATGTGTTCCTATCCCATACGCATACCTACAAAGGCAGATCAATCTTCCTCACCTGTGTGAAACGAAATCTAACATCTGAAGTCAAAAGCTTGAATTTAAATTTCACTCTACGTATCGTACATATTGGAATTATTAGCAGAACTGTTCAAAACAAACTGTGTTATTCGTTTTTCTTTGTGATTTTAACAGTACCAAGATCAAATGATCCGAATAAAATAAATTGTTATAAGACAATGATTCTATAATAGGTCCATATACATTTTTCCAATTGAAATTGATAACATAATCTAGTAAGTGAATATGGTCACCATAATTTCTATGCAATACGTACACAATACCAAGAAACTTGTGTTTATTAATTTTTCTATATTATATATAGTTTATCGTTTAACTACAATAGCAACTAATTCTAAGTCAAGATGAGTGCGAAATAGTGATATGTTAATGTGAGTGACCTAAGTGCAGTTGTTGGCACACTCATATAGGTGCTTGATGAAATATTTGCAACATAGATAGTTAGGCGAACATCATAAAATACTATATTACCGTGCTATAGAGTCATCACAATTTTTCCTTTCACGAAAAGATGAGACTCTTTATAATTTAGTAGTAATTTCCCACAGATTTGCTTGCGTCTTCTTTGCAATAATAATTGTCGATTCTTTATTTTATATCTATGTATCTCAAAAAATATTTGAAGAATAAATGACGGATTTTCATCTCGTATTTTACCATCTCAGGGATTGAATTTTCAACAAGCTTTTCTTAGTATTCACGTACATTTTATAAGGAACCCGCATGTAAATTATCACTATCCGAGCCCCAGTACTTTGGGCTGTGCATTGATATGTCAGTTAATCAGTTTTTTTGTCTACTCTGCAGACTCTTGGTTCACTCCTTTTTGTTGCCTTCGTGTAATGTGTTGTATACGTCAAAAATCGTATCTGTGAGCAACTATTGGGTGTTTTATATATATAGATACGTTAACCGAGCATCAGAGGGCGCTTCCACTGCAATCCCAGAAATTTTGTTTGTCGATATCGATGCCTTTGAGTAGAAGGTTTATAGCGGTCGGCCCACTTGCCGGTCCCTCAGGCCGTGTCTTTCTACCACGACACTGTGGATCGGAGCTATTTAATATTCTTGCCGCATCACCGGCGACTGTCCGCCGTCCGCCGCCGCGTCATGCTCACCGGAACCTGGTCTCGCACGACCCGCTCACTCTTTCCCCTTTAGTAGATGCTATCGTTGTACATGACGTGATGTCACGCAATATAAAATCGTTTTAGTAATATTTCGTATAGCCTAAAATAATTATATATAATATATTTAATACTGAGTTATCAAACCTCCTGAGATCCATTTTATCCAGATTGAGTCAAGTTCTATATATAGTATATATAACTGTACCATCGTTATACTTTGTTTTACGAAATTGGTCTGTGTATTGCATGCCGATTGGTTATTAGTACCGAATATATGTGCTCGTCCTATTAATAATAGATTATCAAAACCGAACACAGGTTATTGACAAGAATAAGTAAACTGTATTTTAAAACTTCACACCTAAGTGATATTTTCGCTCAGCTAGATATGGAAAAGAACAACTTCTTCTAAGTTGTAACGGCAGTTTAAGTTTTTTCAGAATATTTGGCCGTTGTTGCGTAAATAATATGTGTACGTGCTTATACGTATATTTGCAAATTAATTCGTGACTATATGTACTAATAAAATTTTTACTATATGCATAAGTGTTAATCGAAACAAAGCTTTTAACTCTATTCTAAGCACAGAGGTATTTATTTAATACAAAAACAGTTTTATAAAAAGCTCTCTTTGAATTATACTTACTATACTAGTGAAAGATGTTCTTTCCGGAACCCGTGTAAAATATATCAGATGGAGAATCAGAATATAGCCGTCCTGTTACCAACCGCCTATAGAATGCAAACTTGGTATGTTACGGATGTAACATGGAAATTATTAAAAAAAAATCAAAGTGATATATTTAGTTCTGGATAAAAATCTCCGAAATTCTGTGGTATCCTGGTATCTTTAGTTTTATTTATTTAATCGTATGGCTTAATAAAGTATCCATATTTTACTATTACCGATTGATTGATTACTCTATTTGTCGCTGCGAGGTTCAATTTACGTGGAAGAATGCAGCGGTCAAAAATTCGTTACTCTTTAGCACCACCCGACGAGTATGTGCAGGGGGACATGAGAGGTACACTTCCTGCGGACGCGAGCATCATCAACCCTCCTCTATATCTGTAGTAACACTCTAAAAATATTGTTTTATTGGAATCATAAAGCACTGATAAATAATGAATCCTCAAGAGGCTACAATATCTTTTAATATATGTCTTTCAATATCGAGTACCAAAGTCTTTGAATCGATAACATAAAGCAGATTATCTTTTATTGTAACTATTAAGAAATATCTATTTTCTTACAAATGACTTTTTCGTCCGATATGTAAAAGCTTTATTCATTCTATTCGGCAACATAGACTGATAATATGCTGACATGAAATTGTAAATTGAAGGTATCGCAGCTTAAAAGATTGGCAAAATTGGATATCAATTTTATAGTTGTACTGTTAGTGTTATTTATTTACGCATTAACGCAACGGTCAATAATATAATAATAATAAGAAGGAGCATACTAGACTGAAAACTTACAACGCTTTATCACATCGATACAATTTACACTATGATAGTATTGAAAAATTAAATTATGTAACACTAGTCTCTGCCTGCGACTTCGTCCGCGTGGAATAGTTACTTTGGGCTAACGCTAACATGAAGCGGAAGCTCTCAAGAGGAAAATACCCGATTTTGAAGAATAATACATTCTTAATTGGTCTTAGCGTGATGATATATAACCTATATCCTTCCTCGATAAATGAGCTATATAACACTGAAAGAATTTTTCAAATCGGACCAGTAGTTCCTGAGATTACCCCCTGCAACATCACAAACTCACAAACTTTACCTCGTTATAATATTAGTATAAGTATAAATTACTATTAGTATTTCAAAATTAGTTCCCGTCATTCGCAACAATCAAATGTGACCGGTAATATATTTTTTATATGCTCATGCTGTCCTGCGGTATCCAACATGTTAGTAAAATAAAGAATTCATGACTGGTTCTTCTGACCTTCTGTTTATTACTGTATTGTGGTAAATAAAACAGAGTGATTGTTAATGTTCAGACGATATATGTGTTACTGGGCAATATATGACATTATATATGAACAAGAGAGACGAAATTGTGTTTATTTATCATTCTTACTTCTATTTACTTTAATACAGGTGTCTTTTATTACAGTTTTCATCCATATTAATAACACTAATACGAAAGTAACTTTGTCTATCAATTTGTATCTTTTTATGACTAATTATCTGAATCGATCGCAATATAATTTGATATAAAGGTTGTCTAAGATCTAGAGAGGGGCATGGGATATTTTTCTGTCTTAATTTAAACTAATACCATAAATGTGAAAGTGATATTGTTTGTCTGTCACGCCTTAACCAAATAATCGATCATCGTAAAATTTTGTATACAAATTATCAGGGATATGGAAACATATATAATATTTTCTTCAGTAAAAATGTACTGTTACCGAGGCATGGGTGAAATGTATATAAACGCGACTGAAGCCGCAGGTAAAATCTAATATGTATATGCTTAAAACCTTCTTACAAAACTGGCAAGCACTCACTAATAATCAATACTCTCTTAGGAGTTTTTGGCGGGATCTTGGTCTGTCATGTAGTGGATTTTATTTTTTATTTATAATCTTGTGTTACTTGACTCTATAATGTGTAAAATTGGTGGTGTTTTATGTAATTATAGTTTGTTTATTGTGCATAAGTGAAGTGAATGGAAAATAATACCAGGGACCATGAATTCTGAGATGCCACAAAAACTCCATGGAAAGTTCTAACAAGATGGCCACTATCTTGTTAGTTCATTGAAATTATATCAAGAAACTTGTAATATCGATCCTCACTTGACGATGGCAGTAATAATCTATTAGAAGACTGATTGCCAAAAATGGAATAGAAGAAGAACTTGTAATACTATTAACTACTCAACAATGGCAGTATTAATCTAAAAGATTGGTTGCCAAAAATAAAGTTAAAAAAATACTCTCTTACCTATTTGAGTCAAATAAACCGATGGCAGATATATTTCAAATATGAAAGGAAGGTCTCTTCTAATAAATACGTTAGGTTTCAATATTATTTTAAATTAAAATTATGAGCGCTAATGTATCTACCCATATATAGACAAAATTGTTTAAAGTTTAATATGAATCATTCTGCATGATCATCTCTAACATGAAATCATCAAGGAAATAATGCTTAAACAAAATGACCACTTTTTTGCACCTCGCTTTACGTCATCTTGTATCCGCTGGTTTGCCTGAAGACATATTACGAACATTGAAAAACTTAATTTATTCCGGTCATTAAACAGTGAGGTGGATGTCTATCTATCTTAAGGTATAATTATATATATAGTGGTTTTACTAAAGAGATAATTGTAGCATGATTTATGGCGTCATATATTATTATTAGTAATAATCAAATTACATGATTTCGATCCATAATATTAAGTTTCAGTTCACTTACAGAATAATAGAATAATAATTGAATATAACACTTTATCTTACAAAACTAAAACTATTGGATCTGCTTAATGTATTAGAGATCAAGTATTCAAGCAGCATAAATTTATATTCATACAAATGTACATGTAGATATAGGAATTAACAAAAAGTATATATATATATATATACAAGATATACATAAGTTCAGAATAATAGCAATCCTTCAATTGTCGTATGTCAAAGTGGCTTTCAATCCAACTTTTATAATTAACTCATGTTGAAGGAAAAGCGCGTGATAAAATTATAAGAGTAGTATATTTTAACTAGCGGGCCCGGCAGACGCTGTCACGCCCTGACTATAAAAAAACCCCTTGACAAATTATATACTAAAACCTTCCTCATGAATCACTTTATCCACTGGTGAAAACCGCATGATAATACTTTCAGTAGTCCAGACAGAGAGACGCGGTAGGGGACTTTGCTTTATACTATGTAATGATGTTGTGCACTAGCAAGCCAAGTCCATCAAGTTACAAATATGTCGTCAAGCACCTATAAGTTTGTTCCGGCAGATGCACTTAAGAACCAGTTCCTTTTATTTTTATTAATACGCTATACCATACTCGGTTACATCATCACATAACATCATGATTAACACATACGATTGTCCTTAAACGTTAAACCTATGAAGCACAAAAACATTTTGATGTTAAACATACTATATCCAAAAAAATAATGACCATCAAACTTGCAG
Source organism: Antheraea yamamai (assembly GCA_036509395.1). Lineage (NCBI taxonomy): Eukaryota > Metazoa > Arthropoda > Insecta > Lepidoptera > Saturniidae > Antheraea > Antheraea yamamai. The sequence continues at coordinate 11,704,916 of AP028433.1, forward strand.
GAATTACTCGACGGTTGCCGTAATCACGGTCATATCTGAATTTCTGAACAAATTCCACTTATTATACACGAGCTTGTATATAAAGAATACGTAGAGTAGTGAGACACTATGACACGTTTTGTTTCATGTGTACAGGGCTTAGGCCCAGCTAACATAAAAGCTCTCTACTCGTATTATCCCGAAAAATACTGGCACCAAGTGTAGTACCGGCGTCATTGTTTTTTTATGTTATAGGTTATAATAGCTGGCAAACGAACACGTGGGTCACCTGATGTTAATTGATCACCACCGTCCATAGACACTAACAACACCAGGGTAGTCGAAAGTGCGTTGCCAGCCTGTGTTTGGGGAAAATGAAGGGATGGGGAGAGGAGAGGGGAGGTGGGCCTCCGGCGCTCTCACTGACCGAACGAAACTCAACAATGCAAGCACTGTTACTTCAGGTCGGTTTTCTATGAGAGGGTGGTACTAACCCGGGCGAGCCGACCCATTCATGCTGAAACCAGTAATAGCTTCAGCGTGGCTCTACCACCTACCGTTGTGTTCTATTTCGAAGGGTGTAGTTGCCAACGTATGTACGCACTAGGTGTTCCTACTTTATATTAAGGAGTACCAAACTGTTATCACTACCCTTAGGGCTGCAGTCTAATTGAGGTTGGTTAAACATAAAAAAGTCTAGTACAATTCTAGTAAGTAAATTAAAAAAAAAAACCTTTTTGATGTAGGAGTATACCAGAAACATACGGGGCATTTCTAAGTATGGACTTGTTTATAGTAGGACATTAACGGTATCAATTCATAAAATATGTGTTTTCACTTACCGCTTGCTTAAAATTTTCCCACGACTTCGAAATAAAACAATGTGGTGTATGTATGTAATTTCGATGTTCATTAGTACCTAATATTTTAATACATTATTTTTACTTTTTAAAAATGACGTTTAAAATTGTAAGTAAAGGCATGTTTTTGATAGGTATATTGAAGCATTACTTGCCTTTTTGGTGAAAAATACGTGGACAAATTATATATTAACATACTTAATTTTCGGATTTAAACTAAGTATCTGATATAGTTGATAATGAAGGCAGATATTAAGGAAATTTAGATGCTCGATAGATATTGTTATTGTATCATTTTGATATAACAAAACGCCAAGATTTTTGAGTTTGAACTTGCTGCACACACACACAGGCGACACGGTTTGTGTTACAATAATTGGAAATTAACAGAATAGTGTTACGACTATAACATATGTAAAAAAACTTATAAATTTTTAACATTTTGTTAATCGATAGACTGCAGTTGATAGGATTCAACACACAATCGCTTATGTAGAATCGTTTCTCAAGAGAGAAACTGACGTAGATGTATTGTTTGCAGCCTACTTTCCGTACGTGCCGAGTGCATGGTAGCTGCAAACGAATGCTGCGTGAAAGTGAATGGCGCAACTCGTACAGGCTGGCTGGCGGACGTATTTTACGCCCGATTTAATGCCACATTTGTACACGCAAATCTACCTGTTTATACGCATCTTTGTACTTGATGTAAGGAATCGTATAACTACTTTGATGAGTGTTTAGGGTCATTAAGAAATTGAGATTATAAGTTTTCATTAAATTTGCATACACAGTCATATAAATGGCCATGTATTTAGGTGTGATACTCGTTAATAAAATGTATTATATAAGCTTAAATTTTCAGCCTCTTTTATTTTATACTAGTTTCTACTCGCGACTTCGTCCATGTGGAATAATAACTTTGGGCTAACTAACACGCAACGTAAGCTCTCAAAAAGAAAAAAAAACGATTTTGAAACATTCTTCATTGGTTCTCCGCTCCTATTGGTCTTAGCGTGATGATATATATATATAAAACAAAATATATGATATATGATATATATATATAAAAAAATATTAGGGTGTGCCAAAAAAAGTTGATATTTTGTTTTTCTTGCTCTCGCCGCAAAATATCATACGATATATCCAAACAAAAATTATGCCCAAAGGACAGGTCTTAATTTCAATTTTCCCGTATAAATAATATGGGGGAAAAAAATTTGAACATTTTGAACACTTTCAAACTGTGAATAAATTTTATTAAAAAAATTGAATGGATAGGTCGCATTTTCAAATTTCAAATTTGAATTTTTAATTATATTGCGTTTTTTATCTTTTGCGGCTAAACTATAAAGATAGAATAAAAACTTAAATGACAATTTTGTAGTTCTTTTGACGCTCTATACAAATATATATATATATATATATATATATATATATATATATATATATATATATATATATATATAAACCTAAATATAAAAACTTTTACAAACTTTGAATGTCATATTTATTTATATCGAATCAACAGCCTAAAAAAATTAAAAAGTTTAAGCTTTTAGCTCTAAGAATGACGATACTTCCATACAACTTTACATCCTCCCTTTCAACCCTTTTTTCGCATTAAAAAATAGCTTATGTCCTTTCTCATGCTCTAGACTATCTGTGTACCAAATTTCATTTAAATCGGTTCAGTAGTTTTGGCGTGAAAGAGCGACAGACAAACAGGCAGACAGAGTTACGGATTGATTAAAACTTATATCAGCCAATATAGTGAAAACGTAGTGCGTTTACTTATTTGGCGTTTTGAAAACGTAATAATTGTAATTATTACTAATACCAGGATGTACTATGGACAAAGGACTCTTTTTGAGGGGAGGTATGAGTTTCATGGTCATATGTACCAAAGACCTACTAGCGACTTTAAATGTCAAGAATTCTAAAATTTTGTCTATTAACATAGTGATACTAATTCGGACTACTGCCAAAATTTACTTAATAAAACTGTTAACACTAAATAGATAGTATTAACCAGTCCATTGTGGAAGAATTTTTTTATGTAAGTTCCAGTAATGGGTTAAATAAGAAGTTTAAAATATAATGATTCTTGGAATGTTACTAATTGGAAATTCCACAGGAACGGCCATTTCCTCAATCAAATCGTGAGATAATTTTTTTTTTTTTTTACCGTAAACGCACAGCGAGTAAATTAGCAAAGTCATGTGAGTTTCAAAAATTTCGTTAGCTCATTCATGGCCGAGGTTCAACCAAAGAAATTGGATGAATAGTCCGTTATTCTTAACAAATCGACTACATAGAACGAAGGCACAGATACTAAAAAAAATAGACATTATTGGATTGAACATAGGTATAATTATTACTTAAAAACGTATGAGAAATGTTAATCATTACATATTATGAAGCAACCTCTTCTGCCACGTCTATCTGTCTGTTCCCAATAAACTCAAAAACTACCTAACAGATTTTCATGCGGTTTTTACCTGTAGATAAAGTGGTTCACGAGGAAGGTTTACGTATATAATTTGTCAAGTTTTTTTATTATCAGGGCGGGTCAACGTCCGTCGGGCCCGCTAGTTTCCATATAAAATGAATAATTAAAAATATTATAAAATAAAGTGAAACTACAAATGCAATGTAGGTATATTATCTGTTATTTTATTATTATCTATCTCTACCTGACCACACGGCTCTGGCTGGTTTTTTTCAAAAGGTATTTAGAAATATACACATTCGAACGCAACGTTATGTTGAAATCACAAACCAATTGGTGAAGAACTTTTACTGGTTTATATTTTTGTCCAGCGAACATTCACATTATCGTTTATATAAATAGTAAAAGCACAATACAGATTTTAAGTCTCGTTTTGTGCTATTATTATATAATGCAGAGTAAACACATAATAAGTAATTCATTAATATTAACACATACTTTCTAAATCAATATTTTTATTATATCTATACACGACAACGTATAACAAAGTGTTCTTTCAGTATGTCTACCGAAACAACACTGCCTAATATGTTCCACTGTTAATTCACTAGGCAAACAACGTGTTACCGACTTACCATTCACACAGTTATATGACCTCGTGACGCGGGCACAGCCTTCGTGTTGTCGCCGACGACAATATTTATAAACTGAAATCACAGTTCGTTTATATTACTTAATTTAAAAATCTTTTGAGAACTAGCTGGCGTCCGCGACTTTGTTCACGTGGAAATCGTTTTGTGGCTTCACAGGAATTTTGTTTTTTTTTTTGCTGGTATCATTTCGATATCATTTTTTTATTATTTTTCTTTTAATTGTAATTACTACTTTTAAGGTGATTATTTATTTCTGTCTAACCCCTATCAAAAAACGAAATGTTATGTATGTATGTCTATGTAGTCTAGATAATACTTTCAAAAGTCCTCATCATAAACGGTTTAGACGTTTTAGAGTTTAGTCCAGACGAACAAGTGACACTTCATCAAATATATATCGAATTAATACTACTATTATACTATTTATATATATTATTTATATATATACTATTTATATAATACTATTTATGCCACTCCTATACTTGCGTGACGAAGCTTCGACTACTTGTCGAGCTAAAATTAGCGTCAAAATTTATTCTCATGTATCCTAGTCTCAAAACTGCGTGACAAAAGTTTGACTACTTACATAAAGGCACAAAACAACGTTCGCATACCTTTGTAATACAAATAATAACTTGAAATTAACGTCTACAAGTTTCCTTCTTGTATGTAAAAGCCGCGGGCCCAGTTATTGTGTTGAATCAATCGTCACGCAACCCTATATGTCGTGAAGCATAGCGACAATGTCTTCTCATACTTGCATTTATTACAACCATAGATAAAACTTCGTGGCGATATACGCAGGTATGGGTAAAGACGCAAGTTAAACGTTCCCCCATCTGTGTCATTCTAATACTCCTCCCCATACCTGCCTTACGAAGATACTGCTACTTGTTGCGCTAAAAACTAACCTCAAAATAATTCCGGTAAAGGTGTAAAAACACGTTCCCACACCTTTACCATTCCAAAAATAATTCGACATTGGCATTCCCAAGTTCCTTTGATGTGTGTAATAACCGCGGACCCAGTAATCGCGTTGCGTCATCGTTACATAGTCTGATAGTTCTTAACTCATGACGATAATGTGTTCCCGCGCCTGCATTTATTGCGACCGTAGACAACACTTCGTGGTGAAACACGCAGGCATGGGAGTAGCATTATACGAACAACTATTTAAATTATCATATTCTACTATTTTGCATATATATTAGTATAAAAAATCAACCACCTTGGATCTGGGGTGTAAGGGGTGTCGAATAACATCATAAGGCTTGAGACACACATAAGCTAACCTAAACTGCACGTGGTGCACCCGGCTGAATAACGAACGAGGCAATGGCGAAAGCAGGGTGGTAGGGTTTTACAGTCAGATTGAGTCGCAACCACCTTGTCTATGGCGAAAAAGCCCGTCATAATGATTCGCTTCTGCGAGTCGCGTTTCGGGATCAGCCTGTGCATATCCAGCTTTTCGCAGGCGGACATGTCAGCGGCGACCGGCGATGGATAATATGTCACTCGGTGGTCGCCATTGTTTTTGAATTGTACTATGCTCAGGCATAGTGAAGTAATTTTGCCGTGCTACAATAGAAAAAAAACGAATCATTAACAATTATCGAAAATACTATATGATATATTAAATGGTACAACCTACGCGAAGTAGTTTCGTGTTTAATAATGTTTTAGTTGTGTAACTCGAACTTGAATGGACTAATCTCAACCGCGTAAAATGATTATAAATGGTAACGCAAAATATAGTATTTTCAAAAAGTATTTGCGTATTTATACTATGTCTATGCTTTAACCAATTTATTAATGGGTGGCTATTCAAATACTAGAATATTTTAATATCTACTTTAGTAACTTTGTAGATATTTATAGGATACAAGTGATAGCTTTTTATTGCTTACTTCAATGATTAATTAATTTTGTACGCAGCTATTAGTGCGTCTAAAACTTAGAACAAAATAGTTATTGTATTTACAATTATAAATCTATAGTCAATGAAACTTCATTGAAATATAAAAACCCAAGACACACAATCTCGAATAAAATTAGCGCTCAAAAACTCCACAATATACATACATACGTGGTATTAGTTATACGATAAACTTATGATTTTGTAAACTAACCTTATCTGAATGATTTAAAGTTGTTTTTATAAGGACGCAAGCTACGCGAGACTATTTGGAATGAGTGTATAATCCAAAATTATGCACACACTTTGTGTGCAAACTGTGAGACGTTAATTGTGCATCTTGGGTTTTTGTATATCAATGTTGTTCGTTGTGTCGTTCAAGTTTATAGATTTCTTTGTTTATTAACCAATCTGGCATGATAATTGATTTAATTCGAAAGTGGTATTGTTATCGTGTATTTAAAATAATAAGTAATAATGTTATATTGAAATCTTGAATTGTGTTGTTAATATATGATATTTATATTAAAATATTACTTTTTGTTTTTGTTACAGATACGATGCATATAGACATATTACCACTAGTAGTTTGGGCGCTGTTAGTCACAACGACACATGTGAGTAAAATGTAAAAATATTCCTAATGAATCAAATGATTCAAGCGTATGATTTTTTTATATATCATAGAAGGCAGACGAACAGGTGAGGCACCTGATGTTAAGTGATCACCATAGTCCGTAGACATTTGCAACTCCAGGGGACTTTTCGCATCTTCAAAGCCGCTGAAGTCATCAAAATTATTAATCACCTTTCCTTTTTATTTTTAGAAAAACGAAATCGCATAATAATATATTGTTTTTATGTTAACATTGTAAACGATATCTTATTTTATTGAGTCAAAATAAAGATGATAACGAATTGATATTTATATAATTGAGAGTAGATAAAAGTATGAAGTAATAAAAATCCTTTTGTTCTTACCACTTGTGCTTACACATACCGTTATATTAAATTATATGTTTATTGACGTAGTTTTAAAGTATTATAGTATACTCTGCAAAATGTATGTCTATATTTATAATTATAGTTTATTTCTTATACTAATACTTTGTCTATTTTTGACTGGCATGATTAGATCTTGAGTCTTTTTTTTTAATTTTTTTTATATCATAGGAGGCAAACGGACAGGTGGGTCACCTGATGTTAAGTGATCACCACCGTCCATAAACACTTGCAACACCAGTGGAGTTGCGAGTGTGTTGCCAACCTGTCTTGGGAGAGAGGGGGAGTGAGGGAAGGGGGAAGAGGAGGGGAGGTGGGACCTCCGGCGTTCTCACTGACCAAACGAAATACAACAATGCAATCACTGTTACTTCACGTCGGTTTTCTGTAAGAGGGTGGTACTACCCCGGTCGAGCCGACCCATTCATGCTGAAACCATTAATAGCTTCAGCGTAGCTCTGCCACCGTTAAATTACCGTTTATGACCTTATGAATCCTTAGGATGTAGTGACATCAGGTGGCTAGACTCTAAACAATCGATATATTTAAGAAGTGATTAGGAGATATGTTTTTATTTATTTTACAGGTAGCGACGCAAAGCCAATATGGAATAGGTTTAGGAATAAAAAGAGAAGTGTTTTTCTTAAATTTAGAAGACGGCTACTTTGGCTGTCAAGTAAACGAATCGACACAAATATTACAATTGTATGAACTGTCAAAATTATGCGATGGCGTGTCAGACTGTTACAAGGCGTCCGATGAGCTTCGAACAGAATTAAAATGCACAGGTGCGTTCATATAAATCTATAATAACTTTATTGGACAATGCTTAGTAAATATGCTCAGGATTTATGACATTTTTAAAGGTTTACTATATTCTTGTTTTGATGGTATGAATTATTGATAAAAGTTTGTCACAAAAATATTTTTATCTTACCTACAATAATGGCTTATTTGTGGGGGTACGCGGCGGCTCGCAGATCCCTTAAAGGAAATATCGAAAATATCTAAAAATTGTCATAAAACAAAAAAAAGAAAGTGTTTAAAAAAAATAAACTCGGTAACCTTTACAAAAATTTTTGGATTTTTTTTTATTACATCAACTTTATCCAAATACAAAATCTAATCTATCTTTCTTGAACAGTTACCGCGTCGTACAGTTTGTATCAGTATAGAGGTCATAAAAAATAATGGACTTATAATATTCGATAATTAGCGTGCCCAAAAAAAAAAAATAACAAAAAAAAAGCCTGTCTATAACCAAGGTATTTGGTATTAGAAAGAAATAGCTTAAGATAGTTATAGTATGTATAATATCTATACTAATATTATAAAGAGCTAAAGTTTGTGAGCTTGTGACGTTGTAGGGGATAATCTCAGGAACTACTGGTCCGATTTGAAAAATTCTTTCAGTGTTATATAGCTCATTTATCGAGGAAGATTATATGCTATATATAACGCTAAGACAAATAGGAAAGGAGCACCAATGAAGAATATTTCAAAATCGGGGTATTTTTCCTCTTGAGAACTTCCGTTGCGTGTTAGCGTTAGCCCGAAGTAACTATTCTACGCGAACGAAGTCGAGAGCAGAGGCTAGTGTAATATATGTTTATGTTATATAAATATCGTGTTTAAAAGTAATAAAAATATATAACACTTACATATCTTGGTGATAAACATAAAACTGTGATGAATGTTACAATTCATAATAAAAAGTAGAGAATGTTTTTTGAAAACACTAGTTCTGCTTAGTTGTTCATGTATTTTTTCATTTATTTACCTTCTATGGACCGGTGTTCTCAAAAAGTAATTAACTTTTAGATGATTGTACCAAAGAAGATGGCGCTCAATGTATAAACGGTGCTTGTCTTAATGGCGTGTGCCATTGTAACGACGGTTATGGCGGTTGCAATTGTCAAGAGACAGGTATATATTGTACTACATTTGATCGTAAAATATTATTTGAATTTGTGCATGTCACGAAATGAATGAACGTTTTTTTTTGTAGACATCAATGAATGCAAAGACAGACCGTGTGATGTATTTGCACACTGTACGAACACGGTGGGAAGTTTCCAGTGTTCGTGTTACCCTGGTTACGAAGGCGACGGATTTACATGCAGAGGTTAATATTAATCAACATTTAATATGTAAAATTTACAGGAACTTAAATTTTTCCCGGTACGACAACCTTTAACATCGTGCCATAAGAATTATTGTTGTTGTTAATACTCAATACTAATGTAATTTAATGTTCATAATGCTATAACCTTCTATATTTTAAAGTGCATCCTATGTATTTTAGATAGTTACATAACTTTCTTTACATATTGTTTCATATCGTAAACAGACATTAATGAATGTGAAGACAAAACGATCGCTTCGCGGTGCGTTGAAAATGCAGAATGTTGCAATTTGCCGGCACACTTCATCTGCAAATGTAATCGAGGATTTGAAGGCGACGGCGAAGAAGAATGTCGAGGTATGATAGATAGTATTTGTAAAATTAGTCCCTGTCAAATTATACATAATTAATTCGATGATTATATCGGTTTAATTTCTCATAGATATTGACGAATGCCGTCGTCCCGGAGCTTGTGGTGCCAATGCTCTTTGTCAAAATTATCCAGGAAATTATACATGTGCATGTCAAGCTGGTTATAGTGGGAATCCCTTCGATGGAGTAAGTTCATTTCAGATATATAAATGTGTAAAATATTTATTAAATTAACCATTGAAGTTCAGTGATACTAAATTTTTCAAATCGTGATTTTACTTATCAGTGTGTTGATCTCGATGAGTGTGCTAATGACGGTGCTTGCGGGTCTGGAGCGATATGCCGAAACATAGAAGGTGGATATGAGTGCAGTTGCCCTTCCGGTTATGCAGGCGATCCACGCGTTTCTTGCCAGGATCAAGACGAGTGCAAGCTTGCTTCGTGCGGCCGTGATGCTATATGTGAAAACTTACCAGGAGCTTATCGATGCATTTGCCCACCAGGTTTTGAAGGCGACCCTGATGTACAATGTTCAGGTAAGCTTAACATTTACAAACCAATGGGTATAATTTCCTATCTGTTTCTCGTTCCTGTGTGAATTAACGCTTCATTTAATTTTTGTGATTGGACCGCATTAACGAGTTGCGCCCTAAATCACTATTTGTGGACGCTCGGTAGCTTCACCGCTTGTACTAATGTAATCGACCATTACCTTTATAATTTTATACACAATTATAATGTAAGTTTCAGCCAGTTCTCATCTGTATCGTCGGTATGACGTTTCGACGGCAACATTACGTCTATACTTCTCATACTCATCTATACCGGCGACTTCTGACTATGTACATTGTATTCTTCAGTTTCCTCTTTTAGTCTTCCTAACACTTAGTTCGATCGTCTGTGTGTCTATCACTTCTTCTTCGTAGTGGCTGTCGGCGTATCTACTGGGTGTGTATGTTTCGTTATCCGCGTTAAAATCAAATGTAATTAGACGTGAGTTGTTTGTTACACCAGACGTGGATGAATGTAAGGGTAGCGAAGCTGTATGCAGCGAACACGCAGTTTGTACAAATACTGTTGGAAGTTTCGTGTGTACATGCCAACAAGAATACACAGGAGATGCACGGGCACTAGGTGGCTGCCATGATATCGATGAATGTCAAGAACTGGAACAACCTTGTGGTACACACGCCATTTGTGAAAATTCAGCTCCAGGATACAACTGTGTCTGTCCACAAGGATTCCGAGCTAACCCACAACCACAAATTGCTTGTGAACAGGTAATTTAGCAAGTTCTTCTATCAAGTAATTATCACATAGTTTATATTTGACAACATGATTGTTGGCTTTTCAGGTTGACGTTAATATTCTGTGTAAATCAAATTTCGACTGTACCAATAATGCAGAATGTATAGAAAATCAATGTCACTGTAAAGATGGTTTCGATGCGAAGGGATCAGTATGTGAAGATGTCGATGAATGTGCAACTAAAAATTCAGTGTGCGGTGAAAATGCTCAATGCATTAATACGCCGGGTGGATATAATTGTGAATGTGCAGCAGGATTTGTTGGTTCTCCTCCACGTGTTTCATGTCGCGCTCCCTGTGATGATGTTAAATGCAGTGAACATGCTTATTGCAAACCAGATGGTGTTGAGGCTTATTGTGTTTGCGAAGAAGGATGGACTTTTGATCCTAATGATATCGCTGCAGGTTGTATTGATATTAATGAATGCGATATCTTACTGGCACCGGTAGGACGTTGTGGCAAAAATGCAAATTGCACGAACACTCTTGGGAGTTTCTCCTGCCAGTGCCCTGAAGGATACACTGGAGATCCTTTTAAGCAATGTTTCGATATTGATGAATGTCAAATAGAAGGAGCTTGTGGATTAGGAGCCGATTGTATCAATCAAGAAGGTTCCTTTCATTGTGAGTGTGCAGAAGGTACTATTCCTGATCCTGATCCACATGTGCGATGTGTTGAAGTACTAACTTGTAAATATAATAACGATTGTCCTGGAAATGCGTTATGCGATGAAAATGCAAGATGTTTGTGTCCAGAGCCGAATGTTGGAAATGAATGTCGACGTAAGTATATCTTTGATATTTCCTATTGATGATATTATAATATGTTAGTTTAAACAAAATGTTATATATTCCTTCTGTAAGAAAAATCCGTTACCTTATTACAATAGTTGTAGAAATAGCAATTAGCTAGTCTTTGAAAATTGAATTTAGTATATACTAGCGGGCCTCGCAGACGCTGTCCCGCCCTGAATATATAAAAAAACCTTGACAAATTATATACTAAAACCTTTCCCAGTTTGACACCTCTAAATCTTTTTTCATGGAAAAGGTTATTTATCTTATCCAATTTTCTATAACCAAGTACTAAATGGCTTTAAGCTATATTTTATTGTTATTTTTATATTGTAATCTAACCCGAAGGAAGTAGCGGACTTGTAAAATTTTGTAAGAATACCTGTGTATAAATATTGTTATTTACAGATCCCTGTGAATATTTACATTGTGGAACTAATGCAGAATGTTTACTGAACAATATCAATGCACAATGTACTTGCAAAAGCGGATACACAGGTAATCCATCATCACCAGCTGGATGTCAAGACATTAATGAATGCGACCGAAATCCTTGTGGTACAGGGGCCGTTTGCAAAAATCTTCCTGGTCAGTTTCAATGTGAGTGCCCGACAAGTTTTACTGGTGACCCCTATGCTAACGGGTGCGTACCAGGTAAAATTCTCAGTGACTGTAGTAATACCAATCCTTGTCCTGAAGGCGAGCAATGCATTGTATATGACGGAGGAAACGTATGTATCTGTTCTCAAGGATTTTCAAGAAACAAGGAAACGGGTCTCTGTGAAGATATCAATGAATGCATGCAACATGGACGTTCACCGTGCGGTTTGAATGCGATATGTAAGAATTTACCTGGTAGTTATGAATGTAAATGTCCTCCAGAATTCAGCGGTAATCCATATAAGTTATGTGAGGTGTGTAATGACATAAATTGTCAATGTCAACCTCCGTATAAATTGGTAGATGACAACTGCGTACTATCTGGCTGTAGTAAAGATAAAAAATGTGGTAAAGACGCCGAGTGTATTATTATTTCTAATGAAGTGAGTTACTGTGCTTGTCCCGCTGGATTCTCTCAAACTGCAGATGGAGCATGCGACGACACGAACGAGTGTATATCAGGTCGACCTGTTTGTGGGTTTGGTGCCGAATGTATTAATACAGTCGGATCTTTTATTTGTAAATGTCCATCAGGTTATGATAAAGATCCAATTTCTGGCCACTGTGCTCTAAATCAAAAGCAGTGCATAGGTGATTCTGATTGTTTTTCAAATGAAAAATGCGTACAACCTGGGAAATGCGTATGTCCACCGCCATATTATATAGACAATTCTGATGGCCAAAAATGTAAAAGCCCTTGTGAACGTTTTACTTGTGGTATCAATGCCAAATGTACACCTAGTGACCCACCTAGGTGTATGTGTATGACAGGATATGAAGGCGATCCGTACACTGGTTGTACTAATACAAATGAATGTCACAGTTCACCTTGTGCCTATGGTGCTATTTGCCATGATAAAAACGGTGGATATCAGTGTGATTGTCCTCCGAATATGGTCGGCGACCCGTACAAAACTGGATGTAAGTAAAGTTTAATAGTTATATCTGAATATATTGTGTCAAAGTTAAAAGTATATTTTCAATATATACATATATTTTCTTTTAGGTAACATTGAAGAAGGCCCTTCCCAGAAATTATTATGTAGTACTGATAATGAGTGCCCTAACACGCTGTCTTGTGTAAACAGTACATGTATATCACCGTGTACTACTGTATCCTGTGGGTTAAATGCATTCTGTGAAGTTGATAACCATGCAGCTTGGTGTCGTTGTAATCCTGGCTATACTAAACCTGAGAGTGGAAAATGCATATCAGGTAAAGAAACACGTTAAAAGTGCATAAACTAAGATTTTTGGTTTCTTCCGAAAAATATAAAATTATAATAATTATTTTCTAAGGAGTGCAAAATATTTATTTGATATTTTTAATCTTGTTTTGTTTCGTAGGTTGTGATAATTACTCCTGTGCTCCTGGTGCTCAGTGTATAATATCAAAAACAGGTCCTACGTGTATTTGTCCCGAAGGAATGGTGGGTAATCCATTTCCTGGAGGAGCATGTAGTAGAGATATATGTGGGGCAGGTTTACCTTGTGAAGAACCATTAACATGTGTAGCCGGCCGTTGTCGACAACGTTGTGATGGAGTTGTATGTGGTGTTGGCGCATCATGTGACGAAAGTTCCGGTAGATGTGTATGTAACGCATTCTTCGTTGGAAATCCTGATTTGTTATGTATGCCACGTAAGTTGAGACATATATAAATATATATGTTCTGCTGGTTTTGGTTTCCCAATTAGTATTTAATTTGTTTATTATTTACAGCTGTATCTCCGCCATCTTGTGAACCCGGATGTATCCAAAATGCACACTGTGTTTATGGGCAAAGTAATATTTGCAAATGCAACAAAAATTTTACAGGAAATCCGTATATAAAATGTCTTCCTAGAAGACAAATAACATGTGCCACAGCATCATGTGGTAGAAATGCAGTTTGCCAACAAACAAGATTACATGTAGAATGCTTATGCCCACCAGGTTACTTAGGTAATCCAAATCTTCAGTGTACAGATATCGATGAATGTGCTAATGCGCCTTGTGCTGAGAATGCTATTTGTATCAATACCCCTGGTGGTTTCAGTTGCATATGTAAAAGTAAATATGTAGGAAATCCATATGAATTGTGTTCACAAGTATCCGTACCAAAATGCGCCGAAGGTACTAATTGTCCATGTTCACGTAACACAACTTGCCCGAATGGTTACATCTGTGAAAAATCTAAATGCGTGGATGCGTGTAATACTATGGTGTGTGGTTCTAAATCCATATGTCAAGAAGGAATTTGTCATTGTCTCCCAGGTTACACGGGAGATCCTAATGACTTACAACAAGGTTGTGTTCTTGACGATAAATGTCTTGTGGATGGAGATTGCAAAGATTCGGAAATTTGTTTTCAAATTGCTAAAAATATTCGAAAATGTGTCGATTCATGTAGTAAGTTACAGTGTGGACCTAACTCTTTATGTATTAGCGCTAACCATCAGGCACATTGTATTTGCGCTGAAGGCTACATTGGGAAGCCTACTGATGTTAAAACTGGATGCCATCCCATCCAAAAGGAACCAAACGAAGTAGAATGTAATGTAAATAGTGATTGCAATGAACCACAAATATGTTTACCTGTAGATGGATCTACTAAAAGTTGTTTGGATTTATGTTCTACAGTAGCATGTAGTGGGAATGAAATCTGTAAGGTAGCAGAAAATGTTGCGCGTTGCGAATGTAAAGATGGTTTTCGATGGAACCCTTTGAATTCTAATTGTGAGCAACCGTCAACTCCCAATTGTGAAATTGACAACGATTGTGAAGATAATCAATCTTGTCAAAAAGATATTCTCGGAGTGAAAAAATGTGAAGACAGTTGTTCTTTATTCACTTGCCCCGATAACTCTAAATGCACTACACGTAATCATAAAAGCCAATGTGAATGTCTAACTAACTTTATTGGTAACCCAAATGATCGTGATGGCTGCATACCTCTTAACAAAAACGAATGTAATGATGATGCTCAATGCAGGGAGAATGAAATTTGTAAAAGTATTGGAAATGTAAAAAAATGTCTGCCAGCATGTCAACAGGTTATATGCGGTCCAAATGCTATTTGTATCACTAACAATCACATCGCTAAATGTCAATGTCCATCGGGACCATTTACAGGTGATCCTAATGATCTGGAAAAAGGATGTCAGTCAGTGCCTTGTATCTATAATGCTGATTGCTTGTCACACGAGTTATGTAACAGAATGACACATACATGCATTAATGCTTGCAGTGAAGATTCTTGTGGAGAAAATGCTGTGTGTATAGCAGAAAACCATAAAACTAATTGTCAGTGTCCAAATGGATACAAAGCTGATCCAATACCCGATGTGAACTGTAGAAAAGTTGAAGTCTGTGTTCCAAATCCTTGTCATCTTACAGCAATATGTGAATCACGGCTTTCATCATATGATTGTAAATGTCCAACCGGTTTTATAGGAGATCCTCTGCATAGTGGATGTTACAAACAAGGAGAATGCACCAATGGCGATGAAGATTGTCCTGTAGACGCAACATGTATTGAAGGTCGTTGCATTAATCCTTGTGATGGAGCTTGCGGAACCAATTCGCTATGTAAAGTAGTTAATAGAAAAGCTATTTGTCTTTGTCGAGATGGCTATGAAAGCGTCAAGGGAAATGTATGTAAGAAAAAGTTAATTGTTTGCACAAATGATATTGATTGTTATGAAGATATTTGTCATAAAGGGCAATGTTTTACAACGTGTGTAAATTCTAGTCAGTGTGACTCAGGTGATATATGCGTTAACAATTTTTGTGTAATACAATGTACTAAACATACACAATGTGGCATTGGTCAAGCATGTGTAGGAGGTCAGTGCTTAGTTGGATGTAGAAGTAATGTGGATTGTCCAAGCGACGAAGCCTGTGTAAATAATAAATGTGTAAATCCATGTTTGTCCACGAGAGCGTGCGGTCCAAATGCGATGTGCTCAAGAACGAATCATAATACAACCTGCGAGTGTCCCCTTGGGTTTCAAGGTGCACCTACACCTCAGCAAGGTTGTGTACGAAAGTCGAGTTCTTGCGTAAAAACTTTGGATTGTCCACCTGACCATATGTGTATTGGATTTTTATGTCAGGTACCTTGTCAAGATAACTCTGGTTGTGCTATTGGTGAAAAGTGCAGTGATAATAAATGTCATAAGATTTGTCATACTAGCGCAAACTGTTTGCACGGAGAACACTGCAGTGCAGGAGTGTGTGTTCCAGGTTGTAAAACAGATTCTGATTGCCTTAATAATCAAGAATGTAAAACAAACGATTGTCAGTGTTTACCGGGATTTCAACTTACTAACGATGAATGTGTTAATGTAAACGAATGCTTAAGTAATCCGTGTCATCCATCAGCAAAATGTATCGATAATCTTGGTTCTTACAAATGCGTTTGTCCTACTGGGGCTGTCGGAGATCCTTATAAAACTGGATGTCTGCTTCCTAACCAGTGCAGACGAGATAATCAGTGCGCGGATTCGTTAGCGTGCATTCAAGGAAAATGTTCAAATCCATGCCAAGATGATAAATGTGGGTCGAATACTGATTGCTTAGTAGTAAATCACAGAGTATCTTGCACATGTGAGAAAGGCTATATCGGTAATCCACTGGATAAAAATGTCGGTTGCTTCAAAGTAGAATGTGTTGATGACTCTAATTGTCCCGACGATAAATATTGTAATGCAAGGAATAATAAATGTACAGGTACGTTGAGGAAAATACTAAGTATATAATTTATTTAATAATTATAGTATATTATAATCATAACTTTTTATATACATACATAACATAACATACATAACGATTTTATTATACATAAAATGATAATTATGGCTGTTTGTTAATGATAATTATTTAAGAAATCCATTATTTTTTGGAAAAAAAGCACAATGTGTTTAAAATCACAAGTTAATTAGGACATTTTAAAAACAATTGCACTTTCATATTGCTTTTTTATAGATGATAAAATATGAAAATAACCTATATTATTTTACAGATACATGTGAGGAAACTATGTGTCAAGGCGGTACTTGCAAAATAGAAAACCATAAAGTTTCGTGCACATGTACTACGGGATATGAGCTAATTAAAAATATTTGTGAAGACGTTAATGAGTGTTTCGGCAATCCATGCCCAATAAATGCAAAATGTGTAAACACTGTTGGATCGTATAAATGTGATTGTGTTAATGGCACTGTCTTAGATACAAATACTGGTATGTGTCGATTACCCGGAGACTGTTTCTCTGATAATGATTGTTCAGAAAAAACAAAATGTGTTAACAATCAATGTATAAATCCATGTGAGAATTTTTCACTCTGTGGAGAAAATGCTGGATGTATTGTAGTACAACACAATTCTGTTTGTGAATGTGTACCTGATAGTCAAGGTGATCCATACAAAAAATGCACTAAGTTTCAATGCCTTAAAGACACTGATTGCCAGTCTGAAGAAGCATGTGTTAATAATAAATGTAAAAATTCGTGCAGTATACCTCGAGCCTGTGGTAAAAATGCAGATTGTTCCACTAAAAATCATATTGGTTATTGTTCATGTTCACCGGGATATACTGGAGATCCTGTCCTTGGTTGTACTCCTGTCCAATATTGTACTGACGATAGCAGATGTTCCTCTGGTACAAAATGTGTTGATAATTTATGCGTCGGTAAGTGATTTCTTATTATCTGTACTAATATTATAAAGCTGAAGAGTTTGTTTGCTTGAATGCGCTAATCTTAGGAACTACTGGTCCGATTTGAAAAATTCTTTCAGTGTTAGGTAGCTCATTTATAAAGAAGGCTATAGGCAATATATCATCACGCTAAGACTAATAGGAGCGGAGTCCCAATGAATCCTGTTTCAAAATCGGGTTTATTTCCCTTTTGAGAGCTTCCGCTGCGTGTTAACGTTAGCCCAAAGTATCTATTATACGCGGACGAATTCGCGGGCGGAAGCTAGTTTGCTATAATTGTATATTAGTGTTACTAAAAGTACGATGTCATCATAGATGGTGTTATCTTTATCATTAACCATTTGGTTGACCAATGTCGATTACATAGACATAATAAAAAGAACGCTTTACGTAGCAGGTACAGCTATATTATGCTTAATATAGGTACGGACTCCTTGTAAATATTAGGGCTTCCAAAGTTATGTATTTACTAAATACGTAACTGGTTTGTTTTTTAATCATTTTCGCGATATCGTTTAAATTAAGACACTTAACTTCTTCATTTGAGATATTTTAGAAAGGAATTGTAGTGACAATTCCAACAGTCGTTCAAATCATTATGCTTTACAAATTAAAAAGTGATAATGAAATAGTAATCATCTTATATTACAATATCTACAAACTCTAAGTATCATAATTCTATACAAATAATCAAACGCAAATAATTCTAGGCTGCTGTTAGTAAAATTCTACGACCCTCGTCTAATAACTGATTAAAGATTTGTGTTTATTTCAAACTTGTTTGTTTGCCTTTGTCAAAATTTTCCTTACCTATTTCTTAAGAACAGTTGACGTGTAATAGAAATTTTTGGACACAACCATCACTATCGTTACTGCCATCTGATTGAGCCAAATTACAACTTATTTATTCTCTTATGTTACTAATTTAAATTTAATAACAATATTAATTTAAAGTATTTGTTACGCGTCGGAATCAATTACAGCAAAATATGTTTGCTCTTATCTGAACACCTACTACTTATAACCAACGTGAGTTCTCTTTGATTCTCACATACTCAATAATGAATTCCATTCCTTATCATTAAAATGAGAGAAGTGAAAATGAGTATGTTACTAAGTAACATTATGAGGAATATAGCCCTAAGAGCAGTCAAAATGGGTTGCTAGTCCCGAGGATCGAGTTAGAACTGATCACGAGCCCTTAAATGCTTTCACCCACATTCTTCGGATCCTAATACAGAAATTGAGTTACCTTTTAGTGTACTTACTACACATTTTTTCTATATAATAGATAAACCAACGATGCCACTCACTAAGTACTTTTTCAACTACAAAGAATTTGTGCCGCAATATAGCTATTTATCGAAAGCTTCTTGTACTTGCAAGTGCTGTTGATTTTGCTTGGTGTTACAGTGTTATATAAATAGAAAATTAAATTATATCATTAGCAATTTAAGTAGAACTATTTGTAAGAATTAACGTTTTATATACTTACATAGTTACGGGTTCTAACACTTCAGTTACATTATTATAAAAAAAATAAACTCTATCCGCAATTATGGCATTTCGAAATTGCGTATTGGAAGCCCTAGTGAACGGTCTGACGATTACATCAATAAATAATAATGGGTTTTAGTTGTCGATTGCCTTTTACGGTGTCCAATCTATAAACATTGATCGTTAATTGTTGACCAATAGTAAAAACACTAGTTGATTAGTACTCTAGGTCGGTAGTAAGACCCTAGTAAGGCGGAATAAATATCAATATTCATGCGGATATATATAATAATACGTTAATAATTATATTTGGATTTTTTCAGGGCTATGTCAAAATTCAAGAGATTGCTTATCTGACCAAGTATGTATAAAAGACACATGTCGAATAACATGTAACGCAAATGAAACATGTCCAGATTTTCAATATTGTGAGAATAGGATATGTGTTAAAGACATACAGTGTGTATCTGATAATGACTGTGCTGATGATGAGCGATGTTTTGTGGGTAAAAATGAAATACCACAATGTGTAAAAGTATGTGATAGATATCCATGTGGAAGACAAGCAGTTTGTGTTAGTAAAAATCATCAAGCGTCTTGTGGCTGTAAAAATGGATATTTTGGTGATCCCATTCAAGGATGTAAAAGAAAACAATGTGACCTGGATACTGAATGTACGGATGACAAAATATGCGATGAAAATATGTGTAAAATAGCTTGTCTAGTGAGAAATAATTGTGGAGATAATTCAATATGTTCTTCAGAAAAGCATAGCCACGTATGTTATTGTCAACCGGGTTATACTGGAGATCCTATTAACGGTTGTACGGAAATTAACTGGTGTGCATCAAATCCTTGTGGAAATGGAGCTGAATGTAAAAATGCGAGAGATCGAGCGCAGTGTAGTTGTCCTGCTGGAACTGTTGGAGATGCGAACGGGGAAGGATGTAATAAAGCACAAGAATGTAGATTCAACAGAGATTGCCCTAGTGGAGCACGATGTACAGTTACGGATGGAATAAGGAAATGCACAGGTAAAACTGGATATATCGTATGATTAAAATCCGATACTTAATTTTTATAGTTACGATTTAAACTACTTTACTTTAACCATTTCTGTACCTAAAATTTAAATACGACAAACAATTTGTTTTACTTTGTATTCATGCGGATAAAGGTATTTTGTTCATACCAATAATCGTAAGATAATTTATGGATCGAGTAGTTTATGTTAAAAACTAGGCCTAAGTAATACTATTTTGTCCATATAAGAAATTTCACGATACCGATTAAATTAATACACCTTATTTTACCACATATCGTAATTTTCACGTTTTAGATGCCTGTGAAAATGTAAAATGTGGTTTAAATACGGAATGTGTTGCATCAAGACACACTGGATTGTGCAAGTGTAAAACTGGATATATCGGAAACGCTGTAAGCGAAAAAGGTTGTCGGCTTCGGGAAATATCATGCAATAACAGATCCGGATGTCCTGATAATCAATACTGTCATAACACTGTCTGCAAAGGTATTACTTTTTAATTATATATATATATATATACACATATATTTTTAAACGTACCTATACTTGAGCCATATTATCTAAATTACTTTTTTTTGTTCCAGATTTATGTATCTTAGACGAGGAGTGTAGTTCTAATGAGAAATGTTTTAATGGTCAATGCGTAGACCCTTGTCATCTAGATAAGTCTTGTGGTTTGAATGCCCTATGTCGCACTGAAAATCATGTAGTACAGTGCAGTTGCCCACACAGATTCACTGGCAATCATGATATGGAATGCGTAAGGAGTAAGTAACTTTTATTACTTCTCTCGGGCGGAGGAATCGTTTTTAGCTTTCGAAGTTTCAATGAGAAATTCCACAAGAATAACGTCAAATGTCTCAAATAAATTTTCATAAATAATGTGGTTATGGGATACTCCAAGGAATATAATCTTGGGGTATAGTGGGCTTTAGGATAAATCCTAAACCCACTCGGCTTTTACTTTTATAAGTGTCTGTAAGACAAGTTTATGACACAAGAAACTATCATAAATGAAATCAAAAATTACATGGCTGAAATAAACTTGTGAAATTATTTCCTGGAGTAATTAAATGTTAGTAGTTGATTGTTTATACATATCTCATTGATTTTGTTTTTTTAGTTCCCCGGTTATGTGGTAACGCTGGTGAATGTGATAATGGTCACACATGCCAAGATTCTATTTGTGTTCCTCGCTGTAACACTGATGAGGAATGTGCGTTAAATGAAAGATGTTCTAAAGGTGGTTGTTTATGTAAGTATCATTAAAAAATTGAAATATTTCTTGTTGTTATAAAAATTCTATAAGGCTTAATCTATTTTTTTAGTGACATGTCGCGTTGATAACGACTGCTTCTTGGGTCACATATGTTTGGATAATAGTTGTCGGTATGGCTGTAGGCACGACGACGACTGTGGAATCGACGAATTCTGTAAAAATAACTATTGCCAGAATCCTTGCAATATTGAAATAAGCCCCTGTGGTCCAAACGCCGCATGCTCTGTAGTAGAAAAGAAAGCTTATTGTTCCTGCCCAGAAGGTCTAATAGCGAATCCTACTCCGAACATAGGCTGTGTTCGAGCTCCAACTTTATCTTGCCGAATGCACACAGATTGTCCTGCTGACTGGAGGTGTGAGGATGATCACTGTCGGCCTTCATGTACCGTAGATGGCTCACAATGCTTACAAGGTGAACGATGTGAATCTGGCGTATGTCGATATGCATGCACTTCTGATGATCATTGTTCGGATGATGAGATTTGTGATGGACGATTATGTATGACAGGATGTAGATCAGACTCTCAATGTCCAAATCATCTTGCATGTATTTCTGGAGAATGTTTAGATTCTTGCTCTAAGCCTGCAACCTGTGGTGCTAACGCTTTATGTGTGACAAAAGACCATAAGCCCGTTTGTTCATGCCCTCTGCTATTATCTGGAGATTCGAAAGTAGTATGTAGAAGGATAACTTCACCTTGTGATTCTAACAAAAACTGCATTGATGGATTTACTTGCTACGGAGACACTTGCCATCCTTCATGTAGAAGGTATTGTGACATTTGAAAACCTATTATTGATTAATGTAGTATTAACATAATGATGTATTTTTTATGTTAACTGTGTTATAATAAAAATTAAATACAAGAATTATGATTATTATATATTATAATTTAATTCGTTTTTATTTCAGCGATAACGTCTGCTTGTCTAACGAGAAATGTATTCGTGGTATATGTAGAATTGTTTGCAATAGTGATAATATGTGCAGCGATGGCTATATCTGCGAAAATCGAATATGCAAACAGGGTTGCCGGGATGATAATGCGTGTGATATTAACCAAGCGTGTTTGAAGGGACAATGCAAAAGTAATAAATAATAATAATAATTTTAATGCTATTTTTTTATATTTGCCTTTTTGTGACTTTTTTTTTGTTTTGCAGATCCTTGTAGCCAAGGTATTTGTGGAATTTGTTCTGATTGCATAGTACAAAACCATCGTGCACAATGTAGTTGTTCTGCTAATTATACTGGAAATGCTTTAGTGGAATGTAAGAGGAAGAAAATGCTTTGCGATGGTTTTTGCCCTTGTGACGATAGTGGTTATTGCATTTCATTATGTGAAGATAATTCTCAATGTCCTTGCGGTGAAAAATGTTACAATGGAGGTTGCAGAACTTTATGTTCTCCGAGAAACAAATGCCCCGAGAGACAATTATGTACCCAAGGTGTTTGTGTACCCGGTTGCAACACTGATAGAGATTGCGGAGAAGATATGTTATGTTCTTTAAAATTATGCATTAATGCTTGTGGAGAAAATACTTGCGGTAAAAATGCACTTTGCATACCAACAAGACATCGTGCTGTTTGCAGTTGCCCCAGTGGTTTCTCCGGTGATCCATTAAAAGATTGTAAACCTTATGAATGTTTGAAAAACGAAGACTGTGGTGCCGATGAAGAGTGTCACAAGGACGGAAAGTGCAGAAATGTTTGCTCTAATTCGTGCGGTATAAATGCGATATGTCGTTCTATAGACAGAATACCACAGTGTGTATGCCCTCCAAATTATTCAGGAAATCCTAAAATTGAATGTACTAAACCAACTACAGGTAGTTGTGTACGCAATCCTTGTGGTATCAACGCTCGTTGTCGAGACTTGGATGATGGTAGCTACGAATGTACGTGCCCACCTAACTGTGCTGGTAATGCGCAAAGGCAATGCTTTTGTGGAACAATGGCACCTTGTGCACATAAAACTTGTGGTACCAATGCTCAATGTCGTATTGGGCTCAATGGTGAAGCACAATGTTATTGTCCTCGAAGTTATCCCAATGGAGATCCAAATATTGAATGTAAGTTAATTTGTTTTTTTTTTTTAATCAGATTCTTTGAAAAAAATGGCATGGATGATAATACCACGCCAAAAAATATTACATCAAACAAAACATTTCTTATATTTATATATGCAGGTGCTCAAGAACGTAGTGTAGTAGACTGTAGAACTACAGGCTGTGGATTAAACGGAGAATGTTTAAGAGAAGGAGCAGAATTTGTATGTCGTTGTATTCCTGGTACAGAGGGACAAGCTGATATAGAATGTCACACCAGTGAGTATTTACTTACATTATTCTTCTCGTGTTTTATATTGACACACATGTAAAAAGGCACTTCACAGGTTACTTAGTTGTTACTGTGAACAGTTTATATATAGTTGTTACAATACTACCAGTAATTTTATAACAAATCATTTAATGTAATTTTGAAGGCAGTAATCAAAATGTTATATTGTGGTTTATTATAGTGCAAATATTTTTAGTAGTTTAATATTTTCTTTTTATTTTAGAGACAAACAATAATTAAATACTTTACCGGTAACTTGATTGGATGTTATTTTATTACCTCCGCTTGGAATCAGTAAAGTAATATCTCACCAAGTTTTCGTGGTGAATTTCCGTATAGTGGTACCTTTATCCATCAAAAATAAACTGTAACGGTTTTATAACTATGTCTTCAGATCTACATTTCGTTGTTATATTTTCTGTACATACATTTATACCAGGTTGCCTAGTTTTCAAAATTATTTTTCTAACATTTAAAAAATATCATAATTATTCGGTAGTTAACGCTACCCAATTTTTCCCGACTTTAATGGTAGCTGATGCTACTATTTTATAAGTAGATTGAAAATCATAACTCATTGTTCCCTTTTTCTTAAGTACAGATATTTATATAGCTAAAGTATTTGTAAATTCAAAAAGCATTAAAAATATTTTAGTGCCCTACTTTATTATATTTTATGTTTAATTTAGTGGAAGCATTCTCACCGTTCGTGCTTGAGTTGTCAAACCGTCAGTAACATTTTGTCCGGCTTCATGTACATATCGCTTGTATTATAATATACGTTACACATATCTCTGATCATAAAACTTCAGTTTCAAAAAAGCATGCACTGTCTCGTGAGAAAGTTTCCTCTTCGCGGCTGAAGGTACAGCTCTCTCGACTTTGCTTTCTTCTTTCACATCTTCCTAGGTATCGAATGTACGAGCGACAGAGATTGCCCTGTAGACCGAGCATGTTTGAGTTTACACTGTGTGGATCCTTGTACAGTACGGGGCGTATGTGGTGAAGATGCACTTTGCGTTCCTTTGATGCATAAAGCCCAGTGCTCGTGTCCTCAATGCTACGTAGGTCAACCGCGGCTCGGATGTCGTCTCGACCCCACGTGCAAGCCTTCCACTGACTTGAACAACACTTTCACTTGCTCCGATACTAGACCATGCCCACCTAAATTGGCTTGTGATTTAAATACCAATCAGTGTCGGAATCCATGCTTAGGCTACCAAAATTGTCGTACTAATCAAAGATGTGAAGTGCGTGACCATATGCCGGTGTGTGTATGTCGAAATGGGTTTGCCTTAAACGAAAGAGGTGAATTGACTTGTGCACCCGAACACGCAGAATGTACAAGGGATGAACAATGCCCGTCAAACGCAGCTTGCCGTGATTCAAAGTGCGTGAATCCGTGCTTAGCATCCAAGGAAGCCATGTGTCCTTCTGGAAAACAATGTGAGGTTGTCGAACACCGAGTCATTTGTTTGTGTGTAGAAGACTGCCACCCAACGGTATCGATATGCTTAAGGGACAACGGATGTCCAAATAATTTGGCATGCAGAGATTTCCAATGCAAAGATCCTTGTAAAGGGGCTTGTGGTGAAGCTCCGTGTTCAGTTGAAGATCACCATCCTGTATGCAAGTTTTGTCCGAATGGGTTCACACATGATGAAAAACATGGCTGCACCAAAGGTAATTTTAATGTGAACACAAAATATCAATATTAGTGTTTAGTATATTAGCATCCTATATGAAACTTAATAATCTTTTTGTTCTTCATTATTACAGGAAATTTGATAATTTCTACTATGACTTCATGCAGATCTTTCTCTTTCCTCTTCTTATATTTCAAGCATGTTCATTCTTTTATTCCACAGTTTGAATTCTTTCTCCGGCAGGTAGTTTTCAAGCGTTGGTATTGTACATACATAAACTTCTATTATTCATTTTAAGATTACTTCATTATTCATATATATTGGTGGTGGATACGCAACGGCACTCTACTATTAATGCTTTTAACGCTTTGGCATTCATATGAAATGCAATAAACAGCCACGAGACAGTTTGCAGAAGTTTAATAACTTGGATGCCTAATACTTACCAACTTATTATTTATTATATGTGTTGATATGTAATTAATATGTTTTATAGTATGTGGTATGTTATATAGTTTTATGTACAGATAATATAAAAATATTTCAGAAAATTCTTGAAATGACATTCGAATCGAATAGAAAGAAACCAATTGCACATCGATCCTGCAGACCCTATATATTATTTTTATTTTAAGTATCGCATAAAGTACAATTATCTAAATAGTCTAGACGAAGTTAGTCGTTTTCAAAAAAATTCTTCCTTAAATTCCCTTTTGAATTGTTTTAAGAAAAAGTAAGTGAATGTTATTGTTAACTCTAAGAAGAAGTTCAGAATTTTTTTTTACGATATATTCTATAGCGAATATATTCTATATATGATCATTAAAAACAATTGTTTTCAATTCTTAGTATCACAAAATATATGTATACTTCATGATATTTAACACGTTCATAAATGTGTACAGCTGTAGGGTGCAGAGATCATGGGCAGTGTGCACCAACTCTCGCATGCGTAAATGAACATTGTGCCGACCCATGTGCCCAAGGAGGACCATGTACTTCAGGACAAGAGTGCTCTGTAATCGACCATCAACCCGTTTGCTCTAAAGGTACTTTCATATTTTTATTCCAAAAATGATTAACTGTATCTACAAAGGCTGAAGAACACAAAGCACAATTTTGGTTTGGTATCTTAATACCCCAGGCTGGACGCTAAACAATTTTACGCCTTTTCTATATGTCTATATGGATACATTCGCATCTTTTGCAAGTATTGGATATGTATTATGCAAGTACGACAAGTGCGACACACATCAGTTTAAAATAGCTTATTGTAAGTCATTTGATAACGGATTATAATTTTACTTTCATACTATACCTTTAATTTGATTGCACAGACATTCTGTTTGTATAAAATGATCGCAATAGTTAAATATATATAAATAAAACCCATTTAATAAAATTATTTTTTAAATTATACAGTTTGCCAATGTCAGACATCATCCGATTGTGCAAGATATCCCAATACAGCGTGCGACGGTTGCAACTGTATTCAGGGTGAGTTTATTTTCATTATTGCTTATTTATGCAACAATATAACTTATCTGTCATATGAAATGATGCGACATAGTAAAAGTCGGAATAGTAATATAATTCACAGATTAGTGGATTTTTCCTCCAATGCAGGCTGCTCCCTGCAATCCAGAATCTGGAAATGTTTTGGTAGAGCTAGCCGAAAAATACACAATATATATATTTCTTAGCATTGCAAATTTTAGATATATATTATTTATCACTATATGGTGAGTTTAAAACAGTCTGAGAAAATAAGTTTTTTTTATTATTGAAATACAGTAGAACCTCGATAAGTTAAAATCCAATGGAAACACAAAATATTCTAAGTTATAATTTAGTAAGCACATGCTGGTTGAATTAGAGAAACTTTTTGTTTTGTACATTTAGTCGAAATGACTCATTGACAGACAGTTTATGTTACAGAGCTCATTGAAACATTTCTTTAAGTAACTGAGGGCTAATACTGAAATTATTAGTTTAAGTTATAGAGGGTGCGTATTTTAAGTAATAGACGTTTTAGCCTCTTAGGGGAAGGGAGCAGATTATTTTTTGAAGTTATAGAGGTATTTTTACCTTATCAAGGTTTGTCTTATCGAGTTTCTACTGTAATTACGTCCTGGTAATATATAAAATCAGTTTTTAGCAAATTATTACTAAATTGTTACTCTTATTGAAGCTGAATCTGATCTAACACTAAATAAAATTATTTATTACTTACATACTGTTTTAATTTTAGTAACTTTAGTTCTATTTGTGAATGAATGAATGCATGTATGCATAAATGAAGAAAGAAATCTCATTAGGCCCTAGTTGATATGGTGTTTCACGTTGTATTATAACAGTAAATTTTTTTAAATAGTATAAGTTATAATCATTTGTAGAGATTAGAAAATATGAATTCTATACATACAAGAAAATAAAAATGAATACATAGAAAACTTTGTTTTTTCTTTTGCAGAAAAGCGACCTGTAGCGAATTGTGCCCATTGTCGGCCCGGAGTTCCGTGTGATCCATTCTCTGGTGCCTGCTTAGAG
Organism: Antheraea yamamai; assembly: GCA_036509395.1. NCBI lineage: Eukaryota > Metazoa > Arthropoda > Insecta > Lepidoptera > Saturniidae > Antheraea > Antheraea yamamai. Next base: position 11,733,092 of record AP028433.1, read on the forward strand.
AGTAAGTCATTATTATATTAAAATTTGTTAGTACATGTACTGGTAATAAATTTAACTGTGCTAATTATTACTTCTTTAACTTGTCGTTTTCAGTAATATTCTAATTGCAGGATTCCATCTTCCATTTTTACTCATTTATGTTATTCTCATTTAACTGACGTATCGTGGACTTGTAGTTTAACACTTACAGGTCTATGATATTTAATTTTAAATTGTGTGATAGCAAAACTAACTCCAGATGAACTGGTTGTTGCTATAACTCTAGTCTACCCACAATTTGTCCGATAAAACGCCACAAAGAACTGGCCAAAATATCTCGGCAGACCCGGCATGCGTACACACGTATTACTTATAAGACGTAATTGAATTATATATATATATATATATATATATTACTGGTTTGAGACACATTGGGACAGTGTTCTTTAAATACTACCTTTGTAACTATTACATCTATCCTTTTATTTTTTATAAGATATGCATAAAATTTACGTATTTAGGCTTAAATGTTATAGAATACGTATAGACGAAAAATGCTACTAGTACAATTGCCAAGTTAAATGTATATTTAAACCTAAATGCGTATTGATTGTTAATATATATCTTTCTTTAGTTTCTAGTTTTGGTTTGGGCTTCAAACGCATATTTGTATTCTGTTGTTTAATCTTATTATAGAGATATTTAAAAAAAATTAAATCGAGTTAAGTTGCTAAATTGAATATACGTTTGGTTACTGTAGTACAATTTACATTATCAATTAAATTGAATACGAGGTTATTAATTATATTATTGTTGCATTCCTATTAACAGATGATCAACCTAAATCTGTCACATTAATAGAGATGTACACGGATAGCACAAGTTTCAAAACGGAAGCAGACAGTGATAGCACCACTGACTCTACTATACTAACTGACTGGACTTTACAATCAACTAATATTCATGAATTGACTGACGTAACGTCTCATCCCTCCGACGTCATACCATTAGGTGATCCTCAAAGCAAAACAAAAGATATAACTCTATCGACTGTATCTGATACACTTGCAACCCAGGAGTTTTCTATGCATGATACTACAAATACAATTTCGGAATTCCATTTTGGTGAAACAAGATCAGGTCTTAATCTCAATGAGTATACTACAGATGTTTCATTACAGTCCACAATTGCAACAACACAAGAATCTAACATAGATAGTGACTTTAATAAATCCCCATCAAGCATTGTCAGTACTGAGCAAACAGAAAATTTATACATGGTTACCACCGCGTATAATATAGATAAATATGATCACACTTTACCTTCACTTACTATGGTTTCAAATAGTAAGGAGAGCACTGCTGTTCCTGAAGAAGCACAAAAATTAATTCCTACTAACAGTGATGTCAATGAAATTAAAAAAGTTGTAAGTGATTTTGATAAAATTGGAAGTGAGAAAATATCTACAAAATTGTTTACCACACCTTCGTATACACCACCAATACAAACCATTCTCATTGATAATATTAATAAAAATACTGAAACAACGACTTCTGTATTTAATGATGTAGAAAGGCACAGAATTACTACGGAAGCAACAGTATTATATACAGAAAATAAAAATAAAGAATCGTTTGAATTTCAAATCGATGAACCCATCCACAGCAGTAATACGATTCAAGCTGAGAGTACCGCGAAACCTTATACTAAGCAAGTGCTAAAACCATCTCCGTCTCTTGTTGATAATAAAAATACGAAAACGCCAGAGAATCAAAGAAAATTAAACAACAATTATACAGAAACAGATATTCGTTTATTACAAAACACAAGCAATATTACTTTTGAAGCTAGTTCACATTCCAGTTCTTGGAAGAAAGGTGACGTTACCGACACTGCAATTACTTCAGACGTTGATGACAAAGTTGTTAATAAATTCACAGAAATACATGAAAGTGCTGTAACTTCCTTTAGTAATTTGGATTATACTGTTTCCACGAGTACATTGGATGATGTATTTTCGGAACATAATATAACAGAAGCAGGTACTCTGTTTTCTTCGACTACTGAGCCTCTAATTACAACAGATCTTAAAAATACATATAAAAATGAAAGTAATTACAAAGATACATCTCTTGATGCCATCATTAGGTCTACACACGATCAATCTGTAGAAAAAATAAGTACATCGGAACAGCCCAAATTCACGAATTACATCAACGAAGTTGAAGTTACAACAAAAAACAAAAATGATGGATTAACTTCTACTAATGCTGTAACGAATAAAGTATTCATAAGTAAAACAACTTTAGGTACAAATGATCAAATGGGAGATGTAGAAACCACTTTTATGTATATGTCAGAAGATGAGCAGATAATATCTTCTACAAAATCTCCGTCATACGATACTTCTCAGGTAGAGTATACAACTACTGAAAGCACTTCTCCTTTAAATATATTAAACTCTGAGTATCATACTACAAAATCATTTTTAAACATATTAAAAGATATACATGTAAAAGACTCTAGATTGGAAACAAATGATTATTACACAAAAGATATAGGTATAAGCCCTATATATACTCTCAACACTGAGCAGAATGTACCTACGGTAACTAGTATACTAGAAGATACATCATTGCAGGAGGTATATACTACTGGCGTAGTAACCAGTACAGCTTATACTAAAGAACTTGACTCCATACGTAAACCCACACAAATTATACCTTTTAACAAAACAGAGATTAGTAATACTAGTGATTCGATATTGGAAAAGCAAGATTATCCTTTAGAACATATAAATAAAGGTACCTCTATCCCAAAAACTAAAGAGAACTTATCCAGAACAACGTCTTTATCATATGATCATTTTAATAAAGCAGTGTATACTACAAGTGAGGTAACTGATATTACGTTTAGCAATAATGAAATTGAAACTGATCATAAAACGACTGAATTCGTGCCTTTAGATCTAACAATAGATTATAATAATCTGGTGGATTCTAGATTGGAAAAGCAAGAGTATTCTACAGAAGATTCAAGTATAAGCTCTACATACGCTCTCAACATAGATGCGAATTTATTTTCGGAAACCACTATAGTCCAAAATACACCTTTAGATAATGTCTATAGTACTGGAGAAACGACTTATAATAGTTACACAAAAGAAATTGGCTCTACGCATAAAACTACTATACCTTTTGACAAAACATTAGAGACTAGTGATAATAAGTATTCAACAGTAGTAACGCAAGATTATCTTACAAAAAATATAGATAAAAGTTCTACCTATATCACAGAACCTGAACAAACCTCTACAGAACCATCTTTATCAACTAAAACGCTTAGTCAAACTGTGTATACTGAAAGTGAGGTAACTAACACTATGTTTTATACTAATAAGTTTGAATTCGATGGCACAACTACAGAGGCAATGTCTTTAGACACTACATTAGAATATAGTAACGTTGAAAACACTAGCATGGACACACAGAATTATCATGAAGAAGATTTAGGAATGAGCTCCACATATGCTCCCGATACAAAACGCAATTTACCTTCGGAAACTACTATAATACAAAATACACCTTTAGATAATGTCTATAGTACTGGAGAAACGACTTATATAAGTTACACAAAAGAAATTGGCTCTACGCATAAAACTACTATACCTTTTGACAAAACATTAGAGACTAGTGATAATAAGTATTCAACACTAGTAACGCAAGATTATCCTACAAAAAATATAGATAAAAGTTCTACCTATATCACAGAACCTGAACAAACCTCTACAGAACCATCTTTATCAACTAAAACGCTTAGTCAAACTGTGTATACTGAAAGTGAGGTAACTAACACTATGTCTTATACTAATAAGTTTGAATTCAATGGCACAACTACAGAGGCAATGTCTTTAGACACTACATTAGAATATAGTAACGTTGAAAACACTAGCATGGACACACAGAATTATCATGAAGAAGATTTAGGAATGAGCTCCACATATGCTCCCGATATAAAACGGAATTTACCTTCGGAAACCACTATAGTCCAAAATACACCTTTAGATAATGTCTATAGTACTGGAGAAACGACTTATAATAGTTACACAAAAGAAATTGGCTCTACGCATAAAACTACTATACCTTTTGACAAAACATTAGAGACTAGTGATAATATGTATTCAACAGTAGTAACGCAAGATTATCCTACAAAAAATATAGATAAAAGTTCTACCTATATCACAGAACCTAAACAAACCTCTACAGAACCATCTTTATCAACTAAAACGCTTAGTGAAACTGTGTATACTGAAAGTGAGGTAACTAACACTATGTCTTATACTAATAAGTTTGAATTCGATGGCACAACTACAAAGTCAATGACTTTTGATAGGACATTAGAATATAGCAACCTTAAAAACACAGGAATAACGGCACAGACTTATTACGAAGAAGATTTAGGAATGAGTTCCACATATGCTCCCGATACAAAACGCAATTTACCTTCGGAAACTACTATAATACAAAATACACCTTTAGATAATGTCTATAGTACTGGAGAAACGACTTATATAAGTTACACAAAAGAAATTGGCTCTACGCATAAAACTACTATACCTTTTGACAAAACATTAGAGACTAGTGATAATAAGTATTCAACACTAGTAACGCAAGATTATCCTACAAAAAATATAGATAAAAGTCCTAGCTATATCACAGACCCTAAAAAAACCTCTACAGAACCGTCTTTTACAACTAAAACACTTAGTCAAACTGTGTATACTAAAAGTGAGGTAACTGACACTATGTCTTATACTAATAAAATTGAATTCGATACCACAACCACAGAGACAATGGCTTTTGACACAACCGAAAGTATTAACACTATAAAGTCTGGAATGGAGTCACAGGATTATCAAGAAAAAGATTTAGGTATAAGCTCTACAAACGCTCTCGACTCAAATGAGAATTTATCCACGAAAACTACTATAATACAAGAATCTTTACAGAATGCGTACAGTCTTGAAGAAGTAACTGATACAGCTTACACAAAAGAATTTGGTTCTATACATAAAACTATTGCACCTTTTGACGAAACATCAAAGAATAGTAATATAAGGTATTCGTCATTAGAAACACAAGAGTTATCTACACAAAATATGGATAGAACTTCTTCATATGACCTAGAATTCAAGAAAACCTTGTCCACATCACCTTCTTCATCGTTTGACACTTCTACGCAACCAATGTATACTACAAGTGGAATATCTGATACTGTGTCTTCTAGTAATGAAATCGAATCCGATCATAAAACTACGGAATCAGTACCTTTCGACATGACAGTAAAATACAGTAATGCTATGGACTCTACATTTGAAACTAAGAACTATTATCCAGAAGATCTAGATATAAGCTCTACATACACCACTAATACTGAACAAAATTTATCCACGGTAACTACTATTTTACAAGAAACATCTTCGCAGAATTCGTATAGTATTAGCGATGTAACCAGTACAGATTATACAAAACAACAGGACTCTATATCTAAAACTACTCAAACTGATGAAAACGAATCCATTCGTAAAGGTACAGAATCAGTGACTTTTGACACTACAACATCCATACCTACGGCAACACATAGAAAAGATAATTACAATAAAGATATAATATTAACCTCACAAATCCAACAACCATCACAAAACACTAATGTTGATAAGTCGTCTGCTCAGTCTAATAACATAATTCATATACAAGAAGGTAATAATTTCCCTTCACATTATATCACAACGTCCTTAGCAACAGAGAAAACAAATTCTCTGTATCTTACTTTATCAACAACCCCTACGAATCCAACGTCAAACTTTTATTCACAGGATGGGATGACAGTATCGGAACATATTGATACAACAAATGTAGTAACTGAAACGATTACTAAGAACGTAGAAACTGAATCTCCATCTATAGAGCTATTTGTATCATCTACGGAAGAAAACATGCATAGTATTACAAATCCAACCAAAGAATATTTTGATGACAGTGCTGCAAGTAATAGAAAGTCGACTACAAGTTTGCAAGATTTGACAATTTTTACTGACTATGATAATGGAACGAGTACTTCCATATTAATTACCACAGATACTTCCACAAATCGCATTCCTATAATGTCGTCTTATGAAATAAATTCAAATACAGAAATTAATAATAACAGTTTGAACGAAGGTATTTCTCAGTTTGCACCATCAACTATAGAACCTGAAATTGCTACAACTTATTTGTTGGAACCTATAAAAAAAGGTAATAAAGAAACACTTAATAAAACGCCGAAAGTAACAGAAATTACAACCATAACATCGATAGAAAAAGAAACCAAAAATGACGATGAACTGATATTCCTACAACATTTTACAGAATCAGAAGAATCGACTACAATATATAAACCTACCCTATCGTCTACCACTATTCATCCACTAACAGAAGAAAATTATATAGCACCAAGTGTATATCAAACTCAAAAACCAGCATCTGCAGATCCTGGGTATCCATTCTCATCTCTGATTAATGTAAACCATGATACAGTTACTGAAGCGATGACTACAATAGATGAAACATCAACTTCAATAATAAATGAGGTTAATAAAAATATTCTTCAACCTGCAACTGAGTTATCGTCGCAGTCTAAAGGAAAATCAACTATAAATGTTTTAGAAGATACTACTTACATACCAATTAATCGTTTTACCCATAAAGATGAAAAAGTACCCCAAATATTCATAAGTACTACAACAGAAAGTTTTATGACGAAGAAAGACGGAACTGTAATTGCCAGTTCAAGTTCTAATGTAGGAATGTCATCCAAATTAAGCCCGGTAATATCTCCTCTCACCACGTTTGATAAAGAAATTAGTACTAATAAATTATCTGGGAATTCATTCAATTATTTTGAAACTACTACAGAGCCTAACATTTATAATTATGAAGACACCATAAATCCTAATACTTTACATATTGAATCATCACATGAATTGTTACAATCAACTACGCAATTGTCAGAATCAACTTATGAAAAAGAAGATCTTACACCTAACGCTCTAACCCCAGTTACACCATTTTTATACTTTAAAGCGAAAACCGAAGCCGAAGCTACTACTGATATTATGAATAATATGGCATCAACACCCTCTTTAGTGACAAATACTGATTATTTAAAAACAACTGATTCCTTAGATAAAATGACTCATCCAGAAGATATTGTAACACATATCTCAGAAACGACTCACAATAGTGATGGTACAACAAATAACTTAAAAGTTCATACAAATGTAGAAAGTACATTTAAATATCCAGACACTACAGATATGTTATTAGAACACACAGTACCTAATTTTATTAACTTCGATAAAAGTAATATTAAAATTTCTTCCGATGACAACGTAAAATATACTAACGAAATTCAATTACATGTTACTACTGAAACTTTCTCTAAAATAGTTGATTCTGCACATTCTGAAGCAGAATATAGCGGAAGTTCATATTTAGAGGACTCTTCAGAACCAATTTTTCTTAACTTGCCTAGTCCAAATCCAATATCCGAAATATCAAATAATGACGATAATGAGAAGGCTAGTACAACAACAGTTTTTACAAATATCTTAACTACGACAAAGCCAACAGCACCGAGTGAAAACACTAGAATATCGATTGAAAAACTTACAAAGCATCCAGAAACAGTGACAGTAGAAAGCATAACAAGTACGGCTGAGTTTTTAACGCTTGATATTACAAAAGAAACGAACCAACTACTTAACAAAAAACCGAAACCCATTTTTGTAATGGATTCTAATACAGCAAACGAAGATAAACAGATTTTAACCGCCAAATTACAGAGCAATAGCGAGACTAATAATAAAGTTACTGCTGATGGTTATTTTAACACAACAGAAATACCTACATCTGAGGAAGACCACTCAACGCTTATAAGTGATGCGACTGTAACTAATCCCATAATTACACCAGTGGATCAGAGTTTTACAACCGTTGGTTATGATACTCCTCAAACTTTAAAAACAGATGGTCCAGATTTAACGTATACTGAATTTTTAGGTGAAAAAGTATCCGATCAAATTAATATACAAAACACTGACCATACAACTCTCACTAACGACTTTGATGTTGTCACTGTTCAAACTAAACTAGTTACAAATATTGAACGTAACGTAGATCAAAATACTGTTATGGTAAAAACATCAAAACCACTACTTTCATCAACTAGCATTAGTACATCAACAGAAAGCTTATCTTCACGGAGAAAAGACGTCGATATTCCCGCATGGACTGACTCGACAACTGTTTCTGACATGACTAATATGAATCGTTCAAGTAGTGATTTTCAATTTAATACCAAATGTAAAATAGACACACACTGTTCACTGAACGAAGCGTGCTTTAACGGAATATGCCAGGACCCGTGTGAAACGCTGGGAATTAAATGTAATCACAACAAACAGTGTAAAGTTATCAATCATGGTGCCGTTTGTGTTTGTGATGACTTCATTGGGAACAACTGTGTACGAGGTATGCTTTTGAGATATTTTGCATACCAGGTTTTTAATAAATAATTTAAAATATTCGTAAAATACATTTATTCAACTGTAATGTTAATTCTAAAAATTTAAATATATGTTTTACATACATCACGGCCGGTTTTATCGGACAAATATGTGTAAATATTGTACAATATAGTAATGATAATATTAATAAGTAAGAAGAATTTGTAAATATATTAATTATAACCGTCACTGTAACATAACTTACTAATTTGATTAACTCTAACACACTAGAATCATCTGGAATACCTAAAGTACCAGAACCTTGTCATTCCGATCGAGACTGTATAGAAATTGAGGCCTGTTTTATGGGACTATGTCAAGATCCTTGTGAGTTTGACAATGTATGTGGTATTGGAGCCAATTGTCAGCGGATAAAACACAGGCCAATGTGCTCGTGTCCAGCTGGTTACGACGGAGATCCTGCTGTTAAATGTACTCCTAAAATATGTAAGGTTTAACAAATACTTACTAATCCTGTTATATTTGTAACTATATTACCTTTGCTTGTATAATCAATAATTTTATATTTAGACAATGGTATTCTAAAATAAAATAAAATTATAATAAAGTCTGATCAAAGTAGATACTTTCATAAGTATATTGAATAAAAAAACTTTATGGACTATGGAAAGATGCTCACCGGTGGAATATCTATTTACAGATAGATAATATTCATATAAATATTTTACATTTTGTTTAGTTGGTTGCACGCAGAATGAAGATTGTTCTTTGACTGAAGCTTGTATAAATAATGCATGTCAACACCCATGTGCCATACACAATCCGTGTGCACCAAATGCCGTCTGTATAAACACAAAACATGGCTCAGATTGTAGTTGTGCAGAAGGTTTCCAAGGAAACGGATACGTTGGTTGCGTTCCAGGTATATATAAAAACATGGGTGAAGGTTATTTTTCTATATCTTGTTCACATAATATTAACCATTATTCTTATTATAGTCGCCGATTCCAAATCTGTATGTCAATATAATGAAGACTGCCCACCAGATTTACTGTGCGATAGATTAAATAGAGTGTGTATTAGTCCATGCGCGATAAACAAATGTGGAGATAACGCCGAATGTGTTCCTGCAAATCATGGCATTCAATGCAACTGTCCATCAGGGTTTACAGGAAATCCGTATCTAGAATGTTATCAAGGTAAAATATCTTTTTTCTACAAGTTACTATGTTCTTATATGTTGTTTATATGTCAGGTATTATTACATTGTTTCTCTGTTGACTGATGTGAGAATTATACAAATAATGATGAACATCGATAAATCATGATTACACTAAAAGATTAACATAGAATAATATAAAAAGCACCTGTTATAAAAGTCACTCATCTTGGCGTCTTCTAAAAACTTAAGAAATGTTACAAAGGATGTTAAAAAATTCGTTTACATGTCTCATTAGAAGAATAATTAAACATTTTTGTGTATAAAGTGCTGACACTTCTTTGATTTTTTTTCATGCCTTTTAAACAAAATTTACACCTCTGTAAGGCCGAAGTCTAAAGTAGTTAATATTAATAATCTTAGGGTTATATTATACGGACCTTAAACAATAAAATTTTACCTCTATTTTTTGGAGAATGGAAGATCGATCACTTAAATGTGTGGTTTTTGTCTATAAAATAATTTTACTTGATATCCTTAAACTGTGTGAAACTACTAACTCTGTCCGAGTTACTGCAAGTCAATAAAAATACATAAGTAAATTCATAATTTTTTTATAATTCATTACTTTATATTCCAGTTCTAGGTTGCCGTTTTGATAATGAGTGCGCAAACTCTGAAGCTTGTATCAATAGCAAGTGTGGTTCTCCGTGCCGTTGTGGTATAAATGCAATTTGTGATGTTTTGAATCATCGTGCATCTTGTAAATGTTTACCAGGATATACGGGTAATCCACAAATAGGTTGTGAACCACCTCTAAATCTTTGCATTCCTAATCCCTGCGGCATTAATGCCTTATGCGAAATTGATAACGGAAGTCCTATATGCTACTGTCCAAAGGGACTTACAGGAAATCCATTTAAGAATTGCAGTAAGTAAATTTATTTATATATAATTCAGTAAATCATAATAATTAATGTTATTAATATAATTTTATAATACAACTCTTATTTTAGTTCCGGAGGGTAATGAATGTGAGCCAAATCCATGTGGAGATAATTCTGGATGCCGTTTAATAGACAACAAACCAGCATGCTTTTGCTTACCAAATTATGAGGGAAATCCACCAAGACAACCCTGCAGACTTCCAAATAATCCGTGCAATCCATCACCTTGTGGTCCAAATACTCAGTGCACCATATTAACAAATGGATTTTCTAAATGCACTTGTTTACCAGGTTTTATTGAAAGTCCAAACACAGTCAGAGGTTGTGTAGAGGCAAGAAATCCTTGTGAACCAAACACCTGTGGCACTGGAGCGCGATGTGATCCAAATCGATTACCAGCCTGTTATTGTCCAGAAAACACTGTCGGAAACCCATATAAGTCATGTGACAATAATAGAGGCTATTTACCACCTGTTTCTAACATCCTTTGTAGACCAGGGCCTTGTGGTCCAAATGCTGACTGCTATGTTACCAGTAACAGAGAAACTTGTTACTGTAAGACGGGTTTTAATGGAGATCCTTATACTGGTTGTCTTTCTCAAAGCAGTCCTTGTAGCCCTAATCCTTGTGGTCCACAAACCGCTTGCAAAGTAGATTTTAGTGGTCAAGCCATTTGTATATGTAATGAAGGCAGTATAGGTGACCCATATGGTCTTGAAGGCTGTCATTCAAGGGAATGTGAAATTGATAACGAATGTGAACACAACAAAGCATGTATTGGCTATACTTGTCGTGATCCATGTCCAGGAGTATGTGGGTTGAACACTAAGTGTCACGTAGATACCCATCGACCAGTATGCACGTGCGAAGATGGACTTACAGGAAATCCTTTAATTTGTTGTTTGCCACCTGAAGACCAAAAATCAATTAAACCTTGCAATAAAGTTCAATGTGGTATTAATGCTATTTGTCAAGATGTACACGACAAAGCGGTATGTACTTGCCCACCGGACTTTATTGGTGATCCAACAATAGAATGTAAACCAGAATGTGTAATGAATTCCGACTGTTCGTCAAATGAAGCCTGCGTAAATAAAAAGTGCAGCGATCCATGTTCATTCAGTAATATATGTGGAATAAATGCAGTTTGCCTCTGTTCAGATCATACTGTATCGTGTTTATGTCCGGACGGATATACTGGAGATCCACTAACGCAATGCATCTACAAACGTGAGTTTTTTTTTAATGAATAGGCTTGCATTATTATTTCTGGTATCTTAACTCGGCCTTCCCAATATATTCTTTATAATTTAATGTATGTCCGCAAAAACTTAGATATGCTGGATCTAGTAAAAGACCAACATAATTTAAATACTAGAAACAGCAACAAATTGGTCATTCCATGCTTCAGGCTCACTAAGTCCAAAAACAGTGTTTTTAGGTAATAGTGTTAGGTTTTATAACAAAATCTCAAAACACATTATCGGTTTTCCGGATAGTAAGTTCAAGAACCATGTCAATCGGGGCTTTATATCTAAGGACTATTATAGGGTGGATCAATATGTGAACGATTGTGACGTCTGCAAATGACGCCCCTCTCTATGCATCCACTAATAACGAATGTAACTATTTGTGTTTTGTAAAAATATATAACATGAAGAGATAAACCAGAACGAGTTTCTTGCCAGTTCTTCTCGATGACTGTATTGTTTTCCGAACCGGTGGTAGCTTTGAAATTCTATAGCTATTCTAAATTGAATAAAGGATATTTTGATCAGTTTATTAATAATCTATTTTAATTGCAGCAATAATAATAGGATCAGATAATGCAACTGTACAACCATGCTCACCAAATCCTTGTGATCCAAATGTTCCATGTGACACTTATGGCAATCAGTTTGCTATATGCGATATGTGTGCTGGAACTAATGCAGCAAACAACCCTGGGTGTCGCCCAGAATGCGTACTTAGTTCGGATTGTGCGTTTAACAAAGCATGTTTGAAAAATAAATGTGTGGATCCATGTCCGGGATCTTGCGGAAATAATGCAGAGTGTACCGTTTATCAACACGATCCTATTTGTCGATGCATCAGTGGTTTTGAAGGAAATCCATATGAGTACTGTAAACTTGCTGCAAAACGTAAGTGATATATATTTATTTCTTCATTATTGAAGCTAATTTTATTCATTATTATTAAAAAAATTGTCACGTGTATTCATTATATATGACTAAGCATTTTAAATTTTGAATTGCATACACTTTTCGTATTATGAGTTTATAGCTCATTAATAATTATTTTCTATATTATGCGTTAATTACTAGACTAGATTAGATAAGTGATTAATCTCATATTTTATATTATTCGCATATATATAATATATATATATATATATATATATATTATACATGTTGGGGCCCTCTAGCACTTGTGAGCGTTATGTTATACATTTTTATTAAAAAAAAAACTAATCTAAATATCTATTTCTTGATATAAATGTCTGCTACGTTAAGTTTCACTAAAATCCTTTTAAACGTGATTATTCGACAAATATTTGAAAAAAAAATACTTTCACAATTATAATGGTTATTAGATTATAAATATTCTTATTTCAGCTATTTCACCAGAATTTTGCGATAATGTACGGTGTGGTGCAAATGCGATTTGTCAAGAGTTTAATGGTGCCCTTACATGCCAGTGCTTACCGAATTTCTATGGAAATCCACATATTTCATGCAGACCACAATGTGTCGTCAATAGCGACTGTTCACCAGAATTTGCTTGTTTCAATAATAAATGTGAGAACCCCTGTAAAAATGTATGTGGTATTGGAGCACACTGTAAGACAGTTAACCATCACGCAGTATGTTTTTGTGAGTCTGGTAAAACGGGTGATCCATATGTTAGATGTCAACAAATCACATCAGTATCTCCTACTACATCAGTATGTGATCCATCACCGTGTGGACCCTACAGTCGTTGCCTGGTTTCACCAAATGGTTTTGCAATGTGTTCTTGCGTACCAGGCCATAGAGGAATAGCACCAATGTGTCAGCCTGAGTGTGTCAGCAACTCTGATTGTCGACAAACAGAAACGTGTGTGAATCAACAGTGCACAAATCCATGTCAAGGAAGCTGTGGTTATAATTCTGACTGTGTTGTTGTCAATCATAATCCACTATGCACTTGTAGTGCTGGAACAACAGGAGATCCATTTGTAGCATGTACAGAGATAATTGATGTAACGCCTAACGAGCAAAATCCATGCTTTCCATCTCCATGTGGACCGAATTCAGTATGTGAGATAAAATCAAATCACCCTGTGTGTTCATGCCGTCCAAACTATTCAGGCACTCCTCCATACTGTAGACCTGAATGCGTAAGCAGCCAAGAATGTTTCGCGAATCAAGCTTGTATCAATGAAAGATGTCTGGATCCGTGTATTGGTGCTTGCGGGAATAACGCTAAGTGTGTAGTAGTAAATCATACCCCGTTGTGCAGCTGCTTAGAAGGACATAAAGGAGATGCCTTCATCGGATGCGTTGCGATTTCAAAGGAAGATAAACCGACTCCATGTAATCCGTCACCATGTGGCGAAAACACTATATGCACAGTAGTAAATGATATTGCACGTTGCTCGTGTATTCCCCCGAATATTGGAAATCCGTATGCAGGTGGTTGCAGACCCGAATGTACACTAAACTCAGACTGTCCAAATAATTTGGCTTGCTTGTCAAACCATTGCCGAGACCCTTGTAAGGATTTATGTGGCGTGAATGCTGAATGTTTCGTAACTAATCATATCCCAGTTTGTACTTGCTTTAGAGGATATGAAGGTGATCCGTTCTCATCATGCAGACCACAGGAACATACACCAAGTAAGTTCCAACACAATAAATAGTTTTAGTGAATAATCAATCTAAAATTAGAATATACCAATTAACTTTACATTACACTAGAATTTCAGTTCGGTACAGAGATCCAGTCTGTAATAAAGAGAACATCAGTTAACATGAACGTAACAAATTTTCTAAGCTTCAAAAAGTTACATTTCGTTTGACCTATTGATGTTAAATGATTTAGTGTTTTAAGATCGAAAGGAATTAAAATAAAAAAATACAAGTATCACTTTCATTTTGAAAAACATACATTTGATTATATATTTAACTAGCTGCGCCCGCGACTTCGTCTGCGAGGAGGCTTATGTAAAAAACAGTGATTAATAAAGTCATCTGAATGTATTAAGTCCATTTACTTGTCTACTTTTCTCTCGTAATTACGCCGCGTCGTCATTAAAACTACAATAACTTTTGATAAAGTGAACCGATGCTAATGAAACAAACTCTAAGATATTCCCGAGGATATGCTTCATGATTTACTTTCTGAGGGTTTATTGTGAATCCAGTACTTTGGTCAGCCAGTCAGCCATTAGTATGCGTGTTCATACAAACAGGCAGACAGATAGACAGACAGACAAACAGAAATTTCTAAAAATGATTGAAATGTATTTATTCTATTACTTATTCCTAGACACCTTTAACCAATTTATTTCACTAAAATGAAAGATAAATATAGTGCACATATGGGATATAATAACTTAGCATTAAGGTAAAGCAAAAACCAAACGTAACTACGTAAATAGTCAGTAATAAAATTTGCTGTAATACGGTAGTGTGCTGATAACTGAGTAAAACTCGCTTGTCAAAGACTTTGAGCAAGAACATAAAGATACCTTGAAATCATCTAAAATGAGAACTATAAAAAAATTTAAAATTTTCAAAAATAGAATACGGAGTGGATAATCTAAGTTTTTTAAACACTTTTTTTTCTCGAACTGATTACGCTATTGACCTAGCAAGGTCTTAACAGCTTCACCAGACTACATCTTTTTAAGCAGATTGAGGGCATTTCACGTTATATAGTTTGGATATTGTGTACTAGTCAAGTGGATAGGAAATAATACCACGGACCATCAATTCTAAGACGCCCCAAAAACTTCCCGGAAAGTTCTAACCATCTTGTTAGAATATTGAAACAACCACAAGACACTTATAGTATTAATTAGGTATTAATACTATGTGTCTTGTGGTTGTTTCGACAATGGGAGTAATAATCTATAAGGTTGCTTGCCAAAAAATATTAAAAATAATACTTTCCACTTAGAAAACATTTAAAAAATATATATAAAACTCTCCACCTTGCAAACATTTACTTTTCATATAAAACAAAATTATATTCTAAAAAATTTTGAAAATTCACTGAATCTCAGGCCAAATAGGTGATAGTTAAGGTTATAAATTAGTATAGTAAGGTTATAAATAAGTTCTCTTGATACGGAAATGACAGAATTGATGTTAAAACACGACATAAACCGAAGAGCCTTGACTACATTATGTATATTGTGTCGTGTTTGACACATACACCATCTAGGTTAGAAAAAAAAAGTAATATCTAGGTTAAACTGGATCTTTATATAATTGCAATCTAAAAACGATTTGTTTATTTATCATAGCAACTACACACAACCCATGCGAACCATCACCTTGTGGAGCTAACAGTGAATGTCATGTAGTTAGTGATCGTGCCGCTTGTTCGTGCCTTCCCGGATACCACGGAGCACCTCCAGCTTGCCGTCCAGAATGTTCCGTTAACTCAGATTGTCCTGCGAACAAAGCGTGTATTAATCTAAAATGTAAAGACCCCTGTATACATAGCTGCGGACTGGAAGCACGGTGTCAAGTGGTTGGGCACAATCCTATTTGCACATGTCCTGATCATCTACCTGAAGGGGATCCATTCATCAAATGCTACAGAAAGAGTACGTATACTCAAAATATATTAAATAAATTATTTTCTCAGATCTATTAAATAAATCCGTGATGCTATATACACAAGCAATCTATCCTACATTAAGCGATGGTTTCTATTATAAACGCCACCAGAACTACTAAGGGATTAAAAGATTGTAGTTTAACAGTTTACGTTTAGAATTAATTGTTCAAACACAGTTTTACCGGTTTTTACCGACAAAGTAGGTGTGACTGATATGCTATAAAATAAATCTAAAATGATGCATTTACAAATCTTAAAAAATAATTTATTAATTATTTTTATTTATCAACGGGCACGGAAGACGGAAAAAAATCTTGACAAATTATATACCTAAACCTTCCTCATGAATCACTTTATCTATTGGTGAAAACCGCATGAAAATCCGTTTAGTAGTTTTTGAGTTTATTGCGAACAAACAGACGTGACATAGGACTTTGTTTTATGATATGTAGTGATTTATGACTGAATTTAAACATGTTATTACTTTGGAACACAATTCTTAAGAATTATTTTCTATTACACGTCGGACCTGACACGCATTATTTCTTTTCATAGAGAAGATTTTTAAACTATCTATCTGATTATATCTTGCAGTTAGATAGCCTTGTGACGAATAGACTATTATGTCGTTTAGGCGATCGTCATAAATATTGATATTCATGGATATACACCGAGAAATTCTATCAACGTATCATAAAGTATTATTAAAAATACTTATCCGATTGAAGAGGGTGTTTTTAATTCATAGAAAATTAACAAATTATCTAGAACTGGCGGGCCCGGTAGACGTTGTTCCGCCCTGATTATAAAAAAATCTTTGACAAATTATATACTAAAACGTTCCTCATGAATCACTTTATCCACTGGTGAAAACCGCTTGAAAATCTGTTCAGTAGTTTTTGAGTTTATCGCGAACAGACAGACAGACAGACGCGGTAGGGGACTTTGTTTTATACTATGTAATGATATGCAATAATAAGTACATAAGCAATGATAAGTAACAAGTACAATAAGTAATTATGACGATATTAAGTAAATCGTTTAAGATCTTGCTATATGCTACGTAAACTGTTAAATGTGAATGAATATTCTTATACTGATATAAAAAGTTGGTCTGTGTGTATTCATAATTTCTGTCTTCCTAAACGGCTTGACTGATTTTTTCCTTTACCGACAGCTCAGGCTTACATATTTTGAATCCATATTTATCAACGGTGTGTCTGTTCAAGCTATCCGTGAGCCGTCGTTGCTCTTTGAAGATTCTACTTTCGAGCAAATATCGGATTTATATCGTTCTAATGTTTATCTTTATGAATAATTATTGCGTAATCAATCGTGTGCCCAATGCAGAAAGGTCCACAACTGGTAGATAGGTTTTGTGCCAAAAGTGCGCACAGTTTTTTTTACGTTGGATTTCTTTTTAATTTCTAGCTTAGGAAATGTTTCATCTCGATTGACAATAAAATAAAACTGTAAGGCAAAAGAGTGCATAAATTTATACGTTCATTTTGCGTTTGAAACGCGAAATGAGAGCCGGGCAGTTCGTTTTATAATCACTGAAATGAAATTCGGAGAGTATAAAACTCTATACTCTATAAACTGTATAGGTGTAATGGAACCACCGCCTGATCCCTGTCTGCTGTCACCCTGCGGTCCACATTCAACGTGTCGTAATGAAGAAGGCCGAGCCGTGTGTGCCTGTGAACCGGGTACACTAGGAGCACCACCAGCATGTCGTCCGCAGTGTGTCATCAACCAGGACTGTCCTCTGGCGCTAGCTTGCTTGACAGGCACTTGCGTCAACCCGTGCGTCGGATCATGCGGTTTCAACGCGCGTTGCACAGTACAGAATCATCAGCCCATATGTTCCTGTGACAATGGATTTTCTGGAGACCCGTTCGCAGGCTGCAACCCTATCGAAAGTAAGTGAATTTCTATTTTACTCGCTATACGCATGATACGAATTAAGTCACACACTTGCATGATATCCTTTATATGTACTATTGTGAAGGCATGTAAAACAAATTTTCAGCTCCAAAAGAAGTCCTACATCATGCTTGCAACCCGTCACCTTGTGGACCTAATGCTATTTGTAAAGAAAGAAATGGTGCTGGGTCTTGCACTTGTATAAATGATTATTACGGTGACCCATACCATGGCTGTCGTCCGGAATGCGTCATGAACACCGATTGTTCTAAAGATAAATCATGTTTCAACAATAAGTGTTTGGACCCATGTTCCGGTACTTGCGGACAAAACACTGACTGTATAGTCACCAATCATGTGCCTTCTTGTTACTGCTTGCCAGGATATACTGGAAATCCTCTTCATGCATGTGTTCCTGTTACGAGTAAGAATTTCTTTCTTTTCTTTTCTTTTACAATCCTATATTTCCATCTGTACTATAATTCAACTTTCTTTTCATTTTTTATGTAGCTATTTCGAAATCTGTGGATCCTTGTCATCCTTCACCTTGCGGACCGTATAGTAAATGTCGAGTATTTAACGGACACGCAGTTTGCACGTGTCTTGAAATTTGTGTTGGTTCTCCGCCGAATTGTCGACCAGAGTGTATTGTTAGTTCTGATTGTCGTCCTGATAAAGCGTGTATGAACCAAAAATGCCAAGACCCTTGCCCGGGAATGTGCGGTATTAATGCTCAGTGTCAGGTTGTGAACCACAACGCTATATGCAGTTGCGTTAACGGCTTCACCGGGGATCCCTTCATAAGATGTTTCTTCGAAGAAAGTAAGTTATTGACATATAACATAAAGTGTTAATAAGTATGGCTTTAACATTTATCATTTAAAACAAACGTATTCTTTTCTACCAGAACAAATGACACCGATTGATATGTGTACACCAAATCCATGCGGACCTAATTCTCAATGTAAAGAAGGTGACGGAATACCTGTGTGCTCCTGTTTAGAGAATTATGTGGGAAGACCACCGAATTGCAGACCAGAATGCGTTATAAACGTCGAGTGTCCTGGAAACTTAGCTTGTATAGCAGAAAAATGTAGTGATCCTTGCCCGGGTTCTTGTGGATTTCATGCAACTTGCAATGTAGTTAAACATATACCGATATGTATGTGTGATCATGGATATACAGGAGATCCATTCTCTGGATGCTCTTCAATTCCATGTAAGTCTGTTGTATATCATCGGACAAGTGTTAGATATTTTGGATAGTATTTTTGAACAATTTTTTTTAAATTTTAGCTATTGAACCTCAACTCGAGAGTCCTTGCTCACGTTCTCCATGTGGAGTCAATGCTATATGTAAAGAGAGAAATGGTATCGGATCATGTTTATGCCTCGCTGACTATTACGGGGATCCGTATATAGAGTGTCGACCGGAATGTGTATTAAATTCAGACTGTCCAAAAAATAAAGCATGTATCCATAATAAATGTAAAGATCCATGTCCAGGCGTTTGTGGCATGAATGCTGAATGTCATGTTAACAATCACGCTCCAAGTTGCGCATGTTTACCAGGATACGAAGGAAATCCGTTTACGTCCTGCATTATACGTAAGATATTAATATATCAATAATTTAAAATTCTGTATATCCTTTTGTGTAAAGAATATATTTATATGTACAATACACAGATCAATATTTGAGAATTTATCGATTATTTTAGGTCCTATAGAGAACCCGGTGAATCCTTGCTCACCTTCACCATGTGGACCATATAGTTTATGCCGAGAAAGTAATGGACACGCTATATGTTCGTGCCAGGAAAAATTCTTTGGTTCACCGCCCCTTTGTCGTCCTGAATGTATGGTCAGTAGTGACTGCATGCCAAACAAAGCGTGTATTGGTCAAAAATGTGTTGATCCTTGCATAGGTTCTTGTGGTAGCAACGCAAAATGTACTGTAGTTAACCACAATGCATTATGTAGTTGTCCCGAAAATTATGTTGGCGACCCATTTTTATCGTGCACGTTCGAGAAAAGTGAGTTTACAAATAACTTAACTAATAGTACTTTTAACGAAAATTGCTTATTAAATCTAATTTAAAAAAACAAGAAAAATTTTTCAAGTAAAAAATTACTTAACGACATTTTAGGACCTGAACCAAAACCTTCTGGTAATCCTTGTGTGCCATCACCTTGTGGTCCACACTCACAATGCCGGGTGATAGGAGATACGCCAGCATGCTCTTGTCAACCAGGATATATCGGTCGAGCGCCAAATTGTCGTCCAGAGTGTATATATGATGAAGAATGTTCAAGCAATCTTGCATGTGTTCGGGAAAAATGCGTCAACCCATGTGAAGGTTCATGTGGTGCAAACGCAGAATGCATTGTTATAAACCATAAAGCAATATGTCATTGTCGTGAAAGTTATACTGGAGATCCATTCAGTGGTTGTTATTTTATTGGTAAGTGTTTATATGCTGCAAATGCACACTGTGCTATTTAAATTACATAGTGTTTGAAATATAAAAATAACAGGTATTACAGAAATTAACCTTACATGAATTATTTGTTGCTTATACAGTCACGATACCAAGCGAGGAAGAAACAACTCCATGCAATCCTTCGCCATGTGGTCCGAATGCAATCTGTAAAGAAAGAAATTCAGCTGGGGCATGTACATGCTTACCTGAATATTTTGGAGATCCATATCTCGGATGTAGACCAGAATGCGTCACAAACAATGATTGTCCACTCGATAAGGCTTGTTCTAATAATAAATGCGTTGATCCCTGCAAAAAAGCTTGCGGCATAAATGCAGAGTGTTCTGTGTCTCATCATACACCAATTTGCTTATGCGTTGGAGGGTATGAAGGTAACCCTGTGGTCTCATGTCATCCTCAAAGACAGCGTAGGTGTTACACGTAAAACTAATATATTATATGGAATACTAATTAAAATACAAACATAATATTCATAATTAATTAACATTTTAGCCACTCTTGCTGATACAAATCCATGTGTACCGTCACCTTGTGGACCGTATAGTAATTGTAAAGTAGTAAATGAACACGGAGTATGTTCATGCCAAGAAGGATATGTAGGGTCACCGCCGGCGTGTAGACCCGAATGTGTAATTAGCACTGATTGTCCTCAACATCAAGCTTGCATCAAACAGAAGTGCAGAGACCCTTGTCCGGGTACATGTGGACTTAACGGAAACTGTCAAACTATAAATCACAATCCTATTTGTACATGCAAACCTGGATTCACTGGCGATCCTTTCATATCTTGCCAGTTAGAACAAAGTAAGGATAAAATTACAGAAATAATAAATGAAATTGAAACTAAACATTTTATTGATTTATTTTATAATATTTTATTATTAATGCATGAGCTATGTAATTTATTTCTGAAATTCTATATCTGTTCTTATACTTTCTTTTCTATTTACTGTGTATTTTGTTTATTTATCCATAATTTCAATTTTCTTTCTTAGAACCTATCTTAGAAGGACCTAAAGGAAATCCATGCGTACCCTCACCATGCGGTCCATATTCTCAATGTAAAGTAGTTGGCGAAGCGCCTGCATGTTCTTGCTTACCAAATTATATAGGCATCGCACCAAACTGTAGACCGGAATGTTCCATCAATGCAGAATGTCCCGGTAATCTTGCATGCCAGAATGAAAAATGTGTGGATCCATGTCCGGGATCTTGTGGTTTTAATGCCCAGTGTTCTGTTGCAAACCATGGAGCTTTATGTTATTGTATACCTGGATATACTGGCGATCCATTCAGTGGCTGTTCAGAGATTATACGTAAGTTTTATAATGTCAGTGTTAGGCTGTTCTGGTTTAAATACTAATATAAATGTTCGTATATAAATTAACGTTTTAAGCTTGAAGAATTACATCTTCGACCATCTTATGCCTATACGTGGACACTGACAGCACGACTGGTCCACACAGCTGAAGGTCGAGTACTTTGTGGCGAGTGACGTGCTTTGACAGATGCCTGAGAGCTCAGCAATAGATTGCCTTTCTTAGCTCTTGTATAGTGAGAAGTTCACCAACATTGTTTTATAAAGTTTTGACAAAATATTACAAGGAATATTGAATAAAATTTGGTAGAAATATGTTCAAATTGTACGTAACTTAACCAATAGATGAACATTTGTTGTTTTTGTTGGAAGATGCATGAAAATTTAATATAAAGAATAACTTTTGGCTACAAATCAAAATAACAAAGTGTTATTGTTTTGAAACTCCAGTTTTCAATAAATAGGACACTATTACACTTAAATTAGTGAATAGTTTTGAGCAATGGCATTTTAATTCGGGTAAACTTTTGATGGAAGTTACGATTAAAATACGAATTACATTATAATGTTAATATTTTCAGATACACCTGAACCGCCACCAAACCCATGTAGTCCTTCCCCGTGTGGAGCGAATGCATTATGCAAAGAGAGAAACGGTGTTGGTTCCTGTACTTGTCTGCCAGAATATTTCGGAGATCCCTATACTGGTTGTCGTCCAGAATGTGTCTCAAACTCAGACTGTGATCGTAACAAAGCCTGCTCAAATAATAGGTGTAAAGATCCGTGTCCTGGAACATGTGGTATCAATGCAGAATGCAGGACCATAAACCATTCACCTACGTGTAGCTGTCTCACAGGTTATTCAGGAAATCCGTTAATTAAATGCGAAATTGAAGGTAAATGGTTAAACTAATTTTTATTTTTACCCTTACACTAGTGGTAGCCCATTAATGTTACAATGTTCTTAGCTCTTTCAGATAAAAATCAACCTCCAGTTGATTCGTGCCAACCATCACCATGCGGACCAAACAGCCTTTGTCGAGTCGTTAATGGCCACAGTGTATGCACTTGTGAAAGTGGTTTTATTGGTACTCCACCTTCTTGTCATCCGGAATGCATTGTCAGTTCCGAATGTCCACAAGATAAAGCCTGTGTTAATAAAAAATGTATCGATCCTTGTCCGAATACTTGTGGTTTGAACGCTCGTTGTCAAGTAATTACACACAACCCTATATGTAGTTGCACACCTGGTTTCACTGGAGATCCTTTCACGAAGTGTAATCCTGAAGAAGGTAGAATATTATGTTATACTGTAAATTATTTCTTAATCTCTTGAAAGAATAAATATAAAATATTGTTTAGTAACGTCATGTAATGATTATTTGTTTTTGTCTATAAAGCGTTTATAAAAATACATTTTATAACTGAAAGGAAATAATTTATAATTAAATAAATTAAAAATCTTCACTATATAAATAATTTGATTATTGATTTGATATTAAGATAATGTTTTATGAAACGTAAATCAAATATTGTGATTATAGTGAAATTTTAATCATTGTTTTAGTAATGGTTCCCACAAATCCCTGCGTACCGTCACCTTGTGGTCCAAATTCAGAATGTCGTGTCATTGGCGACCAAGCTGCGTGCTCTTGTTTACCAAACTACATAGGAAGAGTACCAAATTGTAGACCAGAGTGTACAATTGATGCAGAATGTCCAAGTAACACAGCTTGCATCAATGAACGTTGTAAAGATCCGTGTCAAGGAAGATGTGGATCGAATGCTTTATGCTACACAGTCAATCATAAAACGATATGCTCTTGTCAACAAGGTTTCACTGGTGACGCCTCCATTAACTGTGTCCAGATCCTTATGTCTCGTACGTATTATAAATATCAAATAAATATTTTAAATTTTATACGTATTTTTGAATAATATCATATTCATCTGTTTTATTTTAGCTACCGAAATGACTCCAACATCAAGTCCTTGTACACCATCTCCATGCGGACCAAATGCAGAATGCAGAGAATACAATGGGGCTGGTGCATGTGTCTGTTCTGAAGGCTTTGAAGGCGATCCATACAATCCCCAAGGTTGTCGTAGAGAATGTGAAAGTAACGACGATTGTGCTACTAACTTAGCTTGTACACGATTTAAATGTATAGATCCTTGCCCTAAGACATGTGGACAGTTAGCGCAATGTACAGTAGAAAATCATGCACCAATATGTACTTGTCCTAGAGGTTTTACTGGGGATCCATTCTTTCAATGTAAAGAAATTGTGCTACAACGTAAGTATTTTCTGTAAGTTACAAGAAAATTAATTTACAATTTTGATTTCTCAATTAATTTACATTATATGTATTAATTTTAAAGCCACTACACCGAAAAATCCATGCGAACCTACTCCCTGTGGGCCGAATAGCCAATGTAGGCAAGTCAACACGCAAGCAGTGTGTTCTTGTTTACCAAATTATATTGGATCACCTCCTTCATGCAGACCTCAATGTGTCGTAAACAGTGAATGTGATACATCCAAAGCTTGTATTAACCAAAAATGTGATGACCCTTGCCCTAATACATGTGGTTTACGTGCCCATTGTCTCGTTAAAAACCATAACCCTATCTGTACCTGTCCAGGAGGAATGACTGGAGATCCATTTACTCAATGCTATGGTTAGTATTTATTTTAATACTTAATCATGTTTCTAAATACGTTATAGAATTTATTATTATATTAATATTATCTACACAGTTTCTTACACGATTAAACATTTTTAGCCATTCAAGTAACAACTGAAAGACCACCGTCATGTACTCCGTCACCTTGTGGACCGCATTCCCGATGTCAATTATTAGCCAGCGGACCAGCATGTTCTTGTCTACCAGGTTTCGTAGGTTCACCACCATCGTGTCGCCCTGAATGCAC
The DNA here is from genome assembly GCA_036509395.1 of Antheraea yamamai. Lineage (NCBI taxonomy): Eukaryota > Metazoa > Arthropoda > Insecta > Lepidoptera > Saturniidae > Antheraea > Antheraea yamamai. The sequence goes on from AP028433.1 coordinate 11,758,261, forward strand.
AATCAATTCAGAATGTCCTGCATCATTGGCTTGTGTTAGACAAAAATGTGAAGATCCTTGCCCAGGTTCATGTGGCGTAGATGCCAATTGTCACGTTTTAAATCATGTTGCTGTATGTGTGTGTAATGATGGGTTCACGGGTGATCCGTTTTCAAAATGTTCACCTATCAGTATAGGTACGTTAATTACACTTTCATTGTGGTGAAATATAATAATAAACACAGAAACATGTTCTAACACAAATATTATTTATAGTTCCAGTGACACCAGTTCCATCAGATCCGTGCAACCCATCACCATGTGGGCCTAATGCACAATGTGACAATGGTTTTTGTACATGTTTACGTGAATACACTGGAAACCCTTATGAATCATGTAGACCAGAATGCACAGGAAGCCAAGAATGTCCTAGAGATAAAGCATGCTTTAGAAATAAGTGTCGAGATCCTTGTCCTGGGGTATGTGGACAAAATGCCAAATGTGATGTCATAAACCATATACCGACTTGTTCTTGTATATCAGATTACACTGGAAATCCATTCACTCAGTGTCACAAAATAGAGAAAGCAATATCAAAACCAGAAGATCCATGTCATCCATCACCATGTGGACCAAACAGTATATGCAAAACAGTCGACAGTGCTGCTGTCTGTGCTTGTCTGGAAAGTTTCCAAGGTTCTCCACCTGGGTGTAGACCTGAGTGCATTGTTAGTTCTGAATGCCCATCAACAAAAGCATGTGTTAACCAAAAATGCATTAATCCATGTATAAATGCGTGTGGCGTCTCTGCTAGATGTGAAGTTATCAATCACAGCCCTATTTGTAGCTGTAACGCAGGACAAACTGGAGATCCTTTCAAGAGTTGTTACGATATTGTTAATAATCTTCCTGAACCAGTTGATGCTTGTAATCCGTCACCATGTGGTCCAAATTCACAATGCATAGAACGTAATTCAAAAGCAAATTGTAGATGTATCGATAATTATGTCGGTCAGCCACCAAATTGTAGACCAGAATGTGTTATCAACCCTGATTGTCCTTCAAACCAAGCATGCGTTAAAAACAAATGCATAGACCCTTGTCCGGGATCTTGTGGAATTAACGCTGACTGCATAATTGTAAGCCATACGGTTTCATGCAGTTGCAAAGAAAAGTTTACAGGCAATCCTTTCATGCAATGCGTCCCTCAAGAAGGTAAATATATTTAATATGAGTATAGTAAATAGTTATATATTATTAAAATATGACGAATAATATTATTTATATATAATACAAATAACACAGTATTGTTTAAACTGTGTTATCGGGGATGTAACGTTCTATATACTGAAATTTATGCATATTATTTCACTTTCTTTTTCATTATATATTGAGTACGCCGGTGAGTTCAACCACGTAAACGTTAGCTTTGGGTTAATTATGTCTGTTTATAATGATTATGATAATTACTTTCATATGACAGATCAGTGAAAATATACGTTTATTTATCTGCTCCTTGAAGTACTAGCGTGATGTCATAGATCATACAATTTTCCTTAATAATCAGTCTAATTAACGCAAGAAAATATTCAAAATCATAATAGTTCTTAAACATTTTAGTAATATATACTAATAGCAACCTATTGAAGAATTATAATTGATTATTGCAGAAAATATTCCTCAACCTTGTGATCCATCTCCTTGTGGGGCTAATGCTTTATGTAATCAACGCGATGGAGTGGGAGCTTGCTCTTGTCTCGAAGGATATCAAGGCAATCCTTACGAAGGCTGTCGACCTGAATGTGTGCTTAGTTCGGATTGTCCAGCTGATAAATCATGCGTAAGGAATAAGTGCGCAGATCCATGTCCAGGTATATGTGGATCTTATGCAGAATGCACTGTCATTAATCACGTTCCCAGTTGTGCCTGTTTCAAAGGATATTCGGGAAATCCTTTTGTACAATGTGCAAAAGAAGAACCAATAGAAGTAATTCGACCATGTCAACCTTCCCCATGTGGCCCTAATAGTGTCTGTAGAGAAAATGGTGGTCTTGCTTCCTGTGAATGTCTAACAGATTATATAGGTGCCCCACCAGATTGTCGTCCTGAATGCACTGTCAGTAGTGAATGCCCATCAGATCGTGCTTGCCATAAGCTTCGTTGCGCTGATCCATGTAGAGGTACTTGCGGAATCGGTGCACATTGTCAAGTTATCAATCATAGTCCATTATGCAGCTGTCCTGCTGGAATGTCTGGTGATCCATTTAAAAGATGTTATGAAACTGTTATACAAGATACACCGTCCTCAGAAGCACCAATACCATGTCAACCAAACCCGTGTGGACCCTATAGCGAATGCCGTCCAGTTAGAAATAGCCCATCATGTTCTTGCATGCAAGGATATTTAGGAATACCACCGAGCTGTCACCCTGAATGCTTAGTAAACACAGATTGTCCATCACATCAAGCGTGTATAGCCGAAAAATGTAGAAATCCTTGTGAAGGCTCCTGTGGTTTTAGAGCCGAATGTCGTGTTCATAATCACATACCCATATGCAGCTGCCCAACTGGTTATTCTGGTGATCCGTTCATTCAGTGCTCTGAAGTAATTGGTGAGTATACTATTATAATTAGTTGTATATAGTATTCAAAGAAATATAATTGAATAAATCTATATAACAACATAATATCAGGATTATTTTTATAATATAATAAAGTGAAGTTACGTAATAATATTATTAATTTAGTATGGCTGCAGTGTAATACTTTTTTATACGGTTTGAAAATTGTAACCGAACCGTTTTTAAGTTTGTATTTTCTTTATAAAATATTTCAGTTACACCAACGCCATCACCAGATCCTTGTAATACCTCTCCGTGTGGTAGTAATGCTATTTGTGAAGTGGGAAGTTGTACATGTCTACCTGGATATTTTGGGGACGCTTACGTTGGATGTCGACATGAATGTACGACTAATGGCGAATGTTCGCCTACTCGTACCTGCCAAGGAGGAAAATGTGTAGATCCTTGTCCTGGAGCCTGTGGTACTAGGGCAATATGTACAGTCAATAATCATATTCCTGCATGTACATGTCCACCAAATACATCAGGAGATCCATTTACGTTTTGCTCGGAAATAGTACCGAAAGGTAACAAGTAAATTTATTATAGAAATATTTTATATAATTGAAAAAATTATATACCTTATTTGTTTATTAATAGAAAACCCGATGTCGTCCGCATGTTCGCCGTCGCCTTGTGGTCCGTATAGTGAATGCACTATAAGCGCTAATGGTGCTGCTGCATGTTCATGCAAAGCTGGTCATATTGGATCTCCCCCATCTTGTCGTCCTGAATGCCTTGTAAGTGCAGAATGTAAGTTGCAATTAGCCTGCATAGATCGTCGCTGTCGTGATCCTTGCGAAGGTGCATGTGGGCGTGGAGCACGATGTCAAGTAATTGCACATTCACCAATATGCACTTGTAATGATGGTAACACAGGAGATCCATTCACATATTGCTATCCCACACCAGGTATTTATTTTTTCATTAAGAAGCATCTTTTAAAATGTGAAAATATTTATAAATCTGTATATCATACTTTTCAGCTCTTCCACCGATTCCGATCGATCCATGTCAACCATCACCATGTGGGCCTAACTCCATGTGTATTAATTCGGGAGAAACGCCTGCTTGTAGTTGCCATCCAGGTTTTATAGGTGCTCCACCTAATTGTCGTCCTGAATGTACAATAAGTGCAGAGTGTCCCGCTGCATTGGCATGCGTATCTCAAAAGTGTAAAGACCCATGCATACAAGCTTGCGGTCTACGTGCTGTGTGTTCGGTTGTGGATCATAGAGCAACATGTGCTTGCGAACCAGGCTTAGAAGGTGACCCGTTCCAGGGATGTTCACCAAGTAAAGGTAATTCAGTTTTTTTTCTTTACATTCCGCTTATTGTATAATTACAAACATAAAAAAAATAAACCGATTTTTCACTACACGATATGTTTCTACATTAGATGAAGAAATTTTATTATATAATAACATTATCAGATATGTAATAACATATAAAAATATGGAAGGAAAAGGTAATAAACTTTGTCATATTAGTGGACAGGATACGGAATACGGATAATATAAATTACATACATAAATTTAAAAACGCATATAACACTGCTTCGCAGAGCGTGATTGATAAAATTCATGCTTTCAAATTGTGCTTTTTCTAAACGGATTCATTTATAAAGGTCACACCTCACATGTTTTACTAATGAGAATAGATCTGTATGGATGGCTTTATCATGAACTTTGTGGTAACCATGCCTACCACTGTGCTCAAGGTGATTTCGTTCATGCTGTATCTATTTAAATGCTTTACAAAGAAATTCATACAAATGATTAAACGATAACAAAATTATTTAAAAACAATTTTTAAAGGAGCTTCCAGAAGGGACGTAACAAAATAAATAATAACTTTTATGTCAAATTAATGCCTTTGCTTGAAAACGGAGCACGCGGAGATAACCTAGCACTTACAGTAAGCTTGGGCCATCCGTCGCGATGGCCGCTTTTCGACGGTGCGCTAGAGATAGTGCTGCTGTCACCGGAATATGGATCATTAAATGTCGCCGAATCGAGCAAGCTTCGACTAACGCTTCGGAACAAGGAAGTGCTTCTACGGTAACTGACGCCTTTGTGGTAAGTGATAATATTTTACTTATTTCAATAAAATATTTCAGCTCCACCACAGATTGAATATTTAAACCCATGTGAACCATCGCCTTGTGGTGCGAATGCAGTCTGTAAAATCCAAGGAAATGCTGGGTCCTGTACGTGCTTGCCAGATTATTTCGGAGACCCTTACCAAGGATGCAGGCCAGAATGTATAACAGATTCTGACTGTGCTTTGGTGTTATCTTGTAATAGAAATAAATGTATAGACCCATGTATAGGAGCTTGTGGAATAAATACTAACTGTTACGTTACCAATCATAAACCAGCATGTAATTGTAAGCCAGGTTACAGTGGAAATTCTTTAACGATGTGTACAATCATACGAGGTAAGATTTCAAAATTAATTCGAATAATAAAATTATAAATAACATATTAGTTCACTGATAATGTTTCTATTTTTTTTTAGAAAGCGACGTTTTACAGTTAAACCCATGCAATCCATCGCCTTGTGGGTTAAACTCAATTTGTAAAGAAATTAACAATCAGCCTGTATGTTCATGTTTGACGAATTTCATTGGATCTCCACCAAATTGCAAGCCTGAATGTATGGTAAATTCGGAATGTAAACCAAACAAAGCTTGTATAAATCAAAAATGTATTAATCCGTGTCATAGTAATCCATGCGGTCAAAACACCGAGTGCAAAGTTATTAATCATAGTCCAATTTGTAGTTGTCAACTTAGTTATTCTGGAAATCCTTTCACAATCTGTAATCCAGTATTACGTAAGTAATTTAAATAACATAAACTGTATTAATACTCAAATAACTGTGATTTTAACTATTTCTTTTATTTTATAGAAACTTCTCCCAGTGTTTTCGAATCTTCAGACCCATGTGTACCGTCTCCTTGTGGCTTATACGCAGAATGCCGTAACATTAATAGCTTAGCATCATGTTCTTGTCTACCGTCATATATTGGGTCACCACCATTTTGTAAACCAGAATGTGTTATACACTCTGATTGTCCAAGCGATTTGGCATGTCTCACAGAAAAATGCAGAGATCCTTGTGAAGGCTCATGTGGCTTGTATGCAAAATGCTTTGTTAGTAATCATGTACCTGTTTGTCTGTGTCCAGACGGATTTAGTGGTGATCCATTCAAGCAATGTGTTCCGAAACCCATACAAGGTTAGTAGTTAGTCACACTGAATGTATTAAAAGTAATCATAGTCATATTCATTATATACATTATTTATTAAAATAATATTAACTTTTTTGTTACAGATATTATTCCTACTGTCAGCACCGATCCTTGTCAACCAAGTCCTTGCGGGACAAACACATTATGTAAAAATGGCTTTTGCTATTGCTTGGAAGGTTACCATGGAGATCCAAACTTAGGTTGTCGACCTGAATGTGTATATAATAGCGATTGTCCTCTTGATAAAGGTTGTCAGCGTAACAAATGTGTGAACCCATGTATTGGAACTTGTGGCCTAAATGCTATTTGTGACGTTATGAACCACATACCTATGTGCTCTTGTCCTAAAGGAATGACTGGCAACGCATTTGTGGAATGTAGACAGTCTATAGGTAAAATTGCTTCTTTTTCATGATAACCTATAATCGCAATGATGTTATAATCAAAAAAAGTTAAATGCTAAAACCAACAATATTAATAGGTATAATTTAAAAAACATATATCAAAATCCTTGGTAACGTACAATAGTTTCCTTATAATAATACTAGCGGACCCGGCGGACGTTGTCCTGCCCTGATTTTTTTTTTCGAACTGACTATGCTATTGACCTGGCAAGGTCTTTACAGCTTCACCGGACTACGTCCTCAATGACTCGACAGACTCCCTTTTTATAGCATTCCCCTAATGTACGATCAGCCGAGATCAGCCGATAAGTTCGACCAATGGCGTCGAGATCGGCCTATAAGTTCGACCAATGGCGTGTCAGGTCAATAGTACGGATAATTCTGATACAGTCGTCTGCTAACAATATATATAACGATGTTATTTAGGTTTTCTGTCATTGAGAAATGCGGGTCTTAATTTACCAAGCAGGCACACTAATATTGCATACTATAATAATAATAATATTGTAGCATAATTTAATTAAGCACAGTGGGAGTTGATCCATGTGTTTACTTTGGATAGTAGTTCTCGAAAAAGGAAACGGGTAACGTTATTAATGTGAGATTTTTTTTGTTTGTGTTTTAGTAACGGTTACAAATCCCTGTAATCCATCACCTTGTGGGCCAAATAGTCGATGTCAACAATCCAATGGACAAGCAGTTTGTTCCTGCATTCCTGGATACCAAGGCAGCCCACCAACATGCAAGCCAGAATGTATAGTCAGTCTTGAGTGTTCCTTAAGCGAAGCATGTAACAATCAAAAATGCATAAATCCTTGTATAGGTGCATGTGGATCTGGCGCTGTTTGTGATGTCATTAATCATAATCCAATTTGTACATGTCCATCTTCCTTCACGGGTGATCCATTCACTAGATGCACAGTTATTAGTAAGTCAATTTATGAACTTTTTATTTACAAGAAAGTTTTATACATGTATTGAATCATACTCTACCTAACTGGATTGAATTTATCATTAAGATACAAAATATTACTTGCTGGCAAAGTACTTTATTTGGAGAAATTATAAAATTTTCTAATTTGTGTTCTTTCAATTTCAGCCACCGTAGAAACATCTGTTAATCCATGTGAACCCTCTCCGTGTGGACCGTATTCTGTATGTAAAATAAATGGGGATAGTCCTATCTGCGCATGTTTACCAAGTTATAAAGGATCACCTCCAAATTGTCGTCCGGAATGTATTAGTAACAGTGAATGTGACTATAACTTAGCTTGCTTAAATAAGAAATGCGAAGATCCTTGCATTGGCACTTGCGGTTCAAACGCAGAATGTAGAGTCGTTAGTCATGCCCCTATATGTATATGTCAAGTGGGTTACACAGGAGATCCGTTTTCATTCTGTAGTCCACAATCTGTAATAGAACAAACTGAAGTATTGACGCCTTGCAGTCCTAGCCCTTGCGGTTCTAATGCTATATGCAGAGAACAAAAAGGTATTGGAGCTTGTCAATGTTCTGAAGGCTACTCCGGTAACCCGTATGAAGGTTGTAGACCGGAATGTATTGTTAATTCCGATTGTCCACTCAACAAAGCTTGTTCAAGATTGAAATGTATAGACCCTTGTCCAGGTGTCTGTGGTTCAAATGCACTATGTCAACTGAATAATCACATGCCGACCTGTATATGTCAACCTGGTTATACTGGAAATCCATTCAGTTATTGCACCATCATGCAAGAACGTATGTATTATACATATTGTTTTTATCTAATGTCAGTTTTTGTTGAAAATTTGAATTTGATATCAACTAGTTACACTTTGCTTTTGAATATTTAAAATAAATTGCGGTTTTATTTTTAGCACAAATTATTGAAACGAACCCCTGTAATCCTTCACCATGTGGAGCAAACAGTCAATGCAAAGAAATTAATAGACAAGCAACGTGTTCTTGCTTACCATCTTTTATCGGCGCACCTCCAAACTGCCGTCCTGAGTGTGTAATTAGTTCAGAGTGTCCATCACATTTAGCCTGTGCTAATCAAAAGTGTACTAATCCATGTATGAATACATGTGGAGAAAATGCAAATTGTAATGTAATCAATCATAGTCCTATTTGTGTTTGCAAACAAGGATTAACTGGAAATCCATTCACAAAATGTTATCCAATAAAAGGTGAGTTTAATATTTATAAACCAACGTAGGCATAATGTTGAATATCTTTTTGTAGATTAAGATAATTCATTTACTAATTTTATGGCCTTGTTTTAGTATCAGCACCACCACAAAATTTACCGGAACCAGATGCTTGTTTATCTTCACCATGTGGTTTATATGCTGAATGTCGAAATATTGGAAACGTACCATCGTGTACATGCAAACAAAATTATGTTGGAACTCCACCGAACTGTAGACCTGAATGTACGCTAAATTCTGAGTGTCCTAGTAACCAAGCTTGTATTAACGAAAAATGTCGTGATCCGTGTCCAGGCGCATGTGGCTTAAATGCACAGTGTACTGTATTTAACCATATAGCTCAATGTGGGTGCAATGAACAGTATACTGGGGATCCGTTCACGAGATGCACACCTATGCCTCAAGAAGACGGTATGATTATTTATTACTATCAGAATATGTGCATCAAAAGTCTAATTATTATCCTAAATAACGTTTAATTTTTTTTGCCACGTTACACCAGAAAATATTCAAGTCACTTCCAAAATTATGTTGATATTGATACTTTTGATAATTAAAATGTAATTAAGTTCACTAAACTATCCCAATATGACTGTACGCGTATTTGTGACCTTAATATTTGTGAATATACTTTCCAAGTTGTGTTATGAAATCTTTTGTTTTCAGATACTTCTGAGTTAGATTTGTGTAATCCATCACCTTGTGGATCGAATACGCAATGTAATGATGGTGTCTGTACCTGCCTACCCGAGTTTCATGGTGATCCTTATTTTGGATGTCGACCTGAATGCTTAGTGAGTTCAGACTGTGTGCACGATAAAGCATGCGTCAAAAGTAAATGCGTCGATCCTTGCATCAACACTTGCGCTAGAGAAGCTATATGTACTGTATTTAACCACGTGCCCATGTGTTCCTGTCCTAAAGGATATTCTGGAAATGCATTCCTTGAATGTAGACCGGTTAAAATCATTGAAGTAGTGAATCCGTGTAATCCATCACCTTGTGGACCCAATAGTCAATGCCGTGAAATAAATGGACAAGCGATTTGTACATGTATACCTGGGTATATGGGTGCACCGCCAACATGTCGCCCTGAGTGTGTTTCTAGTGCAGAGTGTGCATTAAACAGAGCGTGTTCTAATCAACATTGCATTGATCCATGTAAAGGAAATTGCGGAACAGGAGCTCAATGTCAAGTGATTAACCATAACCCAATCTGTTCATGTCCATCTGGTACTACTGGTGATCCTTTTACTAGATGTATAACAGAAGGTGAGTATACAACTATATTTTTATTGGTAGTATTTGTGTGTGTATGTGTACCAAAAATATATTAACTCAGTATCTCGCATTTAACATATAACCTTAAACTTATTTCAATAGACGAACTATATTTTTGATTAAAAATATAATATTAATTAAATTAATCAATATTCTAATTATGTTTATTCTAGATATGCAGCCGCCAGTTTACGTGAATCCATGTGAACCTTCACCTTGTGGACCTAACTCCGTATGCAGGGAAACTGAAGGTTCACCGTCGTGTGCATGTCTTGAAAACTTTTTTGGAAATCCACCAAATTGTCATCCTGAATGTACAGCTAATTCTGAATGCTCGAATGAATTTGCATGTATAAATCAAAAATGCCAAGACCCTTGCCCTGGTTCGTGTGGTTACGGTGCGGAATGTAAAGTCATCAGCCATGCCCCTCAATGCATTTGTCCACCGGGTTACTCAGGAGATCCATTTATACAATGCAATGTACAGGAAGTACCTCTTACACCTTGTAAACCATCACCTTGTGGACCTAATGCAATATGTAAAGAACAAAGAAATGCTGGGGCTTGTATATGCTTGCCTGATCATGTTGGAAATCCATACGAAGGTTGTCGTCCAGAGTGTATTGTGAATTCGGATTGTGCTTTGAATTTAGCGTGTATCCAAAACAAATGTAAAAATCCGTGTAGTAACATATGTGGAAGTAATGCTATTTGTAACGTCATCAACCACGCACCAACCTGTGAATGCTTACAAGGATTAACAGGAAGTCCGTACCAAAACTGTTATGAACAAACGCCAGGTTTGTAATAAATTTTACTATTATTGCAACTGACATAACTTATGTAATATATGTTCTAGAAATTATATATTTCTGTAATTATTCCTTTTTTATATTTCAGAAAAACCAACATTACATAGAGATCCTTGCATGCCGTCACCGTGTGGCCCTAACAGTATTTGTAAAATCTCCAATGAACAAGCGGTGTGCACCTGTCAGTCTGAATACATAGGAACACCACCTGCGTGTAAACCAGAATGTCTCGTTAGCTCTGAATGTAGTCAGCAAACAGCTTGTATACAGAAGAAATGCAAAAACCCCTGTGAGGGTGTTTGTGGACAAAATACTGAATGCAAAGTTATCAATCACAGTCCAATTTGTTCCTGTAAAGCACAGTATACTGGTGATCCATTTAGCAGATGCTATAACTTACCAGGTAATTAGTTTTACTGAATAATATCTGATGTACAAATTTTTATACGTATTTAAATTATATAAACAAGAATTAACGTTTACTAACTTGCATATGTTATTTCCAGTTGCCGATATTGTCGCAGTTCCGACTAATCCTTGCTTGCCATCACCATGTGGTCCATTCTCTCAATGTCGTGACATAGGTGGATCTCCTTCTTGCTCATGTATGCCAACATATATGGGTAGCCCACCGAACTGCAGACCTGAATGTACACTAAATACTGATTGTCCAAGTGACAAAGCTTGTATCAATGAGAAGTGTATCGATCCCTGCCCAGGATCATGTGGTGTAAACGCAGAATGCAGAGTACAAAGCCATGTATCAATTTGTACGTGTCTCGATGGATATTCGGGTGATCCTTTCCAGAGTTGTACATTAAAACCCTCTATAGGTATGTCATAGATAATAATAAAATAAATTTACCACTATATAGGACGCTTTAATTTATAAAACTCTAATATTATTACTATATTCGTTCTTTTTTTTTCAGAAATACCAATTGATACCTGTAATCCGTCACCATGTGGAGCAAACGCAATATGTGATAATGGTATTTGTACATGTCAGCCTGAATATCACGGTGATCCTTACTTTGAATGTCGACCGGAATGTACTATTAGTTCAGATTGCGCAATGGATAAAGCATGTGTTCGAAACCGCTGTATAGATCCGTGTTTGAATACATGCGGTACTAATGCTCAATGTCGAGTTGTAAATCATATGGCTGTTTGCATATGTCCTGAAAAAATGACAGGGAATGCATTTATACAATGTAACATTATTAAAGGTAAAAGTTTTAATAGAACCATTAATTATTAAAATAAAGACGTCCTTGACATATAATTATCTTTACAGAAATTATCCCATCTAATCCATGCCAACCTAACCCGTGTGGACCTCACAGCCAATGTCGTGAATATAACGGCCAGTCAGTATGTTCCTGTTTAACTGGGTACCGAGGTGCACCACCTTCGTGTCGTCCTGAATGTGTTGCTAGCTCTGACTGCCCCCTCAACAAAGCATGCAGCAACCAAAAATGCATAAACCCGTGTCAAGGAACATGTGGTGTTGGAGCTCAATGTCAAGTAATTAATCATAATCCAATTTGTTCATGTAATTCTGGGCTTACCGGTGATCCATTCACTAGATGTATTTCTATACGTAAGTAAAAAGTTACCTTACTTGACATGCTGTATATTTATAGTACATATGAATTTAATGAAACGATTTTTACAGCAATTACAGCGTTACCGGAATCAAACGATCCTTGCCTACCCTCGCCATGCGGTCCAAATTCCATCTGCTCACAAACTGGTGGCCAACCATCATGCCGATGTATGGGAGAATTTATTGGAACCCCACCTAATTGCCACCCTGAATGCTTAACGAATAGTGATTGTACTGCTCAAATGGCTTGCATTAATCAAAAATGTCAAAATCCGTGTGTACAGGCTTGTGGAACAAACGCCGAATGTAGGGTTGTAAGTCATACCGCTGTTTGTATTTGTCCTGAGGGTTATAGTGGCGATGCATCTATACAATGCACAATAAATTCCCTCACACCTATCGAAATCTTATCTCCATGCACGCCCTCACCGTGTGGAGTGAATGCTGAATGTATAGAATCTACAGGAGCTGGTGCATGTGTTTGTATTAAGGGATACTTTGGTAATCCGTACGAAAATTGTCATCCTGAATGTGTAGTAAATACAGATTGTCCAAGTAATAGAGCGTGTACAAGAAATAAATGTATAGATCCATGCCTTGGCACTTGTGCAATTAATGCGGATTGTCAAGTGGTTAACCATTCGCCGCTATGTACGTGCCGATTTGGATACACTGGTGATCCATTCACTCGTTGTAGTATCAAACGTAAGTACTATTCATATTAATTTGTGTAGTAACATATCACGAATAATAAAATTTTTGACTAAGCATTATAATTACCTTAACTTTTAGCCCATGAAGACGAGCCCGCAAATCCATGTCAACCATCACCATGTGGTCCGAATAGTCAATGTCGAGTTATAAAAAATCAAAGTGTCTGTTCATGTTTACCGGAGTATCAAGGTTCGCCACCAAATTGTAGACCGGAATGTATTGTTAGTACTGAGTGTCCCAGTAATAAAACGTGCAAAAATCAGAAGTGCGTATCACCATGTCCTGAACCTTGTGGACAAAACGCAGATTGTAAAACTATTAACCACAGTCCAATATGCACGTGTCAAAATAGATACACTGGAGACCCATTTTCTCGTTGTTATATAGTACCAAGTAAGTTGTATTTTCATGTTTATTAATTTGTTTAATTCTAGTCTTGACAACTACTGATAATAACATTACCATTTTTCTTTCATAGTACCAGAATCGCTACCAACACAGCCAAAGGATCCTTGTGTACCATCACCTTGTGGTCCTAATTCTATCTGTAAAAATATTGGTGACATTCCATCCTGCTCATGTCAGACAAATTTCGAAGGTAGTCCGCCTAATTGTAGACCTGAATGTACTATAAATGAAGATTGTCCCAGTAACATGGCTTGTATACATCAAAAATGCAGAGACCCTTGCCCTGGTTCTTGCGGAATTAATGCTAACTGCCAAGTAAACAAACACGTATCAATATGTTCTTGCTTTGAAGGGTTTACTGGAGATGCGTTTACTCAATGTCTCAGTATACCACCAAAAGGTAAGTAATAGATTTTTTTAAGTTTTTAAGAGCAAAAAACCGAACTAAAACTGTTTTGAATTTTAATTTTAAACTAATTGTGTATTGAATATATTGAATCTTACGAAACAATAATAAAAATGCCTCTTACAGAATATTTATTTACGTTCTTGGGTTAACTTTTTACAGTACAAGATGATTTATGTAATCCGTCACCATGTGGAGAAAATGCAGAATGTTTTGAAGGAAAATGTTCTTGCCATCCTGAATACCAAGGAGATCCATACTCTGGCTGCCGCCCAGAGTGTTTGCAAAGTTCGGAATGTGATCGAAGTAAAGCCTGTATCAACAACAAATGTAAAGACCCCTGTCCAGGCACATGTGCGAGAAACGCTGAGTGTAATGTAGTTAATCATATACCGATGTGTAATTGTCCAGAACGTATGACCGGCAATGCTTTTATTGAATGTCGACCTATTACGGGTATTTTATTGTTTTTTGATATTGAATATTATAATAGCTTTACCAGACGTACCGGTTTCATAAAATGTATAATTCAAATTTTCAGAGGCAGTTATTAGGAACCCTTGTGACCCTTCACCTTGTGGGCCAAATAGTCGATGCAGAGACAGTAATGGTCAGGCTGTATGTTCTTGTGCTCCTAATAATATTGGAGCACCGCCCGCTTGTCGCCCTGAGTGCACTATAAGTGCAGAATGTCCCTTGAATCAAGCATGCAGTAATCAGCGTTGCGTTGATCCTTGTATTGGGTCTTGCGGTGTGAATGCAGAATGCAAAGTAGTAAATCATAATCCAATATGCACTTGCCCAATATTATTCTCTGGTGACCCCTTCACACGGTGTATTAAACAACGTACGTATTTGCATATAAGAACGACAATTCATGTTACAAAATTATCTAATTTTCATTATTTAATTCCAGCTGAGCGACTACCAGAACCTGTTAATCCTTGTACACCATCGCCTTGTGGCCCTAATTCGATTTGTAGAGAAGCAAATGACGCACCGGCTTGCACATGTCTAGAGGGATTTAAAGGAACACCACCTTTCTGTAGACCTGAGTGCAGTAGTAATGAGGAATGTCCGTCTAGTTTATCCTGTGTAAATAACAAATGTAAAAATCCCTGTGAGAACCTGTGTTCTGCTAATAGCGAATGTAAAGTTGTGAGTCACTCGCCTGTTTGCTTCTGTTCCATTGGATTTACCGGAGATCCATTCTTTGAATGTCGTCAAGAACCCTTACAAATCGAACCTGTATCTTCGCCTTGTTTCCCTTCACCTTGTGGTGCTAATGCTATATGCAAAGAAAAAAGAAACGCTGGATCATGTTCATGCATTGATGGATATATTGGAAATCCGTACGAAGGTTGTAGACCAGAATGTGTTGTGAACACTGATTGTCCATCTAACAGAGCATGTATCAACGATAAATGTAAGGATCCTTGCCCTGGAAGTTGTGGCACTAACGCTGTGTGTCAAGTTGTTAGTCATGTACCATTGTGCACTTGTATTGATGGTTACACAGGAGATCCATTTAAATATTGTCTATATCAAGGTAAGTTCAGATTTACATAAATAAAGACATACATATTGCGTAATAAATAATACAGTTCTAATTGTGGACTAATTTAATGCTGACACTACAATTGAATTTTCTGCACGACATGAAATTGATACCAATGATATGAAAACTAACTGTTTGCATCAACAGAATGAATCACATTTTTTTATGATTAGATGAAGATTTTTTATTTATTTATAATTATGTACGTAATTCCAATATATCTAACTATCTAAGGGAATAATTCTATCATTGAAAAGCTCGCTTGCTTTTTTCTATTTATCTATACAGTATAGACACTTTCTTACCATATATTATATAGAGTTACTAAACGATCGCTTACACATTTTTTTTAGAAACTCCATCACCTGTATCGTCACCTATGGAGCTGTGTTATCCTTCACCATGTGGGCCTAATAGTCAATGTAAAGTAGTTAATAATCAAGTTGTGTGTTCATGCTTACCCGAATACGTTGGGTCCCCACCAAATTGTCGACCAGAATGTGTTACGAGTTCTGAATGTCCGCATGACAAAGCATGTATCAAAAATAAATGCATAAACCCTTGCCCAAAACCTTGCGGAGTGAACTCGATTTGTAAAGTAATAAATCACAGTCCCATATGTTCATGCAAAACTTCATTTACCGGCGATCCATTCACCATGTGCACACCTATTAAATGTAAGTATGGTTATATTTTCGATATTATACAATATATGAGACTCGGAGATTTATAACTTTTATTACAAAAATTTGTGCGAAAACAGAAAGCTAAAATGCACCAATGAATAGCACTAAAATGATAGATTAAAAATAATATTAATAATTTAATTTCCTATTTAGTTAATATAAGAAATATATGTATATGGAGCGTACTTAACTATCTATGATTCTATAGTATCTGTATCTCGTTTTTTTGCAGATGAGCCAGTTCCTGATATAAAACATCCTTGTATTCCTTCTCCGTGTGGACTGAACGCTGAATGTCGAGAACTCGGGAATAGCCCATCTTGTTCATGTCTTCCAACATTTATTGGCAGCCCACCAAACTGCCGACCGGAATGCATTATTCATTCCGATTGCCCGAGTGATCATGCTTGTATCAACTCAAAATGTCAAGATCCTTGCCCAGGCTCGTGCGGTGCATTCGCTACGTGCAGCGTTCAGAATCATATACCAATATGTGTTTGCATCGAAGGGTACATTGGTGATCCTTTTACTAGTTGTAAACCACAACCATTACAAGGTATTTTTTTTTTCATGCAATAAAGATTATTTTAATTAGAGTTTATTTAAAAAAAATATTGTTCTTGTTTTAGTGGAACCGAGCATTACTGACGCTTGCGCAAATATACATTGTGGTTCAAATGCTGAATGCGTTAACGGACAGTGTCAATGTTTACCGGAATATCATGGAGATCCATACTTTAATTGTCGGCCTGAATGTATCTTTAGCACTGATTGCGATGAAAGCAAAGCTTGCGTTCAAAAAAAATGTCTCGATCCGTGTATTAACGCCTGTGGTCAAAATGCAATTTGTCGCGTTGTTAACCACATTCCAATGTGCAGCTGCAACAATGGATACACTGGAAATGCTTTTATCATATGCAATCAAATAAGAGGTATTCTATTTTGTGGTATTTTATCTGTAATTATTATTTGTTCCTGATATTCACATTAAGTTATTGTATTTAAATTATAGCTCCTCCAAGTGAAAGTCCCTGCAGCACATCTGTATGTGGTCCGAATAGCCAATGTCGTGAGATAAATAACCAAGCTGTTTGTTCGTGTCTTCCAACATATTTGGGTGTTCCACCGGCTTGTAGACCAGAATGTGTAGTTAATGCTGAATGCCCACCAAATCAGGCTTGTATGAATCAGAAGTGTGTAAATCCATGTATAGGAATGTGCGGTTTAAGAGCAGTTTGCGAAGTCGTTAACCATAATCCAATATGCGCATGTCCATCAAGACACTCTGGTGATCCATTCGTTGCATGCAGCTTAGTTATAAGTAAGTATTTTTACAACATTTCCGCAGCAAATCACTCATAATTTAAAATTTTCTTTTATATATAATGTAATCGGTAATAGTCTAAGTAACTATAATTTATTTACAGGTGCGCCACTCACTCCTGTTCTCCCTTGTCAACCTTCTCCGTGTGGCCCTAATTCAATTTGCCAAGATATAAATGGGAACCCATCATGTACATGCATGCCAGAATATAAAGGGCAACCACCTTATTGTAAACCAGAATGTATTAGTAACAGCGAATGCGGACCACATCTTGCTTGTATTAATAAAAAATGTAAGGATCCATGTATACAAGCTTGTGGGGCTAACGCTGAATGTCGTGTTGTTAGTCACTCAGCTATGTGTTTATGTCCACAAGGATATTTAGGCGACCCATTCACACAATGTATCTTGAAAATTGAAAATGAAATTTCGACCCCGTGTTCACCTTCGCCTTGTGGATCGAATGCTATATGCAGAGAACAAAATAAAGTCGGTGCATGCACTTGTAACGATGGTTATTTTGGCAACCCTTACGAAGGCTGTCGCCCAGAATGCATCAGTAATTCAGATTGTCCAGGGAATAGGGCTTGTATTGGAAACAGATGTCAAGATCCTTGCCCAGGCACCTGTGGAGTAAATGCTGAATGTAGTACCCTAAATCACGCACCGACGTGTGCTTGTATTACTGGGTTTACTGGAGATGCTTACCGTCGCTGTAACCCTATACCACGTAAGTGTTCATCGAACCCTTAGTTTTATAAACGCATATATTAAAAAACTTCTAACGTTTTAAATATTATAACATATATACATATTATTATAATACATAAACCTTTTCAGCGCAAGAAACCATTCCTATTAACGTTTGTTCCCCGAACCCTTGTGGGCCGAACAGTCAATGTCGTGAAATAAATAAGCAAGCTGTCTGTAGTTGTTTATCAAACTATATTGGTGAACCTCCGTTATGTAAACCAGAATGCCTTTTAAGTTCTGACTGTGCGTCGGATAAAACATGCATCAATCAAAAGTGTACAAATCCTTGTCCTGGTCCTTGTGGTCAAAAATCTGACTGCAAAGTATTTAACCACAATCCAATATGCAGCTGTCGCCCCGGTTATACTGGAGATCCATTTACTAGGTGTTATCCTAAACCAGGTATTTATTACTACAAATATTGTATTACACATTATAACCTTTCCCTTTAGCGATTTGCTTATATAATGCTAACTTGTGTATTTTAGTGACACAACCACTATTGGATGAAACCAAAGATCCCTGTGTACCTTCACCTTGTGGCGCATTTTCGATATGTAGAAGCATAGGAACTCAGCCATCCTGTTCATGTTCACCAGGCTACATCGGTAGTCCTCCAAATTGTAGACCTGAATGTGTCACCAATCAAGATTGCATTAGCTCTTTTGCGTGCATAAACGAAAAATGTAAAGATCCCTGTCCAGGCTCATGTGGGCAAAACGCATGGTGCTCCGTGATAAAACACATGTCAATTTGTACTTGTATAGAAGGTTATAGAGGTGATCCGTTCACAGCATGTACAATTGAACCTCAACAAGGTAACATTATACATTACAGAAGGAATTAATATACTTTTTTTTTAAGAAATCAATTTTAACAAATTATTTTATTTTTTACAGAATTGACACCTGTCGATTTATGTAATCCTTCACCTTGCGGTTCTAATACTCAATGCACAGACGGTGAATGCACTTGTTTACCGGAATATAGAGGCGATCCTTACGTAGGATGTAGACCAGAATGCACAGTCAGTACCGACTGTCACAAAAACCAAATATGTATTAGTAAGAAATGTGTAAACCCTTGTCCAGATACTTGTGGTAATAATGCTGTTTGTGAAGTTATCAATCATATACCAATGTGTAGTTGCCCTCCTGGATACACGGGCAATTCATTCGTCTCTTGTAATATTCTTCAAGGTAGAAACTTTTATACCAATTACAAAAATTGTATTTAACCTTGTTATACGATACATTATTAACCAGATACATTTTATGTATTTTAGAACCTACACCTACAAAACCATGTAATCCTACACCATGTGGACCGAATAGTCAGTGTAGAGCAATAAACAATGTTGCTGTATGTTCGTGTATACCGGGATATTCGGGGAATCCACCAACGTGCAGACCTGAATGTACAACAAGTGCAGAGTGTGAATTGAAAAAAGCATGTAATAACTATAAATGTATCAATCCATGCAATGGTGCCTGTGGTGTTGGAGCACTATGTGAAGTCGTTAACCATAATCCTATTTGTTCTTGTCCTAAAGACTACACTGGGGATCCATTTACAAGATGTACTCCAAAACGTAAGATATTAAAGTGTTTCTACACCTAAACATATTAGTAAATAGTTGTTTAAGTAACTTTTCACTTAGCATAATAAATTATGTGTTTGTAAGCACTACGTTTAAGCTATATAAAAAATTTTTTTGTGTCTTTTCAGCATATGACATTTCTCCACAAATCAATCCTTGTTTGCCTTCTCCATGCGGACCGAATGCTGTTTGCCAAGCTATTACCGAATCACCTTCATGTTCTTGTATGCCTGAATTTATCGGCTTACCACCAAATTGTCGACCAGAATGTTCCAGTAACAGCGAATGTCCTAATCATATGGCTTGCATTAATAATAAGTGTGGAGATCCATGTGTGGATGCATGTGGTTCTATGGCGCAATGTCGCGTAGTTAGTCATACTCCTAACTGTGTGTGTCCGCCGGGGTACTCCGGAGATCCCTTCTTGCAGTGTAACATATTGCAAAATATTCCATCATATGAACAAACAACACCATGCACTCCATCGCCATGTGGAAGTAATGCTATCTGCAAAGAGCATAATACTGCTGGATCGTGTAGTTGCTCACCTGGTTATTTTGGTAATCCGTACGAAGGCTGCCGACCAGAATGTGTGGTTAACACTGACTGTCCTTCAGATAAAATATGTCAACAGAATAGGTGTCAAGACCCTTGCCCGGGCACTTGTGGATCTAATGCACAATGCGAAACTATCAACCATGCTCCAATTTGTTCTTGTATATCGGGATATACAGGAAATCCTTTCGTAACCTGTACTATATTATTAAGTAAGTATTTTTATATGGCATAACTAATTTCAGTTAGATATTCATTAAAACAGCACACATAGTTAAAGTTAACTGGTAATTACAGTCCATGATTACTTAATAAATAACCTCGAAGACCTGCAGTCCAGTTCTGGATCAACTACTTATACTCGTTTATTGGTAATTCTGTGAACTAAGGTGAACTGTTTCATAGGGTTTTTAACCAAACCAACAAATTCAACGTATCATTACATAGTATAAAACAAAGTCCCCTACCGCGTCTGCCTGTCTGTCTGTTCGCGATAAACTTAAAAACTATTGAACGGATCTTTATGTGGTTTTCACCAGTGGATAAAGTGATTCACGAGGAACGTTTTGGTATATAATTTATCCAGAATTTTTTTATAATCAGGGCGGGACAACGTCTGCCGGACCCGCTAGTTACTAAATATATCCCTAAGATTGAAGCATACCTTTACGATTACTATTGATATACAACAAAAATTGTGTGTCTATAGTACTTTTGCAATAACGTACAAAATGTGCCAACTTTGTAAATATTAACGATGTCTTTAATTTATTATTCATTTTATTTTAGGCATTGAACCACCAACAAATCCATGTTCACCGACACCATGTGGGCCTAATAGTGCATGTAAGGTTGTAAATGAACAAGCAGTTTGCACTTGTCTACCGGAATATAGAGGAGTACCTCCGAATTGCCGACCTGAATGTGTCGTCAGTGCTGAATGTCCAACAAATAAAGCTTGTGTTTCATTGAAATGTATTGATCCTTGTATTGGTCAATGTGGAATAAATTCAAATTGTCATGTTATTAATCATAGTCCTATATGTTCTTGTAAGGAGCGATATACGGGTGATCCATTCAGTAGATGCTACTTAATAATAACAACAGCTCCGTCTCAAACTGAATTTCCAAAGAATCCTTGCTTGCCCTCACCGTGTGGGCCATTCAGTGAATGTAGAGATACAGGTGGTATTCCATCATGCACCTGTTTACCAAACTATATAGGAGCACCACCCGGTTGCCGACCTGAATGTACAATAAATGCAGATTGTCCAAGTAACTTGGCTTGTATTAACCAAAAGTGCAAAGATCCATGCCCAGGATCGTGTGGATTAAATGCTTTGTGCAATGTGAAAAAACATACACCGATCTGCTCTTGTATTGAAAATTATGTTGGTGACGCTTTTACAGAATGTAAATTGCAAGGTAAATTCTATTTGTTTTTCTTAACTAACTTAAAAAAATATAATAAAACAATTTATAACCAAAAATAAATGTTTACAGAAGTGGTTTCAGATGAAATTGATCTATGTAATCCATCACCCTGTGGTGCAAATGCTGTATGCAATGACGGTGAATGCTCATGTCTACCCGAGTACCAAGGTGATCCCTACTTCGAATGTCGACCTGAATGTGTACTAAGCTCAGACTGTCCTCAAGATAAGGCATGTTTACGAAATAAGTGTGTTAATCCATGCAATAGTGGTGCCTGTGGATTAAATGCAATATGTGAGGTCAATAATCATATACCGATGTGTAGATGCCCAGAACGAATGACGGGAAATGCATTCGTGCAATGTTCACCATTTGAAGGTTAGTTTCTTATTATAATATTCTCAATTCATAGAATCTTTGCAATATTCATAAATCAATTTATTATTTTCAGTTGTCAACGTGCAACCTTGTCAGCCTAATCCATGTGGGCCCAACAGCCAATGCCGTGAGATTAATGGGCAAGCTGTGTGTTCATGTTTATTAGGATATATCGGAACTCCACCAGCTTGTAGGCCAGAATGTACTGTTAGCACAGACTGTTTACCTAAAGAAGCCTGTAGTAATAGAAAATGTATTGACCCCTGCCAAGGAGCGTGTGGTGTGAACGCAAAATGCCAAGTAATTAACCATAATCCAATTTGTTCTTGTCCACAATCTTATACTGGAAATCCATTTATTAGATGTTCTCTACAAGAGATGGAACCTGTGCTAGTTAATCCTTGTACACCATCGCCTTGTGGACCGAACTCAATATGCAAAGAAACTTCAGGAGCTCCGTCGTGTTCCTGTATCTCTGGATTCATTGGTTCACCGCCCTACTGTAAACCAGAATGTATAAGTAATTCAGAATGCGCTTTGCATCTTGCTTGTATGAATAAAAAATGTAAAGATCCGTGTGAAGGTTCTTGTGGCCTCAATACTGAATGTCACGTTATAAGTCACTCTCCATCATGTACTTGTGTATCGGAATATACAGGTAATCCTTTCATCGAATGCCACAAATTAGAACCAGTTCAAGAGATTGCAACACCTTGTCAGCCATCTCCATGTGGTGCTAACGCTATTTGTAAGGAGTATAATGGAGCTGGTTCATGCACGTGTTTACCGGAGTTTATCGGAAATCCTTACGAAGGATGTCGTCCGGAATGTGTTATTAATACAGATTGTCCTTTCAACAAAGCATGCGTGCAGAGCAAATGTCAAGATCCATGTCCAGGAGCATGTGCACCAAACGCGTTGTGTCAAGTAGTTAACCATGCACCATCATGTTCATGTGAACGCGGCTACACTGGTGATCCGTTCCGCTTCTGTACTCCAGCAGGTAATTTTAACATTGTGCTGTTGCTATTATATCTATGAGTACCATTTCACTACACCACCATAACTTCTTTTTTATTTTCCTTATTTATAATATTATGTATTTTTCTAGAAATTTCGGAAACTCCAATAGATATATGCCAACCATCACCCTGTGGACCAAACAGCCGATGCAAGGAAGTGAACAAGCAAGCTGTATGCTCTTGCTTACCAAACTACATCGGAACACCACCCGGATGCCACCCAGAATGTGTGATAAGCTCTGAATGTCCTTCTGATAAAGCGTGTATAAATCAGAAGTGTGAAAATCCATGTGTGAATACATGTGGGGTGAATACAGATTGTAAAGTTATAAATCACAATCCCATATGCCAATGTAAACACAAGTACACCGGTGATCCATTCAGTAGATGTAATCCCATACCACGTAAGTTATCAACATACTGACATTTTACTTCAAACGTTGGAATTCAATGCAATATTATATTTTTTTGTAAATTTCAGCACCTGTAGCAAACTCTATATTAGAACCATATAAGAATCCATGTGTGCCATCCCCATGTGGTCCAAACTCAGTATGCCAAGAAGTAAAAAATATACCTTCCTGTACTTGTATGTCTAACTACATTGGAAGTCCACCAAATTGTAAACCAGAATGCACTATTAATGCTGAATGTCCCACATCTCAAGCATGTATACAACAAAAATGTCGCGACCCTTGTGACGGTTCCTGTGGTATAGGTGCTTTATGTACCGTTTCACGTCATATGCCCATTTGCACCTGTCCAGAAGGCTACATTGGTGACGCATTTACAATATGTACATTAAAACCACTTGGTACGTATAACTTTGTTATTTTTTATTATTGAAGTGAAACTTCTTATGGCATTGTAGAGAAAAAAAATCGTTTTGCGTTACATGTAAGTAAGGTAAAGAAGTTTCACTTCCTCCGCGTGTATACATTGATACACGTATTGTTTGATTTTTTATTCGTTGGGACAATATTATATCTAATGACTAAATTATTTGCTATAGCTGTTGACGTTATTGACAAATGCAATCCATCTCCATGCGGAACAAACGCAGTTTGCAACGATGGATTGTGTAGTTGTATAGACGATCATCAAGGAGATCCATATTTAGGATGCAGACCTGAATGTGTACTTAGTACCGACTGCCCAAGAGATAAAGCTTGTGTGAGAAATAAATGTGTGGACCCTTGTCCTGGAACTTGTGCTACTAATGCCCAGTGTGATGTGATAAATCACATCCCTATGTGCAGCTGCCCTCAACGCATGACTGGCAACGCTTTTTATAATTGCGAACCAATTCAAGGTAAGCTAAAAAAATGAATATCAACAACATTTTCTATAACAATGTTACGATTCTTTCAATATCAAGAGTTACATTCTTTTTCAGTACCAGTTGCAACAAATCCGTGTCTTCCATCACCGTGTGGACCGAACAGTCAATGTAGGGAAATAAATGGACAAGCTGTTTGTACTTGTATACAGGGATATATGGGTAGTCCTCCACTTTGCAGGCCAGAATGTATAGTCAGTTCAGATTGTGCACCTAACAGAGCTTGTAGTAACCAGAAGTGTATTAACCCTTGTATCGGATCATGTGGCGTTGAAGCGAAATGTAGTGTAGTAAAACATAATCCTATATGTACTTGTCCAAATAAGTACACTGGAGATCCTTTTGTCAGATGTACTCTCTACCGTAAGTATGCCACTTGACTTTCATGGTAACATATTAATTATATATATATAAATTACTGTTGAAATTCTAAATCAACTTTTAACAAGTAAGATTTGTTATTTAGAGCATTTTTTTATTTATTAATATCCTGTTACTTTCTTTGATACAGAAGCACCTGTTGCGGATGTTACACCTTGCACACCATCACCTTGTGGGCCAAACTCAATATGCAAAGAACTATCAGGAACGCCATCGTGCACATGTAAACCGGAATTCTTTGGCACGCCACCATACTGCAAGCCCGAGTGTTCCAGTAATAGTGAATGTCCTACGACCCAGGCTTGTGTAAATCAAAAATGCAAAGATCCATGTATTAATGCTTGTGGACTTAATGCACAATGTAAAACGATAAGCCACTCGCCGACCTGTTTCTGTGATAATGGTTATACTGGTGATCCATTCTCTAATTGCTATGTGCAACAAGTAATCGTTGACGAGAGACGAACACCTTGTGAACCATCACCTTGCGGTGCCAATGCTGAATGTAAGGAATATAATGGCGCTGGATCGTGTAGTTGCTTACCTGACTATATTGGAAACCCTTATGAAGGCTGTCGACCTGAATGTATTGTCAATACTGATTGTATTCCAAATAAAGCTTGCATTCGTAACAAATGTCAAGATCCATGTCCAGGCACCTGTGGTCCATCGGCATTGTGTGTAGTAGTTAATCATTTGCCGATTTGTTCGTGTCCCGTCGGTTATTCTGGAGACCCATACCAAAGATGCCAATTTGTAAAAGGTAATTAAACATATTATTTTTATATTACATATTTAATTATTTTCGATGTAAGTTTTGTATTGCCGTCATATAATATTATATAACCATTCCATAAACAAATTCTTATTCTGTATCTTGTTTATGAAAATCAAATACTGCTACGAAGTTGATACATTTCCATTTCTATAGTTAATATTATTTTAAATCTCTTTTTTTTCAGAACCAGTACTAGATGTAACTCCGTGTACTCCAAATCCGTGTGGTCCCAACAGTATTTGTCGTGATGTAAATGGTAACAGTGCATGTTCATGTATGCCAAATTATATCGGAACTCCTCCAGGCTGCAGACCAGAATGTACTGTAAGTTCTGAGTGTCTCTCAGACAAAGCTTGCATAAATCTGAAGTGTACAGATCCATGCCCTGGCCATTGCGGAACTAATGCAAATTGCAAGGCGAAGAATCACAGTCCTATTTGTACGTGTAATTCAGGATTTGTTGGAGATCCATTCACACGCTGCTATCCACAGCGTAAGTATATTCGTAGAATTTATTTATCGCTCAATATATAATGTTAATGACATCGTTCTCTGATCATACAATATAATTTCAGCACAAGCATTACCAGAGCCAGTTCAAAATCCATGTCTACCAAATCCATGTGGCGAAAACTCTATATGTCGTGACATCAATGGATCACCATCATGCACATGTATGCCAAACTACCAAGGACTGCCGCCGAACTGTAGACCAGAATGTGCGATAAACCAAGATTGTCCCTCTAATAAAGCTTGTATAAATATGAAATGTCAAGACCCATGTCCTGGTAGCTGCGGTCAAAATACTGTATGCGCCGTGTTCACACATGTTCCATCTTGCACTTGTACTCAAGGATTTACAGGCGATCCGTTCACATCATGTGCTCTAATACAACCCATTGAAGGTAACTATTATATTAATACCAGAATTTTTTCCTATCAATAACATATCAGTATTTTGACAAAAAATGCCAATGAAAGATAGGTTCATTTACAGTTATTGTGTTATAGAGAGAAATAATGTAGTACGGTCGGACGGTACACCGTGGGGTTTTAGTCTGTGCGAGTCGGATATAACCCACTCTCTCCCCCGAGAGGGTGGTGTATCCATAAGGGATTTTCCCCCGAGAGGGTGGTGTATCCATAAGGGATTTCCCCACGTTAATAAAAAAAAAAGTAGTACATATTACACGTACGTATAAAAACAAGGAAAAAGTCACTATAGTAAAATATAAATGAGCTTAACGGTCAAGTATATTTAAAAAACAAAGGAATAATTACACGAGTTTTTATAATGTTTTTACAATTCAAATGACTCATTTAAGTTAGTTAGATTCATAATTTCGACAAAGTTCATATCGATCAAATAAAAAAAAAACTATACATTAAATCACATGTCCTTTGCATGCCCCTTGCATGCACACCCAGTGCGTATAAAAATAAAAATAGGTATAATTATTTTTTTTAAGGACAAAATAGCTTACGGTGATACATGAAATTAATTATGTAAGTCAATATAATTTTTAAATCTTTATATTTATATCTACAGAAGATGTGCCTGTTGATCCCTGCAACCCCTCACCTTGTGGATATAATGCACAATGTACTGATGGAATTTGTACATGCATAAATGAATACTACGGGGACCCGTACTTTGGTTGTAAGCCAGAGTGTGTAATGAACGCTGACTGTCCATCGGATAAAGTTTGCTTAAAGAATAAATGTATGAACCCATGCCCAGGAACGTGCGCACTGACTGCACAATGCAACGTTTTCAATCATATCCCAATATGTACCTGTCCGGAAGGAACGACAGGAAACGCTTTCGTCGAATGTCATCAATATGAAAGTAAGTATTTATCGTTTAAAAAAAATCGCGTTTATTATTATTGTAATGCAAATTAAAAATATATTTTAATATGGTTCTGATGTACTATTTTTTGTAAGTGTATTAATATTGCACATTAATTACATATGATTTGTAATAGTTGTAATTATATTTATATCTCCTATATTATTTTCAGTTGTAAAGGTGCAACCCTGTGAACCAAGTCCTTGTGGGCCCAATAGTCAATGTCGACCTATAAATAGCCAACCAGTATGCTCTTGTTTGCCCACATATATTGGTAGTCCACCTTCATGTCGCCCAGAATGCACAATCAGTGCCGAGTGTCCACTAAATGAAGCGTGTAACAACCAAAAATGTATAAATCCTTGCATAGGCAGTTGTGGTTACGATGCTAAATGTGAAGTCGTTAATCACAACCCTATATGCTCATGCCCAGCTAGATACACAGGAGATCCTTTCACGCGATGTACTCAAATAGGTAAAAATTTGTTATCAGTCTGTATCAATAATATCGTTGTATCATGTGATTACAGTGTGTGTTACAGTAATAAATATTGTATTTCAGTGTCTGTTTCCTTGTTGCCTGTTGAACCATGTACACCGTCACCTTGCGGCCCATATTCGATTTGCAAAGTCATTGGAGAATCACCTTCCTGCACTTGTCAGCCAGAGTATACTGGAACACCACCGAATTGTCGTCCAGAATGCATTAGTAATTCGGAGTGTCCTAGTAATTTAGCCTGTGTGAATCAGAAATGCCGGGATCCTTGCCCCGGAAGTTGTGGATACAATGCAGATTGTAAAGTGATAAGTCACGCACTTATCTGCTCTTGTCTATATGGTCAAACTGGAGATCCGTTAATATCATGTAGCCCTATTAAAGGTAGAGTTAAACTATATATATATATATATATATATATATTTTTTGTGTGCTAATTATTAGTTGTTATTTAGTAAACACAAATATGCTTTCAGATATCAGTATTGATTATAATTCGCCATGTGAACCTTCGCCTTGTGGTATTAATGCTGAATGTAAAGAAAGAAACGGAGTAGGATCGTGCAAATGCATTGAATCATTCGTAGGAAATCCATACGACGGATGTCGTCCTGAGTGTGTAATTAATAGCGACTGCTCTCCAATGTTAGCTTGCCTTCAAAATAAGTGTAAAGATCCATGCCCAGGTATATGTGCACATAATGGAATTTGTCAAGTAGTTAATCACCTTCCATCATGTCACTGTCCACCTGGATTAACTGGTAACGCCTATGTCAGTTGTGTTTCAAAAATAGAAGGTACGTTCATTGATATATACAGCAGTAATTACTTACATTTTTATGGAGCCAAAAGGCAATTGAAATAAAAATGATCCATTTTACAGAATCTGCGAAACCGACACCATGTACGCCATCTCCATGTGGACCAAATAGTTTATGTCGCGAAGTGAATTCTCAGGCAGTTTGCAGTTGTCAACCAGAATTTATGGGTACTCCGCCAAACTGTAGACCTGAATGCACCATTAGCAGTGAATGTAGTGCGGATAAAGCATGCACTAATCGTAAATGCATAGACCCCTGTATTGGACAATGCGCTAGGAATGCAAATTGTAGAGTTATCGCTCATAATCCGATATGTTCATGTAAGGATCGATTCACCGGAGATCCATTTACCAATTGTGTGCCAAGTAAGTATAGATAAATTGAATTCTTTCTAAATATATATATTTTGAAAAAAAAAACAATTATTATATAATATTATTATGTTTTTTCAGCACCCATATCAGTGGAACCAGAGTTAGTCAAAGTTAATCCTTGTGTACCGTCACCTTGTGGACCGAACTCACAATGTCAAGAATTTAACGGCAATGCTCGTTGCACTTGCTTGCCTAATTACATAAGTTCACCGCCTCACTGCAGACCTGAATGTACAATCCATTCAGAATGCAACGCAGTTACGGCCTGTATTAATAATAAATGCACAGATCCTTGCCCTGGAGCGTGTGGAAACAATGCAGAATGCAGTGTCAGTAACCATTTGCCTATCTGCGCTTGCATGCCAGGTTATACAGGAGACCCATTCAGCAATTGTTATGTCATCTTACAAGGTAAAAAACGTAAATAGATTTTATTAATACGCATTATAATCGTCATTTGTACTTCATATTAAAGGAATTATATTTCTTTGTAGCAACAATAGAGCCAGTCAACCCGTGTTCTCCGTCACCATGTGGTGCCAATGCTGTTTGTGAAAACGGAATTTGCACATGCCTACCAGACTATCATGGAGATCCATACTTTGGATGTAAACCTGAATGTGTGCTAAATTCCGATTGTGCCAGAGATAAAGCTTGTATAAAAAATAAATGTGGTGACCCTTGTATCGGAACTTGTGGGACAGATGCAATATGTGAAACTATCAATCATATTCCAATGTGTTCCTGCCCCACAGGGTTTACTGGTTCGCCATTTAATTATTGCACTAAAGTATCAGGTTAGTAAAAAATTTACGATATGGTAGTTATTTAAAGTTAAACGTAAAACAAAGTGTTTTCTACATCGTAATATATGTACTTTATTCATAATCTACGATTACATTATTCAGATCGATAAATAATTAGTCTATTCTTGTTGTATAAATGTCTGCTTTCAGTGGCAGTTTGGTACAGTAGAAGATTTGTTATCCAATTATTTTAACTTTTATTTTTTCAGAACCACCAGTAATCATCAGGTTGTGTGACCCTTCACCATGTGGACCTAACAGTTTATGTAGAGAATTGAATGGGCATGCTGTATGTGTATGTGTTCAAGGCTACATTGGAAGTCCTCCAAATTGTCGACCAGAATGTATTGTTAGTTCAGAATGTTCATTAAACAAGGCGTGTTCAAATAAAAAATGCATAGATCCTTGTCCAGGAGCCTGTGGACGAAATACACATTGCAAGGTTGTTAATCACAATCCTGTATGTACTTGCTTGACTGGATATTCTGGAGACCCATTCTCGTCTTGTCAATTTATTCGTAAGTAATTACTAGGAATTTTAAGAGATATTATAAATATAAAATATGTTATCTGTAAACCGTAATGTTTTTATTTTTTTGTTATAGCGGCAACAGTGCCAGAGAGAGTGAATCCATGTTTACCTTCTCCTTGTGGACCTAATTCAGAATGTAAAGAAAATGGAGATAATGCAGATTGTAAATGTTTACGTGATTTCATTGGTGCTCCACCTAACTGTAGACCCGAATGTACAAGTAATACTGATTGTGAGATAACCAAGGCTTGTATAAACAAGAAATGTCAAGACCCTTGTCTTGGATCATGCGGTATTAACGCTGAATGTAGAGTTGTGAGCCATACACCGATATGTTTATGCCACACTGGCTATACCGGTGACCCATTCCTACATTGTAGCATTCAAGTAGTTGCTAATATAGAAGAACGTCTAACACCTTGTGTTCCTTCACCTTGCGGAGTCAATGCTGAATGTAAGGAACAAAGCGGTGTTGGAGCCTGTACATGTTTGACAGGATATTTTGGAAATCCTTATGAATCCTGTACGCCAGAATGCTTAATAAACTCAGATTGTACATCAAATCTTGCATGTTATCAAAACAAATGTTCGGATCCATGCGTTGGTACTTGTGGTATCAACGCTTTATGCAGCGTTATTAACCACATACCTTCTTGTTCATGCCCCGAACAACACTATGGTGATCCGTATAAAATTTGTCAATTCAAAGTTCAATGTAAGTTCTTTTTAATTGTAATTGTCATACAAGCAATAAAACTTTATATAACAACACTTTATGTATTGGCAACGAATATATTTCTATTATATGGATAATATATTACAGTTTGCTCTGATATTAAATTACTACTCGATTGAATATGATAACACAAAATTTAGAAATTAGACCAGTATCTCTACTATTTGAAGTATATCAGTAATAGTCTAAGATCCCGCTGCAGGATTAGTACATTCATCGGTTTTTGGCGTAAAACCAAATTTTTATGTTTACTTATAATTAGGAGAATTTATATTTACCAGGGTGCCTATCAAAATTTGACCGCCAGTATTTTTAATTAAATTATTTTTAATTATTTTTGGTAAAAAAGATCGTTTACTTGTTTTTTAAATAAAATAACGTCTACATCTCGGCAGTTTATATGAAGATTCTAAAAAATCACGGTTGCCGTTGCGCACCTGGCCACACCTCTTCGCAGCCAGGTGTAAACAGATATGATTTCGATACATTTATACGTTTATAACGTATATTTATTAATTATATATCAAATTGAAGCTAATCTTTTTCTATTAATTATCATATATGCTTGCCTAACTAAATCTGGCCGCAAATAAGGGTTGCTGGCTGTTAAAGATGATAAATATTTAAGGTAGAGTGAAAGAGAGTTAGCGCGTAACATCATTTGTCAGAGAAAGATAGTGATTGCCGGCTGTGCGACGCTTTTAAGCAATTGCGCATGCGTCGAATGTTAGTGACCACTATCATTGCTTTTACGACTGCTATAATTTTTTTTAAATTTATATTTTTCTAGCGGAGATATCAGAACCATGCGATCCATCGCCATGTGGGCCCAATAGTCAATGCAGAAACCAAAATGGCATAGCAATATGTACGTGTTTGCCTGGTTATCAAGGCTCACCACCCCTATGTAGACCAGAATGCCTTACTAGTTCTGAATGTCCTTTGGATAAAATCTGTGAAAATATGAAATGTACGTCACCATGCCCTAAAGCCTGCGGAGTGAACACAGAATGTAGAGTTATTAAGCACAATCCTATTTGTACTTGCAAACAAAGTTATACTGGTGATCCTTTCTCGATGTGTTATGTTTTACCTGAGCCAAAACCAACATTTATGGAACCAGTTAATCCATGCATACCATCACCCTGTGGACTGAATGCTGAATGCAGAGATATTGGTGGAATTCCTTCTTGTTCATGTATACTTGGATATTTTGGAAGCCCACCAAATTGTAA
This sequence comes from Antheraea yamamai, assembly GCA_036509395.1. Classification (NCBI taxonomy): domain Eukaryota; kingdom Metazoa; phylum Arthropoda; class Insecta; order Lepidoptera; family Saturniidae; genus Antheraea; species Antheraea yamamai. The sequence goes on from AP028433.1 coordinate 11,790,601, forward strand.
ACCTGAATGCGTTCTGAATACTGATTGCAGTAATGACAAGGCTTGCATAAATATGAAATGTCAAAATCCATGTCAAGGTTCCTGTGGAGTTAATGCTATTTGTAATGTTATAAAGCACGTTCCAGTTTGCTCATGTCCTAATGGATACGACGGGGATCCTTTTACATTATGCACCATCAAATTACCAGGTATAAATTATTTAAATTTTTTAGATAATTTAAATCGTTATCGCAAATAAAATTTCATAATTATTATATTTTTTTATTGTTACTTTCAGAAACACCACAAGAAACGAACCCATGCCATCCATCTCCATGCGGTTCAAATGCTATTTGCAACAACGGTGAATGTAGTTGTATACCTGAATATCAAGGTGACCCTTATTTTGGATGTCGACCAGAATGTGTTTTGAGTACGGATTGTCCTTTAGACAAAGCCTGTTTGAGATTAAAATGCGTCAATCCATGTCGTGACATGTGTGGTATTAGCGCAGAGTGTCACGTTTACAATCACGTTGCCATTTGTAGCTGCCCTAGTGGATATACAGGCAATGCTTTTTCACAGTGTACTAAAATAGAAAGTAAGTTGTCTGATTCCGGTACATACATTAAGGATAAATATAACTAATCTTCTGTTCATTATTGTCTTATAATTTTTTTTTTTATTTTAGAGCCTCCAAATAAACCTTGTGATAATTCACCATGTGGACCAAACAGCATATGTCGAGAAGTAAATGGTCAAGCCACGTGTGCTTGTGTGCAAGGTTTTATTGGTAACCCACCCAACTGTCGTCCAGAATGTATCCAAAGTACTGACTGTTCCCCGTCTCAAGCATGTATTAATCGGAAATGCCAAGATCCATGTCCTGGTTCTTGTGGTCACAATGCTATATGTAAAGTCAGTAACCATAATCCTATTTGTACTTGTCCAACTAAATACACCGGATCTCCATTCAGTCATTGTTACGGTAATTGTTTCATTATTATTGTACAACGACAACATTATCCTATACTTTAATTTGAATATTTTTCAAAAAATATACATAAGCGGTAATGTTCGTCTTATTAGTTTAGTATTTCTGAGATATTCGTTATATCATATGAGTTCACTATTTTATACAAAAAATTAATAACAACAATGATACAATTTTAGTTCAAACAGAAGAAGAGCCTCCTTCAAGTCCGTGCATACCCTCTCCTTGTGGACCAAACAGCTTATGTAATCCAACGGCCGATGGACGTACTTACACATGTACCTGTCAACCATCATTTGATGGCATCCCACCGCAATGTCGTCGCGAATGCACGGTCAATGAAGAGTGTCCTGCGGACAAATCTTGTGTAAATTACAAGTGCAAAGACCCGTGTCCAGGATCTTGCGGAATTAATACTCTGTGTACTATACGTTTACATACTCCGATTTGCTCATGTGAAATTGGTTACACTGGAGATCCTTTCACATCATGTCACATAATACAAGAAGCTATTGAATTTTCAAATCCCTGCGATCCAACACCGTGTGGAACCAACGCTGAATGTAAGGTATCAAGAAACGGTGCCGCTGCCTGTATATGTACTCCCGGATACTTTGGAAATCCATACGACTCTTGCAGGCCTGAGTGCATCATCAATACTGATTGTCCGTACAACAAAGCATGTCTCAGAAATAAATGTGAAGATCCTTGTCCGGGTATATGTGGCACTGCAGCAACCTGTGATGTTATAAATCACGTGCCAACATGTAGATGTGCACCAGGGTATACTGGTAATCCGTACGCTTTCTGTCATATTGTTATAAATGAACCAGGTCAGTTTAAAGATTAAGCCATTGTCATAAAACTCAATATTAATATTTTCCTAAATTTTAAACTCATAATTATTATGTTTTTTATTTTTTCAGCACCGGTCCCCCAGAATCCTTGCATTCCAAACCCTTGCGGAAGTAATGCTTTATGCAATAACAACAATGGACAAGCTAGTTGTTCTTGTATGCCTGATTTCTTTGGTTCGCCACCCTATTGCCGCCCAGAATGTACTGTGAATTCGGAATGTGATAAAACAAAGAGTTGTGTAAAACAGAAATGTATTAATCCATGTGTCGGCGTTTGTGGCCAGAACGCAGAATGTAGAGTTGTTAATCATGCTCCAATATGTTCATGTAGAGTAGGATTTGAAGGAGATCCATTTATTAGATGTACAATTATTGAAAGTAAGTTTAGTAAAATTATCATAATTCTTAGTTTAATCACGCCAAAAATATTTTGCTCATATAAAATATATCATATATCTATAATTCTATATACGTAGATGATGGTAAACATTGTGCAAGCAAAAAACAAGGACTGTTTACAGACAGATACCCATCAACACTTTGAACCTCCAAATACCACAAAATATATTCTATATATCTAAACTAATCCATAATATATTATAACTTACTATAACACTGTTTTGCAGAATCTCCGATTCCAGAGTCGAATCCTTGTGTACCGTCCCCATGTGGTCCAAACTCTTTATGTCAATCGGTTAATAAAGTTCCTGTATGTACCTGCATTGAACAATATATAGGAACACCTCCAAATTGTAGAGCAGAATGCACTGTAAATTCGGATTGCCAAAGTACAAAAGCGTGTATAAACCAGAAATGTCGTGATCCATGCCCTGGAGCATGTGGTCTGCAAACGGAATGTCAAGTCCACTTACATGCTGCTGTTTGTAGCTGTAGAGAGGGTTATACTGGTGATCCATTCCAAAGTTGTCATCGCAGAGAAAGTATAGGTATTGTATGCATGTTAATTAAGATTCATTATGAAACGAAATGTTTTGTCAGTTAATAATCTTTTTTTTTTTAATTCAGAACCTTTACCAAGTATCTACGATAAATGCAATCCAAGTCCTTGTGGAGCAAATGCAGATTGTAATGATGGTGTATGCACATGTAGACCAAATTACTTCGGTAATCCCTATCTTAGTTGTCGTCCAGAATGCACAAATAATGCGGACTGTGCAACAACATTGACTTGTGTAAACAATAAATGTGTTAACCCATGTGTTAATCTTTGTGGTAATGGCGCTCTGTGTGAAGTATACAATCACATACCAATGTGCAGCTGCCCGTCAAATACCACTGGAAATGCTTTCTTCTCTTGTACTCCTATAACAGGTAAAAAAAGTAAAAACTCGTAATTATATTATTTGATCATATTATTTTACTATTAACTTGAATTGAAACTTATTTGAATTTCAGTGTCTATAGAAAAGAAAAATCCATGCGAACCATCCCCATGTGGCCCATACAGTACATGTCGCACCATGTTTGAACAAGCAACGTGTTCCTGTTTCATAGGTTATATAGGTACTCCACCATCATGTCGGCCAGAATGTATAGTTGATTCTGACTGCACAAGCCTTCTGTCATGTTCTAACCAAAAGTGTATAGACCCATGCCTAGGTTCATGTGGAATAAATGCTCAATGTAGTATTCATCACCACAAACCTATATGTTACTGTAGAAACGGTTACACAGGAGACCCTTTCATTCAATGTACCATTTTACAAAGTAAGTTGAAATTTAACTACTTAATTTAACAGAGAAAAAAACAAGTATTTAATTTAATAACGTATTTCTAGGGGAACCACTACCAAACAAAACACCATGTGAACCTACACCATGCGGACCTAATTCTATATGCCGAGTGATAAGCGAAACTCCATCTTGTTCCTGCCAATCTGGCTTTTCGGGTTCTCCGCCATATTGTCGCCCTGAATGCGTCACGAATAGCGAATGTAGCTTTGATAAAGCGTGTATTAACAATAAGTGTTCTGATCCTTGTCTTGGAGCTTGTGGGCACAATGCTGAATGTCGAGTCATTAGCCATTCTCCACAGTGTGCTTGTCTGGCTGGATATGAAGGCGATGCCTTTGATCGCTGTACAGTTATTTCAGGTAATATTCAAAACCATATGTAAATAAATATAATGATTTATTAGGACCATACCCTAATATATTTGAAAAATCAATAACAATTTAAGTAAAACAAAATACCACTTCGTTTTTGATTAGAAGTTATAAAGAATCGAAGAAATCTGGAAATTATAGAGTTTTGTTTTTTGTTTCGTATTTTCTACCATATATGTAATGGTGATATACAGTTAAAACTTTTCTCGTGCATTCATGTTTCTTTACAACATTTATTCTTCACTGTTAGTGTGTATAAAAGTAACTAATCGTATATACATTTTTTTTAATATTTCAGTTGCAATAAAACCAGTACCTGATCAACCTAAACCGTGCAGTCCAAATCCTTGTGGTGCAAATGCAATTTGCCAAGAACGCCATAATATTGGCAGTTGTATGTGTGCAAATGGATTCTTTGGAAATCCTTATGAAGGTTGCAGACCTGAATGTATAATTAATTCTGATTGTTCGGATAATCGTGCATGCATCAATAACAAATGCCAGGACCCATGTTCAGGTCTTTGTGGTGCTAAAGCAGAATGTCAAGTGGTTAACCATATTCCCAATTGTGCCTGCGCATTCGGTTATGTTGGTAATCCATATGATGGTTGCGTTTACAGAGAAGGTGTGTTTCTTTATTACATCGTTATAGCTTATTTAAATTGTTAATTACGAAATTCGTAAATATCTAAACTTATTTTTATTTTAGAAAAACCAGTGAACCCTTGTGATCCTTCTCCATGTGGACCATACAGTACATGCAAAGAGATAAACAACCAGGCACTATGCACATGCATAGAAAAATACATTGGCAATCCACCAAACTGTCGACCCGAATGCGTAACGAGTTCTGAGTGTCCTCTTAATAAAGCTTGTGTAAGACAAAAATGCGTAGATCCATGCATCGGAACTTGTGGAGAGAATTCTGAATGTCGCGTCCATCATCATAGCCCATACTGCACATGTTTATCTGGGTACGAAGGTGATCCGTTCGTTAGATGTATTGCAGAAAAGTTAATGACACCTGAAATAAAATCAGCATGTGAGCCAAATCCTTGTGGTCCTTACGCTTCATGTAAAGAGCTAAGTGGGTCTGCTCTATGCGCCTGTAAACCAGGTTACGTCGGTGCACCACCTCGTTGTTCGCCTGAATGTACTATCAATGAAGATTGTCCCAACAATAAAGCATGTGTTAGAGAAAAATGTGTTGACCCATGTGTTGGATCTTGTGGTGCTAACACTGATTGTCGTGCAATGAATCATCTCGCTATATGCACTTGCTTAACAGGTTATCGAGGCAATTCGTTTGTAGGTTGCTTCAAGTATAAAGGTAAATATTTCAATGATCTTAATTATAACTATATATTATTTATTCCAGTAATAACTAAATATTTATATTCATATTTTATTGAAAGTCAAGTTTAAATTTATCTTAATTATTTTTCCAGAACCGGAAACATCAGTTATGATAGATTCATGTGCTCGAAAAATTTGTGGCAGTAATGCTATATGCAGCAACGGCACCTGCTCATGTATTCCCGAATATCATGGAAACCCTAATATAGAATGCAGGCCAGAATGTGTAAATGATAATGATTGTCAAAGGAATTTGGCTTGTGTCAATTATAAATGTGTTGATCCATGCAAAAACACTTGTGGTCTCAATGCTGTCTGTACCGTGTATAACCATATAGCCATTTGTGAATGTCCTGCACCTTTACAAGGAGATGCTTTTATCACGTGTAGCCGTCCTATCCGTACGTACAATTGATTAAAAGTTAACAAGGATATTCTAAGAAGATATTTCAATAATTCATAAATTTATATATTTTCAGAACCAGTTGTGACAGACCCATGCATACCCAACCCATGTGGGCCGAATAGTATTTGTCGTGCTGATGGTACTGTAGCACATTGCTCATGTCGTCCACCAATGTATGAAGAGCCCCCAAGCTGTAAACCCGAATGTCGATCTGACTCTGAGTGCCCTTCAGATCGCTCTTGTCGTAACCAGAAGTGTAGGGATCCTTGCCCAGGAACCTGTGGGAATAACGCTGTTTGCCGTACAATATCCCATTCTCCCATTTGTTCTTGTCCTAATAATTTTGTTGGTGATCCGTTTGTTCGTTGTCTACCAGGTATTATAAATATTAAATTATCTTATAGCACCATTGGAAAATAACGTCTTGTATATTAATTTTACTACAAAATTACTATTTTAATACACTACAGCCCTCGAACCACCGTCGTCGAAGGGGTCGCCGTGTGCTGATTGCGGTCCAAATTCTGTTTGCATCAACGAACAATGTCGCTGTGCACCAGGGCATCTTGGATCTCCTCCATTCTGTCGCTATGAATGTCTCGGATCTAACGACTGCGATTGGGAGCTGACTTGTATAAATAGGCGTTGTGTTGATCCTTGTCCCGGTGCATGCGGTCAAGGCGCACAATGCAAGGCCAATGCTCACAAACCACATTGCCTGTGTCCCCCATCTACTACTGGAAATCCGCTCTACGAATGTAGAATCATCGAAAAAAGCCGTAAGATAGATTTAACTGGAAGAATTAATTGCTTTCCGGCGTACAACAACATTCTATTTTTAACAATGTAAAACGTTTTATATGGCAAACTTAGGTTTTCGTTTTTAAAGCTTAGGCATGGGCTTTATCTGCGAAACTAAGTGAGCTTTTTACTTTACCGTGATGACTTGAAACGCTTAAGAGAGCAGCGCTTGTCCCCTTTGCTAAAATGCGTCTCACCCGTGGTGAGCACAAATTTATAATTTACACAAATTTTACAGATGCGGCACCTAATGATCCATGTAATCCATCACCATGTGGACCAGGTGCCATATGCCGCACGAAAGGCGCTAGTGCAACCTGTGAGTGTGAACTCGGGCTACGTGGAGATCCTTATTCGGGATGTCGACCAGAGTGTCTTGCAGATTCCGACTGTTCACCTTCACGCGCATGTATACGTTCACATTGCCGAGATCCTTGTCAAGGAACATGCGGTATCGGAGCGGACTGCGAAACTGTCAACCATATACCATTATGCTCTTGCCCACCCGGTACAAGAGGAAATGCTTTCGAAAGATGTGAAAAGATAATATCAGGTATTCAAAATATTTTAATTTACAAGTAAAGCTTGTGACGTTGTGAATTTGTGACGTTGTAGTGGGTAATCTCAGGAACTACTGGTCTGATTTGAAAAATTATTTTAGTGCTATATAGCTCTTTTATCGAGGAAGGTTATAGGATATATATCATCATGCTAAGACCAATAGGAGCGGAACAGCAATGAAGAATATTTCAAAATCGGGGTTTTTTCCTCTTGAGAGCTTCCGCTGCGTGTTAGCGCTAGCCCAAAGTAAATATTCCACCCGAACGAAGTCGCGGGCAGAGGCTAGTACTATATAAAGATAAAATAACCAGTCTTGTTTTAAATGCCAACAAACATAAAATTGAAACATAAATTTAATTTCATATTATTTTAGAACACATTTGAAAAAAAGTATATTTTATATTGAATAGTTTCACTATAGGATAAATAGTAGGCTTGGAATTATTTTAACTTGGTCTTATTTATATCTACAACAGCCCCCATCTGCAATCCATCACCATGCGGTCCTGGAGCCTTATGTACGGAATCTGACAAGAATGCCATTTGCTCATGTCCATCTGGTACTAGCGGGAACGCGGCTACAACCGGATGTCGTCCAGAATGTGTTGTTAGTTCTGAATGTTCTCGAAATCTTGCTTGTGTCCGCAATAAATGCGTAGACCCATGCGTCGGAGCGTGTGGTAATGGTGCTTTGTGTCGCGTCTTTGATCATGCTCCGATATGCTCATGTCCACCATCTACAACTGGAAATCCATTCCTCGAATGTACTGTGAAAGGTATTTGAAATTCTACATCTTTTTATTAGTCTATTAGTAATACATTTCATTAGCCATAATTTATTTTTGATTATTGCTTCAGATGTTTCACCCACTATATACGATCCTTGCGATCCAAATCCCTGTGGACTTTATGGGACATGTCGCGATGGCCTCTGCATTTATCCAGAATGCATCGTAAATGATGATTGCCCAGGAAATCGAGCATGTATCAATAGAAAATGCGCTGATCCGTGTGTGAACGCTTGCGGTATTAATGCTATCTGTACAGGCGTAAGACATTCGGCTGTATGTTCATGTCCAGCCGGATACACAGGATCACCTTTTGTTCGCTGTGAATATATTATTATCTCTACATCTGTACCACCAACACCAGAGTGCGTCACAGACGATCAATGTTCCGAAGACAGAGCTTGCGTTGACTCTCATTGCTCACCTCTATGTGGTCCCAGCAACTGTGGCATCAATGCACATTGTCTTGCCAAAAATCACAGGGCAAGCTGTACTTGCTTACCCGGATACGAAGGCGATGCTTATACTGGATGCTATTCAGGTAAAAATAATTTCTATCTGTTAATATTATAAGTATCAACAATCCTTTTGAAAAAGCAGGTTGGTAGTCTAATGTTTGCCTGAAGTTAACTAAACTTATTATTCTCTTGGCTAATGAAGGGCATGAATATCCTACTTCAAATCATTATAAACCACTTTTTGTAATATACGTATCATTGAAATAGTATTTTGGTTTTTAAGTTGTGCAAGATGTCCAAAAATTATCAAGATTATTAAAAAATATAATATAAAAGTATATATCTTTAAATTAAAGGAAAATGTTCTTCCAACTAATTATTACAAGATGACATAGAACACTAAATAAACATTATTCTCCTTCTTTAATCGGGTAAAAGCAGCCAGTAACATCCCAATCTGACTAATAAGGTATTTTACAACAATATTATAACTTCTTTGTAGTGGAATGTCGCAGTAACAACGACTGCCCTAGCGATGAAATGTGTGAAGGTGCCACATGTATCAATGTATGTTCACGTGTGCGGTGTGGCCAGGAAGCCCAATGTGTTGCTCGTGCACACACTGCATCTTGTGAATGCAACTCAGGCGCTCATGGAAATCCTTGGACTGCATGTCGTAGAGACGAATGTTCTATCGATGACGACTGCGCAACATGGTTAGCTTGCCGAGGAGGTGTTTGTAAAGATCCTTGCCCAGGAGCATGCGCACAAGGTGCTTCTTGTACAGTCGTTCGCCATGCACCAACCTGTGAATGTCCACGTGGAACTCAAGGCAACCCTAAAATTGAATGCAAACAAGGTTAGCATAAAATTATTTGTTATAATTTTACTCGATGTTTATATGATATAGTGCTAATACCTCCTAAAACGATTTCTTGTTTAATTTAGAAATGTACTTTCTGCTTGCACCCATATCAAATAATGGTATCAAAATTTTTACGTACGCTCTTTTTTGCTACCTGTAATGAGGTGTACTTGTGTTATATTTATCAGTAGTAAATATTTATCAGTCACACCCTATCAATGTACGGGGACTCTGGAATCATACTTTTATAAAAATTATAGCAACTATCCTTTATAAATCGATTCTTCTAATATTTCCGAGTAATATTTATATAATTCGAGTAAGAAAATTCATATAAATATGTAAAAGTTAAAAGAAATTGAATGCAAATCAATGTGTAAAACTATACCTCGGTATATGTTTATTACAAACACTACTTGAAATCACTTTTTCCTAATACAAATAGATATGAAACAGACTTTAAAGAAATCTATTTATTATTAATCGAATCAACTAAAATGTTAAAGTTAAGACAAAATTAAAGTTTAAGGATTAAGAAAATATTCAGTTCACAAATTACTTTTTAAATAGGTTTTTAGACAAATTAAATATTACTTACCGGTTACTCTGACAAAAAAATAAACTTCATTCATCAAAATATATTATTACAGCAATATGTCAAGATATATAAAAGCAGTGAATTTACCGTATATTTTGTTTTCAGTTTTAGACCAGGTTGAATGTGAATACGACGCTGAGTGTGGACCAAATCTAGCATGTTTACAAGGTTCCTGCAAGAACCCCTGTGAGCCAACTTCATGTGGAATACGCGCTACATGTCGTGTAGCCAATACGTTACCTTTCCGTACACTTGTATGTGAATGTCCTACACCTCTCACCGGGGATGCGTCAGTTCAATGCAATCCAAGTCAGTATCTGGTTATATTTGTAAATTGTTTTCAATACATGGATGGATATTTACCATTTATCAGTGAATCTTAATATTGTAGTACCTTAATTATTTTCAAGACATCGAAACTTCATGTAATTTTAATATTATTCTCAACAGTGATATAGGTAAGATTTCAGTTATTTATGGGAGAATTCGTACTGATATATATAATACTCCCAATAGTTGCACATGTGGCTGTTAATACACGTTATTTTACAATATGTACATATATCAATATACTGCATACTTTGTAAATATGTATTTTATCACTCTAGTATCAATTATGTTCACGATACGTTCAGCATTATTTTAACAGTGTATGAAAAATGAAAGTTGTTCTCATTAAAAAACGCCTTTATAGTAATCTAGTAATTTCTCTAACAATATTCATTTTATCCAGGGGGAGAATGTAGTTCTGACGAAGAATGTAGTCCGGAAGAAAAATGTAACAACAAACGATGTGTAAGCGTCTGTGCATTCGATTCATGCGGCGTTGGTGCTGAATGCCGCGCTGTCGCACATCGTGCTACTTGCGCCTGCGTTCCGCCACTGCAAGGCAATCCACGCATCTCCTGTACATCTGGTAAATTAATAATTCAGTATTTTAATAAATATTTATTCTATTATCTATATCGGTTTACACCATGCCTCGACTTAAACACTATTACAAATGTAAGCGTCCTAACCTTGATCAACTTCTATCCATATTAGATCTATATTACAGAATGTTAAGTGTTACCTTTTTCATCACTTCATATTACTTAACTTTAGCAATTCCACTCTGTACAAATATCACAATTTTTGCTACATAATAAGGTAATACATAGATTTGCGTGTAATGACATCCAATAAGAAGTTCTTGGAATATACCTATTCCTTTAAATATTTTGTATATAATAGATAATTTTATAACATCACTTCTAGAATAAAATAAAAACATTGTTATTTCATTAGTCGCAATACCTGGAGTGGAATGCAGCTCAGATTCAGAATGCGGCAGTGCAGAAGCATGTGTATCGCGCAAATGCGTCTCTGCGTGCGCAGGAGCGTGTGGTGCTGGTGCACTATGCGAAGCTGAACAACATCGAGCGCACTGTCGCTGCCCGCCTGGTACCGCCGGTGACCCGTCGCGTAACTGCTACATCCGTAAGTCTTCTAATTATTTATCGGCAACTCGTTATACTAGTGTTACTCGGCACGCGCCGTCGACCTAGCGCCCTTTGATAAATGCCGCCAATGATACCGTGCCTGTACCTAGTTGAATTTTTGTATTTAACAGAATTGAATATTTATGTAATAAAATAAACAGTCATTATGTAATGGAACAAATTTGTAATGCTTTATCTTTTCATTATGCCATAGCTGCCATATCTCTACCGTAATCTGTTCTTTTAGGCATATACTTTATACAAAACAATTTCTATGTTTCACTTCTACCAGGCGTCCCGTGACGGCTCAATTTTTTATTTGTTGGTTTAATGCTTTTTTATTGTTATAATTCAACAATTCAACAGAAATCGAAAGCAAAAGAAAACTTAGTAAAAAACGCGCAGCCCAACATATTATAATTACTTTTTATGGCGTTGATTAAACATTTCATTTTTATAACGTTGGATCACAATCCCACCTCATATCATATGACGATGTGACCTAAAATGATAATACACTAAACTTAAAAGAGGACTGTACGGACTGTCACCATATGACAACTATAGCAGCCGGAATGTACCCATAGGTGGTTAGGGATACATTTTCAACTCGAGAGAGGTAGATAACCGGGTGGGTTAGAACAGGAACTAGCGCCATACTACGCCTGAAACTCATCACGATGTTTTCTATCATTGATAATTCGAACATTCATCGATTGACACGGTCTCCAAATAAACTACTACTGATCCATCATCAATTTGTAATACAATTATTTTTAATATGTTTTTTTTTGGTCAAAGCAGCATCTTCTAAATTTAATTAATTTGTCATATAACACAATATAAAATTGTTGAATTAATATGATTCTATAAAACCATTGATTGTATAATATTCTCAATTAATAAAAGTGACTTATTAGTAGCTTAGATATGAATTATTCGGTGTAACATGTAATTGATATGCGGTTTTATCTTTTAGCTGAATGCACATCTGACGACAATTGTCCGTTTGACAAAAATTGTGGTAATGGTTATTGCCAAGATCCATGTGCCATCGGTACTCCGTGTGGACGCGATGCCATTTGCGAGACAGTTGCTCATGTTGCCACCTGCCGCTGTCCCGCCGGTATGCAAGGTGACCCACGTCGTGCTTGTATCTCTGCTGCCTGTCAATATAATGAGGATTGCGACGACAATCAAATATGCAATCGACTCAATCGAGTTTGTCAACCTGTATGCACCGACAGTACTTGCGCTCCTGGTGCTATATGTACAACTCAAAAACACAGAGCATTATGTAAATGTCCACCAGGCCAGATGGGTGATGCTTACTTACATGGATGTTCAATGCTTCACGATACAAACGAATGTACCACAGATTTCGACTGTGCTTCTCCACTTGCTTGCGTCAATTCATTGTGCACGGATCTCTGCTCTGGAAAACCATGCCTTCCCGGGTTAATATGTAACACAGTAGACATATTACCTTTACGAGCTGTTGCTTGTATTTGTCCGGATGGCGGACGCGTCGCACCCGATAGTACCTGCAGAGCACCACCAGAAGCAGAGTGTTCCACTGATTCAGATTGCACCAACAGCCAAATATGTCACCGAAGCAGTTGTGTCGATGCTTGTCGAGCCGATCCGTGCGGTCAAAACGCACTTTGTGAATCTATTGACCACATGTCTCGATGTTCATGTCCTGCGGGATACATTGGAAATCCACGAATCGAGTGTAATTCAGGTAATTTTAAACAAAATGAAACTGTAAACCCTGTACTATCTCATTAGAATGTTACATTTTAAATTATTTATTACATTCTTTACAGTACCACAAACAACTATTACATGGGAATGTTATAATGATGAAGAGTGCGGACCTGAACGTTCTTGCATTGGACGTGTTTGTGTCAATCCTTGTTCTGGTAGCTGCGGCATTGGAGCTTTGTGTCGTGTCATCGACCATAAACCACTTTGTTCTTGCCCAGATGCATATACTGGTGATGCTTCTGTACGCTGCACGCCTCGTAAGTTTTGCTTTGGAAATTTATATTGGATAACTGACTGCAGTATGAACCACTTACTAATTAAAAATATTTTGTAGCTTCGAAAAATGCGGCCATACCTGTAGGATGTAAAGCAAATTCTGAATGTCCATTATCACAAGCTTGCGTCAATGGCGCCTGCGCAAATCCTTGTGCTTGCGGCTCAAATGCAGAGTGCAGTGTAGTAAGACATCATCCAGTATGTTTCTGTGAAAAAGGATTTTCAGGAAACCCTTACATCGCTTGTAATAAAGGTTTGTTATTGAGTTTTTACGTACTTTTTACGGTTTTATGGTTTTATTGAAATTTTATTTTTCACTATTACGAATAGTAGTCATATTTAAAATTTGCTTTTCTTTCAGTTGGTTGTTCATCAGACTCAGAATGTTCTGACAGTGAAACTTGCTATAATAGTGCTTGCATCAATCCTTGTCTAATCGACGCTCCTTGTGCTATTAGCGCAGAATGTTATGGAAAGGCGCATCGACCAAATTGCCGTTGTCCTTCTGGAGCTATTGGAAATCCATTTATTAAATGCCAAGCTACTGAATGTGAAAATAATAATGACTGTGACGATGATAGCGTTTGCGTTACTGGCGTATGCTACAATGCATGTTCAGTCGAAGGTCGAAGGCCATGCTCAAATAATGCTGAATGCTATGCTCGTAACCATGCTGCATCCTGCAAATGTCCTTCGGCTCTTTCCTATGGTGATCCTTTAATACACTGTGAAAAAGTGATAGTTGTCGGAGAACCTGAATGTCGAATGGATAGTGACTGCCCGAGTGGACAAGCTTGTCTAAGAGATGAATGTCGAGAAGCCTGTAGAGAACTAAAACCCTGTAGTGGCAATTCACGCTGTTCAGTGTCTGATAGTGTACCGTTCCGCACGTTAATATGTCGATGTCCCGAAGGATTTATACCTGAAGAAGGTGGTACTTGTAAACCAGCCCAACTGTCGCCACTTAGTTGTTCTTCTGATAATGATTGTAACGATAAAGAATCTTGCGTTAATCGGATTTGCCGAAATCCTTGTAATTGTGGAGAAAATGCAGAATGCTTTGTCCGTGATCACAGACCAATTTGCTCATGCCGAGATGGTTATGATGGAAATCCTTACCGCAGTTGCCGAATTGTTGGTTGTCGCATTGACTCTCAGTGCGAGTCACACGAAGCTTGTGTTAATGGAAACTGCATAAGCCCCTGTCTAGTAAATAATACATGCGGACCTAATGCCGAATGCTATGTACAAAGAAATCAACCTCTATGCCGATGCCGTTCTGGTTTTGAAGGAAATGCCTATGGAGGCTGCCATACCGTTGAATGTCGTTCGAACGGAGATTGTCCGCAAGATAAGCAATGTAGAGCCCATAGATGTATTAATCCCTGTCTAGACGAAAACATTTGCGGTACTCGTGCAATTTGCTTAGTACGAAATCATATACCAGTATGTAAATGCTATCAAGATTATATAGGAAGTCCTTATATTGAATGTAAACCTCAACATGCTGAAGAATGTTATATTGATGCCGATTGCCCCTCTCAATTAGCGTGCTTGTCATCTAAGTGTGTTAATCCGTGCACAACATTAAAACCATGTGCTGCTCCAGCTCTTTGTGAGGTCTCTTCGACTTTACCTGTGCGCACCATGTTATGTACTTGTCCTCCAGGGTATATAAGCAATGGAGGAGGAATATGTCGACCTACTACGTCCATCTCGGATGTAGTTTGTCAAAGTGACAACAATTGCACTTCGAATCACGCATGCGTAACATCGCTTTGCAAAAACCCCTGCAACTGTGGACCTAATACAGACTGTCAAATTAAAAACCATAAGCCAGTATGCGCTTGTCGACAAGGCTTTATAGGTGATGCATACACGGGATGTTATGAAATAATTTGTCGAAATGATGGTCAGTGTTCTGACGATGAATCCTGTATAAACAATCGGTGTGTGCCAGCTTGTTCTGTGAGCTCTGACATTTGTGGACAATCAGCTGAATGTTACGGAATCGATCACCAGGCCTCATGTCGCTGTAAGATAGGTACTATTGGAAATCCTTCTATCGCTTGTACACCCATTGGCTGCCGTTCCAATTCTGATTGTCCGGTAGACAAATCCTGTATTAACTCGAAGTGTGTCAACCCTTGTCTAACAACAACTTGCAATGACCTAGCAGAATGTAGAGTACACGTACACGAGGTTCACTGTGTCTGTCCTCCTGGCTATCAGAGTACTAACAGTGGATGCATTATAACAGAAGAACCACAGTGTATATCTGATATTGATTGCCAACCAGGAACTGCATGCCTTGACGCTAAATGTGTCAATCCATGCCTGGATTCACAACCATGTGGAATTAATGCTATATGTAAGGTTATTGATACAACTCCTGTCAGAACTTTGGTTTGTGAATGTCTGCCCGGCAACAAAGGAAACGCATTAATCGAATGTACACCTATCCGTAAGTAAACCTACGTAAAATTATTACTAACGTTTTCTTTTATTGTCGTTGCTTTTATTTAAATATTTATATTTTTGTAGAACCAACGACACAGTGTATATCAGGACAAGGGCTTAATATAAACGGCGAGTGTACACCGTGCTTACCGACTGAAGGCCGCATTGTGGATGCCCGCGGCCGTTGTGTATGTGACTCAGAACGTGGCTACACATCACGTGGAGACATTTGCGTTCCTGGTGCTTGCCGCTCCGACGATAACTGTGACGATCATTCCCGCTGTATCAACGGCCAATGCGTCGATGCTTGTAAAGCAGAACCGTGCGGTACAAACGCAACTTGTGATGCCGTAGGCCACAGATCTCACTGCACCTGCATCGCTGGTTATACCGGCAACCCAAGAGTACACTGTAATGCAACTACTACGATGTACCGTACAGATTTCCCAACTCCTGATATACAGGTATATTTATTGCACTACATTAAGAATATTATAAAAGCATTAGAGTGACATTCAACGTGGCGAATTAACTGCGAAAGCTACACCATTATATCTGTTTTAGCCGTAAAGTAGCAGTAATCACTCAATAATGTTCTTATTAGAAGAGTGTTATTAGCAATAAATACACAGTGGTGTACCAGGTATCGCAACTCTGTCCTCAAGAATCATGACCAATTTGTTACTGAAGTCGACTACTACTTTCATTCTTTTTAAGATTCGTTTTAGATAACTGTACGTTAAGTAAGCTGTGCATAAATTACAAGAATTCGTGTATTTTCTCGCTATCCTCAAAGCTCTGTTTCAATATTACTAAGACAGACAATTTAATTCTGCCCCATTACTGAAATAGTATAACCATTTCACAATAGGTGGCGCGCGAGTCGTTTTATTTAGATGATAACAGGAACGAAGTCTATAATTAAAGATAACAAAACTTATTTGTAACGTACACGTATGTTCTCGTTATAAATTAGTGGTTTTTTTTAACTGGTTCCGCAAAATGACTGCACAGTACCTGATGGAAAGTACAGTACAGTGCATAAATATAAGAGACTGTCGGTGTTAAATAACATAGGTAGTCGTCGCTATCATGCCGACCTGCACAAGTGTCTCTTCACGCCTCGTTTGAAGAATCCTAGTGTTAACTGCTATTTATAAATAGTTAAGAACGCATGGAAATTATGCAAAAAAACGTACTTACTCCTTTATGAATATCTATTATATTTTTATACATAGGTGAAGAAAGTTATATGCAGGACTTTTTTTGTCGGGGTCCGTGAAGGGATTTTCGAAAATATCAAAAAATTGCCTTAAAAAACTGAAAAAATATAACAGTTTGAAAAAAAAACAACTATGGTACCTATACAAATATTTTGGTTTTTGTTAATAGGTCAATGTTATCCAAATACAGAATCTAATTTATCTTTCTCGAACAGTTACCGCGTCGTACAGTGGTTTGTATCTGTAGTAGAGGTCGTAATAAAAAATTATGGACTTACAATTTTCGAAAATTAGCGTACCCTCAAAAAAGAAGTGACAAAAACAGGCCTGGTTATGTGCATATATTTAAAAGGTGCTGTTGTCGTCTTTAGGTCGAATGTTTGGCTGATGGAGTACGTGTTCGGCTCAAAATTAAGGACTTCAATGGCCTGTTGTATGTCAAGAGTTATAGCAAGGACGAAAGGTGTAGGAAAGCTGTGGAAATGGCTAAGGATGAAGAAAACTTTGTGTTCTTCACAGTGCACTTTGGTGACTGCGGCCTGGTGCACGTCAACGTATGTAACAATAACAAATAGTTCTTCTAAACCAAGTGGTTTTGATACGGTTTTTGATATCAAATACAATTTTTTTCGGAAAGATTAAATATGTATAACATATTTGTATAAAATAGAAAAAATCGATGTGTTATAATGAATTAGTAACAAACATTTTTACGCTTTTAAATTGTTATTACTCTCTAAATCATATGAGTAAATAATGTATCGGAGTCGTATGTTATAGAAATACCTTCAGAAAAGTTCACAATCGCCTAGTCTTTTCATGTCCTAAATATACAACCCATAATAAACATACTTGCTATTAAATATTAATAGAATATTTAGGACACTATTTTGACCAATATAGTTTTCATCCTTTACCAATTAAATATTTTCGTTACGTCAGAGCATTGATATACAAAAACCGGCACACTAAAATGAGTGCATTATTTTGGATTAGGCAGTCATTTCAAACAGTCTCGCATCGCTTACGCCCTTGTAAAAACAACTTTAAATCATTCAGGTAAGGTTGAAATTGCAAAATCATAAGTTAATGGCAAACTGTAACCACGTATGTATATTGGGGAGTTTTTGCGGCCGGTTGTAAGCACTACTTTTATTCGAGAATGTGTGTCTTGGGTTTTTATATGTCAATGCGTCAGAGGTAAACATTGACATGTATAGTATATAATGTCAAAGAATACCTTAGTAGATATCACAAATTTAAAGTTACACATAACATAAACCTTGCTTGTGTGATGATGCTTACCAACCTCAGTTGATTTAGATGAACTGCGTAAAAATGAAAAGTCAAAGGCGATGAAAGGTGATTAAAAAAATTATCATCATTTAAACACTTATAACGCTACTCTAGTACATTGCATCCGTGCGTAGATCGCTAGTTTACTAAATGCATTCAAATAATTTCTGAATTATCTTCCAAACAGTTCGGATATTTTTAACTATTTTATATATATTCGGAAATAGCTTCAATAACCATTTTATTCTACAGGGTTTGGCAAGCTTTGTTCTAGTGATGCAAACACATCTTAAACTGGTTACTTCAACCACCAAGGCATTCCACATTAAATGCATATACAAGACGGGCGAACAGAATGTTACGTTAGCCTTCAATGTCTCCATGTTGACAACAGCTGGCACCATTGCTAATACCGGCCCACCACCCACATGCTCAATGAGGATAGTATCCCGAAGCGGGGATCAAGTTAGTTCCGCTGAAATAGGAGAAAACCTCGTCTTACAAGTTGATGTTCAACCGTCTAGTAAGTTATACCACAAACTGGCTCACTGTTTACTGTTAAATGCTCTTTTATTTTTGTTTTTCTCTACGCCGCGCCGTGTGTATATATATGTATTATTTATTTTAGGTATTTACGGAGGTTTTGCACGTAGTTGTATAGCAAAGACGAGCGAAGTTTCGACGAATGTAGAAAATGAATACCCGGTAACGGATGCGGATGGTTGTGCTACGGATACCGCAATATTTGGCGAGTGGGAACGAAGTGAAGATGGCAGTGCCTTGCGAGCTTCCTTTAACGCTTTCAAGTTCCCTAGTAGCGACAACATAAGATTCCAGTGCAATATTCGCGTTTGTTTCGGAAAATGCCAGCCGGTATGTATTCTTGAAGTACATAAAATTCAATATAATATAAAAGTCAATATACTAAAAACTCATATTTTAATGCCAAGTAGGTATGGTTTTCATTTTTAGAATAGGCTATTATTATTACTGAGTTGGTACATAAAATTGTATCATTAAACATTATTAAAGAGATATATATAAACGCCGTTATAATCAATGTTTATTATCCTATAGCAAACTTACCCACTATAATAACAAGTAGATTTAGTTCATGAATTTGTACCTGTGCATTACATTCGATAAGAGATGACGGATCTCCATCATCATCTATATTGTGATACTAAGAGTATTCCATTTGGTTTAATTACCGTACGCCGCTCTCAAAAAAACCATAACAGTTAAAAACAAAAAATATGATGTTCATACATAATTAATCAAGTTAAAATAATCAGAAAGATTTATCAACACTGTAACTCGCTCATTTTGTATATGTACGAGTATGTCTCTCATTCGTCATAATACCCAATGTCATATTGGCTTTGGGCACTACTGTTCTAAAAAGATTCGTTTTGGTCATACATCATATTATTATATACCATAAATCTCATTTTAATTAAACAGGTCAACTGTCGCGGTTTGGACGCTTTTGGAAAGCGTAAGAAACGAGAAGTAAACGATAACGAAATTCCACCATCGATATCGGAGGGCCAACTTCGTGAGGAGGTGACGGTTGAGTCGAATCCGATATTAACGATGCAGCGTCGTGATACGTCGCAAATAGCCCGGCAGCGTGACGGTGGCTCTGAGGCAACGGGTGGTCAAGCCGCTGGTGGAGAAGTGTGTGTATCGGCGGCCGGTCTCGCGGTCGCTCTAGCACTTACTGCACTGCTCGCCTTAGTAGCAGTTGCGGCCGCTGTCGCGTGTTGGCTAGTAGCGTGGAGGCGTGCCCGGCCACCACCTGCTCCTCTGCCGCACCCGCCTGACTTCCCGAACCCGCTTTTCCAGCGTTAAAAGTTGCGGCGCGCCACCCTAGTCCCGTGCCCCGTTCCTCCGCCGGCGCCGGGCGGTGTCGGCTCCTTCTCTCTCACTCACTTAGCTTTAATATGTGCGCGCCGCCGGAGGACCGCCGGGCGAGGACGCTGCGAGCGCCGCACGTCTACGGGCGAGCCCCTCGCTCGCGCTCGCCGCGCCCTCTCTAGATTTATATCTATTTTTAAGATAACTTTTGTATTACTAATGTAAAATCGTCGCCTCCTTGAAAATTTTGTGATATTCATAATATAAATTTTCGAAATCACCATAATGTTATGTACAATAATTTTTACTGTTTTAAATATAAGCAATTAATAACAATTTTGTTTTAATTTGTATGCAGACCTCTTCAGACAGATTGCTAATATTATTCGATTAGTGTAAAAAAAACTTATCTTAATCTAGCGTGTTCATTAAACCGTGTTTCCTCGGGATTACGTATTCGTATATTAGTGGTACAATTACACTAACGTAATATTTTTTTTTACATTGTTAATGACGGCATTGCCTACCACGTTACATTACACATCAAATTGTCCATAATTTGTAAATGATATACAACGCCTAACTAAAAATATTATATTTACAGAATGTATATATAAAATTATAGTAGAAATTTTACAAAAATGTAGATGTAAAATAATGTATTGTAATTATAATCCCAGCTATTATAAATATGCGTAGACCAGTATAAGTTGAAGCGACATGATGTGGAAAGTAATAGGTAATCGAGTTTATAAAACAAAACATTATATCGCTTGCAAAACTTTTGAATTAACGCACGCTAATTTGTAATTATCTTGTTATGGAATAATAACGTGTCTAATATAAACCATATGCATAATATAAATTATATTGAAAATGATTAAATGTCTACGCTAAAAGTACAGTAGTAGCATGAAAGCGCGATAATAAATAATATGTTAGAAATAGTGTCAACTATGTACGTAAGCATCTTTAACGCGAACGAACTTGTAAATTATAAGTGTTAATTAACAGGAAACGAGTATTGAATTAGCAATTTGTGGAAGGGATGTCGACGACTACTAGTCTGAAAACTAACATTATATAATATCAGTTCGAATCTTCAAAAGGTTGTAATCAGTGACTGAGTAGATTCACTTAAATTTTGTGAATATATAATTACTAAGTAGTAAATGTCTCGAAATATTGAACCTAAAATGAAAAAATACGAACTAATTTGGTGAGTCATAAATTCTTACTATTCATAAATTACGCATAGTCTTGCAGGTTGTGGAATCAATATTATTTACCTATAATAATTAATGTGTCATATAAGAAATATTGAAGGCAGGAAATAACAACAATTTCAAATAAAATATGTTTTACAAAACATAATGTACGTCAAGAAAATTTTAAATTTGCCAATGTTTGTGACTAAGCGGCACAAATAACAGTTTTTTAAATTTTTGGAATGCATTTTAATGGTACCTGGAAATACATATGCACTATAATAATTTGATAATCAAATTATCCCAACACATACCATTTAATCATATTATTTTAATATTGAACCTGACAAAGTGACGTTCGTTTAGATTATTGTTCTTAACTCATTCTCAAACGGATGAGCGTATGCTAACAAACTTTAACACAGAAGACGATTATAACGTAGAATAGGACATCTAGACCCGCGGTAGCGTGTCAAGCCAAGTTCAAGCTAACAGAATGGAGAGCGCGCGCTACCGTGTGTAATAATATTACACGAACCATTTGGAGCCACTCTTCACCCCCTCATATCTCAAAAACTATTTCACATAAACATGTCAAATTACCTCACCTATAGACTCAAATACTAACCCAGTTCCAGATGACCTAGAAAGTTCAAATTTGGTATATTCGAACTAGTCATGTCAGACCTTGAGCTTCAATATTATCCCAAGTTATAAGCAGACATGATACTTTAAGTTGTTATAACATATTTTATGTTGTTATAAATAAATGTCAGGACTAACTATTGAACTTGGCACCCATTTAGATCTCAGTTCTTTTGTCGTTGAAATCAACAACCAAGTCATAATTATATCATCACAATATTGAACTTGGCTCTCATTTCACATTTATGTTTTTGATGGGATGTTATAATACAAAACTCGTAATAGTCAAATGGAAGAATATCCAGCCTATATCCTCGCAAGCTAACCTTGACGTGAATGAACAATTTTTCGGATTCGCATACACCGATTCTTGAACAAATTCATTTACATACTCTAAATAATAAAGTATTTAGGTTTATTGGTATATCAGAATAATCTATTTCTTTATTATGATAGTGCCAAAATGAGATGCTTTACGTATTATAGCATGTTTTTGGATATTTAAGTTACTTGTGCTGTAGCCTACTATTTAATACTAGGTAATATCAGTTATACACATTGCAAAATGTACAAATTTCCTTTCACTTAAAAAATCTCAGCAATAATATATATCTATCTTTTATGTTAAAAAAAATAGGGACTGCATTTATGTGATAAAACAAATTAAATATGTTAAACACGACTTGCAAAACATTAATCTTAAGCGGATGATATAATTTCGTCATTATAATTAAATACGTAGTCCTTTACGAGATCTAGTCTTTAGAGCCTGTCTAGATGAGGCGTTTTACGCGCGAGTCGACTCGCGCGTAAATCGCTTCATCTGGACAGGCTCTTAGGTAATAAATATTGCGTACAAAAAGGTTCTGATATAAATATTTAGATATAAAATAAGCCAAGTAATGTTTAAAAAGCTTTATTTAAAAACACCTTCATATTAATTATATAACTCATACCGCTTCTCTACGTATGTATGAATGTATGTGTGTATGTATGAATTGGTATAGTATCATAGAAGCGGAATCGCGGTCACAGCTAGTAGCTACATAAATAATTCCTAATTTTAATCGTAACAAAATATTATTTTAAAGTGTACTCCTAAATATAAAACTGAGGTTATATTCTAAAGTAATATTATCTTAAATGGTCCCTACTACCGTCTGTATCAAGGCAAGTGTTCTGAAGAATTATTTAACCTAATTATCTCTTCCCTTTCGTAACAAATGCGCCGCACATATTAAGCTCAGCACCAACAACTTTAGGAAAGTGTGTATCACAACTCGAACTGAGATGATATCATTCTTTTGTCATGTGATAAAGCTGTGGACTTGTCTACAGTTTCGAATACTAATTTTTTCTTATAACATCCAATTCTTTAAAGTGACAAATAAAATGATGTATGAAAGCGATTAATATTTGGCTTTTCGATGGTCCTTGTTGTTTTAGATAATATTGTGCATACTATTTAATACAATATGTGTATCTTACCGCGCTATTGTACAAAAATATATATTAATATCGTTATTTGTAAAAAAAACGAATATCGGAAATCTAGCAAACTTTGCTATTTTCATTCCAGCTAAGTTAAAAAGTAATTTATTGAAATGAAAATTTCTTCAGACGCGTTGAGTGGTACTTGGCAGGAGAAAAAGTAATGGTGTCGCGTCAGCGACATGCTGTACAGCTGTACAAAAATGTATATAATTATTGCTGGGAGTGCCAATAGATGTGAAAACCAGAGTAATGTTAATAATTTCGAATTATAAATTATGACATTTAAATAATTCATACTATAATTAATTTAAAAAATAACACAGTTGTTGTGTAAACACATAAACTAAACTACTTATTAAGTAAGTAAGCTTTTCCCTCTGATCAAACCTTCAGGGGTTCTATTTAAAAAAAACGCTATGTGGCGAGTCTCTACGCTACAAAAAGACACTACTCTCCAAATTTCATGTTTTTAAATTCAATAGTTTCAGCTGTTCATTGATGAATTAGTCAACCAGCTCAATAGAATGTAGTAATCGCCAATTCTGACATCTCGATTCACTCGTCGTGTCGTATCGTCGTATATTATGCAGAAGATAGTAATAGTCCTCCTTCAAATAGTCCACGAGTTTTTATGTGGGCATTCTTAGAGTACAAAAGTCGACTATTTGATTAATAAACCGGTTCATTTATTTTTAGTAACGTCTGTTTCAAATATATCATATCAGAGTCGTTCTGAGAAATATTTCTTTCTTGTAAAAGACACTCATGATTTTAATACCAGAATTAGCCCTCCCGTGATTCACGCTTAATAAGACTAGTAACAGCTATTTAGGTAAGATATTAGATATTATAACAAAAACCCAAAATAATAGGTCTTTACCTATGAAATTGCCGTTCTGCAGTACAGGCCATTTCAAATCAAAATAATTTTTGTTTGGCTAAGAATTCTAATTTCAAATTAATTTTATTTTAACAACATAGAATTCTTTTTCCAAAAGAAGTCATTTGTTTATTGATTAGTGTTACATTTTCATCGCATTTCAATCTTTTTTGTCATCATGGACACGTTAAAAATTCGAGTAATTATGGAATATGAGTACCGTCGTGGCAGCAACGCGGCACAAGCGGCACGTAACATCAACGCCGTTTACGGAGCTAACACTACAAACCAACGCACCACCTGTTATTGGTTTGCTCACTTCCGTTCTGGGAATTTCGACCTGAAAAATGAACCTCGCGGTCGTCCGAAGACTTTGGCCGACAATGATGAATTAAAGGCGATTGTGGAAGCTGATGATACACAATCTACGGCTGAATTAGCAGCAGCTTTCGACGTTAGCGTCAAAACAATTTTGGTACATTTGCGTCAAATTGGCAAGGTAAAAAAGCTTGACAAATGGGTGCCCCACGAACTCAATGATCGCCAGCGCGAAGTACGCGTCGAGACGTGCCTTGCACTGCTCAACAGACACACAAATGAAGGAATTTTGAACCGCATTGTTACCTGCGATGAAAAATGGATTCTGTTTGATAACCGCAAGCGCTCAGCAAGTTGGTTGGATCCTGGTTCAGCACCTTAAACAATGCCCTAAACGAAAACTTACCCCTAGAAAAGTGATGGTCACTGTTTGGTGGTCTAGTGCCGGTGTGATTAATCACAGCTTCTTACCAAACGGGGTGAGCATTACTGCAGATGTGTACTGTGAAGAACTGAACACAATGATGGAGAAACTGGCACATCTCCAACCAGCATTGGTCAATCGCTCGTCTCCGCTGCTCCTGCACGACAACGCGCGACCTCATACTGCACAGCAGACGGTCTCCAAGTTGCAAGAACTGGAGTTGGAAGTTCTCCGTCATCCGCCCTACTCACCAGACCTTGCGCCTACAGACTACTACTTTTTCCATAATTTGGATAACTCCTTGGCGGGAAAATATTCAATACCCGGGAGGCCGTACAAAATGCCTTTGAAGAATTTGTTGCCACCCGTCCAGCTGAGTTCTTTAAGAAGGGTATCAATAAACTGCCACTGCGTTGGCAAAGATGCATTGATTGCATGGCTGATTACTTCGATTAATACAAATAAAAAATACATGAAAAAAATTCGTTTAAATGTTTTCATACAAAACGGCAATTTCATAGGTAAAGACCTCATATGTTACCGAGTTGCCGGATAGCTAATTCAAACACCACGTCAAGAGGGTCCAATATATGAACAATGGTGATTTCTGGAAATGACACCTCTTTCTGTGCATCCACTACAAATAATTGTAAATACAATGCATTTTTACATAATACGTATTATAAAAAGATAAACCAGATGGAGTGTATAGCCGGTTCTTCTCGATGACTGGGTTGTTTTCCAAAGCGGTGGTAATTTTAACGTTCATAAGCGCTTTCTCAGGGTCTAAACTGAATAGAGTATTTTTGATTTTAATCTTGTACACGTTTAGTGTTTACGATGGAGTGACAGAAATTAACAATACCAATTATAGTTGCAAAATTGATCACGAACGCCAGGGCAAGCTTTGAATTTTCTGCTAACCAAAATGTGTTTTATTAGAAAGACTAGCTTCTGCCGGCGACTTCGTCCGCGTGCAATAGTTACTTTGGGCTAAAGCTAATACGCAACGGAAACTGTCAAAAAAGAAAAAAACGACTTTGAAACATTCTTTATTGGTGTTCCGCTCCTATTGGTCTTAGCGACCTATGTAACATTGAAAGAATTTTTCAAATCGGACCAGTAGTACCTGAGATTAGCGCATTCAACCAAACAAACAAATATTATTATATAGACTAGCTGTAACTGCAGCTCCGCACGCGTTTTTTAAAATTGTATTAAAGAAATATAAAACTGTGAGACCATGAACAGTTATAGAAATGCTCTTTAAAAACAATTGTAAGTATGACATACACGCCACCTACAGTGACATGTTTCGTATACATTAGATATATAAATCTTAACAGTGTGTCAAATGAGGTTTATCATCAGCAATATATTTGGAACCTTAACCCTCCATATAGCTTCCTCAGTGCTCACTTACACAGTATAAAGAACTAATGAAACAATGACTTAAAGATGTTATTAGAATATATAATATACCCATATTGTCAATAATTAATACGTTTATGAACTTATATATTATTACAAAAATCCCTTATATCTTCAAAATTACTATTAATAATTACAATGTTGATTAAAAACAATGAATGAGCTGACGTCTTGAAATCTTGCATTAAAATAATTCAAGATATAAAACTTTATATCTGAAGCAGTTTTGAATATTCGACAATTAAAATAGTGCTCATTGACTTGGATACAATATTCTTATATGTTACTATGGTTGCTGAGTTATGTAGACGAAAGCGCGGTAAGTAAATCAAAATGACCGAAAAGAAATATAATTCAAATTACATACATAGATACAGACATATGAATTTCAATTATATTTATTCTTGGAGTCCAGTACAACGCACATCTTATGTACATGTTTACAGTGAACAACATACTTTTGCTAAATTTCATGCGGTCGAAGTCGCGGGTATGAGCTAGTTTAAAAAAAAATAACTTAAATTACTTCCTATAAGACCAGTTATCTGCCAGTGAAAGTCCCGTGATTATTGGTCAAACCGTTTTAGACATAGCACTGCGGGCGAAGCCACGGTTAACAGCTAGTCTAAATTAAAATAGATTAAATGACTTTTTATAATGTTCGCTATCTGCCAGTGAAAGTCCCGTAAAAAATGATCGAACCGTTTTGGAGATAGTACTGCGGGCGAAGCCACTGTTAACAGCTAGTATAAATTAAATTTGCCTAAATTACTTTTTATAAGATCAGCTATCTGCCAGTGAAAGTCTCGTGAAGATCGGTCAAACCATTTTGGAGATAGCACTGCGGGCAAAACCACGGTTAACAGCTAGTATAAACTAAAATTGCTGGAATTACTTTTTATAAGGTCAACTATCTGCCAGTGAAAGTTTTGTGAAGATCAGTCCAACCATTTTGGAGATAACGTTGCAGGCGAACCCACGGTTAACAGCTAGTATAAATAAAAATTGCTTAATTTTTTTTTATAAGATCAGCTATCTGCCATCGAAAGTTCCGTGGAAATCGGTCCAACCGTTTTGAAGATAGCATTGCGGACGAAGCCGCGGTTAACAGCTAGTCTAATTTAAAGTAGCCTAAGTAACCCACTCTAATTTTTTATATCTGCCAGTGAAATTCCCTTCAACATCGGTCCAGCCGTTTCGGAGATTACCCAGAACAAACAGACAGACAGACCGACAAAAATTTTAAAAACTGCATTTTTGTTACAGAAGCGTGTATACCTTCATACCCAATCAGTCAAAAATTTTTATTTTGATATTGCATACAAACACTTCATTTTTATTATATGTATAGAATAGAAGAAGATAACGACATAATAAGACTAAACCCTTTTGTCTTTTTCTTTTTTTCTCTTAAAGCTCGGTTTGTTTAGTTCCTTAGGGGCAAATATTTTATACGAATCCATTCGCATGTGTGCAACACTGATTTTTTTGTCGGCTCCGGAAAATATTGTTCTTGTCGGATCTCGGTCGTATACGAGCATGTATATCGTTGTTCACAATATAAGACGCATGAAACTTTTAAATATTGTATTTTGTATTTTTTTTTTTCACTTGAACTACGTGCCAACAGATCATAGAAGGACGTTTTAAAGCAATTAAGACACCTACGTTGGTTATTTTTCAATTCAGTGACAATGGCCTGATAAGTCCCCAAAGAAAATCTTGCTTTCCACATTTGTTGCGGTCAAAATTGTGTAGTAGTTTACAATATCATTACATAGTATAAAACAAAGTCCCCTACCGTGTCTGTCTGTACGCGATAAACTCAAAAACTACTGAACGGATTTTCATGCGGTTTTTTATCAGTGGATAAAGTGATTCATGAGGAACGTTTTCGTATACAATTTGTCAAGGATATTTTTTAATAATCAGGGCGGGACAACGTCTGCCGGGCCAGCTAGTATTGTTATAAATGTTGTAATTATCTCCAGCTCCTTCTGTTAACAACAACTTCTCCTAAATGTAAATTATTATAAGGTGTAAATGTAGCTGTTGAGATACACCTATATACGGTAATTGACGACACATTCACTCACGTAAGAGTGGTAGGTAGCCAGGCGGGTTTTAGTTTAAACCCTTCTATGAATGAAGACGGCGTAGATTAAGTATCGCACAAAGTATCCTTACTAATATTATAAATGAGAACGTGAGTCTTTGTTTGTTACGCTTTCACATTTTAAGTACAAATCCAAATTGGAATCCAAACATCGAATTCCAAAAATTATATTAATATTATCTTAAAAGTAAATTACACGTATACACAGAACTACATATTTGTTAATATATATAATGAAGTGAAAACTTATTCTCGCTGCGTTGAGTGATTTTTGGTAGGGGAAATCTTATGGGTTCATGTCACCGATTACCTCGACATGCTTGTGATGTATTGCGCTAGCGCCAGTCTAGCGACGCATAGTATAGCGGCCTGCGTACATGTAACATTGATATTTTGTATTCAGCTAGTGCAAGTTCATTGTATGTTTAATTAGTTAATAAACTGTATATAGTTATTGCTCAGTGCAAATAAATGTGAAAATTTCAATATACAAATTATAGAATTTAAATAATTCAGACTATAATTACTTTAAAAAATCAAAAGAGAATTTCAGTCATTCCATTATTTTGAGTTTTCACTTCTGCCGGCAATCCTTATAACTGCCTCTATTTTTTTTTAAGATAAAGTGACATGTAAAAAATACAGATAATTATGTTTATGGCCTAAAGAAATAGTAAACGTAGGATACATTTAATTGTCGATCAACATCTGCGGATGATGATAGTAAAAACACATATACAAAGAGGAAAAAATATCTACAAGCGCAATAAGTTGCTAAGATTTTACTAGTTAACTATAAATCTTTTTAACAAAATATTGAATACTTTAGTATCCTCATGTTTGAACTAAACTGAGTATAAAATAATAAATGTTCAATTACTACATCCATACCTACTGTAATCTTATAATAATCGAGAAAACTCTGTTACATTTACCATTAAATACGTAATACGTAACTTAACCCTGAGATAAACACTGGCACAGACGAACATCTCATGACATTTGGCAGTCATGCATAGCTCATGGCTGATGGCAGTGACGACGCATGCGCATACCTCCCCCCTTCCTGTTTTATCCCCACTACACGACCATGTGGTACAATCGCGCTTTGTTTACCAATTGCTTCGCTACGATTGACGAGCCAGTCAGGGCAGACAGTCGGTTAACTAACCCGACCTCGCTCACTCCCGCGTCCGTTGATTATTCACAGTCGCGCGTCGAAAGCGACGCACGCGACTATATTCACCGCGTCATGACCCTGTAACGTGATATTATGAGTAAAGCCGAATCTTCGGCCGATTCCGCCGCGCCCAGCGTGGCGATCCACGTGGAACAATATGAAGACGACCAGGATAGAGAAAATTCACAACTTCTAAGCCTAAACAGCCCAGTACCAAGCATAACGTCTTCAGGACAGATGCGGAAAGTGAAGAGTTTCAGCGATACACATAAATTACGTGATGTATCAACAGCATCGGGGGCAGCATCGGCGCGTAGCCTACGTCCTTATGAACAAGTGATTACATATCCTGAAGGATCTGAAAGCGGAACAAATCATTATGGAGCTGCGTCTGTACGGTCATTGGCATCCATTGGAATGGGCTGCACGGATGGGCGCAAAATGGTCATTAGAAGAGTACCGACGTCGCCCACGGAATTGTTTCATCTAGTTCGTCCTCCGACGTGAGTACCAAAGCAAATAATAATACATCCTCCTAGTTGTCATTATTCAATTGACTAGTATAACTATGAACTTTTATATCGAATAATCGACAAAGAAACTATAGTATCACTATATTGATATAGTGTAGTGTTATTTACAATAAAATATGTGATACTATGAAATATTTAAAAGAATCAAATTTACAATCGTAATCAGATAACCTATACGTGTTTACAATGGCGCCATCCAACAAAAATTCAAATATAAAATATGTAGGAGCACTTAATACTTAATAATAAAGTATAGTATATATAAATATAATAATAAAGTAAATGTACTTCAAGCAAACATAAATACATTATAATCAATATTATTATTTTTTAAATTTGTATTTGAAACATAAACATTGAATCATCTAAATGTACATTTTAAATTTATTCGATAGATATGTTTTGATATATTGTCTTTGTAATAATAATATCTAATTCTGACAGTAATATAAATCAGAAGTAAAGAAAGTAAATGATATTTGTGTTAAATTAGTTTAAACCCCATCTACCTATACTTCTATACTAATATTATAAAGTTGAAGAGTTTGTTTGCTTGAACGCGCTAATCTCAGGAACTACTGATCCTATTTTAAGAATTATTTCAGTGTTAGATAGCTCATTTACTACGAAAGGTTATAGGATATATACTATCACGCTAAGACCAATAGGAGCGAGGCACCAACAAAGTAACTATTCCACGCGGACGAAGTCACGGGCAGAAGCTAGTTAACCCTTATATTTATGGTTAAACCACCGTTTCCGTGTAATAGACAAATCATTCTGAGTTATATATAATAAGGAATCCCTGGTTTATTTCTATTTTATTAATAAATATTTTATAATTCACAATTTTAGGTTTCTGCATTCCTATATTTATATTTCACTGATATTTTAGGCGATTCATAAATTTATTTTTTTTACTTCTTTATAATTCCCTCAGTAGACGTCTTATTTTTGGGATTAATCAGCCCATTTTATTTGATTGAATACTAAGTAATATTTTGATAAGGGAATAAATCTTCTGAAAAATATGGCCATCGTTCTTTTATGCTTTAGTAAATGACGCAAATGTTAGTAAAACTATTATCGGTCTATGTTTCTATCCTAATATTATGACGGTTTATTTTAATAAAATTCTTCCTTATGCTTTTGTATAATATCAGTTATTGGTTAAAACTGGCATATATTTTCTATACATGTATTATAATCTGTATATATTAATACATTTGAAGTTCTGTCTGTACATTTGTTTTCGACATTTTTGTTCTATAATGAACGCGGATAATCATGCTGTCCAAAAGTTTATTTCTGTGTGTTTATTTGTATATCCGGGGATTTAACGCAAAAATCATTTCAAAAATGATACGGAATAAATATTAACTTTTACGTATCTTCAAAAACTTACTAAAAACTAAAAAATGTCGAAATCAAAACAATCCTACTGAAATTTTATATATGTATTCGTCACTTCGAAATTGATACGCTATAAAAGAATATCAATTTATATTTTTGTAATATTGAAAATCGTAAAAAAAAATTAAATTTTGTACATGGGAAGTACTCATTCCTAAATTGGTGGCCTATAAAAATACCAATAATGGAAATAAAGATACTCAGATTTAAAAACATAAATTAAAATAATTACTGCTTAAAAAACGTGCAAAGCTACGAGTAGATACTAATCATTAATATTGTATGTAGGCATAATTTATAATGAGACTGATTTTTTTTCTCATGTTCATTATCGGCCTACGGTATATGTATGCTCTTATTTCATATAATTAATTCATTGTCCTTTCCATACAAAATAAAAACAAATCGGGATAGAAAGTCGAGTTAGAAAAAAAAACTTACCCGGTTCAATTATCGACATAAACTTCATTCGACTGTTGGTAGTGGTGCCAAACGGTTATAAGTTGGCGATCCCTGTTACATAAATGTCGAGATTCAAATAACCAAATGTTGGCAGTATAACCATGTACCCGTTTTTTAGAATGGTAATAATTAAAAATCAGAATATCATACATGAAAATAAAAATGAAGTTATGTACTACATTTTATATTATGTACCGTATATCGTTTATAATATCAACATAACCTACAAATTTGGTGTGAGTAATCGCTATTGATATTAATGACGTACTAATTCGTTCTTCATTACAACATAGGAAATAGAATTATACTAATATCGCAGAAGTATCTACAATACAATCTCATTATTCATCTACGTGAATATCAAACGGTACTTTTACTCGTGACATTGTGAGCTGTTTATTCAGTATTAATGTAAAAGTAGAGCTATTTGTTGCCTTAATTAGCCGTAATTATCAGATATCAAGCAAATTAATTATCCTTACCTTAAAATAAACTCAATTTGTATTTAATATACATTGATAATTTAAATTATATTATACTAGCTGTACCTGCAGATTCACATGCGTTTATTATTTCTTGTTGTTAGTCTTATTTGTTCCTGTAGTTAATTATAGCAAAATGGATAGTTCGCCCGCGTAACACAGATCACGCCGCCGTGGTCTGGGGGTAAATTTCGTTCCCAAAACTCGCCGCGCCCCCACTTGGCAGCGGCTCAAGCTTAGGTCCGATCCCCGGAGTAAAGCCCTTGAGCACGCTGCTATCGCGATACAGTGACACTGAAAATTTTCAATCACTAGCTAAATAACACCACACAGATCACCCCGGCCTTCGTCCACACATACACACAGGTGCACATATAGTGAAAGGGTTTTTATTTTTTCCCTTATTTTCAAACTGGGTTTGTTTAGATTAGCAAAATTATCAGATACAAAATACAAGTTTAAATTCGTGAGGATCGCATACCGGTACAAATATGCTTCACAGAAATTGTTGTATATGTATATAGCTTAATTCAGCTTAGACAGACTCGCAAAGTTGCATCCAAGGCAACAGCCCAAGCCGAGGTTCGTGCCATTCTGGCACACTTGAGTTTGTTGCCAAGCGGCGAAGTGCCCTAAGCGCTCGCCTTGGTCCGGAGAAGCTGTAAAGGCCCGTCAGCACAATAACGTAGTCGGTTCGAAAAAAGAAATGCTTAGTCCAAAAATATTCACTATGTTGAAATATCTTCCCATAGCAATTTTCATAATAATCGGTTGGGCGCTATAAAAGTTGATGTGCTGCAACGTCACCAAGAAGCGCTTTATAATAATGTATATAGCTAAAAATGAACTTTAATTAATTCCTTAAATATGTCTTAAACTATTTTAAAATGATCTCAGAATAAAAACAATATTAAAGAATGCAGTATTTTTCAAAGGCAAACAAGTCATTGCGAAGATTTGTATTGTTAATAGAACAAATATTACTTCGTATAGAATTATATTTATTGCGTTCTTTAAATTTTTATTCAAATATATTTTATTATACGCGTTTTAAACTGTATATATGGTTAAAAAGGAAACCCTATCAGTGATAAATTAGACGAAATCTAACACTCAAATCAATAAATCACTTTATCTGAAAAACATTATGTAATGGTCACAATACATTATGTAAATAATCAAAACTATCATCAATACATCAACTTTCTGTAAGATATATTCTTGAAATATTACAATATAAAAGTTCTACAGGCAAAATAAGTAAACATCAATCTTTTTATAAAATACCTAGTCATTTTATATTGCCTAGTTTACAAAATTTTATAATAATCTCTCCTATTTTTCCGTATGTTAATCGTATATGAATGTTTAGCTGCATTCATTTCAGAGCTGTTGACGATTGGGCATGATCCATTGACGTCATCATTATAATTTCGTTTGTATTAACGGTGAAATCAACTGAATGACAGCAAATGTTGTAATTATATCAAATAATAATTAAACTTTATATACTCATGGGCTGGGAGCAACTTGTTTGTATTCAATGTCAATAAGCAAATGTTAACTTTAAAAAAAAAACACTTGATTACGTCCCACTACCAGAATTGGTCAGACCGAGTATCTTAGAAATTATTAAAGGATTGACGCGTTACATATATTCTGCGCCGTAATATATTGTTAAATGAAATACTGTTATGTGTCTTTATTGAACCGAATGTATGATTACGTTAGATTTTAACGTCCGTACAGTCCGTACAGCATCTTCCCGCTTTGGCGCGAGTGCGTACCGCACGACCTGCCCATATAGACGGCACGACCTTGAGTATTGATATAAAACCTGTGCAAGGTTCGTTTGCGAAAGATCCACCACCACACCTATTTCTGTCGTAAAGCAGCAGTGCTCTCATTGCTGTGTTCCGATCTAGCTACATACAATAATAAACGTGGCCTTCCGGCTCAGTCCTCAGCGGTAGCAACCTATAATAACTAAACTCAGGGCTATGTCCTTTTGATAACGGTTATACATAGCTATAGATGGCAGGGACCAGTTAATATCAGATATAATATACGTTTGCTTCTCTGCTACTTCACAGCATAATCAAAATCTGCTTCGAACTGCGATCTCTTCCTCGAGGATCACATTTTTGTTAGTATTAGCATTCGACCATAATCTTGCCTGATTTTAAATGTCGGTGTGGTCTAAGATGGTCACTGGCTCTCAAGTGCAGTTCCCGGAACAAAGACATAGGTGGTCCTTGGCGAAAGATTTTCACTTTGAAGGTGGTAGCTAGTTAGGCGGATTAAAAAAAAAACCCAGCCAAAAAGCCCTAATCTTGGACACTATACGATTCTTTTTAAAGCCCGGTCAACTGTGCCTTATAATCTCATTTTTGAAAAAATTACCTATCTGTTCCATTACTTCAAATACTGTGGACATCTGTTGACGGTATCTATTATTCCTGAATTATACTTTGCGTGAATTGTTATCCAGCCTGTTTCCGTAGATAGAATAAAAAAAGTTGTCAGTTACGCTGAAGTACAAATATTTCTGTGTAGAGAGATACATGTATGTCTACTTAGATAATCTTCTTATAGCATTCAGAATATTCAAATAAAGTCAAGGCAATCATAAGTAATGCCGACAGAAAACTTAAAACAATGTAATAACCGTGTTCTTTTTGGAATTTATCGGACAATTATAGTCTGAACTATTTAAATTTCATAATTTGAAAATTGAATTTATCAACATTAGTATAGTTTTCACATTTATTGGCACTTCGAGCAATAATTATATACATTTTTATACAGTTTAATAATCAATTAAACCTGTCAACGCTGCACAAACTTAATGCAAAATATCGATATTATATGTACATAAGTACATGTACACAATATTACATGTATACTACGCGTCGCCGCGCTACTCTGACGCAAGCGGAATACGTCACGAGCATACTTATGACATCGGTGGCGATTGATGAATCGAGCTCATAAGATTTTCTCTTACCAAAAATTGCTCAAAACTTGCTACAGAAAGCTAGCTTGCTACCAAAAATTGCTACAGACGTTTTCACTTTTAAAAAAAAACCATTGTTACAGTGACTTTTTTGAATCCGTCATATTATTATTACGTGTTATTATTATTGTTCCACATTTGTAACCTAGTAGCAGTAAATTAAATAGTTACCAATGAATAAACACAATCGAACTGTACAGCACTTAACTTGGAACTGTAAGTTAACCTCCACATGTTGAGTACATACGCACCGGACACAATATTTGAATGTATTTATAATATCCGAAGGGGTGAACGAGAAACAGTGAATCAACGCGTTCACAAACGATCAAATTACAGGGCATTGTCACCAAACAAAAAATTAAATATTCAATTTTTTAACTTTATCCGTTTTTTTGCAAACTTAATTGTTTGATTCACTTATCTATCGGTTTCATTATCAAAAATACTATTTCCCGATAAAACTAATCTAATTATTATTAAACGTATAAAGATAGATAAAAAAACGAAACCAATGGTAATAAACCTGTCATGGCAACCCTGAACCTAAAACTAAACCAGTAAAACCAGTATTGAGTCCTTGTCAGTTTTGTTACACTTGCATTTTCTTTCCTAGTTTTATACGATAAAATAAAATTAATTTTCGTGCATCTCAATTTAAATAGATACATGTCTATACGGTATATTGTTGGGTATACACAAACTTCTTATTAGTACAGGAGTTGCATTGTAAATTACTTTACATTATTTACTAATTGGCGCTCGAAACAATATTTGAATGTTATAAAAATAAGTTGTATATAGGTGAACTGTTAAACGTCTGACCTCAAATGTACCTAATGAAAAGTGAAGATGAGGTAGAAAATCCGTAATTTCTTTGTTCAATAAGACCCCCTTATTATACTTTATTGAAAATATATACAGACTGTATATTCACTCCTCAATCATATGTATAATAAATTTACGAAGAAGCATATACCTTCAATACATTGGCATTTGAACGAATGGCATATCCCTTCATGCAATATAGTGGGCATGTGAACTTACAGTAACTGTTGTTTTCTATGTTTTCTGGTTAGATGGTACATGTATCTAAATTATGGAATTTAACTACACATGTAACCGATAGATGATTTTATTTATATTGGTTTCTAAGATGGGTAATGTTACCTTAGTTTAGTCAATACGTCATCATCGATAAGATTAGATCGTCTACGAGTTTGACGATCTATTGAATCTACAGTTGTTATATTTCGATAACTCAATGGTAGCATGACTGTTTCACATTTATACTTGGTTAAAATTTCTCCAAGTATATTTTATTAGAAAACAAAATTGAGAATCGAACGATTACGCTCCACCATCGCTGCTCAAAACAGCGATGGTGGAGCGAGCAGCGATGGTGGAGCGTAATCGTTCGATTCTCAATTTTGTTTTCTAATAAAATTTACCCGGAGAAATTTTATTACAAAGTTTATATATCTCATCTCTAAAAGCCAAAGATTAAAAAAACATCTCTTAATAATAATGGTAATACTATCTTGTATATATCCAATGATTTAGGGTTTTATGATTTTGTTACTTGTAGGAAAAATAAATCTCCTGATTCTATTATACCCTGAGAAACTTAGATATTACTTATTAGCTGATCCGACGAGCAAATATCAACTAGTTCACATAAATCTTTCACTTCAAAAATCGTTAATCAAGTTCCTTTACATAATACCGACGCGGTGTTTGCTTAAATGTGTCGATTCAGAACTCTGTCCGCGCCCTGGAAATATCGAGAGCCCATCTTAACAGCCAATTACTCGTAAGTGTAGCCGTTTTTCAAAAATCTTAACTTTCAATTAACAAGGATATTTAAAAAAATATTTCTCAATATAAGTTCCGAGTGTGCCAGGATTATAATTTTTGTTATTGATAATTCACTAAAGTGTTTTACAAAAAACAGAGGAGTTAGTGATTGCACATAGTTTGAAAGATGGGCTCGATGATAGTTAAATATTTTATTGAAATGATCTGGCAGCTTCTTTTAGAACACCAACAAATTAAAAGGAAATATGTAATAAGAGCAAACTCAGTTATATAATGGCTACGTAATTTTATTCTTAGTAATAACTATCTACTTTAAGGTGGACCCAAAACACAAATGTATTTTTAAAATTATTAAACCTATTTCTTATTCGCTGGTTTTTATATTTATTATCGGTGTATGATCTCATCTGTTGCATGAAAAAGTTGTAAAATACATAAATAAATATCCAAACTTCATACAAATAATACAATAATAAACATATTAACAATACAATCCCAAAAAAATATATTAGATTAAGGAAAGTCTTACATAAGCATTTCATAGACATGGGGAATAAAATTTTAAAGTTATGATTTTATGAGTAAATACAGCCTTAAAACTTGTTACGGAGATATTTCCATTTGTTTCTCTACACTTCCTTAAAAAATAATAGAATCGGTAATCAACGGGATAGTTTTTATTTACTTTACATAGGTAGTAAGTAAAAGATGTTGCAAAAATAATAACGAGTGTTAATTAATTAATTAAATGTCGTACTTATAAAAATTATACAATTAATTAAACTTTTTTTTTCTCATTGTTTCATTTTAATTTTTATTGTTTAGGAAACCTCTTAAATCGGATATGCATACAAAACAATCCAATATTTTGTATTAAAAATGCATCATCATACGTATTTAGTTATTTGGAAAACATCATTATAGTAATTTCAAATTATAAATAAATAATAGAGTCTGATTAATAATGATATCTGATCTAATTGCAGATCCTAGGCAAAGGATAAAGAAAATTAAAGATTAGTATTTTTGTTTGTTTTATTAAAATAATGATACAAATTTATGGTAATATAGCGATCATAAAAATAAAAGAGTAAGCACAAGTGGCGTATTTCATCCTATTCGAGACATTACTGGCCGGTAACATAATAACGAGTCCATTGTTCTCTGAGCATACGATGACGTCATTAAGTTGAATGTGTCGCTTGGAAGTTCGAGCACAGTTCAAGACTTCTCCGTCAGTTATCGCAATATATGGGTCATTCCATGTCAAATCGACAAATTTTTTACCTGACCCCCTTTGATTTCGCTGAAAATTTTCTATCTTTTTCTACCTCCCGAAAGTTATTTTTCAGAATTTTTTCAAATTTTTTTTCCCGACTCAAAAAAAGTTATGAATTTTTGAAAAAAACCGCTCTTTTATTTTTAAATTGCCAGAACTTTTTCAAAAATTGACCGTTTGGGAACTTTTTTTTTTCAAAATTTTTGTTTTTAAATGTAGTTTTCGAAAAAAAATATGAAAAAATTTTCAGAGTCCCAGATATATGAAATATTTTAGTTTTTTTGAAAAAACCGTAATTTTCTCAAAGTCCGACCGTTTTTTTTTTTATTTTTTTTTGCTCTAAAAATACTTCAACTAATTCTGCAATGATCCCCGTTAATCAAAAGATGTGACGACAGTCGCTTCTAATTTTTTTTCTTGATTATAAAAAAACTTTTGTTGAATTTTTGCTGATTTTATATAACTTTGTTATGAATT
Source organism: Antheraea yamamai (assembly GCA_036509395.1). Taxonomy (NCBI): domain Eukaryota; kingdom Metazoa; phylum Arthropoda; class Insecta; order Lepidoptera; family Saturniidae; genus Antheraea; species Antheraea yamamai. Next base: position 11,829,932 of record AP028433.1, read on the forward strand.
TTTTTTTATTTCCTCGTGAACCTCAAAAGTTGAAAAATAAAATTTTATTGGAGAATTTCAAGTGATTATCGTCCAAGAAATTGTTATTTTAAAAAAAAAAAAAATTTTTTTCTCTCATTGACGTTATTTTTTTACTCTTATGGACGTTTTTTTTTTTGGTACTGAAATATGACAACTTCAAAAATACAATGGGTTTAAAAGTTACCTCCAGTTGATACAATGTGATAATTTAAGAGCTATCGATTGTCGGTAAATCCAATTCCATAAATAATATGGAATGTAGATGATATCTTTTTTACCGACAATCGATAGCTCTTAAATTAAATCAAGAAAAAAAATTAGAAGCGACTGTCGTCACATCTTTTGATTAACGGGGATCATTGCAGAATTAGTCGAAGTATTTTTAGAGCAAAAAAAAATTAAAAAAAAAACGGTCGGACTTTGAGAAAATTACGGTTTTTTCAAAAAAACTAAAATATTTCATATATCTGGGACTCTGAAAATTTTTTCATATTTTTTTTCGAGAACTACATTTAAAAACAAAAATTTTGAAAAAAAAAAGTTCCCAAACGGTCAATTTTTGAAAAAGTTCTGGCAATTTAAAAATAAAAGAGCGGTTTTTTTCAAAAATTCATAACTTTTTTTGAGTCGGGAAAAAAAATTTGAAAAAATTCTGAAAAATAACTTTCGGGGGGTAGAAAAAGATAGAAAATTTTCAGTGAAATCAAAGGGGGTCAGGTAAAAAATTTGTCGATTTGACATGGAATGACCCATATACTTCCACTATTATCTTTACCATCTCTTAATACCTCATTTGCGAAGTGTATATGCACATCAAGTAAAGCCAACGCTTAATATGATCTTGGCCATAAATCTGATACATTTAAAGAAAGATTTAATTGTATGTGTAAAGAACTATTTTTTTATTAAGGCCTTCTATGATGATTACAATTTTTATAAACCGTATATATAAGTGATATAATTCTTGTTACAAATATAAATTATTATTTATTATTATAGTAATAAAGAAATAACTTCATATAAACATAGAATATATACCTAATTCAATAGTCCTATATACACATAGACAAAACTCAATTACAGTTTTGAACATAATCAAATAAAAAGAAATATAAAATTATGAAGTAATCTTTATCTTAAATCTCACTGTGATATTTTTTTAAGGAATTGGTCACGTTACGGGGATTAATCTGTCACAGGACTACTTACTAAAGACAGTACGAAAATCCTACCTGATGTTTACAGGGAGTTTTGGTCGCGTGACCTTCACGGCTGAGCCGATAACGTTGCAACGCTGCTATCTCACACATATCTCTCACATACGTCGTATGGATACAACGATTGATCGTGCGCCTGCGCCGCCCGGCCTTATCATCGCCTCTACTTGATAATGATTTTAAAATACGTTTACGTACTTACTCGTTGACAGCTAGGGATTATTTCTTTAAAACGCGTGTACTCTATGAAATTCATTTGGCGTCTGGTTTTGTTTGGAATAAACAAAAGGATTTAAAAACACATTTCACTTTATCCATTTTTTACATCTAAACAGCTTCTAGCAGAGTCGTAATAGCGTCAATATTACACCGTTTGCCCAGAAGAATCATCAATAAAAATAATTATATAATATTTACATGGAAGTAAGTAGGTATCTACAAGAAACATTGCAGGTTTTTGTCATTATTAAAATGAAGATATGGATAGGAATTATTTCCAGATATTCACTCAACGATCCAACATATTGTTTTTTACATATTTATAGTAAAAACTACTTGAACATTTCTCTAATTTATTAAGTGACACGTAAAAAATAACTTTATAAACATTTTCGAAAAACTTACTACTTTACCCAAATATTTAATTACTTTAATTATTTATTTTTCCTTGTAATTTGTCCACATATTATTATGTATACTGTATCTGTAGCCCTATTGTTGCTGTTAGTTATAGTAGAATTCAACGACAAGTCAAGACATTTTTAGTTATCCTGATATCCGTAAGTGCTGCCTATTATTTAATGTAAAGACCTTAACTATTTCATCTATTCAACTCCACAACCAACTAAGAGTTAAAAGTTGAGACAACCTTGGAAGTAAACTAAATTGATGAACTTAGAAATAGTGAACCTATTAATTTGCGAATTATTTGTCGTAAATACAATGCGGTTTAATCAGCCAGTAAATGTATAATGACCTCATTTATCATCCAAAAGATTGCAAGAAAGCAACGTTCCTTCATTTTTTAATTACCAAGCAAATAACTCGTCCCCAGTTGACGGTTAGCAAAGAATAATCAAAGAATCATCGTACCAACCAAGAGATAAAGATCATTAAGAATGACGTCGTCCCACCGACGTACAAATAGCCCGATGAAACAAACTAGTTACCTGAATATTACATTAAGCGACTTTGAATGGCAATGGGAATCACAATAACTGGACATCATGTATATCCTGATGTGAACAGCTAAACAATTGTATCAACTACGGGGGGTACATACCCGTCATCTTATAATTTGTGCAATTTTAATAGAAGTTGAGTGGAAATAAAACGTTTTATTATCGTAATTTTTGATCATGAGCGATTGTGGTTAAGTGCAGGCCTGTACATGAAAAATATCAGGAAAGTTCCTATTAGGGTTCAAAAGACACTAAGTGTGTAGATTTACTTACGGTAGAACCGACAACGCAAGCTCAGGAATAGGTTTGGCAACGAAACCCTAAAAAGTGAATTACATTATCAAGTCTGAACTACGTACTACATCAAGCATACTTTAGAATTAATTAGGATTTTGTGGCAGTTTGCTTCTAGTAGAGATATAGTAAGCATAAGACGATCCAACCATCTTTGGGATCGATTCCATTGTTCAAAGATTCCAACATGAGAAGAAGCATAATTGTGTTGGATATGAGAGTTTGTTCTGGGCATATTGGCATTGGGCATGGAGTAAGCTTAACATTTTAATGAATCCAAATCAAATCAAATCAAAAACACTTTATTCAATTTAGGCCCTAAGAAGGCACTTATAGACGTCAAAACTACCACCGGTTCGGAAAACAACCCAGTCATCGAGAAGAACCGGCAAGAAACTCAATAAAGAAGCGAGATTTGTCATCTAGAAGATGTTTATCATATTTTAATAGTGTGTCCGGAGCGATTCTCTAAAACGACAGATATTTTAGGACAATCATAATATAGGTATTTGCAATGAAATGTTAGCACGCCCAGCATCGAAAGAAGCCAAATTAATCTATAATTTAGTGGATGTCAGCATAAGTGATAGCAAGTTTCTGTCTTGATATTTTTTTGCTGTTCATTTCTTTTGTAAGATGTGTTGTATAGATGAGGGTGGCGTGCTTTTACTGAAGAAACCCTCGATGAAAAAGAAAGATTAAGAAGTCATACTGCAGGAATTGTCCGTAGGCTTATCTCTCTTATGCTAGTAATTTTTTCTGGATGGTAGGCGACATTTGAATCCTGCTGGAATATCCACATACAGTGGCAAGCTTATATATATAGTTTATATGTAGTAACTAAAGGGAATAGTAGAGATCACCATCCGAATGAATCGATGACAGACTCGTTTCAACGATTCTCTTTTAGGTTGTTGCATATCAGAAAAAGAAATACACACCAGACAAGAGCCATAAACCGACATGACACTACGTCCCATCTACATAATATTAGATCTTCATGGTATGATTTAAAAGTTTCCACGGTTTATTACGTTAAATAAATAAACTCACTTTCATCAAAAAAGTATGTTGATAAAATGATGTGTTTGGATTAAAATCATTGTGTTAATCTAGTGCATAATAGTGTTATGTATTTTTGGCAAAATAAATAAAAATTTATTATCTCCAAAGCGTGGTATTTCTAAATGAGGATTTAAAATTGCTTGTACTTCTTTATTAATCAAATTAAAATCTTATGGTTACTTTATCTCAAGAGTGACAACAATTGCGTATCCATAAAATGCTACAGCTAACTCAAATAGTCTAAGCACCGTGACGTCATATAAATCCACTGACATTATATATAATTTATCATTAATCTAAGCATATCTTTCTTGTCAAGGTGAAGACTATGCGTATTAACGCCGGATATTATATAAAGAAATTCGAAGAATAAACCTAGACTAGATGTTTCAATATCGTGAAAATTATTGACAACTAAAAAATTGTAGTTTGAAGTATATAGTCATTTGATTAATTAAAAGTTTTAGAGGTGGTAGAGGCACGCTGCAGTTATTACTGGTTTCAGCATGAATGGGTCGGCTCGTCCGGGGTACTACCACAGTCTCACAGAAACTCCGACGTGAAGTAACAGTGTTTCTTCCACTCCACTTCCACTCCTCCTCCCTTAAACACAGCACTGGTGACTCTTCTGGTGTTGCAAGTGTCTATGGTTATATTTGCCTCCTATGATATATAAAAAAAAATGAATCCATTAAACCAGATTTTCTATCTATTTTACTTTTTTTTACCATGAACTGTTTTGTATCTGTTATTTAAATATTTCAATTAGATTTTATTTTAACAAATTTAACTGATTTTATATAGTCGTATTAAAATGTAACATTCAAGTTTTTAATGGTAGACTAATTACTGTTCAACCAAATTTCTTTAAGGGGAGATGTTTAAAAAAATAACAAAAGTTTTTAAATTTTGAGCATCGTCCAACGCGCCGTCTGTAGAATTTCCTACAAATTAAAAATCTTTTTATCTCTCTGTGATTTGATATTCCAGACTGAAATAACCCGAGAGACTGATTGAAACGAGTTTAATCTAGCCGAAAATAGTTTTTAATAGAATAACTTCCATTTATAAACTCCAAATAGCTTGGAATTTTCCTTTGAAAATTGGTGTTGTTGTGTGAGATAAATCATACACAAGTCGTTCCATTTTGAGCATAAGAAGATAAAAAACTGGAGTTTATGTAAAATAAGTTGTTATACATACGATACAGAGAGACATAGGTACAGAGAAACCTATTAGTTACGTTATCAGAATATACTTAAGTATATATAGGTTATATTTCATTGAGTCTGTAAACATGTCATTTACCTTAAAACTATATACTCGTATATACATTACTTAGTAGAAAGTCTATAAATTATCTCAGGACATGTTGATTCTTTTTAACACATTTAATTTTTTTACAAATATTTGCGCCCGTTTATAAGAATATTTAAATGTATCTCAAGGTAGATAACCTTTTGTTACCCACCATAAAAGTAATAACTTTTATGTTATTAACACCCGTGCATATGAAATATGTATGTAAAAGGAATTTTGTACGAGTTATTATGCTGATGGGATATTTTATAAATTTACATAACTCTTGAAAAACAGAACTATCATCATCAGTTTGTAAGGAAGGTATAGACATAATCACGTATTGGCAATTTCAGAATCCGATAAATCCACAGTTCTGTGTTTTTCCACATACAACAGTACTACAAGAACATTTCTCAGGTTCAGGTTTCCTCACAATGTTTTCCTTCACCATCAGCCGATAGTGTTACCAATTTAAATTAGTAATTGTACGCGAATTCCGAAAAATTAGTTGATATATACAAGGGTCCGAACCTGGGGACATCGGAATGATATTCCATTAGTCAAACCATTAGAGGACGACTTTTTTATTATAGAACTACACAATTCGCAAAATATGTTGTGGAAATGTATTCATCAATTAATTAATATTTTATGATACAGGCCTCCAGATGAAGATTCGGCTTCACATGAAAGCGATTGCGAAGAAGAAGAGGAGGACGCGGCAGTTCACCTTAAGCCCCGCAGGCCCTTCTGGGCCAATAAAATACAGTTTGTACTCGCCTGCGTGGGGTACTCCGTCGGCCTCGGCAATGTGTGGCGTTTCCCTTATCTATGTTACAAAAGCGGAGGAGGTAAAGTTTATTTTCGATAACTCCATCGAGTATTCAAGTTCTAGGTCATAGACTAAACATAAACGAAGATTAGATATATAAAACGTTCCCGTCTATCTTAGTGTTCGGTTACATATAAATCCATGTGGTGAACTAGAAATATGAAATAATCAGATAATATTACTTACCCATATCATCTTACAATTGCGGTAACGTAAGAAGATAAATCCTATCAACAATTTTACATTTTTCCAATCTCTGGTTCTCATTATGGATTATGTAAAGAGATATACATAGACAAGGTGTCTAATGGCATTAGATACTGACAACTTTTATCGATTATTGCCTTTCTATAAAACTCATCCCATATGTGACTACATCAGTGTCAATATATCTACGACTAGCTGTCCCCCGCGGCTCCGCACGCGTTTTTTTTAAATGTATTAAAGAAATGTAAAATTGTAATTAGGTGTGTACATTACAGAAATGCTTTTTCAAAAACATTTGTAACTACGACACGCACGCCATCTACTGTATTATGTTATGTGTACATTAGATATGTGAATACGAATAGTATATCGAATGGGATGGGATTTATCATCAGCAGCATAGCTGGAACTTTAACCTACTATATACCACCCTCGATGCTCACTAACACTATATAAGAAAGTAGGTAATGAAAATTTTAAACTATACATTATCGAACAATTTGTGTTAAATTGTTTATTATATAGATATAACATGCCCATATTGTCAATATAATTGTGTTATTCTTATACGTTGCTATAATCACTGAGTTATGTATAGTAGTTCGATGAAGCCGTAAATGCCGCAAAGCTAATAGCATAGTCAGTTCGAGAAAAAAAAACTGAGTCATGTAGGTGCAAACGTGGTAAATAAAACAAAATGGCCGCCAAATTGACCAAAATGATAATATAATTCAAATTACATACATTTATTCTTGGAGTCCAGTACAGCGCACGTCTCACGCGCTTGTTTACAGTAAACAAATTATTTTTGATCAATTTCACACGAACGAATGCATAGGTAACAATTCATCTCTACATAGTGTAAAACAAAGTCCTCTGATCTGTCTGTTTATCTGTTCGCGATAAAGTCAAAAACTACAGAACGGATTTTCATGCCGTTTTCACTAGTAGGTAGAACGGTTCATGGGGAAGGTTTAGATATAATTTATCAACGTTTTCTTTTTATTATCAGGACGGGACAACGTCTGCCGAGCCCACTACCTTAAAATAAAATAGCTCATTAGTTAGTTGTCTGCCAGTGAAAGTCCCGTGAAAATTAATTCAAGCATTTCGGATATTCCACTGCGGCTGAAAAAAACCTAAATTACTTTTTATGAGGTCTGCAATCTTTGCAGAAAATGCTTTCCAGCGAAGATCTACCAGATCGGCTTTCTGGCAGTAAAACGTAAAATTCCCGTTAAAATAGGTCCAGCCGTTTTGGAGATTACCCGGAACAAACAAACAAACAGAGAAAATATAGTAATCTAAAAATAAAGACAAAGTATAAAAAAATTTTTTTTGGTCATTTGTAGCCATATCCATTCATCAAAAAGTTGTTATTTTAATTGTACATACACAAAGTTTATTTTTATAATACGTAATAGAGAACAAATAAAAAATTGGAAATAAAAGTAGTATAAACTTTTTGCATAGGAAAACAAAATAAACTTTGATAATGTTTGCGATAGAAACTTACCACGTTACCATGGCAACGTATATAACATTAACGCTAACTAAATCTCTCGAAAGGAAAAAATTGCCCGATTTTTAAACATTTTTCATTGGTGCTCTGTTTCTATTAGTCTTAGCGTGATGATATATAGCCTAAAGCCTTCCTCGATAAATGAGCTATCTAAAACAGAAGGGTTTTCTCAAATCGGACTGGTAGTTCCTGAGATCATAGCGTTCAACCAAACAAACAAACAAACAAACAAACTCTTCAGCTTTATAATATTAGTATAGATAACATTAATACATGTGCAGTCGTAGAATTTTAAAACGAATTTTCACATTGTCAAGCATTACATTACATTTAAGCATTACATTTATAATCTCTGAAGATAGATCTTGAATTACTATACTATGGTTTTCCAAAATTTTCAAATTATTACTTCATTGTTTTACACTGAGTAATTATTGTATAGTATAGTGTTACTACTTTGTAACATATACTAAAGGTAACTTGTTTCATATATATGACATTTATCTGAGTTATTTCACAACCCCGGGTAACTATAGCTATAATTCAATTATATGGTCACTATAACTAGCGTATCGCAATAGACAACCACTGTGCTACCATATACCACATGTATGTAATGAATGTAAAAAAAAATGAGCATAAGAGGCAGAAAATTTAGGATTTAATATATTTTATGTGAGAAATCCAGTTTAAGTATGAAAAGGAATTTGGTTGAAAAATTGAAAAAGAAATTTCTAGATCTCTTCTCACCACTCCCATTTCAATTATAATTCCTATACGTACAAATAAAAGATTTCATCAAAATCACTCAAACCCTTTAGGAGTGAAATTACGAATTTCACATACTGCAATTTCATTACATAGTATAAAATAAAGTCCCCTACCGTGTCTGTCTATCTGTCTGTTCGCGATAAACTCAAAAACTACTGAACGGATTTTCATGCGGTTTTCACCAGTGAATAAAGTGATTCCTGAGGAACGTTTTGGTATATAATTTGTCAAGGATTTATTTTTAATCAGGGCGGGACAACGTCTGCCGGGCCCGCTAGTTTATATATAAAGATTATTATCTATTATTACACTACTTTAGAGAAATAAAAACATGAATTCGTAAAATTGTATACTTCATGGCACTTTTCCCGTATGACTCAGGTTTCTCAGAAACATTTACACAAAAAAAATGTATAAATAGAATAATACTACAAGTTTTTGTTCGAAAACAATGACCATTGAATCGCACAACACATTTTTATAACAAAATTTGATGCAAATACGCGGTTTTAAAATTTTGAAAGTCAAGACAGTATTTAATAGTTGATGCTCGCGACTTCATCTGTGTTGTTAGATTAAAAATATATTTTATGTAACAAAAAAAAATTAAAAGGAGAACTATAATACTTGCTCAAAAATGTCTTTCTAAATAACATCATTATGTCGTTTACATCCTCTCTCTTACACATGCGCATCACATCGCTTGTCCCACTTCACACGTCGCTAAACGCTTAGTTCGTATTATAAAAATCGTAGTTTCTTAAAACTCTAATCAGTTTATAATTAAGTGAGGATATCGTCATACTTTTTAGACGAGGACCAAACCGTCTAAGTAGAACAAAAAGAATTGGTTGTCTGGAAAGTCGGTTTACAGATGATATGTTTACGTGATAACGTCATAAGAAAACGTTGATAAAAATTTCATACTTTTGTGAATTGAATTAAATTATTCTATATAGAGATTGATGCGTCACAAGCCGAACGCTTAGGCTGATCGCGCCTCTCTATCGCTTGTTCCGCACACTCGCTTGTTCCGCATTCTCGCTTGCACGCTTGGCTCAGGGGGAACGTGAAAATGAGTCATTTTTTTGACCGGCGTTCTTCGAAATTTAAGACATTACACGTCAAAAAAATGTTCAAAATGTATCTAGTACTTTTGCGTGAAACACGTACAAACGCAGAGCTCTACTATTTTATGTATATATATATAGATTTTTTTGCTTGAAATTCTAACCTTATTATTCTAACCTTACTTTCGTAAAAAAAATGTATAGTGATTTGAATGTACAAATTGTTCTAATTCCTTGAAAGGACTAGTAATAATTTCAAATTAATTTAAGTAATAGTTTCAATCATAAGTGTAAGACCAGAGTTCCTTTCAAACGTATGCATTAATACGTGAGTGTCCTGGGTGGCGCGCGAGCATCGTTTTTGGACGCTGAACGCGCCACACGCGACGCCACGCTCTACGCTCGATTATAGCGTCCACTCTGGACGTATACTAATAGGTATAGCCTCTAAGCTAAGCGGAACAAATGGTTGGAAGCGATATCTATGCTAAGCTGAATTAATAAACAATAAGAGCACAAAATAGAATTAGTTCAAGTTATTGAAACTTTGTTACTCAAAAATAGGTATTTTCAGTTTAAGTGTCTTAAAGTTATATAACTGGTTATGGCAATTATCGATAAATACGACTTATGCTTTGTCTCTACAAATATGTTTTGCAAGTTTAAGTAATTTTTTCCCAAAAATTGTAATTTTGAAAAAATTGACCTAAATACTGGTGTTATGGTATTTTTATACACATTATATGTTTGACCACGATTTTACCTAATGTTAAATGACGATGTGGTCTTAGATGATCAGCAGGCTAAACCTAGGCGTTACAAGTAAGGTCTACAATTAAGCAGAAAAGTCACATGTCGGATATCGCAAAGTACGGACTGTTAATATATGATAAGTATTTATTTAGATCTGGTTTAAAATAAAATTACTAGGCCAAATGTTTGAACAGAGATTTCAAGTTTAATTAGATAATTAGATGGTATAGCCACGCTGAAGCTATTACTAGTTTTACCATAAATGGGTCGGCTCGCTCGGTACTAACACCCGACCGACAGAAACACCCACGTGAAGTAATAGTGCTTGCATCGTTGCGTTTCGTTGGGTCAATGAGAGCGCCGGAGGCCCACCGTCCCTTCCCCCTCCTCATCCCTTCTCCCCTTCCCCCCAAACACAGGCTGTCAACGCACTTGCGACTCCCCTGGTGTTGCTAGCGTCTATGGACGGCGGTGATCACTTACCATCAGGTGACATGTTCGTTCGCCACCTATAGTAAAAAAAAATAAGATAAATAAAAATTGATGTCCGCACGGTCATCTTAATTTATATATTTTCGTGCACGTCTAATTTTTGCTTTTATGAATAGGTACAAATTGACCATATTATCCGAGCAGTTTAATGCAATGTCACGCAGTACACGATCTCTTTGTCGCCTTTAATGAGTTAATTGGCTGGTCAAGACGACATGTATTAGCGAATTCACTGAAAAATTTACACACACATACACACATCGGAATCGTAAACAATTATCACATATAGTCCAGAAAATATAGTACCATGTTAAGATGAACTATTTGAGATAAAGCTTACCGATCGAATTTTTTTATTTCTTATTTCATAAAATTAAATGTACTATATAAAATAACAGTACTTAATTCGAGGACTCAGGTTTAATGAAAACCCTAAGAAAGATAATAGGATTTTATAATATCGTTATAATTCTAATGTACAAAATACTTGATATCATTACATAGTATAAAACAAAGTCCACTGCCGCGTCTGTCTGTCTGTCTGTTCGCGATAAACTCAAAAACTACCGAATGGATTTTCATGCGGTTTTCACCGGTGGATAGAGTGATTGATGAGGAACATTTTAGTATATAATTTGTCAAGGATTTGTTTATAATAACTTGAAATCGATTTATAACGAGGTGATTAGTTACATACCACGGCTGTAATAGCTGTAGGTCATTCATTCAATTTTTATCAATACTTGGTTATTTACGGACTTTACAATATTAGTTACAAATAATTTGTTGAAATAACTCGTTACTAGTTCACGAGTACTATGACTAATTATTTCTTAAAATCTATATACATATAATAAGAATGTAGATCTAACGTGTCTGTACCTTTTCGATTTTCTTGAAAAAAATTGTTGCAAGTGTCTAGGAATACGTAATACATTTCAATCATTTTTAGAAATGTCTGTCTGTCTGTTTGTATAAACACGCATCACTGCTAAAGTACTGGGTTCACAATAAAACCTCATATAAGAAAATCATAAAGCATATCCTCAGGAGTAACTTAGTCTTTGTTTAATTAAAATCGGTCAACTCTATCAAAAGGTATTGTAATTTTAATGGCGTCGTGATTTAAATATGAGAGAAAAGTAGATAAGCAAATGGACTAAATACGTTCAGATGACTTTATTAGTCATTATTTTGTACATCAGGTTCCACGTGGACGAAGTCGCAGGCACAGCTAGTAATAAATATAATCAAGTTAAAAGTGTTTATATTACTGAGGAGGTACGTAATTTCCGACATATTCACGCCTATTTAAATACAATCATTCTGTTCAAATAATAGTACAGGAGCTACCGACTTCGCCAAACAAGATGTATTAGCAATGTTCACACTTTTATAAATTTCCTATGCGTTTCATACAAATTTCTCAAGACTCGATAGTAAACAGTCTTAATGATGTAAATCGTTTAAGCAAGTCTTGTAAAGAAATTACAGTACGATTTACAAAAATACAACTTTTTTCTTAAACCTGATCAGAGAATTTCGTCTTACACGACCGTTTTACAATGTTCCATAGTAAATTCTTTCAAACGAAAAAACTGATGTTAAGCCGTATTATATATTCTAGTGGTTAGGTACACTTATTATGGTGAAGTTTTACAGTATTCTTACAGTAAGGCTGAGTGCCTTAAGCGCTCGCCTTAGTAGTCCGGTGAAGCTGTGAAAACCTTGCCAGGTCAATAGCATAGTGAGTTCGAAAAAAAAAATCTTACAATATAAACATCAGACTATATTATTAATGTTATAGAATTTAATATTCGCTTTCGGATCAGTATTTTAATGTGCAATGTTTATTTTTATAAAATACTCGTTCTTGCAATATTCATATAGTAAAAATTTTTCGCCAACATTTACTAATACCATGAAACTTAATATAAACAATATTAGAAACATTCAAGTTTTAAAGTTAAGATTTTGATATAATAACAGGTTTTCAATGAACTTGGTAAAGGGACTCCCCAGGTAAGCAAAATGGCCGCAACCTTAAAATAAAAACAAGGGCTTACAAAAGAATGACGTGAGAACAGGTATAACATGTACGTGGTACTAGGCTCTTATACTATAACATACAATAAACATTTAGGATGACGACAAAGTGTGATATGTCGATGCACGATTTCACACAATTTTATGTATATAAATAGAATGAGATCGTGTATATTCCATGTTTGTGTCACCGGGCGCTAACATGAAACAGTTGTCACTGAGAACATTACAATACGGTGTAAATTACAGCTGATGCTTTCTGTAAACTGATAACCCACGGCACAGCCATGTTAATAAATATTATATGATTTACCTAAACCGCTAACGTATACCTAATAGAGAAAATAAACATTAACTTTATTATTTAACTAGCTGTGCCCGCGGCTTCGTCCACGTGGAACCTGATGTACAAAACAATGACTAATAAAGTCATCTGAACGTATTTAGTTCATTTGCTTATCTACTTTTCTCTCATACTTTAGTCTTGTCGTCATTAAAATTACAATAACTTTTGATAGAGTGGACCGATTTTAATGAAACAAAGACTAAGTTAGTCTCGACGATATGCTTTATGATTATCCTGAGGTTATATTGTGAACTCAGGACCTACTTCAGTAGTGATGCGTGTTCATACAAACAGACAGACGGACAGATAGACATTTCTAAAAATGATTGAAATGTATTCTATTACTTATTCCTAGACACCTGCAACAATTTTTTTCACAAAAATCGTAAAAGTACAGACACGTTTGATTTATATTCTTATTATATGTATAGACTAGCCAACCCGTGCCCACTTCGTTGGGCGGTAAACATCTATAAAAAAACTACTTTTTGTGACTTAAATATAACAGTTAGACATATGCTGTCTTTTTTGCTGACTTTTTTGTAAGCACTATCAAGCTCTACAAATTTTCTGTAGGACTAAATCATATATCTCCCATCGTTAAGGCAGTATTCGTAAGAAAAGTTTTCGTTCGGCCGTTTTTTCTCCAACTTACTTTGCAAATCCGACTACCACAAAAAAGTCTTTTCATTTTTCGGGTTAATATATAGCCTACAACACTCACAAATAACGTGGCTTTCTATTGGTAAAAGAATTTTCAATATCGGTTTAGTAGTATCCCCTACATCGTCACAATTTTACCTCTTTATAATATTAACTAGCCTCTGCCCGCGACTTCGTCCGCTTGAAATAGTTACCTTGGGCTAACGCTAACTTGCAGCGAAAGCTCTCAACAGAAAGAAAAAACGATTTTCAAACATACTTCATTGGTGCACTGCTCCTAACTGCACTGTTATTTGTCTTAGGATGATGATATTATAGCCTATAATAACCTTTCTCGATAAATGATCTATATAATACTGAAAGAATTTTCAAATCGTACCAGTAGTTACCGAGATTACCCCCTACAACGTCACAAACTCATTATGTCACAAACTCACAAACGCTACCCTTTTATAATATTAGTATATAGTATTATATAATATTAGTATAGATTTAAGTAATTTACAATTTCTTTTAATGGGATCACGTAACCAATTATATGAAAGTAGATAAGGATATACTTTTAATTTATATAAAATGTAATTAGGATCTAATTAGTATTGAATGTAGTTAATAATTTAATAAGATGTATATTAAATATTACAAATATGCAAACCACACATAGACTGAAGCAGCAAAAAACTTAGACACGCCAAATATATTTTATTATTAACAAACCATTGAACTCTACAATGATGAATGCATTGTCTGAGGTAAAATAATACCTATTATAATTTCATTTTACCAAATAACATGTTATATCTGCAAAGGGAATAGAAGCATACCAAAATAATATAATCATTTGGTTCACTAATTGCATAGTTCCGAATTAAAATAGTGCTTATAATAATAATGCTGGGCTACAAGGCTCTCATAGTTGGGGCGAAGGCTTCTGTCCGATGCAAGTTGTGGGTATTATTACTACGTCGGCCCACGACCTATTGATATCATTAAAGTCCAAGAAATCCGGTTCTAATTAAAGTGAAACTTTTATTACATCGTCTCAAACTTTTTCGTCTGTGTGTTGCATGTCGCGTGATGGTCGGCCGCGGAGTAGGGAAAAAGTGAAAGGCGCTCGTCAGAGCAGCCAGGGCCAATATGGCGGCGCCTATAGTTCGCAGCAGCTGACCGTGTAGTGTATAGACTATTATTAGTTAAATGTCTATAGTGTGAAAAAAAGTTTCACTTTTACCGTGGTTTCATAAAACCACACAATCCTTTTTTATCTTTTTTTTCGAACTAACTACGCTATTGAACTAGTTAGGTCTTATAAGCTTCACCGGACTACTAAAGCGAGCGCTTAAGGCACTCAGCTGATTTTTTTTGACAACTAGCTCAAGGGTGCTCTATACACCTCGGCTTAGGCTGTTGCCTGATACATGTAATTCGCAACCTATCTAAGCTAACCTAAATTTCTTCTACATTCGGTAAACACATGAGTATTTTAGATTCAGATTTTCTCCCGACATTTTCCTTTACCATCAACCGATAGTGTTACAAATTTATATTAGTAAGTGTACACGAATTCCAAGTAATTTGTTGGTACATGTTATTCCACCGGTAAAAACATTCGACCACCAAGGCTTCAAAATCATTCATTATCAGTAATTATTACTAACTAAAAAAATCAAACATTCAACAACCAGGAAACCTTCAACGATAAAATAAATAATTAAGAACATCTCTCTCCTCTGTTTCCCAGTTGATCTTGTTCATTCTTTTTTGTTTTGTAGTTTGACGTGCATTGGTGTAAAAAAAAATTAAAAGTTTATTTTTTCTCTATGGTCGAAGTTCGACCACTGGACGGGCACTCGTTCTTTTAAATCTATACTTACTAATATTATGAAGAGGTAAAGTTTGTGAACATTTTTAGAAGGCAAACGATATCCCTGAATACTATTACCGTATTTTATTGTTATTAAATATTAACGCGAAAGAACCAGTGATTGCTAATTATAATCATTATGTAATTGAAAAAAAGAACATTTTGCTTACATATTTATTTTACATAATAACGAGGAAAATTTCGTGTTATCTTGATAAGTAATATTTACTGTATACAAAAGTATTGCTACTGTAGATAACGTAGGTACTTAGTTTAAGCCTAATATCACTCACAAACTTTATAATAATTTTATTAAGACCAGTGGTGCCTTTAAACCTCTATAATCAAAAAAGCCGTTACAAATCAAACTTAGATCTGTTTAAGGCAAATAAATCGCAAAAAATATATATGATATTTATCTAATCATCTATTTAATAATCTATACAATCTATACCAATATTATAAACATGTAAAGTTTGTGAGGTTGTAGGGGGTAATATCTGGGGAGTCGGAGAAAAATGGTCGAACGAAAACGTTTCTTACGAACGCTGCCTTAATTATGAGATATATATGATTGAGTTCTAGAGAAAAGTTGTAGCTTGATAATGCCTATTACCGCCCAACGAAGTGGGCACGGGTCGGCTAGTCTAATAATATATTGCATATGTGTAAAGTCCGCTAAGGTGGTTCTTGTTAAAAACAAACTGTATAATCATATCCCGTTTGCCAAGATTACAGGGTCTCGCTTAGTTTGGAAGTTATTGTAAAGATGAATGATGACGAAAATTGTAAAATAAATAAATGGAATAAAATTAAAAGAAACACAAGGTTTTGTAGGAGTAATAATCTTTATATATAAATTTCTTCTGTACGTGTTTATGTCACTGAACTCCCTAAACGGCTGGACCGATTTTGATGAAATTTTGTGTGCGTGTTGCAGTGGCTCCGAGAATGGTTTAGATTCACGATTGGGCCCGGTAGGTGGCGCTTCTGTTGACTTTTAGGATTTTTTTATTACCAAGGCAGGACAACGTCCGCCGGGCCCGCTAGTACTATATAAATATGTTTAAAGAGTTTTGTTATTCTCACGATTTTTACAATTTTAGGTTTTCTTCATACCAATTAAATTCGATTCCAAATTTAAAGTAATGAATTTTAGACAAACGTATAATTAACGTAGCCCATAAATTTGCATTCCATACTTAGTGATCCAATGTTCCCTTTTGTAATAATAAATACTGTTCTTAGTTAAATAGTAATGTTTAAGTTAATTGGCCATATTATTTTTTTAGTCTGTAAAACGAGTATTGTTTTTCTTTTAAACTCTCCTTTTGTTACTATGTTTTGGGAATCAATTATACTTTTGTTTTATACAGGTGCCTTCTTGATTCCTTACTTCATTATATTGGTTATATGCGGCGTTCCTATGCTGTTTATGGAACTGGCAATAGGACAGTATACCGCCCATGGACCTATTGGAGCCTTATCACAAATATGTCCACTTTTCAAAGGTAAATAAATACCCATATTCGATTTTAAAATATATTTACTAAAACCGCAAATCCACTTTACAAAAAATATATAGGAAAAAAGCTGTTTACACTTTCACAATATTGATTTACTTGATGAAGACAACCGAATACCTACACTAACAAACCAACACCTAAGGACACAAGTACTTTTTAATAAAACATTATTTAAAATTGTTATAATATCGTATTTGTATATATACATAAATTTTTATGGAAACAAACCTTTTACAGGTGCGGGCTTAGCGAGCGTAGTGATCTCATTTCTTATGTCCACCTATTATGCAGTCATAATTGCGTGGGCTATATATTACTTCTTTACATCATTCAAGACGGAAGTCCCTTGGGCCAGCTGTTCGAACCGCTGGAACACAGACCAGTGCTGGGTACCTAATCACAACCACACGAAGCCGAACGGATCTCAAACCCCCACCGAACAATTCTTTGAGTAAGGTTTCATTTTAACAGTAGAAACTCTTTTGGACTTATCTAAACAGATACCAATTTATAATTAGATGATTTTAATTAGAATTATATAATAATATTAATATATTTACAGGAAAAAAGTATTAAGCATGAGTGCTGGTATCGAATATCCTGGTGGCATGCGGTGGGAATTGGCAGCTTGCTTAGTATGCGCTTGGGTGTTAGTCTACTTCGCCTTATGGAAAAGCATCAAATCTTCCGCGAAAGTTCGTTATATCACAACAACACTCCCCTTTCTGCTAATTATAGTATTTCTCGGACGATCACTAACGCTCGAAGGAGCGGATGTTGGACTAAGATTCTTCTTCAAACCCGAGTGGGAACTTTTGAAACAATCGAGACCTTGGGTGAATGCGGCGTCACAAATTTTTAATTCAATCGGCATAGCCTTTGGTTCTATGATAATGTTTGCCTCATATAACCGTTTCGACAATAATTTTCTACACGACACTGTGGCTGTGACCCTAGTCAATGCCATTACCAGTCTCATTGTGGGAATATTCACATTCGCAACAATCGGAAATATTGCCCTTGAACAAAATACTTCTGTGAAGGAAGTCATCGCTGACAGTAAGTATATAGATATTTACACTATATCTGACATGATAACACGATTTTAATATTTCGGGTGTGTTTTAGAATGATTCATTTACTTAGAAGAAGTTATCAACTTATAGATTACGAATTGGTTCTAACAAAATTTTTTGACAACGTATTAATTTCTTTTCAGGTCCCGGTTTGCTATTTGTAGTATATCCACAAGCGATTGCGAAAATGCCAGCACCTCAATTATGGGCGGTGCTATTTTTCTTTATGTTCCTTTGCCTCGGTCTTAACAGCCAGGTAATTATTATCCATTTTGTACGTATTAAATATTAATAGGTCACAAAATATGTCTAACATAATATTAATACTTTTCAGTTTGCTATAGTAGAAGTTGTCGTGACCTCGATACAAGACGGATTTCCCGACATGATACGCAGAAGACTTGTATACCACGAACTATTAGTGTTGCTAGTTTGTGCGGTTTCCTTAGTTTTCGGATTGCCTCACATAATCCAAAGCGGCATATACATGTTCCAGTTAATGGATTACTACGCCGCTTCACTTAGCATCACTTACCTCGCCTTCTTTGAGGTTGTAGCGATAGCGTGGTTCTATGGTGTTGGAAGGTTGTCCAGGAATATCAAACAAATGACAGGTAAGCTATCTGTGACCACAGACAAGGTAACCTATATATAGCCTTTATGAATCACCTTCATAAGGTAAACAATTCTTTCTCAATATATCTATATAATTCTCAAATTCTTATAACATGTAATTTTTTATTTACTATTGTAATTGGAATCTTCTCCAGTTGGTTTTCTTCGACACTTTTGTAGACCAATTTTGGACATATTATAGTTTACATCTAGTATTTACAAAAAGATTAAATTCTGGTCATTCTGGCCACCAGTGGTTTAACAAAAAGTATGCAAAGAGAGTGTAATATTGTATTAAACGTTATATCAATAGCTAAGATATTAACGATGAACCTATTGTTTATTATAATTAGGTACCTGTATTATATACGCGTAATATCCGCTACAAAAGAACCCCAGTCATCCGGATTTCCGCTATGATGACAATCGCTATTTTTTTCATAGCTCTTACTTCCACAAACTATTATGACTCATCACTGATAGCATTCAATAACATTTTAAACCCTAAAACTTTTATCTATACCTTTACTCATGTGACCTGTGGACGTTGTGACAAACGTTTGCTAAAATGTAATTTGTGATATGTTACAGGTCGTTGCCCGTCTTTGTACTTCCGATTCTGTTGGCTGATAGCTTCACCGGCATTGTTACTGGCGTTATGGGTAGCCAGTTTAGTAGACTACACGCCACCTGGATACCGGCACTATGAATACCCAGCATGGGCGCAGGCGCTTGGCTGGATCATCGCCTCACTATCGTTACTCTGTATCCCAATATACGCAGTTATAGTCATTATAAGAGCTCCTGGGGATAATTTGAAAGAGGTTCGTCATCGATCTACGCTAACTTGAATTTCTTATCAGACAAATTTTCTTAAACTTCTATACCATTCTGAACTTACAGCTCTAACATACGATTTATCCTACATAATTCGCATTAATTGATAATTATCCTAAAGTATGTTTGGAATTTCGTTATTTGTATGTTAAAATTAGATCACAGTATTTTCTCTGACGTGATGCTATTACAGAACTATGAATATAATATATGACGGTGTGCAATTTTAAAACGATGAATGTTAAGAAATTTCTTGGTATACCTACTAGTATTGCGCGATTTTATTTGCGGTTTGTTATAGGTAGATTAGTATGTCATAATAAATAGGTAGTCAGGTACTAATTTTATGTCATTCCAAACGTATAACACACCTTGTATACAGTGTATCGCCAATCTCTTCCTAAAACTTCTTATCTCTTAGATAAGCTATAAATATATATTTTTTTTTTACAGAAATTTCTTCACTCGATACGTCCGTCATCTATTTGCGAATGTGGTGTGAACGGTTGTGACATCTGCTATTCCGAATCAGATCCCACAGACGACAAGACAGCAATTAACTAGTCTTATACATTTATTACTAATTATAGAAAAGAGCTACAGTCATTATTTAGATACTCCATCCGTATTATGTGAATAATTACAATGCAAGAAAATGTACTTGTGATATCAAGTACAAACAAGATAATAAGACAAGTCGGTCTTCCATCATAACTATTATCATTAATTTACAATGGGCAAGAGACAGTACTCGACCTAAAACAATAATCATACACGAAACGAGTGACACTATTAATTCTTGTAGGTACTCGTTAAGAGTTCATCTAGCTTTCTTGAACATATATATATATCTTAAATACCAACGAGTCATTATGCTTTATCACACCTAAAACAAAACACTGTAAAGCCTAGTTTTGAAGTAAAAAATGCTGCAAAACTGTATACATATTTTATTGCATTTAAAAACTATTTATTACCTTCACACAGTTACATATTATATTGTTAACAAGTAGATAATTACTTCCAATTTTATTATTCACATTACTATTATCAACTTAAGTACCATTTCAATAGTCTACTTATTTAGTTATAATTGGTTAGAAATAGCAGCATTACTTGTAGAAATATAAATATAATAAAAATACCTGTGTTCTTGAACTACTTTTATAATGAAACTTTAGATAAACCAATATTTACTTGACCGTTTTCCATAAAGGTTAGTTAAAAAATACCCAGTTCAAAGTAACTTTAAACGCATTTAATACTAATTATTTATTCATTCATATTTCACTGTTAGTTTTGTAAATTATGTATCGTCGTATTATTTGTTACTATAAGTATACGTCATAAAAAAAGAAAGAATATTTTGTTTTAAACGACCTGACTACATAAACGAGGTTTGGTTTTATCTTACCAGTATTACATTTCAATTCGAATCTGTCAAATAAATAATTAGTAATCTATATTATTTTAAAATAAAAAATAGAATTTAAAAATTCAGTGATATGTATATAGATATTTCAGAGATTATATTTTAAATATTTTGTGATTTTAAAACATTCCCTATAACCTATACTCATATAGGTATGTATAAGGTTAACATAATTTTAGTAAATAAGTATCCACATATCATGCACGGTATTTAAATTAAATTTAGATACCTAATTAGTAAACTATTGTAATATTAAAGAGAGCTAGTGGTTTTGTCTATGATACGGAAACGCAACACCGGAGTTGATGTTTTTTAAGTTTAATGTAATAATTATTTGTAGGTCTCAAGAAGGTATATACAGTATGTATTTTATTGTTTATACAAATTAAGTAACCAAGAATAAATCCTGCATAACATCACGAGCACAAATTGTGAAGTACCTTATTACGATGTTACCTGCCAGAAATAAAAAACGATGTAAATTTGAAAATATGATTAATAAAATATTACGAAAATTATTTGCCTATAGTCATTTAAATTAGTAATTAATAAATCCCTATTAATTTATCTAATCATCAATACCACACAATTTTAGATTTTCCTTAAACTTTGTACATCTTCTTTAGAGTTTCAAACACGAAAATTCACAGATATATTCCCTGAGTTAAAATAAAGCAGTCGAAGACATATTTTAGGTGTTTAACTGTAAACAATTACAAGTAGCAATATATTCCTATCCGCGGTCACCTTATAAAACAGTAAAAGTTTACATAATCATATACCTAGAAAAATAATATAGGGCCAAAAAACGTGTATTTTTCTGATTTTGTATTGAATCCAATCTCAACACTATTAATGTTAAAGGCTAATTTTTATCAAATATATAATGCACGTGCTGTAAGAGAACCAAAATTATATATATAAATTGGCTCCTTCAGGCTATTTTTTATTTTAAAAAGTCTGTATGAAATTTATAGAATTTGAATGAATACTGTAGGTACTGCACTTATAGTTCGCACACTGACGAACTTAATGCCACAAAGCATTTTCTTCTAGCTAGCCAGCGGTATTTTGGAGCATTTTTTTATTGTATATAGAACAAATATTATTTAAAAAAATAACGTAAAATAAAAATCATAAAAATTAACAATTTAGTATAGTCAAAATACAGGAACAAATAGTTTACCAAATAAATATAATAAACAAGCGGGCCCGGCGGACGTTGTCCCACCCTAATAGTAAAAAAACCTAGACAAGTTATATAATTAAACCTTCCTCGTGAATCACTCCATCTACTGGTGAAAACCGCAACAAAATCCTTTCAGTAGTTTTTGAGTTTAACGGGAACAGACAGACAGACGTGGCAGAGGACTTTGTTTTATACTATGTAATGACAATGATACATATATACAATCTAAACTTGTTTATATAAGTAAGTATACAGATATATTTATAGTATATACTTATGAAAAACAATTATGTATATAACAAAAATGACTTCTAAATACAAAACGTGAAATCATGGGCACTTTGTCCACTTTTTGACAAACAAATACAGAAATAGTTGAGTTTCAAAATTGATGATAGATTTATTGACTTGATGATGCAGTAACGCACTACATGTACACGTATGGCAGTCATCATAAAAGAGTTTAAATAAGGCATATGTCTATGCCGACACATCACAGGGGTACTTGCAGTAACCGAAAAGGAGTTTGAATAAAGAGTAAATCTTTATGGAGATATTAGCTTTTACTTTTTTTGTGACATACAATTGTAATTGATTATTGAGTAAAATGAAAAAAAAAGATTGTCTGTTCTTTATTACGAAATACGAAAATAATAACAAAAAAGGAAGAAATTTCTACAAAATTTAAGTTTAGTGACCTGTACTCTCACCAGTTACTTGGTGCAAGTTACAGTTAAGTCGCAATAGGCAATATTATAGAGTGCTCAATCCTGAGTTCGAACAATATGATATCATAAAGTGCTGCCGAGTTATATGATAAAATCAAAGATTATGTGTATCTTATATGTGAAGTCTTCTCACGCTATGAGAGAGTACTTAGAGTTCATATTTGGGTCTCAAATTTTCAAGTAATTTTATTTGACATAATTCCATCAAAATTTTGCATCAGTACCGAAACAAATGTCATTTAAAAAACACACTCTAATGTCAACCCTCAATTAACATGCATTAATATAATATTGTATAATGCTTTCACGTTTCATAAAGAAATTAATTTTAAAAAATCGGTATTTATTTATTCCCAATTGATTTTAACAGAAAGTATATATAATTCTGAAATAGACTTTAAAAATATTAAAAAAATATATCTTTTATTTGAAATTTTATATACAGGAATTATATCTTACTTTGAAATCAATGGGCTGTAATAACACTTTCATAAATCCTATATACGAGTAATAATAAAACTTCAAGACCAAAATTGTTGTTTTGAATGTGTGGGGAACCACATAACATACACAAACTTCTACAATTTTCATACACAAAATACTCCACCAAATGTGGTCTCTACTTAATACTGTTGTATATGATCTGTCTATAAAAATTTAAAATGTCTTAGTCATTGAATTATTGTATAGCAGATTACTCTTTCTTGTAAACTTTTATTAAAATATGCTTGCAAAACATCCTTATAATAGAATTTTGCTTAAGACAAGTACTCAGTAATAAAATTAAAATGTGAATCATAATTATTCTCATACACATTACGTTCAAATTTACGCAACTCAAATATGCAAATAAAATTGAGGTCCGAGTGCTTATGAATGATAGCTACCAATGTGTGACATTTTAAATTACATCTGTATCTTTATTTAATATTAATATTTTATGTAATTTGTACAAAAAGATCCCATTGTATTTATACAGGTTTTTAAACTACTTATGATTGTTTCATGTATTCATTTTGCAGGGTTAAGAAAAAACATGCATTATTTATCTACAATGGTAATTCTTTTTTTTTTAAAGTAATATCAGACAAATATTTAAATATACAGTGGTAAAACAAATCTATTACTTTTTTCTTTATATAAAATAAAATGGAAAATAAATGAGACTACTTTTTCCTCTTTTTGGGACTCTTAGTCATATCATCTTCTGAATCATCATCTTCTTCATCATTACCCTCATCATCATCACCCATAGTGTGGTCACCTGAAAATTCAAGTATAGCATAAGCCATTCCTTTCTATAGTTACACTGAGATGTAAAATATTAATAGCTACAGATCCACATAAACATGGTTGTTGTATACTGACTCAACAACCACCTATACCAACAAAAATTATTTTATAACAGAGAACATAATTTAAATATACAACAATCAATTAAATCTTACTACACTATAAATATGGCTTCACAAGCATGTTTAACTAAAGAATGAGACAGAATAAGCCGGCTTAGATAGAGCACAAATTACTCTGTAATATTAATTACATTTTTAAGTTCCACTTCTTAGATATTCGATCCATGTCTAAGAGTTATAAAAGTTTTAAGAAGCTAATTTTTATAATTACTATTAGCTTAGCAATGCATATTTTCCTTGGTGAAGTGGTGCAAGTGGTGCAGTACACATGGGCAGGAAAATGCAGAAGAAGCCTCGGGAATAATTCATAACTGAATAGATTTTGGCTCATATAGAAACATAATGCACATCATTAAGTTACTATTATAAATGCTTCACTACAGTGAGCAGGATCCAGTTGAACCCCAGTGACTTAGCTTACTTAGCAGCTTACATTTAACTATTCTCTCATAAATTGGATTCTACATTACAGAGGAAAATACACCATGAACAATTAATATCATGTTAGGCATATTAACACATCAAATCACAAAATGGTTGATCATGTTTTTAATTATGATTTTTTTTTATTTCACAACATCATCGATTGTTAAAAGATGTTAAAAAAAGTTTGTACAAATGAAAAAATTATTTGAATTTGCACTTTACATAAAAATTATGGTTTTACAATACAAAATTTATTATTTTTCAAAGTTTTGAAATAAATCAGGTATTTTTTAAGCTTATGCAGCCAACAGTTTGTTGACCTGTGCCTCATGAGGTCTACATTCGATTGTATGGAGCTTAATGTGTATTTTTGTTATAACCCAAAACTACACAGTATTCAGTATTCAATTGAAAGTATAGTTCAGTTCAAAAACATATGATCCGTCAGAAAGTGTTCCACAAAAACAACCCCTTCATGCGGACCCCCTAGAATATTTCAAGGCCCATTTAAAGATATAAAAATAAACAAAGAACACATTGGCCCAACGAGTAATCTACAACTTCACATTACGACTAAGATAGGAATTTATACTATACCCGAACAATGTTTGTCTTCGATCATTTTTGTCAGCATTTCATTTGCTTCTAATTGGAAATTCTCGACTGACTTATATAGTGTTTGATTGGTGTTTAACTCCTTAATGAGCGTTGCAACTACTTTGTCGAAGCCATTAACTACCAGTTTTATCTCTGCTACCATTATTTCAACAAAATCGCATATAAAATTTAGATAATAAACATAATATACCCCACAAAGTAGGGATGCGATTTGAGAAATCTTGTTTCAAATAGAGAAAACATTTCTTTGAAATCGATATTAAGCACTGAATCTATACTGTGGATCAATCTATGACTCTATAAAATCGAGATAAGATTTCTTCTACTTATATCAAAATAAAACGATAAAATAATTTACAATTACTTCGGCATACCCAAACATGGGACAATTTTTCATTTAATTAAACATAAACATGATAGATAACTGTATGAGCTCTATTTCTCTGTTCTATCCTTAACAAAAAAAAAGTTTGTTTTTCTGCAGAATAGCTAATGCTACAATTTCAAATGTAAATCACCAGATTGTTACTTTTATTATTATTACTATGATCAAATAATAGAGATAAAGCAAACGAAATCGGTTTTATTAATATTTTCTAGTTCTCCTTTTTATAGTTTTGTTTGTTCCTGAAGTACGTAGGCAGTTTTTTTTTAATAATATTGTCAACATTGCCTATACTCTATTTGAGTTTTATACTATTTCGTCGTGTATTACTGCAAATAAAAAAAAATATGTTTCTTAATTGACGTTAAGTATTGAGAACTATTAAAACAACATATTTCTCAAATTCCTATAAGTACTTTAGCCGAAAAAAAAGATAACTTTAAAACATCTCTTAACTTTTGTTTTGTTTTTCACGTAATTACATGAAATTATAAACTCTGTGTTAAATTAAATCATGTCTTTTTTATTACAATTAGTGTCGATGAAATATAGATTATAGTAATTGTATTATTTTATTTTTATTGTATAATTATATTCTTTTTACAACAATTAAAAGTTCAGAAAAAAATTATGAGATTGATATTGGAATAATGAGCTTTCTTGAACTTGATTTATTATTGAATCAATACCACAGGCTACAATTCAAATTGTTTTTCTTCGATTAGAATAGCTGTCTTCTAGGATTGTCGATTAAATATTAAAATATCTAATCTATTCTTATGAAGTTCGATATTAATAACTAATAATTTTTAGACGATAGGTCGATA
This sequence comes from Antheraea yamamai, assembly GCA_036509395.1. Taxonomy (NCBI): domain Eukaryota; kingdom Metazoa; phylum Arthropoda; class Insecta; order Lepidoptera; family Saturniidae; genus Antheraea; species Antheraea yamamai. Next base: position 11,856,652 of record AP028433.1, read on the forward strand.
GTACATGATTGAAATATAGATATAGACGGTTGGAAGATGTTTATCTTTCAAATTATTTAAACTACAAAAACATCATAAACTTAGTCTAGTCTACTTTATTTGCACTATATTATGTTTTTACTAATAACAGAATGGTACCTCAGAGAGAATAAAAGAAGCCAAGGTAGGCAGAACAAAAGATGGGAGGATGATATAAAAGAAGTAGTTGGTCCAGCATGGATCCAAATAGCGAGAATTAGGAAGATGTGGAAATCTTTAGAGAAGGCCTTTGTCGCAGGACAAGCAGTAACAGAAAAAACCAGATGCCGATAACTTAAATACTTTATGTTCATATTTTAGTGTAGTTTTACAGTAATTAAAGGCTTATTTTATTTATTTTTATTAAATTTTCCTCTTGTCCTACTTAATTTAGTTGCTTAAAACAAAATGCAATGTTGTATAGATATACCTCTGTTGTATAGGGACGCGTGGGCTCTCGCTTCCAGGTCCCAGGATGATGTTCCAGCTAGTAGGCAAGCCGCCTCGTAAAAGATCGTGCGGTATCCGCGTATGACTCTGACGGCCAACATCCATTGCGGTTTGCGTAGTTGAGCGATGTTATTGGTCGTCAGATCATGCGCCCATATAGAGGCCCCATAGAGAGCCATTGACCGCACGATCCCCAGGTACAGCTTCTGGCAGGTGGAGTTAGGTCCTCTCAAGTTGAGCAGTAGATACATTGGACTCGCCTCCTGTAATGAACTGGGATCCTCGAGGTGGCGCATTTCGAGGTTCAAGAAAGAACAAGTCCTCAGATTTGTGCAAAGCCACCTTCAATCCCAGACGCTGGATCCTATCGACAATCTGAGCGACTCCCGCCGTAGCGAGAATCACAACCTCGCAGTGCGACTTCCCCCGGGTCAGCACCAATGTATCATCAGCGTAACAAACAAGGCTGACACCCCGGAGGAGTGCACCGCGCAACACCCAGTCGTATCCGATGTTCCACAGGAGAGGGCCCAGGGCGGATCCCTGTGGAACACCAGACACTACGTCTCGCCGACCCAATGTTCCTCCTTAACCTGGGAAACTCACGTACCTCCCTAAGAGGTACGCCCCGACTATGCGGTGGACGTAGGGTGGCACTCCATGATATCGGAGTGCCTCATTAATGCTGACCCAGGGCAAGGTGTTAAAGGCGTTGGTGATGTCAGGAGACACAGCCAAAACAACCTCGCCTTGAGCAATTGCTTCCTCCACTTTGGATCTTCACTTGGATTACTGCGTCTACAGTGGAAACACCCTTGCTGGAAACCAAACTGGTTTTCTGCCAGACCCGGACCAACGTTCGTAAGATGCCGGGCGAGGCGGTATGCGATAATTCGCTCGCACAGCTTAGCCGCCTCATCTAGCAACGAGCTGGTCCGTCCGAGGTTTGGGTAGAGACATCAAACCATATATAACGATGGTCCGATAGCGTCTCCACCTCCTCAAGGAACCTTCAGCCCCGAACACGGCGCGCCAGAGCAGGGCTAGCAAACGTAACGTCTACTATCGATCCACCCTGCTGTCGCACACACGTGTTAATAGACACCCTGTTCAGGACAACTAGGCCTAATGTTATGGCCCACTCTTCCAGAACCTCATCCCTGACAGTCGTGGCCGGGGAACCCCACCTCGTCGATTTGGCGTAAAGGTAGATCTAGTACGCGAGAGAGTACTAGGACGGGATGAGGTCGGATACGACTGACGACTGACTCTAGATCCCTGAGGAATGCCTCAAAGTCGGCGAGACTTCTGTTGGGGGATGCATACACCCCCACCACAACTACATCACCGTGATGTGCCGCTGCATACCCTCGCCCTCTCACTATATTAATGAAGAGCGGGGACCCAGCAGTAGCCTGCGATACTAATTCCACCGAGCCGTCAAGGTCGCTCACCCAGTTTAATCACCGGGTGGTATAAAATACGGCACGGCCATTACGGCGACATGGATACATCACTGCGCCATGCTTTGAAATAAAAGATCCTGAGCCCTGGCGCAATGATTCAGATTGCCTTGAAGATAACGGAGTGTAATCATCACGGACACTCCAATTCTACCGCCAACGTCATCGGCGTCTTGACCGCGGCCGACGACGTGGAAGGTTGAGGAGGACCTTATGAATCCTCACCTTCTCTTTTCGGATGTGGTTCTTTTCCCTGGGTGGCAGCACAGGCTTAGTGCAAGCCCTGCTGCCCATTTGGTGGCCGGTGGATTTGCCCGAAGCAGCACATACAGCACAATGCGGGTCGGTGCTGCATCCGCTGGCCTTGTGCCCCGGTTGACTACATCTAAAGCATAGATGACTGTAATCAACCTTCGAGGTGCACCTGGTCCCCAGGTATCCAATCTGTAGACATCTGAAGCACCTCTGTAGCCAGGGCGGCAGGACTTTCGCCTGTGCCGAAACCCAACCAACAAGAATTCGACGACCATCTGCCACCTTTTTGCTGCTGCCACTGGGCATGTGACCACTGTCGTCCACAGCACTCTTCTGCAGTCTGCAGCAGCAGTCTGGATATTGTAACGTTTTCTGAAGGAACAACCTGCTTGATTCTTTCAGCCAGAGCGCATGCTTTGTCGCCACTTGTGGCACCCGAAATTTCCAGCAGGTAGGCCCCCGTCGCCGTTTTGTGCCAGCGGATCCCAGAGACTCGACTTGATCTCCGCTTTAATTGTTTTTAGGATCTCTAGGTAGGAGAGACCCTTTTCATGTGCTCTCAGCTACAGAGTAATAGTCACTGCAGCCGATTTGGGAGATTGAAACTTGAAAGTATTCTTCTTCATGAGTGTTCAACTCATGTTGACTTTCGCTGGTGTTTTCGGTTTGTTATTTTTCCCCACCAGAACCTACTCCATTCCCGATACCACCTGCACTAACGTTCTTACATGAAATTTAAATAAAATCATATTTAGACCTCTCACTATCTGTCTTTGTTAACTTCAAACATTTGACATCCTCGTGTTTCCGAATTTAATGTCTGTATCGCCAAGTAGTATGTGCACAGGTAAAAGAATTATATTACGAGTTATCGGGATGCATGACCTCCTGATGCAAGACGATACCGGGGCCGCCGATTGTTACGCACACTAGAGAAATTTAGAGAACACTTATTTGGGATTATTAAAATGGCACAGGTGTGCGATTGTTTAAATTTACGCCTATATTGAAACACCTTTAAACCTTAATTTTAGTGCAACAAATAAGCGAAACTTCGTGAAATCATTAAATATACATTTACTTTCGCAAAGACGATTGACAAATAAATCGTATATATATTTTGCGATTTAATAGTCGAATGTAATACATTTTATGACGTAACATAATTATATACTCACAACAATTATTTCATCAAACAAAACGCATTTATTAATTATTAATAATAGATATCCTATTTTTATCTTAAAAGCCTTAAATATCATATTAGTGAAATTCTACATTGGTTTACATTGTAAATAAAGTTTATTATATTTTATGTAGAAAAGTAGTAAAAGCCATTGAATTTCTTATCAAAGGGATAAATGGATAATTTTTCTAAGGTGTTTATTAATACAAAGTTATGTTATGTAAATTATTTACTAAATAGCAATAGTTTGCGTGATTAAATATAAAAGCAAATATATAAATAGAATAGCAACAGGTTTTTAAAACCATTATATTTTTGTTTTGTAACAGTAACCACATAAAAAGCTTTAAATAGCGTATATTACATTAAAGATCCAAGTTTGAAAACAATAAATTTTTGAATTTTTTTTTTTATATTTTATAACACAGATAACGTATAATCAAGGAATTTATTACAGATTGAGTTTATTTTTTATACGAAGTATTTAAATACTTAATACGTCTCTATTCATGTCAAAAAGTACTTATATAAACAAAAGTATCCGATTAATACTATTGAGTATAAAAGTGTCGATATTGAGAAAATGCTTTTCATATCTAAACTATCGATACATTGTTCGTGACTCTATGTATGTTACTCTACCCTACTCTAACCGTACGCAATGCTCTACGATGTTGTAGCATGGAACTCGGCGAAAATCCTTGTGTTAACTCAGTAACTCAGGCGCAGATAACTGCGCCGGCTCAATGCGCTAACTCAAAATTGCGTCATAGCGCAATAAAATGAAAGCACGCCTAGTTAGCAACGAAATGCACGCCTTCTACACGCGGTCCTCTCAAGTTCTTAGCACAAAAATCACACAAACTGCGTTGGGCTCATTGATCACTTATCGAGTGACTTATTCCGTCATTTGTTTTATACATAGCTGTCAATTCAACCATCTGTTAAAATAAAACCTTATGGCCAGTAAGTCAAGTGAAGTCTTTGGCGGGATTTTGGTCTGTCATGTAGTGGATTTTATATCTTATTCGCATAGAATTATGATACCGCTTTTGAATACTCGCAGGTTTGTTACTCTATGCTTATTCGTAATCTTGTGTTATTTGACTTTATATTTTGTAAAATTGGTGGTGTTTTACGTAATACAATTCGGTTATTCGGACAGTCCGAGAGGGGGGGCGGAAGATCTGTCCACCGATAGATATAAATGACGACCCCAGGAGGATTACGGAACTGAGATGCCCTACGTGCGGGAAAACTTACAAAAGACGAGCCTGGTACAACAAACATTTAAAAACGCATGATGGAGTTGAAGCACGACAGCCGTCGGTCAGTACTTTAACAAACACTGCGGATAGAGTTAACCCTCATACATCCCAAGGTGAGCCAACGTGTGAAGATCACCAGGAGTCCATTGCCATCAGGACACGTCTTAGCATTCCTAGTTTAAAAAACTCCACTTGGAAAGTTCATGACGAAAACTTGGCAACCCTGCTAGAACACCCAGGATCTAAGCAAGATATAAACAGCCAAGTAGATACTATGCAGGACACAGTATATACATACTTCTGTGAGCGCTACCCACCACCAAATTTTTATGCTCAAAAGAATAAAGAAAACACTTTTAAATCGAAAATGCGGAGAAAGAAAAGAGAGTTGATAAAGCAACTTCGAAAAGCCAAGGCCATGGGCGATAACCATCTAAGTCACCAACTGTCTAGGGCATTAAGATCGATCCTTAAATTAATCCAAGGAATATCGCTACAAATCACAAAAAATCGCGATAATTTAAACAGAGCTAAACATGAAGTAGACTTTGACAAAAACCCTTTTCAATACTCGAAAAACATTTTCAATGAACAAAAAGGAAAGCTTCTCTTGACCAAACAACAGATTTACGACCACTTTAAAAGCACATACGAAGTGCCTAAGTGCGGGTGCCTGTATGAGGATCCAAACGTCCAAAAACCTCATTATCCTCTTGTCAATTTTGAAAGTTGTCCACCTACCCTAGAGGAAATAGACAGTCAAATTAAAAAGAAAACATCCAAGTCAGCTCCAGGTCCTGACGGTATTCCTTATATAGTGTACAAAAAATGTCCATCAGTTCGTAAACATCTCTTAAACATATTTAGTAAAATCTGGTCAAGGAAGCAAATACCAACATCATTTGGCAAAGCAATTTTTGTCCTCATCCCAAAAAAAGATGAAGTAACTCATCCAAAAGATACTAGACCGATAGCACTAACCAATACAATATCCAAAATTTTCTTTAGCATACTGCAAACAAAAATGACAAAATTTATGATTAGCAATAGGTACTTCAGGCCCAACCACCAGAAAGGGTTCTTGCCCGGTATTTCTGGCTGCCTGGAACACAACACATTACTAGCGGAAAGTTTGAAAGATGCCAGAACACATGAGAGGCAAATTACAGTCTGCTGGATAGACCTTGAAAACGCATTTGGTTCTGTACAGCATGAACTGATGATCTTCGCCCTGAAGTGGTATAATTTTCCTACTGTAGTTATCGACATAATCACATCTTATTATTCACAACTACAATTTGCCATAGCAGCCAACAAGGAACACACAGAACCATTGCATTATAATGTAGGACTGTTCCAAGGCTGCTGCTTGTCACCAATAGCTTTTAATATAATTATAAATATTCTTATAGACAAGTTAATAAGTCATGAGAAAAAATGGGGCTATCGGTTTAAAATAAACAATAAATACACAGAGTCCATCTTAGCCTTTGCAGACGACCTAGCAATAATGACACGAAATCCAAAACAATGTCAGGTGTTATTAACTGAAGTAGATGAGTTTTGTACATGGACTGACGGACTGAGGGCAAAACCAAGTAAATGTCACTGTCTATGTCTGGGTAGACGAAATACCAAATATACCTCTTATGACCCGGGACTCTCAATAGGAGGTCAATGTGTCACCACGATTGCTGAAGCAGTGCCTTTCAAATTCCTTGGTAGAAAGATTGACTACAAAGGACGTACACCATCCTTAGAGGCAATTGTCGATAATTTTCTAAATGACTTAAATAAGGTAGACCAACAACCATTAAGCAATATTAAGAAAGTTTGGATATACGACAACTATCTTACGTCACGTCTGACTTGGTCCTTTCTTGTATATGACATTGGTAAAACCCTCCTGGCAAAACTAGATGCAAATGTCATAAAGATATTGAAGCTATGGCTCGGAATTGCACATTCAGCTGACCCCTCAACTCTATTTAGGGATCAAAACAGTTTTGGGATGAAGTTAAAGAAACCATCGGAACTCTATAAACACCTCAGAGTGACCAAAATGCATCTCTTGGGACAATCCCAGGACGAAATAGTGTCATCACTCCCAAAAGATAAATGTGTTACAGAGCTTGAGTCAAGACTTCAATTCCACAAACAATTTATGGCAGGAGCACAATTTAATAGAGTCGGACTGGGTTCTGCAAAGAAAAAGGAAGACCGAGAAATAATAAAATCCTTTCTACAACAAGATGAAAATGATAATTATAAAGTGCACGCAATGAATTTAGAAATGCAAAGTGAGTGGTTAAACTTAGGTGAGTTCTGCATCCCGTTAGCCCTGAAATGGCGCACCCTACTTTATGATTGGTCTCCTGCCCTATTAAAATTTTATCTTAATGCCTTCCAAATGACCCTCCCAGATCAAAGTAACCTAGTAAGATGGGGGAAAGCCTCTGAAAAATCTTGCTTTACTTGTGGTGAGGCAGTAGGTACTGCTAGGCACTTATTGGTAGGTTGCAAGGTGCTGCTTGATAGGGGCTATTACTCACGCCGACATGATAGAGTTCTTGAAATCATACGTGAAGCAGTAAGTCTTTCAGTAGCTAGAGCCCAAAAAGGATTGACCACAAATGAACGACAAATTAACTTTGTAAAGGATGGCTCAACTGTAAACTCTAAAAGCAAGCCTCTCTCAATCCTAGGTACTGCACCTGACTGGACTATTTTAATGGATACGTATGACAAGCACTATAAAATCCCAGAGGATGTTGGTGTTTCGTCATCCAGACCGGACATATTCCTCTTCTCTAGACACACAAAACATGTAATACTAGTAGAGCTTACTGTACCGTGGGAAACCAACATTCCTAAAGACCACACAATCAAATTAAATAAATATTACGAACTAACAAATGAACTAAGTAAAAATGGCTATGTGGTTAAGTTATACGCGGTAGAAGTAGGAGCGAGAGGTATACCAGCAAAATCTCTCTACAACCTTCTGAAGGACCTTGGCCTGTCGAGAACTGCAGTAAGTTCTATTTTAGAACGAGTATCAAAGGCTGCACTAACAGGTTCCTACCAAATTTGGCTAGGCAGGGCGGGAAACTCGAGCAGTGAAGGTGAGCGTTGATGCGCATCTCAAAGGGGGCCTCCTTAAACCTACACCTGGGTCGCAAGTCCTGGGAACTGCTCTGAGTTTCTCCCTCTGCCACACGATGGACCCGGCACCCGCACGGTGAATCCATGGAAGGCTAAGAAGTTCGTCTCTGTCTCTCTCTCTAAGTGAAGTGAATGGAAAATAATACCACAGATCATGAATTTTGAGATGCCACAAAAACTTCTTGAGAAGAGAGCCACCATCTTGTTGGAATATTGAAATTATTCACATGACACTTATCGTGTAAAATATGTTGTAATCTCCATTGAAACAAAACATTGATACTGGCAAATGTTTTTGCGGAGCCAAAACAAGAAAAAGAAGAAAGTGAAATCTAGAAAATAAAGATTACCTAGAGTTTTTGGCGGGATCTTGGTCTGTCATGTAGTTGATTTTATTTTTTATTCATAATCTTGTGTTACTTGACTCTATATTGTGTAAAATTGGTGGTGTTTTATGTAATATAGTTTATTTATTGTGCATAAGTGAAGTGAATGGAAAATAATACCACGGACCATGAATACTGAGATGCCACAAAAACTCCATGGAAAGTTCTAACAAGATTGCCACCGTCTTGTTAGTTAATTGAAATCATATCAAGATACTTGTAATATCGATACTCACTTGACAATGGCAGTAATAGTCTAATAGAAGACTGGTTGCCAAAAATGGAATGGAAGAAGAACTTGTAATACTATTAACTACTCGACAATGGCAGTAATAATCTAAAAGATTGGTTGCCAAAAATAATGCAAAAAAAGATTACCTAGGATTACCTATTACCTCCATTTAAATTTCACGAAGTTACAGTTTATAAAAATGATATTGGAATTTCCCGGTCCTGCGCTGTGCTCCAACTCATTTTGAAGAAGTGAATTAACACATTCAGCGCAATGAACTGAGTTTGCGCAATTGCGCGGCGCAGCGCAGTGTTACACATCTCTACGATGTTGATATTGCAAAGTGCCGGAGTATCGGATTTGCTGAAGATGTTTTTATAATATTTTGACGAAACTTGAGAAAATCCACTATGTAATATGAGCGAATTTGGAAAATTTGGTCCTTTAATAGGCGCAATCGATGAAGGAACTTCGAATGTGAAATTTATGGTACTTAATCGTTTACATAATGTTTTGGTAGTATTAGCTTTTATATTTAAAACAGAATTTCGAAAGAAATTTATGCGTACATATATAAAATGACTGTACATGATATTCTTCATTCACTTATTATATAATATATAACTTGAAATATGTTAAAAAAATTTTAGTTTCGATTTTTTATAAACGATATAAATTCCAGATATTTGCAGCAAATACATCGGAAGTATTAACATTCCACCAAATATCTTTAAAACGATTTAGCCCCCAAGAAGGATGGGTCGAGCAAGATGCATTGGAGATTCTAAATGCTGTATCAGAATGTATTGAGGTACTCATAATGCAGATTAAAATTTATGTTAACTAAATGGATATTGTTAGAATAACACTTATATTATTATACTTTAGATAAACGCAATAGGGTGACCATACTCAGCTTCACAAATTGTCCACAAAGCTTTTGTAACTGACCCAACTATATATCAGACCTACAAATTATAACAAGCCATGCCTTACTCACCAAGTATTTAAAAGTTTGTCAATGAACTTAATCACTTCATGGTTCAATCTTCTACATAACATGAAGGCATTGTATTCATTATAATCAGTTATTTTTGTGTTATTAATACTCACATTTTTTTTATAATTCTTTGGCCTGTTTGAAATGGCTGTCAAGAAATAAGTTTAAGTACAGATCCATTGTATGTTTTATGTTGAATGTGTAAAATTTGGAAAGAAAGTTTTAATATAACTTGCTGGCTTTTAATTATGTGCAACTAAATAATTATCATGATTATGTTTTTAACAGAATAATTCCTTTTTGTTGAGGAATCACATATATTATTCTATTTAATTGGATATTATGAATGTGTAATATATTAAAATTATGTAATAGACATTGTTTCCCCCCACACATTTCAGACTAAATTCATATTATCTGCTCATAACTAAACCTTGAACCATAACTAACCTAAACATGTTAGAAAACTATAAAATTAAATGCAACTTGATATGTGGTGCACTATTTATGTTTTCGAAACAAAATGGCTATACTACTATTTTAATTTAATCCAATAACAGCAATTTTACAATGGAGTTCAATAGAATTGTGCCTAAATAGTTCTAAACAAAGTTTATTATTACAGGTAACAACTGACAATCTCAAAAAGCTTGATATCAATCCTGCTGACATTGTTGGTATTGGGATAACAAACCAAAGAGAAACTACAATAGTATGGAATAGATCAACAGGACAACCACTGTATAGTGCAATTGGTGATTAATTTATTGTGTTAAAATAACATTCTATTATTTACATTCATATTAGATAACTATATTACAGAATAAGCTAAAATATATAGTAGGCAATATGTACTGGGAAATATCTCATGATTCGAATTTGTTCTTGTAAGTAGCAAGTTGACTTGTAAGATTTTCTGCAAATATTCATACCTTTAATTATGTTTGAGTTTTATTTAAATTACATCTGTTATTTTACTTCTTAGTCTGGTTAGATGTAAGAACATCAAAAATAGTGGATGACCTTACTAAAGAGAAAGGACCTCAATGTATTAATGCTGTGGTACTGACTAGTGGACTCCCATTGTCAACATATTTCTCTTCTGTAAAACTAAAATGGCTGCTGAAAAATGTGACTGCTGTTAAGGAGGCTATAAAAGAAGGCGAATGTATGGCTGGCACTGTGGATTCTTGGCTGATATGGGTAATTTAAAAAGTGATTTCATATAATAATTTAAGAAAATAATAATACTCCTATATCTCTAGGGAAATAATTAAATAGTACATATCGTTAGTGGTAAGGCATTAGTATTAGTCTGGAGTTAATTACTTAGTAGTAATGTGAATAAGATGATATGATTAAATACCTCTATGTAATCATAATATAGTTTACAACAAAATATTATTTAGAAAGTAAATATCACTTAGCCCTATGTTATTTTCAAATTTATACCTTTTTTGGTATCCTTTGATAAAACTTTATATCTCTAAGTAGGTTTTTATCAATAAATAATAAAAAATAAACTTTTTACATACTTAACACTATATTTCCCTTATAATTTTTACACTGTCATCACCGATACCGATACAGATATAAGTGACAGGTATGGTTACCTGGGGTTGTCACCCAAATAAGGATATGCTTTTCTTGTTGAAGTTAATAGGATTTCTAGTTGAATTTTTAAAAAGAATAAATAGAATACGTGATAAAATGTAAATACAGGCAATTTTTATACAATACAATAATCCAAAAATGGACACATTATACTATACTTTTTATTAATTTACGAGCTATTACCTGCGGCTCTGCACTCGTTTTTTAAATTGTATTAGAGGAATACAAAATTGTGAGAACATTTACAATTATAGAAATCCACTTTAAAGAACAATTGTAAATAAGACATGCGCACCATGTACAGTAACATTAGATATATAAATACTTACAGAGTGTCAACAACATATTTGAAATGTTAACCCACCATATACGTCAGTGCTCACTTATACTGTATAAGGAACTAATGAAACAATTACCTAATAATATTATTATAAAAATGCCCACATTGTATGATGGAACTTTTAACGTAATACCTTTATGGTCTAAGATCTTATTAGAAATACCTCTTCTATCTTCAAAGTTGCTAATAATTATAATGTTGAATTGTAAACAATAAGTTGATAATTATCTCTCTAATTAAAAATACAAAATGAGTTGAAGTCTGGAAATCTTGCTAAATTTCATGCGGACGAAGTCACGGGTAACAGCTAGTCTAAAGTAGAATAAATAACCTCAATTGCTTTTTGTAAGGTTTGCTATTTGTCAGTGAAAGTTTCGTGAATATCGGTTCAACCGTTGTGGAGATATCACAGCGGGCGAAGCCACGGCTAACAGTTAGTCTAAACTAAAATAGACTAATTTTATTTTATAAGATCCGGTATCTGCAAGTGAAAATCAGTCCGACCATTTTGGTGATAGCACTGAGGACGAAACTGCGATTAACAGCTAGTCTAAATTAAAGTACCGTATTTCACCTGCTGTAATTTTGACTGTCTGTCAGTGAAATTCCCGTCAGAATCGGTCCAGCCGTTTCGGAGATTACCTGGAACAAACAGACAGACAGACCAAAAATTTTAAAATTTCATTTTTGTTATCAGTACCGTGTATGCTTTCATACCCAATCATTAAAAATATGTTATTTTTAATTACTTTAAACACTTCATTAATATTATATGTATAGATATAGGGTAACATAATATATTACTAGCAGTGCCCGCGACTGCGTCCGCGTGAAATTTCAATTATAAACACAGTGATCAATCAAATCATAGGATTGTACTATGTATTAAAACTCGATATCGATGACTTAATTGGCCTCTCCGTTAGTGAACGAGACGCAGCATGGCACTACAGCATCTAGTTGTACATCGTATATCGATGTATATCTGAAAAACATAGCTACCTTCATTTTTGACGGATGCGTGAGAGGTGTTTGTTAGTTTCAGACATCAAAATTGTTCACATATTGAATCACCCAATAAGCGTTCTATTTTGTGTTTTCTTATAAGTATGATATATATATATGTGTGTGTTACACCGGTGTATAAATTATTACCATACCAAATTTCGTCAAAATCCGTCAAGTAGTTTTTGCGTGAATCCCGTACAAACGACAGACATACAAAGATTTTTAAAACTATGGAAATGTGTTCAGTCATTGATTTTAAGCCCCACCGGAGTATTTTTTCTTTAAAATATTTAATGTACAGATTTCGTCCCTTTACCCTTTTATTGTGTGTATAGATGTTGCATAGTTTTCCTTAAAACTATAAACATATTTAGGAATAAATAAATAAATGAGTAACATATATATCTCAATAATCGTGAATCTGGGATAACTACATGCTACAGTGAGATCAAAAGTTATCATACTCGCCACTTTGAAACAAAAGTATTTGTGATAGGTATAAGATAATTTTATGCTTTGTGATAAATCCAAGATAATTTTATACTTTATTGTCTGTGATAAATAGAAGATAATATAATCATAATACTCAGGTACCATTGTTTATATTCCAGCTTATCGCTTGTTTATGTTATGGAGCGTAAAATTTGGGCCCCATAAGAAACATGGGACTCCCCTGGGCGACGAACTGTTAAAAAGTTATTTGAAAAGAACCTGTCGATTTGTAACGAATTTGTTTTGAAATGTAAAATTATTATTTATTTCCTGAAGGAAGGAATAATTTGTCAATAGACTGTTGATGTTTTATGTTATTTGTTTTTACAAAACACCACGTGTTTATCAACATTATTATCAATATAGGTTTTATATTCACGAATGTGTTGGATTTTTACAATAATATCACTACATATTATAAAACAAAGTCCTCCGCCGCGTCTGTCTGTCTGTTCGCGATAAACTCAAAATCTACCAAACGGATTTCCGTGTGGTTTTCATTAATAGATAGAGTGATTCACGGGGAAGGTTTAGGTATATACTTTGTCAATATTTTTTGTAAATTTGTGGAAATATATCGGTAATTGTTGGAAGTGTCGGAAAAAGTCAATCCGCCTGGCTTTCATCTAAAACAATTCCTTTGCGATATAACAAAACAACTAAGATAATAAACGACGCAGACGAAATCGCGGGAATCTGCTAGTTGTTTCTATAAAGTAAAGAGCTATTAAATGTTATCTTGATATGCATTTGCAACTTTTGAAGGCTTTGAATGCATCTTTTAGAGGTTAAGCTACCTTAATATGGATTGAATTGCATATTTAATAACGTACACAATTTCATGTATTTTTATAAATATATAGAGACTGCTTTAACAGTAACCTAATTGTTGTCAAATGAATATCTGTTTTAGAACCTCACAGGTGGCAGCCATGGTGGAATACATGTCACTGATGTTACAAATGCATCTCGCACACAACTAATGTCACTAAGCAGCTTACAATGGGATACAGGGTTGTTGCATTTTTTTGACATACCAATAGAAATTTTACCAAAGATTAAAAGTTCTGCTGAAGTTTACGGTTACATTGCAAATGGACCACTACTAGGATTACCAATTGCAGGGGTAAGTGTTATTTTATTTTTTAATGCTTGATCCATATTAAATAGAACTTAATAAATATGTCCCTGACCCAGAGCCATTATTAAAACATGAAAGCTGATATTGACACTTGCATAACACATGAATGCATATTTATGCAGGTAAAGGTGAGATGTAAGTATTGATACATATTTCCACCAAAAAAGTCCTACTGAAACTAGGAAGTGCATAACGCTTGTAAAGTATGAAAAAAGGATTATAAATCTACTATTACTTACTATGTAGTCCAGTTTAGACCAAACTATGACTACTCTACGAAATAGGTATTACAATGAAACAGGTCAATAGGACAATGGACACTTAATAAAAATGTTATATATTTACTATCTATAGGTATGTATTGTCTATTTTTATTATTTTTTACAGTGCTTGGGTGATCAACAAGCAGCTTTAGTCGGACAAGGGTGTATGAGATTTGGACAAGTTAAGTGCACCTTTGGTACAGGATGCTTCCTGCTGTACAATACAGGTAATAACTTAACATATTTTTAACAGTGTAAAATGATAAATATGTTCATGCCTACATATAATAAGTCTAGTCTTAGTGTAATATTATAACTGAGAGGCTGAAGAGTCATTGGGGCGGATATTTGATCGTCAATGTAATTGAATTGAGCGATTCATATAGTTGCTTTCCTGATGATTTTTTATCACTTCCTGAACGGACTTAAGTATTTGAGACTTGTCTTTCCTGAAATAGTGCAAAATTCAATGATTCCTTGAAAACTATTCGCTTATGCATATTGAAAATAAATTCTTATATCACAAATAGCTGTTTTTGAATTCAGTGTTAATTTTATTGCAGGCGATTCTATCGTGCACTCGCAGTGTGGACTTCTAACTACCGTCGCTTACAAACTGGGGCCAGATGCGCCACCAGTTTATGCTTTAGAAGGCGCTGTAGCAGTAGCAGGTGAGATTACACAGAGTATAAACAGTGGTGGTTGTATAATTAGAAACACTACTTGACATTATGTATATTCGTTTTTATTTTGAAATTAAACAATAAATAGGACAACAATATGTTCGACGATTTGTCATTTATTAGAAAAACAATATAAATCCTACTACACAAGTGCAGTTTCGATATTACATTAAGGACAAAAATTTAATCAGTGGTAAGGTATGAATAATAATGGTCAACTAATTAGAAACACCAACAAAAAAGTATAAAAAACAATATTTTTTAAGTATTAATAATTAGTATTGTTATTTCCGAAATAGCTACTATCCACAGCCTACCAATAGTCATAATTAGTATTTAGTTGCGTATCCCTTATTTTCAATAACAGCACTGCAAGGACTTGCATTCATTCAATCAATTTCATACATTATTCTAGGGGGATTGAATTCCATGCTTCAACAAATGCTTCATATAGTTCGTTTTGACTCGTGTTACGTTTGCTTGAGACTTTCTTTTTAACAATATACGAGAGATTTCCTATCGGGCTTAAATCCGGACTATTTGCTGGCCAGTCTAAAACGGATATACGATGTTAGCTAAGGAAACATTTGACGCTATTGGCCGTGTGTTTAAGGTCATTGTTACAGGCAAATGATCGTCCGAGTAGGAAATCATTGTGCGCTCTAAGATATTTTTGTATTGCCATTGATCCATTGTACCTTCAATCTTCCGAACGGGCCCAACTCCACATCCGGAAAAACACCCCCAAACTTTAATGTTGCCGCCACCGTGCTTGACTATACTACTTGTGTATTTATAATTAAAACCATTGTTTACAGGACGACTAACATAGCGCTTTCCATCGGAATTTACCATATTTATTTTTGTTTCATCTGAAAATAACACTCTTTTCCATTCTCGTACCGTCTACCGTCCAATTAACATATTTTTTAACGAATAATAATCGCTTCTCTCGGTGTTGCTTGGTAAGAAACAGTACCTTTCGAGAGATTCTTCCAAACAATTTAGCTTCCACTAATCTTCGGCGTAATAGTCTTGACGAGATGTTTCTTGGGTCAACAGGCGAAAAAACTTCATTTTTAATCAGGTTGGAACCTTTAATTGGGTCTTTTTTAGCAACACGAACGATTAGTGTATCTTCTCTGGGAGAGGTTTTTCTTGGCCGAGCCTTTCTAAGAACATTTTCAACAGAACTTTTTAACAGAACCATTTAAATGTCTCAAACAGAACAACAATAAAACTCTCTATTCTTCTGTACGCCCACTTATGATCTATATGTAAATTAACAATTATTTGCCTAGTTGACGCGTCACAACTTTTATTTTTGCCCATTCTGAACAAAATAGAATTTAGATTAAATTTTAAATTGCCGCCAAAATAATAGAAAAAGCCAAGAAAGAAATTTTATTCTCCAATTTCAAAAAAAGAACGAGCTATGGATGGTTTTTTAAAATGTTTCTAATTAGGCATCCAAGCGGTCAGTAACAGAAAATAAACTCCTACATGTGTAAAACTCATTTTGTAATTAAAAGTACGATATGTTTTATATTTTATGCATTTAATGAGTTTTCTATTTGAGTGGCTATATTATGGTGTGATTATTAATTATTGAATGTGTATATTTTTTACGAACATTTGTACGTTGAAGTTATTCTTTCTTTATTCGTAAGAAGTGTTTATATGTAATTATATGACCACCACTGTATATATATTTAATATATGATTTGGCATACATTGTTCAATATTTTCTGTTAGCTAATAACTCGATCCTATTATCAATTTCTAGTTTTAGGTTTTGTAAATGTTCTTTTTGGTTCTAAACCAACAAATGTATATTGTGAAATGACTCATTCTCATACATCTATATAGAATTTATAAATAACGACTATAGCGCCATCTATCGGATCCTAATATAGCTGTGAAGCGTTGTGAACCTATGACCTCTATCAGTAGAAATCATTCAGAAATTACAGAAAACCTAATAGACTCACCACCATTATACATGCATATTTTCATATTGTTATTTCTACCTTTTTACTAGTATAACGAGGTAATTGAAGTAAGTTTTGAGGAAACCCAAAAAATGTAAATATTTAAGAAATTACTGCTCCATGGTGTTCCCTTTTATATTGAAAAACCAATTAATTTAGGAACTATTTTATTGTTAATACTGGAATGTTTTATGTAGGGGATACATTGCAGTGGTTACGTGATGGTCTTAAGATTATAAACGACGTGCGAGATTCAGAGTCACTCGCAGCACAAGTAGAACATGAGGAAGAGGGGAGCATATGTTTTGTTCCTGCGTTTAATGGACTATATTCTCCTTATTGGAGGAAAGATGCAAGAGGGTGAGGAAGTTTATTTAGTCTGTCATAATTTATTTTAAAGTTAAATAAAAAAACATATAAACTGGTATCAATAACTTTCAAACATACAGTCTAAATATAAATGGACTAAATCTGAATGGATGGGGAATATTATAACAGGGGAAAAAAATAAACCCACAAGTTCGTGATCTAATGATCGCAATAAGACTGAATGAATATATTGGGTGACTGGTTCCTCATTAGCAATATTTTTACATGATACTCAGTACTTGATACTCGTTCTAAATTAATTTAAAAAATAGGTGCTTAATATTTGACCTAATTATCTAGAAAATACAAAAATTACAAGCAATCCTCTACCCGTCTATGTGAAAGCACTTAAAAAATAACCGTCTGGTGTAGTAAAAGTGAAGTGATAGTGAAGACAACCAACTAACAAAGGATAATTTTTCGAAGTTTGAACAAACAAAAGGGCTTATTGTCCGTTTTATTATCGAAGGAACTCCGAGACGCCACTCGCAGGTTTTGTCACCTGTCATTCAACCTAGGTTTATTTAAATTTGTACCCATACTTTTAAGAGTCTTGAAACAAACTTCAACTTAGTTTCTCTTTGTTGTTTGTTAATAATTGTTTTATATTATTATTTTATATCTTAAAGAAAAGATATATTTATATTTCCAGAGTGATGTGTGGATTGAGTGCAAGGACACGTCGACCACACATAGTGCGAGCAGCGCTTGAAGCGGTCTGTCATCAAACTAGGGCCGTGGCAGATGCTATGGCGAAAGACTGTCCACCTCTTCTGCGGTTACTAGCTGATGGTGGAATGGCACAAAATACTGTACTGATGCAGATGCAGGCAGACATACTTGGCATACCTATAGTAAGGCATTATATCTTATAATTTTAACCGACACAATACTTGTATATTGTTTATTCTCTCACATATAATATTTATTTCATATATCTATTATAGGTGGTAGAGCCACGCTGAAGTTATAGTTATTATTGGTTTCAGCATGAATAGGTCGGCTCGCCCGGGGTAGTACCACACTATCATAGAAAACCGACGTGAAGTAACAGTGCTTGCATTGTTGCGTTTCGTCCGGTCAGTGAAAGCGCCGGAGGCCCACCTCCCCTCCTCTGTCCTCTCTCCCTCCCTTTCCCCCAAATAGAGGCTGGCAACGCACTTTCGACTCCCCTGGTTTTGTTAGTGTCTATGAACAGTGATGATCACTTAACATCAGGTGACCTACCTATTGGTTTGCCTGCTATGACATAAAAAAAACCTCGGAAACAATATCATCAAAGTGTTTGTATAAAGTTTGCATTTTTAAAGTTTATGTCTAGAGGTTTCCTCCATGAAAAACACGATTTTACACAAAAGAAAGTTGTTTTTTATAATTAATCATCCATCTCGACATTTTTTGTAGTACTTGCATTATTGAAAATATAATAGGTCTTTACCTATGAAATTGCCGTTCTGCAGTACTGGCCATTTCAAATCAAAATAATATTTGTTTGGCTAAGAATTCTAATTTCAAATTAATTTTATTTTAAAAACATGGAATTCTTTTTCCAAAAGTAGTCATTTGTTTATTGATTAGTGTTACATTTTCATCGCATTTCAATCTCTTTTGTCATCATGGATACGTTAAAAATTCGAGTAATTATGGAATATGAGTACTGTCGTGGCAGCAACGCGGCACAAGCGGTACGCAACATCAACGACGTTTATGGAGCTAACACTACAAACCAACGCACCACCTGGTATTGGTTTGCTCGCTTCCGTTCTGGGAATTTCGTCCTGAAAAATGACTTTGGTCGACAATGACGAATTAAAGGCGATTGTGGAAGCTGATGATACACAATCTACGGCTGAATTAGCAGCAGCTTTCGACGTTAGCGTCAAAACAATATTGGTCCATTTGCGTCAAATTGGCAAGGTAAAAAAGCTTGACAAATGGGTGCCCCACGAACTCAATGATCGCCAGCGCGAAGTACGCGTCGAGACGTGCCTTGCACTGCTCAACAGACACACAAAAGAAGGAATTTTGAACCGCATTGTTACCTGCGATGAAAAATGGATTCAGTTTGATAACCGCAAGCGCTCAGCAAGTTGGTTGGATCCTGGTTCAGCACCTAAACAATGCCCTAAACGAAAACTTACCCCTAGAAAAGTGATGGTCACTGTTTGGTGGTCTAGCGCCGGTGTGATTCATCACAGCTTCTTACCAAACGGAGTGAGTATTACTGCAGATGTGTACTGTGAAGAACTGAACACAATGATGGAGAAGCTGGCACATCTCCAACCAGCATTGGTCAATCGCTCGTCTCCGCTGCTCCCGCACGACAACGCGCGACCTCATACTGCACAGCAGACGGTCTCCACGTTGCAAGAACTGGGGTTGGAAGCTCTCCGTCATCTGCCCTACTCTCTAGACTTTGCGCCTACAGACTACTACTTTTTCCAGAATTTGGATAACTCCTTGAGGGGAAAAAAATTCAATACCCGAGAGGCAGTACAAAATGCCTTTGAAGAATTTGTTGCCTCCCGTCCAGCTGATTTCTTTAAGAAGGGCATCAATAAACTGCCACTGCGTTGGCAAAGATGCATTGATTGCATGGGTGATTACTTCGATTAATACAAATAAAAAATACATGACAAAATTCGTTTAAATTTTTTCTTACAAAACGGCAATTTCATAGGTAAAGACCTAATATTATTACCTACTGGTACCTCATAAATATATACCAGGTGTTAAGTTAGCTGCTTAGTAATGCAGGTTGTTATGTGCTTGGTAAGGTAATCTCTAGCTTGCCTACCTACTTTGTCGGTAGGCAAGTATAGAGGATAGGTGGGCATAGGGTTGTGTAGGTAGGTGGGTAGGGTTAGGATCGAGGGATGGGAGGAGGGGAGATAGGGTAGCTTAGGACGGAGGGGACCTCGGGGAGGCTATGGTTGTGGATGAGGAGAAAACCTCGTTAAAAAATCAATGGCGGAGCAGCGACTGAGGGGATTTCCTCGCTGTTGCCGGCTGAACCCAGGGGGGAAGAGGCGGGGGCCCTGACCTCCCATTGCACGGGCTCGGCGGGCTGGGAGGCAGTCTCGCAACCGGGCTGCCTCAGCCGGAGTGGCGTGAAAGCGCCTGCCGCCGGGGGGGTGTCGCGGTGCTTGCTCACGCTTCCCCGCGACACTCCCATAGTGCGGCGTACGGTTTGCCGTGGAGTTTTAGTCGGTTAAAGTCGCCGAAAGGCACCGCCAGCTGCGTCCCAGCACGCAGCTGGCGGTCGACTCAGCTTAGGCCCTCCCCCGGGGACCTGACAGTCCATGATGGATTTTCTCTCGGCGTTAAAAAAAAAAGCTGCTTACAATATTTACAAAAATGGTACTTCATGATCACATTTAACATATAAAATAATAATATCAAAGCAAATACCAATAAACAACAAAGAGAACCTAAATTAAAATTTGTTCTAAGACTTTCAAAAGTAGGTAAACAAACGTAAGAAACCTTGGTGCAATGACCGGTGCCGAAACCTACACCTACACGAAAGTTGCACTTTCACTTCACGTGACGGCGGTCATTGACTCTGTGCTTAAACATAGACGCGTAGAGGATTATGTATAATTTTTGGATTTATCTAGATAATTAGGCCAAATATTAAGCACCAATCTTTTTAATAGATTTAGAACCAGAAACGACTACTCAGTAAGCCCTGTAAATATTGCGACTCTTTATCCACTCAGCCTTTATATAAAGGCGCTATATAACCATTATACTATTACATTTGCGTACAACCAATAGACACGGTGCCGGTATTAACCAACCTATTAAAGCAGGATATTAAAAACAAAAAAATAACAATGACATATACTTATGTTGGTATATTACAGTATCACGCATAATACGAGGGTATTATATGAGGTGTAAGAGAGGTCCTAACTAAATTCTCAATCACCTTAACTGGTTTATCATCCCTCCTCGTTCTACTCTATATTTTAAACAGCGTCATATCTCACTGCCCATCATTAATTAATAAAAATACTCTCACTAAACGTTAAACAAATAATTTATTTTGTACCGCGACTTCATTAAATGATATATGATACTATTAGTAATAAAATATGGTTTACCGCCATCTAGTGCCGATTTATAATATAATGGATAGCATAAGATTCTTCATGAAAAACATTTTACCAACTTTTATGATTATGTCCCATTTTCATTCATAATTGTATATTTAATTTTTTTATAATCAAGTCATTATTATACAGATTCGACCTTTGATGATGGAAAGTACCGCTCTCGGAGCTGCCATAGTGGCAGGTAGAGCGCTTCAAGTTTGGCCAACGACAACACCTAGTCCTCCAGCAGACACGTTTTTGCCAGCTATATCTAATGAAGGTATTTATTTTTGAAACAACCTACATTATAGAAATTCACTTTTCGTTATATTTTATACTAACTTTTACTTGCGGGTCCGATTTAGCCTACCCCCTGGAAACAGTACTTATTATGGATAAAAGGTATCACATGTCTTTTCTATATGTCTGACAACTTGTATGCAAACAAACGTACATTCGCATTTATATTGGTAAGGATATCCCGTTATTCCGATATCTATTAAAGTAAAACTTCTTTAGGCGCGACTACGAGGTAACTGAACGACAATGCAACGGAAGTTCGTTACGGCAATATGACGTCATGTTTGTGTACCATCCGGTCTTTAAATATGTTTGATTTTTTCAATAAATAGTTATAAACAAATCAATCAAAAATTTTTGAAAAAAAATAAGAAATATTAAATTGAATAATAATACAAATCATACAATAGAATTAATTATGTATAAATGAGCATGAAACCGTGCTGCCATCTGGTTTCAATGTAAGTAAGTAACAAATAAAATCAAAGCTTCATTATCTATAGTTCCATCTATCATCTACTCTTATAACACAGTCCGGTGAAGCTGTTAAGTGAAAAAAAATACTCTTATAACGATAAAGAAGATTTACTTCAATCGCGTGTGACGGTTACACACACTCATATTTTTTATATAATTGGTTTATTATAGGTATTTAATAATTTCAGAAAGAGAAATACAGAAAGCTCGCTGGGAAAAAGCTTTGAAACATTGCATGAATTGGACGACGGATAACAATGACGAAAGATATAGGCAAAAAAAAGGTTGGTTATTAATTAATTCATTAATGCTTTCAATTAAGACCATATTCATATAGAATTACATCATCTTTTATATACAAATATAACGGTAAGAGCTCTGTACTATGCGCGTGTTACCCAAAAAGTACAGAATTTATCTCGATTATTTCTTTAGCTTTATTTCTGAGATATATGGTTCTTACATAAAAAAATCACAAGGACTACCGGATGAGGTGTAAACTCAAAAGAATAGAATTTAAACTGTTGTTCCCTTTTGATTTTTTAAATTAATTACAGTCTGAATTATTTAAATTTAATAATTTATGAATCTCTCTCTCGTTTTATTAATTCATCAAAAATATGATAGGCTGCACAAACTCAATACATAATATCAATGTTAGATGTACACGGGCTGATATATTACGCGTCGCTAGTCTGACGCAAGCACGATACGATCGGTCACGCTTACTAGCATGTCATGACGCGAAATTATAAATTTATCTCCTGCCAAAAAAATACCCCTCTACGCCCATAATGAAGATAACGTTATTAAAGTTTTAAGAAACTACAATTTTTATTAACTGTACGCGTTTAGTGAAACGGGGTAAGCGTTGTGGTGCGCATGCGAAAGAGCGGTAGGAAGTAAATATTATTGATAAAAAAAATTGCTTTAAATTTATTAAGGTTTTCCATCTATACATAAAGTAGATTATTAAGATATTAGACAGGTAAGGTAAGTAGTAATTAAATGTATATTGTCTTTTACAGACGAAACGGAACAAAGCACAGCAGTACTTCCACCAGGTCTATTCTTTCTTGGAACTGCCCTTTTAGTTATAATAGCAGACAAATTAAAAGCCATATAGCATATGTGAATTCGACAATGTAGTCATTAGTTAACAATGTACCTCAAAACTAGTTGTATACAAAGTATTAATTTATTTGTAGTGAATTGTTAAATTTATTTGTTACATCAATCAAAATATTAGATAAATATCAAAACTTTTATTTTTATACACCAGCATACCATCTAACACCTGCCTGTCTAGATGATTCACAGGTAATCTAATATATTGGAAATATTAATACGTGAAGCCAAAACTTTGTATCCCTTTTTAAAAGAATTGCGTGAATGGATGAACGTGAAATTTGGCATAGTTAAAGTTTATATGGAGGAGAAGTGCAGAAAGCTATTTATTTTATATAAAATGCATTAGAAGTACATTAAATTAATTAAAATATGCATTACTCACACTAATGCTTCAATTTTACACAACATATACACACATGTAAATAAAAAAGACATTTTGACATCCGTCAATAACGGACTTCAAAAAAGGTTGCGAAGGAGGTTGCTATGCTCGACTGTATGTATTTTTTAACCGACTTCGAAACGGGAGGAGGTTACGACGTTCGGTTGTATGTATTTTTTTTTTATGTATGTTAATCGATATCTCCGCAAATTATGAACCGATTTTAATGATTCTTTTTTTATTTGAATTAGTTATATTCAGTGGTGGTCCTATAGAAATTTGAAGAAAATATTCAACTCCTAAGAGGGTTAAATATCATTTATTTGATTTTCACCCACTTCGTCTCTACGTATTTTCGTGAAATTGGAACCGATTTATTATACCCATTACAAACCAGATATATTTATGAACACTAAAAATGGGGAAATAAATTTTTTTACAAAAAAAAATGAACCGCCTTCGATGTGAAAAACTTATAAGGCACTAAAAAGCGAAAAATAACTTAATTATTAAATTAACCGAATTAAATAAAAAATATTGATATTTGAACAACCTAATTATATATTTGAAGTCGATGCCATTGATAAAAGAACCCTAATAAAGTTCAAACTTTAAAAATTCAATGAACTATGGTCGAATGTCGACCACTGGGCGCCCACTAGTTGGAAATTATTACTCCTGTTTATTTTGTATTATAGAATGTGGTTCTCACTTCGTCTACTTGTTAGAATAGTTGATAATGTTGGTTAATGCTGACGGACTGTTTCATACAAAAAGACATTATTTAAAGCAAGCTGAGATTGGCCCGTTCAACCATAAAATTTTGCTTTATCAGAAGACTAGCTTCTTCCGCGTGGAATAGTTACTTTGGGATAACGCAAACACGCGCGGAAGCGCTCAAATAGCAAAAAAGACGCTTTTAAAATATTCTTCACTGGTACTCCGCTCCTATTGGTCTTGGCGTGATCAATTATAGCCTTCCTCGATAAATGAGCTATCTAACACCCAAGTAATTTTTCACATCGGACCCTACTGGTCCTGAGTTCAACCAAACAAAAAAAATCTTCAGCTTTTATAATATTAGTATAGAAATATAGATATAATACAACATTTCAATTTGTCCATAGATATGTTCAGGAGACCACTTATCTGGTAGCTCGGTAAAGCTGTTAAACCTTGCTAGGTCAATAGCGTAGTCGGTTCGAAAAAAAGAAACAAAAACCACTTATCCAATTTACGTGATTTTATAGATAACAGTTGATTAGGTTTTTCTTTGTATATGATACAATATAATTAATGTATAAAAATAATACTGTACAATAATAACATAACTACAATATGCTAACTTAATGCTGATTTTTATAAGAATGCTCATGAGTTATAGGACATAATTCATAACAAAACAAATTCCTCATAATCGTCAATTCTCGGAAACTGCATATATTTACTTTGACGTGTTCAGTGCTACATTGACATAAAATATCTAAAGATAATTAATTATCTTCTAAACATATAAAATGAAACTCATGCATTGATATAAAATGAATTTATTTAATACACAGTGAAGTAAGTTACATTAGTTTTTAATATGAACACAGCAAAATCTTAGATCTTTTATAGCAAATGACAATAATATAAACTGCTTAACCTTTAATAACCGCGATGGGACGTAACTTAACAGTCTTCTTACTAATGCCAGCTGCATGACACGTATTTACAACATCAGTTACATTTTTGTATGATTCAGGTGCTTCTTCCATGACTAATTTAGGTGATGCAATTCTAATGGAAATACCCAAAGTCTCCAACTTGGAAAGTACGTCCATGTAATCGATATTTCTCCTAGATTTTGCGCGAGAAAGAGCACGCCCCTGGAAACATAAATTTCAATCAATATCAATGAACATACGACCGCTTAATATTGTATAAATTAGACTTTAGTGACCTTTCACAATTTCAACCCTTAATGGTCTCCATCATAATGATCGAACAAAACATATTAAGTACTCAACTGTTTTATTAAACGACCTTTTAATGGTGAGAATATGGGATTATTTTTTTAGGAAAGAAGTACCCACATTTTAGAAAGTTTGTGATGTTAATCCCATTAACCCCATTAATCTTGGACGGAATTTTGATGCAAGCTAATTTGTGTAAATAATATTTGTACAGTATGTAACAAGGAATAGGATGGTAGGCTAGTCGACTAAGCACACCAAGACTGATAATTGCACCTCATTTTGAAAACGAAAAGATTAAGATCCACCCATTTTAAAATCCACATACAAAAGATCTATTAGCTGTATATTGTGACTGCACTGTAGTGATAGTCATTATTAATAAAAGCTAGTGAGTTTTGGTGAGTAAAATGATACTAATCAGTTATCTATTATTGCGAAATAAATCGTGTGGACAATTCGTTAACCACTAGTCTTTTAATAAAAAATAAACTTATTCCATAAAAAAAAATTACATACAACCGAACATAGTAACATCCTCCTTTTTCGAAGTCGGTTAAAAATAGGTGTTTTCGATATTCAGATATAATCCAGAAGCAAAAAAGCGAGTAAAAGGCACTGCAATCTTCATATTATGTAACTTCTTGAAAATTTAAATCTAATACAAATAATATGAATACTTAATTTACAATGTATTTAACAATTTGTGTAATTGAGGAATGTATACAATACTAACAGCTCCATGACAAGTAGATCCAAAAGTCTCAGTCATGCCCTGGTGGGTGCCTGTGAGGACATAGCTGCAGGTTCCCATCGTACCACCAATGAGAACTGGTTGTCCAGTAAGTTGATAATCAACTGGTATAAGGGGATGATGTGGAGGAAATGCTCTAGTTGAACCCTGAAATCCAATATTCATGTTGTAATTAATATAATTGGAGAAATGTTAAACTACAGTAGTATACTGCTGCACTTATTTCTACCACAAAGTAGAAATGCTTACAATGGTACGAGTAGTTTGAATAGTATGGTTGATAGAATATAGTTACATCCTCATATAAATACCGACTGATTAATTATAACCATGGTTTTGCCTATGTGCAGCTTTATTTTTATTTAAAAAATTATAACATGCAACAAAAAATTATAAATAGTTATTAAAAATACTAAATAATTACAAATTACTACTCCACATTAAAATTCAACAAGTTAATTTTTTACTGAACATGCTATTGAAGATTATGAATTAGATATTATTAAAAAAAAGCTAAATCCCTATCTTTTTTATTTTATTTTTTTATATAATAGCCCGCAAACGAACAGGCGGGTCACCTGATGTTAAGTGATCACCGCCATCCATATACAATAGCAACACCAGGGGAGTCGCAAGTGCATTGCTAGCCTGTGTTTGGGAGGAAAGGGAGGGGAGAAGAGAGGGCAGGGGAGGTAGGCCTCCGGCGATCTCACTGATCAAACGAAATGCAACAATGCAAGCACTGTTACTTCACGTCGGTTTTCTGTGGGTCGGGTGGTAGTATCCCGGGCGAGTCGACCCATTCATGCTGAAACCAGTAATAGCTTCAGCGTGGCTCTACCACCATAAGAAAACTATAAAAAATGTTGAAGACAAAAAATATTATGACTAAAACCCTATAGTTATCACATACCTTTCTATGTACCAGGAGAGTCTTCACTTTTCCATCCACAACATGCTCTTCAACTTTAGCAATGTTATGAGACACATCATAAATTACATGCATATCTAAATCATCAGGAGCCATTTTGAACTGTTTAGCAAATGCCTGGCGAGATAAAAATGTCATTGAACTTCTATTGACCCAAGCAAAATTACATGCAGCAGCCATTGCCTTTAGATAATCTTGACCCTCTACAGAATTTATCCTGGCACAAGCAAGTTGCCTGTCATTGGTCTCAATTTTGTCTCGTTTCATTGCTTTCTCCATTTGCACAAGAGCATCTGTTGCAACTTGGTGACCAAATCCCCGGCTACCAGAGTGTATCATGACACATACCTGTCCTATTCTCTCTAAACCCATTTTACCAGCTGCATATTTGTCATATATTTCATCAACAACTTGGATTTCAGCATAATGATTACCAGCACCCAAAGTACCAAGTTGTGGTAAACCTCTCTTCTTAGCCCTCAGACTGACTTTAGATGGATCTGCATTTAACATACGTCCATACTCTTCACAATGCTCTTTATCTTCTGCCCATACATAACCTTCTCTCAACGACCAATCCATTCCCATTTCCAAAGCTTCTTCCATATCACGAGCATTCATAGGTATTATGCCCTTTGATCCAACACCAACTGGTATGTGATCAAACAGACTTTGAGCAAGTTGCTCCTGTAACAAAGTATAATTAATGTCAACTTAGAAAACTTTTTAATTTCTCTAGTAATCAATATTACTATTATTTTTTATTGTTGATTGAATATGCCATTATAACAGACCTAAACTTTTATACCTTTTTAACAAGTGATATGTTATAATCTATACATACAATCAAATTGTAAAGGAACATGTCTGTACAATACAATATTTTCAAAAAAAGGATGCCACAGCCACAAGAAATAGTTTTTAGAATTCCTGTGTTTGTATGAGTATTTCTGCACTCTAATCTCAGAAATGGCTTAACCAATTCGAATGTAATTTTTAGAAAGGGAATTTCTTTTGGACCATTTCCAACAAATTGAACAGCCAGGAATGATAAAAAATTAAGTTATATGAGTTTTCTTGCTGTGTAGAAGTGGGGGCAAGTGGGGTAATACTTATGTTTTCTCCTCTGTACATAAAATATGTTGTTTAGATAATAAACAATGCAAAATCGTGAGTATCAACTAGTAGATCATAAAATGACAAAAGTTTCCTACAATATTTTTTTATAACTAAACATAGTATGAAGGTTGACTCAATATGAGACCTGTATAATCAAAATCAAATCAAATCAAAAATACTTTATTCAGTTTAGGCCCTAATAAGGCACTTATGAACGTCAAATACTACCACATAATAACACACTACATAATAAATATTAGAAGCTGGATGGTTTTAGCAAGAATGCACAGCAAAATGGATAATGTTTATTATGTTCTTTGCTAACTATATTTTCTACTAGATATATAAAATAAAACCTGTTTACTGTATCACATGAGCCTGTAAGGAGACCCATAACTATAGGCCTCTTCCCAAAGGAAGATATGGGCATATTCAAGCCCTTGATATACTGGCAATATCAAACTCAGAGAAGTCCACAGTTCTATATTTTACCACATAAATTCGTAGAAGATCATTTCTGAAGTTCAAGTATCCTCATAATGTTTTCCTTCACCATCAACTGATTGTGTTTCGCATTTGAATTAGTAAATATCACAAATTCTAAAAACTTTGATAGCACTATGGTTCGAACCCATCAAGATCATATTTACATTCCATCATTCAAATCACTCGACAACCAAGTCATACATACATATAGGTAAAAAATTAGTTTACCTTAACAGGTTGCACATCTTTTTCATGGAGATTAGTTCTCAACAGACGTACACCACAATTAATATCAAAACCAACACCTCCAGGGGATACAATAGACTTGGGATCAGACATATCAAAAGCTGCCATATTACCTGAAAAGAAGCCTCTATTTCATACAATGGCTATTTATCTTCACTAATGTAGCTCAAATTTTACTATCAATGAGGTAAAACTACATCAAAAATAAGGGGAAATATGCAGAATCATTCCGTAAAATGGGTATTTACAATAACATTAATTTAAAAATTGAATTTTCACCATAACATGTAATATAATGGCAATCAAGCTGACATTTAATAGCTTTCTTTATTATTTTTATTAACTTTCGTTCTTGTCTCAGGATTGTACAAATATTGCATTCTATTTGAAATTGATTTCCAGAACACTATGACTTCCGACACTTTAAAGATAGTTCAGAACTGAATGGCAAAACAATATAAACTCATTTTTTTGTTTGTCTCTCTATTGAGTACAAACTACACAATTAGTATTAAACTTAAAGTCTCTGATATAATTTAATTAACATGTTAAAATTTTAATTACACACACATAATAGTGCCAATACCTTCAATAACATATAAATGTGACACAATCATTACATATTATAAAACAAAGTCCTCTACCACATCTGTCTGTCTATTCGTGATAAACTAAAAAAACGACTGAATGGATTTTCATGCGGTTTTCATCAGTAGATAAAGTGATTCACAAGGTTTAGATATATGATTTGTCAAGGTTTTTTTTTATTATCAGGGTGGCACAACGTCCGCTGGGCCAGTTAATTACAAATAATTTAGCAAACATTTCCACTTTGCCTTCTCATGTCACAATTTTTTTCTGGAAAGTTCTAACATGAGAGTCACCATTATATTAGAAAGCGAAATTTTCAACAGAACAAATGTATAAAACAAAAATCAACTTGATAATGTCGGCATTAATGTTTAACAACAACAATTACCAACGAAAAGAAGATAAAAAAATTGCATAATATTTTTTATCAATATGTGAACATCCTCACAATTAATGAAGTCAATATTATAGATAGATAATAAAGAGTCTATAAAAATTAGCTCAAAAATTATTATTAAAGACTGTTTATAAGAGTTGAAGACCTATACCTATAGCAAATCCATATCCAGAATGTACATCAGGTAAGCCAACTGACCGGCCGACAATCCCGGGCAACGCGGCAACATTTGCAATTTGCTTCACGCCGGGAAGAAAACCTCCAGTCATGCCAGGTCTACAGGAATTTCTTAATTCGTCTAACATCAACTTTTCGAGCGTATTATTAACATAAAATACCCCTTCAACGTTCATGTTAGGTTGGAAACCTTTTTTGATTTTCCAACAGTATGGATTAATTTTTTCTAAATATTTTAGCTCTTCGTTATATTGCCTTACAACCATTTTTAGTCAGGAAGTTAAAAATTGAGATTAAACTAAATAAATCAATATAAATTGCAATATACTCCCCCACAATAACTTGAGCTGCAATAAACTGCGCTAGGAAATAGGAATATTATTACTCTGTGGTAATAACATGGTAGCGTTGCAATGTTAATTGTTCAAATTTCCCGAACATACTATCATATAGGTACTCAAAATTTGGGGAGAAAAATCATGAACGCATTCAGTAACGAAACAGCTATGTAGTTTTCGATTTAAATAATTATAATGGGATTTACTTTTTATATAGATTTACAGATGAACTCGTTATTGTTAAAAGATTTATTTACTATTTCAAAACTATAGTTCTTAATTTGTAACGATGCGTTTTGAGTTGTTTCGTTTTAAATACTATTACATTTGAAAATAATACACGCCTAATTTTATGTATTTGTCTTTCCCATTTCTTTAATATTTATATTTTCTTTGATAGATTACTTTTTAGGTACCCATATTAAATATCAATGTAGACTAAGGTAATAAGTTAGAGGGACTAGGTTGCGAATACAACTACTGGAACATATCTATAAGTGTTTTATAAATTCCCAACGTAGCCGCTCAGAGCATCATTTACCCAATGTTCTAAAATACCCTACTATCATGCTTTGGTTTCATTACAACGTTCTCCTTCAATAAAAGCTCAGGGTCATTGTAAGATTCGAATCTATTTAGATCAACGCAGCAATTTTTAAATTTGGAAACTTTCTATTATTTCCATATTTTATACGAAAACACTAATCTAATAACTTACGTTACAATTACAAGCAGTCGTACATATAAATAGACGAAAATATAATTCACTAAATTATTTTCTATGAACGTATGGTTACAAAATAAAAACTTGAGATATAGGATATTTCCAACAAGTATTCGATTCTACCATACATTCGATACAGCAATAGTTCCATTATAATTAATCAAACTATCGACCTCTTTTCCAAAAGAATTGAATATATGATAAAACGTTACAATGTTAATCCGCCACCAAATCTCCAATAGACTTATGGTTCCTCAAAATGAGGCATTCAAAATAAATTGGCAACCCTGCAACATAGTGTTGCCAACTAGAATAAACTTAATGCCGAAATTGCCGAACTTATAAAAGAAAACTTGTAACATATGAGTTTGTTACGTTTAATTAAAAGGGCATTGGTCTTAACCCAATATGTATAGTAGTAACACTGTATGTTTTACTCTTTCACTCTTTTGTATCAGCTGACTACGTATTATATCTTCTTCGATCTTCCACTGCGACTAATATGCATCTACCTTCATAGTTATATATACAGTATACAAATGTAGTCCTTTTTTCAAACTGACTACTCTAGCAAGGTCTTAACAGCTTCACCGGACTACTAAGGCGAGCGCTAGCCGATTTTATTTGACAACTCGCTCAAGGGTGCACGGCTCACCTCGGCTTGGGCTGTTGCCTGATACATGCAATTGGCGAACTATCTTTTTTTTTTTTTTTTAACGTGGGGAAATCCCTTATGGATACCCACCCTCCCGGGGGAGAGAGTGGGTTATGTCCGAGTCGCACGGACTAAAACCCCACGGTGTACCGACAGACCGTTCTGTGGGGGCGGCAAGGGATCGTTCAAGCTAATCAACCTTGTAGAGCCGCCCCCACGGTCCGCCCGGCGGAAGGTGACCGCCGGGCTCCTACCTATAGAGGGACAGACCGGGTACACGCCGGCTGCCCCCCCTCGTCCACCGGACCTGTGCAATGAGGAGATGGGCCCCCCGGCCCATCCCCTCGGGTCCGGCTACGGTGGCAGGAGGAGTTGGGCAAAGCGCCGCCTCCTCCTGCCAATCCTCCGTTGGCGGAGACGGCCACTCAGCGGGTCTGCCTCGCGGGCCCTCTCCGCCGCCTCCTTCTGCGAGATGACGTCCTCGCAGAAGGAGGACATCGCTCGCCACGCCGGTTCGCTGCCGAGCATGGCCGAGACCACGCTCGGCAGCGATAAGTCAGGTCCTACCACCGCCGCCAGAATGCGGCGCTGCTCCCCCCACGCAGCACACTCAGACAGAGTGTGCTGCGCGGTATCTTCATCAGCGCCGCACTCATGGCAGGCGGCGGTCGGCTCCCTGCGTGCGATCCGGTGCAGGTACCACCCGAAACAACCGTGTCCGGTGAGTACCTGCACCAGTCGGAACGTCAGGGAGCCCCACTCCCTATTCAACCACGCCCGCAGGACCGGGCGGACGGCGTCGACAGTGAACCGCCCGAACCGCTCGTCCGCCAGGTCCTGCATCCATCTTTCGACGGCGTCTCCTCGGAGACGCCGTCTCTCCGCCTCTATTTCCCTGGGAGCCTGAGGCTCCCCCCTTCGTTTTCTCGCCACCGTGAATTGGTACACGGCGGCGAGAACTCCTGCCTCCAGCTCCCAGGGCAGGGAGCCGGCGAGCACAAAGGCCGCCGCCGAGGACACCGTGCGGTACGCCCGGATCGCCCTCAGTGCCACCGTGCGCTGCGCATTACGCAGCGCGCGCACGTTGGCGGCACCGAGGGCGTCGGCCCACACCGGTGCCCCGTAGGCGGCCATCGCCCGCACGACTCCCATGTAGAGTCGGCGGCACCCGGCACCCGGCCCCCCTATGTTGGGGAGCAACCGGCCGAGTGCCGCCGCCGCCCCAGCAATTCGCGGTCCGAGCCCCGCGAAATGGGGCTCGAACCGCCAGCGCCCGTCCAGGGTGAGGCCCAGATATTTCATCTGGGTCCCCACCCTGATCCGGGCGCCCTCCACCACAATGTGGGCCCCAGGTGGTGGCCCCCGCCGAGGCCCATGGAAAAGTAGGGCCTCGGTCTTCTCGAGGGCCACTCTGAGGCCCAACCTCCTTATGCGCCTGACCACGAGGGTTGTGGCCATCGTGACCAGGCGCTCAACCTCCCTCCATCCATTCCCCCCCCCCGGGCTACGACTAGGGTGTCGTCCGCGTAACATATGAGGCGTGCCCCGTATGGGAGCACGCCGCGGAGCACCCAGTCGTAGCCCATGTTCCACAGGAGCGGCCCCAATGCCGACCCCTGTGGAACCCCTCGCCGTGTGGCCCGCCTGACCATCCGGCCGTCGCCGTCGACATAGGCGACCTCCCTACCCTCCAGGTACGCTTCCAACACCCGCCGCAGGTACGGGGGCACTCCGAAATATCGGAGCGCCTCCCGAATGACGCCATGCGGCAGGGTGTTGAAGGCGTTGGCGATGTCGAGTGACACCGCCAAAACCCTCTCCCCCTGGGAGGTCGCCTCTGCCGACAGCGACTTCAGGAGGCACAGGGCGTCCACTGTCGAACGCCCTGTCCGGAAGCCATACTGCGCGTCCGCCAGATTCGGCCCCACGCCCTCTAGGTGCTGGACGACCCGGGAGGAGATGATCCTCTCCAGCACCTTCCCGGCGTCGTCCAGCAGGACGAGGGGCCGATACGCGGACGCGCAGTCCGGAGGGCGGCCTGCCTTCGCCATGAGGCAGAGCCGCCCAAGCTTCCAGGGCTTCGGGAACTGCCCGACCGAAAGACACCGGTCGAACAGTTCCCGAAGCCACCCCCCTAATTGGCCCAATGCAAGGCCGAGCACCCGGCCCGGGACCCCATCAGGGCCGGGCGCTCTACGCCGGCTGAGGAGGCGTTCGACTGCCCTCCCCATCTCCTCCTCCGTTATCGGAGGGGGAGGACCGTCGAGCATCTCCTCGACTGCCTCCCGAGGCGGAGGCATGGGAGGAGCCGGTAGCATCGGAGGGTCGGGGAACAGCTCTCCCACGACCCTCGCTACCACCTCCGGCCGGAGGGTCTCCGTCGCCGGGGGCACCCAGGATTGCAACTTCATTCGTACAATCCTATAGGGGCGCCCCCAAGGATCCCCCTCCAGCGTCTGGAGCAGCTCCTCCCATGCTGCTTGTTTCGCCCGGCTGATGGCAGCTTGCAGGGTCTTCCTGCACTCCCTATAGCTGCCATACAGCCGGGCCTCCGCCTCCGGGTCCCTATGCCGGCGCCGGCGGCTGCGCCCGAACAGCCGCCGGGCCGCGGAGCAGGCCGCTCGGAGAGCGGCGATCTCCGGCGACCACCAGTACACCGCCCGTTTGTCTGGGCAGTGTACGCTCCGCGGCATCGACGTGTCGCAAACCTCCGTGAGGGCTGCACGGAGGCGGGCTGCGGACGTGTCGACATCAGCCCCTGTGGGGGGGGGCATGGCCCAGGCCTGGACGATGGCCGCCTCTTCCGCTAATTCACAGTTGAGGCGGCTCATCGCCCAACAGGGGAGCTTCGCGCCCCTCCGGGGGCGGGTGCCACTTCCGGCTTGGGAGGTGGAGACCTCGAACCTGATGTATCGGTGGTCCGATAAGGTCTCCACCTCCTCCAGCACCCTCCACCCCCGGACACGGCGTGCGACGGACGGGGTGGCGAACGAGACGTCCACCACTGACGTCCCGTTCCATCGCACGCACGTGGGGACGCTCCCCTGATTGAGGAGGGACAGCCCCAACTCGGCTGCCCACTCCTCAACGGCCATGCCCCTCAGGTCCGTGACCGCCGCTCCCCAGGTCCTCGGCTTAGCATTCATGTCCCCCATGAGGACCACGGGGAGCGGCGACAGCCGTCTGACAGCCCCCTGCAGGGAGCCGAGATACGCCTCGAACTCCCTCAGGGGCTTGTTGGGGGAGAAGTACGCCCCCACAATGGCGTACTCTCCCCAGACGGCCGTCACGAACCCGGCCCCACTTTCCCTGACCGCCAGGGTCGAACCTCGTCTCGCCACGATCGCCACGGAGCCGTTCCGATCCCCAGCCCACTGCGGCTGGGATGGAACGAAGTAAGGCTCCGTGGCGATCGTAAGCCCGATACCCCACTCCGCCACTGACTGCACGAGTAAGTCCTGTGCAGCGGCGGAGTGGTTGAGGTTCGCCTGGAGGAAGTTGTATATGGACCGATCCATTATTGGTCCATATCAACTTCCTCCCGCCTGGCGGCCACCACCTTGGGGATTGCTCCCGCTATGGGGAGGTCCCTACCCTTGGTGGTGGGGGGCCTGCAAGTGCGGCTCCCCATCACGTGCCCCGAGGGCCTCCCCGCGTCCGCGCATACGGCGCAGCGGCCCTCCTCCGCCTTGCATTGGGCCGTTTTGTGGCCCGCCGCGCCACAACGGTAACACCCGTCCCCCCTGCTGGACGAGGAGGGGCACAAGGGGCGGGTGTGCCCCAAGCCCATGCATTTGAAGCATCGCATGGGCTTCTCATCCAGCAGGAGGACGCGGACGACGCTCCACCCGACCAGGAGCTTGCCGGCCTCGACCAGCTTCCTGGCCGCCGCCGCGGGGAGCGTTATGTGAACCGCACCCAGGCCCCCCCAGTTTTTCTTTATTTCCCCGACCTTCAAGTCGGCCGCCTCGCAGCCGGCTTTCGCCGCCACGACCGTCTCAATTTCGTGGGGGGACACCGAATCGTCCAGCCCGACGATTCGGATGTCCGCCCTCTTGGTCGGCACGACGACCGTGGCGACGTTAGCCAGCGCCACCTTTAGCTCCCGGGCCAGTTCGGCGGCCTTCTCTTTGGTCTGCCCCGGGAGCTCAATTTTTCGCGCTCCCGTGGCCGTCTGCCGGACCCGGACTTCCCCAACGCCCATGTCCGGCAGGGCCACGGCCTCCCGCGCCTTCGTCAACACCTCCCTGTATCCAATCCCCCTGTCGGCTGCGGTATCCTGCAGCGTCACTATCACCGCAGCCGATTGGGGGACGGATGGCAGTTTCTGCCCCGCCGGTTTCGGTGGGGCAACTGGGGCCGTCGGGGCTTTGGGCGCCGCCGGGGCCTTGGCGGCCTTCTTCTTCCGGGCTACGACGGCCCAGCTGGAGCCGGGAGCCGCAGCCGCAGGAGCCGGTAATTCGGCCCAATTCAGCCCCAAAGGGGCGATCGGAGCCTGGGGCACCGGTGCCGGCCTCTGGGACACCGCCGGTCTTGCAGGTGGAGCCCCGGCTCCACCCTTCCTCTTATCGGCCGCCAAGGGAGGGCGGACTGGCACCTCCGGAGGGAGGCGACTCTCCAGGCCCTCCAGGCGTGCGTTCAGCATATTGCCGAACGACACCTGGAGAGACCGCTCGAGGCGCGAGACGGCCCCAGCGAGCACCTCCTCCCACTGTTGTGTGGGAGTCTCCGCCGACATTGTGGGAGCAGGGGGCGGGGGCATCTGCCTCTTGGCGTTGGCCTCCTGCTTCCAAGCCAGCACCTCCGCCTTTAGGTCATCGACCTGTCGGCGGAGGTTCTTGGTCTCCTGCTGGAGCTTCCGCACCTCAACCGATTCCGAGCGCTCGGCCAGAGCCTCGACGATCTCTTTAAGGGTATTTGCAGCCCCCTTAATCGCCTTAATACAAGGCCCCTGCAAGTTTCGGGACTTCTTCACCGTCCCCAAAATGTCCGCCACTTTAACCCCGGCCAGAGCCTTCAACGTGAAGACATCTAGCTCTTCCACATCTGTAGGCTCTGCCTCGGAGCTCGCTGCTGAGCCCGCCTTAGAGCCGGCTTTGGAGACGGCCTTAGATGTCGAGGCAACGACTGAGCCCGTAGCAGAGGCCTCCGACTCCGCCCCGCTCAGGCTCCCGGCCAAGGCCCGGTCAAAAGACCCGTCGGCCTCGCCCATGATGCCACGGCCTCCGCCGACGTTACGGCTGATCCGCCTTGCAGTTCCCCTCTGGAACTTATTAACTTTAGGAGCAACAACACGCTCCTCTACTTCTGTGTCAGATTCAACTGACACACTCGCCCGTTTACTGCTGATCTTTTTAGCACTCATAGTCTACCAGGAACCCCAGGGTCACCAGTAAACCACGAGGCAAAAGACCGGGTCCGTACAACACGCCAAGTAATTCAGTAGGCAAGAAAACAAATCCAAAAAACGAAGCCAAGTCAATAATCAAAGTAATCCACGAAAAATCCAATAAGCAAGCAAAGTCAGGTAACAAAAACTAGTTCGAAATCCGTAAGCAAGCCAAGTCAAAATAAAACACCACAAAACACCACAGAAAACCACCCATAAACGACGCAGAAAACCCCAATTCGCGACCTAACTGAGCTCCATATGTATCAATTGGCGAACTATCTTTTTTTTTTTTTTTTTTTTAGCGTGGGGAAATCCCTTATGGATACACCACCCTCTCGGGGGAGAGAGTGGGTTATGTCCGACTCGCACGGACTAAAACCCCACGGTGTACGTCTTCCGCTATAGTTGGGGCGGCACGAGATCTCTATAGACTTCATCGTGCCGCCCCAGCGGTTGGCCCAGCAGTAAAAGCGCCACCGCCGGGCCCCGTCCTGTTGGGAGACAGCCGTGTACACACCGGCTGTCTCCTCCGTCCACCGGACCTGTGCAATGGGAAGATGGGCCCCCCGACCCATCTTCCCTGGTCCGGTTACAAAGGGAGGAGGCGGTCAAACTGACGCCTCCTCCTGCCCGTCCTCCGTTGGCGGAGACGGCCACTTTGAGGGTCCTGCTCACGGACCCTCTCCGCCGCCTCCTTCTGCGAGACGACCTCCTCGCAGAAGGAGGCCACAACATTCCACACATCCTCGCTACCGAGCATAGCCGCAACTACGCTCGGCAGCGAGAGATCCTGTCCCACCGCCGCAGCCAACGCGCGACGCTGCTCCTCCCACGCAGCACACTCAGATAGAGTATGCTGCGCGGTGTCCGGGTCAACGCCGCACTGATGGCATACGGCGGTCGGCTCCCTGCGTGGTATCCGGTGCAGGTACCAACCGAAGCACCCGTGCCCGGTCAGCACCTGCACCAGACGGAACGTCAGGGAGCCCCATCTCCTCTGGTACCATTCCGGCAGGACCGGGCGGACGGCGTCGATCGTGTATCGACCGTACCGCGCGTCCGCCAGGTCCCGCCTCCACCTCTCCACCATTTCTTTCCTCGTCACTCTCCTCCTTTCCTCTATTTCTCTGGGAGCTAGAGGCTCCCCCAACAGTTTCTTAGCCGCCGTATATTGATATACGGCGGCAAGCACCTCCGCCTCTAGCTCCCAGGGAAGGGAGCCGGCCAGCACCATGGCCGCCGCCGAGGACACCGTGCGGTATCCTCGTATCACCCTCAACGCCACAGTACGCTGCGCAGCTCGCAGCGCACGGATGTTGGTGGCGTTGAGGGTGTCGACCCACAACGGTGCCCCGTAGGCGGCCATGGATCGGACGACCCCCATATAGAGGCGACGGCAGACGGCGCCCGGCCCCCCCGTGTTGGGGAGGAGTCGTCCGAGCGCCGCTGCCGCCTTGACTATGCGCGGTCCGAGCCCCTTAAAGTGGGGCTCGAACCGCCAGCGTCCGTCCAGGGTGAGGCCCAGATACTTCATCTGGGCCCCCACCCTGACACGGACGCCCTCTACATAGATGTGGGCCCCTGGAGGCGGCCCTCGCCGAGGCCCATGGAACATTAGGGCCTCGGTCTTATCGAGGGCCACCTCGAGGCCCAGTCTTCTGATGCGCCCGACCACGAGAGTGACGGCTTCCGTGGTCAGGCGCATCAATTCACTTAATTCCCCACCCCGGGCTACGACTAGAGTGTCGTCCGCGTAGCAAATAAGGCGCGCTCCAGAAGGGAGCGCGCCGCGGAGCACCCAGTCGTAGCCCATGTTCCACAGGAGCGGGCCCAAGACCGACCCCTGTGGAACCCCGCACGCCGTATGGCGCCGGACCATCTGCCCTCTGGCGTCCACGAAGGCGACCTCTCTCCCGTCCAGGTACGCCTCCAACAGCCGCCGCAGGTACGGGGGCACTCCGAAAAAGCGGAGCGCCTCCCGTATGACACCATGCGGCAGACTGTTGAAGGCGTTGGCGATGTCCAAGGACACCGCCAGTACTCTTTCGCCCTGAGAGGTCGCCTCCGTGGAGACCTGTTTAAGGAGGGTCAGGGCGTCCAACGTGGAACGCCCTGACCGGAAGCCGAACTGCGCGTCCGACACGTTCGGCCCCACTTCCTCAAGATGCTGGACGACCCGGGAGGCAACGATCCTCTCGAGCGCCTTCCCAGTGTCGTCCAGCAAAACTAGGGGCCGGTACGCGGACGCGCAGTCCAGGGGGCGGCCTTCCTTTCCTATGAGGCAAAGCCGCCCCGTCTTCCAGGGCTTCGGGAACTGCCCGACCGCAAGACAGTGGTCAAACAGCTCCCGAAGCCACCCTCCCAGATGGTCCAGCGCTGTGGCTAGCACCCGGCCCGGGACCCCGTCGGGGCCAGGTGCTTTGCGCCCGGTGGCGCGGAGGCGCTCGATCGCCCTCCGCATCTCCTCCTCCGTAACCGGAAGAGGGATGACCGGCGCCTCCTCTGCCACCTGAGCAGGGGGCATGGGAGGAGGGAGGAGCTCCGGAGGGCTGGGGAACAGCGCTCCTACAACCCTGTCAGCCATCTCCGGCTGGAGAGTCTCCGTTGCCGGGGGCGCCTGGCCGCGGAATTTCTTCCGGGCCATTTTGTATGGGCGCCCCCACGGGTCCCTCTCC
Source organism: Antheraea yamamai (assembly GCA_036509395.1). Lineage (NCBI taxonomy): Eukaryota > Metazoa > Arthropoda > Insecta > Lepidoptera > Saturniidae > Antheraea > Antheraea yamamai. The sequence goes on from AP028433.1 coordinate 11,896,809, forward strand.
AGCTCCTGGAGCATCTCCTCCCATGCCTGCTCTTTCGCCCGGCTGATGGCGACCTGCAGCGTCTTCCTGCAGGTTCTGTAGTCACCATACAGCCGGGCCTCCTCTTCGGGGTCCCTATTGGTCCGCCGCCGGCGGCTGCGCCCGTACAGCCGCCGGGCCTCGGAGCAGGCCGCACGAAGCTCTGCGATTTCGTGCGACCACCAATACACCGCCCTTTTCCTTGGGCGGTGTACGCTCCGCGGCATCGACGCGTCGCAAACTTCCGTGAGAGCATCACGGAAGCGGGCTGCAGACGCGTCGATATCACTGTCCGGGGGGGACAAGGACCAGGCCTGGACGATGGCCGCCTCTTCCGCTAGCTCCCGGTCGAGGCGGCTCATCGCCCACCGGGGGAACGTAGCGCCCCTCCGGGGGCGGGTTACCAGCTCATTATGGGAGGTGGAGACCTCAAACCTAATGTATCGGTGATCCGATAAGGTCTCCACCTCCTCTATCACCCTCCACCCCCGGACACGGCGTGCGACCGACGGGGTAGCAAACGATAGGTCAACTATTGACCCCCCGTTGTGTCGCACGCACGTGTAGACGCTCCCCCGGTTGAGGAGGGACAACCCATGTTGGGCTGCCCACTCCTCAAGAGCCTCGCCACGTGGGTTCGTGGCCGCCGCTCCCCATGCCCTTGACTTGGCGTTGAAGTCACCCATTAGGACGATGGGGAGCGGCTCGAGCCGCCTCACGACCGGCCCCAGCGAGTCCAAAAAGTACTCAAACTCGATGAGGGGCCGGTTCGGGGAGAAATATACCCCGAGGGTCGCGAAACCCCGTGAGGCGACCGCCACAAACCCGGCGCCCCTCTCCCTGATTGAGAGGGGTATTCCCCCCCCGGACAACACTGCCACGGAGCCGTCCGTGTCTCCGGCCCAGTGAGGCTGGTCCGGAACACGATACGGCTCCGCAACCACCGCCACATCGATATCCCACTCCGCCGCCGCCTGCAGGAGCAGGTCCTGAGCAGCAGCGGAGTGGTTCGCATTAGTCTGGAGGTAGCTGCTGTGGATGTAGTCCATTGACTATCCCACGGCAACTACCTCCATATTCGCCACCTTTAGTAGGGGCGACTTCCCTTTCACATGGGGGGGTCGACAATGTCCCCCCCCCATAACATGGCCCGCCGGCTTGCCGGCTTCTGCGCAGACAGCGCACCGCGGTTTTGTTGCGGAGCAGCTATCTGCGCAGTGTCCCTCCTCCCCGCATCGGAAGCAGGCCGTCCCTCGGTCTGTGGCCGCTGGGCACATCGGCCGGGTATGGCCTAGGCCCATACACTTGAAGCACCTAAGCGGTCTGCTCTCCAAGTGCTGGACCCGTGCCACACTCCAGCCGATCAAGATTCGGCCTGCCTCCACCAGCTTCCGTGCTGCGTCTACGGGGAGGGAAACATAGAGCGAGTTGCTCGCTCCCCCACGGGGACGAAGCTCCCCGACCCTCATCTGGTTGAGGGGACAGCCAGCCGCCTTTGTGATGGCCTCCACGGCCTCGTCCCAAGATACCGAGTCGTCAATTCCGACGACTCGGATATCTGTCTTTTTAACGGGCCGCACCACGGTGGCCAGCCCAAGCAGCGACTGCCTGATCCCCTCGGCGAACTTGTCCACCTGCTCCGGGGCCAGGGTGCTTGGGACCGTCAGGAGTCGGGCTCCGGTTGCACTGGGCCGCACCTTTACGGAGGGGATCCCATATTCCGCCAGGGGCACCTCCATTCTCGCCTTCAGGAGGACTTCACTATATTTAGCCCCCCGTTCCTCCGCCTCCGGCCGCATGGTGACTAGCAGCCCAGCTGAGCGAGGAGGAGCGAGTCTGTCCCTGGCTCTCTTCCGCTTCCTCCTCTTTCTCCTGGCTCCGGACTTGGGGGCCGTGGATGCTGCAGCCGCCGCCGGAGTCGCCTTCTCCTTCTTTCTCCTGTGGCGGCGGACTACAGTCGTCCATTCCGTGTCCGAAGGGGCCGAGGATGCTGGAGGCGGCACGGGCTTTGGGGGCGGCTTGCGGGACTCTGGGGTGGTTTCCACCCTGGGGTCAGTTTCGGCTTCCTCCGTGGCGGACCGGCGCTCTGCGATCCTTCTCGCTGCCTTTCGTGGGCCGGGGGCGGCTTTCGCTTTATCGGCAGCAAGTGGTGGCCTCAGCACTTTCGGCGGCAGGAGGCGGTCATCCAGGGCAGCCAGCCTGGCATTGAGCATCTCTCCTACTGTATTCAGCAGAGAGTGCTCAAGCCTGCCAGCCGTCGCAGACAACATATCCTCCCACTCCTGAGGCCGCACCGCAGAAGGCCGTTGTGATGGCTGTCGAGGAAGCGGCGGAGGAGGCGGCGGAGGCGGCATCTCCTTCTTTCCATTCGCCTCCCGTCGCCAGGAGAGAACCTCCTCCTTTAGCTTCGCAACCTCGGCCCGGAGGTTGCGTGTCTCCCGCTGGAGGCGCCTCGTCTCTTCCGCCTCGGTGCGGAGGGCCAGGATCTCGACCACCTCCTGGAGGGTAAAGGCTGCCGTCTTCAGGGCCCTAATGAGAGGCCCTTTGACGTTCCCTGACTTCGTGGCCACCTCCACGATGGTGGCCGTCTGTCCGCTGGCCAGCTCCATTAGCCGGCCCGCATCAAGCGCCTCCAGGTTTGTCGCCACAGCCTTGGCGGGCTGAGGGGCGGAGGGCTTGGACTTTGAAGGCTGCGCGTTACAGGGTTCCTCGTTATCCTCCTGTGCGCTTTCTTCTGTCGCCGTCCGGGTGGAGCAACGGGAGAGGGCCCGGTCGTAAGAATCATCGGCCTCTCCAAGCACAGCACGCTTGGAAGAGCGCCTGTTAAGCGCTCTCCCTCTGCCTGCATTTGTTGAGGCCACCTTCGGAGCCTTCCCACTTTCCTCCAAGCCGATTGGTTCGGCCTGGCGCAGGCGCTTTTTGGCACCGGTTTGGTCCAACCGCTTGCTGCCCGCTGCAGCACATTCCAAGTCGCTTGCTTGATCGGAGTCCTTATCCATAGCTGTGGTCGTCATGATCGTAGGATCGTACAAAATTGTGCCCCCCCCAGAGAACGAGGGGCTGCCCGAGTCCAGGGACTCGGGGAGGGATTCTCCACCCGCGGAGCGGGCGGTACCCTCCTGGGGTAATAATATTGCAGATTTTGTACTTTTCATATTGTTCTTTGTTCGGAGTCCATAAAGAAAGCGTAGGTCACAGAAGGAGAAGAGATCGAAGTCCAAAGGCAAGCGGAAGTCACCGTGAAAGGGAGAATCAGAATCCAGAAAGAGAGCAATGGGTCAACAAGAGAGACGGAATCAAAGTCCGTTAGGCAAGCGTAATTGTGTCAGGTATCAGCCGCCGACCGAGAAGCGGTCGACGTTGCCCGGGGTGCACCACGCGGAGGTTCCTGACATCGCACCCCAATTGGCGAACTATCTGAGTTAAGCTAAGCTAACTATTCATACAAAAAAAAAGAGCAACAAAAATATTGACTATATAGGAGTAATAAATTATATACTCATATATAACTTGTTTACATGATGACTCAAATACATGACCAACTAAGTGACCAAATATACTAATAATGTAATCTATCTACGACTCTATCTCTGCTCTACTCTACTGTATCTGTTCCCTATTTATTAATTTAAGCTTTATCTTAGTCTAGAAATTAACATATAAAATCTGTATTCCACTAATTTGCTTAACAAAAATAAAATAAAAAAGGTGTGTGTGCGATTCACACACGATAGAAGTGAAACTTCAGTAAATCGACAAAAGAATAAAATGAATATATATAACAAGGGTAGGATAATTACAAAGTTTATTTGTTTAAAAATGAAAGTATATTGATTAATTTTAAAAGATATTTTATATTGTATTTAACATATGTTACAGTATACAGTAGTATTAGCTCACGTACTTTTCACATATACTAACACACGTTAAATGCTCAAATACAAGCAAGTATTAAACAGTGTGCAATATACATACACACCGACATTTGCTTTCTCGCTCTGGCTCACTAATTACAGGCGACTATGCTTAGAAGACGGGAGTGAGGATGCTACGATGCATGGTACAAAGAGGAGAGACCGATAATATAAAATAATATGTATATTTCTGTCTCATTCTTTGCCGGCTTCATCCTACACATTTTTGTATTTGTGTCTCTTACCTGTCGTTTTTTCCGTTGCATCCGGTTTGAAATCACGATTCTAAAGAAGTTTCAATTAGTATGTATATTTCTGTCTCATTCTTTGCCGGCTTCATCCTACACATTTTTGTATTTGTGTCTCTTACCTGTCGTTTTTTCCGTTGCTTCCGGTTTGAAATCACAACGATTATAAAGAAGTTTCACTTCTAAAAAAAAATATATATATATATATATATATATATATAATATCATAATAACAGTAACAATAATAAAATTAAAGGCAACAGAATAGATTATAAGTAGAATTAGTCGTAGTCTAAAGCTGTCCACAATAAGGAAGAAAAACAGGTTATGCGACATTAGAATTACAAAATTACCTTGTATGAAATGTTAGTAGTACTATATGAATAAAACCAAAAAGAATTTAAAAAAAAATTACGTGAGGATGTTAGGACAATGCACAAATATAAAACACGAGCGCACATTGTAATTAACAATAGAAAAGACTGGTAGTTTCAATAATAAAGTCTCGGATTTATTTATCTCCAGGGAAAGGGGGGACTAATAAAAAAAAACTATTCATACATATATGAGTTATTGATCGACATATATGTGTACTAAGCATACATACCTTCCTATATGTTTCGTATCGGATAATTTTCTAAACTATTTGTTTGATAAGGGAAAAAAATAAAACCCCTCCACTTTCATGTGTAAGCGTGTATGCGTGCATGTGTGTGGAGGTAATATGTGTAATGCTGTCGCAGTGATGTAAGATTTTGTGTCACTGTATCGCGACAAATCTAGGCTCTCCTCATATTATCGACCTATTACGTACCTACGTCGCTTACCTGCCTTAGACGGAAGTTATTGATATTATACATGCATTACTTAGTTCATTTCAAAAATGCTATTTTATTGTATTTCATAATACATACTCTAAAGCTTAACAGCAATATTTCGAAATATGCACAAAAGTAATTGAGATTTTTCAAAACTGTATGCTCTTTAGTATATTGACATTAAGTATATTGTGGTATGTAGAATCTGTAAGTAATGCTAAGAAATTGTATACATTCTTCAATTTCCTTTTTACGGATAGTAAGTACTCTTTGTTGAAAATCTTTTTCGAAAATTTGTATACTAGCAACATTGGTTGTTTCATAACCAGTCTTGATCTGTGAATTTGTTATTTTTTTAGTTTCATTTTTATAAGTAGAATACTGTTTTGAAAATAAATTGGGGATAGAAATGGCCACGTTAATTAAATTACGCCAAATGCCCATTATGCAAAGACATATATGGAATTATTTCAATAACGGTATTCGAAATATCTCGACTTCCAAAAAGAACAGTGATACTGCAACCACAGCATGTGAACCACCCAGTGCTGACAAGAACTGGGTAAGCTATGGTTTCGATTATACCAGTAAAGAAGAAGATACCAGCGCCCATCACGCGTCATTTTTTTTCACTGTCACACTATGTTTAGTATTTGGTGGATTCGCTTGGGCCTACGCTCCTGATGTGCATATGAGAGACTGGGCACAACGTGAGGCTTTCTTAGAGCTGCGTCGTCGTGAGAAAGCTGGACTTCCACCAATAGATCCTAATTACATAAACCCAAAACAGGTGAAACTTCCATCTGAGGCGGAACTATGTGATGTTGAGATCATTATTTAATCTGGAAATGTATACAATTTCAAATTGGAATAGTCAAGTAAATTTTTGTGATGATTCATACTTATTTCATTTGCAACGGCAGGAAGTGGAAATATTAAACTAGTTATATTTATTTATTTTCAATATTGAAGTGGTATCTTTTGATTGAGTAAAAAGCTGACCTCCATGCATTATATGTAAATAATATATATAAATTGTAGTTAATGTTGAACTGACTTTTATTGAAATTGTCATTTATTTTAGCAATTATTTAATTTTGTTCAGGTATAGCCTGCATTAAGTTGCCTTTTGGCCGCTCTGAATATAGCAATGTGTTTAGGCTTGCATATAATATTGAACAATTTAATACAAGACGGAGTTTATTAAAGAAGTCTAAAATTGGCATTTTATTTGTTATTAAACTATTTTGATGTTATACACATAATATAATGCCTATTCATACCTTAATTTGTGTTCTGCACAGCTATATTCAGAGTGGTTAAAAAGTTTGGAGCGGATTGTAAGTAAAGTGTGAAGTTGTGGTGTAGCTTTGACCATTGGAATGATAATTCAATGTTGGAACCCCAACATTCATCAACAAGTTTTTTGATATTCATATAAATTTATCAATTTAAATTATTAATTCTATTAGCTGACAGTGAAGGAAAACATTGTATGGAAACCTGCATCCAAAAAATGTTGTTGCAGTACCACTGTAAGCGGGAAAATATAAAATCATCAATACATTATGGGTTGTAATTATGCCCATCCTATCCTTTGGGAAGAGGCCCATGGCCCTGCAGTCTGTAGTCTTACGGGCTGATGTCAAGTAAAGTGTACCCCTTTGGCTTCATATTCATAATAAACCATTTGCATACTACTACTATTAAAATTACCTAACAACATTATAGATATTATTTTTTTGGTTAAAATTTACATCTACTGAGCGATTGTTTAGTTGCCAGCAATACTTTTACTGGATAATCATTAGTCGATACTCGTTCTAAATCTATTAAAAAAATAGGTGCTTAATATTTGGCCTGATTATCTCGAGAAACGTAAAACTGAAACCCACTCAACATCAGGTGATTTACGCAAACACGAACTGGTATAATAAATAAATAACGCCTTGTTACGCAGTCAGGCCTGCTTCCTGCACCTCGATTCGCGCCCTGGTTCCCATTGTTCCACTGCGGCGTTCCCAAGATAAGCAGTTACGTAGTGATTAATTGAAAAGGGCCCCTTTAAAGTTGTTAATTGAATCTAGGCCTGATGTTTTTATGTTAAAAAGTTTTAGAAGTGTTGTTCCCATACTTTAAAAGTTTAAGAACAAACTTTAACTAAAGTTCCTTTTGTTATTTATTAGTATATGTTTTGATATTATTATTTTATATGTTAAATGTGACTATGAACTATCACAGGATTGAAGGATGTGACCCTTTAAACATTCACCTGGTATGTACCTATCTATATGTATATAGGGCATTCAATGTCAAATCGATGGCTTGAATTCTTTCTTTTTTTTTACTTCTTCAATTTTGTTACATGTTTTAGTACCCCTTAAAATCGCCCTCCTGGTAAGTTTTAAGATTATCCTTTAAAAAGATAGTTGTTTGGATATAACTTTCTTTAAAATGGTCCAAATTGGACTTTTTTTTTGATGTTTTGTTTTTATATGTCCTTTATAGAAACAATATTTCAAACTTAAGATTAAAGATTTTAAAACTTTAAATCAAGTTTAAAAAATAGTTTATACGAACTTAATTATTTATTTCAATAGTTTTGGTAACAGTAACGTAATGTGGCCTATAGTAATAGTCGCTACATATATACTCTTGTTTATTGTTCACTAGGTACACCTAGTCAGGTTCCTCTCTCTTATTTCGATAATTTTTTTAGACAAAATAAAAACAAGTTTATAAGTTGTTTTATGTATTTTCATATAACTCAGTTTAATTTGAAATGTAAGCTGAAAAGCATCAATTATTATTACACTTGTCAACATCATACCATTATTGATATAATTTAATATCTATGAAATATTTTCATATATTGACATTTATAAAGTTACATTGATTTTAAGTACACTAATTTTCCACCAGAAATAGCTGCGTAAACACCGTCAGATGCTGCAACCATTGCATTTATACAAGATTCACAACTTATTTCTCCTGCAGCTTCTAACATATTATTAGCAATTTTCCATCTCCTTATGTATCCATCCCAGCCTCCTGTCCAAGCATAGTCTCCAGTTACTGTTAAACTGGTAACTATCATGTCGCTAACCTGTAACAAAATATTCAATTGAATATTTAAGTGAATAATTATTCAATTTATTCGAAAATTATTAATAAACAAACTTCTATTAACAGTTTAAATCATTTGATAATATTATTTCTGTGATTTTATATAAAAAATGTATGCCTGCAAAGTGAAGTAAACACAGGTAAAGTCATTTCACCAGGTTTAGCTACTTTCGGTAAATTAGAAGATATCTTTAAATCGACATGATTATAAGGCCTGAAGATCAGCAAAAATATTCTATGTCTAGTCATTAATATTGCCAAAGCATAGACACTTCTAATTTACAATATCTATAAAAACTAACTTGATCAAAGTCATGGGGCGGGCCACGTTATGCATCTTCGTGATTCATGTGTTGGGTCTGAATGCAAATAAAGGTTGAAAAGCCATAATAAAAAATAAAGGCAATAACGGTGGGTTGAACGATTAGCAAAACTATGTTCTAGAGATGATATACGAAATATTCATAGGAGTGGTGGTGCAATAATCGATAACGTTTATCAAGCAGACCACCAGCCGAGTGATTGAACGTCGTACCCAAGATGGCAGAAAATCCGAATCAAACCGAGTAGTGTAAAATAGTGAAAATAAGCAAGATCTATCCTATATTATATAGACTGAGAATAAATATAATTTAATCGATGCAGGGTAATTAGATGGAATAAAAACAACCACCCGTAAAATTTTCCATATAGATAGGTACTCTGTAATTTACGAAGATGTATGTGGCCTTTAGACCTAAACATCTACTGATACACGTATATAGTGGGATTAAAAATGCATTACTCGTACCTTGATTTCATGTAGTAATTTGAATTCATTATCGATAGACGAGGTATGTAGTTGTAAATTGTTTCCATCCCTGGCCATAAATAGTAGTCCTGACCGTGCGATTCTCAGTGGCGCGCGCCCTTGCATCGTGAAGCGTGTCATAAAACGAGTTTTTGATTCCTCTGTAAAATATATTGTATGTGAATGATATTATAACTAAAAAGCTGTAGATACGGTACCTACATGATATTTTGACAAAACAAATGGCACGACAACACACACATACGTAAAGTAATATCGTAACGTTACACTGTCTTCGATAAAATGTGGACGTAAGATGGCACATTCTCAATATCGGTGATGAAAAAGAAATAGTTATAGATACGGGCGGATTGACGGGGCAGCCGTCAAAAATAAGCTAGTTAGCCAAGTTTTAACAAGGCGCTGTCGAAGCGCTTGTGACGTATCTACAGCTGTTTAGTTATGATATCATTGATTGTATATAATGTTTTCAGTTACACAAATTAAAATTAATGAGTAGACAAATATTCATTTTCAAGATCCGTGTAGATCTATAAACTATGCGTTTCTTACGCACTTATAGTAGTCTCACAGATTGTACAGTAACTTTATACAGACAAAAATACTGTACTTCATTTGATAATCAGTATAACCTAACCTGACAACGGCTAATTACTATTCTCACAATAGCCTATAAAATTAAGTAGAAAATGTGACGATAGAAACTTGGCTAGTTATTCCCCTGGCAGCAACAACGATATGTACAAACAACGAATGTAAGTCAGTATTGAAGCAGTGCTCCATTATTTTATGTATTTTTCACCTTTTCAGTTTAAAAATATGTATTCATTGCAGAATGAAACGGCTTCAGTATATGAGAATTTTGATTGAATGTCGAAGAAGTTATTTACATCACTTACACTTCCCTAAGTATATCCTAAATAAGAATCATAAGTTTTCGGCCTTGTTTATAAACAAGTTATAAAAACCATACATGTTCTAATTACATAATAATAATATTTTGTGGTCTAATAAGATCTTAAATTCCTTTAAAATGCAATATTTATATCTTGGCAGTATACATAACATTAAAATAACCATGAACACCCACACTCACCAGGTTTAATCTCAGTGACTGTGACATAAAGGTCTCTCACAGTGAAAAGGTAAGGCTCGTTAAAGCAAATATCTTTAACTTCCTCCAGAACGTAATATTTTGCTTTTGCCTCATTGTTTTCATATACAGAAACCTGAAAAATATATAGTTGCAAAGGTCAAACATTTTAGTTATGCATTATTAAAGAAAAGTAATTGTAATTCGTTTTCTAATGTGAGCTTTTTCTTTAGAACTGAAGATAGTAAGCAGATGAATTTTAAAATAGTTATTTTTTATTGCAAACCTAATTAAATAAAACTGATATTTTCAAATCGCGGTTATTAATTAGGAATACAATCGTAACCCACTTAATAGCACATTAATACGAGATAGAAAACCACACATATTCATTTCGAAAGGAAAGAGTACCTGCATATTCAGTTATTAAAAGTTTTTTGAGGTTGGGTTGTATTTAGTGATTGATCAAAAATTGTGAACGGTTATCTGGGTGCCATCCGTGTTTGTACTATAGGTAGGTACATAAATACTTTTCTATGGATTTTTCAACTTACTGCACCAATTTCGTCTCCCGCAAAAAGTTGTTTATTGAAGATTTGAAGGCTGACCACGTCACCGTCAGAGGGAGGGAACTCTTTAATTTTTTCTCCTTGCGATGACCATACCCTAATCCCTCCATCATTGGATGCCGAATAAACAAACCCACCCTGAGCGGCAAGAGCGAACGGTTGTACGGAATGTGCAGGCCATGACGCAGTTAAAGACAAATCGGAGTTGAATGACTAAAAACATTGAAAATATAAATGAAAAAGAAACGGTTCTAAATTTTGTAAGTAATAATAGATGTACTGGAATTGACCCACGGTTTATTTTATTTATATGTATTTTTTTATAAAAAATGATAACAGACTGGAATTTAAATGGATAACGAAACTACATATTATAAATCTGTAACATGTATAAGTTGACATCTATGATTCAGATACAATTTGTATCTAATGTTTTTTAGGCTGTCGTTAAATATACCTTTTCATTCTTCCTACCTTCTATTCCACCTCAGGGAATGCGATGATATACCTACATAGATATACGTACACGATTAAGAAGGTATTTTAGTAAGTGATTCAATGAAATGAGCAAAGATTATGAAAACCATATTATTAAAGGTATTTATGGTGGAACCGGTCTTCTTAGATACCTACTATAACACAAAATTAAATTGAAACAAGTATGTCGATCACCTACATGCCTTACGCTTTTTAACTTACTTTTATGGAACCATCTTCACTGCCTACAAAAAGTTTTTCATCCCAAGCTATCACACAAGGTTCCGATTCTACTTTAATTTTATTTTCGATCTTTATAGACATTCTCTACTGCCCGTTACAATTTGCTAGCGCAACGTCCACAGGCGTCGAAACTGTAGCCAAACTGAAATGAAAACCAACCGCGATATAAATAGATCAGCAAACGTCAATGATCTTTGGCTTCAGGAGAAATGCTTCTGGATAAATCTAGAGTTGAAAGCAGGTTTATGTAAGAATATTTTTCTTATATAATAAATAAATGTAGTTGAAAATTTAAAATAATCTTATTAATTATTTAGTATTACATGTATATTCATTTATCGTTAATAATTGGCAGGGGTTTTTTTTAATATTTTCATTCAACGTTATGAATATCAAATTACCTAAATTAATTTAAAATTACATATCTACATACCATAGTTATAAAAATACAGTCGAATTGATAACTTCCTCCTTTTTTTGAAGTCGGTTAAAAAAGTCATGGAATAGGCAACCTCCCAATTAGATATCTATACAAGGGTGTGCCAAAAAATGTCAACATTTTTTTTTTCACCCCATTACACCATAGTATATATCCAAGCAAAAATTATGTCCAAAGGACAACTCTTAATTTCAATTTTAAGAGGTCCTCCAACGAACTTTAAATTTCCCCATATAAATAATATGGGGAATTTTTTTTTACATTTTTGTCACTTTTAAACTGACGAGAAATTTTATTTTGTAAAAATGAATGGATAGGTCTCATTAAGCGATAAATCATCAAGAAAAAATTTATTCAGTCAAATTTCTATCTTTAATATTTAAATTTCTACGGATCTTTCAAATTTGATTTTTAAATAATTTTGCGTTTTTTTATCTGTTGCGGCTAAACTACAAAGATAGAATAAAAACTTAAATGGCAATTATGTAATTCTTTTGACACTCTATACAAAAGTTCTTAACGAATTTTCCGTATCATTAAGTTCTTTATAGGCACCACGTTCACAATAAAATCAATCATAAAGCATATCCTCGAGTAACAATTAGTTTTGGTTTCATTAAAATCGGTTCACTCTATCAAAAGTTATTGTAATTCTAATGACGAAGCGACTTGAGTACGAGAGAAAAATGGATAAGTAAATGGACTTAATACGTTCAGATGTTTTTATTAACCACTGTTTTTTTTCAAAAGGTTCCACGCACACGGAGCCGCGGGCACCGCTAGTTATAAAATTTTATGCAATATATTATAACTACGTACATTTTTTCAAGTGTATATTTAACTATCCAAATTATGGTATAATCAAAAAACAACTTTCGAATAAAATACATAATAAGTATTTTACCTATAATGATGATTGGGTACTTGATGATAGTTAACGACGTGAAATTATTCTTATGCTACTGCTACACCTGTGCTCAAAAATGTATAGAATATTACCTAGTAGATGTGAGTACCATTTTAACCTCAGAATTTATTTACTAGTATCTGTGCCCGCGACTTCGTCCGCGTGAAACCTTATGTAAATTTCTGAATGTATTTAGTCCATTTACTTATCTACTTTTCTCTCGTACTTAATTCGCGTCGCCATTAAAAGTACAATAAATTTTGATAGACCTAACCGATTTTAATGAAACAAAGACTAAATGTTACTCGAAGATATGTTTTAGGGGGTTTTATGAACGGAGTATTTTAGCAGTGATGCATGTTCTCACAAACAGAGAGACAGACATCTCCGAAATTGCTTGAAATGTATTTTATTACTTATTCCTAGATATCTGCAACAATTTTTTTTACAAAAATCTAAAAAGTAAAGATGCTATATGCTTATATATAGAAGATATTGGTAGAGACGATAAACAGAAGATTATAATCTGGATAAAAACTTTTCTGAGAAAGATTTTCGAGTCAAATTAAGCTCTTGGTTGCGTTGACTATATTAACGTTATATCATTTCCCACGCACCGTACACCGAAACAGTTTTAGAAATTTTAAAAATCAGTCCATCAGTGCAGTATATACTAGGGTGGAGTGAAAAAAACAATTTTTTTTTTCTTAGCCTGGGGGTCAAATTTATAGCTTATAAAAAACAAAAATTTTTGAAAAAAAAAAAAAAAATTTTACTCAACATCTTGAGCCAGCCCACTCATTTTTAAAATTAATTACGAGTAAAAATATTTGGTTGCAAAAAAAAAATTTTTTTTTGTCTTTGAATCTCTTAAAACATCTAAGAACTGGCAATTATGATCATTTCCAACTCAAATTTTATTCTAGTGCCCTAAAGAGGAATGGTACTTTTTGGGATTTTTTTTTAAATTAAAACAATAGTCACAAAAATTTTTTTTTAACTTGTGATTTTTAATTGGCATAAAAGAGGATACTCTGAAGTTTCTAGAACGCCTTCAAAATTTTTTTTTTTGCAACCAAATATTTTTACTCGTAATTAGTTTTAAAAATGAGTGGGCTGGCTCAAGATGTTGAGTAAAATTTTTTTTTTTTTTTCAAAAATTTTTGTTTTTTATAAGCTACAAATTTGACCCCCAGGCTAAGAAAAAAAAAAAAATTTGTTTTTTTCACTCCACCCTAGTATATACACAGTATTCGTAAAACATAATGCTCGAATATGTGAATATATTTCAAATGGAAGCATTCCTGTTATACAATGTATTAACAATCACTCAACCACTAGCAAAAAGTGCAAGCTTTTGAGTGTTTATTTATCATTACACGTGAAAAGAAAGAATTTAAAACAGTTAAAAAAAACTTTAGTAAATACAAATACTATGGTACACTTAAACAAATACTCATAAAAATTACATAAAACAACAATATTTATTGACCAGTTTTGTTATGAATTGTTTTCTCTACTAATTATTTATACTAATTTATCATAAATGAATTCTCATTGAACATTAACGTGGTAACGTGGAGTGTGGTAATCGCTATTTTGAGGATATAAGGATGTTTGTGGAATACTGATAATTCATACAGCATCTTTTAAAAAAAATCAATTAATACCTACTGAAAAAATGAATACATGCAAAATTATAGTTACAGAGCTATTAAGGAATTCAAATTCAAATTCAAAAACACTTTATTCAATTTAGGCCCTAAGAAGGCACTTATGAACGTCAAAACTACCACCGGTTCGGAAAACAACCCAGTCATCGAGAAGAACCGGCAAGAAACTCGATCTGGTTTATCTTTTTAACAAATATATATAATATTTAGAATAATAATATATTCTATATAATAGTAATTTCACAAACGTTTTTAATGGATGCACAGAGATGAGTCAATTCCAGACATCACCATCGTTCACATATTGATCCACTCTATAATAGCCTTTTGACACCAAAACCCGCTTGACATGGCGCTTAAATTCGCAATCCGGCAAATCGGTAATATCCTTTGGGACTTTGTTGTAAAATCTAACACTATTTCCCAAAAAACTGTTACTGGTTTTACTAAGTCTAAAACGTGGGACAACCAGTTTGTCACAGTTTCTAGTATTTAGATTGTGCCGGTATTTTACGAAATCTAGGTTTTCTAGGTTCTTACGGACATACATTAAATTGTCAAGAATGTATTGGGAGGGCAGAGTTAAGATACCGTACTCCTTGAACTTGGTCTTTAAGGATTCGCGAGGTCTCATATTGTAGATTGCTCGAACTGATCGTTTTTGTAATAAAAATATGGTGTCTACCTCAGCTGCTGTCCCCCATAACAAAATGCCATAAGACATTAGGCTATGAAAGTAGGCGAAGTAGACTAACCTAGCAGTGGCAATATCAGTTAGCTGGCGAATCTTACGTACTGCAAATGCAGCAGAACTTAATTTGCTTGCCAATTGTTTAATTTGAGGACCCCATTGTAATTTTGAATCTAGTGTGATACCCAAAAATACAGTATTATCAACTAACCCTACAAAATTCCCTTCGATCTTAATGCTACTATCAACCTGTGGCACGTTAGGCAAAATAAATCTCATACATTTTGTTTTACCTGTATTAAGTACTAAGTTATTTAATGCAAACCAATGAGAAATTTCGTTTAAAGTATTATTTATGTGCCCAACCTCTGAATCTGTCCTTTTTACTTTAAATATAATTGAAGTATCGTCTGCAAAAAGCACCATGTCAGCACAGTTATTGACCATTAGCGGCAGATCATTTATGTATATTAAGAACAAGAACGGTCCTAGAATAGAGCCCTGTGGGACACCAATTCGCACAAAGGATCCTGCAGAGTTTACCCCTTGTATGCTAACTTTCTGACAACGATCTTTTAAATAAGAGACTAGAAGGTCGAGAGAAGATCCATAAATACCATAATGTTTTAATTTTAGAATAAGCGTACTATGGTCAACGCAATCAAAGGCCTTAGACAGATCGCAGAACACACCAATTGCATCATGCGAATCCTCCCAGGCCCTCAATATATAACTTATAAGCGTTGCACCCGCGTCAGCAGTGGATTTCAATTTCGTGAAACCAAACTGTCGACCATCCAGAAACTTTTGCATATTGAAATAGTCTACTAATTGGTTGAGCATAATAAATGGCTGAAGCTATTCTGATAAGATTGTAATATATCATATGTACATAAAAAGACCATTTTAGTATGAAATAAGTGCAATATTATATATTAATATTACATTATCAAGTGATTTTCTTTCGTTCAGATAATACACTACGATTTAATTCGTAGATGAAGTAAAAAAACCCGCCAAAAATGGTAAAATAATTAATATTGCATTTACGAAGCCTCAATGGCCACCAACATCGCATGCAAAACATAATGTTACAGACAATGTTTATTGGTTTCACAATAATAAACTTCGTGTTAATTAAAACTATCGATTATTAAACGTTTCATGTTCAAGACTATTTGATGACAAGGCATACATAATTAATTTGTAATGTTGGTCCTCGTTTTGCGGAAGCAGGCTATAACTGTGCGAAAGTGAAAACGTCAAATTACCGAGGGTAACAATGCACAATGAGATGTTAGCGATTATGTAAATTGATGTCCATAATGGTAGCATAATTTGGTAATCCACATAACGTAACCAGAAAATCTTATATACGCCATAGATTCTAAGCCACATTATGCAGTTTTTACACAAGTAAAAGTAGACTTTGAAAACCGATATTTTTGTGCTTGACATTTACTGGTAAAAGTTTGTACCTAAACGCTGAAGCGATGGTGACGCAATGAAAAGTGTGTTGAAACAACGCGTTGATCGACAGGTTCGAATTCGTAGGTGTAAATGAGCTGGAACTTTCGGTGAAGAATAGGAAAATAATAGTATGATAGCTGGACTTTTCTAAGCCCGTCTACATAATTACTATTCTTAAGTTAAACATTTATAGCCAAGTATCTATAGATGTGTATCGGTAGCTGCACTTGAGAACCAACCTCTAGGTCTATACGTGCTTACCCTCTTAGACCACTCGCCATTTAACATCAGGTAAGATTGCTATCTAATCTTAAAACCTATAAAATATTTAAAAAAAAGTGTGTGTGTACTTATGTACACGCGTTAGAAGTTATACTTCTTTGGCGTAACAAGATAAAAATCTTTTCAAAAATGTTATCTTTCGCCTTATTCTACGATTGTAGAAAAAACGACACTAACAATAGAAAAAAGGTGTTTAATACATTGAAATTTTTAATACAAAGAAATACAAACAACAAATATGAAGAAACAAAATGTTGATTATAGCTAACTTCAGGGTGTCGGTTTTTCGTGACGGTGTGCGCGCACATCGTAAAAATTTACTCTCACCATTTTTCCCTAACGCGCCAAAAGAAGTATAACTTCAATAACTCAGTAAATGCGCGTTAATTTTTATTCTGAATGGTATTCAGTATGGTTGTAACAAGAATATCAATCACTCAAAACACCCTATTGTAAGATGTACAGTATACATACACATAATCAAGTATTTAGTATTGTTACCTTTTCAAATACAGCAGTGGCATTTGCACACTATGATTCCACTTGTCTGTTGACATAGGAAACTTGTTTTAAAGATGATCTTTTATAATAGTTTGCACCTCGTAGATAGATAGATAATTTAATCAATTTCATAAAAATAACATCAAAATATACCTACGTCTATAACGTTAAACATAGAATACATAAAAATATATATATACACCACAATTGCATTGTGTAATGTTGTTTGTTTTCTAAACTATTGTGTAAGTAGAATTTCAGTTTTCCTTCTTATTCACAGGTTTTCGCTTTTAGCGCGACACTAATCAAGGCCTCCCTCGTGGACGCCAGTTAACACCTTTTGCAACTTTTTACTATCATCTGAAAATAGTCTTTTACAATTATTTATTTATTTATCTATTAAGGGATCAACATTTTTAATGTAACAAATGCTCGATAAATTTGAAACGACACTAGCGACAACCCGTGACTTTATACAAGATGTTTACAATATAAAACTAGCAAAAAAAAATTAACGTACTTTTTTTTAGCGAAAGAAATTTTCGAATCGATTGAAAAATCCGATTATTTCCTGTAAATGTTCCTACATTTTGTTTATCTATAATATTGCCACGATACGTATAATTTTTTGTCTTAACGCCTCCTTATTTAGGAGTAATATAAAATAAATCCACTCCCGTGAATCCGAGTTAATTTTATAGTTCTCATATTTATAATAACGATAATAATTGAATTACGTAAGTTTTCTTCCTTCTTTTATGTAGATGTCTAACACATCGCACGACAAAATGTCGAACATTACTTCCGCGTCCTTTCGTTACATACCTGTAATTATCGCTAAGATCCTTGTACTAAGAACCATGGTTTCAATAGATACTAAAGATATTTTTCGACACTGTTTCAATACATCCTCCATATTTTAAAATATGCAATTCATCATAATTGTATCAATGATATTGAAAACAAAAAAACGCCTTATTTCAAGTCATTTGTATTCTGTTTTAAATTCTTATTTTATGTATAATTCAGACCAAAATTACTTATACCAGCACTAATACAATAAGCTCCTCTAATAAAAGGTATATACTACACCTAATACTACTTACCTTAAAATATTATATCGACGATGGAATAACTAACTGGCTAATGTGCAAACACCGTTAGTGGCTCGTTAGTCAGTTAGTCTTTCACTGTTCATATAATAATTTCACCCAGTAAATTACCTCCAACAGGAATAATGCACAAATTAATCACCCAGCCAACCCATGTCATGTTGGTGATTTCATACAAAGAAAATTCAGTAATTTTCGATTTATTCACATATTATAGTGATCATATTACTTACCTTACACATAATCATAGGTCAATCGTAACTAGAACTCTTGGTATTTTTATGCATTTTTAAGTACCGTAAGAAGTACCTTCACACCAATGATAATATCTTACGTTTAATAAGTTGCAAATAGAGGGGATGTAATGAAAACCAAAATAATTATACAACGTTTTAATAGTATAAAAATAACATATTTACAAAAAAGTCACATCAATTTGATGTATAACATTATCAAAAAAAATAACGCAAACTGTTCAATTTATTGCGAGTGTGTCTCCGCGCCTAATTCCCTTTACAAAATTTCCTATTAAATTAATTATAACAATTACATTCTGTCATATATATTATTAATTTACTAATGGAATTAATTTGAATCATTAAAAAATTAGTATGCAATCACAACCTGAATTATTTATTCTGATTGTACGCTAATTTTTGTGATGCAAAACTATAATATTGTGTATTTCGTAATATATTCTGTAGCTATGTTTATTTTTAAAATAAAACTTAATTCTCAAAATTCATACATTACTTTCAATATGAAACAATTTAAAAATATATTCCCTAAGTCACAGTAAAATAAAGTAGAATACTTTTTCGCGTATGAATTTTTCGTACTAAGAGACTATGTGAATAATTTCGATAGTCTCGAGGATTGTATTCTTGACAATTCTCAGTTTAAATTACTTATATTCTAAAAAATACCCAATTTTTATTTATAAGTGTTTCCTTTGAAGTACTCAATTTGCTGTAGTTGTTTTTTTAGTGCCGATATAGAAATGTCTTTAATTTATATGTATAATTGGTTTGCTTTGAATATATGATATATTTATTGAATGCTTTGTACCCAACCTTGACATAAGTAGATAATTCTATACTTTAATTTACCATGAATGAATAAAGAACATACCTAAGTCATATTTTAAAAATAACCATTGTGTGTTCTTACCTATTATAATGATAGCTAGATACCAGGGCAAAATAAAGTAAAAGAGTTTTGACTGCACAACATCAATAATTACACGGGAGTGGTAGAATAGCTATTATATATATATATAAAATTGTTCGTGACAAGACATGGTAGAAGGGGCACCTACCAGCACCCAGTGACTGGAGAGGTACTATAAGAAGGGGAATTATACCCGTGATCAGAACTTAAAAATTTTCATTGTTAAGGTAACAACACATAACGGATTAGAAGTGTCCACGTCTATTCAATTGTGTCATTGAAGTGATGTATTACCTACATATATTTAGATTTTGATCATAGGTAAAATTGTATATGAACAAATGGATTATTTAACTTATTTTCCTATGTGAGTTTCGTTTGCGATTTGCATATTTTTTGGTATATTTTGAACAGGGGAGGACGTGGGTTATAAATGTTAAGGTTTATAAGAAATACTTCCTTACGGGGCTCCATATTCCGAAGAGGGCTCAGAGGCGGGAGGACCGTATTGCGGCGCTGGTGGTACTGCTGCAGGATAGCCTTCTTGTTTCTGAAAAAAGGATTCATAATTTGCTACAGTCATTCATACAGGATTCATAGTTTGTATATCTTTTCTTAATCAACCCAAAAAATTAAATCTATTAACCATATCAGTACTAAGTAGTTTCAAAATGACGTATACCCGTTTATGAAGTAAAAATATACCTAATATCAAATCTCATTATCCAATGTTGGATTCGAGGTTGTATAATACTATAATTTAACTGTAATTGAAGGTTCGTGCATTATAATTATTTGTTGACCTGTTCAGGTGAAAATGAATTTCCGTCCCAATTATTTTACATAGCATATAAGAGACCCAATGCCCTCATAGTCCTCTGCTCGAAGGAAGGTGTGAGCATAATCACTACGCCAACGCACGACGTATTGGTGATTTCAAACTAGGAGAAATCTACACATACAGTGCTACTACAAGAACATTTCTCAGGTCCAGGTATCCTCATGATAGTTTCCTACACCATCATCCAATACTGTTACCAATTTAAATTAGAAAATATACGCGAATTCCGAAAAATTCCTTGGTACATACATGTCCCGGTACAAACCTATGCATTTTTCTATAATTTAACTACGCATTATAACAAATAGTAGTAACAATAACAATAATAGCAAAAGATAATAACAAACGCGAGTGAACACGCGGACTCAGTATTTTATAAATATTTAAAATTATTGTCACTATACCGCCGTCCAAAGAAACCGCGCGTCGTATATATACTAGGAATAATGAAAAAATAGGATTTTTGATTCACCCATGAGCTTCTGTTCTTAAATTACTCTTAAACAAAACAAGTATTTCGCCAAAGGCGTAGGCTACAGTTTTCGACCTTTCTCCGATTAAAATACGCCCTCTTTCTTTACAGCTGCAGTATAAGTGTGTACTCCATCAATTTGATCGTTAATCCCACATACATTAATATACAGCGTTTTATAAACTCGATTAGATGAAAGTATGATTACGACGGTCACGTAACCACTTTAGAAGTTTAAAAAACATTTGATGTATGTTGCATAACGACTATTAAAATGTAATCAGGCCCGATAAACACTAAATCAATCAATATTCGTATCGGTCGCGATCAAGGTTCACGAAGGAATACAAATTACTTTGCAATAAATGGAACAATAATGGCGAAATTTTTGTTACTGCTTCTATTACTATTTTATATCATATGAAAAAAAATACAGCTGGATGGCATTGTAATCAATTTTTTTTAAATATTACTACACTCGAAAACATGTATATACACTAAAAAGGAACTAAACTAAGGAACAGTACAATTTTTACTTGGATATTAAATCATAGGATGGTTATAGTTGTAATGTGTTAATTCATGTCACATTTTCAAGGAACTATTTTTTTTATATAATAGGACGCAAACGTACACGTTTTATATAATAGGACGTTACATATAGTTTGATATACTACCTATGAATAATAATACCTACTACTAATATTTAATTTTAGTCGATTGTGCTTGAAACGTACGAATGTGTTATCTTCGTTAGGGTTATTCGATGCAAAACCGTTTGTAAAAATATTACAAAGACAAAAGTTTACTAGAGCATTATTATGTAGGTATTTCAAAAAGCATCTCTTTTACGTTACTCAAAATTTGCAATTCTTACATGTCTTCATTTGTTTTATCAATCATTACGGATGCTATTATGTTGCGTATAAATATAACCTTAATTATGAAACTGGATACTATGTTAGTCAAACCAAGTCATTATTCAAATGGCATGCAATAAAATCAGTGTAATACTTAATTTGATATATACGTAACTAAATTGAAAAAGAAAAAGGAATAGCGGTCGAATTGATCTAAACGTAATTGCGTTACATGAAGCTATTGCGCTGGTTTAAATTGAACTCAGTAGCATCTCCTCTTGCGACAACATAATGATGATAACGTTAAGCATGCTAAGTTGTTCACACAATTCTACAATACATATCATCATACGCTGGTTCAAGGAAACTTTTGTACCATTACTTTCCCGATAGTTCGTTTGAATATATGTCTAGACAAATGTAATGTACAAGTTAAATTGTCATGTTTAGAAAAATAAAAAAGTACGGATATTCGAAGTTCAAACTAACAACGACATACACCAGCGTGCATCGAATAAGAATAATAAATAATATACCAGTTGATCATTTCTTGATAGAGTTAACATATTAGAAGATAATTAAAATGGTTTATTTTTATTAAATACATGCCTAATAATAAATTTATTTATTTTTGAATTCAAAAATTTACATGACTTTTTTTTATATTCTCCTGTGACCGTTAACAATTCATATATTCCAGCCCGTGTTTTTTTCTCAACTCTCTGATGTAATAATATATTTTAAAATCAAGATACTCGTTAGAGTAAGGTATACTGTGTTGATGACGACTTTTGTTATGTAATTCAATTATAAATTCTGTTGTAGTTACCACCAAATTCTAATTGTTTTTTGCAGTAAGTACTTTCAAATTCAATTTAATAAATAAGTTAATAATGTTTACATACCTGAGTCTTGTATCTGATGAAGTAAACCTCCGGTTTAGAAGGCTGAGTCGGTGCCGGTGTCGGGATGACAATATCAGGCTGATCTTCGGGTTTCTTCACCAACACATAGACTAGAGTCTTCTCCTCGTTCTGGGGTTGAACAGGGATGACAGGTGCAGTTGGGGTTGGAGGGGTCGGCGCTTTGATGAACACTATTTTGTAATGTTTTTGTGGGGGAGGTACATATATGGGTTTACGGAGTGCAGGCAATTCGTTGTCTGGAGGGGGAACATGAACGTATACATGTTTGTGAACTATTGGTTGCTGAGGTGGCCCGTACTGAGGGGCTGGTGGACCGTATGATCCAGAAGGAGTTCCGTAGGAGGTCGACGGAGGGCCATATTTCGAAGGCGGCTCTGGCCGTGACGCCACGCACACTGCCATCGCTGCCACCAATAGTGATCTCAATACCTGCACATAGAAACGTCCAGTCAGAATCACAATAAAAAACACGGCTTATTTACACCAGCACTATTATTTTCTAGATCGCTAAAGAGAGTATTTGAAATCAGAATATTTTTCACTGGGTCATGAATATACACGGGTTGTCGATCATGACCACATACCGTTTTGTCACACATCCTGGGTATTCGAATAGACGCTGCTAAGTCAGTGTAGTGTCCAGTACCGAAACATCACCTGTGTTTATAAGAGATGCCCGCTCCATATCCGGGGGAGGGGGCACTTTCGATGGCTCACATGGCTTGCGCAACACTATGTGGTACTCACGCACTGCCCTCCCACTGGCGACTCATCAAAAGCTGCCGCGGCGCTAGAGGGTAAATATTTACTGTGTTATACAAATATAAATATTTTTTCTTTTATATTTAATTTAGTAATTTTAATAAATTACGGAATAAGTAGAATAATATATACACACATAATAAGAAGTTCATAGCTTCCGATAGATATAATTTTCTTGTGTAATATCTTTTTTACTGCAGAAAGATTCCATGCAGTCAGGTTCCATTTTAATACATATTTAATGTGCAGCTAGCTAATAACTACCTTTGAGAAAAATGACTATGGTGATTACTTTGTTGTACTAAAAATAAACCAAGAAACTACAAAAATCACGCACAGTGAACACGAACAATTTATTGTCATTTAAATAAAAAAGTTTTAAAATAAAACAGGATGTATAAAAAAGACAATTCTATACCTGATTTTATTGGTAGTGTTTTATTAGAAGCAATATTAGTAGTTTTGAACGCATAATAAAGGAATGTATTTTTCATTACTTCTGTAGTAATAAGCAAATCACATACTCACCGATACTGTAAGAATTCAAATCAACAATATATATGATATCAATTACTGGACTTTATCCTTTATGTAAGAAAAATCAAAGAATAATTGAGTTGAGAATTAACAAAACTTTCATTTTCTGTCGTAGTTTCTTTTAAATAATTCGTTTTCAGAAAGGACCAAAACATACATCCACGCCATAGCTTAGCCACGCATAGCATTCTAGGTCAATGAGTGCATTGAACAATAGAAATATAACTCAATAATAGTGCATACAGTAGTGATATTTGAGTGCCAATCATCGTCAATTTGAACATACATACTTAGATACACATGATTTGTGTCATCATGTATCAAGTTGCCTGAGTTATCATGTCTCAGGCGGCGCACGCGTTGACATTTTAGTACCTACAATGTAATACGCTCTTTCGACTGTGGTAATACCTACATGAAAGTTAAATAAATAAACATTTAGGAATGTGAATGTTATTAGTTGTTACTTAACACATACACATTTGCCTACACGTATTACACCTACTTTTGATGTCATTAGCATGCATAATGTAAGCTAATTGCTCTTGAATTTAGATTCAAAAATTAACTTTATGTGTAAACTGTTCCGCCTTCAGGCTTACTTCACATAACTATTCTTCTATTTTTATACAAGCAAGATAATGTGTATGTAACTATGCATATTTATGAAATTATGTAAGTAAGTATAAAGTGCACTGTATCTGATAGTAAGTACACTGCCGGCCAAAGAAAGAGGACCGCGTCAGCCATTTTTGCAATATTAAGTTTTATATAAATTCGCAATCACGAAAAATGCAGCATCTATATTATTTTTCTTGTTTACTGATTAGCGTCTGTCCTCATGTTACACTTGATCTAAAAACGAGTTATACGTACATCATTAAAGGGCAGTGTACATTTTTTTTGCCGTTCTTTGATTTGTTTTCTAGTTAGATGCGCCCATTTTCCAAAGGGCGCGGCGCGACACCGCGGCAGTTTCGGGGACCACCGAATGTTCTTTATATATCTATAAGTGGATGATACTAAAGCAGTATACCAAAAGAGTCATTGTGACAGGATTGTCCAGTACATTACGAGCTATGAGCCTTATCGTTCTCGTCTATTGATATTTGAAACTCCTGACATCTAGAATCTGTAATATTTGTACAATAGTAAATAAAGTTTCTATCATTTAGATAAAAAAAACATAAAGAAATACAGATCATAATATCTACATAAAACAACACGTAATGAGAAAAAAGTACATTTATTATAGTAAAATGTTGACCACTGGACGCGCACTAGTGTTCTATGTGCATGATGTTAGCAATCCAGTAAGGTATATACAACCTCCACCTGATTTTAATACTGGAGACACCAGCTCATCCCAGATAACCTATTACGCGTGTTTCATCTGATGTGTGCTGGTCCCAGTTTAGTCGGACACGATTGCATGTAATAAACAGAAATAAGAAAATTTTCTCGCTTTTTGTCATTAAATACAGCTGCATCTAATTCATTGAATGTTTGACGGTTGATTGACGGGCTCTAATTTCTAAAAAAGCGAACATCACGTCGTTCAGTATCCATTCCTTTGATACCAAATTAGAACAAATATGAACGTAATTTGCGATTTATAATTATAAGTGAAAATCACTACATAACGCATTTCATACAATATCTCTATTTCAGTGTTTACAATTATCTAGCGGGCCCGGTGGACGTTGTCCCGCCCTGATAATAAAAAAAAACTTGCCAAATTATATACTTAAACATTCGTCATGAATCACTGTATCTACTGGTGAAAACTGCATGAAAATCCGTACAGTAGACTTTGAGTTTATCGCGAACAGACAGACATACGTGGCAGAGGAATTTGTTTTATAATATGTAGTGATTACAGTGCTTTGTTTGAAAAACTGACTCCTAACAGAATTCATTTTATAAGGAAATTTAGAAGGTCCTATTTTTGTCTAGTCGATTCATACATTTCTTCGCTTATTGAAGTGAAACTTCTTTATCGACGTAGGGAGGAATTTTAGAGCATGTAAAAACGTATGTAACGTTTTTCGGTTACGCGCCATCTTAATTTCTGTACATTTTTCCGTTACGCGCCATGTTTATTTCCAAAGGTGTGCTCACAATGATCAGATTCCTTTTTTTTTCTAAAGGTGCGCTCACAATGATCAGATTCCGTTTTTTTATTCTGTAAAGTTGTAAATATAGTAGATCATTTTTCGAAAAATGATGTCATAAAGAAGTTTCACTTCTTACGTGTGTACACTGATACACGCACGTATTTTTTAATAATTAATAGCAGGTGTTGAAATAAATCTCAACAATATATTTTATTTACGTTCTTTTCATAAAAGTCAACGCCTTAAATTTGGTTCCTTAAGCATAAGTATAATACGAACTATTGACATTTTTCGCAAAAGTATAAATCTATAAAACCTAACTATCCTTTTATATTACAGTTTGTATATTGCAAGTTGATTATGGAGACAAATGTACGTTTTCGAAAATAAAGAATTAGTAGACCTTTTTTGCCTATTTGTGTGCATGCTAGCACAACACGAAAAACTATGCAGAATAAGTTTTTCAATAATTCAGAAGCTGTTTCATACAATGAGGAAATGATGATTGGTCAGTGATAGCGTATTCTTATTCCGTGTCGATGTATTTAGTTTCGGATCCTCTACTGAACCATTGCTTTTGGTAAAAGAAAACATCATGTCAAAGCTGCAGTATGGTGGCAAAGTTTTTCTTAATGCCTACTTAGCTAGGTTTCACGTTAAAGATGAAAATATATCACCTAGCACTTATAAGTTTACTTCAGCATACGCTTGAAAGTTTATCCATTTCTAGCTATAGCATATTATCATCTAAAGCCATATTAAATGAGATTGTGGTCATACACTAAGACCTGCAAAATATAAAAAAAAGACGAAATGAGGTCGACGAGTATCCACCGTATTCTATTTTAATTAATAA
The DNA here is from genome assembly GCA_036509395.1 of Antheraea yamamai. Classification (NCBI taxonomy): domain Eukaryota; kingdom Metazoa; phylum Arthropoda; class Insecta; order Lepidoptera; family Saturniidae; genus Antheraea; species Antheraea yamamai. Next base: position 11,923,742 of record AP028433.1, read on the forward strand.
CTAGCGGACCCGGTAGACGTTGTCCCACCCTGGTTATAAAAAAATCGTTAACAAATTGTAATATTTATACTCATAAATATATTTTATTATTTATTTTAAAAGGGACGCCAACACACACGACAGTCATTTGTTTACACTGGCATGGCCCTCGAGATTATATCAAGATTTATACATGGCCAGTACACTACACAAATTATATACCAAAACGTTCCTCGTGAATCACTTTATCCACTGGTGAAAACCGCATGAAAATCCTTTCAGTAGTTTTTGAGTTTATCGCGAACAGACAGACAGACAGACGCGGTACGGGACTTTATTTTATACTATGTAATGATAACAACAAATCGTTTAAATTCATCCAGTCTAGTTATATTTTAATTGGCAAAAGGACAGCTGAGGCCCTGTGGTATAGTACTTTACTTGAAAAACCTCCATTCGTTACACTTCAACCGTAAACTATCTTAGTTACAATTGATTAGTTTAGATGTATGTTCAGCGTCCGAGTCTTAACAACGACTGTAGTGTATTACAAATATACGCATTTTATTTTCAAAGATATAACAGGCAAAATCTCTTTATAGTTTTATTATAAGATTTGGTGTAACATTTGAAATGACTAAGAAAAACTATATTGTGCTTTATATAACTGATAACAGATATTGGGTAAGTTGTGTTGTTATAATTGTAAGAACTGAAAACGGGGCTCTAATGATAAACAAGTTAGTAATAATTTTTATGAAAGAAATATATTAATTTTTCCTTATATAACTTTAAATTTATTCTCGTATCACTAAAAATAAACGCTATTCAAATATTTCAGCGTACTCATTATTGCAAATCGAAGTAAACCATAATTTTTTTAACAAACTACAATGATACTTCATAGTTTCAAATAAAATATTATTTCAAAAACAAACTATAATTTAATATAATTTGGTTATTGTTTTTATTGATATACCTATTAAAGATGACAATCAAAATAGTAGCAATGCTGGAATCATCATCTGTCTGTAACACCCAGTGGAGGGCCATAAACCTCTTTCAGAAGGCTTCAATTCAATGCTGTAATGCTCCTTATTATTTGTAGAAGACCTAACACTTTAATTTTTAATACTGTTTTGTTCTTATGCGAGCACTAATGCCTGCTATAGGACAATATGAGCTCCTGCAGAATGAAGCACGTATGAGCTGTCGTCTACTGGGTTGCCTCAGAATCCACATTCACACACTATAACGAATCCATAACCCGAACATGATCGCTAAGTTTTCGCATTTCGAAACTAGTATGGAATATTAATTTTCCTAAGATGATGATGACTGTAAATATATTCTGTTTGACTCGATTTGAGTTACTGTTTTGGAGTAGTATAATATATTTTCTATCCCTAAAAATTTAGTAAAATAATTAATTATATATTTTTTTGTAATAGCCTGTAGACATAGTGAAGTACTCGTTTATAATTTCATTATTCTTCTTGAGTACTGACTCATTCTCCAGTGACTATAAAAATTAAGAAGTTCCTTTGAATATTTTCGTTGTCTATTTCAACACCCTAAGATTTTGTTTTCAAAAACTCTCGATTGCGTATTTAAACATTCGTACCTATAAAATTTCTCATTTATTCATGAGATTATTGCTCATTTATTAAATCTACGCTATCCATTCTAATTTTGAAGTGCTGTTATTTTTAAACCGTAATAGACAGTCGGTTTAAAACATTTCGAAATGCGAGTTGTTATCATGGTGGAAATCAGCAATTGATAAAAATACTAAATAGTAACAATATTTAGGGCTTCGATACATTTTTTTTTATTTTTTCGACGATTTTTTTGGTAAATAAAATATATAATGTAAATATATTATTATGTGGAGGATGCGAATCCCTGGCACATAAGACCAACGTGCATTTGACCGAGTGTCTTAAAAAGAATTTAAAAACATTTCATTCAGGCATTCTTCACTTGGACTTGTTACAACTTGCATTAAATCGTTACAAATTGATTTAAAAATATATATTAATATTCATATCTGACATTTTTGTTTAATACAGAATCAAACACATCTTCATGTAAATCGAATACTTAAAATGTTTGTAAAATTTGAACTCCCTCTGGATATTCCTGCAGCGCAGTATTGTTGTGTTCTGGGTCAAAAAGTGTGGCTTAAATTATACGCAAACTCAAAACTTTCTTGAACATAGCATTCAGCAAACTCATCCTTTATTAGTACCCGTACATTCACTCAAAACACGCATATATGTATAGACAAGTGCGTATTTTAACTAGTTTGTAAATTATGTACTTATAATCCATAGAGAGAGGCTCGGCATCTGTGATACTGTATAATACTAGCACGGATGTCAACGATTACTTATTATTGCTGGTACTCAGTATTATTTTGTTTTTTGTTATTCTTAATTATTGCAATAAATTAAATTTAACTAAACTTTACGATATCATATTTGATCCCGTTTGTTAGGTAGGTACTAATTTCTATAAACAGTAAAGCCCAATAATAATTATAAAATATTTTATTAATGTTTTTTCTATTTTATTGCAATAAATTAAATTTAACTAAACTTTACGGTATCATATTTGATCCCAGTTGTTAGGTAGGTAGTAATTTCTATAAACAGTAAAGCCCAATAATAATTATAAAATATTGTATTGATGTTTTTTCTATTTTATTGCAATAAATTAAACTTAACTAAACTTTACGGTATCATATTTGATCCCATTTGTTAGGTAGGTACTAATTTCTATAAACAGTAAAGCCCAATAATAATTATAAAATATTGTATTGATGTTTTTTCTATTTTATTGCAATAAATTAAATTTAACTAAACTTTACGATATCATATTTGATCCCCTTTGTTAGGTAGGTACTAATTTCTATAAACAGTAAAGCCCAATAATAATTATAAAATATTGTATTGATGTTTTTTCTACTTTATTGCAATAAATTAAATTTAACTAAACTTTACGATATCATATTTGATCCCATTTGTTAGGTAGGTACTAATTTCTATAAACAGTAAAGCCCAATAATAATTATAAAATATTGTATTGATGTTTTTTCTATTTTATTGCAATAAATTAAATTTAACTAAACTTTACGGTATCATATTTGATCCCAGTTGTTAGGTAGGTACTAATTTCTATAAACAGGAAAGCCCAATAATAATTATAAGATATTGTATTGATGTTTTTCTATTTTATTGCAATAAATTAAATTTAACTAAACTTTACGATATTATATTTGATCCCATTTGTTTGGTAGGTGCTAATTTATATAAACTGTAAAGCCCAATAATAATTATAAAATATTGTATTGATGTTTTTTCTATTTTATTGCAATAAATTAAATTTAACTAAACTTTACGATATCATATTTGATCCCATTTGTTTGGTAGGTGCTAATTTCTATAAACAGTAAAGCCCAATAATAATTATAAAATATTGTATTGATGTTTTTTTCTATTTTATTGCAATAAATTAAACTTAACTAAACTTTACGGTATCATATTTGATCCCATTTGTTAGGTAGGTACTAATTTCTATAAACAGTAAAGCCCAATAATAATTATAAAATATTGTATTGATGTTTTTTCTATTTTATTGCAATAAATTCAATTTAACTAAACTTTACTGTATCATATTTGATCCCATTTGTTAGGTAGGTACTAATTTCTATAAACAGTAAAGCCCAATAATAATTATAAAATATTGTATTGATGTTTTTTCTATTTTATTGCAATAAATTAAATTTAACTAAACTTTACTGTATCATATTTGATCCCATTTGTTAGGTAGGTACTAATTTCTATAAACAGTAAAGCCCAATAATAGTTATAAAATATTGTATTGATGTTTTTCTATTTTATTGCAATAAATTAAATTAACTAAACTTTACGGTATCATATTTGATCCCATTTGTTAGGCAGGTACTAATTTCTATAAACAGTAAAGTGAAAATATTGTATTGATGTTTTTCCTTCTCATAAAATTATCTTATCAAAATTTTCGCTTATCTTTTTAATTATTTAAGCCTATTGTTATGACTTACAAAAGAAACCCGATGTGCAAATTTAGGTTTTTACCTTCAGTAGTATTGGTTGTACTAACTTAAAAAAATGTATATATTTATGTACTTTACCAATAACCGTGTACGTTAGGTAAACTGCTTATATCATTTTACTTTATATTCTACGTTTACTATTTGGCAATTTCTGTCAAGGATGATTTCTGCATAGCTATCGCCGATACTAGTACAAAATGAATAAAATCAACCCGTCTCGTATAATTAGCTGTTACTCAAAGTGACCTCTAACATCTCACAGTCTATTATGAGTAAATCGTTTACGTAATTAAAAACATAGAAATTATTTTTTATGTACAAAAATAAGCGAAATTATAGTTTGCAAAACTTCTGGCATTGAAAGAAAATTAAAGTTTTTAGTCTGATAATGAATGTACCCAATAACTGTCTAAATAAATAATAAATAACGGTGTTAATTGTAGTATTACGTAATTAAAGAGCTTATAAAATATTAAAATGTCTAATCGATTTAGATCCTTTTTACGCCAGTTCAATATATACAATTTATCACAGTTATAGATTTTACGTACACCATCATTTGAAATCTTTGATATCTTCTAGGGCATGCTATAACGAATAAATAAGTAATAGTTAAATGCTCAACGTAACTAAAGTATCTAATTGAACAAAGATTTATAACTCATTAATATTGGTGAAAATAGTATTCTCAAATAATCAATTATTTTTAATAATAAGTAAAAGATACAAATTATTACTGTGGGTATATATCCTTAAGAGATAAATAGACATACTGTCGTGGAATTTTCTGAAGACATTTTTAAGATGTACAATTCTGTACTACAGTACATTATTTTTATGTATCTCCTCAGGTTTGATCTCTTTAGTATGGAAGTGCTCGTAAACTATTTCTTATGATTAATAAAATATATTGACTTTTCTCATTTTTTTTTATAAATATAATATAAATGTGATATATCTAAAATTAAACCTTTCGAAAGAAATCTTTAAACGCTAGTGCGTAGCGTATAAAAATCGCCTGTATAATTTAGAAAGAACTAAGGGAAAACAGCGATATGTGTAAAGTGATTTAATTTTGTAGAGTACTTAATTTAGTGCAATTTTATAATACAAGTTGAAGTTCCACACGTATTTTTTCAAGGCCGACGTGGAGTAAATTCGTTATCATTATCTTTTTATTTCGATTTCCGTCTCAATATACTTAACATGGTCCTTATGTATAGTCATTAGCACGACAATAGTCACTTCTAATTTATTTAACTAAATTAAATAATAATATTAATGAAAATAAAATGAAGTGTTTTTTTTATTTTATGAAGTAGCTACTAGAAAGCTTTTACCTCACCTGTTAAATGGTCACCGCAGCCAATTATGCTTCCGAACCATATATAGTAATCAGTAAAAAAGTATTACTTCTTCACCATACATTACGATTATTCAAATATCTCATATATTAAATAAATAACTGGGACACGACACTTCGTCTGTCTGTTATCTTCATAATATGTTATATATAGAGAAGAAAAAACAAAGTTGGAATCAAAAATGTAAATTGCTTTAAAAAAATGTAATCTCTTGTAGCGCTTACAAAACGTAGTCTTTTAAGATTCTAATAACTTTTATTTTAGCTATAACTTTAGATATGAGCCGAATGTCTAGAAGTAAAGCTAAACAAATCTCATCGAAAATTATTCAGTAGCTTTTGCGTGATTCGAGCATAACCACAGATCTTTATTATTTTCATAACATAGTATAAAATAAAGTCCCCTACCGCGTCTGTATGTCTGTCTGTTCGCGATAAACTCAAAAACTACTCAACGGATTTTCATGACGTTTTCACCAGTGGATAAAGTGATTCATGAGGAACGTTTTGGTACTTATATAATTTCTCAAGGATTTATTTTTAATCAGGGCGGGACAACGTCTGCCGGGCCCGCTAGTATTTATATAGATTAGTTTTCTTAATAATGTTATCATTATATTATGTTCTTTGCGATGAATAAAATCTACAATACATTGACCCATGTGATTAATTAGTTATGTGAGATACTTATAGTACTGGTTCCCATGCCCATGAGAGTTGGCTTTGAGCTGTTCAATAGAGCGTGCTATCCGGTGTTATCCGGTTCGAAGAAGCTAAGACAAGAAATAAACTAGCGTATTCTGCTCTATTATTAACGCTTGTCACTGCAAAGTGTAAATGCAATAATGAGTAATTCGAATGCAGCTACGTGCCTTATTTATGTTGGAATATAAACATGATTAAATATAATTAACACTTCTAGATTTTATTCATATTTGAATGAATCTGTGAGGTATTTTACTTTAATCTTATATAAATAAAATGATAGTTGTCTGCCGTTATGCTACCGTCACTCAAAAACTGCTTGATAGATTTCGATCTTTTTTTTTCTGTAACTTCTTAGACACTTGGTCTTTATTTTAAAAAGTTGAACATGATACGATATAGCTTTATCGTAACTCATATTATAAAAGCGAAGGTGAATTTGTTGTTACGCTTTCAAGTCATAACTACTTAATTGACCATTATGAAATTTTGCATACACGTTGTCTGAGTTAAAAGAAAACAAAAGCTACCCCTTCATCTAGAAAAAAATGTACTATTGTCGAGGGTTGGATCAAACTACATTGACGGAAACGGGTAAAAGCTATCCCAAGTAATATTATAAATGCGAATATGAGTTTGTTTGGTTCATTTGTTGGTTACCCCTTCACGTCCTAACTAACCTATCGATCATCATAAAATGTCGAATACACGTAAACAGAGGTTTAGAAAACGACCTAGTGTACCATTAAGCCAGAGAAAAAGTATTGTTCCCGAGGGATAGGTAATCTATATTAATGCAACCGTAATCAACAAAACGGAAGCTTAATATACCGAGTGGTCCAGTGGTCAAACTCGACTGTAGAAAAAATAAATTACGTTTTCCAAATTTTTATTGATAACACTAAAAACTCACCAGTAGGTACCAAACAAGAAAAGAATGAAGAATATCGGCTGAGAAAAAGAGAGGGAGTTGATCTTAACAGTTTCCCCGCTGCCTATTTATATATACCTAGAAGTTTGTTAATAAAATTTTAAGATACTAGCATTGCTGTAAGCTACTATGCTTTCCGGGGTGTGTTTTCTTGTAGTAAACTGGGGCAAGCGGTGCGGTATTTATGATTTTCGCTCTTTACATAAAATATATTGTTAAGATAATAAAAAACGCAAACGAAGTATCATTTAACAAAAGTAAATTTTCAAAAAAAAGTATTAACCGACTTCAATATCAATCAAAAACCCATAAGGCACTAAAAACCGGAAAATAAATAGTTTATCAAATTAACCAAATTAAATAAAACATATGAATATGTGTGCTACCTAGAGATGTATTGGAAGTCGGTGCCAACCGAAATTTCAAATTTGTTCCAGGTAGAAATGTATTACAGAGACGCGATAGTGGACTTAAACTTTGTACCTATGTAGATGATATGATTTTCGGTTCGCACCGACTTCCAATACATCTCTAGGTAGCACACATATTCATATGTTTTATTTAATTTGGTTAATTTGATAAACTATTTATTTTCCGGTTTTTAGTGCCTTATGAGTTTTTGATTGATATTGAAGTCGGTTAATACTTTTTTTTGAAAATTTACTTTATTTTTCCATTTTTAGTGTACATAAATATATTTTACTAGCAGTGCCCGCGAACTCCGTTCCGCCTTAAGTATTTTAAAATATGCGCATTTTTGCGGTATGGTATCTATCGGTATGATATGCGATATGGTTTCAGTTGGTTGTACAATAAGTAACGTTTGGTACGAACGCAACCTTATCAATAATCCGCGATAGTTTCTATCACCAACTCGGCTACCATCGCTTCACACATAATACACCTTAAGTAATGTAATTACAATGCTTGCGTCATGTTGCAACACAGCAACGAACATAAGCACAATAGGCTCCTATGAATTAAAGAGTTTTTTTTATAATATTGGTGGCAAACGAACATACGGGTCACCTGACGGTAAGTGATCACGGCCGCCCATGTACACCTGCGACACGAGAGAAAACACAGATGCGTTGCCGGCCCTTAAGAAAGGAGTAGGCTCGTTTCTTGAAAGTTTTCTTACTTTGTCGCGGATGCCATGATCAGAATCTAACCAAATTCTCATCAAACTACCCTTGAAGTACATCCTTTCCAATAAAAAATGAATCATCGAAATCGGTTAGCGTGATATTGAGTTATTCGTCTATTTGTCGTTTACATAATTAATGCAAATTTAAAACTTATACGGTTTTGCATTGGATGCCGTTGTCGGAACTGGACCAAATTGGACCACACGGGAAGTACCAGCTTTGAAATAAAAAAAGAATAATCAAAATCGGTTCACCCAGTCCAAAGTTATGAGGTAACAAACATAAAAAAAAAAAAAATACAGTCGAATTGATAACCTCCTCCTTTTTTTGAAGTCGGTTAATAAAATAAATTAGGTGCTGTTCACTGCTGCTACTGTTACGTCAGTCACCTCTTTGACATTTTAGGGCCCTCGACATGTCTCATTTTATGGTAGCCTAACAATACGTGCTACTTTATCTTGAACCATTATAAAATAGTATAACATACTATATGAACATTTCTGTAGTGACAAAGTTTGGCAAAACTATTTAGGTATTCTACTGATACTCATTTAAAACATACACAACGCATACACACGCTCACTCACTCACACACACTTACACACATTTACACACCTACATAGCATATACATCCACCTAAGTACGCACACGTACCCACTCACATATAATTTTAAGGCCAGTACGGGATATATGTTTTCGTCTTACTTAAATAACTATTATTAGTAGGTATTAATCACTTTGTTTTATTAGAGAAATTCTCTTTTGGCTGTAATTATTACATATAAGTTATTTTATAAATACCCATGTAAGCTGTTGAATTTCCAAATAAATAAATAAACATGGGTTAAGTATTGTAATGTAGGCCGTACATATCTAGCTAACATGTGATTTTAATCTAATATGATACACAGGTCGTATGTATGATTTTAAAATATTTGAAAATAAAGTATTTATATAAAATGACACAGTTTAACCCGAGACATTAGAGCAAACAAGTATAATTAAACAATTGTGTTTATCAGTAAGCCAGCACCAATATAATTGCAAATTGGACTCGTTGTTACCCAATCGAAAAGTATTTACGGTGTTAGTCTACCCACACATCTATATAACAGTTAAACATAATAAAGATTCTGTAATGGCCACTTGTACACAAAAAGAATTCCTTTAATATAAATACCTATATAGTACTAACTGCCCACCCGGCTTCTCACAGGTGTACTCACGAAGAAAATGAAACCAAATCTTCCCTTTACTGAACAATTGAACGTCAATTATGTCAATATTCTTTAAGATTACTCGTGTAGATCTCCTTGTAGATCTCTATTGTCTTTTGAAACTCTCATTCGCTCACTTCTATATTATAAAAATTATTAAAGAATTTCAGGAATTCGGTATGTTAACTCTACCCTCCCAATACATTCTTGACAAATTAATGTATGTTCGTAAAATCTTTGATAAGTTTCTTTTTTTTCTTGTTTTGGCTCCGCAGAAGCACTTGCCAATGTCAATGTTTTGTTTCAATAGATATAACAACATATTTTACACAATAAGTGTCGTGTGATTAACCCCTTGGCTTTCGAATTAAGATTCATAGCTCAGAATGACGGACGCTAAGTTTTTAAAATTTTGTAATAAATTCATTTTTTTTATCTTAGACTGCCAAACTATCTTTTGACTCGTGCCTCATAAAGTCTACATTTGTATGTATGGAGCATAAACCATTATGGTTCTATGGACTCGAGGAGTTAACCCAATTTTTTCACTTTTCCGTACGATTTTTCAAACAGTTTCTTTCAAACCTTGTTCAAATAATTACAAATCTACACTAATATATAAAGCTGAAGAGTTTGTTTGTTTGTTTGGTTGAACTCGCTAATCTCAGGAACTACCAGTCCGATTTGAGAAAATCTTTCGGTTTTAGATAGCTCATTTATCGATGAAGGCTTTAGATATCATCACGATACGACCAATAGGAGCGGAGCACCAATGAAGAATGTTTCAAAATCGGGCACATTTTGTTCCTTTTGAGAGATTTCGTTAGCGTTAGTGTTATATACGTTGCCATGGTAACGTGGTAAGTTTCTATCGCAAACATTTTCAAAGTTTATTTTGTTTTCCTATTCAAAAAGTTCTAAATTCTACTTTAGTTTTTTTCCAATATTTTATATGTAATCTATTACGTATTATAAAAATAAAGTTTGTATATGTACAATTAAAATAACAACTTTTTGATGAATGGATATGGCTACAGATGACCAAAAAAAATGTTTTTTATATTCCGTCTATATTATTATATTTTGTCTGTTTGTTTGTTCGTTCTGGGTTATCTCCAAAACGGATGTACCTATTTTAACTTTAATTTTATTAGCAGATAGCCGAAATTATAGCGGTTGACATATTCTATTTTATTTGTACGCGGCTTCCTCCGCATTGCTGTGGGTGTACGGGGTGTTCACTGGTAGATAGCAGACCTCATAAAAAGTAATTTAAGTTTTTTATTCGCCTTCGGCCGCAGTGTAACTAGCGGGTTCGGAAGACGTTGTCCCGCCCCGATAATAAAAAGAAAACCTTGACAAATTATACCTAAACCTTCCCCATGAATCATTCTATCTACTGGTGAAAAGGGCATGAAAATCCGATCTGTAGATTTTGACTTTACCGCGAACAGATAAACAGACTGACAAGAGGACTTTGTTTTTAACCGACTTCGAAAAAGGAGGAGGTTACTATGTTCGGTTGTATGTTTTTTTTACCTTAATCGATATTTTCGTCAATTGTGAACCGATTTTAATGATTCTTTTTTTATTTGAATTGGTACACTATGTAGTGATGAACTGCTACCTATGCATTCGTTCGCGTGAAATTGATCAAAAATATGTTACAACCGCGTGAGACGTGTGCTTTACTGGACTCCAAGAATAAATATACATAATTGAAACTCATATATTTGTATGTAATATTATCTTTTTGGTCAATTTGGTGGCCATATTGTTTTATTTACCGCGTTTGCGTCTACATAACTCAGTGATCAAAGCAACGTATAAGAATAACTTAAGTATATCGACAATATGGACATATTATATCTCTATAATAAAAGATTAATATTATTTTAATATTATTAGCTTAAAATTTTCATTACTTTCTTATATAGTGTTAGTGAGCACTGAGTGTGGTATATAGTAGGTTGAAGTTCCAGGTACGATATGATAAATACCATCCCATTCGATATACTATTAGTATTCATATATCTAATGTACACGTTACATGTTACAGTAGACGGCGTGCGTGTCGTAGTTACAAATGTTTTTAAAAAAGCATTTCTGTAATGTACACACCTACTCACAATTTTACATTTCTTTAATACATTTTAATAAAGCGTGTGCGTAGCCGCGGGCAACAGCTAGTATAACAATAAAAGAATTGACCAAATAAGTGCATAACATACTCGTACATTCGGCAATTGATTTTTATTTACATAAAAATACATAGACTGTTAATTAAAGTTATTTTTATTGACTTTGCGTAATCGTTAAATGAAGATTGATATACGTAGGCTCGAGATCATGATAATTAAAATAAACATGTTTATAAGAGCGTAAAACAAATGAGCGTACAATCAAAACCAAACACCATGACCTATATTTGGTTGCGTAATTTCAAATTTCTGGTATAACGTTATAAAGATGTACGTATTTTTAATATTTAAAAAATCACTATCGAAATAAATGGCTATGAAATATACATATATCGCTACATATTGTAAAACAAAGTACTCTGCCATGACTGACTGTCTGTTCGTGATAAACTCAAAAACTACTCATGGGATTTTCACATTGACATATAGAAACCTTAGACATATACATACATGGTTATAGTTATGCGATTAACTTAAGATTTTGTAAATTCAACCTTACCTAAATGTTTTAAAGTTGTCTTTACAAGGACACGAGCGACGTGAGACTATTTGAAATGACTGCATAATCCAAAATTATGCACTACTAGCGGGCCCGGCAGACGTAGTCCCGCCCTGATTATGAAAAAATCCTTGACAAAATATACACTAAAACGTTCCTCATCAATCGCTCTATCCACCGGTGAAAACCGCATGAAAATCCATTCGGTAGTTTTTGAGTTTATCGCGAACAGACAAAAAGACAGACGCGGTAGGGGACTTTGTTTTATACTATGTAATGATTTTTGTGTGCCGGCTGTGAGACGTTAAGTGTGCATTTTCATGCGGTTTTCACCAGTAGATAAAGTGATTCATGAGGAAGGTTTAGGTATATAATTTGTCAAGGTTTTTTTTATTATAAGGGCGGGACAACATCCGGTGGGCCCGCTAGTGAAAGCTATGATATAAATACGCATTAAAAAAAGTACATAAACTTATATAATCAAGTGTTTTTATATGACATGCATTATGACATGTTTTAAAATTAAGGTCATTCAAGTTCACTTTATTTAATTAACCATTTTTTCAGGCCCTAATATGTCTTTGTTTGTGGTTAACTCAAATAACCTACGCATCTGCGACTACGTTTTTACAAGTACAGATTTTAAGCAAGACAAATGCGTCCTTACCTTTAAAGAACGAGAATCTGACTAATGAAATTTTCAATTGGGAAGATTATAGCGTTTTATGTGCGATGCTTGTTATCTCGTGTGGGATTGGAATCTTTTATGGATATTTTGGAGAAAAACAAACGACAGGAGATGATTTTCTATTAGGCGGATCATCGATGGGCACGTTCCCTACCGCTTTGAGTCTAGCTGCTAGGTAAGTTTTTATTTTAGATTTTACTTTCTTTTTTATTTATTACCAACTAATACCGACGACTCATCTGCTTTGTTTATTATCTCAACGACATAATATTTTATCTGCAGAGGAAAAAACATTAAAAAAAATGAAAAGCAAAGATTCACTTTGCTTGCAAGATTTCTTTGTAAATCATTTTACCAGTTTACTTCCCCTCTCAAGCGTATGCGCACCATAACATAACACTTTCACACATTATTGAACGCCTAACACTTATAAAAATCGTATTTTCTAAAAACTTTAATAACCTTATATTGCAAACTGAGTATTTGAGAAATAATGCTAAACAATAAATTATCGAAATAAATACAACACACTTTGTGTGATCGCTACCATGTTATTTACATAGATAGATCGAAAAAGTACAGTCTGATATTACAACAGAGATTGTATCGATAGATGTCTCTTCAACGATAATAAATTATTTTACAGTTTCGTTACTGCCATAGAGTTATTGGGAAATCCAGTTGAAATGTACACGGCCGGTTCACAGTTTTGGATGATATGTATATCTTTTGTATTAGTTGTGCCTATCGTAAGCAACTTCTACTTGCCTGTGTTCATGAAACTGCGATTAACTTCATGCTACGAATACTTGGTAAGGTACATATTAAAGTTAAAGATAATTATTTGATCATATTATACTTTAAATTATTTTGAACACCATACTTTATAAATTATTTAAATATTATTAAAAAATAACAGATACAACCCGTTAGAGTCAATAGTGACCATAAATGATTACCATCACTATAGTGATTATTATATTTATAAGCCTGTATATAAAATGCAGTCTTGATAATGTATTTATTAAAATCATCCCATAAATATATAGAGTAACTACCTCAGTAAAAAAATATAACTATCGGTAGTACAGTTTCAAAAAAGGGCACAAACCTACTGAGGAAATATAAAGAATCTCCATTTTTTCATTTTCTAAAAGCCCGTTTCTAATACGAGAGTTTCTTTTGATGTTAAGAGTATTTAAATCCACATTGTATTGGGTAATATTTCAAATATTCAACTTTAAGCATTATAATTGTGCATAAAGCGAAAATTAGAAGCCTGTTTCGTAATACATATTGAAAGTTTGTCAATTTCTTTTTTTTCCAAGCAAGACGAAATAGTCACTCTGATGGCACACATAGCGCAATGAAAAACAGTAATATTCAATCTATATTTAATGTTTATATATAAATTTCTTCTGTACGCGTGTATGTCACTGAACTCCTCCTAAACGGCTGGACCGATTTTGATGAAATTTTGTGTGCATGTTCCAGTGCATCCGAGAATGGTTTAAATTGACCCGGTAGGTGGCGCTGCGGTTGAATTTTAGATACATATTTTTTTTATTATTAAGGCAGGACAACTTCCGCCCGGCCCGCTAGTAATAATATATGTGCGTACAATAAGAACGGATACGCATTTATGACTTCACTCATTATGAAGTAATTTTATTTAAAAAAAATGTTAGAATACTTCATATTATTTATTAACAATCACATTTGTTTAATAATCATTACATAGTATAAAACAAAGTCCCCTACCGTGTCTGTCTGTTCGCGATAAACTCAAAAACTACTGAACGGATTTTCAAGCGGTTTTCGCCAGTGGATAAAGTGATTCATGAGGAACGTTTTGGTATATAATTTGTCACGGATTTTATTATAATCAGGGCGGGACAACGTCTGCCGGGCCCGCTAGTATAAACTAAAACCTAATACAACATATTTGAAAGCGTAACATTTTTAAGCTATTTGTAATATATCGTAACATTGATTTGTTAATTATGTACTTATAACATATGTAAATATAGAGTTAGTAAGTTAAACAAAGTAAAACGGGAAACACTTGGAAATTTTCTTTTTTCAATTCTCAGAAATTGATATTTACTATTTTACAGGAAATACGTTTCTGCAAATCGCTGAGAATTTATGCAAGTGTCTTGTACATGGTACAAATGATATTATACACAGCCGTTGCTGTTTATGCACCGGCGCTTGCATTGTCTGATGGTAAACACATTTTACATTATTGTCTTACAGGTTTTTAGTTATAATACCATTGGTCTTAGGCATCTACTTTTAAAGTAGTGTTAACCTTTTTAATTCATCGCAGTTTCTTTTAGATTATATATTGCAATTTCTATATTCGTTACCATATTTTACATACTTTTAAACCTGATGCAAGTAATAATACTCAGTAACAATAATAGGACGTTATTTACTTGAGAACATTTTTCCGTCGATTATTATAGTAACCAAACATCTGAATTACATACATTTACATCTTAATACATAGTTACAATAGTAACTACTACTTTGCCACAAAAGCCGTTAATATATGTGTCACAAATTAATTTTGCGATTATATTTTAACCCTCACTATATTCCTATTTTTTCATAATATACACAAATAAGTAAGTAGGCATGTATAGCTGTATAAGCATTTGTTTATTCAAAATATCACATACTAACCTCTGTCCGCGACTTCGTCCGCGTGAAATAGTTACTTTGGGCTAACGCTAACACGCAGCGGAAGTTCTCAAGAGGAAAAAAAAACGATATTGAAATATTCTTCATTGGTGCTTCGTTCCTATTGGTCTTATCTTGATGATATAGCATATAACCTTCGTCGATAAATGAGCTATATAACATAACACTCAAAGAAGTTTTCAAATCGGACCAGTAAGTAGTTCCTGAGATCACCCCCTACAACGTCACAAACTCACAAACTTTACCTCTTTATAATACTATATATACACATATATATATAATATACAGTATAAATAATTCTCATCCACTACTTACTACGTACTATGTTCGACTTATTCAATGTCGAATACGACGTTTAATGTGCTAATAAAAAATTCTATAGACAGTACATACATTTCTATGAAACTAAACAATGTGTTATGAAAGTGTAACATTGGTATTCTAATTTCATTTACATTCAATGTCAATTTTGCAATACATGTCCCCAACCAAATATGCGGTCAAATTTAAGGCACACAGGTTCAATATTGAACGTCATAGTGAATATAAAACACTTTTCACAAACCTTATATAATTATTTTATTCGTAATTCATGTCATCAGTGATCCTATGATATATTTATCCATCACTCATAGTACGTAAATGTCAATCTATTACATTATTTTAATGATCTTGTTATACGGTCATTACGAACATTTTATTTGTAATGATAGACCTCATTCTGTGTTACCTAAATTGTATTTAATGTTAGTTATGTAACGATACGTTGCTATTATTATTTTGTTAGCTTCCGAAAGACTATTATTTTTTCTATTGAGAGGGCCAATAATGCATAGAACATATTATACGTTGAATATGCCATGGGAACATTTCTAATACCTACATTCATTTCTCTTTCCTCATGATGTGGAATTAAACTTATATTTATTATTTTTACGTACTCTGTTTGTTATCAAAAAAAAATTAAACGAAATTTGAGTACTGAATTCGACTTTAAACGTTTTCTGGTTCAGGTGATTTACAGCGATAATGACCTGTGAACGAAAGGTGAAAGTATAGAGATAACAACATTACATTATAAAATTCTATGGTTCAAAGGTTACGTGTGTCTTACGTACTCTACACGTAATATTTTCCCAGTGTTATGATTGCTTTATAATTCAGCTTAAGTTACGTAAATATACCTTGGAAATTATATTACCTAACTAATATAAATTACTTAATATAGAGATCCTCTTCTACATTTGTTTTTTTTTAATAAATCTATGTTGTTTATGTAAAAATGCTGTCGTCAACTAATACTAAATGTTTAATTGTGAACATTTAAATATTTTTAGTGTTAGTAAATCTTGTAGATTAATTTACTACATTTAAAATTATATACAAGACAAATAAAATAAACCGTAAATGTATGTCAGAAATAATCCAAATCTTACGCAACTAATGATCGGTAACCGAAATAATAAATATGCAATTGAATTCTTTATACAGAATATTTTATAGCTCAGTTATATAATATTTCACAATAGATACATATGAGTATTCAATGAAGCCTACGTTTGCAGCGCAGTTTACGACTATACCTTTATAAGTCGCGATATGATCGTCATAATATTCATACTTATTGACTCCAGCGCTGTTTTGAATTGTAACAAGTATGCAACCTACTCAGCTACGTCTGCTTGCAGAATAAGTGGCTTCTGTATTTTATATGCTATGTATTTTGTGAATCTAAACCATTCTCGGATCCACTCAACACGCACAAAAAATTTCATCAACGGCCAGCGAGGAAGCAGTCACAACACCGCACACAAAAAAAAAAATGATTTATTTGAAATATTGAGAGGAAGCATACATATCCCAGAAATTCTTTCCGCCAAAAGATGTCCGTACCAAAAGGCCATGTGTCATGAAAAGACGCAAACCGGCGCTGACATGCGAGCTGCAAGCACGAACTAATTTGTTGATGAATGCCTCAACTAAAATGGGTTTACGCATGGTGAATCTACTATCTCGTCAAACTGATATTTTTAGTTGTGATCTAACGAAACTCAGAGCAATCGCAGAAAGATTGATACCCGCTATTAATTATAGAGAAATTAGTGAATATATTTACATATATACAATATGCCTTGGTTGAGTAGTAGTAGTTGTAGTGTTGTATGTGGTGAAGAAATTTTTAAATAAATGTAAAATTGATGAAACAAATTATTATTAAATTTTTTGTTAGTTTTCTTTTTAACCCCTATATGCGTGACGAGGTACCTGGGTACCTTTTGCATTTTCAAATTTAAAAAAGAGATCATTTTACCCGTTGTAAGTAGTTGTGACTTCCTGAGAGCTCTTGTATCCTTGGAAATGCATGAAGCTACCACTGAGTTCCATTTCTCACAACAAGAAAATTTTGAAATAATTGTGGCACAATATTCGTCACCACACGTCACCCTCGTTTTCTTATTTCAGCCTCTGGCTCAACATTAGAAACTTCTGAACCACTCTCTTTACGTAAGGGTATGATTAGCATCAAATTCTTCGTCACTACAAGATTCTGCTAATATTGCTGGTAATTCTGAAGAGTTATATCTACAAACGCGTGGTTTTTGCTTAGAGGTGTTCACTTTAATACGCATATTGAAACATCTATAAATTCATAGAATAAAGAAATAAATAATTATAAAAGAAACAAATGTTTACAGTGTCAACAACATAGATGATGTATTGCATGTTTTTCACGCACCTATATCTTCATAATCCGCTGTAACCCACGTCGCTGTCCTTTTTGTTCAATTGGTTACCATCGACTATTTAATTACACTAGATTAAACATAGTAAAAGTAGTAATAGTAAAAAAAAATAGAATTTAATCAAGTTACACGTTTACATTAGGTATAAAGTGTATAAAGATACCTGGGTAACTCGTCACCCTAATGAAGTTGTTTTTTTGGTCACTCACATAAGGGTTAACAAAATCTTGCGTTAAATATGTATACGAAAATTTGCTATGGTATAGGAATAATATTCAGGGAAAGGATAGGGGATAGATAATATAAATTAACAAGTTATTAGTTAAAATTCAGTTTTTTAGAACTCGACGATAGTGTTAACTTGATAAATTATTCAGCTTTTCAACCTAATTACCTAAATACCTAAAAACGCGGTAAAAGTACAATAAAGTAGCTACATGAAATACATAATACAGCTTTATGTAACTAAAACAATCTTATATTTCAAAATAAACGAAATTATTATTAGAAACAAAATAATAATTAATTAATTACTGTTCTTTTTCTTCACAGTTACTGGTTTAAACACGTATCTGGCAGTTTCACTAGTATATATGGTGTGCATTTTTTATGCTTCACAGGTTAGTTTTTGGAGTCATAAAAACGTAAATAATAAAAATAAGTTCCAAAGTAAGTTCTGATGGCTGAGTACTTTGGTTGATGGAATTTAAATTTGATGACCACATGATTAGTCCGATGAAGCTATCAAGGCCCATCAGGTCAATAGCAGTTCGAAAAAAAGCAAGATCGAATCAACAATTTTTATGATATTGGTGTATATTTACCAACTTGAATCGGTAACATGAGCGATGAAGAAAAACAGGCTACACTGTCTCTTTGTTCAAGGAGACAAACTGTTGTTTCAATCATTATCTTTTTGAAATTTTCCGTGAAATCGATAAATAAAAGGGTAAACAATTATGTTATAATCGTCTCTATACGTAGGTAATATTTCGTTTGTTCTATTTCATTTTTTTATACTTTGTAAGCTTTAGCGCTTTAGTATACAATCTCACCTGATGATAAATGGCGATGTAGTCTACGATCGTAAATACGTTAAACTTAGAAGGAGACTTGCTCTCTTATGCAGCTGCCAAAACACATCTATTGGTGTGCTTGACGACAGACTTGCAACTTGAGGGTGAGGCTACTAGCCAAGTTTTATAAAAAGCAAAAAAGCGATCATCACGGTGTTTCCCTTCACCGAAAGGCTTCCGGCTCATTCGTAAGGACTGGAACCTACGTTCATTGACGCGGTGACCGAACACGCTTACGGCTGAGCCATCATACTTCATTTAAATAAGACAGATATATTTTTAGACTATCAGAACTCGTGCGTTTTCCCAATAATGTGGTTTTGATTTTACTTGATCTATTATTTTTGAAGATATGTGTACAATGTACATAATATATACTTATATTAAATGTTTATTTCTTGTTATTTTGTATATACTGATTACGTTAATATGTAATTATTTATTGTCGATTAATGTTTCTATACTTTTGCTATATAATCATGGTCTATATTCAGTTTCTTAAAGAAAAAAATGTATTTATTTATTTATTTAAGGCCCACAAAACTGAGTTCTATGAACAAAAATGGACACGAACCCTTTTATATGTGAACACAGCATGCATAATTAAAAATTAAATTATATTAAACATTAAAAAAAAAATTTCTAGTTGAGGCCAAAGAAAGACAAAAAAATATATCGAATTTGAAACGT
The DNA here is from genome assembly GCA_036509395.1 of Antheraea yamamai. NCBI lineage: Eukaryota > Metazoa > Arthropoda > Insecta > Lepidoptera > Saturniidae > Antheraea > Antheraea yamamai. Next base: position 11,943,791 of record AP028433.1, read on the forward strand.
AAACTGTTACAAAAAGAAAGCATGCGATACAAAGGGCAATGTTGGCCTACGTTAGTTAATAATTACATATGAAATTTTATAATTTAAAATACAAATAAATTTCAGGGTGGCATGAAAGCAGTTATAATGGCAGACTCCTTCCAATCTGCCGTTCTTGTGGGATCTTTAGCAGTGGTACTTGCCATGAGCGTGGGAAAGGTTGGCGGATTAGACGGTGTATGGGAGCATGCTTGGCATACTCGTAGACTACACTTTTTCAAGTAAATTTTATATTGTTTTTCATAAATGATTATTATAAATACCAATCAATATATAATATATATATAAGCACAAGTTTTAATTATGCTTAATTTAATTATTATCATTTTAATTAATTCGTTTAATTATGTAAATCCCAGCAACAACAAGATTTTCGGTCTTTCTAATAATTCTATGACTTAATATCCTAAAACGAAAATCTCAGTTTACGATGAATCCTTCCGAACGAGCTGGAGCTTTCGGTAAATGAAACGTACTGGTGAAACTATAGTATGGTGGTAGGACTTTTCCTAAGCTGGCTAGCTACCACCCAAGTTGAAAATCTGGCGCCAAGCTCCAATGTGGATGGTCCAGCAGCTGCTTTTGAAAACCAGGCCCTATAGAATTAGCATGATTATCATCTTAAATCTCATCGTCATTTATTATCAGGTGAGATCGTGGTCAAAACGCTAAAAGCCATATAAAACATACAGAAACCTATTATATATACAATTATTTATAAAATGTATAATATATACAATTTAATATAGAGAATATAAATTAAAGAATATCTAAGAGTTCTACAGATAATGCTAATAAATAATGCTAAATACAAATATAAATAAATCATAATTATCATTATCATTATATAGTATAAAAAACAAAGTCCCCTAGCGCATCTCTCTGTCTGTCTGTTCGCGATAAACTCAAAAACCAATGAACGGATTTTCATGCGGCTTTCACCAGTGCATAAACTGATTCATGGGGAAGGTTTTGGTATATAATTTGTCAAGGATTCTTTTTTATAATCAGGGCGCGACAGCGTCTGCCTGGCCCGCTAGTATACTAATTTAACATAAAATTGCAATTTACTTCACACAGTTTTTTATTTATATGAAGTTAACAAATTTGTATTTCAGTATGGACCCAGACCCAACAATACGCCACTCATTTTGGTCTGTGGTTATAGGAGGCACAATATATTGGGTCAGTATGTTCAGTGCTAACCAAGCTTCAGTGCAAAAATACCTGGCAGTGCAACAAATATGGCAGGTGCGAGTGGCCTTATGGGTATCAGCTCTTAGCCTAATCGCTATCTACTCTGTCAGTTTTATCACTGGGGCTGTCCTCTCACTTCACTACGCGGACTGTGATCCAATAAAGGTAAACTACAGAATCGACAATGTTCACATTTTCCATATTACTGTCAGGACGAAAGTATTTTTTGAACATGTTTAAAAATATACTAAAGTTTCGCAGTATCTATGGACATTAGACGAGCAAGATAGAATACAACACATCTATGATACTATTATAAAGGGGAAAAAAATGATTTTTCGTTTGTAAGTTCAAAAAATACATAACCGATTTAAAAAAATCTTTCACCTATAGATAGCAACAATATGTAATAGGTCTTTACCTATGAAATTGCCGTTCTGCAGTACTGGTCATTTCAAATCAAAATAATTTTTGTTTGGCTAAGAATTCTAATTTCAAATTAATTTTACTTTAAAAACATGGAATTCTTTTTCCAAAAGTAGTTATTTGTTTATTGATTAGTGTTACATTTTCATCGCATTTCAATCTTTTTTGTCATCATGGATACGTTAAAAATTCGAGTAATTATGGAATATGAGTACCGTCGTGGCAGCAACGCGGCACAAGCGGTACGCAACATCAACGACATTTACGGAGTTAACACTACAAACCAACGCACCACCTGTTATTGGTTTGCTCGCTTCCGTTCTGGGAATTTCGACCTGAAAAATGAACCTCGCTTTCGCCCGAAGACTTTGGTCGACAATGACGAATTAAAGGCGATTGTGGAAGCTGATGATACACAATCTATGGCTGAATTAGCAGCAGCTTTCGACGTTAGCGTCAAAACAATATTGGTCCATTTGCGTCAAATTGGCAAGGTAAAAAAGCTTGACAAATGGGTGCCCCACGAACTCAATGATCGCCAGCACGAAGTACGCGTCGAGACGTGCCTTGCACTGCTCAACAGACACACAAATGAAGGAATTTTGAACCGCATTGTTACCTGCGATGAAAAATGGATTCTGTTTGATAACCGCAAGCGCTCAGCAAGTTGGTTGGATCCTGGTTCAGCACCTAAACGAAAACTTACCCCTAGAAAAGTGATGGTCACTGTTTGGTGGTCTAGCGCCGGTGTGATTCATCACAGCTTCTTACCAAAAGGGGTGAGCATTACTGCAGATGTGTACTGTGAAGAACTGAACACAATGATGGAGAAGCTGGCACATCTCCAACCAGCATTGGTCAATCGCTCGTCTCCGCTGCTCCTGCACGACAACGCGCGACCTCATTTCATAGGTTCAACGGCAATTCAACGGCAATTTCATAGGTAAGGACCTAATATAAGCGAGTAACATGGGTAATATTTTATTTCCAAAATCTACATTAACGAGAATGAAGCCGCGAGCAAAACTAATAAAGAATATAGTGAACTTGCGCATTTTGTTTAGTCCTAATATGTAACATGTTCACCTGTCTTATAAGTATTACACTTTATTAAGATTTATACTGTAAATTTATATGTATGTTAATTATATACAGTGTTATATGGGACTGGGGTGAGATGATAGAGACAATACATTTGGATATTTAAAATTTCATTTAAGGTATTATAGTTTTTATGTAATACGCGTCTTAACTCGTACATATAGATCGAAATTGGAAAACTTAAAATCCGTTCGATAGTTCATAAGACCCAAGACAACATACTGTCAGACACGAAAAACGACACTGTTTTATATTATTTATTAACTGATATTGAAGAATCTCAGTAAATACCTCTCTCACTTTCGGTATCTAAATGGAGCAACGTTCCCAAGTGATGATAAGCTTAACTTTCACAAGTATATAATATAAAAATTATAATTACCATAGGCCAAAGTCATCAGTGCATCAGACCGCCTTCTGCCGCTTTACGTTGTGCGAGAACTAGGCTCAGCGCATGGCGTCCCAGGATTCTTTGTAGCGGGAATATTTGCAGCCAGCCTTGGGTAAATATTGATCACACACTCGTAACAATAAAACCGAAACGCACCGAGACATCTTTGAGACTGAATTGAATTAAATCTCATAGAGAATTAGGAGAAATAACTAGATAGTCCCAGTTACAATACTGGTTTTAATTTAAATGTAGTTATGAAATTTACACTTCGTATGCTTAGATCAATGAAATGTAACTTATGTATATGTGATGGAATGTAAAATTATTTTAGTTAAATATAGTTTATTCGGCTAAGTACTAACAACATTCACGAACATCAAAACTATAAAAAACTAATCTAATAGTACTTTGTATTGTCTACATACATAGTGGCGTAGCGTAAAATAGTAATAACCTTGTTGTACCAGAAATCATGGCGAATTAAATTCCCACGCAGATCAGACACTCTCACGTGGGAACATGATTGTTCCATTCGTGTATATCTTTACATATTATAAAATGAAGTGGCTTCCGCTGTCTGTTCCCTTAGATCTTTTAAACTATCCAACAGATTCTAATACAGTTTTACAGCAATATATAGAGTGATTCAAGAGGAAGGTTTATATGTATAATATATACATAATATAATACAGAAAAGCCGAAAAATTCAAAGATTTGTAATATGATGTCATAACAAACATATTTTTGTGCGATTAAATCGCAAACGCCTAGCTAAACCTTACGAGATAGATCAAATTAATGCATTACGGAATCTTAAATGATCGACAAAAAGTCCGCGATGGTATATATTTATCTCTAAAGGACAACCCACAACAAAAAAAAATGTGTGTTATTTACCAAGCTATTTTATACAATACGATATTATTCCTTATCCAATTAAATACATTACATACGTTGTACGTGTCATGTAGATCAAAACCACCCTTAACAGTATTTCACTGAAATGGATATCTACATACGCATTATAATATATATACGTATCAGTCGTTTGCTTTACTTCAAACCCTGGTTTTCAATGGTACACTTTCGTTTCAGTTTGTAATCAAATTAACATGTTTGATATTTACTGACCTACTATTTGATATTACTGTTCAAGAACTTAGTGTCAATTTGGCTAATGTTTTTTTTCTTTCTTGCCGAACATATCTATGACTTCTTATAACTAAAAAGAAAGTACCAACAGTAGTTGATATTTTGACCATAATACCTATATGTAGTAAAGTAATATGCAGAATTGAAAAAAAATCTTTATTTACCAGTAGGCAGTGGCGGATTTACAAGTCTGCCGTTTGATATCCTAGTTCATAATTACATTAATTATGCTCTATCTACCAAATTACACGACCTTTTTCCCGTAACTACTATGATTGTGAACTATGGTGTCGATGAGTCACTGTCTAGAATTATAAATGTGAAACTTTTTAATTTCTGTAAGACATTACAAAAATGTACAAGTAATCGCTTATTCAAACAATATTTTTTACATAGGACAGTGGCATCGGCATTGAATTCTTTAGCCGCCATCGCTTGTCAAGATTTACTTACAGGACTTCTCGGTATTAATTTGCCAGAAAATAAGGGAGCATTAGTACGTATATAATTTGTATTTTTTTTTTTACGTTAACGAATAATATACGATGTTTAAATATATTACATTAGCCATCGCCCAATTTGGTTTGTTCACAGTGTCTCCATTTGTACTTAAGTAATTTGAAATGAATAATTGAAGAAAAGGTATATACATATACTTTTATATTTCAGAAGCAGTTTTCTAGGCTGTATGCTCATTAAAAAAATAATTTGATACCTACTCAATGTTCACAGATAGCTCGATGGGTGTGTCTTATTTGCGGTGCAGTATCATTCGCATTGGTTTTTGCTGTGGAACGTCTTGGGCCTGTGCTGCAACTGGCGCTTTCGTTCAACGGTATGGTGGGAGGTGTATCCCTTGGACTATTCTCATTAGGCATGTTATTTCCATGGGCTAACACTAAGGTATGTTAATTGAATATAATATCCATATTATTTGTTTTTTAATGGTTTTATTATATCAAAAACGATCTATCGAAATATTCTGGTATAATTGTAAGTAAATAATCTATCTCTAATAATAGTTTTTTTATTCATCCTTATTAGATCAATAAAAATTATGTTAATTAAAAGTTTCGATGTTATTAAACATGACATGAAAGATATTTCAAAAGTATAATTAGCAGTTTCGGTACCCTTATCTTACTAATATTTTTAATTTGAATATGAGTTTGTAACGCTTTCACGCCTCTACGAGAAGTAGATCAAGTCTACATTAAAGCGAGCGAAGCCGTGAGCAACAGTTAATATACGATACATTTCATAAATATTGGTGTTTATTTTTAAGGGCGCAGTCACCGGAGGTATATTCGGACTGATGTTGGTGGTAACAGTCGGAGGAGGTGCTCAGCTAACACAAGGATCTCAGAACGCGCTACCGTCATCAACGTTGGGATGTGTAGCACCATATAACATGAGTACACATGTTAACATGCACTTAAAGTAAGGCTATCTTTTGCTCAGTTTAAATATAAATAATATAAGAAATTTAGTAATCCGAGATCTCAGAAATACCAGGAGTTACAAATCATTATGCAATTTCTTATGACCAAGGCCGGCTCCACCGCAGGACGAACGGACTAGCCATTCCAGATGGTAAGTCCCAGCAGGAGTTATTTCTGTTTTTTTCATATTTTAATCGAGAACATGTGATTAGTATAAGAAAGAAAATGTTTTTTTATTATTATTGGAACACATAACGCCTACGAGATAATATAGAAGTGGGGTGTAAGGGGTGTCGAATAACATCATAAGACTTGAGACACCCAAGCCAACCTCATCTGCACGTGGTGCACCCTGCTGAATACCGAACGAGGTAATGGCGAAAGCGGGATGGTAGGGCTTTACAGCCTGACTGGATCGCAACCACCTTGTACATGGCCAAAAAGCCCGTCATAGTGATACACTTCTGCGGGTCGCGTTTCGGGATCAGCCTGTGCATATCCATCTTTTCGCAGGCCGGTATGACAACGGCGACCGGCGATGGATAGTGTGTCACTCGGTGGTCGCCATTGTTTTTGGATTGTACTGTGCTTACCATCAGGCATAGTGCAGTCATTTACCCGTGCTACAAAAAAAAAAAAAAACAAAAATAGAAAACAATTAAAAATGTCCAACAACAACACCCCCATTCAGCTACATGCTTCAGTACAACTGAGTAATAACTAAAGTAATATACGGAATGTGTAGTAGACGGCTTAACAAAAATATGTCATAAAATATAAAACAATAATAACAAAAACATCAAATGAAATATACAAAAATGCAATAAAATAATGCGGATGAGCAACAAACGAATCAAAAATAGGTACCCACTACAAGACAGAGTGATATAAAATTGAGAAAAGTTTGCAAATCTACCTGTGTTTTGTTTTTGTTGTCTTTTGTTTGTGTGTCATCAGTACGTTAATGAACGCAGAATAAGTAGTTATATATCATGGTTACAGAAGGTGACTTATGGTATCTAAACAGTAAGATCAAATTGGAAAAAGACATTACAATTTCGAAGTACAATCTGATACGTAATTATGAGAATTTTATTCCTTTGTTTTTAGTGAAACCAGTGACAACGCTGTATTTTGGTTATTCCGAATATCGTACCTCTGGTATTCTGGATTGGGTTGCTCGACGACTTTACTGGTTGGCTTGATTGCATCTGTAGCCACAGGTGTTACAAACCCTGTGTCTGTTCCCATAGATCTAATATCACCACCGATGGTTATTTTACTCAATTCATTACCAATTAAATTGAAGGTAAGTAATGTACATACGAATAGGGAACTATTCGACTATTTCACAAATTTTATAAGTAAGTAGGTATGTGCAACACGCGGTCCGCTACAATTTCTTCGGCGATATTACAGAACAAGAATTTTCTTACATTTGGACTTTAAGGAATTCTACTTTCCATTACACATTAATAATTACATGCAGCCCACACATTTTTTAATTTTGTAGTCGAGTGTAAAAAAGGTTACTCATCTCTGGTATAGTAGGTAGATACTAAGGAGTAATTTACTACATAATTTTGGAATTACCCATCGCCAACATCTTTGGGATCTTCTTAGTTTTAACCACCTCAGTGGATGAATTTCCGAATATCCTGTTTTAGTCCTCTCCTACGTTATACGAGGCTAGGCATGACATGCATTTCAAGGTTTCTGTGATTAGTGAGTTCTTTATGCTACATACTTATTGCCTGTGAATCAGTCCTAAGAATTTTATTAAGTGAATTAGAAGTCTTAAAATTTTCATGATATTGTTATAAATATGTAGACTATAGTATAAATAAAAAAACAATGTGTGTCATAAAGACACACGATAGAAGTAAAACTTCTGTATTACAGAGAAACATTTTTGTACGGTTACGTACATTGCAAGTTGCCCTAGTTATTATGTGCGCCTCAGCACAGTTATATTAAAATTATATTTATTGAAAAAAAAAATTGTCGCATTTAAACACTCAATTAGGTTGCACTACAGTAACACTGTTACATAACAAATAAAGTAATTGCAATATAAAAAACAACATTGTTCCCACAAACAGGCATCTGAGAACATATATGTAAAGCTAGGACTTGCTCCTCACGCCAACAATTTTAATTAAAAAAAACACACTTTATCTAGACTAATATTATAAAGCTGGAGGGTTAGTTTCTTTGGTTGAACGCGATTATCTCAGGAACTACTGGTCCGATTTGAAATTCTTTCAGTGTTAGATAGCTCATTTATCAAGGAAGGCTATATACCATCACGCTAAGACCAATAGGAGCGGAGCACCAATCAAGAATGTATCAGAATCGTTTTTTTTCCTTTTGAGAGCTTCCGCTGCGTGTTAGCTTAAAGTAATTATAAAGTAGAAAGTTATTAATAAGGTGCTTGTAATAAACTAATCGTGAAAATATTAAAATAATAGTGCTGGTGTTCCACTGACTCCTCCGTCACATGTTATATCAAGCACGGTACATTTCTGCAATAAGAACCCACTCCCCTAAGAAATGTTGATACGACATACATCGTTTGTTATTATTAGTCTTAACTTTATTTCGCTCTGGAATATAATTCATTCATCAGTTTCACCTTTACTTGTATATTATTATTACCTATCATGCTTATTACATATTATTATTTGTTTTAATCCAGAAAATATTGCGAGTCCCGGTTCGCATGGGTCTAGAACGTCGACGTAGCTCCAGCGTACGTCCACCGAGCACAATTGACGACAAGGATACACGACGGCGACGCAGACTCTCAGAGAGGGCTGGAGGTGTTTTCTACAGTGATACACCATCCCTTACAACCGGCCACGACAATTATGCCCTTGACTTGGAAAAACCATTATCCATAAATCAGGGAAATAGCAAACTCGAACTCAATGAAAATATTTTGACACAATCATCAACGTGTTGATAATATTTTAATTATATGTAACTACAACACAAGATTGTCAAGACCTTTTAAGTATTTTTTACGCGACAAAATGACTGCATATTATTTGTTAGTAAATCAGGTCGAGTACAAAAACATAAATATATACCAGTACGGTATATATTTTTGAACTTATGTATAGACTTGTAGGTTGCAACTCAAGGTACTTTTGTATGTAATTATGGACAAAATGATGCGTCATAGATAAATACCTATAAAATTTAAACGGTCTTAACATTATATCATTCACTACAATTCTATCTTTATAATCTTAATTTATCTTAACATAAAATTAAGTAAGTATAAAAAGCCAAAAAACAAACGGTAGTAGCCGACTGGTTATATCGGCGGAAAAACGATATAGTATTTGCTGATTTAGGCCTGGAAGGTATTTACAAACTTATTTTTAACAATTTGCATACACATTTATTAATTAACTAGCTGACCCGTGCAACTTCGTCTGCACCAAATCGGTTATTACCGGTTTCAATTGTATTTTTAAACGCAAATAATCTTAAAAAACCTAAAACCCTATTGCAGCGTTATCCAGCACTTCCAATCGTGAATCCAAACTATCCAGGGACTCACTCAAACATATACCCAGTTGGTATGTGAGAAATCTTTTAAAATAAGTCTAGAATCTGTTCGCAGCATTACCTAAAGTAGTGTCATCAAAGTGAAGATCAAAACTAACTTACATATATTGCCGATAAATGTCTTCCCAGTACCCCTTGTAACTTCATCACGTAACATACTGTAAAAGTTGAACTTTATCTACATTAAATTTCCATTTTGTTTTAGTTGTTTGTTTTATAAGAATTTGTAAAGTATACGTGAAATCTGCATTCAATTTTAATTTGGTCACATTTATTTTACTTTTGACATACAAACCACTTTTTTTACTGAGATAGTGAACTTGGGATAATATACCTTTCTAACAGTGAAAGAATTTTTGAAATCGGACCAGTAGTAGGTACCAAGCATTCCTCGAAAACAAAACTTTACCACTCATTATAATATTAGTATAAATACAACATAGTAACTGCAAACAGTAGTCCGGTGAAACTGTTAAGACCTTGCTAAGTCAATAGCGTGGTCAGTTCGAGAAAAAAAAAATAACTGCATACACTTCAACTGATTTATTGATTTATCTTAGATTCACAAACCTGAACCCAACTACTTCAAGACTCAACAACATTTAGAAAACTAATTTTATCAAATATCGAAACAACAGACGTACTGATAGAACTCTAGTTGAGATTCATCTTCTACAATGCAATGTAACTATTATCTAGGTTTATGTTTTAGGAAAAATCTTGTCACCTTTGTTTAGCAAAAATTTTTTATACAATAAAATAAATGTAACAACATATAAGTGACAGTTTCGTTTACACATATTTTTTTCATATGAGGTTGATAATTACGCATAGAAATGTCATATAGCCGTAGCTCAGTTATAACTTACTGGACATTGTATGGTCCGCCGGAGCCGACAGTTCGAATCCCGACGATCTTTTTTTTTTAAGTAGCTTAGGGAAATATAGCTTATCTTTTTAGCTAATCTGTCTGCTATATATAGCACAATGAAAATTTACCAAAATCCGTCAAAAATTTCATTAACTACAAATTTTTGACTTACGTCCGTTATCCTGGAGAATGCAAGGGGCGTTTTATGAGATAAAAAGTTCTAGATGTAACCTTGTAATATTAGTTATCACTGTGCAAAATTTCGTAAAAATTGGTTCAGTACTTTCAGAGTGGTACGTGTTCAAAGGGACAGACAAACAGGCAGATCTTGGAGAATCCCTTGCGTTTTATGAGATAAAAAGTATTCTAGATGTAATCTCGTAATATTAGTTATCACTGTGCCAAGTTTCGTCAAAATCGGTTCAGTACTTTCAGAGTGATGCGTGTTCACAGCTACAACAACAACAGACAACAAAAATTAAAAAGATTATTTTTGGCTTCTATATCGATAACAAAGTCTACCCCGATAAACATTTTCAAAAAATATTTAATGTACAGATTTGACCTTGCTACAGTTTTATTATAGTATAGATAGATTTAAACCTTACTAATAAAAGTAAAGGCATCCGATAAAGGAAAATATAAGAAAACCTGAAAGTTTGAGACAAATATTGACGAGTATTAGGAAATTCCAAATATGAAGATTTTTAGTACTTCAAAATTACAAGATCTTTGTTATAAAAATTTCTTTGTAATGTTATAGTTACATACTGGTATTGATATATTATACAATATATAAAATAATCTTTGTATTTTTATTTTGTGCTTCTAATAGTGTAATTTATCTATTAGATCATAGTCATCATGTGTATTCTGGAAGACCTTTAAAATATAATATAACTTGTCAGAAATAACACATAATAATTTATCACATTATATATATTTTTTCTTGGAGAGCTCTTTCAGTTTCACTTATCATATAATGGTTATTAATAAATACTTCATAAGAGTTTCGCGACGATACGAATTTGAGCATAAAAGTAATGTTGAATAAACTAAATAATTATATTTTTTTAAATAATGATTATATTTTTTGTTATGATTGATTATGTCTGTGTTTACTTATAAAGGTGTAATAAAAAAATATATATACTGCACAAAAAAAATTATTACGTTCTCTTTATAATTTAGAAAATTCTAGATGTACCTCAAACATTCACGTTGAACCGAAAAGAGTTTAGAGATCACGGTCACTGTTCAAATATAGTAAAATAATAGGTCTTTACCTATGAAATTGCCGTTCTGCAGTACTGGCCATTTCAAATCAAAATAATTTTTGTTTGGCTAAGAATTCTAATTTCAAATTACCTAATTTTATTTTAAAAACATGGAATTCTTTTTCCAAAAGTAGTCATTTGTTTATTGATTAGTGTTACATTTTCATCGCATTCCAATCTTTTTTGTCATCATGGATACGTTAAAAATTCGAGTAATTATGGAATATGAGTACCGTCGTGGCAGCAACGCGGCACAAGCGGCACGCAACATCAACGACGTTTATGGAGCTAACACTACAAACCAACGCACCACCTGTTATTGGTTTGCTCACTTCCGTTCTGGGAATTTCGACCTGAAAAATTAACCTCGCGGTCGTCCGAAGACTTTGGTCGACAATGACGAATTAAAGGCGATTGTGGAAGCTGATGATACACAATTTACGGCTGAATTAGCAGCAGCTTTCGACGTTAGCGTCAAAACAATATTGGTCCATTTGCGTCAAATTGGCAAGGTAAAAAAGCTTGACAAATGAGTGCTCCACGAACTCAATGATCGCCAGCGCGAAGTACGCGTCGAGACGTGCCTTGTACTGCTCAACAGACACACAAATGAAGGAATTTTGAACCGCATTGTTACCTGCGATGAAAAATGGATTCTGTTTAATAACCGCAAGCGCTCAGCAAGTTGGTTGGATCCTGGTTCAGCACTTAAACAATGCCCTAAACGAAAACACCCCTAGAAAAGTGATGGTCACTGTTTGGTGGTCTAGCGCCAGTGTGATTCATCACAGCTTCTTACCAAACGGGGTGAGCATTACTGCAGATGTGTACTATGAAGAACTGAATACAATGATGGAGAAGCTGGCACATCTTCAACCAGCATTGGTCAATCGCTCGTCTCCGCTGCTCCTGCACGACAACGCGCGACCTCATACTGCACAGCAGACGGTCTCCAAGTTGCAAGAACTGGGGTTGGAAGTTCTCCCTCATCCGCCCTACTCACCAGACCTTGCGCCTACTTTTTCCAAAATTTGGATAACTCCTTGGCGGGAAAAAAATTCAATACCCGAGAGGCAGTACAAAATGCCTTTGAAGAATTTGTTGCCTCCCGTCCAGCTGATTTCTTTAAGAAGGGCATCAATAAACTGCCACTGCGTTGTCAAAGATGCATTGATTGCATGGGTGATTGCTTCGATTAATACAAATAAAAAATACATGAAAAAAATTCGTTTAAATTTTTTCATACAAAACGGCAATTTCATAGGTAAAGACCTAATATATAAGTGAATTTTATGGATTTTGAGATATGCCCCGTTTTATGAAAAATGCCATTCACTTCAATGTTTCATCTGGCCACGAGTAAAGCTGCAAATCATAATCGATTAATGTATTTGTTTTGTGGAAGATCAAGATCGCTTAATTTATTTAAAATATTATTTATATTTGTTAAAATTTCAGCGATATAAACGAGGTAGAGAATGTTACAAATTACAGATTAAACTTGTTGCGTCTGAACACTTTTTGCATCATGTATAATATAACGTAGTATGTCAGTATTTAGCTCGAAAATACAAGGTGTTTGAATGAGGATGGGCAAAGCGCAAGTAGTACTTCAAAACGCATTATATAACGATACCAAAAAATGTATAGTTGAGTCTCTTTATTTAGTCATAATTCTTGCCATAATCTCACAAAGTAAATGTCGTTCGATCTTTTAGATAAAAATTTAAGGTCTAGACTAAAAAGAAAAGCATTGTAATTGAAAATGTACATTACAGCAGGCACATTTTGAATTTATTTATATTAATTTAATTATACAGAAGCAATATCTTACTGCTCTGGTTATCTACAAACACTTTAGTACAATGTCGAATTGAACATAAAATACATATATTTTAAGCAAATAAGAAATAGTGCTTAACGGTATTAGAGAAGATATAAATGATTTTTCATGATAATAGATCTTGTTTCTGTAATGACTGCTGTTGGTGTATTTCCTGCATAGTGGACACGGGCAGAGTAGCACTCACTGTTATTGAAGGCATACCGGGTAATGAGACGGGCGTCACTACAGGCAATCCACCTGGTATCGGTTGAGGCTGAATTGGAGGTGGAGCAAAACTGCTTACATCAAATGTCGGAATTAAATTAGACGTGTCTTGTATTACATCAGGAGATGACGGACTTGATAGAGCGGTATAATTAGGCATCATTGGAATATACGGTTGTGGTTGATTCATTGGAATGCCAGGTAGACTTGGTAATGGTGCCGGTGGCTGCATATTAGATACAGACGGTATACTTCCTAGATTAGTTAATGTAGTTTCAGCAAAATCTGAAAACAAATTATTATTAATATTATGTTATATCCATACAAATAGGCAAAAAAAATACATAACACAAACATTTACTTTGTTATAAAACAGATTATAAAATAAATAATTGTAAGAAAAGCTGACAAATTATAGTTACAGTCCTGTCCAAACCCCAAAATTCCTATGATATTTGTATTAAATTATTGACTACTAGTTCGCCCTGCGGAAATTGTCCCGCCCTAATAATAAAGCAGACCTTGACAAATTATATACCCAAAGCTTGCTCAGGAATCACATTATCTACTTGTGAAAATCTGTTCAGTACTTTTTGAGTTTATCATGAACAGACAGGCAGACAACTTTGTTTTATAATAGATAGTGATATTATGCGCAAATCTGAGCTTACAACTATATTCAGATCAGTGAAGAAAATTAATGAGAACAGCACATTTTTTATAACATATAATCTACATTGTAAGGTTCATAGGTTATGTTATATCATTACATAGTATAAAACAAATCCCCTACCGTGTCTGTCTGTCTGTCTGTTCGCGATAAACTCAAAACTACTGAACGGATCTTTATGCGGTTTTCACCAGTCGATAAAGTGATTCACGAGGAGCATTTTGGTATATAATTTGTCAAGGATTTTTTTTATAATCAGGGCGGGACAACGTCTGCCAGGCCCGCTAGTATAAACATAAGTTTATCATCTAATGAGATAACATCAATTGATTTTTACTACATACTCTACATCAATAATTTTATTTATTTCATTGATATACTTACTACTGGAATATGCAGCCATATTAGCAACAACAGATTGAGCTGAAGAAACTGGTTGCTGGTGAAGTTGCGGTGGGAAAACTTGTTGTGGAGGATAGTTAACTTGGTCTGCATTCATCTGTGGTATATTGTTAGTCATCGGAAAATTGCCAGGGTTAACCATAGGTACCCCTGACAGGAATGGTGGAGGTGCGGGCTGTGCTTGCTCACTCGGAGCACTTGTAACCTGATAGTTAATAAGAGGTGCCTTCTCTTCAGTCAAATGTAAATTCTCAACACCAGTTGTGACATTTTGTTGTAAGCTGCCTGTTTGTGGAGACACCTGGAAAATACATATTGTGTATTTTTACAAAACAAACAATTTAATTACTTCAAGTATTGATCCACATTTAAATAATATATTTATTGTAAGTGTAAAATTTAGTTGTAGGTAAGAAGTATAAAAAATTTCATCAGTAAATAAATCTTCACTATTTTTAAGTTAAGATTACATATGTAAAACAATCATAGAATATAATTGTAATATTGTATAAAATCAATAGCAAAACCTTCAATTAGACATTAATCTTGAAAGTAGACTGACCATATATTTTGACACAACTAGAATGAACTATGACCTAAAACTAGATTTAAATTTTGATACAAGTAAAATGAGAAAATGCTGGTTAGTTTCTTTAGCTCAACATTCACATAAGTTAGAGAAACAATAATTACATTTCTGCAATAATATTATTTCCTTTACCTAATAAAAAAAAAAAAAACTTGAAAATTTATTAATAAATTTTTCGATCAACCCAATACTCATAGTACTTCATTGTTTGAGTCCTGCTGTTTAAACATCACTATATCTATAAATCAATATAATCTTACCATTTGGGGAGTATACACATTTTGTGTAGTGGTATGAGTGTTCCTCACTGGAATCCTATGTAAATACCCATACCCGATACCACAGCCTAGACTACCTTCACCTCCCCAAGTGTGATTTGGAGTTATTAACACTTCACGACACATATCATCATTTGCATTATAAACATACAACTTGAGTGCTCTGCCTTCATGTGCCTCTATGAGGGTAAAAAGATCTTCACTTTCGTGCATTATTGAATCTGCACCTATTATATAATCAGAAAATGGCCTTAGACCGGCAAGCTCTGCAGGTGATGATGGATGAACTTCCTGTAACATTATGAATACAGAAATATCAACTATTTTATAGTAATTTATATTTTATTTATATAATTTATAATATGACAAATTTCACTAGTTAAAGCTTACCTTTTACCTTCCGTATAAACCAATAAAAATACATCTATAAAATTAGAGTTTACCTATTGATTATAAAATAGCCCGTAATCATATTAATTAACTAGCTGTGCCTGCGACTCTGTCCATGTGGAACTTAATGTAAAAAAACAGTGATTAATAAAATCATCTGAATATATTATCTACTATTCTCTCATACTTAATTAACTCCAGCCGTAATTCAAATTCAGTAACTCTTGATAAAGTAGACCAATTTTAATGAAACAAAGGCTAAGTTACACTCGAGGATATGCTTCATGATTTTCTTACTAAGGTTTTATTGTGAACCCACTTTAGCAGCAATGCATGTTCATACAAACAAACAGACAGACAGACATTCCTAAAAATCATCGAAATGTATTTTATTACTCATTCCTAGATTTTTACAAAAATCGAAAAAGTAGAGACAGGTGATATTTACATTCTTATTATATGTATAGATGAATGTAAAAAATATTTATCACAGATGTAAGATGATTACAAGTTCCCAAGTATATGAATTATAAACCGGTATTACATTAGGTATTTATCAATTGCTTCTATTTAATGCAGTACTTACCAATACATGCCAAACATTTTCATTTGCACCTTCGAAAGAACAAAATTTTATACTGACACCCAGTAAGCCCTGTCCTCCCCAGTGAGAACTTGGCGTAATCATCACTTCCCTCACCAATTGTGTTTTACTACTATAAATAAGCATCTTTATAGTTTTGTCGATATTTGTCTTTAACAATTCTTTTAATGTATCATTATCTTGGTCCAGTCTAGTGTTCTCTATTGCTACTATGAAGTCAAAAAATGGCTCAAGTTTAGCCTTTTGACCCGGTGAACCGTCTTGAACCTGTGAAATTATGTATTGACGTGTTAAAACAACGTTACAAAAATGATACTTGTCCAACACTGGTAAACACAAACCCGCAATACATGGTATCCTTCACAACCTCCTCCAGGTATTTCAGTACTGTGGGTTGAACCCATTGATGTACTTTTGTTTAATATGAAAACTCTATAAAATCTAGAAAATATATCTTCAGTATATTAGTTTCGCTTTATTTTCGTAAGACTAGGGACACAAATGCATTTTGACCGCAAAACTTCAGTTTGACGTTGACGTTACCATTTTTCTACGTGGCACAACCCTGATTATAACGAAAGAGATGATAATTGTTGTTTATGAAAATTCCTAAACCAAAAAAATAATGATATAAAAAATATTAAGATTATATAACACCGATTTTTTGTTATAATAACTCCAGATGGTGTTAACTAATAATTAAAATTAAACTGCTATATGTACATAAATGCAGAAGATATGATAATCACATTTCACCTGTGTTGCCACAACTACTGTCAAACTATGAAATTGACAAATGAGTATTATGGACCAATCACGTTACAGTCCGTGTCAAACTTTTTGGCCGCTCTGAGCATAGCATCAAGTTTCTCACTCGAGCATAGTACAGTCAAGAGGTTAATACAAAATAAATTTGAAATATTATTATAGAAATGTAACATTGAAATTTTACATTAATTAATCTCTAAGTTATTTCGATATTATACGTACAATATATTTGATTGAAAAAGGCGTTACATTGCGGAGATCCATCATTAAATATTAAAGTTAAGTAAAACTTCCAGGCGAAAGTGCAAAGTAACGTCTACTATAATATTTAACATACAATATATTACGTTTTTAATTAATTATGGTACAAGAATATCTCTCTTCCTCTTTTTTTTCAGCCCCTTTCCTCAGACGTGATTCGAGATCTTTTCGTGCGGGATAAATAGTTTCTTCATTTATATTTTATTTCAATTTCCAAAATTATAGCCTTTGATTTGTGGCGTTTAATACATGAGCTTATTTCTATTTAGTTATTTGCTTTACATTTCTAATTTTTCTATATCTAGCCGTGTTTCATATTTTATTATTTTCCGTTTTCCTTATATATTACTTTTTCATATTTTGTCAATTTTAGTTTGTCAGATCTATTTATTTCCTATTTTATATTACATTCATTATTTGATCCCTAATGACTAACAATTTTACACTAATCATAATATTGCCTCTTATATTAGGTAATAGGGAACTTTCAGAAGTTTTTACACATACATATAGAACATTTGAGATAATAATGAACAGACAATAAAAATTAAATTATTACTTGAGTAATAGAATAACAGTAAAAAATAGAAATGAAAAATAGTATCTAAACAATTGAGTAATAGACATAGCTACAATATTAACAGTTTGCAGTATTATCTATTTAATGTAATTTTACTGTTCTATAAAATGTTTACTTTTCTTTTTTTGTCGTAAACAATATTGTATAGTTTTAAGAATGTAAATGTGAGGTCAAATAAATAAATTTATTATTTATTTACTTACATTAATTTGACAGTTATAACTCCACGTATCATTTAATCAACTAATTGATGAGTTTTAGGTGATCGCGTACTTTCATTAAATAATCCGCCTTATGCAGAATTTGTTTCTATCCGTAGAGCATATCTTGTAGTACATATTTTGTAGTCGTTGTGTGTCACTATAATAGCATCATTGCAAATTAAATGCATTCGTAGTAAACAAATAATTTGTAATTAACATTTATTTATACTGGCGCAACGCCTTCCATAGAAACATCATTTTTAGAAGTGAATAGGTCTACTAATAATAATCTGTAATAATAACAAAATAATAAAAATTAAAAATAACGACAACAACAAAATTATTCTGAATTTGAGTGTATTATTATAATTCTGTAACTAGCACAGACACTAACATACGTGTCAGCGTGGGTGAAATAGAGATGACTGGGACGAGCAATAAGCGTGGGCGAGCGCGCTCCACCTCCACCTCATCTGCGTGGTAAAAAAATAAACAAAATATTACATTTGAATATGGAATCTGTCATTTTTATATGATTATTCATTGAGTTTTCTCATTTTGGCGCCAATACATTGGATGTTATTTTACGATATTAAAATGGAGTGTGGTGATAAAGAAAACCGAATCGCTGTGATTGCATTGCACAAAGTAGATATGGAGCCAAATGCAATATTTAAAACTCTCCATACGCGTGGTATTAGTAAAATGTTTGTGTACCAGGCTATTAATAGGTACAACGAGACCTCCTCTGTTTGTGACAGAAAAAGATCATGCCGTCCACGTAGTGTTCGTACGAAAAAGGTGGTCAAAGCAGTAAGGGAAAGAATTCGAAGAAATCCTGTCCGAAAGCAAAAGATTTTATCTCGGGAGGTGAAAATAGCACCTAGAACCATGTCGCGTATTTTAAAAGATGACCAAGGACTTGCAGCCTATAAGAGACGTACTGGTCATTTCTTAACTGATAATTTAAAAAAGAATAGGGTGGTAAAATCGAAACAACTAATGAAAAAATTTTGTTTACGGATGAGAAAATTTTTACAATTGAGCAACATTTTAACAAACAAAATGACCGTAATTATGCTCAAAGCTCTAAGGAAGCTTCCTAATTAGTCGACAGAGTGCAACGTGGGCACTATCCGACTTCAGTGATGGTTTGGTGATGTATTAGCTATGAAGGAGTGACTGAGCCATACTTTTGTGAAAAAGGTATCAAAACATCGGTACAAGTGTATCAAGATACCATTCTTGAGAAGATAGTGAAACCCCTTAACAACACCATGTTCAATAACCAAGAATGGTCCTTCCAGCAAGACTCGGCGCCGAGTCATAAAGCTCGGTCTACGTAGTCTTGGTTAGAAACGAACGTTTCGGACTTCATCAGAGGTGAAGACTGACCGTCGTCTAGTCCCGATCTTAATCCGCTGGATTATGATTTATGGTCAGTTTTAAAGAGTACGGCTTGCTCTAAACGCCATGATAATTTGGAGTCCCTAAAACAATCCGTAAGATTGGCAGTGAAGAATTTTCCCATGGAAAGAGTGCGTGCTTCTATTGATAACTAGCGTCAACGTTTAAAGAACTGTATTACAGCCAGTGGAGACGACTTCGAATAAGCTTTTTATATTTTAAATTGTTTTATATTTATGTATTAAACTAACACAATGTAAAAGTAATAAATGTTATTTGCAATAGAAAATATTTTTTTCTTTGTTTCAGTATTTATGGCAAGACTAGGTATAATGACTAACTACAGATATATTGAACCTTTAACAATGATGTACAGATAATTGTTTTTTATAATTAATAGGTTTTCATTTAAAAAAATCAATTCTCTGTAGTCGCCTCGCGCAAAACAGCCTGCTTTTCGGTATGAAAATCTCAGTAAATTTACGTTTTTCTTAATTAAAAAAAACCTGATTATGCTACATATTCATATATTTGACAGTTTAAATGACATAAAATAAAATCCAAGTTATCTACACTATATCTGAGAAAAAAAATATTTAGTTGTTAACGAAATTTCACAATTTTATGTGAGTTACGTAGACCTTAACTGCTATAGAATAAGGTCCAATTTATTTCTTTATTTAGATTCGATGTAAACAAAAGTATGGAAGAAGGATTCACGTCGCGCCAAACCATGCTCAGGCGCCGTAGCGAGTGGATCTCTATGGTGCTTTGCACTCGGTTAGAAAAAAAACATCGCCGTAGAAATACGTATACACTTCATAAAACGTTTTGATAATTTTGAGAAACTAACCAATTTTTTATAGTGGTTTATATTTCTAGTAGTAAGAGACACTGTAACAAATTGAAACAAATATTCTAAGTTTGATTTTTTTACGTTTTGACTGTAGATGAATTTGAGGTATTCATTATGGAATTTCTTGACAGGTAGAAATACATATGTCGTCTTTGTAGTCCTTTTGTTAGTAATGACGAGAGCTTACCACAGGACTGAACAAAATGATCTGATGACAACCCACTTCAAAAACTGTTATGTTACCCATTGTTATGTACCCATTTATGTTATGGGTAGAGACAGATATGTCTTGTTTGTACTCCTTTCGTTAAGTAATAACAAAATGACCTCATTATGGACTCTCCGAAGTGGCTAGGGAGCTCCTTCATGGGTAGAAATAGATATGTCGTATTCGCATTCTCTTTATTATATTTTATTATCTATTCAGAATATATACGTTAATATCATAAATAAGCCGCAGCATTTACAAACAAATATAATCTTTCAAAAGAATCGAGTATGCTTATTGTTTATCAGAACATGATCTCTCAAGTCTTGTTTATAATGAAACGAATTATTTTGTGAAAAGTCTATCAAAGCTAGAGATGCAAATTGTCGATGGAATTAGGGTTTGTTTTACACAAAAACCATCATATGCTGTCGGTTGTGCTACAGCTATTACAAGTTACAATTCAAGTGTTTTGTAGTATGTTGTTCACAGAATTATTTTTGATATTGAAGCAAACGTTAATTTAAAAATTCTCCTATCTTCATCTCTGAGCGCATACTCAATGTTTGTAGCTAATATATATATATGTACGAAAATTCAGTTATCACGATATAGTTACTCACCAAGCCCATGAGGAATTAAACATTAATCAGACACTATGATACTTTTCAGCGCAAGCTCTATATTTCTAACTACTCTATACTATACAAAAACTTTGCTACCACGACAAAAGATACGCATCTAGCCCATGAGAAATGAAACTTTCATCCGATACTGATAGACTAAACATCTGAACTCAATCCTAATGTTTTTAGGTACTATGAACACTAAAATTCAGTTATCATGATACAGCTACTCATCTGATCTATAAAATGAAACGTTGATCTGACTCTATGAGACTAAATCTCTGATTGCAAATTTGATGTTTCTAGCGATTATCAGTACTAAAATTCTGTTATTATGATATCTGTCAGTCATGTATCAGTCTGGCATATGAGAAATGATACTCTCATCTGATACGACAAGACTTAACCTCAGAGCGCAAACTGTTTCTAGCTATTATCAATATTAAAATTCTTTTCTCAAGAAATATCTCTCATCTGGTCCTTAAGATATTAAATATTTAACTGACACTATGACACTAAGCCTTTGAGTGCAAACTCGATGTTTCTAACTATTATCTATACTAAGATTCAGTTATCATAAATACTGTCTTCATCAAATTAAATAAAATTGAAACGTTGCTCCTACACTGGGAGACTAAACATCTAAGCACTAATTTGATGTTTCTATTTATTACCTAGACTATGATCCAGTTACCACAATACTACTCCTCATGAGAATGTTGAGAAATTATACCTTGATCGGGCACTAAGGGGCTAAATATTTGAGCACAAAATCGATGTTTCTGTATATTACGTATACATATTTAGGTTTAGTTATACTGTTCTTGACGTAGTATGACCTTGAGAAACTATAATTTATTTTGGTACTATAGCATCGAATATAGCAAAAAGTAGAACATTAATAATAAGAAAATATTGTAATATTTTTTATAAAAGTATCAAAGTCGTTTAAAGTGCGCTATAATTCCACGGTTATCAGTTGTCGTGTTTGTGTGCGTGAGCTATACTTGTCTAGTAAGACTCGATGCCAAAACTGAACCGCGAAACATTGATAGCGCATCCTGAAGTAGCTTAAAACTTTAACAGTTTACATATATAAATAAATTACTATACTTTTTCTCTGTACGTGACGTTTTTTAATATTTGTCGGATACATAAGCCTTTTGTCAACTATGTATTTTATATGAAATCATTATTTTACATCTCTGTTTCAATATGTACGGTCCATCGTTTATAAAATTATAACACATAATATTTTTTTTGATAACCACCCACTAATTGCTATTAGCACAATTACTATAAAAACTACATTTTCTGGCAGCACTGCATTTGACAGTATGTATTTATTATATTAAATCCGAGAAATATATTACAACATGCATAAGGTCTATTTATTGTCTAGTAACTAAAAAAACAAACAGTATAATGTGGTAATGAACACGGAATGTCAACAAATAAGTTTATTTTATAGATTTGGAAAGTGAGTGTATAAATATCAATATAATTTCAGTTCACAGAACGTTCTATTTATTTTAAATAATATGTATGGACCTATCGTGTTTTCTTGGTAATGATATTAGATGTAATTTGAAGAATGTCACATTATTCTTGTATTAATTTGAAAAAAAAAATTGTAACAGTAAAAACGTCTAATACGTACTTAGTGTACAAAGATCGTGAAAGAAGAATATACAAATAAATAGTGCAAAAATCACCTCGTCAACTGTTTATACAACATATTGATTGTAATAAGTCTATAAAGAATTATATTAAAAAAGGACTTATGATAAATTACATAGTCACGTATTTTAAATCATGAATCAACTAAAACAGCTAATTGGTTTACTTGTTGTATCATATGCAATTCATTTTTATATTTTAACCTTGATAAATAAAATCAAATTAACATGTTACGTTTGAATGATGTGATGATTGAGATTGACCTTCTCATAGCTATTGTAAAACAAAGAAACGTTTTTGTTTATGTATAAAGATTCTATTGTTATATTATAATTAAATGAAAGATGTAACTATACTGTCATTGTAAAGAGGTAAAGTTGTTTGTTTGTAGGAGGTAATCCTAAGACCTACTGATCTAATTTAAAAGTACTTTTGCTGATAAAAAATGAGCTGAATGACATAGTGTATCACTTACTAGCTTCTGCCCCCGACCTTGGTCCACATGGAATAGTTACTTTGGGCTAACTAACAAGCAGAGGAAGCTCTCAAAAGGAAAAAAAAACCCAGATATTGAAACATTCTTCACTGGTCCTCTGCTCCTATTTGTCTTAGTGTGATGATATATAGCCTTCCTCGATAAATGAGCTCTCTACCAATGAAAGAATTTTTCAAATCAGTAGTTCATGAGATTACCTGCTAGAACCTCACAAACTCACAAAATTTACCTCTTTATAATATTAGTATAGATTATTATTAAGTTTTATATTGGAATTAATATGAATAAAGTTGGAGGCAGTCACTAGTATGAACTATAGTGTTTGCCTTGTTTCCAATCTGTGTATATTTATTCTCACAATTGCTTTTAGGTGAAATATTAAATAAATATAAAAATAATAAAATAAATAATAAATAAACAATAAAAAATAAATTGAAATGGCTGAGTGGAGACATTTGATAACAGAATGGTTGAATGAATATGCATCATTACAACAGAGTGAATTAAAAAGTTTTGCATCAGAACATGAACACAACCATGAGATTGCAACTGCTATATTTAATTTAATTTACAATGACAATGAACATGGAAACAATAGGTTTGATAATGAAAGCCAATATGAACAGGTATGTTAATTGAATGTTGAGAATCCTTGTGTTACCACTTGATTCAAATCTATTTGTGGACTGAAATGCATGAGAAACTGGGGATGTAAATGAGATACTATTGTTTTACCTCAGAATGCATTCCAAAAGTATCTATAATGTGTTGTTACATTTCGAAATGATCTCAAATCCAATTTTAATATTCATATAATATGTTTAATTTTTTAAACATTTTTTTAAAAGTTTCCAGTTTTTATACACAGAGAACGAAGTTCAAATTTTGCCATCCATAAGGTTTTTTTTATAATCTTCATATTTTCCATATACAAAATTTGAAGATCTTGAAAAATAACATAAAATATTATGGCTAAAATTGGATTTTACTCATTTTGAAATGTAAGGACTCGTGTATTAAGATCATCCATAAAACTACCATCTTGTAAAAAACATTAGTGAAATAAAGACTTGTATTAAGAATTTTTAGGTGTGCTGACTGGTATGTATCTGAGATATCTTAAAAAAATTCTCATGCATACATATTTTTTATAAGAAATCTTTACACCAATATCAATTTGTATGTATTGTTTTTTTTTTCTCTAACTGACTACGCTATTGACCTAACAAGGTCTTAACAGCTTCACCGGACTACTAAGGCGAGCGCTTAAGGCACTCGGCCGATTTTATTTGACAACTAGCTCAAGGGTGCACGGCACAGCTCGGCTTGGGCTGTTGCCTGATACATGCAATTCGCAACCTATCTGAGCTAAGCTAACTATTCATACATGTATGAGTTGTTGAAACATATATGTGTACCAAGCATACATACCTCAACAACTCTTATATATATATTTCGTATCGGATAATTGTATATATTATATTGCCCAGTCATCAGTATGTTTGCTTGACACCATACTTTAGTGTATGTTAAGAAAAAGTTTTGATAAATCTGGTTGGTTTCATTTCAAAGTTATAATTATGTAATATTATAATGAACTTAGGAACTAAATTAGCACATAATGAATTGCAATGTATTTTATGAAGTGATTTTAAGCATTTAAATTGTTTATTTACAACAAAAAACTACAAATAAAAAAAGTGAAGACATTTACAAGTTAAAGTTTTCTTTATTGGAAGCTAGCACTTATGCCCTAGACTGAATTTCCATCTATAAAATGACTTCTTACCATTTATCTATTTTTTAATGTAAGGGACATACTATTTCTGTAACTGCTATCTTAAATTATTTAATTTAAAAACAAACATCTAAAAATCTTTGCTCTTATAGTCATTTAAATAGAACTAACAAAGGGCACATAAAAACAAGTTATATTTGTTTCCCTGAAAAGCCACTTAATTACTTTATGTTAATTCATGCTTTTGGATTGATATGTAATAATAATATACATTTCTTAAATGGAAAGTTGACACAATGAAACTGTATGAAATTTTACTACAACTCTTGTCTTTAATTTTAAATGCATATAATTTGTGTATGCCTTCTTCCATCATAAACTTACCTGTGTCAACTATCATTACAGATACTAGAAAGTGTTTGTACACAACTATTCAGCTTCTATAGATCAAAGGAAGTGGAGCTTCAAAGATTTACACTACAGTTTGTACCTACTTTCATTTATAATTATTTGAGCTGCTCTGCCCAACCAAATTTGAAGACATATAGATGTATAGAAACATTACTTATTGGTAATTAATTATCACTGTAATATTTATTTTTGTACTTTAATTTCATACTTAAATTAAACTGATTGTTCCACATGCTCAATCTAGCACTCCATCCATTATTACCATCTGTATAGACTAATATTAGCTTGAAAAAGGATTGTAAAACGAATATTTAATTAAAAAACATTGTATTAATGAACATTATGTGAATTATTTTTCAGGTTTATATAACTTTGAAGTAGTGGATGAAAATGGTAAACCTAAAGTTGTATCATTCAGACTGCCATCTTTAGCTCAATCATCTATTTATCATGAGGTAAATTCTTTTATTTAATTACCGATTATGATCGTAATCTTCACAAATAACATGCTGTTAATATATAAAAATTGAAAATTTATTGATTGATAATGATAATATATGAAAAAATTAAAGTGAAAATTACACTGTCCTGAAAATGTTGTTTTTTACATTCCGACTTGGAAATATTAAAATGTAAATACAGAAACTATCATAAGTTTTTATACTCATACTTAAAATTAGGCTGTGTCAGCTTACTTCGTACTTTGGCCATGACCATCTAATCACTCTACGGCTCAACAAAGATCATTAATCACATTAATCATAATTACATACACTAATTTTGCTGAAAAACAAGCTTTAGAGACATATTCTATATCAATGAAATAAAATTCTTACACAGATGTGACTGATCCTTTGCCATTTCGCAAATTAGTGTTCCAGAAGTAGGTTATCAACTTGTTTCTCTGGGTCTCTGACAAATTATTTCAGGTATATTTTTTTTCAAAAATGTATTTCTATTGTTTATTAAAGTGTTATATTATTAAAACAGATTCGTCCTGGCTAAAGTTCTCGGGAAGTAGATGAAATTCGAGTTTTCTCAATAATATCTACAAAATAAGTGGACATGCAATTCAAAACTAAAATTTGTGTAATAATCTCTATAGCAGAATTTTATTTATTTTCGCCCCTTTCCTCATGTCAGCACACGTAAGCAAAGCTCTCAACCCCATCGCCGTCCTATGTTTAGGAATTGCTATATTTTTTTTACAAAATCTCTCCCAAGTTTAGGAGTTAAAAAAATACTGTTCATATAATCACCATCATCATCCATCACCATGTCATCTAAAATAAGCAAAGCATAGACCCGAAGCTTCTTTACGTATTACATGATCGGCCCCTTAGCTTTGCAGTAATTTGCACTACTACTCCTACTAACATAATTCTGCGAAAGAGTAAGCAAAAGGTATCACTGATCGTTAAAGTATATCTATTGTTTCTTGTTAGATTAATATACGTAACATATCTGTGCCAAATTTTGAACATCTATTTCAAGAATGTCCTAGATACAATTCGAAGAGATTAGAGCAATTATAGCAATAGAGAAAATTCTTCGATCTTTTGGGCTTGATGGAGAAGGAATCTCACATCAAATAATTTGATGATTTTAAAGAGCATACAGTGAATTAACGGAATTTAGAATTTTTCTTTGACTCTCTTAATTCCAGCTAAATTACTTTCTTACTATACTATATACTATACATATTATATAATACTATACATACTAATTACATGACTAATTCTTATGACCTTATAATAACATCCTCATGTAACGCGTCAAGGGAAAGGGAAGTAACTTCTATAAAATTACAACCACCTCTCTCCCAGTATATTTTTATTCTGAAAATATATATGCGAAAAAAAACATAGTTAAAAAAAATTATAAAGACGAATTAAATTAATTATTTCCCAAAGAGTAAGATCACGTCATGTATACTATACGTCAGTGTAAGTAGAAGTACACACGATTACAATACATTCTAGCCACTATCTTTGGGATCTCAATTTCTAACGGAGAGTGCTCTGCGAAGGTGGGAAGAATGCAACACAAAACTTGTCAATTGGGGTCCATTTGCTCAGGTTGAAGCGATAAACGCGCAAAATCGCTTGAAAGTCATCTCGGCGCTGTTATTTATCTATAATCGTCAATTGAGTTTGCTACCTAAATTGGCGTTGAGACATTTCTGCATTGCTGCATCTAGGTAAGATGATAAATGCAATAAATTAAAAATTATTTTATATTTGATTTGATATAATATATCTTCAAAAAAGTAATATAAAAGTTAAATTGAATGTTCCTATTTTATATTTTATAGGTTGTAGCGTTTGAACACAATCTCATCTAATGTTAAACGAAGAGGTGGTCTACGTTGGTTTTTTTTATATTATAGGAGGCAAACGAACTGACGGGTCACCTGATGGTAAGTGATCACCGCCGTCGATAGACACTAGCAACACCAGGGGAGTTGCAACTGCATTACCAGCTTGTGTTTGGGGGGAGGGAGGACTGGGGGAAGGGGGAAGAGGAGATGGGCCTCCGGCGCTCTCACTGACCGAACGAAACGCAACAATACAAGCACTGTTACTTCACGTTAGTTTTCTGTGAGAGGGTGTGGTGCTACCCCGGGCGAGCCGAACCATTCATGCTGAAACCAGTAGTAGCTTCAGCATGGCTCCACCACCTCTGAGAAACGTATTAAACTAAGAAGAAAATTGGCTCTCAAGTACTGGAACACACCAACAGGTGCTTGACGACAAATTTTCAAATTGAGGGTAGCTAACTTAGAAAAATTACCACCATGCTAAAGCTTTATCACGATTTCTCTTTACTAAAAGCTTCGACTTAGTTGCAAGGATTTGCACCTACTCTGGACATGGTGTCTGTACACACTATAAACTAAGCCATCATTGGTACAAGGTTCTTACCTTACGTTATGTAAAATACTTACAAGCATGACTTTTTTTGTGGGGACAATGGCAATTGCATGAGGAAGCAACTCATATTACATTTTTCCCTAAAGGAAATTTCCAAAAATATCAACAAATTGCCATAAAAACGTAAATATTTAATGATTTTGAAAAAAAAACAATCTTTCAAAATTTTTTTGATTGAAGACTTTTCGTTACTTTTCGGAAATCCATAATTAAATATTATAGTGGACGCTACTTTGCACTTCCGCTTGGAATTGATTGAACACTACTACGTCTAACTGCAACAAAAAGCAAATCAATTGACCAATATATATGTATATATTAATTATATACAATATATTATTAATTATACAATATATCATCAATTATACAATATATTATCTCGTTATAGTAATTTTAAAAGCATATTAGGGTAATTACAAATACTGTTTTCTTATATTTTTTTTTAACTGATTACGCTATTGACCTACTAAGGTCTTAACACCTTCACCAGACTACGAAATACTAAAAATGTCTTTAGTATAGTTATTTTTATGCCTTCGATATAAACTGTTTTTTAACTGGCATCCCTCAAAATGTGTAAATATAATTTTTCAGAATCGTAACACAAGGGTTTCAGAAGAAGGTTGGTCAAGTGTCCAATAGTAAAAAATCTATTCCTAGGATACCAGTGTCATCGACTTTATTGCTAGAAATGATTGAGGGTTCATACTTTGCAATGTTTAATGAATTTTACACACTTGCTTATCAAGCTATTATGGACATAGATGAGAGAGCTCAGTATGAACTCTATGCTGACGTAATGCTCGTCACTAGTGCTGTCATGAATTCTATGAAGAATAACTCATCGGGTTAGTATTCATTAGATACTTTTATTATATTTGCATGAATAATAAACTTTAATCTAGCTTTGCTCAATCACAGTCGATTTTAGGCTCATGTAAATGATTTATTTATGTGAAGGGAAGATTACTTCACGGGAGTCATTTATGAAGAACGAATTAAAGTGACAAGTGGAAATATAAAAGTCTATGTATGTTTGTTAATTATTTGTTATTAATTATTGTTTTTTACTTTTAATAACTATGCTTAACTAGTTGTCCGCTCTGGCTTCGTACGGGTGTACTAAGAAAACGAGACCAAATCATCTTTTTACCGAATCGGTACAGTACTACCATGTATATATTATTAATTTTATTTGTTAATTTGGCGCCTGTAGACCTCATCCACAATTCAGCCAGTGTTTCGCGGTGATTGTTGTATTCCAAGTAGCATGTATTGAATAGAAAAATATTGAACGGCAGATAATTATAATTACAGTTTGATTTTATTACATGAGATGACTTAGGGGGGGGGGGGGGAGGGGGAAGGCGAGGGTAGTAATTAAATATAATGGCAACTGAATAACTAAACGTTAGTCTACCAATTCTGTCAATATTTCTGAAGATATCTCTACAGACTTCTATCTCAATAACTCACTTTTTTATATGGAAATTTTGTAATCCAAAAATTTTGACGTTTCCACAAATTTTGTTAAATATTTTTCTTCATACAAACGTGATAATTTATAAGCAACAAAAAATAATTTGCCAAATATGTGTAACAGCTCTGAAGTAATGTGTGTACATTCGTTAATTGATTTCTGTAGATGTTTTATTGTATTATATATTTAGCATAATAAATGTTAGGTAATTATTAGCAAAAAACTAGCAATGAAGCTCTACACTCTATAGTATTTATTCCAGGTTATAAGTGAAAATAAATCAATAGTGAATTTAATTACACACACATATATTTTGAAATGAACTTTTATATAGTTATGTAGCTACACTTTAATACTTAAGGTATGAATTTTGTATTTTTTTAAGGTCAACCAAATGATGGACCTATGGGTATCAGTGTAGCACTATCACCAGCAACTACAACAGTAACAATGTCCAAATCCATGATTACTAATGCATCATTCCGTACTAAGAAGTTACCAGGTAAGAATATTTTTTTTATTTTGTTATATATAATAACTAGCGAACCCGGCCTTTGTCGTCCCGCCCTGATAATAAAAAGAAACCTTGACAATTATATACCTAAACCTTTCTCGTGAATCACTTTATCTACCGGTGAAAGCTGCATGAAAATCCGTTCAATAGTTTTTGAGTTTATCGCGAACAGACAAACAAACAGACAGACGTGGCAGAGGACTTTGTTTTATAATATGTAGTGATACAGTACATGTGATGTTTATCGGTCACTGCAGTCTACCACTAATAAAGCCAATGTTTAAACGAACATAGTTCTAAGTTCAGGTATTAATAGGTTTTATTTCTGAAAATTGAATTGGGAGACATTGTCTTGTTAGTGAGATATATTTTATTATCTCACACGGGCTCTTATTATCTGGAGGTAAACCAACTGCCATAATAAAGAGAAATCTAATTTGGCAATTATAGATTTTAGAGCGTATGTTTTGTTTTCATATTATGTATATTTTAAATTTACATAAGATGTTTAAAAAATATTGTATGAAGAAACTTTATGAGTAATTTACTAAATAGTTTCCGACCTCGCTACATTGATAATTGTGATGTTACATTACAAGTGGTTTATTTTCATTAAAACAAAGTCATATCGTCACAATGGCATATATGAATATTACAATAGTTAATATGTTATCTTTTTATCATCCTATATTCTGTTTCGCAATTATATTTTAGTTCGTAATTTATGTTTGATAATATAGTATCTGTTTTACTTTACAAACAGATGAAGTACACTGTACGCTGCCAAATGCATGTTCAACATTTCATTTGGATTATAGATGAATTGTAAATGAACTTTTAAAAAAAATAAAAAGGGTAAAACAAGATGACACTGTTCTTATGAAACACAAAATACACAGAGCACCTTAACACAGTCACTTAACACTGTCGAGATAGCAATAAACATATTTAAAATAGTAGTAATATGTTACAGATGGTATTTTATATATAACTAACTACCATTTAAGACCTTCTATGTATTTATTACAATATAAAATGTAATAGAAATAAAATATAGCCTATAGGACTCGTGAATAAAAAATGTTTCTTATAATCGTATCAGTGATTCATATTCACGAAGTCTACTTCATTTTAATATTGTTATAAATTTACGAGCTAATATGTTTGTTTTTTCTTTTCTGTCTGTCTCTGACACTTGTTAATGGAACTCTTTTGATTAACCCTGTCTTTTATTTTAATACAGTTTGCTATTGTATATATTTGTTAGTAACAGGTGAAATTGTTTACGTAACTTTTCTATCACCTGAACGATATTAATTTCTTTATTATGATGTATACTATAAAATTTAGTATGTGTCATAAAAAAGGATATAATTATATGGTGTCATCAATAATGCCATTATGAATGTAGCTAACTTAATTTGCAATGCACTGTACACAAGACACAACACCTTTAATTTTCACATACACAGTCTATTGATAACATCAACAAAATATAATCACAACCTTTGCAATATTTTTCAATATTTAAGTAAGGAAAATCTTATTATATTTTTTTAATTAATGATTATTTAAAAATAATATACTGCATTTGTTAAAGACCAGGTGACTGTTTAGACAGTAGCAATATTTCCAGAGGACTATCTTCACGCAATTCTCGTTCTAAATCGGTTAAAAAAATAAGTGCTTAATATTTGACCTAATTATCTAGAAAAATACAAAAGTTTACAGAATCCTCTACGCGTCTATATTAAAGCACAGTGTCAATGACATAAATGTGACCATGGAGTGTCATACCCTTGGATATTGCGAGTGTCTAAACAGTCACCTGGTATAATCGAAGGGATTTCTCTTACATTAATTTACATCAAGGAAGCAGAATATTGGTTCTCAACATCCATTTTTGTATAAATCATACATTTTTATTGAGGGAATGATTCATAATTTCAATGCGTATGCTATAGAAATATCAAGTCGGTCATCGTATTGGAAAACGTGCATACAAAGTTACTGGAAAATAAAAAGCAATTACTATAAAAGTGAAAACGTGAAGTAAACTTGGATAATTTAGAGGTCTAATTACCTACTCTATGCTGACGATGGATACGGTACATATATTAGAAGCTGGAAATGAGTTATAAACTTTAGTTATGATAGAAAAGATCTCCGAGTGTATGCAATGAAAATAGTATTTGAAAGAAGCAACAGAAGGGAGGGCATCAGTTACTGGTCAATGTTTGGGAAAAGGGAATTATACTGTATATCTGTGTTGTATGCTTGATAGTTGAGAGGATGACAATTGGGGCATTTTAGATGAAGGGGGGGGGGGCATCGAAATAAATAAGTGAGGTTATGATTTTCGTTCATATTCAACCTAATTGCACTTCTAGTATATTTGTCGAGTTATACGATTCTAAAGAATAGTAATATTTGAAATTCTGATTATTTCGGAAGTACTTTCGCGTATTGATCGAATGTATAATAAGACATTAAACGTAGCGATTTGTATAGATAATTTATTACTATTTTCAAAATACAAATTTAAAAAAATACAACTTTATTTTCCTTATAAAACCGAGAGTAAACAGTAAAAATTAGAGTAAAAATTAGTAACTTTGACGATCACTTTTTAATTTTATTTTATTTGAAAATATAGATTAAAATACATTAGAACTCATAACATAGGGTTTCAGTTAGTTAAGGAAATAAACCAATTAATGTTCATACATGTCGCACTGAGTTGACGACTGGCGCTTGTCTAGTTTTGTTGCGATGCCAGATATCGCTTTAAAATATAGCTATATTAACACGGATCGTCCTATTTAAGCATATATAAGCTCTAACAATGATCTGCGATAAGTGTTAATAAAATGTAAAGCAGCAAGCGTTTAAGAAATCATAAAATAAAGACATATTTCAATAACATACAATAAAAATTCGAAAAAAGTAATTAGTCGAAAAATAAAAAAATATCTAAAAAACAAGTTTTTATTAAGACCGAAGATATTGCATTTTTACTATATTAATCTAAATTCCATACTTTCTCTATTAATTTCTGACGGTATATTAACAGATCGGATTAGAAATTAAAAGATACCTAAAATAACTAATCTGCAAGAGAATGTCGCCCGCATAATGTTTAAATATGGGATAAATAACAGTATGATAAAAAATGTTAGTGTGCAATCAAACACTGATCTTTGCAGATCAGATAGGGACAATATTGGCCGCAGAGAAAGTAAAGATTACTTGGAGTAGGCGCATTTTAATTAATGAGAAGAAAATGAAAGAAATCTGCAAGGATAAACAAATTGCCATTATTTTAGCATACTCCAATGACGTAATATCATTTCAGTGTTGGTAATTAAAACAGCGTTCGGTAATAATTTTGACTCAACTTTAATTAATAAAATAAGTCATTGGGAAGAGGCTAAAAGTAATAGTTCCCGTCCCGGTTATTACAATGTAAAATATAGAGTCTGTCAAAATGGTATCGGTAATTTCAGAAGCTACCTCCTCCAAATTTCATTTGTGTTGTTTGTATGTGGCTTGGCTTGAAAAGGCTTTTTTAATACTGGAAATTAATTAGCCATTACACAGGGTAACTTCACTATAGTTTAGGATATTATTAGGCTTAAATAAGACAATTATACGTCAAGATAATAAACATTTTGGATCTACTATTCTGCCGTGTAAAGAAATAAGGACGCATTTGCCGTTTTTGCAATATTGAGTTTTTATATCATGAATTTTAAATAAAAGTGCATCGTATAGTCACAAATTATACTAAATAAAAAGACAATTCGCTAAAGGTGCAGGCTACAGACTGACTTATCTTCTTCTTTTTTTACTTCAGGTAGTAATACGCTTAACTTATGCATTTATTTCAGACGATATTCCTATACAAGCAGGACAAGCAGTACCCAATGATTCGAACGATATGCTCACGTCGATCACAGAGGAAGGTGAGACAGAGGTAACTCCGATTATGCGCGGTGCCGCACCTCGTAACTCTAAACCAAAGCTTAGTTCGTTCACTGTTCTTGGTAAAAAAACCAAAGATGTCAAAGATAAAGCCTCAACCAATGAGAAAAAGGTTGCACTCAAAGATTCATCTAAAGGTTTATGGAACTCACTCAGCGGCGGCGGCGGAGATATGGTGGATGGACAGCAAAAGTCGGGTGAAAACCCGATGGACGCAAATAGTATGAAAGAGGAGAAAATGTCCATGACATCTTTGCATAACAGCGACAACTCTGACACTCGTTCACAGATAAATAGCGAAACAGTGGATTTGGAGACGACGTCGCGCTTCAGCGCTATGCAAGTCAGTTCAGTTTAAGACGTGTACTTATTGTCTCATTTACCATTAGGTGTTTGTATTATGAAATGTATTTAACAATGATATAGTTACCAATAAAAAGTGTATTACATTATTTAATCGTTTATAATTGCATATTGTATGATGAAAAATATAATGAATATAGCAATAACATTAAAAGAATCACTATTTGTAGAAACTTGAACAAAATAAATTTAATATGAATTTAAAAGTTTCTTATCTAGAAGTCAAATCAGTAACCGGTAAGTATTCGATTACGAGCATGTTAGGTCTTTTCATTAAAAGTTATAAGTAAATAATATGTAATAGTCTTACTTATAAACATTAACTAATCATCTGTTTAACATCTCT
Organism: Antheraea yamamai; assembly: GCA_036509395.1. Lineage (NCBI taxonomy): Eukaryota > Metazoa > Arthropoda > Insecta > Lepidoptera > Saturniidae > Antheraea > Antheraea yamamai. Next base: position 11,979,106 of record AP028433.1, read on the forward strand.
TTAACTAAATATAAGTTAATATGATCAGTTATATATAACAATATTAACAAATAAGACCATGTGTTGATAATGCTTCAACTAAAATATTTAGTCACACGAAATAGTTAAATTGTCAACATAACGTATCAAAATTATTATGCAAGTTTATTTTTAAGTAAGCTGCTTATAATATCAATGTTTCCTTTCATATTTGCTTTGCTGAATCTGTATCTCTGTTTAAATTCTTTATTGCTTAAATCCTGCAAAACGGTTCAGTAGCTTTCAAATAGTACGCAATCAAATATGTTGTAGGAGGAATATGGAAATTCTCACTATCAGAATCCCAAAATATGCGTTCAGAATCATGAATATTTTCATAGGAACATAATATGTACCTAATATAATGTAGGTGGTAGAGCCACGCTGAAGCTATTACTGGTTTCAGCATGAATGGGTCGGCTCACTCGGGGTACTACCACCCTGTCACAGAAAACCGACGTGAAGTAACATTGCTTGCATTGTTGCGTTTCGTTCGGTCAGTGAGAGCGCCGGAGGCACACTTCCCTTCCCTTTTCCCCGTCCCCTCACCCCTTCTCCCTCCTCCCAAACACAGGCTGGCAACGCACTTGCGACTCCTCTGGTGTTGCAAGTGTCTATGGACGGTGGTGATCACTTAACATCAGGTGACCCACCTGTTCGTTTGCCTCCTATGACATAAAAAAAATACACTCAAATTCAATTTAATAGAAGTATTCTTTCCTAAACAAGGATTTAGTAATGAGCAAAGAGTATAATAATTATTGCAGGGAAGTAATGACACTAAAAGATATTTACAAAACATGTTTTGAACACATATCTATACTAATATTATAAAGCTGAAGAGTTTTTGTTAGCGTTAGTGTCATATACGTTGCCATGGTAACGTGGTAAGTTTCTATCGCAAACATTATCAAAGTTTATTTTGTTTTCCTATGCAAAAAGTTTATACTACTTTTATTTCCAATTTTTTATTTGTTCTCTATTACGTATTATAAAAATAAAGTTTGTGTATGTACAATTAAAATAACAACTTTTTGGTGAACGGATATGGGCTACAAATAACAAAAAAATATTTTTTTTAATCTTGTCGGTATTGCATATTATTATATTTTGTCTGTCTGTTTGTTTGTTCCGGGTTATGTCTGAAACGGCTGAACCTATGTTAACGGACATTTTCCTGACAGATATGCGAAATTACAGCGGTTGACTTCAAGAATAAATATACATAATTGAAAGTGATATGTTTGTATGTAATTGAAATTATATTATCTTTTTGGTCAATTTGGCGGCCATTTTGTTTTATTTATCGCGCTTGCGTCTACATAACTCAGTAATTATAGCAACATATAAGACTAACTTAATTATATCGACAATACGGGCATATTATATCTATATAATAAAAGATTTAACACATATCGTTCGATAATGTATAGCATAAAATTTTAATTACTTTCTTATATAGTCTAAGTGATCACTGAGGGTGATATATTGTAGGTTAAAGTTCCAGGTATGTGGCTGATGATAAATCCCCTCCCATTTGAAACACTGTTATTATTCACATATCTAATGTACACGTTACATTTTACAGTAGACGGCGTGCGTGTCGTACTTACAAATATTTTTGAAAGAGCATCTCTATAATGTACACACCTACTCATAATTTTACATTACTTTAATTAAATCTAAAAAATGCGCGTGCGGAGCCGCGGTTTACAACTAGTATTAAAATACGTCGATTAGCCATCACAAGTCTTTTTGAGGATTTTCATAATTCTGTAAATTACTTGTTTAAACAAATTAACTATATAAATAAAATGATCGCTGTAGATGCCGCTTTGGACACGTTGCGCAAAAACTACCGGATAGATTTCTTAGCATCACTTCATAGACACTTGGTCCTTATTTAAAAAAATATAGTGATATCTTCATATACTTTAAAGTTATTCAAGTTATAGAAAACTACAATTTTTATAAGCATCACGAGCTTTGTGTTCTCATGTGTTTTCTTGCCGTGGCGAAGCCGTGAAGAATGCGTGGTGCCCATGCGCAGGAAAAAGCAATTAGACTGATAAAATTGTAAACAAAGAAATTATGTAGGTAAAATATATAAAAAATATATTTTTTTAAATTTTTCCTCATGTTTTTTCCTCTTTACATAAAATATATCTTAAGATATAACGAAATAAAAGTTATTTATCTATAATGTAACAACAACACATATCATATTGACTTTAATGTATACTGTTTATCTTAGAGTCAAAGGTCCTTATAACATTAATTAACGATTTTACGTATCTACAGTACATACGTTTAGATAAATAAGTTGCCAACAGCTAATTTACTTATTATTATAAGAATATTTTAAGAGAAACGTAAGTATACTATACGTACGTATGTTAGCGACTTCACTCAAATGTGTCAAAAAAAATGTGAGCCTGTCGGTGTAAATGTCCGTTCTACCGTCAAAAAGTAATTGTACTGACATAAATATTACGCGCTACCCTCTAATACGAAGAAGCCTATAAAAGTAACGAAAAGGGAGCGGGTATCAGTCTCGCCCGGGTCGTCAGGCCGTTCACGTCTCTACATATATTTGTAACTATATACACTAGTGGATGGCTGTATCGGCTACTAAAGATGATGTCTACATAGAAAGACACTTACATATTTCTATAACTACCACCTTAACGTCGCCTCGAGAGGGCCTCATGTTAAATTTATTATACGTTGAACAAAATTTCTTTCCTTTCATTTCTCCGTTCATTTAGAGGTATAATGTAATATAAGGTAGGTAGGTAAAATAACAGATTTTTAAGTTACGTTTCGAAGTTAGTAGAATTTCTAACCAAATATTAATACGGAATTTACGTAATGCATTTATATCGTGCTTTTTCGAATAGTATGCCTATAATGACTAAGTCGGCCATCCTTGTGCCTATTCATGTGATTGGTTTGTTAAAAACTGCTCAAACGATTTATATGAAATTTTGTATTTTGAATTTGTTTTACTCTCCACGTTTACCTTGATAGCTGTTTATTTAAAAAAAAAATCATAATAGGTCATATATTAAATGGGAAAAATTTTAATTCCACTGAAGTGTCTAACGTGAATGCCTCAAAATTTTACAGAATGTATGATATATCGTCACAAAAACACAATCTAATCCTAAAAAGCGTATATTTTTGACTATTTATATCCACATACAAATACAAACAATAATTTAAAGAATAATACTTTTGTTAGCGACTGTTGTATACGAGGTCAATAAAGTAAAATCATTTATTGACACAAACGTTATGAATCTTACGATAAGGTTTGACCACAAATTATTTCTGAGATTTTATTCGATTTCCATCGAAGAAACACGTTTAAGTTTAAAAACATTTACATAATGAAGTCCATATTGTTGCTGTGTATTCTCGTATCAATATACATTTCATCATGCATGGGCAATGACTTGATTGTGGGAACGAGCTATAACACACATTTGATTTGGCAAGAGAAAGTTGACTACGCTGGTATTCCTTTTAAGAAAAGAGTAAAAGAAGTCTTCTATAACAACCCATCTCAACAAGTTATTAAGGTAAGTCATTGTTCTTTTTTTTAATATAAAAGTAACTACTTTGGGATGTCTATATTCAAAAGATCTGTCATTAAAAACTAGTACAGAAAAGTAATAGTTTCAATACTGTTCTTTATCTTATATGTTTCTCGTTGTTGAATTACCTCGATTATTATATTTACATTACCAATAAAATCTTTTTTAATACTCGATTAATCATTTTCTGTATACATGATAAACTAATATAGTGGATTGAAAAATAAACTACACATCCCTAATACTGATGTTTGCCTGTCAAATACTTATACATCACCTTTAAAATACTTTTTCTTTTTTTTAATACCCATCTGATATATCACCATTTGCACCAAGTCCCAGAAGTAACGTAGGCAAATGTTACCGGGTTTTTACCTAATAATGAGATAAAATTTACACCATGTGGATCAAATTTTGTTCCATTGTTGTATATGTTTTCGCTGTTGTATCCAATTTTTAACTAATGTAACAAATAACATGTTCATTACTATTCTTGGTGCTACATGTTGCAATGTACAAATTTTTTGGCGATGTTTTCGATAGGCTGGTTTTAAGTTTAAAAAAGGAACCAGTAATTATTAAGTGAAGTATTAAAATTAACCGGATAATAGATATCTGAACCCAAGTAGGTCGTGAACACCATACAATGGTGATAAACTTTTCTTCTTTTAGTTTATCACGTTTTGAGATCAGCCAGTAGGCATCCGCCGCGTCATAGGCTTGTTGGCTGAAATGAAACGAGTGGCAATATATCCATAGATTTTTCGGTGGTTGCCCATGTATTTAGTTAGATGGTGTTGTACTTGTCACAAGACATTATTTAACTTGCACCACAAAACATTATGGCATTACTGTTATCTGGACTAGCGCTGTACAAGCAATGATAAACTAAAATTAACAAACTTATTTTTTTACAGTGTGTTATTGCACGGGAAACTGATAAAACTGAGGCGTCAGCCATAATCATAGCGGGAGGAGTCGACTTCTCGTATGTCACCGTTAGATTCAAGAGTGAACGCGGCAGCGGTATCCATTATCAACTTGAAGTATATGTATAAATTTTAAAACATTTAACTCGTCATTTTTATTACAACACCTATTTATTATTTCCTCAATCGCAGCTCCCTTCAAGCACACGAAGTGGAGCTCCAGTAAATCTAACCTTTTTTAACACTTATAACCAAACAATTGCCTACGAAATTATAATAAATGGAGATTTTTGATGATACTCGGATCAATTTTTTATGATTAGCGCTTTACAGAAAACCACGGAAGAAAAAGACAAATAGAAGTGCAAAGTTGTAGGCGTGTCATACTTACTTATACTTAATCGTGTTTTATCAGGACAACGGGTTGTATATAAGTACTTATTTTACGTAATCCATATATTATAATGTTTATTGTATTGTTTATATGTATATATTATAATTTTATTTTCCAGTAATGGAATGTTAAATCTCAGTAGAAATAAAAATATGCTAAATAGAGGTGTCACAAACCATCAGCAATTATCATATATGTATTTATTTAAAATAAATCATATTTAAAGTAAATGAAATAAACTTATGAAACTTCATAAAGAACCTTAATGTGTAGAGGACAAAGTATATTTGAAATTGGCAGTTACTACTCAACTAATAATTTATTCGCTATTCAATTGGAGCTTGATACATCATTTACTTGTATTATCGATATCGATTAAAATGTAATTATTAACTTGATCCTAAATATTAATTTAGAAATATTAATTAGATCCTGAAATTATAAACCTATTGTGAATTCAACTTTCCGCGCTATATTTTTAAACGAACTGTGGAAGTGACTACATTTCACTCCGATAGTGAGTAAAATATCATCCGATCAAAATGCTTAACCGTTATGACAGTGAAAGAATGAGTGGGGATCGTTAGTACCCTCAGCAGTAGGCTTTACAATTACTATGACGAAGCCCACTGCTTTTTATAATATACTGCCCGACTTTGAAACCTGGTTTTTCTGCGTTTCCAGTTCTACAAAATTTTTTCATCACATATCATGCCTGCATTTTTGATAATATGCGGGTGTACCACGTGCGGCTCAGGTTGGCTTGAGATATTACTTGTAAATTCTTATCTCATAAGTGTAATTTCACGCTTGGTTACCATTATGAAGTCTCTACCCTCCATAGTATCATTGTTCCGGAGCTTTAATATTAAATTGCCACATGTTCGAAGGTTAAAACAGTAGTGCCTGGGTATGGTCTATACGATGTAGAAAAAAAAAGTATGGATTTCCTACAGCAGGTAGTGGACACTAGTGTTTACATATCTTAAAGACGAAAACCCTGATTTTTATTATTCAATTTCACGGCTACAGCTTAAATAATGAAGAAGAAAAAAGTTTTCACAGAAATAGATGACACACTAATGCGTTTAAATAGTTTTTTTTACCAATATTTTTATTACCTTTAACTAACGATTGTTCTAATATATTTCCATACTTATTATATTAATAAATTAACGTCTTATTATCTCATAATATGGGCAATTTGAATGCCCTTTTCTCATATGATCTTGAATTACCGTATAAATAATTATTCTTATTTAGGAGGGAATCTGATCAATTTATTTTTTACTAATTGTACCTGTGACAACGCGTATTTTTAGCGCACACTTGTAGTTTATTTATAAAATGAACATCAATTTACTTTATTCTTATTTTCGATTTTGATGTTGGTCCGTTGATGAGAATAAATATATTCTGCTTGCCTTACATCTATATCTATTCTATACATATAATAAAAATGAAGTGTCTGTATGTAATATTAAAATAACATTTTTTTACTGATTGTGTGTGAAAGTATACACGCAACTGATAACAAAATGCAATTTTTAAAATTTTTGTCGGTCTGTCTGTCTGTCTGTCTATTTGTTCCGGCTAATCTCCGAACCGATTTTCACAGGAATTTCACTCGCAGATAGCTGAAATTACAGCGGGTTACTTAGGCTACTTTAAATTAGACTAACTATTAACCGCGGCTTCGTCTGCAATGCTATCTCCAAATCTGTTGGACCGATTTTCATTGAACTTTCACCAGCTGATAGCGAACATCATAACAAGTAATTTAATCTATTTTAATTTAGACTAGCTGTTAACTGTGGCTTCACCCGCATTACTATCTCCAAAACGGTTCGACCGATCATCACGAAACTTTCACTAGCAGATAGCTGACCTTATAAAAAGTAATTTAAGCAATTTTAGTTTATACTAGCTGTTAACCGTGGCTTCGCTCGCAGTTCTATCTCCAAAACGGTTATACCGATCTTCACGAAACTTTTATTGACAGATATCTGACCTTATAAAAAGTATTTCAAGCAATTTTAGTTTATACTAGCTGTTAACCGTGGTTTCGCCCGCAGTACTATCTCCAAAACGGTTCGACCGATCTTCAAGAAACTTTCACTAGCAGATAGCTGACCTTATAAAAAGCAATTCAAGCAATTTTAGTTTATATTAGCTGTTAACCGTGGCTTCGCACGCAGTGCTATCTCCAAAACGGTTAGACCGGTTTTCACGAGACTTTCACTGACAGATAGCTGACTTTACAAAAAGTAATTTAGACAATTTTAGTTTATACTAACTGTTAACCGTGGCTTCGCCTACAGTGCTTTCTCCAAAACGGTTAGACTGATTTTCAAGGGACTTTCACTGGCAGATAGCGGACCCTATAAAAACTAATTTAATTTATTTTAATTCAGACTAGCTATTAACCAAGGCTTCGCCCGCTGTGCTATCATCAAAACGGTTAAACCTATTTTCACGGGACATTCACTGGTAGATAGCGAACCTTATAAAAAGTAATTGAGGTTATTCTATTTTAGACTAGCTGTTACCCGCGACTTTGTCTGCATGAAATTTAGCAAGATTTTAACTCATTCTTTATTTTTAATATTAGAAATAATTATCAGCTTATTGCTTACAATTCGACATTATAATTATTAAGAATTTTAATGATACAGAGGTTTTCCTAATAAGATCTTAGATTATAAACGTATTACGTAAAGAGTTCCATAATACAATTTCTTGCGGAACAGACAAGCGTTTATTTTTTGTATAGTCACAGAATCTTAATTATAATAATGGCAATGTATATTAAATGTAATGTTAATGTAAATCTTTATAATAATATTTTAAGTTATTGTTTCATTAGGTCCTTATACAGTGTAAGTGAGCGCTGAGGTAGTTATATGGTGGGTTAAGGTTCCAAATATGTTGCTGATGAGAAACCTCATTTGGCACGCTGTTAGTATTTATATATCTAATGTACACGTTACATGTTACTTTTAGTGGCGTGCGCGTCGTACTTAGAATTGTCTTTAAAGAGCATTTCTATAATTGTACATAGTCTCACAATTTTATCATTTTTTAATACGATTAAAAAAAAAACGCGTGCGGAGCTGCGGGTACAGCTAGTATAATAATAAGTATCTGGTATGTCGTTCCAAAAAATTAGTAATCGACTGAAATTCTTGAAGGATGCGATTTCTTGTCAGACGGGGGTACAATTTTTGATATAACAAATAACCCCTCCACCGGGGAATGGTAATCTTTACGTAAATTATTAGGTAGTTTGCTATTATTTGTTTTCAAATTATTCTTTTCAAGTAGTTCCTGTAATTTTACAATGGTAGCAGCTTGTTCGTCACGTTCCATCTCATTTATTAAAATTGGTAAATTTGCTGCGCATATCCATAAATAGAACATTCCCACTGAAATATTATAATTATTTAAATTAGTACGTGTTTTCTAAGGCTATGTTCACATGAAAAGCGTTTAACGCGCCTAAAATTGTTGTATGGTGTTCACATGGTGCTCGCTTGTCAGGCGTTGAACGTGCATTGCCGCGGTCGCCCTGGTAGTTCTTATTTGTCCTTTATCCGCGTCAAAAACGAGCGCCCAACTGAATGGTAATATAGATAATCAAATGATTTCAAAGCACGCGTTGACGCGCGCTGACAACTGTCGAGCGTCAGCGCAGCGTTCAACGCGCGCTTTATTAAAACGCGTGTTAGCATGTATACGGCCTGAATATAATGTATGTAGTTGTAAACGCGCGTTAAGCCCTTGTCATGTGAACATAGACTAAATCTGCCCGGCTAGCTACCACCCTCAAATTAAAGTATTTGTGAACCAATTTCCCTCTAAGTTTAAGGTTTCTACCAACTTAGATCACACCGTCATTTAAGATCAAATGAAATTGTCGTGAAACGCTAAAACCTTTTCTATAATTTAAGATTGTTGTTGTCGAATTAATAATTATTGGTTTGAAGCTATTTTATAAATTAAATTAAATTGATAAAATTAACTAGAACGTCATTCTTCAAATATTACGATATGTCTCAAGGATTAGTGCAGTCACACACCAGCTAAATTGCGAATTATGGAAATAGGAAGCGAGCTTTGTAAAATAAAAATACTTACAAAGTAGAAACCCGCTGGCTACACTTGCACCGATGAGTATGCCAATGTCCATGGTATTTAATTTAAGCAAAAGCAATCCAGTCACTGTTAATATTGAAAGTAAAATAAGACGTAACAGCTCCAGTAAAATATAGCAAACCATTAGAATATTATTACACTGCAACAATATTACATTTCTATAAAATATTACCGTATGTACAATAATGTTTTCCAAAGTTCTTAAATATTTTATTAAACAAAATATTTGAGTATTTAAAATATTCATTAAATACTCTACCAAATTTCATACCAGATATGCTCCGCAAATAAACATCAAGCATATGACAATATACATGGATGACAGAGATAAACCCAATCTTATATATTTTTCTGGTTCTGTAACAAGTAAAACGATTATTATCAAAGGTTTTATAAATTATTCAAGTAGCTAGTACCAACAAATATTGGCCCACAAATTAGTTTTTATCTGTGAATTAAATAAAATACATAGGTATGTAAAGAAAACGCACCTAGAAAAAAGATTTTCTTTTTTGTATTCTATAGATTTTAGCATGTGACCACAATATCATTTGATGTTAAATGTTGCTTTGGCCTAAGGTGGTAGACACTTTATACCTCGAGGGGGACTGGTTCTCAAGTTAAGCTGCCGGAACATACCTATAGGTGTTTGGCGACAGAGTTTTAACTTGAGGGTAATAGCAAACCAGACAGGCTTAGATAAAACTCTACCATCATGTTATGGTTTCCTCACGATGCAGGCCGGTAGCTAGAGTCAAATTTGAGGGAGCGCAGCATTGGTTACAGGTAGGGCGGAATTTAAAAAAATATCATAATTGATCTGACCTCGAATGTCTGTATTGTGTATGAGTGTATGTTCGGAAAAGTTTAGATACCTATCGCTACAATTTTTTTATCTCAAACTATGAACAAACAATTGAATTATACTTAATAATTTATCTTAGTTTTTGGTATTTTTAACGTATCGTTGCCCCACAATGCCCCCCCCCCTCCCCCCCTAAGCTACGGCCGTGTCGCAATGTTCTTTACTAGAGCATCGCCGACTCGGTCGTAAGAATTTGAATCTACATCTACAGATGCGGTGTCCGAACACACTATCAAGTATTACAAGCCAGTGGGGTACAAAGACACAGGTACTACCACTATATACTGGATACTGGATAAGTGGATACGGACTGATCCTTAATCAAGCAACACTTAAGTATGTTACTGTGACGGGTGTTACATCTTATGTATGGGTGCTACTAAAATTATAATAAATGCAATAAACTTTCTAACTATTTTATTACCCAGAGCCATGATCGTCAAATTGCGGCTTACGGGCCGGTTGTGGCCTTGTGGCCGTGGTCAATATTTCTGCGGCCCAGGATATAGCAAACAGTTTTAATAGGCGATTACTATCAAAACTGGTTTTACATATGTATTTTACCAAATTAAAGTACGCGGGACGAAAATACAAAGACAGCGAGTGAGCGGGAACAAGTTTGTGTTTGTAAAAATAAAAACTATTAATATATCATCATTTTTTTTACATTACTAGCCGGTCCGGCAGACGTTTTCCCGCTCAGATTATAAAAAAATTCTAGGCAAATTATATACCAAAACCTTCCTCGTGAATCCCTCTATCTCACGGTAAAATCGCGTGAAAATCCGATCAGTTGTTTTTGAGTTTATCGCGAACAGACAGACAGACAGACGCGGTAGGGGACTTTGTTTTGTAATGTATAATGTATTCACGTCCACTGTTGTAATGCTTCCTGGCTTGCTAATATTATATAATAATATCCAATTGCATAGTTGAAACCTTTAAACAAGTTTCAGAACACAATGTAACATACATATTATTTTAATCCTGAAACTGACTCCTACTTCGATTTTTAGCTGCTCGACAAACAATTAATGGTTATTCAATTGAGATGGCAAATAAATAATTTCACAGGTTTCTATTCTCATACAAAAGGGCAATTGTAAATTTTAACAGTACAAACATATACAGTACCTACCGACAAGACAAAAATATATCAATTGATTGGTAGTGTATTGACACTATCAATTACCCAATTGGTACCCAAGGGATTACCCAATCCATGAATGTGCAGCTCGCAGTTGTACCTTATATATTTCTATGTTGCTCTTGGCCAGAAAATTATGATGAACCCTGACCTAAAGTATTATTATCCAGGAATGCGACCATATTACCTTGTTCTACGTGACATAATATATGATTAGAGCATACCTTCTACTATGTTTATTAAATAATCTTTAGCGTATATAACGTTGAAATTATTTATCCAGTATGAAATATCATCCTTAATCTGTTGTATGTGATTGTTTGCTAAACAACAGATGATCAGCGTCACTACACCTTGAACCTAAAATGAATTTATATATTGTAACTCGAAATAGATATTCAGATTAATGTAGGTAAGCGCTTATAATGAGACATCAATATTTCTGACGAAATGACTTCTTGTAAGTCGATGAACGCCGGCTGCACGCACGAAAAAGCATGACTCATTGTCACGTTCCGGCTGAGCTCTCGGTGCAAGCGCGAGCGCGTAACAAGCGATAGAGAGGCGCGATCGGCATAAGCGTTCGGCTTGTGAGGCATCTAATTAATCTATATAATTTAAGTAAAAAGATTGTAATTTTCAACTATCTCCTTCTTTGTATTATACAAAATAATGACAATTCAATGATAATAATTCAACTCAATTCATAAAAGTATGCAATTTTTCATCAACGTCTTCTTCTGATGTTATCACGTAAAATTATGGTCCGTAAACCGACTTTACAGACAACCAATTTATTTTATGAAATAATAAGGCAAATGCGTACGTACCATTGAAAATAGTCCTATAAAAATTCCTCCCAGTCTTAGCGAAAACCAAAAGCAACAACTGTAAACGAATGCCATTTGATCGCTTGAAATTTAGCAATTATGACAAGCCACCGACGACGTACATAAAAATATATCTAACAAAACCTCATGATGTATTCACTGCCCTACTTTGTTTTAAATTTATACTGTTTTAACTACATACTTACTTTATATAGATTACCTATATGAGAATGTAATATATTATTGTGAATTGTGTTGTGGTGAATGTTGCGTGACAAATTAAACATACTCTGTGTAGAATGGGGTATTATTATGTTATCGATCCATTAGATTGTACTAATGATACCTTGATACAATATTAGGGTCTAATGAATATCGAACAAAAACGTTTTTTAAAATTCGGATATGTAAATTAAATTATTTTTCACATTAATTTATATATATCTACCTAGAAATAAAACTTAATTACCTGTTGTTTTTGAACTATCTAAATATGATGAAACGGTACTTCACCCCTGGGCAAAGACTGCTGTTGTACAAAACACAAGTCCGACCCCATATGGAGTACTGTTGCCATCTCTGGGCGGGAGCACCAAGATACCAACTTGGGCCATTTGACTCAGCTCAAAGACGAGCTGTGAAAATTGTTGGCGATCCCAAGTTTATAAACTGTATCGAACCGTTAAGTTTAAGGAGAGACGTCGCATCGCCTCTTTATGTGTGTTCTACCCTTTGTATAATAGGTTGTATTCCGATGAATTGTTCAACATTATGCCTGTGTCTACTTTCCATCATCGTACCTCTCGACATCGGCAGGGAATTCACCCTCACACCTTGGAACCGAAATGGTCTCGGACGGTCCGGTTCCAAAGCAGTCTTTTCCCACGAACACTCCGATTGTGGAATGAGCTTCCAGCGGAAGGCTTTTCCTGGGGACTACAGTATGGAGTTCTTCAAGGGGAAAGTAAATAGGACATCAAAGGGTCGACAACGCGCATGTGATACCTCTGGTGCTCCAAGCGTGCATAGGCTGCGGTGACTGATTAACATCAGGCGGCCCGCATGCTTGTTTGCTACCATCGTGGTATAAAAAAAAGAACTAATATCGAAACGGATCTAACGAGATATGCGAATATACGGAGTACTTCGCAATGCAATATACACTACATATCCTTAAATTCTTCATATGGCCTAAGCTAAGATGATAAAATGTAACAGAAGTAAGTGAAGTAACTTAAAATTCATGAGAAAAATAGACAACACACAACTAACTCAGATAAAAAAAGGTTGTGCTCATGAAACAAGAAAATAATATTCACGAGAAAGAAGTTGTAAATACTAAAATAGCTACATTATTATAAAAAGGGTGTAAATATAACATTCTTTTGTGAATTGCTTCATTGGTATCACGATTGGTTGATGAAGTAAACTTAAGAAACCTTGATTCCCTTGGAATTTTTGTCTCCAACTGTTATAATGCATTGGTATCATATAAAAAGAAGGCAGAAAAATATTGCAAACTATCAATAAAAGTAAATATTGAACATATTTACACACATGTTACGTCATCGCGATGTATGGACACGGTCTTTGCGTATTACGTAGCACAAGGTGATGATTTAAACAATTCGAGCTTGCTTCCACCGCGGCACCGTGAGAACCATTGCAGATGCTCACTCTCATTCGAGCACGCCCGAAAATGCGAGTTGCACTCGTGATATTATGCAATCGCAGTAAGAATAGTAATTCTTAATTAATAGGACCAATCATATTAGGTATAACTAAAAACCTGTAGATACCTTACCTACATGATATTTTGCCAAACAAATGCCACAATAACGCACACAAACGTCAAGTAATATTGTAACGGCACACTGTCTTAGATAAAATGTGGAAGTAAGGAGGCAAATTCTCAATATCAGTGGTGAAAAAGAAATAGTTATATGTTCCTTAGATACTGGCGGATTGATGGGGCACCTTACTAAGTTTTAACAAGGCGTTGTCGCAGCGCTTATGGCGTAACTACAGCTTTTTAATTAAAATATCATTGATCATCACATTTCGATTAGTGATCGTGCCTAATAAGTTAAAGTTTAGTTCTCACTATTCGCCCTTATTTTGATGGGTGGTCACATCCTTTAATTCAAATCTTAACTGTAACTATCTATTTGAATGTGCTTTGATCAGTAGCCACACATTTTAAGTTAAGATTGTAATTTGTTAATGACTTACTTATACGTCATATAATCGATTACAGCATTGAAAAAAATAGATAAATAAATACTTTATTTATTTATTTCATGAAATATCAACAGCTTTTAATACACAATTCAAAATATTATAAACAACTTAAAGCTAATCAAAGATATTGACAAGTGAAATTCATTATTTATTAGACCACGAATAGATGTCATTTATGTTTATAATAAATTTATATAAAGTAATCAAAAGATCATAGTACAGAGAGCGAAGCTATTGAAAAAAATAAAAGACAGTCGAAAAACGGCACGCAAATTAAATTTTTTTGACACAGTGAATACCTTCCTTGAATTTTCGAGAATTTTCTTACCAACCAGGTAGATAAAATGTTTTGGGTACCCATGTCTAATTATATTATCATACTGATATATAACAATTAACATATTTACACCGCAATTTCCAATCATAGTGTTATAACGGAATAAAGAATATTTTCCTCCATGGTTGGAAGCATATTCTCTTGGAAAAGTTCTGAGTAATTTGATACTAGCTACTCTTCTTAAATGTTACCCATTGATTTTCTGCAATGGTAATTATGGTAAATTATTCACAAAGTTTACAACACAGAAGACGATTTACTGTATATGGAATGGAGTAAATAGAATTTTACAACCAAGTATATACATATTTTTTATTATATATTGTTTTCTCTTTAATTAAACGTGTATAAAAACCATTTTATAAAAGTATAAAATATCTTGTATTACTGATTAAGCAATTTATAGATTTATTGGGTTTGGTATTATATACCCTTAAACAAGTGAAAAATAAAATAACTTTATAGTTTTATTCAGGCATTTTTAACTCTATAAAAGATCAACCAAGTTAGAAATCTTCTATACATATAATAAGAATGTAAATCTAACGTGTCTGTACTTTTTCGATTATCGTAAAAATATTGTTGCAGGTGTCTTGGAATAAGTAATAAAATACATTTCAATCATTTTTACAAATGTCTGTTTGTGTGAACCCACATCACTGCTAAAGTACTGGATTTACAATAAATCACACCAAGAAAATCATAACGCATATCTTCGAGAATAACTTAGTCTTTGTTTTGTTAATATCGGTCCACTCTATCAAAAGTTACTGTAATTTTAATGACGTCGCGGCGTAAGTATGAGAGAAAAGTACATAAGTAAATGGACTTAATACATTCAGATGACTCTATTAATCACTGTTTTTTTACATGTTCTACGCGGACGAAGTTGCGGGCACAGCTAGTATTAAATAAATATGAACATTTTTGTCAAAGGCTAAGGACCCTTAGGATTTCGAATATATTAACAAAAATATCGCACCCATTTGTCGAAGTTACCGAGAGTATATTCAATTTTGTAGAGAGCTAGCCACGTCGATGGCAGCACTGTTGACCTCTGTGCTGTTGACAACTATGTTTTTTTTAATATTTTTGGCAACCAATCTTGTAGATTATTACAACCATTGTCGAGTATGTAATAATATTACAAGTGTGTTGTGATTATTTCAATGTTCTATAACGACACCTATATTACAAAATGTAGACTCAAATAACACAAGATTATGAATAAATATAATAGCCACAACATGATAGACGATCCCGCCAAAAACTCAAGTCCGATTTTATAAGTACCTACTCTCCGTCTCTATAATCCACATAGTATAATAAATATTATAGGAACTATAATCGTAGAGAGAGTTTATCTGTCTACGTAGGTACAATACTTATAACAGAATTCCCGAAATCCTGACCACAGACTAATAATAGACCTGCACGGGTATATAGTAAAACTATATACCTTGTATCTTGTATAGTTTTACTATATGCCCGTGCAGGTACATATGGTAATCTGTGGTACAGGGAATTCTGGAATAAAGGCTAAAGGTGTTCGATTTATAGCGATGTTCAAGTAAATTTTAATGCTTGGTTTAAATTAATCTAACGACATTGATAATAAATCATTCAAATCGATGTATTTTATTCGATATATGGAACTTTGACACGAAGATGTCTCTCTAGACTTACTGATTTACTTACAGAAACGAAATAATTGATCAAAGTTGAGAAAATTGTGAACTATGGTTACAATTTTATGTTCGTTATTAATTCAAACAAGGTGTTATATTTCATTCATATTAAAGAATCATGGACTGTAATCTAACTAAGGATTAAAGTGTAAAAATTAATTTAAAAAAGGTGTGTGTGCGATTCACACACGATTAAAGTGAAACTTCAGTAAATCGACAAAAGAATGATATGAATATATATAACAAGGGTAAGATAATTACAAAGTTTATTTGTTTAAAAATGAAAGTATTTTGATTAATTTTAAAAGATATTTTATATTGTACTTAACGTTTGTGTATGTGTCAATTCAATACTAAATTAGAAATATATTCAAATAACATCCCTATTCAATTCTGGCACCACTCTTATCACCACTGTTGCCGTTTTAGCGACTTTGTCGCTAGATCTAGCGGATTTTGGGTATGCGATTATGGTATCTAGCGATTTAAAAAAAAAAAGCGAATTCTAGCGACTTATTGAACAATGAAAATACATCAATATTTTGGTACTAATTTAAATGCAATTACTGGTAATAACATGAATTGCTAATGTCCTTTTTGGAAATCCCCTACCAGAATGACGTTCGATCTCGGGATTTAATTGGTTGGGTGCCTCTCGCTCTATCACATGGCACATCAAATATCGTTTTGTCTTTCATTTTCATTGGTCCACTACCACTGCCAACAGAAATAAAAAATCAGTTACTATGTTACGTTTTCGCAAAACAAACCTGTCCTTCTAAGTTTCTTTGTTCGAATCGTCATTGATATCAAAATCTATTTGTAGAAATGGTAATCCCGTTAAAAAAGAAGGCTTATGCTCAAAAGTAAAATAAATAAATAAAAGTATAGACCAGAATGGAAACGCAAGAAGAGTTATAATATGGCTTAAACCTATTATAACTGTTCGAACTAAAGCTTTTTGCTCGTTTTATCACAGTGAAATATTCGCAATATTGTATTTTTACTATATTTTTTACCATGAAATATTTAGCGACTTGTGGGGGATTTTTGAATCAAGTATTTTTCAAAATCTAGCGACTTTTTAATTAACGTCTGAAGACTTTTTTATTTCTGAAACGGCAATACTGCTTATCACTTCTTTATTATACCACAGAGTAATTATACTCTGCGGTATCGACAATCGACTGCTTATTGTATTATACACTGAAAAAAAATCATTTTTCTTGTTCATTTATTCAAATGTTTAGATTATCATAGATGTAATTTTATTATAGTCTAGGTTAAACTCGTCGTAGGGGTTAAATAAACCTATCGTGTGCCAACAGTGTGTACTCCAACAAGAAATTAACACAATGTCTATAACAAATTTACCAAATGAATTAATTGTTTTGATATTAAAAAATAATGATTATCGTGATATTGTTAACTTCGGTTCGACTTGCAAAGGTTTTAATGACTTGATTAATAACAATGATTACCTCTGGAGGGAAAAATTCAAACAACTGTGAGTAAAAATGATAAAAAAGTCAATGTAGCATTATAGACATAGAAAACTATATAACAAGTAAATATACAGAAAATCTGTATAAAAAGAATTTTTATTGCTGATCTACTATTATTCTATTTTGAAACATTCAAGAAATACTTACATTGTGAAAAACAAATCTTTTTCATTCTTGTGTGTGCACTGAAATATTAAAAGTAAGAGTTCAAACTTCAAAGATATCAATTAGGTAGCAGGTATTATTGAAATTCATTATTTTTATGGTTATAGTATTATACATTCAACTCGATTCTGAATGCATTGAGTTTTAAATGGTTTTAATGCTATTATTCAGACTGGATACACATGATGTATCTTAAATCTAAGACATGAGTATTGTTTTACTACTCTTAAGGTTTTATATCATTATCTTCTTATATTTATTGCATCCGAGTAGGGTCGGCATAACATGTTTTCCTTTTCCACCCGCCCCTGTCAGATATCATCTCAGTAATTACACCTCTTATACACATATCATTTTTTACACAATCCATCCACACCATTTTCAGTCTTTCTATAGTCTTATGTCCGTCCACGATCATACTCAAAACTTTTCTAGTTACATGGTTTTCATCTCTTCTCATGACATGTCCATAATATGCTAACCTATTGTATAGAGTAATTCTACAAATTCTGTCACTGGTGCTATTTTAAAACTTCCTCTGATATACTCATTCTTAATCTTATACATTCTAGTCATACCATAAATCCTTAACATTACATCTCATCTCATGATAAGAACAATATCATCAGCATACACAAAGGTATCTCCTGTATGTCTGATGTTAATACTTCCATAACAACTCTACAGCCAAATTGAAATTATCAGTAACTCCAACTTTGGACTGAATGTGTGTTTTGGCTTGACTCTACATACAACAAATAAGTTGTAGGTACTTTCCAGGCACTCTTTTCTTTTTCAGAGCCCACCATAGAACATCTTGGGATACTTGATCATATGCCTTCTCCAGATCAACAAACACCGCATGCCAATTCTTATGTACATGTCTTTTTTTGCACCATTGCTGAAGTGCAAAATGGCATCTGTTATCACACGTCCAGGCATCAACCCAAATTAATTCTGAGTCACTCCAGTCTGTTATTCGTCATGCTTTCCCGAACCATCATACTGTGTGACTTGATCGTTATTCCTCGATAATTGTTACAGTTGAGGATGATGTACGACCCTTATTCTATATTTACATATTTCATTAAAATACTTATGTTGTGAAAAATGGAATAAAACCATGTGTAAATATTAAAGTAAATGTTATATTGTTCTCAGAATACCAGAACATATTTTTCGTATAGTGTCAATGTTCAGCTGCAAGGCTAAATGGTTCCAGGAGATTAAAAATTTTTATACTATCAAGAAAAATGTTTATTCTGAGATAATGTTAATGTCACCAAAATATTATTGGTAAGTTACAGATGTGTTTGTATAATATTCTATTTTTGCCAAGCAATCTTCTAGAATAACTAGTCAAGGCCACTTAATACTACCATTGTTTAGTAGGTAATAATATTGTAAGAGTTTTATGATAATTTCAATATTCTAATATGATGGTGGCCCCTTTGTTAGAGTTTCCCAGGGAGTTTTTTGTGGCGACTCTGGATTTATGTGATATTATTTTCCATCCTTCACTTATTGCTATCTATTACTTCACTTATGTACAATAACTGAACTATATTATGTAAAATGCCACTAATATTACAAAATATATAGTTAAATAACACAAGATTATGTATAAAAAATAAAACCCACTATATGACAGACAGAAAGATCCCTCCAAAAAGTCTAATATGGATGTGTTTAAATAATACATTTTAAAATGTTGTAAATAATGGAACTATAGGAACAAATGATAATAATTATTATTTGGTAATCCATTTATGACCATATTTAAAATATTTTTATAGTTGTATATTGTAAGATATGTTCAATATCTGGACTTGTAAAAATTTTGTTGCCTATATTTTTTAGCCTAAATGATGAACCAATAAGGTATGATGTAAAAAATGTTTTTAATATTGCTTTATCAAACAATGTGAGTTATTATTACACCATCTATATACTACAAGATCTCGTAAGGAAGGGACATGAATTTGTTGATAAAAATACTTGTATCATGTAAGTTTTTGATTACTTTAAATTGTATCATCAACATCCTGGTACCCTTATGATAGAACACTTTGCACAGTAACTGTATAATTTAATTGCTTTTTCCTTTTACATTTTTACAAACTTTTGATTTTGCACATTAGTAGCCAGATGGTTGGTTAATTTCAGTTTCATATTAAGTTGTTTTTGTCAATCACAGTCATTGGTCTGTGCAATAGTGAAAAAGCATTACAAAACTGAAGTAAGCTGATCATAACTACACATCTCATAATATGTATTTATTACAATGTACCTGCCAAATTAATTTTGCATGAAGTTTAACATTAGTTTTTTTTATATGTAAAAATCTTTCAAACTGATATGCTCTGTCTTGTTATGTCTGTGTTTGATATGTGTAATATAAAACTTGATAAAAGTAAAGACTGTGAAGCGGTTAATTCGATACCTAGTGAGAGAACTGTATTAAAATAGAAATTTAATTATATCATACTTGGTGTGCTTAAACCATAACATTATATGGGTATATTTGATTATGGTATCTTGATATTTGTTATTTAACAGACGAATATATAAAATTCCAGACCATATACCTTAACAGAAATATATTATGCAAGAGTTTTACTCCAGTATTTGATATATGCATTTCTGTCTATAAAATGGGTACAGATGCAAATGAAAGAGCAACTAACCCCAGAAGTCGTTTTGTACCTGTTCATGCAATGGAGAGATGTTCTTAAAATTTATTCTGAAGAAGATATCAAAGTGAAGGTATCCTATACTTTTTCTTAAAAAGTAATTTTATTAATAATTAACTTATGTTGTAAAGACTCATTATATTCAACACATAAGCTATGGTCAGCATCTGTATTCAATATATTAATGAACAATTGTTAAAAGTATTTCATAGCATGATCAGTTATTTTATTGTAATTGTTAAAGCAAGTCAGATCATATATTTCATTCTAATATTATTCAAAGTGTTATTTATATGTATGTGTGTTACCATAGATGTTAGATGTAGTGAAGGAAGTGGAAGCATTGCTTACAAAAAATGATCCTGCAACCACAAACCATGCATTAAAATTACATGAAAAAGTTGCTCAAAACTTAATCTCTCAGAGAACTGTGTTGGAAGCCATAACTGAGGTTATCTACCATCAAAGAGGAATGCGGGTGACATCATATGCGAGCCTTGAGACTTTCGATATAGAACAGGTATTAACTGAAACAAAATACAGTAGAACCTCGATAAGTTAAAATCCAAGCGAAACACAAAATATTTTAAGTTATAGAGTTTTTTACTTATCAAGGGTTTCACGAAGTTTTATAATCAGCCATTGCTAGCTTTAAAATTATGGATTTTCAGCGAATTGGCGAACTCTTCAGCTATTTCCTTCTCTATGAGTCTGTAACACTGATAGTTTGGTTTGGACACTGCTCGAACCACGTAAATAAACATTGCTCCAAAATAGATAATTCACCAATTTTTTGTCTTTTACATAAAAGACTTTCTCCAGATTCTCGTTTCTTCGAGAGTTTAGCTTCTTTTTTAATTATAAGTGATAATCTACTTTCCTGTTTTCCAAACTGAGCCGCAACATCTTACCTTTTTAATCCACTTTTCATCGTTTTTAATTTATCAGCGTATGTTAGTGTTGTTAATTTTCGTTTTGAACTCCTTTTACTTAGGTAACTTTTATCACACAGCACAGTTTCTTGGACAGTGATCGACAACTAATCATTCAAGTAAGCCGCTGTCCTAACCACCGCAAATACAGCTTTTAGAGATTTCAAAGAAACAATAGGTGATTCTATAGTTATTGTTTGTGTTAACAATTTAACTTGTAAACACATGCAACAGATTATTTTTTGAAGTTATAGAGGTTTTTACCTTATCGAGGTTTATCTTAGCGAGGTTCTACTGTAATATAAAAGTTAATGTAATGTAATTAAGTTAACAATGGAAGTATAGATTCTTTTTAATAATTTTGGTAGACCAATTTTTTTGTTTCAGTAAAAAAATGCTGGTTTCTTTAAAATGGTTTATTGTTAGACAAAACTTATGTTTGTGTGGGGCCTATTTGGGTAATGTTCTAATTCACTTGCCTATAGTGCTTGTTCAGTATGACAGAATGTGGTCGATTTGTAGGGATTGGTTTTACCAATTCTTACGAATTACTAGCTGATACCCGCGATTTTATCTACGTCTTAAGAATACAATTTATGTACAGAGGAAAAACATAAGCACCATACCACCTGCCCTACTTCTTCACGGCTGAAAGTGTAAAAATTTAATAATTTTGTAGTAAATGAAGTTATCCTGATACTTTTTTCAGATAAGGACCAAGTTACGATGTAAAGCTAACTTTGATTGAAATTCATCTAGTAGTTTTTTAGTGATGCGCACATAACGGTAGACCTCTTGTAATTTTATTTATACAGATTCCTCTACAGCGTTTCAACTAAATTGGAGATTTTACAACAGTTGACATACAACAGTGTGTAAGGGAATCATAACGTTTTACAATTTAACAATCTATTCGTAGCTGATTCGTGAATAATTTGAAGAAATTAGATTAAAGTATGGATATAAAATGAGATCCCTGATGCCTCTTTAGAAACAATCTTCAGCTCTTGATAATAATAGGACACCTGGAAGTAGCACACATTGTTATATGTTGGATTTTGCACATTTTGTAAAAAGTCAAAAGTCTAAGAAGCAAATAATTTACGTCTCCAGTTACAAAAAAAATCTAGTTCGTATAAATTCAAGCTACTATTTTTTTTGTGTTTACGTGTGTAATTTATCGTAAATATACCAGGTGACTGATTAAAATTTAACACTCAATAGTTACATTTAACATAAAATAATAATATCAAAACAAATACTAATAAACAACAAAGTCAATCTTAGTTAAAGTTTGTTCTAAAACTTTTAAAAGTATGGGAACGATACTTTTAAACATAAAAAATCACATCTAGGTTCAATGAACAACATTAAAAGGCCGGTTTTCAAGATAAATCATCACGTAACTGCTTATTATCGGAACGCCGCACGATCGAACAACGGGAAGCGGGGCGCGGGTCGAGGTGCAGGACCGCACGGCACGGTGTGATTCATTTCTTTTCTTATTGTTATACCAGTTCGTTTTTGCGTAAATGACCTGATGTTTAGTGTATATCAGTTTTGTTTTTCTGTAGATAATTAGGTCAAATAGTAAGCACTTATTTTTTTTATCGATTTAGAACCAGAAACGACTACTCAGTAACTCCTGAAAATAGTGCTGCTATTTAACAAGTCATTCTGTATAGAAAAAATGGTATAGGGCTGCCTTTGTGAGTGTATCACTCAAAATCTACTGAATAGATTTTGATTGATTTTTTTAGTTTTACTTCTTAAACACTTGGTCCTTAAAAAATATTTATCCCGATGTCTTCATCTATACTAATATTATAAAGCTGGAGGGTTTGTTTGTTTGCACGCGATAATCTCAGTAACTCGTGATCCTATTTGAAACATTATTTCAGTGTTAGATAGCTCATTTATCGAGAAAGCCTATATATCAATAGGAGTGGAGCACCAATGAAGTATGTTTCAAAACCGTTTTTTTTTTCTTTTGAGAGCTTCCTCTGTGTGTTAGCGTTAGCACAAAGTAACTATTCCACGCGGACGAAGTCGCAGGCAGAAGCTAGTTAAATATACAGTTTTAAGAAACTACAATTCTTATAAGCACTACATGTTCAGAGGTATATGTTTTCTCGCCATAGAGAAATGGGACAAGCGGTGTGACCCGCATACTAAGTAGCAGGTATCAGCTTGTTTACAATAAAATAATGTAAAATTGTTTCACATATTCATTTATAAGTAGTATATATAAGTTTATACAGTATATTTATGTAATATAGTGTTACTCTTTTTAAGGTGTTAACAAATAACTGCGGTAATATTTTTGTAGTAGCCATAATTTACTACTTTGTGGCTAAACAATGCGGTATACGTTGCGATGTGATTATCTTCCCGCATCACTTCTTCGTCGAGTGGAGGGATACCTCAGTTGAAGACAAACCACAGCCATATACATTGGACATGTATACGGGTGCATTGCGTCCACAACGAGTCTGTCCATTCAGTGTAATTCGACGGACTGAGAGTTACAAATACTGCCCTGATTCGCTTCTTCGATTAATTATTAGATCATTTGAGACAATGTCAGGGGTCGCCTGCAACCGGTATGTAAGTCGGTTTCGATAATTATATCTTCCACTTTCTTCCTCCTCACCGTTTGCTTTCTTTGCCAAAGAGTGTACAAATATTGTAGATTAGAGTATAACGAGAAAAGAATTACAAATAAAAACTCGTCGATGGTATGCAAACAAAACGAAACTCATCAATTTTTTTTATTCATATAACTAATGCTAATTAATAGCAATGAAATAAAAAATACATAAAGAAAATCGGCTGACAAACAGATGAGAAAATGGTACTTAACTGTTTCAACTTCGCCCACTTATATAAGAATACTTGTCCAGTGGTAGAAATTCTACCATAAATCATTAATTTTTCAAGTTTTAGTATTACATAAAGAACAAACTTTTTTCAAAATTTTTGGTTACACTAACGCTTGTCAATAGGTACTAAGAAAAAAAAATAAAGAAAATAGTTAAGAAACGAAACAGGACGATGTTGTTACCTGCTTTACTCTGTATATTTATATATAGATAATAGATAGGTTTTATCTATGCATAGAATTGAAATTTGTGCCTTTTTTTGCGTGGGCTAACCTTCAAAACGGTTGAACCGATTTTAACGATACCTTTACTGTCAGATCGATAGGTTTTCTGACTATTATTTGTATTACATCATCATTCTTTTCCATGTGGGTTAAGCGATAATAAAAAAATAACTAAGGTAATTTGTTAAAAAGGTAAAGAACGAAATTTGATTTGATTTGACCTAGTTCATGCAATTCACGACCTAACTTAGCTAACCTAAGCTAAGCTACATATTCATACTGATATGGGTTATTGAAATATATATATGTACCAAGCATACATACCTCAACAACTCATGTATTTCGTGTCGAATAATTTTTCTAAACCATTTCAGTTCCATAAGGGAAGGAACGAAGTCACAAGTGCTTGCTAGTCTTTTATATAAGAATAAGTTGATTTGCCAATGAAGACGCATTCTTTTGTCGCTTTAGTCTAAAAAAAAGTGTCAACTCGCTAATTCCACTTGTCTTCAGTAATCCTGTGTTGGCTAAGAAATTATTTTTCTTAAACATCGTTTTTTTACAGTCAATAATTATACTTATACAGCCTCAAAGTTTAGACAGTAGAAGTATTTATGGAGAACAGGCTGCACTCGATTCTCGTCCTAAATCAATTTTAAGAAATAGGTGCTTCAATTTTGATCTATTTATCTAGAAAAATACAAAAATTATACGCAATCCTCTACGCTTCTATGTTACAGCACAATGCTAATGACCGTCGGGTGATTTCACTTTAATTTGAAAGAGAAAGTATGAACAAAACAAAATGGTTTATTGTCCGTTTTATTATCGAAGGTTATAAACTCCTGGTTGCCCCTTGCAGCTTTGGACTCCGGTCATTTCACCTAGGTTTATTACGATTGTGTTTATACTTTTGAAAGTCATATAATAAACTTTAACTTAGGTTTTCTTTGTTATTTATATATTTTTGTATTAATATTATTATCTTATATGTTAAATGTAACCATGAAGTATTATATCCCAGAATACTGCGAGTGCTTAAAACCTTTCACCTGGTATAAATGTTTATATTATTTTCAGATTACCATTCCTGTATATGCTTTGTTTAGTGAAAGATCCACCATACGATAATACATATTACTATTATCGGTGTTTTTTGGAAAACACTACATCCTTGCTCTCACTTGAGACCATCAATCTCAATTATGTAAGTCAGAAATTGAATTAATTCTGAATTAAGCCCGTTAAACGTAACACAATGATAAATTATTAAGCACAGATAGAAAATACACTATTAATGTTCCAGTAATCAATAGACGCGTTTCTGAATATTAATTACATATTTATGATTGTATGTATAGTAATTATATGTAATCAGAAAATTCGCTCATTTTTTCAACATTTGCTTACGCAAAAATAGTGGGAATACAAAATGTCTAACACAGCTACTTTCATTACAAAGTTCATCATCATTACAAACAACTATCTATCGACTCTATTATGTTTTTTATTCCAGTTGTTAGATCTTTAATGAGAACCTTCTATCAAATTTAGAATGATAGTTTTGGCAGCTCACATTTATGAAGTTTTTTTGGGTAAACTGTACTACAGATAATGTTGTACTCCATTGATGGGTACCGTCTATTAATTGTAGTGAAGTGCCACGCATAACAAATAACCCTTATTTATTTCTGTGCATTTTGAATATAAATATGTAGTAAGTAGAGAATCCCCATTACCAGACGAGGTTTAAAAGTTGAGGAATGGGTAGATAAGAAAAAAAAGCAATCGAAATGATACGTACATGATACATTCATTTTCAATTTTCTAATTTTGCGTGTAACTCCCCATATAAATCAATAACACAAAATGTCGACCGACGAGTATTGGACGTAAATTTCTAGTTATATTTACAAAACACACTCTTATAATAACTATATAATATAACTATATAATATAACTATATAAATATAATACTCATATTTGTTACAGATCCAAGATGAACATCTGCAACATCTATCAAGTATGTCGGATTTAACTAATATATCTTCAGAAATTTGGCAAACTACTGAACGGGTTAGTATTGTCTATACATATAATAAGAATGTAAATCTAACGAGTCTGTACTGTACGATTTTCGTGAAAAAAATTGGAAAAAAGGTGTTTAGGAATAAGTTATAAAATAAGTTTCAATCATTTTTAGAAATGTTTATCTGTCTGTCTATTAGACATCTGTCTTTCCGTTTGTATGAATACGCATCACTGTTAAATTAATGGGTTCACAATAAAGCGATTAGTATAAATCTTTGCTTGTTCATACAGTGATACTAAAATTGATATTAAAAACGGCAGGATGGGGATGACAATTTTTTTAATAAGCTTGGTAGTTTCGTCGAAAAATTGGAAAAAAATGAGAAAATATTATAAATTATATTTTAAAGACGAATAACTTCAAAACGCGTCGGTTTTTCGAAAAATTATAAGATATCTTTTCTGTAGACCGTTCAATTTTATACAAGAAAAAGATTTAGTCTAACCTTTTTGATGAATCATTAAACAGTTATAAAATTTTAAACTAAAAAAAAAAACAAGCTTTCCCATGTTAATCATACGGGAAATTGAAATTTACCATGCGGCATATCGTAATATTAAATTAAGGGCCTATGGCTTTCACTGGATTTTTTTTCACCAAGTCCAACAATATTTTCGATATATTTAAGAAGAAAAAAATAGGCGATGTTTTTAAATCAGTCTAGTGCTCACCCAAAGTACCTAGAGATATGAAATATACTTTACGACTTATTCTCATACCTACCAAATGTATATGAAAAAATTCATAAAAATCGGTCGAGCCGTTTCGGACGAGTTCGAACACTAACACCGTTACACAAGTTTTTATATATAAGATAATAGGTATTTACCTATGAAATTGCCGTTCTGCAGTACTGGCCATTTTAAATCAAAATACTTTTTGTTTGGCTAAGAATTCTAATTTCAAATTAATTTTATTTTAAAAACATGGAATTCTTTTTCCAAAAGTAGTCATTTGTTTATTGATTAGTGTTACATTTTCATCGTATTTCAATCTTTTTTGTCATCATGGATACGTTAAAAATTCGAGTAATTATGGAATATGAGTACCGTCGTGGCAGCAACGCGGCACCAGCGGCACGCAACATCAACGACGTTTACGGAGCTAACACTACAAACCAATGCACCACCTGTTATTAGTTTGCTCGCTTCCGTTCTGAGAATTTCGACCTGAAAAATGAACCTCGCGGTCGTCCGAAGACTTTGGTCGACAATGACGAATTAAAGGCGATTGTGGATGCTGATGATACACAATCTACGGCTGAATTAGCAGCAGCTTTCGATGTTAGCGTCAAAACAATATTGGTCCATTTGCGTCAAATTGGCAAGGTAAAAAAGCTTGACAAATGAGTGCCCCACGAACTCAATGATCGCCAGCGCGAAGTACGCGTCGAGACGTGCCTTGCACTGCTCAACAGACACACAAATGAAGGAATTTTGAACCGGATTGTTACCTGCGATGAAAAATGGATTCTGTTTGATAACCGCAAGCGCTCAGCAAGTTGGTTGGATCCTGGTTCAGCACCTAAACAATGCACTAAACGAAAACTTACCCCTAGAAAAGTGATGGTCACTGTTTGGTGGTCTAGCGCCGGTGTGATTCATCACAGCTTCTTACCAAACGGAGTGAGTATTACTGCAGATGTGTACTGTGAAGAACTGAACACAATGATGGAGAAGCTGGCACATCTCCAACCAGCATTGGTCAATCGCTCGTCTCCGCTGCTCCTGCACGACAACGCGCGACCTCATACTGCACAGCAGACGGTCTCCAAGTTGCAAGAACTGGGGTTGGAAGTTCTCCGTCATCCGCCCTACTACCAGACATTGCGCCTACAGACTACAACTTTTTCAGAATTTGGATAACTCCTTGGCGGGAAAAAAATTCAATACCCGAGAGGCAGTACAAAATGCCTTTGAAGAATTTGTTGCCTCCCGTCCAGCTGATTTCTTTAAGAAGGGCATCAATAAACTGCCACTGCGTTGGCAAAGATGCATTGATTGCATGGGTGATTACTTCGATTAACACAAATAAAAAATACATGAAAAAAATTCGTTTAAATTTTTTCATACAAAACGGCAATTTCCTAGGTAAAGACCTAATATAAATAGTTACTATGGGTTAACTTTTAAAAACAAGAGATAAACACATATATATACACATATCGCTGATAAGCTTTTCTAATATGTACAATCCCTTACTACTATTTTGATGTACAAGATACAGGCAGCGTTAATAATAGGTCTTTACCTATGAAATTGCCGTTTTGTAGTACTGGCCATTTAAAATCAAAATAATTTTTGTTTGGCTAAGAATCCTAATTTCAAATTAATTTTATTTTAAAAACATGGAATTCTTTTTCCAAAAGTAGTAATTTGTTTATTGATTAGTGTTACATTTTCATCGTATTTCAATCTTTTTTGTCATCATGGATACGTTAAAAATTCGAGTAATTATGGAATATGAGTACCGTCGTGGCAGCAACGCGGCACAAGAGGCACGCAACATCAACGACGTTTACGGAGCTAACACTACAAACCAACGCACCACCTGTTATTGGTTTGCTCGCTTCCGTTCTGGGAATTTCGACCTGAAAAATGAACCTCGCGGTCGTCCGAAGACTTTGGTCGACAATGACGAATTAAAGGCGATTGTGGAAGCTGATGATACACAATCTACAGCTGAATTAGCAACAGCTTTCGACGTTAGCGTCAAAACAATATTGGTACATTTGCGTCAAATTGGCAAGATAAAAAAGCTTGACAAATGGGTGCCCCACGAACTCAATGATCGCCAGCGCGAAGTACGCGTCGAGTCGTGCCTTGCACTGCTCAACAGACACACAAATGAAGGAATTTTGAACCACATTGTTACCTGCGATGAAGAATGGATTCTGTTTGATAACCGCAAGCGCTCAGCAAGTTGGTTGGATCCTTGTTCAGCACCTAAACAATGCCCTAAACGAAAACTTACCCCTAGAAAAGTTATGGTCACTGTTTGGTGGTCTAGCGCCGGTGTGATTCATCACAGCTTCTTACCAAACGGGGTGAGCATTACTGCAGATGTGTACTGTGAAGAACTGAACACAATGATGGAGAAGCAGGCACATCTCCAACCAGCATTGGTCAATCGCTCGTCTCCGCTGCTCCTGTACGACAACGCGCGACCTCATACTGCACAGCAGACGATCTCCAAGTTGCAAGAACTGGGGTTGGAAGTTCTCCGTCATCCGCCCTACTCACCAGACCTTGCGCCTACAGACTACTACTTTTTCCAGAATTTGGATAACTCCTTGGCGGGAAAAAAATTCAATACCCGAGAGGCAGTACAAAATGCCTTTGAAGAATTTGTTGCTTCCCGTCCAGCTGATTTCTTTAAGAAGGGCATCAATAAACTGCCACTGCGTTGGCAAAGATGCATTGATTGCATGGATGATTACTTCGATTAATACAAATAAAAAATACATGAAAAAAATTCGTTTAAATTTTTTCATACAAAACGGCAATTTCATAGGTAAAGACCTAATATATAATCGCCTAATTTTTACTTCATTATCAATCCGCATTATCATCCATTTTTAATCCGCTATCATTTCATGTATATAGTTAATAATCTAAACAGTTTATAGTCCGCGTCAAACTATTTAACCGCTCTGAAATAGATGTGCAGAACACAAATTTAGGTATCATAAGAACGTAGAAGAGGTGATGGAGGAGCAGGCTCGCACGCGCGCGATCCTCGGGGTATTGCACCCATTCTGACACATGTGTCAATGTCGAAGCTAGTTGCAGTACAGTTGCATTCAGAATTTTCTTTTCTTATTGATATTTGTTATTATTAGAACATTCCTTTGAAAAATTGTTTCTATTCCCACTATAAATAAATGTTTATTAAAAATTATTTGTTTACTATGAACAAATGAATAATTTAATTTTTAATTCTCTCTATTTATTTTTATTTCTAATCCTTTGCAAATATTCTATATGTATGTATATCTCGTATGTCCGCTTAACTCAAAAGATTTCATAAATTAGCTGTCAAAGCGGTTAGAAGACGACGCAATCGGAGTTATATCTTCATTTCACATACAAAATCTTCGGAACATTGCAATGTGGTCGTTATACTGCCACATCTCTTAACGTAATACGTGAATATCTACTTGAAGCATAATTAATAATTTAAAAACGTACCATATTGTACGTATAATATCGAGACACTTATAATGTTAAAATGTTAATTCCTATAACAATATTTTTTGAATTTGTTTGGTATTAACCTCTTGACTGTACTATGCGCAAAGCCGAAGTTAAAAGTATATTCAGAGTGGCCAAAAAGTTTGACGCGGACTATACATCATTACATAGTATAAAACAAAGTCCCCTACCGCGTCTGTCTGTCTGTCTGTTCGCGATAAACTCAAAAACTACTGAACGGATTTTCATGCGGTTTTCACCAGTGGATAGAATGATTCATGGGGAAGGTTTTAGTATATAATTTGTCAATGCTTTTTTATAATCAAGGCGGGACAACGTCTGCCGGGCCCGCTAGTTACTCATAAATTTAAATATTACAGGTTAAAAAGGCACGTGCCAATAGTGTCAAATATGCAGTCGGCATGGTATGCTACAACAAAGTTCATCATTATGACTGCGTCATTGTCGGTTGGGACTCGTCTTACGGAAGAGGGGAAATGTGCAGAGGCATTCCATCTACTAACAATTTGAAACTCGGATTAAATCAACCTTTCTATTTTATCGCATCTGACAATCAGGCCAAGAGATACGTAGCTCAAGGTAAATACACTTTATATACAATCCTCGCCATACTTTTTGACCCTTCTTAATATACCTGTATATACATATAGTCATTACATAGTATAAAATGAAGTCGCTTCCGCCGTCTGTTCGTTTAGATCTTTGAAAATATTCAACGGATTTTAATACAGTTTTCAGTAATACATAGAGTGATTCAAGAGGAAGGTTTATATGTATAATACATACATATTATAAGTAAAGAAAAACCGAAAAAATCAAAGATTTGTAATGTGATGTCGTAACAAACATATTTTTGTGCGCTAAAATCGCTAACGCTGGTTAAACCTTACGAGATTGTTCAAATTAATATACTACGAAATTGTATATTATTACATAGTATAAAACAAAGTCCTTTACCGCGTCTGTCTGTCTGTTCGCGATAAACTCAAAAACTACTCAACGGATTTTCATGCGGTTTTTACCAGTGGATAAAGTGATTCATAAGAAAGGTTATAGTATATAATTCGTCAATGTTTTTTTATAATCAGGGCAGGACAACGTCGGCCGGACCCGCTAGTCTTAAATATTATTAATCACTCCACACTGCCCAATATTAGCATCTACATTACACCCATGCGAAGCTGGGGCGGGTCGATAGTATAGTTATAATGTCGAGACAACTTAAGTATAAATAAATGTCAATTTTATATTCCTATGATAACATTTTAACTTGGTTTTGTATTAAATTCATGTCCATATTATGCACAAGCCAGAACTTAGACTATTATCAGTGCGGCCAAAAATATTGGTAAGGACTACTACTGTACTATAATCTGTGCAATGTAGTAATATCTTGCAATTAATTTTATTACTCTGAATTCACTTAATAGCATTACTTATTACTTGTTAATAATAATATTAATAGAAAAAGTAATATCTAGTTTTAAACTACATAATAACAAACTTTCATGAAACATAATTCTTTCAGAAAACCTTATGCGCAAATCGCATCCAACACGCCTTCATCGAATTGAAGATATGTTATCACGTTATTTCACACACTTCAATGGTTTCGCATACGTACCAAACAAAGAACATCTGGAAGTGTACCCTTATGATATACATGTTAGTGATATGTTCCGTGAAAGAATGCAGATTATAAGAGGCGTAGAATTTTAACCTACTTATTGTTCTAAGTAAATGGGTAAAAGAGATTCACTTCTTCTCGAAACATATCAAATTAACTGCATTAGACAGGCGAAAAAAACTATGTAATAGCCTGACCTTAATATGACAAAACACCCACTATATGTCATAGTAATGTAAATTTGACACACATCCAAGTGTACGATATCAAGTTAAGGTCATGTGTTTACTGGGTGGGTATACAATTTGATTATGTTCCGTGAAAGAATGCAAATTAAAACCGGCGTAGAATTTTAAACTAGTTATTTGTACTAAGTGAATGGATAAAAAGTGTGTTTGTACTTATGTACACGCGTTAGAAGTTATACTTCTTTGGCGTAACAAGATGAAAATCTTTTCAAAAATTTTATCTTTCGCCTTATTCTACGTTTGTAGAAAAAACGACACTAACAATAGAGAAAAGGTATTTAATATATTGAAAGTTTTAATACAAAGAAATACAAACGACAAATACAAAGAAACAAAATGTTGACTTTAGCTAACTTCAGGGTGTCGGTTTTTCGTGACGGTGTGCTCGCTCATCAAAAAATTTACTCTCATCATTTTTCCCTAACGCGCCAAAAGAAGTGTAACTTCAAAAAAGATTCACATAATATTATATACTTCTCGATACATTTTAAATTAATTCTATTAGTAGGCGTAAAAAAAAAATGTATATTACCTAACCTTAATATGATATAAAAGACCCACCATATGTCATAGTTATGTTTTGACACACATTTGGCACACCAGAATGAGATATCAAGTTAAGGTTCATGTATTTACTGGGTACACAGATTGATTAACGGAATGGTTTTTAAGTCAAAGTAAAATAAGTGTGATGTTTATTTAAGGGATAAGGGTTATTTATCAATAAAATGTAACTATGTACAAATCGTTTTTATTTATTCATTCATTCCTCATGCGGTGCTCCCTAGAGATGCTGACAATATTTGAAGAAACGAGATCTTAAGTTTATTTATTTACAATATTTATTGTGGAATTGAACTTAGCTTTAAACATGGCTACCATGAGTAATAAATAGGAAAGTAAACCTCTCAACTATTAACCTTTTACTTCTGATAAGCCAAATTCAACATTTAAGTACATAACATATATTAACCGTGCAAAGTGAAAATAATGTTTCTCAAAAGGGAACGATAAATCCTAAAGTTGTCTTAAATATGTATCCACAAAAAGAAATTCCATAGATACTAAATTAAAACGATTGTGAAAATTTTCTAACAGTTATTTTGGCATCATCTTATGGTCCCGAGACAAGTGTTGAAACCATTATTTTTATATGTAATGAACGCGACTAATTTAAGCGATTACCGATTGTCAACTTCAATGCAGACGATGATGAATAGTGCGTCAAACGCATATCGCGGTGTTGCCATTGAATAATTCTTCATAGAAGATTTTCGGTAAATTGACTAAATATTGTAGTTCATTAAACAGAATAATGATGAAACGAGATAAATCTCGGTTATAAAACATTTTAGAAAACAATTTCAAATTAGTTTTATTCACAGAAATTTAGAATATGTTTACTAAAACGGCAATACTCTCATATTCAATTAAAGCGTATACATCACTATCAACACGTTTGACGCCATGGCGTTTGTAAAAAAACTTCGGTTTCAACTTACTATTTCAGGGATCATTAGAAAAGTTTTTTTCTTAAAATAGTTTTTTTTTACATATTGATAAACCGGAATGATAATTTTGAAATGATTTCTTCAATAAAGCAATACATTCGCAAATCTTAGTTGTTAAGGAACTAGAATTTACACACGTGTATTATGTACGTGTACAATGCGGGAACAATTTTAGTCGAAAATATGAATAACTTTTTTTGACTGTCAAGATAGTTGTGAGCGACAAGATATGTTGGAATTAAACTTTATTAAAGTAAAAATATTTATAAGCAAATACATTATTTTATAGCAGAATAATGCATCAAGTGAGTTCTACTCGCGTTTCGAAATACTTAAACAACTAACATTAAGGTACCATTTAAAAAGTATGCAATATTTAAAAATTTAGACATTTCGATTTAGTATTAAAGCCTTTCTATTAACATCACTGTCATGTAACTTTAATATTAATTATCAAATTAAAATGTGCTAACACCTAGAATTTCCTTTTATTGTTCTATTTCAAAGATTAAACTACAACGAAATATGATTATAACATATTATATAAAGGCTACTACGCACTACAAGAATAAACTTACAAAATGGCAGCAAATCAAATGATAAATTGAATTAAAAACGTGCTCGACACACGATAAACTGAACATAGCATGTCTTAGTATATTATAGTATAGGAAATAAATGTACCTAATCTATCACTTACGTTGTTAAAACTTTTAGAAGCAAATTGTAACCTACGATAACTAAATCAATTTACTTGTATAGATTAATGTTTCCTCCACTAAAATTTACAGTGTTTGAAACTAAATGTTTACATGAAGCAAAACTATAAATTAAAATGTCCGAAACTCGGTATAAGTCGCATTACGTTTAATATATTTAACATTTGGATAAAGTTTGGTTAAGAGCTATTATTTTAGTTTAGCTATAGGTTAGTGACTGAGGTACTCCGTTGACAGTCTTTGATTTAAGAACCCCATTTTCGTAAGACATTATAGTTTCACGGCCATTCTCCGAAACTCTGTAAAACAAATAAAATATGTTTAATTTTTTTATGTGAAGTCGACAAAATCACTCGTATTTCACTTATTGGTGAGCAAAGCGCAAAAGCCTAGGCAGAAACCTACACTCAGGTTGGCAGAGCTTGAAATGCAACGTTTATACTGTTTTTTTTTCGGTCGGTTCGGTTTTTTCGAACTTTAAATAAAAAAAAATAAGTAACTAAAGTAAAGTTATACTCAGAATTTTTCGTAGATGATTCTGGGCATTAGTATTTCTTGAATTCAATCGACTTTTTTCCATTTTTTAATAACCAATGAAACGAACGGGTAGCTGCTAGTACTAGACATCATCATATAACAGGATTTAATTTTCAAACGTAAACGTTACTTACTTTTTAGTTGTAATCTTCTTTCCGTTAACAATGCGTGTAGTCGTAGTGGTGCTTCTCATGTTGGCGCTGCCAGGTCCTGCCAGAGAACTGTTGAATGACGAGAAAGTGGTGAACGTGTTCCCATTCGAAGTCGCGTGAGCAAATATGTCGTCCAGTCCTTGCATACCGAATCCAAATGGATTGAATAGGGATGAAGTGAGCGAAGTGCTCGGATGGTGACTCCGACGCCCGTTCCTGTGATGGTGGTTATGTCCATTGATTTCTGTAATGTAAACCCTTCCTTTATATTATCTGTATACCGAGTGAAAGGTTAAACACTCGAAGTATTCTAGGATATAATAATACTTCATGGTCACATTTAACATGTAAAATAATAATATCAATATTAATAAACAACAAAGAGAACCTAAGTTACAGTTTGTTCTAAGACCTTCAAAAGTATAAACACAATCGTAATAAACCAAGGTGTAATGACCGGTGCCCAATGCTTTAAGGGGCGACCCGGAGTTATTAACCGGACAATAAAATAAACCCTTTTTTACCTTTACCCAAAGCGTAGAGAATTGCGTATAATTTTTGTGTTTTTCTGGATAATTAGGTCAAATATTAAGCTTCTATTTTTTAAATTGAATTAGGACGAGAATCAAGTACAGACTATCCTGTATAAATATTGCTACTGTCTAAACTATCAGCCTGTATATCAACCAAAAAAATTGTATAATTTTATTGACATCGTTTTATAAATTAACTAATCACAATGTTCACGCAAACCAACAACACCCTACATGACATCAGGTGAACAACGGAAACAATCCGGCTTGATCCTTCGAATGTTTCATTCGTGGGGCGTGTACCGTTTATAGCCTTTGATACAGAAGAAATAAATACAACTGATTCTAAAAGTATTGCATATAACGTAACCATTGACACTACAAGTTGTGCTCAAAGTCTGTTACCATTTCAAATATGTTGGTTTAGAAATCAGTCTCGATGTAGAATTATTAGTTTTTTTTACACATGACATTTTTTGTTAACATTGGTTGTTATTAGACCGAAGAGACAAAGGGTTTGTCGAACTCTAATAAAAAAAAGTAACAATTTAAAGAAAAGAATGTGTAAAGTAATTACAGTGTAACCTCTATATAACGGAACTCCATTTAACGAGAACCTCCTCAAAACGTCGAAATTACTTGACTCTGGTTGGTTTACCGTATTTTCTACACAATGATACACTATAGCATCATGCTAAATGTGACAACAATACGGCATTATTAAGCAGTACTTTCTAAAGGGCCAAAATTAGTAAGAACTGGAGCTGTGTACGTTCTTTTGTTTGTTATTTTGTTGCATTATTATCTAGTAAGTGTTTACCTAGCCCGACGTATCAAAAATTCTAAGGAATCCTCTCTTTTGTTTGTGCATGTAAGTTCTAGACTTCAACAAGTGATAAAGCAGAAGAACAAACACAGTTTGAACGTGAAGATAACCATCCATTAACCGCGTAGCTTAAACAATTTCACTTGCCAAAAAATTTCACTAATAATTTACAAACCTACATAGAAGTTGACTATAGCCTGGTTACAAAAGTATCACTTGCTGGTGAAGAAATTTTAGATTCAGTGAGAAAAACTGAGGAACAACAAGTAGATAAGGAAGACGAAATGGATGATCCTGAGCTTCCACCAAGCATCAAAGAAACACTTGATACAGTAAAGTTATTTACCACAGTATCCCAAGATATAAGAAAAGTCATAAAAGTTTTAATGAAACTACTGGAGCATCAAAAAACGGCAGACGAAGATAACATACTATACGCAATAAACGTTGTTATTAAGTTGTTTTTACGTTTGTAAAATTTGCTCTATGTTAGTAAATAAATATTAGAATAGTAAAATATTATCAATTTTGTTTTCACTCCACTTAACGACAACCCTCTATAAAAAATACACAGCCCCTTAAATGTCGTTATAGAGAGTTTACACTGTATTTCAAATAATAATTACTAGGCAAAAAAAATCTCAATCAAACATACAGGGATGTAGTGTCCTATGATATAACTATCAAACAAACACAACTCATGGTACAGACTATAATAGTGTTATTACTTTCTTTATAGAATTCAGATTTGGTATAAAATGGAATGGTAATATTCAACCTCATATGCACTCTTACTCACTGTCATCAGTAAGCATATCATGTACATCTTATTGACGATGCAAAACTTAATAAAAATAAAATAGCCTATTACGATCAGCCTGAACATAGGTTTTTATGAATAAAATGATTTTTAGTATAGAATCAATATTTTCAAAGACCAACACTCCTAGAAACATATTCATTACTTTATATAATTCATTAATAGTTTAAATATATACAAAATATAATAGGTGTAATATTTTCTCGTCATCACCATCAACTCGGTGTCCTTATCTCATCTAAGAAGTGTCGGGACATCATGTTTGTCATATTGTGATCTATGATTTGGCTTAATTTTTACGATCGGCCGCCTGCCGGACTTCAACCCTCCTTATTTTCTTGTACCACAATATATTTATGATTAGTATATATAATTACGAGTTCTGATAGGTACATCTTTTAGCTTTACAATTTGTCTGTAGGCTTTAGCTTTGGTTGGCAATGCATAGTTTCTGATCGAGCGTCACTAACGTACGGTTTAAAAACATTGTTTACTTGCTATATTGTCATTTTTAGGTAACAGAAAACTAACTAGCTTTTCTTGACAGCTACCTTTCCAGTTTTTTTTACAGTATTCAGGGTTTTAGGGTATTCATAGTTCTTCCAACTACCCATTCTACTTTGTCACTGTTTTCGTACTAACTGCAGGTTATTTACTCATTGGTTTTCGTTCAGCGTTGGTGGCTGTTATAACAGAACTCCATTCGCCACTTCAGGATTTTGTATCACGTAAATCGGTTTATATTGATTTGAATTAATAAAGTTGGTATCTTTCGGAGTATTCATAGCCGAATAAATCAAAATTAGATACAATAAACCATTACAATAATATAAAATAATAAGAACTATAACAGATAAATAAAATGTCATGTTAAATAATTTTATTGTATGATAAATATTAGTAATGACGGAACCTTACCAGCGAATAGACTGCTAAATGGTGACCCGCCAAAGAATTCTCGGAACACCTCTTCAGGATCTCGGAATGTGAACGGGTAACTAGCATAACCGAACTCGTAGTCTTCGTCGTTTGCAGATCGCCGCCCTCTACTGTTATTCAGGCCCTCTTTACCGTATTGATCATATACTCGTCGTTTCCTCTCTGCGTAAAATAAAAATAATACTTTGTATCGATTTAAAACAAAAAAAAACACGAATGCGTAAGCGCTTCAACCACACTTCCTATATACATACCTAAGCGATAAGAATATTAGCTGTTGAATGTTCAAGTATCTTGCTAAATATTACAAACGAATATTAAGATAACATTTAAGCCCGATCAATATGTGGCAAAAGTTATTATGGCCTAACAATTATCTAAGAACCTATAGTCACCGATGAGTGAACTATACTGGATAGTATAACCGTATATTTTCATAGTAATAATCAAATAAATTATTCATTATAATTACATAATATTATGGTATACCAAAGGTAGCATGTTAACCAGACTGTTGCAGGAAAAACTTAATCCCATTCAGTCTATCCATTAATTAAAAAGCCATATTTACTCATGTTTATTTTAGAATCGCATCATTACCCATATAACGAGGTAAGACACAAAAATATATCTTCTAACATATTGTTTTAGCCATATAGTCCAAATAATAATATATATCAGATAATTAATATGAGAAATTTAATTTATTTATCATTAAAATGTAAAACATAACTAAGTTTGTATTTTAATATTTAAATAAAGATGAATGTATTTATTTTCATGTACAAGAGTGTTTTAGAGTGAAGCCTTTTACCACTTTCTACTATGTTTTAATTATATTTTCACTTGAATAAATAATTAAGCAAGCCAATAAATGTTCACAGAATTGCACACATTTCGATTGTTAAAACTTTACTTCCAAAACCAAAGCTAGAAAACGTATGAGTTGAAAGTGCCATTCTAAGGTACTTTCATTGTATATTAATGCAAAAATGACTTAATAACGTATTATTATGATTTTACTTTTTAATTGCATCAGACATCTATAAAAAATAAGTTCGTACACACAAAACTCATTCGTTTGGTTAGTACAAGGCTGTTGAATTTCGGAATAGTATGTTATTTGCATTAATGCGTTCTGAATATTATCACAACTATAGAAATGCTTAATAATGCCTAATAAAATATAACAAATTTCCAGTGGTAACAGCAGATAAATATGCTTAGTTTTCACTTCTATATATACAATGTTACAATTTCTCGAAGTGACTACTACAGGATTTCTGGTGATAACCAAATAGATTTAAAATGATAATATTCATAACTTCTCAGTGAAAATTCCTACATTAAATGGGACAGCTACCAAAAAAGCGGTGGAATGGTGTATCTCCGAAAAACCCTTTGAAGCTAAAGTGACGATGGCCATTGACTCCATTCTTGCTTTGATATCTGTGACCATGATGACTGGAACCCCGTGCATCATACACTTTCCGCTTGTTTTCTACCCAACAACAAAATACTTCTTTTCAATTGTACAAAGATAACTATAAAGTGAATTCAAAGGAACTTCACGACCACTGCTGTACAAAACTTAAATAGCTAACAGAACATTATTTAAATTTCTTGCATAATATTAAACAATATTTATAAAATAAATAATTCTTTCATGAAATTCATGCATACTAGAATTTTTAACAAATCTCAAGAGAACATAGTTATATTATGTTGGTTTGTGAATATCCGATTTTAATATAATTTTAATTTTCATAAATATATAAGTTTTAAGTATAAAATACAACAATTTTAATATTTAAGGCCAGCTTTATACAGTAACTAGCCTAAACAAGAACATAAACCTATATTCCCTAGGGATAATAAAACACTTTATTCATGATATCTTGATAATTGGAAGGATACTTTCTGAACATAATTCTTACAACCATATAAACTTTAACACTTTTATAATACTAGCGGGCCCGGCAGACGTTGTCCCGCCCTGATTATGAAAAAATCCTTGATAAATTATATACTAAAACGTTCCTCATCAATCACTCTATCCAACGGTGAAAACCGCATGAGAATCCGTTCGGTAGTTTTTGAGTTTATCGCGAACAGACAGACAGACAGACGTGGTAGGGGACTTTGTTTTATACTATGTAATGATTAGTGCATTTGATGGTAAAGTACAAGTACCATTTAAGAATATTGATGTAATTTTTAATAAAACAAATATATTTCTGAAGTAACATACATTTTCAATTTCTAACAAATTGTATTTAAACCCTTCAAGGTGTAAGAGGATCCGCACTCTACAACAATATTCTGCTTAGTATTATGCATTATGTTCAAGAAATAGAATTTACAAATTTTTTATCCAGATCTTATAAGTATTCAAGTTATAAACACAAATTCATGAACCAAATAATAGATATTCTAAATAAAATAATGAATATCCGATAATACATTTCGGAAAACACACCATGAACAACATATTCCAATCTTTTTTGTAATACTTTATAGGTTTTTAGGCATTGACTACAATCTTATTTGAAATTAAATGATAAAGAGGTCAAAGATGGTAATCATATTTAAACACCGAGGGGCTTGCCTCTCAAGTGCAGGTGCCAGAACGCACCTATGGGTGTTTGATGATAGATTTTAGACTTCAGGGTAATATATAATCAATGGGCCTTAGAAAAATCACAAAGAGCTAGCTATAGTTTAATCGCAATGATTACCTACACTGTACCCTCGGATTTAGTTATATGGATTTGAACCTACAATAATCGACACAACGTCCAAAAAAGTCTCAACTAAGTCATAATCGTTTCATTCGCTGTATTTCAATGTATGAAAAAAATAATATATTTATTTCAAAAGGCTTTGCTAAAAGAGCTTTTGGTATACCCTTTAAAGTTTAAAACTTAATAAGCTTGCTTAAAAAGGATTGTAGGAAAGTATCAATAACATTTTCTCCTTGAAAAGGGGGTAAATTTTCACATAATCGAATATAGATAATTAGATATAAATAAAGTATTTTCACATACCATCTGAGAGAACCTCATAAGCCTCGGATATTTCCTTGAACCTCCTGTTGGCTTCGTCTGCATTGTCTGGGTTTTTATCGGGATGCCATTTTAAGGCCAACTTTCTGTACCTGTAAGTATACATGTATGCATGAACAAATTGTTTACTTTGTAGTTTTTTACCTTCCGAAAAATATTTCAGTTTATATGTATATAACTTTTATTAAAAAAATGTAGAGGTAATATTAAGTAACAAGATATATTACTGCAAGCTGTAACAGTCATTATAAATACTCTAATAACACTTCTAATAAAACTTCTACTCTTATAATGAGAATTACTCTATATATATTTAGATACTAATTTTGATGTCTACAATGTAGTCCGGTGAAGCTGTTAAAGACCTTGCTAGGTCAATAGCGTAGTCAGTAGTTCGAAAAAAAAAGATGTCTACAATTAATATAAGACCATACTGAAAATTGTTTCTAATACTATACTATGAGATATATTTTAAATCTGTACTTGAGAGCAAGTCCTACATCTAGACATATATTTAGACTAACATCACATGAAATTATAGATTTTTTTATTTAATATTATATCATGCGATCAGTCCTTCCGACTATGAACAGATGAGTTGAATGATTATCGTGCATGAGGAGATATT
Source organism: Antheraea yamamai (assembly GCA_036509395.1). NCBI lineage: Eukaryota > Metazoa > Arthropoda > Insecta > Lepidoptera > Saturniidae > Antheraea > Antheraea yamamai. The sequence goes on from AP028433.1 coordinate 12,021,621, forward strand.
CCCCAATAGGAATATCTTCCATATTAATATATTGGCTCATTCAGCGCCGCCGAGATCCAGGGTTCTGCGCCGTACGCTACGCGAGGTACGTTTCAGGCGATTCACCCAGTCAGGCAATGTGACCTGCACAGCCAACTGATTAGGATGGTTTATCAGTCTTGTCTTGTATTTATTTGCAAGTGCCTTAATTTCGTCCTTTACATTTGGCATGTTCAGGTAATTGTGTACTTCACTGTTTCTAATGAACCAGGGAGCATTGCTTATTTGCTTGAGGATATAGTTTTGTGTCCTTTGAATTTTGTTTATGTTGGATTCGCAGCAGGCTCCCCACAACTGAATCCCATAGGTCCAGATTGGTTTTATAACAGCCTTGTAGATTAAGAGCTTGTTGTCAAGTGACAGCTTTGAGTTTCTTCCCAGAAGCCAGTACAGGCCCTTGTATTTGAGATTGACCTCTTTGCGTTTTGTTTCCATATGTTTCTGCCATGTCAACCGGCGATCCAAGTGTAGCCCAAGGTATTTGACTGTATCACACTGAGGTAACTCTCTACCACTAAGGTTAACAGGAGGACATGTTTATCTACGCAGGGTGAAGGTGGCTTGCACTGATTTATTAGCACTCACTTTAATATGCCATTTATCGAACCAGTTGCTTATTTCATTGAGGCTTTGCTGAAGTTTCGCAGTAGCACTTGCAGGGTTTGTACAAGAGGCTAATATCGCCGTGTCATCTGCATAGGTAGCGATTGTAACTTCAGGTGTTAGTGGCAGATCAGAAGTGTATATGGTATACAAAACTGAGCCGAGTATGGAGCTTTGTGGCACACCAGCAAGTATCTCATGAAAACCTGATGAGCAGTCATCTTCTCTAACTTGGAATATCCTATTGTTGAGATATGATTCAAATATTTGGTAGAAGCTATGAGGTAGCAGAAGTTTAATTTTATAGAGTAATCCCTTATGCCAAACTCGGTCAAAGGCCTTTTGAACATCATGGAACGCCGAAGAGCAATATTCTTTCTTCTCTAAACTATTACTGATATGTTTGCACGCTCTGCGTATCTGTTCAGTGGTGCCATGCTCAGGTCTGAACCCAAATTGGTGGTCTGGGGTTACAGAGTTTTCATACATAGCATGTGAGAGTCATCGAAGTAATATCTTTTCTAAAACCTTAGACATTATGGGAAGTAAGCTTATTGGCCTTAGGATGATAGTTCATGTGCGGGCTTTCCAGGTTTATGGACCATGATTACTTGTGAGACTTTCCATAATGAAGGGAAGCAAGATGTTCTGATAATACAATTAAAGAGAGTAGTCAGATATACTATTGCTTTACGTGGAAACTCTGACAGGACCTTTTTGTCTAAGAGGTAAAATCCTGGTGCTTTCTTATTATCTAATTGGCTGATGGTTCTTGTGACTTCTCCTGGTGTGATAGGAAGATCAAATTGGAAGTCTTGCTGAAGGATCAGGTCTAAGTCAACTTCATTAAGGCCAGTAGTAGCTTCGTTAGGAACAAATACTAATATACACTCATGAAAAAAGTCTAAGCAACATGTACTAATTTAAATTTTAGGATGGTTCTTCACATTATAATGTTGTATTTTATTTTTAAAATAATATCTTTAGGGTTCTATGATGTAAAAATAACAGCTGTTGTCTTTATAAGTTCTTTTAATAACAGAAATGAACAATATTAGAATATACTGTAGAAACTAAGATACATAAGAAACTAAACTTTTTTCTTACAAAATGAAATTTCTAAAGAAAATGTATTTATTGTGAAAGAATAGAACAATTTAATACAAAGTATGGGCTCTTCTGCTATTCAGAACTTGTCGGCAACGATTATTCATTGAATTAATGAGACTGTTTATGTCATCTTGCGGTATTCGCTCCCAATGGAATTGTAGCAAATCCTTCAGCTGTTGGGTTGTTGTCGCTCCGTCCAAGTCCTTCAAAACACGTCTCTGGAGCATGTCCCATGCGTGCTCGATGGGGTTGAGATCTGGCGATTGTGCAGGCCAGGGCAATACCCGGATGTTCTCCGTTGCAAAGTATTCACTGGTTCGCCGAGCTGTATGTGAACGCGCATTGTCATGCATTAACCTAAAATCGGAGCCAAAGGTTTGTGCAAATGGGTAGACATAAGGTCTGAGAATATCCTCAATGTAATTTTCATCATTCATGTCTCCATTTACAAAAACGAGCTCAGTTCGCCTGTTCTTCATTATACCCGCCCATAACATAACTGTTGAGCCGCTGTATGGATGAACTTCCTGAACGCACCTAAGCCTTTCAGTATTTCCGGGCCGACGATACACTGGCACCCTTCTTGTATCAGGCTTAAACCCGAATCGCGACTCATCGGAAAACATAATTTTATCCCATTGTTCCTGGGTCCATGTTATGCGTTCTCTACACCATTCATATCGACGAGCGCGATTCCCGTGACGTATCGGTGGGCACCTGATTGGGCGTCGAGCTCGTAGGCCGTACTCATGCAGTCGATTTCGCATAGTTTGAGGACTTTCATCAACACCACTTGAAATTTGTAGCCTCAAACTTATCTCTCGAGCGGTTAACATCGGCTGGCGTCTTACAGTCAGTTGTATGTACCAGTCTTGCCAAGTGGTTGTACTCCTTTTACGGCCTGGATGCTGTTCAGCGGGTTCTCCTTTATTATTGTAGCGCTGCCAAAGACGACAAATAACACTTCTATGAATGCCAAAATGTCGAGATACCTGAGATTGATTACTTCCCGCTTGCAACATTAGGGATGTTCAGCTCTTTGCATTTCATCTGCCATCAAATGACGTCGCTTCATGACGTAAAGAATATCTAACAATTCAATTTTGTCGCTAACTTGATTTAAATGGTTGGTATAATTATAAAATCAAGACTAAAAGTAGCAATTAAAACGCACTTAAATTCAAACAAATTCGCAGTCATTTGAATTTTATGAAAAAACAAAACAATCAAATTTTTTTTTTACAACCAGCCAGTATGTTATCAATAACAAAAAAGTTTACTTACCTATGCACTTTGTTTGAGTAAATACTTAGAAATTAATTAATATAAATGGTAAAACTTGTAATATCATGCATGTTGCTTAGACTTTTTTGATGTGTGTAGTAGTCTGTGTTTGCAGCAGAAGTTGGCGACAACAGGTTTGACTCAACTATGGCATTTTCCATTTATTTTATTGCTTGTTTCAGAATTTTACTATAATTATTGTATGTCCTTTTGTCATGGGGATGCCGGCTCGAGTGCCGTACTCTGCGTAGCCTCCTTTTCTCCACGATTATTTCTTTAATTTTGTGTGGTACATAAGTCTGTCTTACATTCTTAGTTTTTATCTCCTCTGTACTATTCCAACAAGCTTTCTGGACTGCAACTGTAAGCTCTAGGACTGCATTATCAATTTCATCCTCATTTTTTAGAGAGATCTGTAACTCCAAGGAGTCCTCAACCAGGGATCGAAATAGATTCCAGTTTGTCTTATTATTATACAGCCTTGGTTTACTCTGATTCTTCAAGACATTGGCACTGATTGTAAGTATAACAGGAATGTGGTTTGAGGATCCATCTAGGCAAGAGTCAATTTGGTAGAATAGTCTAGAGAGTCCCTTCATTACGAAGAAATCCAAGACATCTGGCAATTTACTTGGGTCGGTTGGCCAGTGGGTAGGCTCGGGCGTTGCAATTGTTGTAAGATGGTGCATTATCAATACAATTTTTAAGTTCCCTGCCTCGTGCAGTAATTAGTCTAGACCCCAGTGCAGATGCTTCGAGTTCCAGTCTCCACCGGCTATGAAACGAGGGCCTAGACTTTTGATGTAAGTACTGAAGTTTTCCTCTGTGATTCTGTGCTTTGGAGGACACTATACAGATGAGACATTGAAGTTGCCATTTCTATCCGAGATATCTATCATGGTAGCTTGGATATGGTCTGTTTGGAACTGAGGTAGCTCATAATGTGCAATTGAGGATCTAATTAAGAGAGCTGTTCCACCGTGTGCAGTGCCATCTGGATGGTTTGTCATGTATATATTATAATTTCTTATATTTATAAGACTCCTGTTAGTGAAGTGAGTCTCAGATACAAGTAGAATATCTAAGTCATGGATTTTTAATAGAGTTTCAACCTCAGTTTTGTTGGGAGTTAAGCCGTTGGTGTTCCAAGTGGCTATTTTTAGTTTATTTAGTTCGATGACAATTTATTGACCAGAGTTGCCAAGAGCGCCAACATGCTACTCATTTGTTGTAAGATAATATCTATTTTTTGGGATTGTTTGATGAATACTTCCTCTATTCCTGTGCAAGATATTTGTTGATGGGTTTCTAGCTCAGTTTCAGGTTTGGAAGATTGGTCTGGCAATTTATTTTTAAGTGCTTCATTGTATTGTTTCCTAGTTTGAATATTTCTGTGGCTATGGTTCGTGTTCAGTTCTTTTTGTTTACCATATTCAAAGATGGGAAGTTGAGATGGATTTCTTTCCTCTCTTAGTGAGGTACGCTTTTGTGTTTTTCTAGCCAGAATCTCTATATAAACCTCATAGCCTTTATAGTTTGAGGGATGAGGGCCATGACAGAGAGCACATGTAGCTGGAGTGGAGCGATCCACCTTTGGACAGTTTTTGGTCAAATGTGATTCTGCACATTTAAGACAGCGAGCTGGCCTCATACAGTAATTTTTGGTGTGTCCATACTGTTGACACCTTTGACATTGGACAATGGTGTTCCTTTTTTTTGGGTCTTCTATAGTAGCAGCTTGGTGATAGATATATCTTATTTGCTTAGCAGCTTTGTTATTAGGTCCTGATTGGAGATTTACAAAGAATCTTGTAGTAGGCTTTTTGTTTGGTCCAAATCTGGTATTGACGATTTCCCCAATCACAAGGTTCCCTGTTTCTTCAAATGCAGCTTTGATATCTTGATGTGGTGTTGTGTGGTGTAGGTTCTTAACAACAAGTCTACAGTTTCTTTTGTCTTTTCTATTAAAAGTATGGCCAATAAGACCTTTCTCTCTAATATATGATATTAACTTGTTGTAGACTTCTGTATCTTCATTCATAATTCTTATTTGGTTTTTGTTTATAATCTTATATGTAAATGTTTCTCTTGTGGCTACTGTCTCTAAGTATTCAGTAAGTTTGTTTACATTCTCAATACCATATAAGACAATAGGGGGAGGTTTATAAGCCTTTTTTCCTTAAGCTTGTCTGCTTCTTGTGTATCAGCATTAGTAGGTAGTCCATCAAAACTATTTGACACATGAACAGATTCTGGAGCCTGGGAGTTTGAGAACTTTCGTTTTTTATTAGGGTTTCTACTCACTGGTACTCTCTGCCACTCGGGTAAGTCAACAGATCTCATATTGTTTTCTTGTTGAGAGTCTTTGGGATAAATTTCCTTATCAGCTGAGAGCTTAGCACTTCCAGTAGAAGCACTCCTTGTTCTAGTGAAAAGACTTGGGTGAAAAGCTTGCTACACATATTTTTTGTTTTGACCAACTTGGCTTCCAGTTAAGGGTGATTGTGCTGCCTGGTGTATGGTGGAGTTGTTTGATCTTGTATCATTAGCTTCGCCATCACTTAGTAGGATTGTGTTTTGGATCGGTTTAGTAGGGTTATTATTGAAATTGTTATTCATTGTGTTCCCACGAGAGTAGGACGAAATAAGTGGTCACTCCCAGGGTGACGCCTATTCCTGAGAGAAGGCATTAATATCAACGACAGTTCGCCTGCTATGTCGAGGTTGGTCGCTATAGACTGAATTCACCCATCAGTCATACATCCTCTTAGCACGTGCCTCACTGTAGGATTGGGGGATTTATTAGAGAGGTTACCTACCTCGTGGTCCAAGTGATGAAGCTCAGACCCCCGGGCCTGCGAAACATGACCACAGGTTTACGGTCTGGGGAACCTTTTCAGGTTACACATAGGTTTTTCTGTCGGGGTTGTCTCTCTTATCTAGTTAGTCGGTTTTAAGGCGCCAACAATTCGCCTATGCCCTTCATACTTTGCTATTACAGTCATGAGGTAGACGGTGATGTGCAGCACTCATATGGGACATGTAACATTGCCCGGGGTCGACGAACCACATGAAAACTCACATGGAACCACCCCTAGCCTGTGCGTCGGCAGAACTAGAGGCAGCAGGGACGTGTATGTTAGGACTGGATGATGCGCGCCAGTAGCTCAGCGCCGCACACCTGGACGTACGCTATCGGCTCTATCTCAGCATTTTATAGATGTATATCGCCTAGAATAAAATATACATCACCGAAGCCTGACATCATCTTCAATCCCATGAAATTATAGTTAACATAAAAAATTACAAAATGATTAAAAAACCTTCATAAAATTTTCAAATGTCCTCTTGATATTCAAAGTAAAAAAGCCAGCAATTTCTTTTTTAATTCCTATAGTAACTGTAATATCGGTTGTGTAAGGTACAGATGTAATTTGTATGTAAGCAACTATAATGTGATAGTTCACATAAGTTTACTAAAACTCTAATCGACATTCCTTGTTTAGGTGCTTAAGGTCCTGCCTCAGGACTTCACTCCTTTACGTAGATAAGTAAGGCCTACATTTCCATCTATAAGAAGCAGTGCATTGCTGACTTCATAATCTCTGAAGACTTTTTTATGTATTTTTTTTATGGGTCACCTGATTTTAAGTTATCACCACCATCCATAGACACTAACAACACCAGGGGAGTAGAAAGTGCGTTGCCAGCCTGTGTTTGAGGGAAATGGAGGGAGGGGGAGAGGAGAGGGACGTGAGCCTCCAGCGCTCTCACTGACCTAAGGAAACGCAATAATGCAAGCACTGTTACTTCACGTCGGTTTTCTATGAGAGGGTGGTACTACCTTGAGCGAGCCGATGCATTTGTGCTGAAACCAATAATAATAGCTTCAGCATGACACTACCACCTACAAATTTGTTTGTAAGATATGAAAAATTACATTATTTATATCTATAGGTTAGCAGTATGAATACATAATAACTGTTTAAACTTAAGTAAGGTAATAATTGTGTCATTACATTTCAAAATGAGCTAAATCCAATTTCAGCCCTTTCTTTCTTAAATATGAAGTTAGTACTCAGTATATAGAATCTGGAAATCGTAAAACAATTAAACATGTTATATGAGGGATTAAATTTGGATTTAGCTCATTTTGAAATGTAACAACTCAATTATATTATATAAATTACAACATACGCTTTCTTTATTTCAGCCTCTGTCGCGCTCCGAGACACACCAAGTATCCTGTAGTAGTCCACCATTTCAGCTCTCCCTCAAAGGGTGTTAAGGAATCTGTAATTTGTTAAAAACATATATGATTTTAATGTTTTTATTCTTAATTGAAGAGTTTCAGAGTAATTATAAAATATGATAGGAGAAGAGTATATTTTGTTAGTGTATATATTGGATATATCGGTATATCATTAACTTAGGCAATAATATTATGACAGTAGTTAATTTGAAAATAATTTATTAATGAATGCTAACAATCACAAAATTTGTTATAATAATGATTTTATTTCATAAATCAGGGATACAATAAAATCTTTTTGTCATCTTTATGCAGAAAGAATATTTTGTGATTTTATTACACAGCTATCAGTACTACATCAGTTTTATATATCTAACATTGTGTTTTAAGCTAAACCAAGTTATGATTTATGTTAACACTGGTATATAAATAAATTACGGAATCCAATAAAAAAAGATAAAACAATAGATATTTCTCATATACCTTCCCACAATACAATGTGATTTATAACTTCATGGTTATATGGCTATGATAGGAAAGCATATAACATCAAAAAGCATAATTATATACATCATTACTCCCTGAGAGTTAGGTTATTTATAAATGGGAATAATTACAAAAGGTTCTGAGAATTCAACACTATGGAAAACCTCCTTAGTTTATCCTCATTAATAACTTTAAAGTACAAACAACTATCCACTCAGAGACAATATATAGTAACATTGTGACAGTGATATGATTTAATAGAATTGGATCAATAGCTCCAGAGACTATCACCTACAATGATTGTACAAATTATTACCCATTTATAATAACAGTTCAGATAAAATATAAAATAGACATAGGAAAAATACTTCCATTAACTTAATGATGGTGTTTCATAAAATTGTTTAGTTTACCTGTTGATAAATCTTAGGCCAAATTAATAGTACAACTGCAAAAGTGGATATACTTTGAGTGTACAATGTCAGTAAAATATAGAAACTGAACTAAATGCAATAGCAATGATACTTTCAATAGTCAGTCTATTGTCGCAAAAGAATTACTAAATCTATCATACAATCTACCCAATACCTATTGTGATAAGTTCTGTTGTGATACCAACTATCACAAAACATTTCACAATTGAATTGAACCTTTATGTATGTTTTACATTTATTAGCAAATAAGTGCTGCTTGCATTTTATCATACTTAGGTGATTCACTATTAAAAATGTCAAATAGAACAGTGATGATTACATTCAATATACAATAATATAACCATTTTTAAGCAACACAATAATACCATAGCTGAGTTTATTTAAAAAAAAAAAAAAATCTGAACCGTTAAAAATAGGAAGCTTTTTGTAATCTTTTAAAAATTTGAAACATTTTTTACTGATGTTACATACAATGATGTGCAATGGATTAGAAACATGTTTGAAATGAAATTTCTACAATTTGTAATATATGCAGTAAAAAACATAGTGGAAACTTTGTTAGTTACAATAATACTTAGTTATAAAGACTAATAATGCTTACTTACATACATCAATTTTAAAATTCTTAACCTTTATAGGTAACTGAAACTACCCTAACCACATTCCTATTTTGTATTTCTAACCACTACTAAAACACAAATGTAACATAAATAAATCTATGAATTTCATGAACATGCAGCAGAACGCATGTAAAACATGTTATTGTGATTTGTAGAATAGAGAAAAAATGTGGAGATTTTAAATGTATAAAAGGTCGGTATTGCACTAAAATAGGAAAAGAATTACTAACTTGTTTCTAGTGAAAACTGTAATTTATCATAAAACTGTGACAAGCTGGTTTTTACTAATGTTTTTCTGTTTCCTAATCCAAATCTGAACTTCATAGAACAAATATCGTCTCTAAAATATACAAAACAAACAGCCAATCGAACCAGTGTTGCCAGAGTCTATTTATCTAATTATTCGATTGCAGGCCACAATTGCACGATTTTATTTTCAACAATTCCAAGTCAAATAGGTTAATAGCACAAAGTTTAAAATACCATTTTAACAAAATACAAAAAATCTGCAATTTATTTCCAATTATTATTTTTCTAAAGTTCTATTTCAATATACCTAATAATAGTCGCTTCTTCGTTTTTATATTACGTTCTCAATACCTAGAACTGAAAAAAGTTCATTACTATTTAAAAACACGCCTTTTTATGTAATTACAATTAACTATAAATGTTACAATTTCATCTTACAACCTTTATTTTCAGTTTTTCTCTTTATCATGTTAAACAAAAATAAGTAATTACTTTGTATTTTGTAATGCAAAAAGAGAATATCAGAAAGAGCCTAGGACGCAGTCCAAACGAAATCTGCCATTAGACTAGAACAAATTAATAAAAAACCTTATCCAGTTTGTATATATTAATATAATTACCATATAATGCATAGAAATAAAGAACAGCTATTTGAAACAAAATTTGTGGTACAGATAACAGTACAGATGGTGCGTGGGAAACATGTAGGTTGTTATTCGAATGTATAGTTTAACTGTAGTATATGTAATATACTCTGATTCATTAATTAGCCTGTTATTATAGTTATGACGATGACGTGCTCATATATTGGTAAAAAGAATATATGAAAATACTTTTCTATGAGAGGATTAATAATAATATAATTTTGCACAGAAGTCTAACAAAATATTAAGTTTCAAAATAAAACTTCGTAGTAACTCTTCTCATAGAAATTCGTATAAGTTGAAAGACATAATTGTGTAATGTGAACATAATATTTATATACAGTCTTTTGAAGCAGTATCTTATAATTTTTCAGCATAAAGTTCTTTGTAAAATATATATATAATAAATTTTGCAAATTTTTATTGTGGTGTAACTTAACAATTAACACCCACAGAGTTGAGTTAACGTTGTTTATTAACAATAGCTTATTGTTATCTATAAATCGATTAAGTAGGTAGTATTTATATTTAAATTCCGTTATTCCGTATTATTAAATTAGTTTTAGTACTAGTTCACACTTATTAAATTCTGCCAGATATCTTTTACTTTCTTTGTTCATTTTGACCTTAAGTGGAAAGTGTATATGTGATTGTGAATACCTTAAAAAGTAACTATATTTTATAGTAAAAAAATAGTTATATATTACATGACGTGTTATATAACTTACTTTTGTTTTACCTTTAAACCAATTACTATGTACTCCAAATATTGTGAAAACAAAACTATAAAATCATATTAGCCATGCTTTTATATACATACGATGTAATGTTATCTTTATATTTAATATGGGTTTTCATTTTACTACCTAGTGAGAGGTATATATGTAAAATAAGAAATATGTCATACAAAATAACATAATATATTTGCAGAGGTGTAGTTAGCTTAACCGATTTATATTTTAGGGTACCAGTGATGCAGGTACTTTTGGTGATCAATTTTCACAAATGAAGACTTCAGTTGACAAATTAGTGGCATTATGGATTCATTTATTTAGAATATATTAGTGATTAACGTTGCACTATAATATTTCTACTGAAGCATTGAGGCATGAGGTACGAGTTACATAGGTATGAGTTTTGGTATGTAATCATCATCATTACACTGTCTGTCTGTTCGCGATAAACTCAAAAACTACTGAACGAATCTTTATGCGGTTTTTACCAGTGGATAAAGTGATTCACGAGGAACGTTTTGGTATATAATTTATCCAGGATTTTTTTATAAGCAGCGCGGGACAACGTCTGCCGCGCCCGCTAGTATACCATAAAATAATATGGCATATAGCATTTGATATTAGAATGTTAAACTGGATAGATTATCATTGTTGTTTTAAGTTTTTAGGACTGCAATTTCTATTGAAACTGATGAAGTTAATAACCTAACTGGGTGCCCAGTGACCCATTCACCCATTTTTCAGCGAGATTAATCTCATTGACGATTAGTGAAATGTGTTTGTCACTATTAAAAACTATGCATGGGCGTAACCAGGTACGAGTAGAGGAGAAAGCTACCCACCCCCTTGCAAGTGATGCATTCGGTCGGAGCACTCCAGTAAACGAACGTAAACGACATTGCATTTGCTAAAAGATATCTCGATTGTTTATGCGAGACAGACACCAAGTGTGTGAAGCCCATTAGTAATTATTATACAGTAGAGATAAATCCAGAAATTGCTCAATTACGAGAACATCTGCATCAGTCGGAACGTTAGAGAACCGTGTCTTCGATTCTACACGAGCGGTTGTAGACCTCGGCCCAGTGTTTTCACGCCACATGTAGAGGACGCTCTATTAAATTACAAAGGTGAAATTTCAATTAAATGTTCCAATAAGAAGATTATACAATACTCGTGAACTAAACTAACGACTATCACTCTGCTCTTTACCTAAAACAGCATTATTAGAACCAGTTAAGGCCTCAGCCATGAATAGAGGTTTCGTTAAGCAGAATTAAACTCCGAGTTCGGCCAATGATAGTGCCAGCACTATCGTAGTTTACTGCTGAATTGTTTAATTCATTTCACCAGTATTTGATGATGAGGCCTAGACAGTTCATCCTAAACTGAATAATAATTACGACTGAGGTTTGTATGCACCTCTACTTCCACACGCCGCGCCGGATTTTACCTAAGACACATGACAACCTTAGTTGTCACCAATATTAGAGTATCGCGGATCACTATAACTAAGCATAATGCGTAAAAGATGACATCATTACTCAACCACACAAACTTCTTCAACTGCAAATGGTATCATATACACAGTTGACAGGAGTAGCTCCTCCCTTGAGGAAAACAGAGACGTCAACATATTCTCGCGGAACTATAGTTGAAACTCTGGTACGGGGTAGTAGACCCTTTGACAAATTTTGCCACATACTATATGGTATTGCCACATACTATATAGCTATATGGTCTTCAACGCTGTTCACTTTTATGCAATCAATAGACAGCTGAAGGGTTAGTTTCGCAAATCTGTAACCATAATACTGCTCTCCGAAGTATGCAACTAGTGTATAGTGTTATTATAGGGTCACTATGCAACATAAGTAACCTACATACGTTTACGTGCAACACTTGAATATAAATTTCTGCATCTTTAATAAATTATTTACGTAGCATTTTGACGATACTTTCGTTTATGACTAAGAATGATGATCCAACTGAGGTTTCCTTGACCACACTCACTAAAATTGTATGCATGTTCAGATAGACAGGGGTTACAAGTCCGCCCGCGACGCATGATGCGTTTTTATTTCAATAACTGGAACCAGGAGACGTTCTTTTATTTACCCACATAAATCAGACATTTAACATGTTTCTCGATGGTCTCCTCCCATTGGCTATTTAGAATAATAGATGTAGCCAATTAACGCTTTCAAACGGAGTATTGGATGTTTACTAAACCTCTTTTTATCTACAACCTCTACGAACTGGATTCGACTTGCCAAATGAGTCCATTCGATTCGATGCATATACCCGAGCTAACGTAGCAGTCTCTAGTAATGCTAGGATGCTGTATCTCGCTTAGACATTAGGGCCTTCTGTGGTTTACCTATTATACTTCTAAAATAATGCAAGTGGAATATATTCAGTTGAGGTTATTGTCTTATATACGTTTTCCAATATTGAGCTCTGTACATGAGAGCATTTAGGACATATAACTGACATCTTTCTTTTGTGACATGGCTGATTTTTCTAGATCCCTGAAGGTAAACGGTGTTTTGCCGACGAAGGAAACGATCTCTACATAAAGCGAAAGACTCTTGATACTAGCAAAACTTGCTGACCACATCTAAAGGTGCACCGTTATGCAATACCACTTATTATTTTGTTTTCTTGACACTTGCGTTAAAATTCTTAACATTCATAAATATCATTAAAAGAGGTTATATACTTTAGCAAGTTTAGTAATCACGCTCTAAAGTTAATTCTTATCGTGGGTAACAAAATTAGCATCATCAACGAAAAAAAGGTTATCTACAAATAGATCATCCGTGAAGCCCAAACGGAAACTTGGCGAATGACACAACATGCATGAAAAGACGCAGAACTGTCATAATCATGGATTTCACTATGACAATTCTGTGTAAACTAGAAATCTTGTAGTTACCCTATACGTCCTGAGGCACAGTACACTTTTTGTTGCTAACGGTCAACTGATGATATGTTATTCGCTCTTTGGCAGTTATAAAAAAAATGATATATATGATCAATGAGCTCGGACACCGATCGATATAACGCCGTCAAAATAGAGTAGATATAGACATTACAATAATAATAAGTATAAATATTATTTAAATTACTGAATTAAGTGAATTTAATTAAGAAAAGGACTCTTTGATTGTTAAGTACTTTCCTTTGTAAATTTAGCATGTTAATACCCATATTTTGCGCGTCTGCACTACGTCAGATCGCGGCGCACACTGGTTGACTTAAAACTAAGTTTGAGACATGGGGTGTGTCCCTACAAATACATAGATATTGGAATTACGGGTTGTTTTTTTTTTCAAATTACATACACTAAAATATACATTGTAGTATCAGTTAATTAATTTGTAATCTATGTATTTGTCTGTTTTATATATTTAAGATATTTACTATATTGATTACGTACAAAGCATATCCACATACTATGCTATACTATACATCCCAATGAAATATTATAACAAAACACACAACACATAAGTTATGTTTGTATAACAATTAATGAATTAGCTTTGTTTACTGTACAATGACGTCAAACTGAGAACCGGTATGACGGATAGCATTTTAAATTATTTTAAAATACCAGCATATTTATTTCATGTTCTTATTGCATATACTACCGCACTTTGAGTGCAGTAATTTGAGAGAGTTTGATCACATTGTTTCAAACACCAAGTTCATCAAGAAATTCTAAAGGTGCCATTTACTTTGAAGTTGTAAAAACGATTATGTATTTTCTTTGTATGTTTCGAATCAAATTTCGTGCATAAGTATTGTGCAGTGACTGACGTTTTAAAACGTTTCCAATAATCGATACTTATCAAGTAACGTGCAAGGCTATGCACAACAAAGTCAATTTCTCAATTTGACCATCGTTAGACTAGCACTGTTTTAATACAATATGTATTAATGTTTCTTAAAATGTTTTGTAAAATATTCAATGTCTATGGTAATGCTATAGAGTTGTAGAGTCTAAGACTTGTAACGTCATTTTTCCATATTTTAAATGTCGTTGTTCCTGTAGGTCTCCGGTAGAATGGATGTAATGTTATAATAACATTCCAATGAAAAATTACTTACTATTTTTCATACATTAGTGGATGGCAGACAAATTTTATAATATTGTATATTTTTTAAAACATGTATTCACGTACATTTTGTGATACATATACGTATATACACATTTATACGTGTATTTTCAAAAACAAAGTAATCGAAATCTTTTTGTTTACTTGAAAATCACCAATCATAGGCTATTACAAATATAGAAAAGAAACATAATATAAAATATAGAAATATTATTATATATCTATTGTTCATACTTTTGTTGTTTGTACTTATTCTTCGATATTTGGGGCATTATCCACCTTAAGTCATTGTTTTGCTTTTCTGCTTGTGTATTATGTTATTGTCAATCAATTTAAAAATAATTCCAACACTCCCAAAATAAATAAGATAAACGTGTTTTCATATTGTGTTAATATTTGCTATTTGGGAGACATAGCAAAGGATATTTTATGCACACTAAGACAATGTTCTTCTTTCACATACTTTATTAACGATTATTACTACAATTATCAAGTGGATAATTAATAAAAAATAATAGAATTAGTAAAAAATAATGTTATATCTTATACAGGCACAATATATTGTTACATATTGTCTATGAAATATTAAGTCTACATTATGATACATAATAATCTTTTAAAACGATCCAAGATGTCTTCAATGTTTGATGTTTACCACTGTTTACGTAGACGTACAGTGAGGTATGTTTACATAATTATTTAATATTTACATAATTCGTAAATTATAATTACGTAAATTGAAGAAAGTCCATTCCACCGCACTTATACAAAGTATTTAGTATTGCATAGGTATTTGCTTATGGTATAAAGGATACTACTGCCATTACAATACAATTATAACAGCTGTTTTTCATCTATTATATAGACTGTATTTATTCTATGGTCCTTAGACGATTTCGTATAATGTATAAGTGTGAGACAAACCTTAAAATAACATTGGCTCTTCCGCTGAATTTACTGATGTTCACCTTAAATAACACCTACTAATTCCACAAAATACACTTATTATATTTTCTTGTATCTTGGTTTTTCGTTATTACTCGATGGTCACTATCACAGTTTAGGCCAACCACAATTGCACCAAATCGATGACTGATCTCGATTCGTCAATGACACTAATATTCGTTCCGTGTGAGCGACCAATAACACTATATTCATAACATTCTGTTGTTGATAATATTGTAATTCGTCAGCAAACGGAAAATTCTGGCACACAAAATCAATAAAACACGCGCTCGGAGTTAGGGAGTCTATGTTAGTTCCATAAAGACAAAGCGTAGGTAGAATTAGTGGTAATATAACCGCACCCATACAAACGACCCGAGCGCACGTTTTCCATCGACTGACACTCGAAGACACGAATATTAACGAAACGAACCGAGACTCACGAACTCACGAATAGCGCAAGCGAAGCATCCGATGATATAAAATAATAATTAATACCGAACACTACGCCATTCGCCGGTTTAATTTGTGCGTTTCTTGCTTTCTTGCAAATTGTCTGACAGGAAAGGTTAGTACCTACCTAGTTGCAGGACTTCTTACCGAGAATTGGATACTTACTAGTACGTATCTATAGTCGCAGCTTCAGACGGCAGGTGTTACAAACACATTTAATACGCGATTATTTCTTCAAGTCATCTTTCTTGCGATTTATTATAGGTAGGTTACAATACATAATCCAAACATTCGAACATCATATCATATAATTGTAATTAATGCACATAGTTGCTGTTAATTATAGGTAGAATATCTAATTTCTTACCTAAGACATACTTTGGCATAGTCAAGGGTAAAAGAGTTACACGAATAATATTTTTAATCAATGAAGAAATACTCTACTTCAACAATCCGTAGTAAATTACTTGATAAATAACTTTTGTATAAAAATTCCCTTTTTATTGTTTGTATAGATACACTAATCTATTTACAACCAAACTATGATTCAAAATATATATTGTAGACGCCCACGTATTTAATTAATATAATAAAATAAACATTGCATACTGTAAGTTTAGTGGGTTCTTACTTGAGCGTAGTGCGGCCTTGATTTACCCGTTTGCAGCAGTTACTGCAATTTTGAGACGATAAATTCACAAATGACGTCACAGTTTGCTAATAATGTCAGAGAATTTCATTCAGTGTCTAGAAGCGTGACTCGATCCTGAGAAACAATAAAGTTAGGTAAGGTTTTCGATCGTATCAAAATTCAAAAATGTTGTTGCCACTCAATTTTGTAATGGATGTGCGTAAAAAATCATTTCTATAAATACATTTAGGTGATACACAGAAGTTGTGACACTTATGGAACTTTCATTGTTTTGATGTAGAATTGTTATTTATACATTTCATAAATAAGCTGTAACAAAAATACCTTTTTGTTCTAAATGTCTTGATCATTATTCAAGGTTTGTTAAGATTACGTGTGCGACAGGATTTTTATACGTAGGTGCTAAACGGTAACATTGTTATTTTGGTTAACAACAGAGAACAAAACATATTCACCTTAATTCATAATAAAGATACCTAATGAGACGACGATAATTCGATTGAATATTACTATTTAAATTTAAGGATTGTAATTCGCTACGTAAAAAAAGAACAATATTAGCTTTAGTCGTTTTAGATTTCCGAAACTTGCAATTACTTAACACGCCAATTGACATATTTCAATTTTGTATTAAGTACTTTTGTTTGCAAACTGAGAGCTTTCGCTTTCAAAAATACAGGTTGACGATTGGGCACTATACGACAGGTCTGATTTTGTCTTAAATTTTCTCTTTATAAGAAATAAAACTTGTAAAAATATATAAATAAAAACATAAACATGTATAGGTAAGAACTACCCTATAACCATTGTACATTATTTCTACAAAATGTATAACACTTATATACTTGAAATATACGGTTAGGAATTTTTTTTAATTTTTAACCTTGAATTTTAATCTATTACCTATTATATTGTTCTACTCATTTGATAGATTAGTGGCAGAGCTCCGGTGATAGTAACCCATAATTGCAAACTCCAATAACGATATTGTACTGTAAGGTATAACAGCAATGTGCGACAACATCTCGGATTGGTGATAAAATATTGAAGTCACGTGATTTATCAGTTTTTGAAGTGAAACTTCTTTATCGGCGTTGTAAAAAATTTACCGTCACATTTTTCCGTTACGCGCCATCTTTTTTGTATTCATGTCTATGATAATAAAATCCTTTTGTTTAAACTTTATCTAATTTAACTTTATTTTTTAATATATTAATGAAATTGTTTGCCATAAAGAAAGAAAGGGTTTTTTTGTTTTTTTTTTTTTTTTTTTTAACCAATTTCTGGAAAGTTGCATATAGATCATTTTGCGAAAAATAAGGCCTTAAACAAGTTTCACTTCTTACGTGTGTACACTAGTACACGCACACATTTTTTTTATCACACGCTTATCATACATGTTTTCATAATGGCGGTGTCATACATATACAAATACATAAAAATACTATATTAAAAGAAAGTCATAAATGATTTAAAATTTTTTGGAATGCTATATATAACCGATTAAAAGTAAAAACATTTTTATTTCTATAATTGTTTCTACGTGTCACATATATACGATCTTCTCACAAACTATAAGACCGATATTACTGGGGTAACCTGTACCTATACTTTTGGTAAGGTTTTTGAAAAGGACGATTGCATAAAAGGTATATTCGTTAATTTTCCATATGTAGTTCTAAATACTATCACTTACAATAATATTTCAAATAGCAATATTCTACGTGAATAAATGTTTGGTATCAAACTGTGCCACCTGTTTACAATTAGAAAGAAAGTAAGAAGAAGAAAGAAAGAAATACTTTATTGTTGGAACAACCATACAATTGAAGTAAATTACACAAACAAATTAGAATGAAACATTTTTTATACATTTGAAAAACGAAAACAAAAAGAAATGTCCAACAATTGGCGAACCCATTCAGCAAAATGTTCAATACTACTGTACTGCAGCGCTAATTTTCGATATGAGCCCACATAATGACAAACGGACGTTCAGACGATCATATTAATGTTATAATGCAAAATTAAAAGAAAAACCAAAAGACACAGACACACGTAACACGTCACAGATGAAAGGTATAACTACTGTAACTATAAATTCAAGACTAAAACTTACAATACATATACTTCTCTGCGATTGAGATTGTGGCCTACGATATTTAGTATCTCAGATCTAAGGTATAGTCTAATCCATATAATAATTTCAATAAAGGGATTTCTTAAATATATCTTCCTGATACTGATGTCCACCGTTTTCAGAAATAATAGATCTACCGCAAAGTTCTGTCTGTTTTTATGACATTAATTTTCAACACGTAAGCACAAGTTTATTTGGTGCATTTTCGGCTCGCTATTTTTGTTGCTTAATGATTGATTAAAACAGGAGTGAGTGCCACATGAATTAAGTCAGAAGAATTTGAATAATCCAGTCGTCAAATGCATCTGTGTTTCGGTGCAAACAAAATCGAGCCCTTCTTGAACCGAATGATAACTGGGGATGAAAAGCAGGTAGTACCTACTAAAACTTTGTAAAGAAAATGGCATTTAATTAATCCAGATAGCCTACCCCTGCCGCTCTAAACCAAATTATATTCTGAATAAGAGATTATGATGTGTATAGTAGGGCATTCGAGGACCAATAAATTATGAGCTTTCAAATCCGAAAAAAAGCTAAATTTGGATAAGTATTGTCAGTAACTCTATAATCTAAAGACAACAGTCCTAGACTTTTCTTGGTGATCCTCAATAGGAAGGACAACATACTGCATCATGGTAGTGCCAGGCCACATGCTTTTTTAGGGACTCGTCAAAAGGATACAAAACTAAACTAGAATTTCTCAAAGTTCTGTCATATCCACCATGTTTCCAGAACTTAGCGCCCTCTGGCTATTACTTGCTTTCGGCCTTACTACATTTTAAGAAAGGCAAAAAATAAAAAAAAGGAGATATCAGACAGACACTGGTTTAATTTTTCGCAACAAAAGATGAAACATTTTTCAAAATCGGGATATACAATTTGCCCTTACAAGGAGTCATTAATAATACTTGCATTTATATTATTTAATAAAGTTTATTGACGGTAAAAATATTGTATTTTTTTGTTCCATACTAGTTGTTTTTGCAGAGAGATCATTTGGAATTGACAATATTGAGGGGAGAGAGGGGTGATCGCAATTTCATACGATTCAGTATTTCGCTCCTTTGACGTGTTACATGAGCATAATATTAAGTTACCAAGATTTGTTAGTCCTGATATAGATACGAGTCAGAGAGTCGGGGTAATTTCAAAGTCCATTAAATGTCTTAAGATTAGCAATCACATGCTTGACAAGATTATCGAACGATTTAATTGCAGACTCCTTCTCCATCAAGTCCAAGAGATCGAATCAACATGTACAAAGATTATCACAAAACATTATGTACCCTAGTCTCTTCATGCTAAGCCTGGGGCAATCTTGAAGCAAGTGTTCAAAGTTTTGCACTGTTGTGTTATCGCAGGGGCAGGTGTTGTCGTCAATAATCTTAACGCGATACTTTTACGTTATACGATACGTTGCTTACAATACCCATGTCCAGTTAATATTTGTGTCATATGGAATGAAAGTCCAATACATGTACGTAATTTTGTAATATCCTCCAATTTGGGTAAACGTGTAATAGTGTATCTACCCTGAGGAGAGTTTTCATACTTAGCCTGCCAAACCCTGTGATGTTCAGCGCGGATTTCGCGTTTGGTGAAACTCATCGGGAAGAATGCATAGCTAGGCGCAGAATGTAGAGCCGCAAATATATTGTATTAGTTTTCAAAATGTTCAAAACAGGGCTAGAACTTTCCTGTAGAAATAATATATATTTGAAATATTAAGATAAATAATTTTAAATTAATAATTGTATTAATTAACGTAATTGAAGTTTGAAAAATATTAAGGAAAAGAGTTGGTAAGTATAATAAAATTTCAACTTCTGGACGTTATAATATAATAGAGATTAAATTAGAAAAACAAATAACATACTTGTGGTATGCCTAATCAACAGAGCTATTTCTAGGTTTTTATTGTGTTTAGAGAAATATTGTTGTAACAAATCCACGCATTGCAACAACATTGCAACAGGACGACAACTATAATGAGGAAGCCATACTTATAGTAACAATAACTTCACTTGTAGAATAAACAATTAATGCTGATTTTCCTTTGTTAAATTATTAAAAGCTGTTTTTTTTTTAAATTTATCACAACCTTTATTATATCGAAATGATTCTGTCGTTTTGCGTGGTCTCAATAGACTCAAATTTGGCGATTGAATGAAAGAGTGGGCGGACGACGATCGACTTTTGGTGACTACATATTCACCATTCCCATTCTAATTAGTCACCACCTAGTAATTACGGTATTCAGTTACTCACGTTTCAGCTTGCCTGAGAGTTCGTTTGCAAAAACTCGTAAACATGAGTACGAACATACAGGAGGACAGTGAGGATGAAAATGACTTGTCGCAAAGTTCTGAAGTATGTATAAGATTTTTGGCATAGCAAAAGATCCATAAAAGCGATCATGATTTCTGACTGATTGCAGCTAAGCCAAAACGGGAATAATTAAAAGGTACAAAATGAAAAAATATGATGAATTATATATTTATCACGAATACATTTTATATATTTATCAAGCGGCAAGGGATCGTCGCGCGAAGCGTTTTAGCCAAACCCCTCATGCGACAACTTCATCACGTTAGTCATTTTTTCGCTAAATCTAGCTACATCTTGAAACTGGCATCTATTGGTTAGAAATATTAACTGCCTCATTTTCTCATTTGTTTCTACAAATTAAAATGGTTAAAAATAATTTCTTTTTGTTACCTATTCTGAGCAATTTATGAGATGTGATGATATCAAAAATTTTAACAATCTTTGGTATTCTTAAAATAATAGGTAATGACTGAAAATGAAAACATTGCTTTTTACAATATGTGGAGTATGCTAAAATGAATAGCAGTTATCATACATATCATTAAACTTCTCACAGTATGAATCCTGTAGTCCGGTGAAGCTGTTAAGACCTTGCTAGGTCAATAGCGTAATCAGTTCGAAAAAAAAAGAAAAGAAACTCACAGTATGATAAGGCTAATCAAGTACGTAATAGAGTTCTAAAACAATTCCCAATAGCTTTTCAAATTTAAAGATATTATGAGTATTTATATTTATCATATTCAAAACTGTTATTAAGCTCTTCAAGCCTATTGTCAACTCGAGTTCATACCACCATTTTTTAGACATCAAAATCGTATTGTTTGTCTAACAGAGATTACTTTTACTAAGTCAATCGCCAACTGATTAGTCGCCGTCGCGTCCCTGACCGACGCGAATAGATAGTGTTAAAAATTGGAGCAGATAAGATATTTCGCTCTGTTACACCCGTTCTCCTCTCTCACTTAACTTCAACTAATATTCTTTTATGTTGACACCTGAACATGTTTGAGCTCAACGCTCTAAACATAACGAGAACATATGTATTAATGTCTTAGTGGTAGTAAGTACCGTGATAAGCATAAAATAGATCCATTTCGAAGGCGTGAATTTAACGTTTGTATTTGTTTCTAAATAGTATTTATCTAAGTTCATCAGGGCAGGATTCACGAGGTCACTCACATGCTTTAAGACGGAATTCATTACGTATGAAATAGTGTCACAACTGAGCTGAGCTAATAAAAGTGAAAACAGTAATGATAACTAATAATGTCCGTTTAATCCTTAGTCATGCTGAGATTTGGCGACATGTCCCCGTGAATTAAAAAAATACCATTTCTATTTCAAAGTACCGGGAATGTATACATGTATACATTTCAGTATTAAACATTGATTTTTAAAATACTGTAATATAAATCATATCTGATAACTAGTTTTTAAAACGCCATTATCTTCCTCTATCTTCTAAAGATTTTTTGTTAGCGTGAAGATTTGCACTTCACTAAGATGTTCCTTAAATAAACATATAGAACGTTTTCCTCAAAGTATCATAACTATCATAGTTTAGGACTTTTCGTATTGAAGAAGATTACTTTGGGTTTATAAAAAAATAAAACATAATTTATATACACGAAAACGAAACCCAACTTAATTGCATGCTTACATAACATAAAACACAACCTCTAATTAATATGTTTTATAGCACGAGGACCAAGCATGGCTTTGGCATTTAAAAAAAATCATATAATCGAGTCCAGTAGCTATATGTATATTACTACCTTAAGCTTTATAGAAACTAAGTAATAATTATATAGGGGAACAAGTACGACCGAAAAGTTCCAGAGTCTGGAAAATGTGATGTTTCTAATTCCTCCCTAAGAGTACAACGAAAAATTAAAAATGAAAACCAGAATCGGAGACCCGCTTACTTTTCATCCTAAACTGTAAATCTGATGTCATCATCATACACATGGTAGTGGGCGAACGTTTTTGTTCGGTTTGTATTCATTATCTGTCCAAATTCCGTTTTGAATATCTTCCACATCAGTCCCTGTTGTTAGACATTGGCACCATCCCACTCGATAAGCAACTCTATTAGAAATGCGCTGACTATATTATAATTATGCACATTTACCAAGGTGTTATGTAACCTTAAATTGGTATGTTTATACCTTGTTTGCTAATCAAGCATAAATGTAATATAGTCACGCATTTAACTTATTTTAAGTATATTTCAGCTTATTTATTCTTTTATATAAAGATGTAAATGTTTATAATCTGGTATACAGTAATTAATGCAATATGCACGTCTTCAAGTTTATGTAAAATGCCAAAGATACTTGTAGAGGTAGCTCGGAGCTTGGCCGGTCCACCAGCCGCGACGCAGCTCAGCGTACAGGTCGTTGGTCATTGAGGTCGACAAACGAGCACTAACTCAAATAGGTTAGTAGGTACGTATTGTGTTTAAACCTGAATTTAATTGTACGACGTTCATAGAATCACAGAGATGTTATATGCATCTATAATACTTTATTATACTATATTCATAATATATGAGCGTTATGCTCTAGATATTTTCTTGTATGTATCATAAATTTTCTCGTTTTATAGAAATAGGGAATATCAGATATGTAGAAAAATTATATCCACAAGAAATAAAATAAAGTATTTTTACGTATGCATAACGAATTTAGAAATAATAAATTAGGTTTTTAACTATATTCCTCGTACTAAAAAGTTGTTTTTTTGTTCTGTGGAGAATCGAATATTATAGAAGATTTCAACGCTGTGTAGGTTACACGACATAAACGAGAATTATGCATAAAAATATTTCAGTGAGTATCTATTTTAAATCATTGAGTGCGCAAATAGCGACTCGGTCGTGGTGGGCGATACCTCCCGTAACGCGCGGAAACAAAATAATAATAGACAAAATATATTTCAAGTCATGTTAGACGAATCATTAAACTAATATAATATCGAGCCGATGTTTCTTGGTCAGCATATATTGACGATCTTATGAATCTACTCATTTAATTGACTTATATGAATGAAACACGTGAAGAAACCGTGACTCTTGAAAAATGCTTTCATATATCATCACGGCCTCTCGCGAAATAGAAGTATAATTATGGATTCATCAGCACCTGAAACCGCTGACTGATAATGTCACTCAGGCTAAACTGAACCACGTGCGTTCTCTCTTTTAGGAAAATAGATTTTTACTAAGAAATGGGACATTTATAAAATGTTTTTATAATTACTCATAATATGAACGTTTCTAAGTAAATAGATATCGTTAATTTTTTTTTTGCAGTGCATTATGATAATTACAAATTGTACGTATAATAGAAATAAACATAAATAATATTAATAGTGGTTTTGATCCCAATTTGCATATTAAAATGTATATAACAAGTAGTACTTAGGTATTGTATTAGCCCCTAATTAAATCCGTTGAAAGAAAGAAAATCGATTGAACAGTTTATCACAATTAAGTAATAAGTACATTTGTTACTTTATAAGTAAGTACTTTATAAATATAACGTATCAATTACCTCTGTTACTCGTGTTTTGTTACGCTTTGATAAGAGTATGATATTTTTTAATTTGCAACTTGTCAGCTACTAACGGTAGTAATACCTAAGTTTGCCTGTCAACCATTCAAAACGGTAGAAACCATTATAATCACTCGGTAAAACATAAAAAATGAACAACAACTTCGGCCGTGTGTATGACACATTACTAATTAGTGACGACATAGATGCGATGATATAAGAAAGTCAAGAGTTTATAAATAAATAATAGGTGATCACCTACGTTTATGTAAATTTAATATGAAAATAAGGAATCTTGAAACACATAATCCAACCATTTCAATACAGATGGTAGAGATACGAGTTCTATTTTTGGTAGTCGTATGAAATGAAACGTTTTAATTATAGAAGTAGACAAATATAAATACGTAAATACTGGTTCTTAAATATAGCGTACGTGACGTATTATTTTGCATAAGCACTTCAACGTCCCAGCGGTCCTACCAATCAGTATTCAGTATCGTTTGAACTGATATGTATTATACAGTATGTATCGTATTTCATTTTATACATGACTGTGTGAAAAATGTGTCAATGATGAAAATGAAGAAGACTTGTATAACAGCGTACTACGTACCTACTGTGGTGTCCTATAGCATCAGATTCTACTTTGGAATATATAGACTCTAATGTTACATAATTAGTTACATATTTCTGCATACATAAATTGCCGTTTCAAGCAAAAAATTGCTTGCTTAAGTGCATACAATATTCATATTACATAAGCAAGCAGTACTAGCGATTCACGTTATATGTTTGTCTAGCATACACGCATACTTATACGAAATCATGAGTCATTAAATAAATAAAGAACATAACAGTATTAATCTATCTCTCGTAACGTCTTTTAGAAAATATTATATACCTACGCCGGGAAAACTTTACTAAATATGAAAGTAGGAGAAGAGACATAACTTTCATACTACGTGCAAATATATGGAGTTAACAATTATGGTCAAATGACCCCGTTTTTATCAATTGGTTTGATAATAAAAGTATAACATGTCTTAATTCTTCAATTTCACGTGTAAATTCATTATATATTAAATTATATTATTTCCGTAATGCTTGACGTCGCAGATGAATCACCGCACTCAGCTTTGTGTCATATTATCACGGAACTGTTTATAAAATGATCTTTACAGTTACTTAAATTTTTACTCATACCGTTTTAATTATATTCGCGTATAAACCATGTTATTTATATTTAATTGTTGGCAATTAAAGGGGCTAATGAAGATCAACATAAAAATAAAATAATATTAAAAGAAATTTATGCAGATTAGGTTGTTGACTTTATAAAACTAAATCAATACATCCATAAAGAGGAACAATGAGGGTTCATAACTATGCTTAAATTAGGCCTAAATAATAGATTAAAGCCGGTCTAGTTGGTTGAAACTATTAGAACGGTAGGTAAGAAGAAATTATATACTAGTATGCAGCTAAACATGTTATTTAAACTGATTATTGTGTAATACTTTAAGGCCTTTAAATGTAATTTAATTTAATACTCACTAAAATATGCTATCTATATATATAAAAGAATAACGGACTGACTGATATATCAACGCACATCCCAAACTACTGAAAGTAGGGCCGAGTGAATTTGCATGCGTGTCCCTTTTACATTGTAGGTGAACAACTAAGAAGGGTTTTTAAAAAAGCGAATGAAAGACTGTGTGTATATTTTTTTAAATTAAGTTCAGTGAAAAGGCGCATCTATTTATTATCTACATGTTCTTCTAAAATTGATAGCTTATTAAACTTATTTGTCTTATTGTTAGGAACCATAAAATATAGGTACTCGTATATTAATAAAATAAAATACACAGTCGAAGATAATTACAGCATAGAAAACGCGTTCAAAGCTACATACTTAAACGCTATTTTTCTACATATTGGATATTCTTCACTTCCTCTACTAACTGAATATATCTACTTTCCATATAAAAGTTGATATACTTATAATATTAACGTTAGGTATGTACATTAATTTATCTTTACGGTACCAATGTTCAAAATAAGTACTTACAATTTTTTAAATATATGTCCTTTCCCTTAAAAAAATGGGACAGGTACATTTAATATTTAAATTAAATATGATAACGGAAGATGTTCTAAAATAAAAATTGTTGCCTTTTGGACAGTCAGATCCTGGCCTATGAATTCCTTTTAATTCAAATTTGCTATAAGGAATAGAACAAATTAACGAGTAAAATCAAATAGAAACATTTAATAATTTTGTAAGATATTTCTGTCAGTTTGTTATGAATGCTTAAATATCCACTGGGTTGCTCCTTTGACCCTCACCTCCACGCCCCATTTACTATATAATATATATTTCCCTAAATAAAAAGTAATCTAATATACCTTTCTAACAGTGAAATAATTATCAAAATCGGATCAGTAGTATCAGAGATAACCCCGAACAACCAAACTCACAAATTTCAACTTTTTAGTATTGGAGTTTCATGGATATGAATTCTACAATTGTCAAATTAGTCATGGGAGAGTCACTTTATAGATAATATTAAATTTTTATTATATAATTTAGTTCTTCCAGATTATACACAAAGACAAACACAACACTAAAGACATCAGGCCTTAAATAAATATATATTTACATAATAATTAATGTTTGTTATTGAGTTATGTTGAAGTTTAATTTTGTTAAAACACATGAAATTAGAGTATTGACAAAAGGAGAAAATACATACCTTTGTGCCTTTGTTAAAATCAGACGGACGTAGTATATTGTTATGTAAAATATCATACAATGAAATACTAAATTGGGGTAATCGAAAAAATGTGTTCTAAAGTGCCTTCATCCGACCCCTATACACATATGGATTTGTTTCTGATTCTGAACTTTGCAAGATGCACTGGAGAGCACTCAGTCTACAGATAGTAGACGCAGTAAATTTACAACAGTCACGAAAATTATAAACCCATGGCTTATCAGGAATGTTATCCTAAATGGAAGCATAAGATTTACCTTTAATTTGGTAGAATACATTCCAGTTTGAGTTCCATGACAGTAACAAATCAGTTTATTTGGCGAGGATAAATCCTGAACATAGGTTTTATAATGATCGAAATATCCAGTCTGGATAGCTTCTTTAGCGATAAGATCAACAGCTTCATTACCCTGGATCACACTATGTCCTCATATCCATGCCAGAACTACATAAATTCCTAAAAAATTACATTGATACAAATGGAATTGATTAATTGTGATAACTGATGTTTCATTAAAATATATCAAACATGTCAAAAGAATATCAAATGTATTGTAAAAAGTTTCAATAAGAAGAAAAAGCCCTTTCTTTCTTTAAGGCAAACAATTTCATTAATATATTTAAAAACGTTTATATATATAGATTTTTTGATACACAAACATTCTCGGGCGTCTCCAGAATACCCTCCTAAATTATTATCACAATCTGATCAGTAGTTTGGCATGCATAGAGGACAAACATATAAATATTGATTTTTATATATAAAGAACAATGATAAATGAAACACTAAATGATCTGGGATAATCAAGTTAATAAAAGTTAATACACCAATAGGTAATCCTTGAGTAAGTTTGCTATTGAAATGAAAATTTTATTTGTGTATATATTATATACAGTCTCTCTCTCTCTCTCTCTCTGTCTTTCTCTATTACGACACCTAAACTCTACACATAGTACTTGGACTCTACACATCCACAATTCGTAAAAATAAAATTAAAAACCATCTTTACGACTTACTTTATCATAACAATCTTCAACTTGTATTAAAACTTTGTCGTACTCCATTGTACTGAAAAAAAATTTATTAAAAAAAGATATGACGCATCGCGTCGCGTCGTCGCGTGAACTGTCACTTGCCTGTAACTATTCGTCTAAGAGCTAGCAACGGTTTCATTTTAGAATGTTATATTTTTCACTAACTTTGAAACGCTACTAAAACATGAAATTATTATTGCCAGACATTTTTGTTATTAACAATAATGTGCTCGAAGCTATTTTTTGTAAATATAAAAAGTATGTTAAGATTGCTGTAATTTTAATATTATTTTATTTAGACATAAAAGAGGGTAATATTAAAAATAATATGTATAGAATAACTTAGCTATAGCGATAGCTTAGCGCAACAGTGGCAGTATAATAAAGATAGCGATAATTTTAGAAGCGCCTGTTATAGACGCATGTATTCAAGATGACGTCAGTCTCAAGTCATATGTCTACGTTTATCGTTGTTTTTCATTGTTTACGGTGAAATCTCAATATCATAATGGTTAATAAAATGAAATATGTTCTTTGCAATGGAAAAAATAAAATAGTTTGAAATGAGTTATTTTATTTATAAAGAATATCACCGGGCACATTATTGTCAATAACAAAATTGTCTGGCAGTGATAAAGTCATGTTTTAATAGCGTTAAAAAGTTACCGAAATTTTTTTTCCTACAATTATTTATAAATCAAAATTTTGACCTGTAAAGGTGTGATGCGCATTAAAAAACACAACGTTAACCGGCTAACAGGTATCCTGAATCCTGTTTGGAAGGGCATAATATATCTTCATATTAAAGAACCAGCTTTTCTAAAATTCTTCCAACGTTGCTGGCTCTTGTACTAATGTGTCGCAAAAAAGTTTAGTTACATTAACTACAATTTTTTGTCTTTCGTTATCCTGGAGAACCACTTGCGTTTTGTGGGACAAAAAGGTAACCTTGTAATATTAGTTATTACTGTCAAGTTTCGTTAAAATCGGTTCAGTACTTTCAGCGTGATGCATGTTCACAGTGACAGAAAGACAGACAGACAGACAAAAATTGTAAAAAGATTAATTTTGGCTTCTATATCGATAACAAAGTCTATCCCGATCAAAATTTTCAAAAAATATTTTATGTACAGATTTGACCTTGCCACAGTTTTATTATAATATAGATAGATAATTCCAGCAACATCCGGAGGTGGATGATATAAAACAAAGTCCTGTGCCACGTCTATCTGTCTGTTCGCAATAAACTCAAAGACTACTGAACGGACTTTCATGCGGTTTTCACGAGTAGATACAGTGATTCATGAGCATGGATTTAGGTATATAATTTGTCAAGTTTTTTTTAATTATCAGGTTGGGACAAGGTCCGTCAGGCCCGCTAGTTTGAAATAAATGATGTAGGCTTAATGGAATCCAAAAAATAAGCCTACACATATATATAATTATATATATGTATATACTAGCGGGCCAGGCGGACGTAGCCCTGCCTTGATAATAAAAACAAATCCTAAAAGTCAACCGCAGTGCCACCTACCGGATCCAATTGTGAATCTAAACCATTCTCGGATCCACTGGAACACGCATACAAAATTTCATCAAAATCTGTCCAGCCGTTTAGGAGGAGTTCAGTGACATACACACGTACAGAAGAAATTTATATAGGAAGGTAGATAACAACGAAAGAAGTCTGTCAGTGTATTTAACTTCACTTAAGTACAAGTTTAAGGTTTAGGGTGTAAAAGAATTACACATGAATAAAATTAACAATATATTTGGAAGACATGTTTGAGGCGTACATCGGTTACTGGGTTTTAAACCCTTTTATATAAATAAGTTAAATTAAGTCGTCACCTATGAAACTGCAGTTTACATGACATTATATATCTCGCGTGTAACTTAGGTATATACTATTTTTTTATTCGATAATTATTTTACTTTGTGTGTCATGTTAACCATATGTTTGCATAATTAGTCATATGCAAATGTAATTCCGCCATGCCATCGAAGCATCTCAAAAACACCAATATTGATGATTGTAATGAGAATCGAGCTCCACAAACAAACGTACGGGTTTTTTTCATATACGGTTCATTTCTTAAAATATCGATCTCAAAAGGAACACAATGATCGACTTGGGACAAATCGAAAATAATAGTATTAGAATCCGTTTTATTCTATTCACATCAAAGTTCAGTTAAGGCTAAAATGACATCGTAACGTAAAACTAGAATATAAAGACATCTTGAAAGTTGATAGTTTACGAACTGTATGAATATGAACAATGAACATGCATCAAATTCATATGACAAAGCATTTGTGAACTTGCATCAATAAATGATATTAAATTTATTATTTCAAATACCGAACTGTTAAATTACATTTATGTAAAAATCTATTTGAATTTTATGTAAAAATCAGCAGTTTCATAAGTAAAGATTATACGCATACGAGTACACTATGAGAATAATTACAGTTATATAATTATCTAATAATAAATAGATTTGAAGACTTCAATTCACGCTTTCTATATTTTAAAGTTAAATGGAAATGGCGAATTACATACTCATTACGATACGATACGATACTCGGGATACCCATTCATAATTTAAAATTCTTTTAAAGTTTTCCTTAACGCGTCCAAATAAATCTCGGCGTGTTTTGGTTGAAATATAAGGGCCGGCCGGAGACGAATGGCGAGTTCACCACAAGTTCCACCCAGTATACCTAGAAATACACGATAATATGATTTTTAAAACATTCCTTTATAACTTTGTGTTCTTTTACCTCTCTTTCGTTTCCACATTAAAATCCTTATATTTTGATACTATTCGAACAACTTATGTATACATAGGTATATTTAACTAGCGAGCTTGGCGAACGTTGTCTCGCTCTGATAATAGAAATAAAAACATTGACAAATTATATACCTTCTTCATGAATCACTTTATCTACTAGAGAAAACCTTATGAAAATACGTTCAGTAGTTTTTGAGTTAATCGCGAACAGACAGATAGACGTCGCAGAGGTCTATGTTTTATAATATGTAGTGATTTATCATCTGTAGAACAGTATCGATTATTCGTACCTAATATTTACAGCATATATATGTTTTTATGTTTTTACGGTACATTAAACAATTATTTAAGAAATGATTTTATGAAAACTTCTTTAGACGTGTTGAACGGTATTTTTTGGCAGGAAACAAATTTATAATTTCGAGTCATGCCATGCTAGTAAGCATGACCGTATTGCGCTTGCGCGGCCTGCGTCAGTAATAGTATAAGAGCCTGAGTACATGTAATATTGATATTTTGTGTTGAGATCGTGCAGCCCACCATAATTATATTTTATGAATTAATAAACTGTATAAAAAGTATATAATTATTATTCGGAGTGCCAATAGATGTGAAAGAGAGACTAATGATAATAATTAAAATAATTCACACTATAATTAATTCAACAAGTCTAATGAGCACACAGTTTAAATTCCGTTGCTTTGAGTTTTCACTTCTGTCGGCTTCTGTCCTTATGACTTCCTCGACTTTTTTTATTTATTGCTCAAGGTTGTTGCTATTATAACATTGTCTCTTGTTGGAAATTCATTAACGCCGGTGCTATGATTACAAAATGTATTCATAACCTTATGAAATGAAGCCGACGCACGTAAGTGTTAAAATTTCAAGAATATACTAGGTCAGAAACGAAACAGGTAAATAAAACATGGTACCGAAAGAGAATGCAAAATGCACGCCGCATGACAGATATTTTGTAACAATGTTGAATAAAGTATAAATATTTCTTTATTATACTTTTTTGCTCAAACAGATACTATTCTTTTTTTAAGTACATACATATACTTCAGTGACTTTGTTTAAGAAAATTACAAAACAAAAGCCTTGGACTGGATATATACCATATACGATATATATCGTACCTCGTCCTTTCTACGTAGTATCCTCTTAGTACTTTGAGATACTCTCTATGTCTGTTCAGCTCATGCTATTCCCATACTTGTGTGTATCGCCACACTGTTTTGTCTATGGTCACAATAAATGTAGATGTGGGAACATATTACCGTCATGCGTTATGAACTACCAGGCTATGTGAGTATAGGCGCAACACGATAACTGGAACGTCGGTTTTTACACAGATCAAAAGGTGTTTAGCAGAGGCTAATTTGGAGTTATTAGAAAGAGATAGATGTCAAAACGTATAATCTGCGCCTTCAACAGAATAACTTTTGACATTAATTTAGAAGTAGGTAGATGACGTCTTTTCATACATGTATGTGAGTAGCATAAGAACATGTCAATCTTTGAAGAAACTATGTGATAAGTATTTTGTAGGTGGTAGAGCCACGCTGAAGTTATGACTGGTGTCAGCATGAATGGGTCGGCTCGCCCGGGGTAGTACCACCCTCTCACAGAAAACCGACGTGAAGTAACAGCGCTTGCATTGTTGCGTTTCGTTCGGTCAGTGCGAGCTCCGGATACCCAACTCCCCTCCACCTCCCCATTTCCTCACTCCCCCTTCTCCCAAACACAGGCTGGCAACGCACTTGCGACTACTCTGGTGTTGCAAGTGTCTATGGACGGTGGTGATCACTTAACATCAGGTGACCCATATGTTCGTTTGCGTCCTATGATATAAAAAAAGGTATAATTCAACTGGAACGCGATTATCTGTTTTAATTACTTTGTATTATAAATCTTAATGTTCGAGTTGTATCGTTAGATAAAACAAAGTATTTTAAAACATACCTACGCCTTCTTACACATATGCAATAAGATACAAAATAATACACACACATGATGTCCGTCAAGAGTCACGGCCTAAGGTCAGAAAGATAACTAAGAGTCCATTAGATTAAAAATGAAAAAAATACCGTTTTGCTTCATTTTGTTGTTAATTTTATCTCGTGTTTCAGTATTGTGCGCATTGTACGCCAAGAAAGTACCACGTCCACGAACACTATGAATAAGTCCAGGGTACTCTTTTTCAAGCTTATGAAGACCGTCTTTGAGAACCTTTCCCGTTTCATTCACTAGGGCAATTAGATTTTGCTCCTTTACAACCTTTAACGCGCGCTCTAAAAGTATTAGTTTTCCCGGGTCACCCATCCACGTGTTGAAGATTCTGTACGGATGAGGAGCTCTGTCAAAATATAAAAAATTTATCAGATTTTATTTTAATTTTTTTTCCAAACTTTTTGTTTTCACAATATTTGGACATTTGGAATTGGTAATAATATAAAGGGAGAGAGGGGTGATCGCAAGTTGATACGATTCAGTACTCACTCCTTTGACGTGTTGCATGAGCATAATATTAAGTCACCAAGATTTGTTGGTCCTGGTATAGATATGTCTTAAGATCAGCAACCACGTTCTTTACAAAATTATCGAACGATTTTATTGCAGACTCCTTCTCCATCAAGCCCAAAAGATCGAATGGACACGTACGAAGATTATCACAAATTATTATCTGCCCTAGTCTCTTCGTGCTAAACCTGGGGCAATCTTGAAGCAAGTGTTCAAAGTATATTGTTATATTATAGTTGATTTTACATTAGAATTCCTTTTTTTTACTTTATCGGTGTTATTACAAAAAAGTTAAATACATATTGAATACTCGCTTTAAAAAGGATTCGAATTAAATGCACCACGCTCGCCCGGTGCAAGTTCGCGTTATCCTTTTTCGCAAGTCTAACCTAACGTAACCAAAGCGAGACAAAAGAGCAAGATGGCGAACATTCAGCGACCGCGGTGCATTTAATTCGAAACCTTTTTAAAGCAAGTATTCAATACGTATTTAACTTTTTTGTAATAACACCATGGGTTTTAGCGTTTGTAGATAATCTCATCGAATGTTAAATGATAACGTGGTCTAAGATGATAAACACGACAAGCCTAGAGGGAACTGGCTCTCGAGTGCTGCTGCCAGAACACACCAACAGATTTTCAGCTTGAGAATGGTAGCTAGCCAGGTGGACGTAGAAAAACCACTATCACCACGTCGTCGTTTCATCACTATGATTTCCTTCACCGGAACTCCGACTCAATTGCAAGGATTCGAACCTACGTCCGTCGACGCTGTGTCCGAACACGCTATCAACTAAGCTTCAAATTTAAACTCTTTAAATTTCTTCAGAAGGAACTACAGTGCCTCTGGAACTTTATCCATCCCGACATGCCACCTTATTACGTCGTTACCCATTAGCTATGCCTAAAACTCTATACAATTTAATCTAATATGAATACGATAATTATAACACATCTGTGCAAAACTTTGAACACTTGCTTCAAGATTGCCCAAGGTTTTGCACGAAGAGACTAGGGCACATAATGCTTTGTGATAATCTTCGTACATGTATATTCGATCTTTTGGGCTTGTTGGAGAAGGGGTCTGCAATCAAATCGTTCGATAATCTTGTCAAGCATGTGATTGCTAATCTTAAGACATTTAACGGACTTTGAAATTACCACGACTCTCTTACTTGCATCTAAGTCATTTTGAAATAACCACGACTCTCTGACTTGTATTTATATCAGGATTAACAAATCTTGGTGACTTAATATTATCCTCATGCAACACGTCAAAGGAGTGAGTACTGAATCGTATCAAATTGTGATCACCCCTCTGTTTCTTTGTATTGCTAATTCCAAATGATCTCCTTGCGAAAACAATAAGTTTGGAAAAAAATAAATATGAATACAATTATATAACTTTATCTAACCAACTATTGAAGTGAGTGTTGATAATATATATCAAATATTTATTTTATGCTGAAAACTAGGCCATTATCATTCACTCCGCCTGTTTTTCTTATCATTTCCTCAATAAACTTTATATATAGGAATCGAAAACAAAAAAATATTCTTTTTCCATATCTTATCTATGTTTAGGTGCGTACATTCTCGATCAATTCACTTGTGGGATTCATCGACAATGTTAGTAAATATTGTTCGTTTATTGTAAAATATTACAATTGTTTCATATATTTATAGATAGCAAAATGGATTATTAAATATTTTGACAATAATAGTTGGAGTCGACTGCCATGTTGAGATATATTATATTAATTAAAGAATAACTTTAAATAAAAAACACCGGTGAGCAGAAATGACTACATATCAAGCTAGACATTGGGAGTACACTTTGTCCGATATTTTTATTAAATTAAATCCTATATATAAGTTGCTAGTACTATTGAAATAAATTATAATTAATTAAAGTTGTCATTACGTTACTTATTCAGATCTTCCTTAATTAAATTTCATAATTAACAAAAGAGGGTCTAGTACATTATTTTCACAATACGAAAAGAAACCAGTTTTTCCAAAAGTAAAACTTATTATCATGGACTGCTACACATTACACTGGTTTACTTAAATCATTAATATCTGACAACTACAAATATCAGTAAATCTTAATAATAAAGCAGTAGCTATTCTAGCAACATTGCCCTGGGTATTCTTGAGATATGCATAATTACACTACCGCTGGAATTGAACTTTAGAGCTATAAGATGCGGTGCATTAGATTTGCTGAGCTAAAGTAAAAAATAATATTAAAGCAAACGCAAAAATAAATTAATGACCGGAAACCCTACAAGTACTATAAGTAAATAAATTCCTGAGCATTCTAAGTATCTACGCAAACAATTTCCTGTGAACTTACTTGAAATCAGAGTTAAAATAAAATCCGCCAGTCAACATTTTCTTGCTAAAGGTGACGATATCGGCAGGTGACGGCAGGTCGAAATGTTCGTGACACCACATCTTTCCGCTCGCTCCACAACCTGTTTGCACTTCGTCTATAATGAGTGCAACTTTTTTCTGTAAATCATTTTTTTTTTAAATTTAACTTTATTGTTTGATATCTCACAACAGTCTAGTTTCACACTACGAAAGTGTTACTAAATTACATACTCTCTTCTAGTCCATTAATACTTTCATATTATATTATAAAAATAGCTTCATTTTATATATATTTTGAGACAATAAAGACATCGAACAAAAGAAGTGATGAAGGTGTTACTTTGCGGAAATCAAACATTAAATATTATAGGGGACGGTACTTTGCATTTCCGCCTGAAATTGAAATTTTAATTCAACGACCACTTCAATATTTATGTACTAAATATATCTTTTACATAACAATTGTTCATATCTTATCTTCCCACTAGCGGCCCTCTCGTAACAAAAAAAATGTAGTTGTGGGTAATTTTAAATCTGTGATATCTTCTAATATATTTATTGAAATGATGTTGTGTAAAGAGCAACTTAGATCTATATTAAATTCCCAAAGTAACTAGAGTATTTAAGTGCATAAGGTTCAATACAATATTATGTAAAAGATTAAAATACTGTGAGTTATCCTTAGAAGATACATATGTACCACCGCGAACTTTTCTATAGGCATTTTAAGAGGTAAAATTCCGTAGTACATTATTTTGATGTATCTTATAAAGTTTAGCCAGCGTTACCAATGTAAGTGTCCGAAAACTTATTCTTACGATTGCATAAGAAGACGTCGACTTTTATCTATTTTATGCGGGTATAAGATACACATGTATTATATATAAACCATCCGAAAGATATTCTCTAAATGATGGTGAAAATAATCATCAGAAATTGGTAACAATAATATAATAATTCTACTTTGCAAATACTTTAATAACAAATCATAATGAAGGACTGTATATAATATTGTTTACTGACCTCTTTGCTAATCTTTTGCAACTCTCGAAAGAATTCAGGAGAAGCTTCGTGGTCTCCTCCTTCGGACTGGATCGGTTCTACGATTATTCCGGCAACAGGATTGCCTTTTTTATTATATTTCTCAATTATGTCCGATACCTGTTCGAGACATCTGAAATGAATTAAAAAATCATAAAGTTAATCACAACAATATGAAAATTTTCAAGTTTTTTGATAATTATTTGGCAGTCTTATTTATACTTCTGTTTATGTATTAGGGGCCTTTTTATCACAATAAAAAAAGTTTAAATATTATTTTCTTTATTTTAATTTTGGCCACCAACCTTACAGATCCTATTACTGTCATTGTCGAATAGATTATAATGTTACAAATGTCTTGCGATCATTTCGATGTTGTATCAAGATGGTGGCTCCCTTGTTAGAACTTTCCATGAAGTTTTTATGGTATCGCAGAGTTCACGCTCCGTGGTATTATTTCCCATCCACTTCACTTGTGCATAATAACGAAACTATATTACGTAAAACACCAGCAATATTACAAAATATAGAGTCAAATAACACAAGATTATGAATAAGATATAAAATCCACTATAGGACAGACTAAGACCCCGCCAAAAACACCATTTAAACATAATTTAACTACTTATTAGACTTGTACTGAATTAGGGAATGATGATTATTTTTTTAGAAAGTAAATCAAGTTTTAATATTTTTTTTTATGTCATAGGTGACAAACGGACAGGTGGGTCACCTGATGTTAAGTGATCACCACCATCCATACACACTAGCAACCAGGGGAGTCGCAAGTGCGTTGCCAGCCTGTATTAGGGGAGGGAGGAAAGGAAGGGAGAGGAGGAAGGGGAAAGGAGTTGGGCCTCCGGCGCTCCCACTGACCGAACGAAACGCAACAATGCAAGCAGTGGTACTTCACGTCGGTTTTCTGTGAGAGAGTAGTACTACCCCGGTCGAGCCGGCCCATTCATGCTGAACCCA
This sequence comes from Antheraea yamamai, assembly GCA_036509395.1. Taxonomy (NCBI): domain Eukaryota; kingdom Metazoa; phylum Arthropoda; class Insecta; order Lepidoptera; family Saturniidae; genus Antheraea; species Antheraea yamamai. The sequence continues at coordinate 12,059,797 of AP028433.1, forward strand.
GTAATAGCTTCAGCGTGGCTCTACCACCTACGAAATACTTCATCGATTTTGACGTTTAACCACAATCTCCCTTCATATTAAATTACGATGTGATCTAAGACGGTAAACACGTTAAACCTAGAGAGGACTGACTAATTTAATATTGTAATAATATACCTTTTATCTTCTTGCTTATTTTCGGTTACAAATTGATCCAAAGGATATCTGTATCTCGGAAATGGTGCCATAGGCCAGTCGAACGCAGGGCAGTCCAATTTATGAATAGGTTTCGATCTTGTAGTGGAAAGCGATCCAAACGTACGGCCATGAAAACTACCCTGTAAAAGGTAAACAGAAAACAGACATTATTATTACATATTATATTATAGAAAACTATTGCACTTGTGTAAAAAGAAAATTACAAATATTTATAATAAAACTTACCTCAAACGATAGCATTGAGAGATTTGGACTACCAGGAGCTTGATTAAGCATGCAAGAACTAATTTCTTCGGGTGTAAATTCAACTTTTTCACCCCGTTCCCTTTGACGGTACCACATGAAGATAGCTTTATATGCATTCTCGTTGGCACAAGACCCACACATCATTGTGACTACATTGGCGAATCCGTCAGGTGCCACTGATAATAACACATTTCTTATTTTTTCAGGCCAATCTGCTGAAGGAAATACTCCTAAAGCTGGTCGATTTACTAAAGCTCTCTGAAACGTTTTAAGAAAGAATTAAACGTCATATATATTTAAAAGATCATCTTACATTCTCATTTCCATTTTTAGCTACTTATACAACCAAAATGCCATGATAGCATGTTCAAATATTTCTATTCAGCTAGATTATAGTTCATTATAATAATAAAGGCTTTGGTAAATAATAACTTCTTCAACTTGATTGGAAATTATCAAGGTATTCCTATAGTCACAATGTTAGTAAAAAAAATAAAAATAATACTTACAAGATTATGTCGATCTTCAAAAGCACTTAGCAGTTCTGGATGATTATAACCCACGGGTTGTGAAGAAATTTGTGTAAATGTATCCAAAAATTCATTACCGTCAGCATCAACAAAATAGTTACCAATGGACTTGTCATAATCGGCGAAGAGCTGTACAGAGCCAGCTTGCTAAAATAAAACGTTCCATTTCAGAGCAATTTTATATAAAGAAACTATCACATATACATACCATTTTTTTTTTTCGAACTGACTACGATATTGACCTAGCAAGGTATTAACAGCTTCACCGGACTACTGAGGCGAGCGCTTAAGGCACTCAGCCGATTTTATTTTGACAAGTAGCTCAAGGGTGCGCGGCACACCTCGGCTTGGGCTGTTGCCTGATACATGCAATTCGCGACCTATGTGAGCTAAGCTAAGCTAACTATTCATACATATACGAGTTGTTGAAACATATATGTGTACCAAGCATACATACCTCAACAACACATATATATTTCGTATCGGATAATTGTCTAAACTATTTCAGTTTGATAAGGGAAAAAAATAAAACCCTTCCCCTTGCATGTGTAAGCGTGTATGCGTGCACGTGTGTGGAGGTGATATGTGTAATGTTGTCGCAGTGATGTAAGATTTTGTGTCACTGTATCGCGCGAGCAGCGTACTCAAGGGCTCCACGCCGAGGGAACGGACCTAGGGTTGAGCCGCTGCCGAGGGGGGCCTAGTCTGGTGTGCGGCAGCGAAATTTACCCCCAGACCACGGCGGCGTGATCTGTGGTTACGCGGGCGTGGGCGTGAGCACGCTCTGTTTGCAGAGACAGGTTGGTACTGATCGTTCACTGCCGTTATTTCATCGGTAGGGTCGGTAAAAATATGTAGCGGACGTCTTTTACAACGCGCAGCGTTCGGTACGGGTTCGTATTTTGCGGCGGATACCCCTAACAGACTGGGATGATTCGCGGCTTTTTCAAAATAACTAATCGTAAGTGATTTTACGTACGCCCAGATAGAAGGCATCTCCAGGTCCCTATGGAGATCGACTCTCCAGACGTACCACGGGGCACCGGTCACTTTACGTAAAACGCGGTTTTGAAGAACCTGCAACTTATGAAAATTATCTTTCGACATATGCGCAAAAACGGGACTGCTATATGTCATCACGGGACGGATACACGTCTTATACAAAGTGAGCTTGTGTCTGAGGGACATCTTACTCCTATGACAAAGCAAAGGATGGAGGCGACCCAAGATCATAGCGGCTTTGTTTCGCACTCTATCTATATGTGACTCGAACTTTAAATGTTTATCTAATGTAACAAATCATATATTCAGATTACTGTTATTTCCAAATTTATTTTTTAAATATTGTTTGAGTCACGTGTGTTTATGGGTGCCTTTTTTAAATGATGTATCTAAGTATTTACTTATATTCATAAGTATCTATTAACGTATAGCCATTTGGCTATACATATAAGAACTCTTTAATTATCGAGAATAAATATAATTCGAAAATATTTAATTCTGTACCCTGTACTGGAAGAATTAGTTGTTCTTACATACGTTCTGTTAAAAATACTTTTGCTGTTTCCTATAACTTTTTATCCTGGATTCGCCTATAACAACCACATCCGTTGCCATTTTATAAAAAAAGTAAAGTATGTACTAATTTGAACATTACCCTATATCATTGAAAACATGCCGTAACATCCGTACACACGAATTCCTAAGTTAAGAGTATATTTTAAAACGACCTAGCTACGAAAATAAGAAACATTTTATTTTATATTGAACATAATGATATCGAAAACATAATGCAAAATCAAGTTTATAGGCGAATTGGTTTTGATGTGTTCCGAAACAATTCTGTTAAATTAAGATTATATTACAAAACATCGATATCAATCAATCATAAATCTCACAGACATTATAAGATATTCAAATCTATTGATATTTGGCCTTGAATCTGTAGTTACGTTAAAATAGTGGATCGATGCTCTCATTTACCTAACTTTACATAGATAACGTAAAACGATTAAAATAAAATTGGAAACATTTTTTTATTTAAAATGATTTATGAAGTATCTATCTATAAATGCCTACCAAATTTGATTACCTACTTGATAATATTTAATGCAAGACAGTTTAAGGCTAAGATTACAGCTCTATATTGTTGTTCGTTTCTTATCTGCTTATAATAAAATAAAAGAGATAAGAAGTGACCATACGATATCTTAATATTCTCAAGGATTACCTAAAATAAAAAGAAATTAATTAATGTTTCAATTGTTTCATAATGAAATACTGACATTTAAAATAATATTCATTACGAGTTAAAATAGTATAAACAAAGTGTCGACTTTTTTCAAATACCTGAATCGCTGACAATTCTTGCATTAATTTTTGTGATTTAGGTCCAGGGATCGATGTTTTGATAGACGGTTTCTGAGGTTCATTTTGCAATACCGAAGAAAGGCATCTAGAACCTGAAATAAAAATAAAATTATGTGTATACCTTTATATATAAATTTCTTCTGTACGTGTCTATGTTACTGAACTCCTCCTAAACGGGTGGACCGATTTTGATGAAATTTTGTGTGCTTGTTCCAGTGGATCGGAGAATGGTTTACATTCACATTTGGACCCGGTAGGTGGCGCTGCAGTTGAAGTTTAAATTTTTTTTATTATCATGGCAAGACAACGTCCACCCTGCCCGCTAGTTCTCTATATTTACTTTAAAATTATTTCTTTTAATACGGTAAGTGCTATGTCTATTATTTATTTATTATGACTATATATTTATTTCATTCTAACAGCGTCGCACTATACGCTGAAAGCATGAACCCTAAATTCATGTCTCCTCATCGCCCGTAGGCCAATTTACTATTATTTCATATACACGCTAACTTTTCTTGAGTATTACTTACTCATTGCAAAGAGTTATGAAATAAATACATAAGAATAAAAATTAATTATAAAATAAAGTCAGTTGATCTTTACAGATAAAGACAACTGCTTACTTTATTAATTAGTAATGAAATTTACCATTTAAAAAATCAACGCTAGATAAAGTGCATCTAGAATTAATTTTTACTGTTTTATTTACTGCAATTGTATCTAATTCTAACACGGTTAGCACTAGCGTAAGTTATTACCTGTTCACGTGTTAACTACTCTCAATATAACGGGCACACGATCGGTGGCTTAAACATAACCTATTAGACACGTAGTTCCATACTAAAAGAATGACTACTAAGTAACGTACAATTTGCCTATTACAAATGTCTAAATGCAAATAGTCAATACCATATAGTCGACAAGAACTGGTCTCTCTATTACAACAATTGCTATTCAAAAAAATACAAATCAATTCGTTTAACTCAATACAATCATCAATAGGTTTAATAGAGAAACGCCTTGTTTAAATTAACTATAGAAAATGTATTTTAGATGTCTTGTATTATTTCGTAAGTGATTAAGTATAATTTCGTATGTGTTTGATAAAACTTATTAATTTTAATTAAAAGTGTGAATTTATTGAAATGTTTAACATTACTAACGTTAAAATATCTTTTTCGCATACTTGTAGTTTTACTTTTAATAGTGTTTAGTACGAGAAATGCCATGAAAACTTATTATTCGAGCATTCGTGGCCCCGTGAAACTATAAAACTACAAACAAGCCCTTTTCCATAATAGTTTTCGTTCGAAACTTTAATTACGCAAATTCACTGTCACTAGAAAAGAATAATAAAAATGTCTGCATAGGATACCGCAATCCATTGATTTTTGTTTTTATTTGGTGTGTATATTAATTCAACCTTCAACACAATATATTCGTGATTGATACAATGACACATAAATATATTAATTGATTATACCCACATCCTAGCCCTCCGTTATAAACACATAATAGATCTCAACAAGAGATGTGTACAACAGCGACAGGAAATACTGCTTTAAAATAACAACTATCTTCCTATAATTATTTCTTTGATATTGTTATAATTTAAACACAAAATGGCACTTTTAAAATGTATTGTTTTATAAGTATTTCATGTTATTTATAGAGATAGTGTATACAATCGTGGTGGCTTAGTGGTTTGACCGCTGGGACATCCATTCGATGTTCGTAGCTTCGAAACATAGCATGTACTAACGATTTTTTCGGATTTCGCGTACATTTACTAATTTAGACACTATCGGTTGGCGGTGAAGGAAAACATCGTAAGGAAGCCTAAAACTGATTAATATTCTCGTAGTACCACGTTATTTAGGAAAATTTGAAATCTATCCAGGAGTTTGCAACCGCCAATACCTCGTGGGCTGACGTGGTTATTATACCCAAACCTTCCTTTGGGAAGCGGCCTGTATACCAGCAGCGGGTCTCTTATAAACTCTTATGATGACGGTGATAGAGAAATCTAAGAGACATGTACATAATAATGTTTCTAAACAAATAATGCCGAAAGGATATATTCATCCTACCCAAAAAATGGTACGCACTGCAAAATCGTTTCTTGATGTGCTTCTCCTACATTCACATTTTGGAAGTCGTTGTTTTATAATTTAGATATTTTAATTTTGCCATAGGAAGATTTTAATGAGTTGCGTATTTTTTAAATATATTATCAAGAATATGTATATGTATAAAAAAATGTACATAATTTTAAGATACAAAGTTAAAATGTAAAAGAATGGTTATTTTCGTTCTCAGCGGAGAATAGTGTATATCTTACGCAAAGCTTAACACCACCGCGACTATTTGTACCGAAAATCAATAATGCTCGCGCTAGTGTCTTCCGTTTAGGAGGTTGATAAGATCAGCGATTGATAACAATCGAAACGTTCCAACCTAGCTCTGAAATTAACAGTTATCTGTGGGTGGGCAGAACTGTAGTCGTGTTTAAGGTGCTGAATGAACAGCCACTGAGTGCAACGACCACTTAACATCAAATGCGACTTCATGCATTTTTACAACATCCGATATCAGTTTCTCTTATTTATTTTCCGTTTAATTAAAATACATAAATAAAAATGCCTACCTAGATATTTTTATTATTTGTATTTTATATATATACAATCATTACATAGTATAAAACAATGTCCCCTACCGTGTCTGTCTGTCTGTCTGTTCGCGATAAACTCAAAAACTACTGAACGGATTTCCATGCGGTTTTCACCAGTAGGTACAGTGACTCATGAGAAACTTTTTGGTATATAATTTGTCAGGAGTTTTTTTTTAAATCAGGGCGGGACATCGTCCGCCGAGCCCGCTAGTTAAAATTATAAAATATAAATTTATCACAATTAGTTTAATCCGTATTATGTCTATTTATATTACTGTAGGGTAAACCTACAAAGCTAAAAGAAAATGATCGATGTAGTTTTTTTAATATTTTTCACACTACATGAAAATTGAAACTTATACAGTTATTAACAAACACTTTAATTTGATGCTTTTATCAGTTTAGTCTTACATTCTGGATCGTTGCTTATTATCATGTGGTAACCAACGCGATTATAAAATGCTACAAATATTTAGAAATGTTATGTTTTATAATAGTTACTATTAAATATGTACAGTGATATATTTGAACGTAGAACAAATACAAATGTCATCATACCTTTTAAAGTAGACGGCAAGAGTAACTTAATTCTTTGCATTATCATTTTCGACATAATTTTACTTAAATATTAAGCTGATCGATATACTTCCGTGTACTGTGCCTGTAGTCGTATATCGACAGCGAATCACAGATTACTACTAGCGATGTGCCGAGTTAGGTCGACACGAGAAATTATGCTTAGGGTGCGTACCTAACTCGCTATTTGCGTGAAATAATGTTTTCGATTACTCGCATTACCCGAATATCATACACCATTTCAATACAAAACGCCACTTATAATTTAGGTAATTTAATTATAACTTATTGCTGAGAAAACAAATATTCAATGATCGCATGATTATAATATAATAAATTATATGTAATAACAGTCTACTCGGGTAATATTATTATTTATTTTTAGGTAATAACTGAAAATTATCATTTAGAATTCTAATTCCGAAAAACTCTGCGAGGTAAGTATATCAAGAATAATTATTAAAAATATCACAGACAAGACCAAACATGGGCGGTACGTTCAGAATCCATAAAAATTAACTATTTAAATTGGTCTAAATCCGAATATATAATATCGCAATTCGATAATAACACCGCATTTCAAATTTCAATTCCATTAAAAGAAATGTTCTTTACCCAAATATCCACCATAAATAAAATAAAGTTTTACGTACATTGGATTTTATCGTGCAAAAGACTGGCGCCTAAATAAATCTTTCTAATATCATTATAAATAATGTATAACAATCTATCAGCAAGATATAAAATTAAAACTGTGGAAACGGCAATTCATTGGGTACATCCCGTGGGGTAGAAGAGTGAGGTATCCGGCTAAGATAGGCTTACTTCGGTTTTGTAAAACGTTCTCCCTATCGCACAGCGTAATATTTGCGATAGACTAAGAAAAAACTAAACAAAACCGAATTTAACTGACTATCTCTGTCTTCTCCTCGACGCAACGAACCAAATCAAAAGCCGGGGTACTGTAACGATTTGATTTCCGAATGGTTAAGTTTCGGCATTAATCAAAAGTTTAAAATATTATAGTAACCAGTAAGTCGAATAATATCATAAAAACATGCAATTCTAGCCTGTACAGAATTAATCCACAATAGGACTTCACCACAGGATGGAAAAAGGAGTTATTAAAGTTTACTGTGTGTAATATTATAAAATATGTAAATAGTATGTATGTATTCTGAGAAACTGTTTTATGATTATACAAACACTCTTTTCCTATATCTAGACAGATTTACTTTATTAATGATACAATTACAAAAATAAAAAATATATATTACGAATGAGACACTTTTACATAATTACCGACCCTAAATACAATCTAACGGAAAATAATTCAAATATGTCATAATGACCTGTATTTTAATAAAAGGTTTGATTTTTCATTTGTACATGTGAATTGAAAGAATACAAATTTCCAAAACTGATGATATTTGTTTCTGCTGTGAACTTTATACAAGTTTACACTTTTTAGCTTTTGGTAATTCAACAGGCAATTATACTAAGTCGACTGTAACAACACTGCTTTCTTTTTCATCCTGGCAACCAAGTCCTGTACAATGGCAACTTTGTTTTTGTATTTGTCTCTGATTCCGAGGATGTGTATTGTACTTGTACGACTAATAGTCTGTGGTGTATTGGAAGGAATTTATATTTTATATAATCTGCTTACTTATAAATTCCTTGGTGTATTGTAGATATACAGTCACAAAAAAAATTAAAATATATTAATTACTATTTATCGATATATTTTATTGGAGTTTTTGTTAAAATAAAAACAATCCATAAAAAAAATATACTTTTGATGAGCGTAAGAAAAACATCGACATATATAACAGTTAAATATACAGCATAAGAAAGTAGAAAAATTCGAAGATTGTTTTTTAATAAGTTTTTTTACTTTCAAAGTTTTAATATTAGTAGAAGGAGAGAAACCAGTCATAAAAGAGACCAATAAGTAAAACTTCTCACATGCGTATTCATACTTGTATATATATGCTTTTACTCAATGTATAGCAAATTAGTAGTAATATTTTTGTGACCTAATTGTAGAAACTAACACAATTATATAAAAACCTGATTAACTTCTTACTGAGTCTATGACAAAGTTGACTAATTTATGATTATTTTAGTATTAAAATTATGCCGACATTTTACAGATCTGATGTCCTTTTTTGCGAATATATAATAGGTCTTTACCTATGAAATTGCCGTTCTGCAGTACTGGCCATTTCAAATCAAAATAATTTTTGTTTGGCTAAGAATTCTAATTTCAAATTAATTTTATTTTAAAAACATGGAATTCTTTTTTCCAAAAGTAGTCATTTGTTTATTGATTAGTGTTACATTTTCATCGCATTTCAATCTTTTTTGTCATCATGGATACGTTAAAAATTCGAGTAATTATGAAATATGAGTACCGTCGTGGCAGCAATGCGGCACAAGCGGCACGCAACATCAACGACGTTTACGGAGCTAACACTACAAACCAACGCACCACCTGTTATTGGTTTGCTCGCTTCCGTTCTGGGAATTTCGACCTGAAAAATGAACCTCGCGGTCGTCCGAAGACTTTGGTCGACAATGACGAATTAAAGGCGATTGTGGAAGCTGATGATACACAATCTACGGCTGAATTAGTAGCAGATTTCGACGTTAGCGTCAAAAAAATATTGGTCCATTTGCGTCAAATTGGCAAGGTAAAAAAGCTTGACAAATGGGTGCCCCACGAACTCAATGATCGCCAGCGCGAAGTACGCGTCGAGACGTGCCTTCCACTGCTCAACAGACACACAAATTAAGGAATTTTGAACCGCATTGTTACCTGCGATGAAAAACGGATTCTGTTTGATAACTGCAAGCGCTCAGCAAGTTGGTTGGATCCTGGTTCAGCACCTAAACAATGCCCTAAATGAAAACTTACCTCTAGAAAAGTGATGGTCACTGTTTGGTGGTCTAGCGCCGGTGTGATTCATCACAGCTTCTTACCAAACGGGGTGAGCATTACTGCAGATGTGTACTGTGAAGAACTGAACACAATGATGGAGAAGCTGGCACATCTCCAACCAGCATTGGTCAATCGCTTGTCTCCACTGCTCCCGCACGACAACGCGCGACCTCATACTGCACAGCAGATGGTCTCCAAGTTGCAAGAACTGGGGTTGGAAGTTCTCCGTCATCCGCCCTACTCACCAGACCTTGCGCCTACAGACTACTACTTTTTCCAGAATTTGGATAACTCCTTGGCGGGAAAAAAATGTAATACCCGAGAGGCAGTACAAAATGCCTTTGAAGAATTTGTTGCCTCCCGTCCAGCTGATTTCTTTAAGAAGGGCATCATTAAACTGCCACTGCGTTGGCAAAGATGCATTGATTGCATGGGTGATTACTTCGATTAATACAAATAAAAAATACATGAAAAAAAATCGTTTAAATTTTTTCATACAACACGGCAATTTAATTTACAAAACATTATATTACTTTTTTTTTCGAACTGACTACGCTATTGACCTACCAAGGTCTTAACAGCTTCACCGGACTACTAGTATATTGCTCACAATGCTCGTTTTTGTAATTACATCTTGTATCTACTTTAGTAATCAGTCGCTATTCCTCATAGTAGAATACTGTAAAACATTAGGCTATGGAAATTAGCGCAATAGGTTAAGTAGGTAGTTTCAAGTCCGAGGTTAAATTTTAAAGGATTTTTAGGTTTTTGTTTTTTTGTGGAAATGAAATATAATTTTCTTGTGATAATTATATATTATCATTTAAATATTGAATAGTACCAAAAAAATGTTAAATAATTGGTGAGGTAATGCAGGTTTTTTCAAGAAAAAATGGGTGGGTGGCTACTCCTTCTTCTTTTGTAATCAGTAAAAAAATGGCGGCCTCATAAAAAAAATCAATTTCTTTTTTTTTAGTTTTAAAATCAGTTAAAAATATTGAAAATAACAAAATCTAATTCTGGTACCGGACAGTGCCATTCATGTGTAGAATTTCTGTTGTGTAAAATTTTTATTTAATCGGTCCAATAGTTTTTTTTAATCATCCGGCCGACAGAAAAAAGTGTATCTGAGGAAAACCCATTTAAACTTTGGAGATGAATTTTTCATTGGAAATTTATACTTACATTAAGCATCTATTCCTGGTACAAAATACACGCTACTGTGAGCGCTGCAATTTCCAAAAAAATTTTTACCAGTAAAAATGTGTTTAGGAGTCAAATTCCAAACAAGGTTCATGGTTATAGGGTCGCAAATAATAGGGCAGGTATGAGCACTAGAGCTGCACGGTACGCTCTCTCCTACTATTTGTTAGAACTTTAAAATTACTTAGTGTTTCGGTCTAAAATTTTCAAAGTATGTAACACATTTAACTTTAAATAATGAGATAATGAGATTTTTGCCGTTGTACAGATACCGGCGCGGCACAGTAATCAGTACTCCCTCGAAGCCTGGGAAATCATATTGTGTGGAGTTTATTTTAAGTTGTTATTTATTTTAAGTTTAAGTTGGTGGTTGATGAAACAATAACGGTGACATTATCGAAAATTTAATATTCTAGAACTTAATTTATAAGGCTACTAGCGGACCGGGCGGACGTTGTCCTGCCTTGAAAACAAAAAATCCTAAAAGTCGACCGCAGCGCCACCTACCGGGTCCAATTGTGAATCTAAACCATTCTCGGATCCACTCGAACACGCACACAAAATTTCATCAAAATCGGTCCAGTCGTTTAGGAGGAGTTCAGTCACATACACACGCACACAAGAAATATATATATTAAGATTACACTCGCGACGAAGGATACCAGGCCTATTTAGATTTATTTTGTTTACGTCTAACAATATATTATTATAACAATACAACAATATATTATAACAATACAATCAGAAATTTTAGCCATAAATATTTCGTATATGCCTAACCATTGAATATAAACTTTACATGTTGACTATAAACGAAGAATCATCTGTAAAAAGGAACATAATATAGTTTCATCCAATAGCAGTACATCATTTTCATATAGCAGGAATCAAGACGTCCTAAAAATTGAGCCCTGCAGAACATCAATTCAAACCAATCACGGAATAAAAAGAGAAAAGACTCCATGCAAACCAACGACCTCGCAGAAGTAAGGTCTACGATATAAATGTCCTTAGATAGAACACAAAACACACCGATTGCATTTTGTGACTCCTTCTAAGCCCCAAATATATATGACTTAGTGATGCGACATCGTCTCCATATTTCAATTTTATAAAACCAAACTCTCAAGCATCTAAAAACTCTAGCGTTTTAAAATATTCCACTGCCTGCTTAAGCATAATTTTTACGAAAACTTTTCTTATTGCGCTAACTACAGAAATAAGCGTATAAGTTCATAGACTATTCCTACAGCCTGATTTAAAGAAAGGAACCACTTATATTCATTAAATCAGAGAACGTTCCTGCTGGTGTTTACAACCTATATATGTGTATTAGCTAGGTAAGTTGCAACAACTAATAATTAAGGACTAACCAAAACCAACAAACTATTACCAAAATTTATCTTCCTGTATCAGCATGTTTTGGGAGTGATTCGAATTTAATTTTATGAAAACCCTCATTATTTTATCTACTCTAATAGATGTTTAATGAAATTTAGAATTTATATGTGCACTTATAGTTGTTAAAAATGATACGGTACCATAGGTTGACGAAATTATATCTTTTGTTACTTTACCAATGAAACAGTCGGCTGTAATTTTTGTTAATTTTGTTTATTATTCATTTATGATCACATGATAGTAATCAGGCAAAGAAATAAAAACATACAAGCTATATGCCACAGCCAAATTTGAAAAGTATTGATTATTGAATTATGGACTGTACCATTTTAACCAGTTTAAAAAATGGAATGTAATTTTCTTCGTGTCAAACATAACAGATAGTACAATATTCTCTGTTTTGCTGTAAAACAAATCCTGTTGCATCAGTAGGACTTACACTTGTTCTTTATTTTTTTACCCTTTACCTATACTTTATTATGGATATTGACTCATGGATATTACTGATGACTCAAAACGTAACAATAAACCGGATAGTAAAGATCGATAATGTTTGATATATTGTTGTATATCGTCCAACCCTAGAGACTTGTCATAAATGTCTTACAAAGTAAATATTTTCTAGGGGAAAATAAAGGATTCTGAACGTTACTTCGCAGAAAAATCACATACTTTTAAAATAATTGTACACAACTATTATAATGCTTGCTTTTCTTAAAAGGATCTTTAAAAGAGAAACAGCTACATCACCTGAAAAACTTAAATATCAGACGTCCTTTCTATTAGCTGCTTTTATAGGGCTACTTGAAGATGTTTTGTTTTGGAAGAAAATGTGGTTGTCTTTAATAACAATATTCAATATAAATGTTATAATTTTGTAAGTATTTTGAATATTTATAAAACGTTTTATTTCTGAGAAACCAAAGACTAGTTTAAACATGTTAAATACAAAATGATTAATAACATATATTATTTACTATTTGTATTAGAACTGTATTACTATGTCAACTAAACAATTTTGCATCAAATCTATCTAAAAAATCTGCTTGTTATTTCCAGCATATACATCTATTATGAGGTTAGATTATGTGGATTTATTTTATCCACCTGGATGATTATATTGTGTGTGGATGCCTTTGAAACTTGGTTAAAATACAAACATAGAACTTCTTGTTTAAAGAGAATCGCTCAGAATGATGGAGTTAGATTGAGATCAGTATTCTTCCAATTCAATGAGTGGATTGATAAACAATTGACTGATTTTTTATTTTTAAGAGACTCAAATCATACTAAGGTATGTACTATAGAACATAATTTTTATTTTGCAAAGTTTGAAAAGTCTACCATTTCAAAGTGAATAATTATTATAACTTCTTGTTGCATTATAATTAAAATTAACAACAAATTATTATACTTTCCAATTCCAATATAAATTGTCCACATCTTTTAATCATATTTATATACCCTTTGCACTAGAGGGCTTGCGAGCAGAACTATTTAAAATATTTGTGACAAATGACGGTCACAGCTTGCAGATTGTTATGCTCTCTATAACAGCATGCAATTGTGGTTTCGAGTTGCTGGTAATATGAACAAAAAAAATTAAGAGTGCAAAGGGTTTCATAAAAATTAATACTTGGTATACCATATTATATGTTATGGTTCCTAAAATTATATATAGTATATGTATATATTATGTATAGTAATTGTGAATAGTTCAAATATTATAAAGGAATATCAAACAATGGAATAATTAAAAACTCATTGCAAAAATTTCAATTTACTGTCTTAAACTCTTAAACAGTGAAAACAATAAGATAAAGTCTGTAAGTGTTTAGGATACACGTTGTATATAATCAAAAGTGGTTATTTACACTTCAACTCATTTTTGACAAAGTGGAGAAAATGTTTCTTTTCTAAAGTATAGCATTGATGATTGATGTATAAACTGTATTTTAATCTATAGATTAAAATACATAAAATATTATAGATTGTATTTTATTCAAAATTTGTTGTCTCACCACATAAAAAAATTATTTTTCCCAAAAATGTAGATAGCCACCTATGATTCTATATGACTCATATATTAGACCTGATTTATGTTTAAAATTACTTTGAACAGTTATCATTGTTTTATAATTACATTGGTTTATAGCCTGAATACCATCAACACTTGATATATTATATTTAGTCCAAGTGCATTGCAGTTATTGTACTGAACCTCTACTTAAAAAGAAATAATGTTGAATTAATAATAGATATTGCATTTACAAGAAAAACATATTTTTTGCAGGCGTTCTTGCTGGCTAACATGATTTTGGGGCTCACATTTATCATAGGAAAATATATTAGTGGCTATGTAATAATATACCTATTTTGTATGTTTTTATGTATTTCCTTTAAAATTGTTACACCAATAATAAAAATGTGCAGATATATACAACAAGACTTAGGTGAGTATAAAAGATAATTATAATTATATTGCCCTACATCTATCTTTCATATGGACATCTATTTTTCATTTTTAAAATGTATTTTTTTTTTCTGTCTAATTAGTGTATAATCTAATCTAATTGTATGGTTGTTATAACAATAAAGTATTTCTTTCTTTCTTCTACATCATTGACATACAAAAAACCCACGACACACAGTCTCAAATAAAAGTAGCGCTCAAAGCCGGCCACAAAAACTCGCCAATATACATATGTAGTAATACAATAAACTTCTGATTTTGCAAATTCAAACTTACCTGAAATATTTAATTTTGTTTTTACAAGGACGCAAGCGACGCGAGACTATAGTTATGCGATAAACTTATGATTTTGCAAATTCAACCTTACCTGAATGATTTAAAGTTGTTTGTACAAGGAAGCAAGTGACGCGAGACATTTGTGTGCTGTGAGATGTTAAGTGTGCATCCTTGGGTTTTTGTATATCAATACCCTACATACATGCTTTTATCATATGTAATGTATAATTTCAGAATCTGAATATGAATATGAGGGTCTTATCCCAGAGATATCAGAATTGGACATGAAAGTAATGTCCTTTGAACCTGAGCCTGTGCCAATAGATGAAAAGCAAAATTTTGGTAAGATATTTGTTGTCTATGAGTTGATACCCGTGAGTTGATCATCATTGTTTATTATCTTAACTATACATAGCGAAAAAATGTAAAAAAATAGATATATACTATAATATACTTTTCTTACAAAATTTATTTGTGACTAACTTTATTGGGTTAAATTTAAAGTTAAATTTCATTGTATAGATCAAGTATATAAATTATCTGGGTTAGTAATGTGGGAGCAAGTGATGTACAGTTGACTATGTGAGAAACAGCTTGTTCTTAGATTGACACCAACAGTTTATAGTGTCTGCCCCTAATAATTTGAATAACTTTTTACTATTGAATTTCGAGACAGCGGACGAGCATCAAGTTGCTCAAACAAATAGTGTGCTGCTGGCACTAACTTTGTTATGAGGCAGATTTAGAGGAAATTTCCTTTCTCCTATGCATGTTCATCACATGCTTGCCCCATTCTTCATGGCAAGAAGATACTCATAGCTGAATGTATAATGCTTATAATAATCATAGTTTCTTAAAACTTTAATAATGTTCTAATAAATAAAGCTATTGTCATATTTTTTTAGATAATGCCAAGTGTTTATGAGGTAAAACTAAAAAACTTTGACCGAAATCTATCAAGTATTTTATCTATGTATATAAAATGTATTAATATTGCTACAATTAATAATGTTCTCTTATTTATAGGTATAATTTAAATTTATTTACAATCACTGACAGTTGATCATATTATTTATTAAAATCAAATTTTGTATTCAATATGGCAGCTTCTACTCTATGTAATATTCTGTAATATTAGAAACTATGTTCTAGCAAAATATTATATGCAGTTAAATGTTTGTAATCATGAGGACAAAGACACATGTACTGGTATTCACATTAATTTTATATTTTAAAATTGTTACCTTTGTTGATACCTTCAATAAATGTTGCTACCTATTGCATGTACATATAAAATTATTACCTGTGTCAATCATGTTTTTCTAATTGGCTACTAAATTAAGAACTTTTCATAATTCTTTCAATATCATTCCTTATTATTTAAAATTTATCAGTATTATAAGTTATTCAAATGAAAGACATTAATATATTAATACAATAATTTACTAATATATATATAAATAAAATTATAGAGATCTGCGATTTTGTACGCATCACGCAAAAACTAAGTAGATTTCAGATATTGTTTTTACTTCTTACACTCTTGGTTGTTTATTATAAAAAAATCGGGATACCTTAATTTAATACAGGGTTATTAAAGTTTTAAGAAATTACTATTTTTATAAGTATTAGGCCTCAAGAATATGTGTGTTCTTATCTCGGAGAAGTGAAAAGCAAGGGGTGCGGTATGCATAAAGGGAGAATTATAAGAATAACATTATTTACAAAGAATTTTTGTAAGTAAAGTATATTTTGCTTTCATTTTTTTCCTATAAATTTAAAATACATTTTTGACATAATAGCAGACAAAATTATTATCATCTAGTATACAATAATTTTTTTTGTTAAATTTCAAATAATGGTATTTCATGTAATTCACACATATTTTGATGCTGATTTATGTGATCTCACACCCACCAATTCTTGTTCATTTGTAATTTTGATTAGATTTTCTTTCATATTCTATGACTTATTCCACAACATAATTGAAATCTATGTCAAATTTCATTACAATTCATACAGTCATTTGAGCACAATAGCAAAACAAACATACTTTCATTACTAAAATATATTAAATATAGAATAGGGTTGGTTATGGTTGTAAAAAAATGCCACTATTTCAAACATAAATAATATTTCTATTCTACTACTCCGATATCTGTGTGACGAACTACCAACTACTTGTCATGCTAAAATAAAGATTAAAAACTAATCCAATATAGACTCAGATAAACGCTTCCACTTCTGTATCATTCCAAAAACTTGAAATTAACATCCTTTAAACTCCATTGCTGCGATTAAAAACCCCCAGGCCAGTTACCGTCGACATGCAGCCCAATAACCCATAATGCATTACGATAATCTTTTCCTCCACCTACATTTATTGTGACCATAGACAAAACTTAGTGGTGGTATATACTAGTATCAGAGTAGCATTATAGTATCTCTTCATCCTTAGCGGATTATTTCACTTCCACTAAGCACAATCTATCATGAAGTTACATCACTAAGAGTGGCTACATTTTTAATTATTTCTTATAGATTATTGGAAACCTGAAGATGTACCATTAGAAGAAGCCAGTGATAGTTCTGAAAATAGTAGTTCCCTCATAACCAATTTTTCTATGGAAAAAATTCAAACACTTGAAAAAGACGTTGAGACTTCTGACTCAAGTGAAGATGAATATATACCTCTTGGTGAGTACAGCATATAAATTATGAAATTCTTTGTCCTCGATTATACTATCTAGTTTATATTATATAGCATTTCATATTTATCAATATAAGAATTTACATATATTGTAGATCAACCAAAATTGCAACAATTACAATCAACTCTACAAGTTGTTGATGCAGCTAATTCGTGGAGCAGTAGTGCATATAACGCTATTTGGAATTTAACAGGAGCCGTAACAAATATGATGAAAACTCAAGCAGAAATTGGTAAAAGAAAGCGTGTTTCAAGTAGAGATTCAACAGAAGGCTTTGAAATGATTGATGAAAATGATCTTACATAATACAACATTAAGTTCAAATCATTTTTCATTTTTTGTAATATGTACAATTTGTGTTAATTTTTATTGTTATTTATTAATTACAACTTAAACATTACAGGATATATTTTCTAATTTTGCCATCATTTCTTGATGGTGTATTTTTAATGCCTTCAAACGAACACTATTTATGACATTTCGAGCGACAAGAGCTTCTAGCATTGGTCTCGACATCTGCGAAAAGATTATATAATTAAATTACAAAGTAAAAATTCAAACAGCCAAAACACAACATTTTATGTACCTTATCAACAATATGGCCTATTGCTATAGTTCTGACAGCAGCATTGTGTTGTTTGGTAACTATGTCACCTGGTTCATTTTGAACAACTTCATTGTTGTATGCCTCATCTTCTTCATCTTTCAATATTGTCGGTAATTGGATAAGTGTCTGAAAGAATAAATTAAAATTTCATTTTATAATCTAACCTCAATATCTAAAAACTGTAAATATAAGATATCCTATTTATATCAATCACTGTATACATATACACAATAGTAGTCAATATTCAGATTGAGAAATATTATAAGAATCTCAAAAAACTTGTTGCATTAAATAAGGATGTCTTAATTAACAAAAAAACTTACAATGCAATGCTGTTAAAAATATTGCCTGTGCTACTTTTGCTGCTCTCATCAAATGATTATAATTATGCTTACTTAAAAATACAGTCCTTTATCTTTTTGGCCGTGCTCCATATAGCTATATGCTTGTATGTAATATAGTTAGAAATTGAATTCAAAATGTAATTAAAGGAACCGAAAATTGGCATTCATTTATCCTTAAATTGTCTCAATATTACGCATATAATACATATTTGTACCTAAATTTGTGTTCTGCACAATAAATATATTCAGAGAAGGTCAAAAAGTTAGATGAGGATTATAATACTTCTATGCATAGAATAAGAATGTAAATCTAATGTGCCTGTACTTTTTTGATTTTCGTGAAAAAAAAATGTGTCTAGGAATAAGCAATAAAATACATTTCAATCATTTTTAGAAATGTCTCTCTGTCTGTTTGTATAAACACGCATCACTGCTAAAGTACAATAAAACCTCAACAAAAAAATTATAAAGCACATCCTATCTTTGTTTCATTAAATTCGGTTAACATTGTTAAAAGTTATTGTAATTTTAATGTTGACGCGACTTGAGTAAAAAACTTGACTTGAAAAAGTAGATAAGTAAATGGACTTAATACATTCAGATGATTTTATTAGTCACCTTTTTTTTACATTTGGTTCCACGCGGATGGAGTCGCGGGCACAGCTAGTTGTCTATATAAGTGTTAAGCATAAACTGTTATGTTTAGCTTCATTAATTAAATTTGTACATAGTGTAATTAGCAATATAAATATTTTTATAACACTAACATATGTACATAATAAAACAATATCTTAAATACACTTCCCTTAGAATAATAGAATTTCTCCCTGTTTGAATTTACTTTTTTTGCTTAAGAAGCTCCTGTTTCATTCTTATTTATCTGAATTAGATTTATACCTATGATTTTCAGAATATGTACTTACTTCAAAGTTATTCATCAATAAAGAATCATTGTTATTTACGATTTCCATCTCAATTTCTCTTCTGCTTTGACTGGATCCTTCATTAAAAGATTGAAAACATGTAATTTGTACCTGAAAAAAAATTATTTTCACAATGTTGTGTTTTGGAAGTTAAGTACATTATTTCTTACATTACATTGAAAATTAACATGATAAATGTTTATGGTAAGTAATATAATAAATACAAGAAGATTAATATCAGTTAACTTTAATACCATGTTCACCTATGCAGAAAATATTAATATTTGCAATTTCTTGTCAGAAAAATATGGTACATGTAAAACTTACCAAGATAAGATAAAAAAAGAAACAAATGCATCATAAGAACTAGAAGCTTTTATCATGGAATTTGCAAGTGTGTATACAAGTAACAAATGCAGAGTCACCTGTCAGTATTCAGAATATTTTAGTCTATACTTAGTTATAACATTATTAAAAAAAAGGATTTTTTTTGTAAAAATATGATAATTTATCATGTTAAAAAGCCCTTGAACACAATTAATTTTTGTAGGAACCACTAAATACTTTTAAAATTTATAAATCCTGGCACATTTATTTCTTACATATTATTTTATTAAATTATCATTAAAAGTTGATAATGATACAGATTCTGTCAATTTCAATTAAATATTGTGATTTCTAAACATTCTTTAAAAATTTTAAAGTTGAATAGTTTAGCTACATATCCTCATCCATGTATTGTTTTATTTAGCTTAAAAATATATAGGAGTCAACTTTTATAAATGCATTAATGTTATAATATTAGACAGAAAGAAACTCACTGATGGAGCTTTTGTAGATTGGTCAGTAAGAAAAACTGCAAATATTATACCAACAAAACTGGAATCCATTCGTTGATACATGAACTGTGTAGAGAGATCTGTAAAATAAATAATATATTTGTTGCATGTAATAAAACTAACATATAAAATAAAAACAGACAATAGAGATTGCTTACCAACATGTGAAGGCCAAACAGTTATATGTGGGTGTGAATGATACCAGCCTACTACTCTTAGAGGTCGCCCTAGTTCTGCCGCCAGTTCTTCAGCCCTCAAAGTAGCTTGAACTAATTGCTCTTCAGAAATTTCAACACGATCCGGTTTCTTATCTAAGCGTCGAAGAATTACTGACGAGACTATTGAAACCAGAGCCCCATTATTGTGCACCTAAAGCAATTTATTCAATAACGTTTAGAGATTTAACATTGATGTAATTCTAGTATTAGTAAATAATAGTTTTACCTCTCCAATTAATAGACCCATGATTTCTTCCTTCTCGGTAGACAGAGCGTGTTGAACACATACTAATGTTACATCCGAGGATAGTAACACTTTATTAAGCATTTTAATTTCGCTTAGTTTTTAAAGATGTACACTACAAACACGTCCCAAAAAATATACCTAATGATTAACTCAATTCTTCTGTCACAACAAACAAGACCAAAATTATGACGAACGAAACGAAAATTAAACTTCAACTTTTTAATATTGGCGTCTCGTACATTCGAATTCTGCCAGTGTCAAGTCGGTCATGGGTAGTGTTTCGAGCGGACAAATATCCAATTACTGGCTAGTTAAATATTTGGCTATTTAACCCGTAAAATACATTTTGAAAGGATAATTAACTACCCAAGCGGCACAAAAATTTCGATCTCGGAAATTGGAGTTACGAAACTCATGATTTATTGATGTTGCTAAAGTAAGTATTAGGAATGTTGACAGAATTATACACATAAGCTGGGTATTTGAAGAGCTTCATAATTAATTATTATCAATATTAATTAACATAATAACTAATTTTTAATAATTATATATAATTTATAACTTTTTATTTCTTAATTAATATATTTATAGTGTATATAAGGTAAATTCTTATTAGCCTATACCATACATATTCTCAATCACGTATCAACCCCACCATGAGGCAAAAAAAGTACTTTGGTTAATTATCCGGTAAATTACCGACTGCACGTTGGTAAAATAAATAAAATGTGTATTTTACCGGTAAATTCCTTCCCTAGTTATGGGAGAGTCATATTGGTAGGTAGTATTAAACTTTGTATATAATTTAGTTCTTCCAGATTAGACCACTGAAATGCATAAAGATGAACATAACATTTACAGCATCATACCATAAATAAAAATTTATCTATTTCAACACAAATATCCCGCAGCTTTTAAAATATACTTTTTGGTAAGGGTGTTCGATGCCGTCCCGAAAGTTGATCACTGTTTCTTTCAAATGTATATTATAGAGTCCAAGTCTGTACCATTTCAAGAGCGTTTTTATTTCAACAAACTAGCAAATTATCAGCTAAACGTTAGTAAAATTGAGTTTATGAAAGATTTTAATAACAAATTTCGAGAATTATTTAAAAAAGTCAGTGCGAGTCCTAATACTAATTGTACTTTAAAATCTTAATAATGGCCTTTAATTTTTAGTCCTTGTACATCTTAGTGAATGTAAAGTAATGAAATATGAGTTATTTAAGACATATAAATGTTTTTTTTTTCGGAAGTACATCTCTACTCTGTGTGGTCTCAACATCAAAGGTAGGTATTATGTATAGAGCACGATTAAAAGAGATTTAGCTGAACCGTATGTGTATTAATCTAAGGCACTCTGGTATATCAATTTCAATTTTTTTTTTGCATTTTCAAAAATCGGTCATGAGTTTTGTTTCTTGAATTTTTTTTAACATCTTTACTTAACATCCCTCCTGACGCTGGAATAAATTCTATTTCCATTTTCAAAATCTTTGTACGGCCACTACCACCATGCAAACCTGCAGATTTTTATTTCTTCGCTATCAGAAACAAATGGGGCGCATTATTATCTGAAGCACCCGAGAATTTCACTATGACATTTTTGAAAATCTGTATACGCACCCTCCGCCAGTGAAATAGCATAAATCATAAAACCTTTTTTGAACATGTATTCTTCACATCCCAAATAAATCCTCTAATACAACATATGCATAAGGCGACCATTATATGATATGATCGTTAAAGACCGGAATTATAATTTTGACCAACCGGATGTTAATTTACGACGCTGTTCTAGGGATTTCATCAAAACGTTTCTATATCTTATTGTCTTCGTTGTCATGATAACAAAGTTCTTTGTAGAATTTTAATCTAATAAATATGTATATATTTTTCACCACCTCATTTATCAACCTGTCTTTTTTTCCTACCGAAATCATTCAATGTATATACGTGATCAGCTGGGAAAATTTTTCATACGGATAAGAACACATCAAGTACAGGAGATTAATTTCAAACGCCGAAAATGGTAGTATATTTACTCTGTGGAGAGGACTGGGTTGCCAAGACTGGAAAAGAAAGTAAGAAACTATCTGACATCACTTGTCTTTTATTATTGTAATCATAAAGAAAATAAATAGATAGAAAACTATCAAAAATTACGTATATTTTTTAAAACCAATGATAATAATATATAAAATTTTCATACGAGTGAATGTATAGTTATAAACATAATTGTAATTTTTACATAGAATTTGTTATAGTGTGTACATAAATGTTATAAGTGAAAAATTATCACATCGTCTACTTTGTGATTGTATTTCAACTGTAATTGTGGCTTTGAATGTGGAAATTAAGTGAGTCATGACAACAAATGCGTACGAAAAAGCTTCACAGAATAGGGATGGAGCTCGTCCATACAAAAGTAGTGATTACCCATCTAAAATATTCATCAACCTACATCATTTCAAAAGAGATGGCAGATTTTGTGACATAGATTTAATATCTGGAACAACCAAGGTTAAGGTAACATAAAATATAGGTTTATCTATGTGTTGAACAAGTGGAGATATCGTAAGATTTGCATTATATTAAATGAATAGTTCAGTAGTTTACTTTCAATTTCTGGAGGCATCTTAAATTGATTCTTCAATTTTCATTAGAAGGAATATCTGGAATTAAAAAATAATTAAATTATAAAAAAAATTCAAATACACCTCTTATGATTTAAAAATTTGATTACAGGCCCATAGAGTTGTACTAGCAGCAAGTTGTGCTTACTTTGATGCAATGTTCAGTGTGGGTCTAGAAGAGAGCCAAAAGAGTCATGTTTCTCTACACAGTGTGCCACCTGATGTACTTCCTATGATCATAGACTTCATATATACAGGTCATAAATTCTATAAATAATAAAAAAGATACACAATATGTGTTAAATATTTGGTAACCTATTTAAGAAATTATATCAATTAAACATCCTATATAGAATTTTAATACTTATATTATGATATATGTTATAGTAAAACATTCAGAAAATAGATAAAAACTTTTCTTGGTATGAATATAAATTAATATATAATAGGTGAAGTGAATGTATTAACATTTTTGGAGTTTCGCTGATTGTTTATTACAAAACCAATTGTTATTGTATTTAATCAACAATTTGTATCTGGTCTCTGTCTACCCGCGATAGAGGTACCCTGCGGGCTGAGGGTAAATCCTCAATCATTAAAAAAAAAAAATCAACAATTTGATCATATTATTTTCAGGTGAAATTATTATTGATAAACAGTCTGTCCAACACTTGCTGATTGCTGCTGATATGCTTCAACTCAGGGAACTTGTTATAGGATGTGGGGAATACTTAAGGCGAGAATTAGATCCCTCAAATGCCCTGGGTATATTTAGGTAAATAAAAAGCATAACATAGTAGGATACATGACTATTGTTATTAATCTAATTATGAAATAAAATATTGAAGGTTGCAACACAATAATGTATTTAGTAGTACAAAGGCTAAACTACTAGTAATCTCAATGCAATTTTGTCACACAAAAATTCAAATTTCATTCTTTTCCTTCAGTAATGTGCTTCTACAATCAATTCATGGATAGATAAAGCAGTCTAAAAATGCAATAACCATATGAGATTGAAAATAATTTACCATTTAATGTCCATAACATCTAGGACTTTCTTTGACTGTTATAAATTATTTGAAAATTAGTTTTGTATGTTGAATAATAAACGGATTAAAAAGCTAGAATTGTCTACTAGAGTTTAGTTTTGTAATATAGGTATCTTAAAGAAAAGTTTATTATCTATAAAAACTAGAATTCTAGGGAAAATTTAATTAAATGATATATGACATATGATTATACCTAAAATAATATATATATACTAGCTGTTCCATACAACTTCATCTGTGTGAAATCGGTTACCTATCAGTTCCAATTGTATTTCCAAATTTGAAAAACCTTATAAATCTAGAACCCGATTACGTGACTGCCACTGTTTCTAATTGTGGAACCAAACAATTTAGGGACTCAAACAAATACCTAGTTGGTTTACAAATGACTTATGCATGTGTGGAATTCAATGATGATTCGAAAATTTGATGAGGCAGACGTAGCGCCAGCTGTCATTCAGCAACATCAATAATTACGTTATATTTGAAATACGAACGCCCATTGAATCACTTGAATATTGTTCATACTAAAATTGCGAATAAAAAATAGGAGATTGGGGTTAGGAAGGTGAAAATTTAGGGTTATAGGTATTTTTTGATGGTGAATAAAAAAATTGAAACATTGTCAAAAAAATTAAACAAAACATAATCTAGATAGGGACACCCTAATCACCTAGAGTTATAAAATATATTTTACGACCTATTGTCAAATATACATTCAAAATTTCATAAAAATCAGTTGAGCCGTTTCGGAGTAGTTAGTTCGAACATAAACACTGTGACATGAGATTTTTATATATTACATATATTTGTAAATGTTTTACTTGTTATCTTAGGGGTGGATAAAATAATGCTCTGAATGTAATTTTCAGGTTTGCTGAAGCCCACAACTGTATAGAACTAGCTAATGAGGCTTTAGAACACGCTCAAGCCAATTGGAACAAAGTGGCAAATGAAGATGAGCTGCTTGAACTACCACTACCACAGCTAGTCACCTTACTGTCCTCTGAACAATTAAGAGTCGACAGTGAATCTCAGGTATGAAGTATGCTGTTTAAGTAGGTATAGGTATTTTATAAAATTCTTAGATCCTTTTAGCATATTTATACAAACATGTTATATAATACAGAATTAAATACTTGATTATCTACTTTTCTTTTTGCAACTTGAATCATTGAAATTTCCATTATCTAAATATGTTCTAAGTATATGCCATTATATCATTATCTGTATCAGTTGGTTATTATTTGTTTACATTTATGTGTCTGAAACTAATTACTGAATCAATAGAAAGTGATAATTTAAAGTGATCTATAATCTATAAAATCAATCTCAGACAACAAATTGGAATCACCAAGACAAAGAACCAATAAAATGTATAGTAATAATATATCTAGTAATGATAATGTTTTACCAAAGCTTCTGGGGTTTCTATTGTATATACCTAATTCATGTAGTTTGCTAAGGCTTAATAATATTCTTCAATCTCCATAAACTTTTTAGGTTCTATATCCCGCTATCAGATGGTTAGAACATGACTCGGCATCTCGAAGGCGACATTGTTTTGAAGTTTTAGAACATGTTAGGTTGCCTTTGATCCCATCACAAGTTTTGGATGAAGCTATTAAAAATGTGCAAGATCCTTCAATAGCTGTTGCATTGAAAACAGCTAGAGTTGATATGGTGAGTATCTTTTTTCGAAATTTTATCATTTCTCACAATTGCTGAGCCTAAATAAAACATTCTGCTACTCCTCAATTGCTTAAATATAATTTAACATCCTTACTTAGGGCTCACTACTTACTTAGCTACTACTTAGGGCTTAAATTTTTAAATATTTATTTATTTACCTTCTTACTTGAATTAGTTTCATAGCAACAAAAAATGTATTCTCCGGTTTAATTAATAAGCAGCTACCAATTGGGGGGTGGGGGGGGGCTATCTCTATATTTTTACAAAAGACCTAATAGTACAGATACACAATTAATGTGAGTTACAATAAATCCACTGCTTTCTTAATTCACAGAAGTCTGCTGTATAAATTGTTATTAATTGGGTCTGTATCTCTTTTATTGTGCATTTATTACTGGCATCTCATAATTCTATTTTTACATGTGTTTTTAGATTATTAAAAGTATTATCGATAATTAGGTACCAATTAGTTTCATTTTTGTACCAGAATATATTTTTGTTTCAAAATTTCATTCAAACTGGTTGAATAAATAAAAATAATTCTTGAAATGCTTTTACTGCAATTTAATTATTCGCAATTAGTGGTTTTTATAACTAATCAGTTTCGTAAAGGTTGAAAAAGTTATATTTAGAGACAGAAGTAAAGACATCATCATTACACATTATAAAACAAAGTCCTCTGCCGCATCTGTCTGTATGTTCGCGATAAACTCAAAAACTACTTATCAGATTTTCACTTGGAAGATTTAGGTATATAATTTTTTCCTAATATCAGGGCAGGACAACGTCCGCCGGGCCCGTTAGTAGTAATATACATATATTGTATCACCGTTTTTATAATCCATTCCTTCAGTTTAAGAGGAATAATTAAGATGTAAAATATTGTCCGTAATACAAATACGAATTCTCATTTTAAATCCATAATTTTTTAAATATAAATCCATATGTGTATATGTATTATTTAAGAAATATTCCATCTTTTCATATTAAATACCCTTCCAACAGAACATATTAATGCGGATTACGATATTAATCTATATAGGCGCGAATATAAGTTATTTATAATTTATTTCAGAAAACAGGTCGTGGGGCTTTGGTGGCATTGACAGCGGAGCCTCGAGCACGAGCTCGTCGCATTCTACTAGTGGTTGGTGGTTTGTGTCGTGATAGAGCTGCACACCCTCCATTGACTACAGACAACATACTAAACACAGTGCTAAAATTTGATCTTCATAAACGGTAATGTTAGGTAGATTTTCCTTTGTATGTATTGTGAATTATGGATGTACATAATTGTAGCAAACATAACATTTTTTCTGCTTGAATGAGAATAATAAACCTGAAAACACACTACTCAAATCAATGTGTCTGGATATCAAAATAAACCCAATGAAAAATTCCAATATGTTATATACAGAGTAATTATACTACTTCTGCTGCCATATTAGGTTAATCTTTGATGGATTTTTACATCTTGAGATACTTTAGACACATTATTTCGATTTTATGAAGATATCAATATAATCTTGGTACTTTTTAGATTCAGTATCTATTATATAACTGATCAAAATAATTTTCATGAGTGAAAAAAATTGATAACTTGATTTACTATAACATTTTTTTTCCAATTTTACGTTTTATATACGTCTTTAATTAACAAAGTGCCCCACTTAGAGAACTTATTTCATACTGCTTTTTCATCAAAGTACTCACAACCATAACCATTATCACTAGTTATTCAAGTAACTTTATCTAAGACAAGTCCTTAAACAACCTATAGTCGTTTTGAGACCAGACTTAACATAGATATTTTTGAATGATAAAACATCTGGAGAGTTTTTGTTCATAAAGGTAATCTTGAAAACAAATATCCTCACAGTTTATCAAAGCTTAGAATTCTTACAAAAAGGTACGTAGAAGAGTTCGGGACTCACTGTTACTAGTTTTCAATAAAAGCGATTATAAGATCTACATGCGAAAAAATCTTGAGTTAAAAACGTTAATTTCACTGAGTGCCTAACTAGAGGATCTAAAATACATTTTGTCCTCGCATATACTACTCATAACCAAAGACAGTAAGGTTCGCCTTTGATCAACACGTCCAGGAGAACAATATAACATTAATAATTTACTAACATTATATTACTTAGGGAATGGGAGGAATTATCGTCTATGGATATAGCGAGGATTCAACCAGGAGTTGCAACACTGGCAGGCAAAATTTACGCAGTTGGAGGTGAGCAGGGCAGCCAAATATTAGCAAATGGAGAAGTTTATGATTCACAAGTGAGAAAAATCCTTATTATATCTTACACAAGTAATTAGAAGATAAAATTTATATATTTCTCATTTTAAAGTATATATTTATATATTTATTTCGATAACTTTTGTCTATAATTGACAAAGATTGTCCAATTAGGTGGTAGAGCCACGCTGAAGCTATTACTGGTTTCAGCATGAATGGGTCGGCTTGCTTGGGGTAATACCACCCTCTCACAGAAACACCCACGTGAAGTAACAGTGCTCACATTGTTGCATTTCGTTCGGTCAGTGAGAGCACTGGAGGACCACCTCCCCTACCCCTCCCACCAAACACAGACTAGCAACGCACTTATGACTCCCCTGGTGTTGCTAATATCTATGGACGGCGGTGATAACCTAACATCAGATGACCCGCCTGTTTGTTTGCCTCCTATGATATAAAAAGAAATTTTTTTTTATTCTTTGTGATAAAGATCACAGATACTTTTTTAGCATTGAAATGTCAATATCTATAACATTATATAAATTTAAATGAACAACAACTAATCTGTAATAATTCATTTTAGAAAAATACGTGGTCAAGTATATCGCCCATGAAAGAAGCACGTTGTGAATTTGGTCTGACAGCATGGAATGGGAACTTATATGCTTTTGGTGGTTGGGTTGGCTCCGATATGGGTGCATCCATAGAAGTATATGACCCCGTTACAGACAAATGGACGTTAGTCGGAAGAATGCCAGAACCTAGATTTGGAATGGGAGTTGTTAATTATCAAGGTAATACAATTTTTATTTGCTAGACTTAACATTTCATCCTAGAAACACTATAATAACTAAAACTTATTAATAATTTGTTTAATTTATTATTTGATCAGGAAACACGTGGGTTTGTCAGTTATAATTGTTTACAAAATTATTTAGAAAAACATTTTAAAAACCATAATTTATGTGAATTCAGTGTTATCCCAGTATCTCACGTTAAATGAATTTAACAGCTTATTAACTAATTATAATTGAGTTGATTGAAATGGATCTTTAAGAATTTTCCTAATATCCGGTTACTGAAACGTATATTTATTATCTACAACAAATACGAAATTATTTTACAGGTGCTATATATATTGTTGGTGGTTGCACCCACACATGGAGGCACACCAGAGATCTATTATGTTATAAACCTAACTCATGCAAGTGGTATACATTGTCATCGATGAAGCATGCCCGTAGTCAAGCCGCAGCAGTTGTACTGGACAATTATCTGTACGTTATAGGCGGTAACGCTCCCAGGCGGACTGTTCTAACATCAGTAGAACGGTATAATTTCGATGATGTGAGTATTAAGTGCCTTAGAATTATTTTTGCTTACCACTAATAATAATATATTATAGTAATAATATTTAGTCTATTGCTATAGCGGCTATTTAAAGTATCCTCTTTTATCAACAATGTTCACTATGTTTTGGGCGATTAAACAATTAAAAATGATAAAGATTGCAATATTGTGGATAACATCATAATTTTAATACTATCCGATTGTTGCTTTAATATCTAAATAGGCTACGATAATTCAGTTCAGTACCTTTTTCTCCTCTGTTTCTCAACTGATTTTCTTTATTTTTTTTCGTTTAGTAGCTATTCAGAGCTGTTGTTATTAATAGAAATATTGTAAATAGCTTTTAATATGAAAAATCTATAACGGCGGGACAGACCGACTGTTAGCGTGGCGATACTCTATATGATTTTGAGTTTTTGTATATAATGAATATTATTATTTACTAAATGATTTTATATTTGATTATGCCATATTCATTTCCTGTCGTAAACTATCACTTGATGCATATTACCTGTACAAAATAATTTTGATGTTTTTCATCTGCCAGGCGTCCCGCGTTCATTTTCATATCATACGTATCGTATTTGTCATAGTTCACGGTTTTAGTACACCATTCAATACAGGCTGTACCCGTTATTATGGTCGAATTTCAACCACTGGATCACTAATATACTAGGCGAAAGTTTAAACACTCGTAGTAATCAAGAACATGATACTTCATAGTCACATTTAACATAATAATATCAAAACAAATACTAATAAACACCAAAGAGAACCTTAGTTAAACTTTGTTCTATTTTAAAAGTATGGATACAAACGTAATAAACCTAGGTGCAATGACCGGTGCCCAAAGCTAGAAAGGGCGACCCGAAGTTAGTAACCTTCGATAATGAAATGGACAATAAACCCTTTTTTGTTAATGCTTCGAAAACTTATGCTTTGTTAGTTGGTCGTTGTTCCCACGTTTTTTCACACATCACTTTCACTTTGCCCGACGGTCACTGACACTATGCTTCAACAAAGACGCCTAGAGGATTGAGTATCATTTTTGTATTATTCTAGATAATTAGGTCAAAAATTAAGCACCTATTTTTTTATTGCTTTACAACGAGAATCGAGTGCAGAGTATCCTCCATAGATATTGCTACTGTTTAAACTTTCACCTGGTATAATATTAGACGACTCTTGTAGGATTGTTGGGAGGACGTGACGAATTTGTCATATGCGCGTGCGGGGTGCGCTGCGGGCGCGGCCGACGGGTTGCTCGTCGTGGCCGGCGGCGACAGCGAGAGCGCTGGAGAACGCACTTTCTATAGAGCGCGCACGACGCTCGCCTCCGTCGAACTGTACCATCCTGTAGAGGACGTGTGGCGCGCGGGCCCGCCATTACCACACTCTCGTGCCGAAGCGGGAGCGGCACTCCTTTGACCCAACGTCGCCCTTTTCCTGCCTTTCATTTATGTAATATTTAATTAAGGTAGGCGGTGACTTTTTTTTAAGAGAATTATCGATTTAACACTAGGTTTACGGACATTTCTTATATTCGTATATCTACGGCACCCGTGAAACTGACGGGTGTATAAAATAACGAGCTTTCCTTAAAAAAACGATTTATTCGACGTTGCAGACCAAAATAATCTTAATAAAAACTCTAAATAATTAGTTTGCAATATCGAAGCGCGATTGAGATAACGAATTGGAAACGAAGAACATAAAGACATTGCTTTCACTATTGTATCTCCTACTGGATGAATAACGTAAGGAACAATGAAAAAATATAAGGATTATTTTCGAGATAAGCGTACCCGTCAATTTGACGGATCCCATAGAGATAGGTATACCACATATGAATCTCCAAAAGTAGAAGGCTTAGGAATTTTTTTTTTTTTCTCGAACTGAGTATGCTATTGACCTGTCAAGGTCTTTACTGCTTCACCGGACTACATACTTAGGAAATAAAAAGCAGTGTGTATAAATTATTTGAAAGAAATCATTAATTTACGATGCAATACGGTTGAAATCGATCAAGCGATTTTCGAGATATTTCATTGCAAAGTTTGAATTCCGTCAAATTGACGGGTTCCGTGAATCTAGTGTTAATGTCACGTAGAAGAAACTACGAGTGATTGAATTTCTTCTTAAATGAACTTTGATACGAATTATATGACTTTTCACAAAATTGTGAAGTTTTCAGAGCAGGGTAATAATCCATTGTTTCGCAAACGACTTTGCGCTATATTATTTCTAAATATATATATATATTACATATTAGTGATGTAACGAATATGCGCATGTCTTTTTTACCATTCCTATTCGCAAAAATCATGTCAATATTGCTACTGTAACAGTAACAGATACTTCGGATTTTGCTTCTGTAAATTGTAAAATGAATATGAAATTAAATATAAGATAATAAAACAGTAAAAAGATGTAATCTGTAAATATTATAATAAACGTAATATTTGCTATCAAACTATTATTGACTTTGATCTTCAAGTTACAATTTACAATATAGTTTTCGGTAAAATACCTGGTACAAAATCTACCACTAGCTACCACTAGGGAACTGAGGAAGACCGTCAGGCGAGACTCCGCCTTAACAAAGTATTAAGTTATACTGAGAGTCAGAGATATTCACAAATCGTAAGGCACGGCTAAATTAGCGATGTTGAATTTAAATATACCCAATCTTTATATATAAATTTCTTCTGTACGTGTGTATGTCACTGAACTCCTCCTAAACGACTGGACCGATTTTGATGAAATTTTGTGTGCGTGTTCGAGTGGACCCGAGAATGGTTTAGATTCACAATTGGACCCGATAGCTGGCGCTGCGGTTGAATTTTAGATATTTTTTTTATTATCAAGACAGGACAACGTCCGCCGGGACCGCTAGTGTATCTATAATTTTTTAAGTCGATCTCTTATAAATGTCATTCCGTGTAGACGCATTCCTAAGCATAGCTGGTATTACCAGAAACATTAGTATTACAATGCTGTTATAGCTGCTCCTAAGCTGCAAGCTTTCATCGGTACTGGAAAGTCATATGAAGAAGTGAAAACGCTTTCGGGCTACGTTTACCGTAGACCGACTGGTCCCAAGATTTCCTAAAGAGGACACTATATGTAGCATTTTGAAACATTTAGTCCGTGACTCATTTTGAGAGGCCATCATCTTGCGTGCCTAGATGTAAGATACAACACCCAAAGGTATGCCAAAATCGATGAAGGAGTAAAATAAGTGCAAGTTGCCGTGTTGCGAATCTCCGACGGATTGATGCTTTGAGTGTGTAATAAGCCAGCCTAGCGACAACGGTATGTCTTCTATGTGTTGCACAATATCTCTAGAATTAGTATAAAGTGTATGCAAATAAATAAAATATATACTGGGTGAAATTTTAAAGAGTAGTAATATTCAAGGAAATGGTTGTTCATGGTCACATATAACATAATAATATCAAAACAAATACTAATAAACAACATAGAGAACCTTAGTTAAAGTTTGTTCTAAGATTTTGAAAAGTATGAATACAAAAGTGAAACGCTCAATTTTTTTATGTCATAGGAGGGTAACGAATACGAACGAACGATCACCTGATGTTAAGTGATCACCGCCGTCCATAGACACTAGCAACACCAGAAAAGTTGCAAGTGCGTTGCCAGCCTGTGTTTGAGGAGAGGGGGGATGGGATAGGGAGTAGAGGAGAGGGAGAGGGGGAGGTGGGGATCCGGTGCTCTCACTGACCGAACGAAACGCAACAATGCAAGCACTGTTACTTCACGTCGGTTTCTATGAGAGGGTGGTACTACGCCGGGCGAGCCGGCCCATTCATGCTGAAACCAGTAATAGATTCAGCGTGGCTCTACCACCTACAAGCATGGCTCTACCACCTACAAATCAGTGAATGAACGAAAGTGAAGGAGAATCGTGAGGGCGCATCCGAGGTTAATAACCTTAATATTACTTAACGCGTAAATTATCTCTTTCAACGAAAGATTAACTGAGTACGCTGCTTACCGTTGGAATGCGGCACGTTTGAGCGGCGCGTGGGCGAGTAGTGGGAAGGACGTGGTAGCACGCACACTGAATGTGCCCAGGCGTGTGACCTCACCGCATCGGTATTTATTACACCCGCCCGTCTTAACGTAAAATAAGCGTTAGGAGTGTATATCCAGTATGTCTCGAAATAATGTGGTCTAATATTAAACACCTATTTTTTTATTTCATTAAGAACCAGAAACGAGTATGCTGCAATTTCTATGAATACTGCTACTATTTAAACTTTCAACGCGTATACACAAATCGTAAATTCCCAAGGAGAAATGCACGCCGACTACAAAATTGTTTCCCCGAAAAACTTTGCACCCACTAGTCCCAAGAATTCCTGAAGAGGACACTATACTGGCCTAAGTGTTGAGAACACCGCCGATGTCAATACATTCAATGAACTGCCTTGTATTTACGATGCTCTGAGTTAGAAGTAGTATTACAGCGCTCTGTTAGTACACAAAATTAATGCGCAGGCAACATTAAACGCAAGTTGCCTGGAAAGTTGTATATAAGTTACAGAACTATAAATCGGACCCTCTATCTGGTCACTGAGTTCATGAACACTTACAGTTGCTAGAGATTCTGCCGGGTTTTGTAGCAGCGACCATTCTGTATGATAGATGGTAGTTTGCCAATAGGTCGATTCGGTAACATAGATGAGTTCGAACTATATTTAACCTGTATGATAAATTCTTTTCTTTTTGTAAATAATAACTTATTTCTGTTATCAATCATTCGTTAACTATAAATCGAGTATTTTTTTAATATTAATATGTGCTTCCGACAAGCATGAACAATTATTTGTCAAGTGTAAGATTTTCTAAATGTGCACGTGCATCGCATTTGCGAATATTTAAAAATGAACATTCGTTACATCACTGTTACGTATATACAGTACGCGAAAATGACAGCAGTTCAATATACTGCGAAAGATTCGTAATGTTAAGTAATACAAGTGGTATTGTATGCATTTATTTAATTGAAGTAGACCGGGAACCTTTTAAAATGATTCCTCTAAATAAATATCTATTTTCGACCAATTTATTGTCTGCATTTTTTTTAATATTAAATAAGTGTTTATCATGAAATTATATACTCATTTTTGCTTTTATATGTAACCGTTACTTTTATCTAGATGTTGCGCTACTGTTTCATTGAACGATAACAAAAATATAATTTCTATACCAATATCCCATTAAATTTTGACCAGCGGTATCCATTTTCGCATTCCTACAAATTTTCATTTTCGACTTTTTACAATATTTGCTATAAACACTTCTTACCAGTGTTATAACACTACATAAATATTAGAAAATAAATGTATAACAAAATCTTGTTCTTAATTTATTTTAATTCCATGTAACTTGCA
This sequence comes from Antheraea yamamai, assembly GCA_036509395.1. Classification (NCBI taxonomy): domain Eukaryota; kingdom Metazoa; phylum Arthropoda; class Insecta; order Lepidoptera; family Saturniidae; genus Antheraea; species Antheraea yamamai. The sequence continues at coordinate 12,094,972 of AP028433.1, forward strand.
ATTTAATTTTTTGTATTCAACTAATTACGAAGTTTTTGTTATGCATTTCGAATTTATCATATTTGTCTACTGTAGATACTTTATGTTGATAGTAGAATCATGACCCGAGGGAATTTAGTATGCTTAGTTGACAATAACTGTGTTCTTGGATATCACACTTGATACTAAATTACAATGGCGTCCTTACATTAAAAGCTTTACTGTATTCGCGATTCACAAGATTCATTATCAGATATTGTCATTACTAGGTTGAACTTCGATTACTTCCTTGGTTGAATGTTTTTACTTTATTACATAGACAAGTAGTTTGAATAAGTTGCAATATGGAACCTCGTGAATAATTAAGGACAAAGTTTCAGGAATTTAGTATAGGCTCTCCCAATACATTCTTGATCATTTTAATGTATATCCGCAAAAACGTAAATCAGCTTGATCTAATAAAAGATCAGCATGATTTTAATACCAGAAACAATTACAAATTAACCATCCCATATTTTAAGACCAATAACAGCTTTTTAGGTAACGGTGTTAGGTTCTATAATAAAGTCCCAAAGGACATTACCGATTTACCGGATAATAAGTAGGTATAGTTACTATGATAAGTGGGTTATGATGTCAAAAGGTTATTTATAAAATGGATCATTACATTATCGATAGTGTTGTTTGGAAATAACACTCCTCACCGCTAAAAAACGATTGCTTTGAAGTGTGTATTAGAGTGAAGAATAGATAGATTTTATACCTAAGTGAGAAAGATTTTTCTAAAGGCTATGTCAATGATAAAGTGCCACAATTTTATATTTACAAATACAGATTAATATCGAATATACTGACTAGGATTTAATCATTATAATAGGTTTCTATTCTAAAGGCCACATCACGAATATAAAGTTAAATTTATATAATTTTATCTTTGTTCCCATATCATTCTTTTTTTTTAAATGTTGTACACGTGAAGAGTATGTCTTCCATGATTCTTAGAGAATAAAATTTGTCAGCGATAATATTAGAAAAAGTGGTTACTTGATTTTCAACCGATGTTAATGACATTTTGTACACAGAAAATATACATAATTTCGAAAGTACATATTAAAGTTATTAAACTTTACAAGAATACTAATAATCGTAGAATATATCAAGAAGTTAAAATGTTATTGAATCTCATTCGATTTTTATGAAACCTTGTACATGGTATCTATATACAGGTTGTTAGGAAACCGCTTCCGAAAATGAAGACAGACGATAGTACTAATGATATCTTTGATGATGGGACGGGAAAAAAATCGATCCTCATTAAAAAAAATCATATTAAAAAAACAGCTGATACTCGGGTCATCGTACGCTCGGGCGCGTGCACGATCTCGAATCCCGCCAAAACAAACCGCTCCTTTTGCGCGCCGCAGTTGACGGCACTTTGATCATTTCCACAGATCAATAAAGCGTTAGACATTCTCAAATTCTATTTTATATTAAGCATAGTTATCCCTACTGACTAGTCTTTTTATAGAATTTAGAAGTTATAACTCTAATTATTTAATACAACTATACAATCAATTGTACCCGGTCGTAACAAGAAGCTCGTTACTACAAAAATTATATTAGAATATTAAATTACCCAATTACATACGTACACAATTATAAAAACTATTTAATCTTTATCTTTGATTTTGTACAAGAAATTAAAAATAAAATGGTACAAAATAATTTCATAGTTAAAATTAATTACATTTATGATCGACAGTTAATTAATCTATCAGAATGAATTTAAAATAATATTCTTATACTTTACGTTACCATTGTTTCCGTTTTTAGTCCGTCCAATACCATAATTTGAAAACAGATATGTCCGTCACAACTATCTAAAATCACTTGTAATTTTTATTGTGAACGTCGCCTATAATTCTTTTATGGCGCTTGGAAAATTTATACCGACAAAGTTGTAAATTTTGGAGGGCGCGGTATCATGTCAATGTTGTAAATAAGTATTTGCACAATCGCTAGCTGACGTTCGTTGACCCGAGTATCAGCTGTTTTTTTGTTTTTGTTATACATTGCTGGTTTTTTCTTTTAGTAATGTATTTGTTATGAAATTATCGTTTCATTTAACTGTATTAACATGATAGAGCGTAAATAATGCTAATAAAACGTTTTCAAAATATGATTTTTTTTTTAAATCAGGATCGATATTTTTTCCGTCCCATCATCAAAGGTATCATTAGTACTATCGTCTGTCTTCGTTTTCGGAAGCGGTCTCCTAACACCTGTATATAATTTCAAATGTATAAGCGTAAAAATATTGTAAGTCGTAGATTGTATGTTATTTTTTATTGTTATCAAATTTTATATTATGATTTGACGCATACAATGTCGCCGGCGATTGCTAGTTTTTACAATAAAATAATATTAGTATATCAGAGATTTCGCTAATGTTTTGATTTAAGTGAGTATACAATGGTATGTAATGATATTCAAAATTAAAACGTCGTATACAACCTGCTACATTTATATACCTATGTAAAACCTTTAAAACAGTGTATTTATAGGTAACTCTGATTGCATGGAACTTGTGGTTAGATTATGTCAACTTTATTTGCAAAATAATATGTAGCTGCACTTCGACATGAATTACTTAGCGTACCGGCATATCGTATTGCAGCACATTTGAACTCTTCTCTCTTAATCAAGTTTCGATACAGTTCCCATTAGTTGACTTATTTGCTGACTGAAGAGAATTGTGTACTACTTTTAAGATTTTTTGTGAGTGTTTGGAATGACGGACAATTTTTATTGTTGATTCATATTTTTTTCTTTTCTTTTATATTTAAAACTAGCTGACCCGTGCAACTTCGTCTGCACCAAATCGGTTATCACTGGTGCCAATTGTATTTTTAAACGCGAAAAAATTTAATATAACTAAAACCTTATTGCAGCCACACCATCGGTTTCCAATTGTGAATCCAAACTATCAAGGGACTCAATCAAACATATACCCAGATGGAATGTGAGAAATCTTTTAAAATAAGCCTACAACCCGTTCGTAGCAACCAACATATATTGGTGAAAATGTGACAAAAAAGCTTTAAAGGTCTATGGACCCCCCAGTTTCTAACGAAGTTCCTTTCCCTTTTTTGTAGACGTTTACTATACAGTCAGTAGAGCTTATATTATAAAAGATCAAGTTGATAGAGTTAAATTATAAATTAAACGATAAAATGTATTCATAAAATAAAATAATGATGAATGAAACACTGAATAATATCATAACTATTTTCAACTTATATTAAAACTTTTTCACACTCCATTGTATTGAAGAAAAATATAAATATTAAAAAGATATGAGCACGACGCGTCAAATGTCACTTGCCTGTAACTATTTGTCTAAGAGCTAGCAACGGTTTCGAAAAAGAAAATAAGCCAGTTTTTATATATCTTTATGTTCTTCCTAACAGAGTGCGCCTGGCTGCCGGTAAACGTTGCGTTTATTAGTGCATATCGCACCTTTACAGGCAAAAATATTGATTTTTATATAATTTTTGAATGTTTTGTTTTTTACTAACTTTGAAACACTACTAAAACATGAAATTATGATTGCCAGACACTTTTATTATTAACAATAATGTGCCCGATGCTATTTTTTTTGTAAATAAAATAAAGTATGTCCAAACCATGTTAAGATAGCTGTAATTTTAATATTATTATTATTTATTTTTTAATGAAGGCTTAGTCGCCTTCTCGGCTATATCGCCTAAGTGACATACAACTATATAACAATAAGAATGACAATAAACTAAACAATAGTTTATATTAATTTTGTACAATTCTTTAGCATCTTTCGAAGTGGGGTCAGACAATAACGAATTGTACAAACCAGTGTGGAACGAACCAGAAGCATTAAGCCGAGATCTAATATCTTCGTTTCGAACACATTCTGTCAGGATGTGGTACACATCATCGATGAGATCACAACTCTGGCAGAGTGGTGATAGTACTTTACGCATCAGGTAGGCGAACTTTTTACATGGGATGTGTTCTGGGCGTAATCTTATTCCTGTGATTGCTTCCAGATGGCAAATCGTACTGTCATCAATCCATGGTGACCTTAAGGGGCGTGGCTGAATCGTTCTGTACCATATTCGTTTTGTTTTAGAACGCTCATCAAAGTATTCCTTCCATTGCGAGTAACAGCTATTTTTAAATACTGAGCATACATCCAAGTAAGTTGGTAAAATATTAATAGGAGCACCTTCGGAGGATCCTTCTCTAGCTAAAAGATCAGCTCTTTCATTCCCAGTTATGCCTATATGAGAAGAGATCCATTGTAAAACAATTACTTTGTTCTTTGCTTTGAAATCTAGTAATTGCTTCAAAATAGTGTTTGTAGGCTATCGGTATTCCTCGAAAAGTCGAGGTACATCGCGCTACGTGTTGAAGAACACTTTTTGAATCGGATAAAATAACAATCTTAATGGACTCAGTTGATTGTACAAATGATAAGGCCTCTGCAACTGCTATTAATTCAGTGTGCATAATTGAAATATTTTCATCAATTTGAAATTTCATAAAAGTTTTGGAATTTGACTCAAAAAATGCGGCTCCTAAATAATTACCAGCTTTAGGTCCGTCAGTGTATATTTTAACAAAATGTTGATAATATTTATTTATATATTGAAGACAAATATCTTTTATTTTAACAACATCATATTGACGCTTTGGCTTTCAAATACCAACTAAATTTCTTTTAATTATATTCAAGATGACGTCAGTCTCGAGTCATATGTCTACGTTTATCGTTGTTTTTCGTTTATGGTCGGTAGGTGGTAGAGCCACGCTGAAACTATTACTGGTTTCAGCATAAATGGGTCGGCTCGCCCGCGGTAGTACCACCCTCTCACAGAAAACCGACGTGAAGTAACAGTGCTTGCATTGTTGCGTTTCGTTCGGTCAGTGAGAGCGCCGGACACCCACCACCCTTCCCCTTCCACTTTCCCCTTCCCTTCCTCCCCCCTCCCTACACAGGCTGGCAACGCACTTGCGACTCCCCTGGTGTTGCAAGTGTCTATGGACGGTGGTGATCACTTACATCAGGTGACCCACCTGTTCGTTTGCCTCCTATAATATAAAAAATAAAAATAAAAAATAATACGGTGAAATCTCAATATCATAATGGTTAATAAAATGAAATATGTTCTTTGCAATGGAAAAAATAAAATGGTTTGAAATGAATTATTTTATTTATAAAGAATATCATCGAGCACATTATTGTCAATAACAAAATTGTCTGGCAGTGATAAATTCATGTTTTTAATAGCGTTTAAAAGTTACTGAAAAAAAATGTTCCTTAAATTATTTATAACCCAAAATTTTAACCTGTAAAGATGTGATGCGCATTAAAAAACACAACGTTAACCGGCTACCAGGTATTCTGAATTCTGTTTGGAAGGGCATAATATATCTTCATTTTAAAGAACCAGCTTTTCTAAAATTCTCGTTCTTCCAACATTGCTGGCTCTTGTACTAAGGTGTCGCAAAAAAGTCTAGTTACATTAACTACAATTTTTTGTCTTTCGTTATCCTGGAGAACCCCTTGCGTTTTATGGGACAAAAAGTATCCTAAATGTAACCTTGGAATATTAGTTATTATTGTGTCAAGTTTCGTTAAAATCGGTTCAGTACTTTCAGCGTGATGCGTGTTCACAGGGACAGAAAGACAGACAGACAGACAGACAGACAGACAGACAAAAATTGTAAAAAGATTATTTTTGGCTTCTATATCGATAACAAAGTATACCCCGATCAAAATTTTCAAAAAATATTTAATGTACAGATTTGACCTTGCTACAGTTTTATTATAGTATAGATATTTGATTTACATAATAGGACATGTTTCTGTTAAACTGTTTATTTAGTTACGATACATACTGAACATTATCGGCATTCAAGTAAGGCGAATCATTCGCGTTGAGCGTATTGATTAATGCTTAACAATACAATACAGTAATGAAACAAGTAGAATTGTTTTTTAAATGATACCACTTGCGACAGATTTTTTTTTATTTCCTCATATTAAATACGAATTGGGTTTAAACCGAATAAAAAATATAAGTTGTTGACGTAAAAATATTTTAATATTTACATAGCACCCTAATTAGGCATCCGTCAATCATTAATCGGGTGAGTCAAATATATAAAGGTATATATTTTTTTTATTGCCGGTTTAAAAGTACACACAACAAAGACATATTAATCCAAAAGAATATTATAGTACTTAAAACATTGTTTTCTCTTTTACAATATGTTTTATGTACAGTATTTTTTTTTTTGTTAGTTGTAATAGTTAATCGTGGCTATTTTAAACTTTCTAAATGTGTTATTAGTTTCAAGTAAAGAAATGAAAACAAAAATCATGTAGTTTTGATATCAAACGAGTGAAAAAGAAGTGAATCCGAGTTTGTAATTTATTATTTAAAATACATAATAAAAAGACCGATAAGATAAAATGAACCACAATATTAAAGAAGCTAATGAGAAAATTATGTTGTAGGTAAGAGCTACTTCCAAATCTACTGTCATCATGTAAGAGCCATTTACAAGTCTACTGTCATGTATGTAAGAGCCACTTTCAAGTCTACTGTCATGTATGTAAAAGTCACTTTCAAGTCTATTGTCATGTATGTAAGAGCCACTTTCAAGTCTACTGTCATGTATGTAAAAGTCACTTTCAAGTCTATTGTCATGTATGTAAGAGTCACTTTCAACTTTCAACTTTCAAGTCTATTGTTATGTATGTAAGAGTCACTTCCAAATCTACTGTCATCATGTAAGAGCCACTTACAAGTCTACTGTCATGTATGTAAGAGCCACTTTCAAGTCTACTGTCATGTATGTAAAAATCACTTTCAAGTCTATTGTCATGTATGTAAGAGCCACTTTCAAGTCTACTGTCATGTATGTAAGAGCCATGTTCATGTCTACTGTCACTTTCAATTCTTCTACCATATATGTAAGAGTCACTTTCAAGTCCTTTTTTGTGTAATTAGTAAAATAGGAAAATTTTGAAATACATAAAACCTAATTTAATACGCTGAAGAATGGTTTGTCATTGTGTTGTATCTTAAATTACACAGTGAATGCAGGAAATTTCGCTTCTAAAATATGTGTCAGATCTTCAGCTAGATAAATGCGACCGAGTAAACCTTCGAATAATGAAGCAGGTCTATCAGGATGATGCAGCTCGGTTCCAGGACGTTCTACTGCACACCATTCCATAAAACAAGATGCTCTGTAGAGATGAATCGGGTTCTGTAACATTTAAAATTATTGTATAAAAAAAATAAAAAAAGGGTAATGTAACTATACTCTGTGAAAGTTGAATGTACCTTAGTATGTTGATATAGTTGTATAAAAGCATAAGCATTTCCACTGACTCCATGACATAAACTATAACCCTTTGTACAAAGCCCTCGCTGCCATATCACTTCACCACATTGTAAAGCAATTTTTATATATTTCTCTTCTTCGTACACCTAAAATATTAAGCTTAATTTTTAATTATGATTTTCTACTTAAACCTATTTCTTTTGAAGTTCACTATTTGAAATTAATTGTAGCCAGCATCTTACCAGCTACATTACTGAATATAAACGTGAGATAATTATTACTTACAAGATTGTAGAATCTCTACAATGCCAGTAGCATATTTCATAGGTTAAGTAAAAAAAAAAAAAAAAAACACAATTATTTATCTACCTGATGTGCTAAAATACATAATGGCACAAAACCAGGAGCACCGTGACACCACTGCACCAATTTATCTCCATTAGAACTATTCATAGATGAAGGAAAATTGCCACTTGTAAAACGTTGATTTAATAACCAATCCAAAGTTGGTTTTATGAAACTTCGTATGTCCACAATGTTGATGTAACGGCGTGCCTATAAATAAAGAAACAAATATAAGTTTTACAGGCCAAAAGGTTATATAAATAAAACAATAAAATATAAGAAATCCTTCACAGAGAGCAACTACCTATATGATATATATTTTAAATTTCGAAAACAACTTCACATATCAGGGTCCAACTACAGTTGAGTCATGTAGATAAGTACAAGTCCATAAGGGTTAAAAAAAATCAGTGAAATCATCTAGGAAGAAAAGAATTATGAACAGATGCACACGAAATATTACTTTTCATGGAAGCATGTCATAGTGACTGATGTGTACTAGATGGCAATCACAGTGCAATCCAAAGACAAAGTTAATCATCGAGCAACCTACAATCAAACTATCATGCCTCTCAGCAGCTAGACTAGTGACCATACCACTACAGCCCCGCTTAACACTGGATATACATTGTGTGATCCCGTCCCATTAAAGATGTTACACCTGGTGGTCACGATCCAGGTGGATACAATTGTCATGCCCTATTACCTACCTACTATATAAAGATAAGGTCAAATATATCATAGTTTCTTAGGCTTTTTTGGACTATAGCCTCTTTTAAAGACAAAAATGTTAAAACTCTCCTTTAGTCCCTAGGCCGTGATAGTTAATTTTATATAGTGGTAACTGATATCCGCGACTTTCCGCGTTATTTATTTTATATTAATAATATGTTTTATGTACAGAAAAACGTACACAAGAACAGCGAATGATAAAATATAACAAAGTTCCTTTGTAAACAATCTTAACCCTGTACTTCCGCTGCCCTGAGCATGCGCACCAATCGCGGCACCGCTTATCCCCTTTACCGCGGTAACAAAACACATCGCTGAACGGTAGTCCGGTGAAGCTGTAAAGACCTTGCCAGGTCAATAGCATAGTCAGTTCGAAAAAAAAAAAAAAAAAACATCGCTGAACGCATAGTACTTATATAAATCGTAGCTTCTTAAAATGTTCATAATGTTATAGTAAATGAATATGATTATCTATAATATTATAAAGAGGTAAAGTTTGTGACGTCGTAGGGGGTAATCTCAGGAATTACTGGTCTGATTTGAAAAATTATTTCATTGTTATACACCTCATTTATTGAGGAACGTTACGCTAAGACCAATAGGAGCGGAGCAACAATGGAGAATGTTTCATAATCGGGATTTTTTTCCTCTTGAGGGCTTCCGCTGCGTGGTAGCGTTAACCCGAAGTAACTATTCCACGCGGACGAAGTCGCGGGCAGAGGCTAGCATTTAAATAAAGACCTAATATGTAGTAAACGTAGTATAGATATATGCATGAATATTTTACATATATATGCTCCTCCCATATCCGGCTATGGCATTGTAGGTCACTGCTCTGAAGTCTAGAAATGTGATAACAAATTTATGGTTTCATTATTTTTAAAAAGGAAGAAGTTTTAAATTCGATTGCATTTATTTTATGTTTGTTAACTTTGAACTTGTCATTTATAACTAAATGGGAAAAATTATATTATCATTGGTAGGGGACTAATCTCAAATAGGTACCATCTTCATGTCGTTCGCATTGGACCTTGAATTTCGAAGAGAATCCCAAAAACTTCTCAAAATCGAGTAGAAAATGTATAGTGATTTATATTGATGTATAGAGAGTTATTGTGTTGCTTTATGATAATTCAAGACTTGTTATGTATGTAACTCTATGGTCAAGGGTATTCTAGTGCACTTTCCTAGAGTAGATAACTTTGAAATCGTTTTTATTTATTTTTAACTTTTAAAAAATCTACTGACTTGTAAGAGTATGTACAATATGCCAGCCATGCCATGTGCCGCTCCAAGATATACTTTATCATGCCATTGCCACAACAATGGACTATCGGATTTCATTTGCAATGAAAATTGTTTTCCAGATTTCAAAATGCTGCCGAGTACCTGAAAATGTAAATATCTATGTCTAAGATATGTAGCAAAACAGTTAAGTACAGTTTTATAAAAACAAGATTTTATAGATAAAATTTATAGAAAGTATGTCTGAACAGTTTCTTTGGAAGGATATTTCAATGGATGATACAACATTGGTAGTAAAATCTGATGTTACTAAGAATATCTTGCTGGGGCATATTCAAAGTAAACAATTTTGAATATTGTTTACGATGATACTCCTGGTGGTCTAACTTTATAGATAAGTGCTTTATTTGGAGTTGTTGTACTAAATAATTATAAGGTTCTAGCATTGAATACTTTAAATATAAACAAATTTCAAAAATATTATTTTCTGATTCTGTCTTTTCATACTAGGAGTGCTAGTAGTGAAGCATAACTGTTTTGAAATTTTATACTGACTGTACCTTAAATTTCGTCACTTTGAACATTATGTTAAGATTAACAACTACAACAATACCTTTTCAATGTGATTAGCTGGTATAATTTCTTTTCCAGGAATATATTTATTTACAAATAATAAGGCATAAAGATATCCTGCTTTTCCATACAAGAGTTCATCTGGTGAATCATTCAATAAAGATATCAAAGCCATTAATCTGAAAATAGAAAATCACCTTTTTTATATTCATATTTATTGTTGAGTGATGTTTAGTTACTCGAGTGCTTTCGCCGTGTTCATTATGTTAAAAGAGAAAATAGGGTAAGAGATATATATTACTTATAGATACTATAATTCACAAAAAGTATTGCCTCGTTTGACCAGCACACAGATGCCATAGTAAGATTGCAAATTGAATTCAAAGTTATATAATAAAAAGAATATACATAGATTTTTTTTATAATATAGTTGTAATCGGTTACATTTGTTGCACCTCAGATGGTAGTATTAATCAACTATGTTTCCAAAAATATTACTAATCTGCCAATACGACTAAACCCTTAATATTACAGTACAAGACCAAGTAATAAATACTATTGGTAGATCAGTAACATTTTTAGGTAAGTTTTTACAAGCCCTAGTATTTCTGGGCATTTTGTCAAATTAAATGACCTACAATTGTTTAAGGTAAATAAGGTACTTCGTATTTAGCAACAAAGAGACTTTATTTTCTTTTTTACCAGTAACAAACACTAATGATAGCTTCTTGATAGATAGTTATTGATAAATATTGAAGCTATAGATCTCAATTAAGGAATGAAATAGAAAAATATAATTACATCAGCAGCAAAAAATACCTTTGTGCTAAAACCTTATAATCAGGTAACATATCAGGTCGCTTATTACCAAATTTGTATGATATTACAGTTGCTAAAGCAAGTGGGCCAGCATCTCCACAAAGAAAACTAATTCTTTTTCCCTTTAAGTTGTCTAAATTTATGTATTCCATTGCAGTCTGTAATTTTATATAAAATTAACAGGTTTAAAAATATGCTGTGGAGTTGAAGTTTAATATCTTATATTAGCATGCAAACAATATATGGACATCAATTTTAAGTTGTTGATAAAGATTTATGATCCCATTTTTTGTTGTATGACTGAAGTTGTGTCTTTAAAAAATATTTCTATTATAATTAAAAGTGCAATTGAGTTCAAAAATTTGTATAAAATAATTTTTATAGCCAAAATTGTTATGTAGATAAATTATAATATATGTAAGCTGAAATACCTTGTGAGCAATAGAGGCTCTTTATTAAACTATTAAATATATGGTGGATGCTACAGTCATAATGTTCCATTGCAGGATCTTTAGCAAAAGCAATGTAAATTGAGTACAGATCCAACAATTGGAAGAACATATTTACATTCATAAAGGTATGGTTGTCAAGTGTGTAACACTTTTTATATTTAAGTTCACATAATATTATCATGAAACCTTTAAGATATCATTGTTACTGTTATTCCTCAGTGTGCACATTAAATAATAAAGTGCGAAACCAGTGGACCCAGTGTAAATAGTTCCATCGTATGATTGTTTTTCCATTTTTATTATTTGAGATATTTTGGTTATTTTGAAGTTTTCCAATTTTGCACCAAATTTGTCAGATATCTAAAATTGAATAAAATTAAATTACGTATATATTCAATAGAATAATTATTTCGTTTTTGACTTAGAGAAAATAGTACGTACCGCAGCTTTGGAATTATTCAATAAGGTATTAGAAACTGTTGGTGAATATTCTTCGTATTGGTTTTCAAAAGAGCTTTTAGATGGCATTATGTTATAAGTGAAATATTGAATTTTAGATCATCTAAAATATTTTATAAGAAAATTTCATCCCACATATAGATTTGAATTCACAGCACAGCTAATATCAACTTATAGAATATAGACTATCATACTGTACATAGATAAGATACTATATACTGAGAATACTGTGTTGCTAGATACTTTGTTATGACCACAGAGTACCTTATATAAAGTTATGACCACAGACTTCTTGATATTATAGGGTTGTATGAAATCAGATATAAATAAAAAATAATTATTATAGTAAATGATTGAAATACAGATTAGCACTTCGATATTCTTTATCTATTGATTCTGTGATTAATTCAGCACAGATCATTTCAGTCTTCACAGGATGCTATATCACAATTTCGTATGTTGTATGTTCCAACTTCCACACCCTCCTTCCATACATGTAGCATAGACATAAAATAAAAAGGAGATAAACCATGAAAACTGCGCATGCGCTTGACAATTTCGGCCATATTGTGATGACGCATACAAGATCATAGGTCTCCGCCAGTGACGAGTCTTCTCGTAGTTGACGTGGCTACTACGTACCATCCCGTTCGCCCACTCCGGACGCAGCATAGACGGTGACGAGGAATACGTAACTGGTGAGTGCTTGTGAAGACAAAACTTGCGACCTGTCATGGTCGCGTATATTTGGATTCACAAATTATGTATGTCCCATATGATGTTGAAAATACTCTACAATGATCAAAACACAGAAATAATATATTACAAATATGAGACGCAATAGAAAATTCCGCCTCCCGAGTGTGACGCGATGATTCCGTTTTAGGGTTTTCCTGTGAAGTGTCATCGTAAGAGAACCAGATAATGTTATAACCAAGCGTTTTCCTCATTGAGCGTGTCGGAAGAACAAGGAATGCACAGACAGTTGACCTTGAATTTTAGGTGACCTTAGTGGGAATGGAAGGAATGGTCGAAGAGAACGGTACCGCTGGCGGTGCTGGTTCCGCAGACTCACTGGCGAGTGGGAGCTCCTCCGCGAGTGGTGCCGCCGCTCACGTCGTTGCCGTCACTAGCATTGTGCAGCTCACGTTACCTACTCAAGCTCCTTCTGCACAGGTCTTTATTTTTATGTGTTTTCCTGTCTTGTCATATCCATTATATGTAAAGTATAATTATTTTTAAACAGTTAATCTATGAATGCTGGAATTATTGTTCATATTGTTATTTGTTTACATTATGTTTATTTTTTGAATATGTCTAATTTTCAGGTGCAATCTGTAATACAACCTAATCAACAATCAGTTATACAAACTGCATCAAATATACAACAAGTGCAGTTACCAAAGGGAAATGTTATACTTGTCAGTAAGCCAAGTTCTGTTATACACACTACACAAGGAACACTCCAAACATTACAGGTAAATAAATATTTTTAAATTGCCTGTGATTATTTGATTTTCATATTATGCTTAGATTTGTATAATATATTATTTAGCACAAATAATCAGGGTATTTTGCCAGTTTGCTTCCTTTGCTTTACTAAAACTATTAACTAATCTTATAATTTTTAAGTAAATGTTTTAGTTTTGTACACAATAGTTTCTTATAAAGTAATATACATCATTACATAGTATAAAACAAAGTCTCCTACCGCGTCTGTCTGTCTGTTCGCGATAAACTCAAAAACTACTGAACGGATTTTGAAGCGGTTTTCACCAGTGGATAAAGTGATTCATAAGGAACGTTTTGGTATATAACTTCTCAAGGATTTTTTTATAATCAGGGCGGGACAACGTCTGCCTGGCCTGCTAGTTTTTAATATATTAAAATCTGTCTTCTTTATACAATGTTATAAATTCATTATAGTACTATTATTATATAAAGTTAGTATTAAATAAACTGTCTATTTTCTTTTAGATAAAACCAGAACCAAACTCACTTGTGAACACTCAAGGCCAATCATGTAGTGATGATAGCTGTAGTGATGATGAAAGTCCGAAACGGAAATACAGGGAAATGTTAACAAGGCGCCCCTCTTATCGAAAAATTCTCAGTGACCTTGGAGGAGCAGAAATAGCAGGTAAGTTAGGAATACATTTAATATAGTAATAGACATTTTGATAAACATATTAACAAGGTATTGTTATATATACTATAAAGATTGTGCTTGACTTATACAACCATTCTTTTATAATATGCATGTATTACATCATTTATATGCATAAATAATACCATTCAATCTAAACAAGGCAATAACATATGTAAAATTATTGAAAAATCATCCTTAATATTATGGCATTACAGGATATAATCATGGTTGACTTGAAATATACTATGTAAGTACCAAAGAAAAACTATATATTTATAATTGTAAAGCTATGGTATGTGATGCCTTGAAGAAAAAAGATTGACAACACAAGGGAGGAACAATTTTTGAAATTAAATTTAATAGTTATACTCTCTTTAAGATTATTATACATATTATATGATGACTAAAATACTTTAAGGCTAATTCCTGTTGAGGACCAAACGCATTCTGTATCTATCAGAATATTTTCCATAATATTTTTATTTTAGGAATATAAAAACTTTAGCTACTATATTCATAGATTTCCAATATTATACTAAGAATGTCGAAATATAGTTGCAAATAGTTGGGCCTCTTGAATATTTTTTTTTAAGTACAAAACCTTGTCACCAGTATAAAATATCTATATGATAACTATGAACTAAAGATGCATATACCTATATCAATGATCTTGCTGAAAATGCAGTGAATGTAAATCAGCTGGCTCTTTCAATAGCCGATTATATTTCATGGGAACAAATATATCTATTTTCTACCTAATTGTCAAGATTAATTACCATACATTGAATTAATAAATAAATAAAAAATCAAACTGAAAACTTATGGTGAATAATTGAAATGTAATGCATACTTTTCTAAAAAACTATTAATTGATACTTGCTATGTTTAATATTGTGACTATATTTGACAAAGTTTACAGTTTGGCCTAATGAAAAATCCAAATAAAATAGAAAATAATAAAATAATCTATTATAGAGTAATATTCCAATGATATACAGTTTACATAGATTACATAGACATTTACATAGATAGTTACATTTAATTATGTCTTTATTTGATTTTATGGTCACAAAAGTCTAGAAATTTAATTTTTATCTGGCTGTAGTGTAAGTTTTTCGAATTGCAGTTATAATATTATTCATTGGAAGTATCATAATTTGGACTAACAATTGCTAAAATAATGTAAGAAGAATGTTGCATTTAGTTAATATTGATTTGGTCAAATGCCTTTGAAGAGTACTACTGTGAAAATAAAAAAGAATTACACATGAGTACAAGAACATGATGCTATTACAGAAAATCGCATGGGGTCTAAACCAGGATGTGAGACTGAAGTGTCGCTGTCATCTTCTTTGTCATTTGCACCAGGTCAGTTAAATGTGCCGGTGTTGAGACACTATTTGTTTCTGTGTGCAACATGTGTAACTAACCTGTTACAACACATCATTCATAATTATTCACTGTGTTGACACAGCTCATAACCACCAGCTTTGAGGAGTATGCCATATTTGTCCCTCTCACCTTCAGCTATGAATAATCTTGTGACTAATATAGTTTAGTTTTCCTGGGCTATGTATGTTTAATTGCATATTATACTGTTTCATCATAGGTTCAAAATGTTAATGAAAATTATCAATAATTATTTTATATTATTTCCTCTTATATCTAGGTTCATCATTATTTATACTTTTGTTCATCCTGTCATAAGTGAAGAAACTTAGTGTTGTGTCATTTAAATAAATTTTGGCTAAAATAATGGCTTATTACTTAATATTCTCATCCATGGTATAGCCATCAGTGTATCTGACTAAAACTAAAGACTTTTAGTCTCATAAGTCTACCAAATTTTGTAGATGGCTTGATCGCATGAATCCGTTTTCCACACAAAAAGTAGATCAATACACGAATATTTAGAGAATCCTTATTCTCAATTCAAAGTAGAAGAAAAAACAAGACCCTAATTATGGGATTATATTTGAATTATTTTTTCCAAACTACTAGGCAAGAATTATTGTTAATAGAATAAATGCTTTTAAATTTAAAAGGAAAGGTGAAAACAAGAATACATAATATAGGTATAAGTTAAGAATCCTCTTACCAAAATAGAAGATAATTGTAATAACTATGACTGTCTTTCGATTTTATACATAAGGTTGATTTTAATAATCATATTTCCAGTGGATTTTCCTAAACTGATGAAATCCGTTATTTTCTGAGAGTATAAATCGGAATTATTACCCTTCTTTCTTCCTCATAAAGTGGTGGATTGTTTAATACTTTTGTTTCAAGGAGAACCTAAGAATAGAAGTAATTATAAATAATTCATTTAATTTGGTGTTTAGTATTTATGAAATAATGTTTGTTATTATTTTATCATTAATATTATGTTTACGTAAGTAACCTACAGGAGACTGAGCCTAGCCTAGATTCTTATGTTTTTTTTTTTGTATTTCATATAATTGAACTGAATTTATATTTATAAAGGAATAATTACATACATTATAGTAAAAAAATCTTTACCACTGGAAATAATAAATATACAATTTAAATATTCTTTCAATATTAATTCCATAAAGTTATATTACAAAAACATGTCATCATAGGAGTAATTTAACTCTAACTTTATTGTTATTCTACACGATGACGTAATTTGGCTCAAACAGGTACATAGAATGACGTGATGCTCTCAGCCGTTTATTACACCGTTGCTGTTGTATTCATAGTAATATTTAATTATAACTATTGATATGCATATATTTTTTCGATCAAGTAATCGTTGCATTTGTATATTCCTATCCAGAAATAGTCGCATACACATTTATATTATTGAAATGTTATATTCAATAGAATATGATATGAGCTCCATGTACTTCGTTACATAGAAATTGAAAAAATATTTTAGCATATTTTACTCATATTATGGTTTGTTGTGGAAGATTATTTAAATGAAATATAATTATCGTTCCTCAATGTTTCAATAACCCAAAAACATGATGGAGGTGTGCGCACCGCCGCGCCGATAGTATTGAACTACGCTTACTATGCTACCGTACATTCTGAAATCAACGTGAATAAGTACATTGTTTTCAATTACATATAGGCAAGCCTATTTTTATCACTTCCTTTTTTGGGCATGTTAATTTTCGAAAGTTGTAAGTTCATAATTTTTGTATCTCAAAAAGTACAAAAATGTACACCGTGTTATTTTGAGTATTATAGTAAGATACTGTTGTAAAAATTTCAGAACGAAAACCAACTTATATATTTTCGGTATATTTAAATTTCCCTTTAAGGACACTGCGTGCCCCACGTGCCCCCACAAAAATAGCCTTGCATATAGTATTTTAAAACTCAAAATCTAAAAGGTTTGTATCTTGAATGGACATTGTTCTATAATTCTTTATTTTCAAATTGATCAGATGATGAACTTTTTCAATCAAATAAAGGTTTTCTTTCACAGTATTCTTTAAGAACTACCTTTAGATTCTGCGATAAATAATGTACATTTATAGGAATACGTTTTCTTATTTTATAGCCAGGATCAGAAATGTAATTAGTGATTTGATGCAATATATTCCAGGAACTAATTTTATGCATATTTCGGAGTCGATATAAAATTAACTATTATTTTACAGTGTATTGAACCTTGTAATATAAATTGCATACAATTTTTCCAATACATCATTTCAAATAAAACCGTTGAAGTACTTTCCTCATGACATTATAGGCATATGCATGCTTTGGTATTTTCATACATATTTGTTACACGTTATTAGATATCACAGAATCCCTGATGCGTGAACCGACACTTAAGTGGCGAAAATTTTTAAATGAATAGTAATAAATACACGTTTATTGTTTGTATAGATTGACACTGTTTATCATATAAGTATTGTAAATAACCAATGTTGTCTTTGTCATTATAATTATATGTATAGATGATTTTGTCTGAGCACAATCTTTGTATAACCTGTAAATTTTAGGAGTATTTTCACCAAATCTACGTTCAATATGGACATCAGTGTATCAATGGAGACTAATCAAATTCCACTAAGCAATAAGGTCGATTTTCTTTTTACGTAAAATGCTAATACATACTTTAATGCTATGCCGCGAATATGCGAATTAGTGTTGGATGGAGTATTAGATTTCAAAGCTACGTGTTTTAGTGGAATAATATATACAAAAAGGAATAGAAATGTATTTATTTTAATGCTATTGTCGCCATATAAATACGTAAAACTTTTCAATTTTAAATACTTACAGCATTAAAATTGTTGAGTATTGTTAATACTAAAGTATATTGTACTATTTAAACTCAAGTACGAGAGTACTTTTTGTTGACCTGATGTGGAATAAGTCTAGTTTTTGTTATTAAACAAAACATTGTTGTCACACTAGTAATGTTATTGGAGAGCGGCAAAAGTTTTTTTTTAATTAATAGAACTCTGGTTAAAATATTTTTTTTATTTGGATGTATAAGATTCTGTTATTAAGGTTGTCCTTGTGTACAAATAGTTATTGAGGCAAAATCTTATTTGCAGTTATTCCAGCTGGAGCATTGCAGACAGAAAGCGGGTTACATACGTTAGCTGTATCGGGTGCTGGCGGCGGCGGTGCAATCGTACAATACGCGACAAATCAAGATGCACAGTTTTATGTGCCCGGTTAGTTTGGTTAATACTATTTTTGGTGTTTGTCACTGTGGTAGAGTTATAGATATTTATCGAAAAAAATGAATAATTCGTGCTAACGTTGCAGGACCCATGCTAGAAGATCAAACTCGAAAACGTGAACTAAGATTATTAAAGAACCGCGAGGCGGCTAGAGAATGTCGACGCAAGAAAAAAGAATATATCAAATGTCTGGAAAATAGAGTTGCCGTCCTTGAAAATCAAAATAAAGCACTTATAGAAGAATTAAAATCTTTGAAAGAATTATACTGCCAACAAAAAACAGAATGAGGGCCAGCCGGTTAACTGGGTACGCCGCTGCCCTGCCGGTGAGAGCAAACGGCACATGCTATACAATGTACTTATGTGCTAGGTGGTATATCAGATTATTGTGTTAATTTATGTTAAATTTAAGCAGAATTGTTTCAAACTGTTTATCAAAAGTATGTCCAGGATAATTTGGTTTCATAAAGTATTGTTAGATTTGATAATTATCGTATAATTGTTAATCTGTTTAGAATTTTCTGTTGTTGTTTTAATATCATTTTATCTGTATAAGGCTTATAGAAGAGAGACATGGAATACATGTATAAGTTATTTTCATAATTTTTGCTTCTTTTACGAATTTGCCAATGAAATTTATGTTAAATACAATTTTGTTTACCATTCCAAAATATTACAGGGGAAAATCAAACTTGGATGCCATTTTAATTCTACTCTGTGTTACACAGTTAATTTTTATTTATGATTGTTTGCTTCAGTAAACTTGCCGGAATCACTTTTTACTAAATATTTGTTGTTTACAAATAGTTTGTTTTTATACTAATAATATTACACACAAGTCTGTGATGGTTGATGCTGAAGTGATAAAAGTACCCTATATAAGTTGACTAGTATATTTGACACCACACAGGTGTTTGTAATGGATAAGCCAAAGTTAATATTTTAGTTATTTTGTGCAATAGCCATATTGCAATGTACAGTTCTAAAATATCTCTATATATGTCGTACAAGTTATGAATGAATAAACATTATATGAAATTAATTTTGTACATTATGTATAAATAAACAGAGAATAATATGTAAAGAATGTATAAAAGAGTATCCTGTATATACATATATATATTGTTTCTAAATGTGGATGAATAGGAACTTGATTTTAAATTAACTTAAATGCATTTTATCTTTATAAACTTATTATTTAGTGATACACTAAATATATTTGTTTATGTTAATACCATAACTCCATATTTACAAATACATTAAAGTGCTAAAGTGTACGGCAACAACATTATGTATATTATGTATCTCGTTTGTCTACAGGACAAGTATCTGATCTATTCATTTATCATCCACAATATTTGTTATTTATATTGTATGTAAACCTATCTGTGAAAGGGTAATTTAGTTGACTACCAGATTTAAATGTAAGATTTTATGTATTTACTTACCATGATTGTTATAATGTGTTCTAATTAGATAATATGGTAACATAATTGTTTATATTTAACGCAGGTAAAGTATCTGTGTATAGATTTTATTCATGTATATTGTGTTGCACATTATCAATCATGGCAAGTGACATAGTTTTATTAATAGACATGTGGAAAGTGCCTTTAAACTTAGAAAGAATAAAGTTTATACTGACATAGTTCTTTATGTTAACTTAGTGCTATTTATAAATAATAATATTAACTGTTTGATGTAAATAGTGCAGTTTTCTCATTTACTAAATGTCCTATAATTTGCCTACTTTTCATTTGACTATTTTTTTTTTTGTGAAGTTATAATTCCAATATAACAGTAGATTGCAGCATTTAATTAAAACTATGGTACATCCTGACAACATTTTGTGAGTATGATTTGTAGTGTTCACAAGATTATCAAAGTATCATAATCTGGAAAACTAATAGTAAAGAGGTATATGAAGTCATTTTCAAGATATAAACCTATGTTTTAACACATAGGGCTCAGTCTACACATAATTCAATATTGTGAATAAGTTTTTGTAAAATTTTGATACATATTACAAATTGGTTTTTACAATAAATACTCAAAAATTGCTAAATTTTATAATGTATTTATTAAATCCATGCTCTGAAGACAAGTTATTCAACAACTTTCAAAAGTAAATTTAAAATATAGTGTAATTACGTATGCGTCTTGCATGTTACATTAATAGAAGGCTACAGTTTTGAGCATATTTTTAAAAAACAAAGTAAACAAGACAATTAACACATTGAATGAACAAAATGTAAGGATATTAAAACTTCACATGAAGTATAAAGCAGTAAACCGTAAGATTAAAAACAGAACACATTTAAATATTTTTTAATAATTTTGTCTATCAACTTTCATACATTTTTTAGTTATCAAACTTTAATCGTCATAATTTTGTGACAGAAGAAAGTTAGCTGCAAGATTTTCGTTTTTTTCACATGCAAAATATGCTTGTATGACCATATGTTCAGGAAATCCTAGTGCTTTTAATCTTTCAATAGCTTCTTTGTCTTGGGGTGACACCTGAATTACATTCCGTGGTTGCTGTGGCTGTGGAACATCCACTGCACTTTCATCTGCAGTAACTCCACTACCAGAGGGAATTACTGGCTCATTAAGCATTCTCACAAAAGCCTGTTGATGTTGACTGATTACTTGCAACAATGCTGGATTTGTTTGACCAATTTGTTGTAGTACAGCATTCAATAAATTTGGATTCTGTTGAATAACTGCACGCATTTGTTGGAACTGTGGTTGATCACGTAAAAATCCCAAAGGGTCCTCTTCAGAACCTTCCTCGACTTCCTGTTCCTGTAAAAATTCTTCAGGAATACCAGTAATTAAATACTCCACAGCTCGTTCTCTGTTATTAAAGGAGGCACGCAAGGCTTGTTCTACTTGCTGTCTGTTGTATCCCATATCCATAATGCTCTGGACAGTCGATTCAAAGTCAAGGTCACCAGATGCCACAGGTGGCTCTGGAGTAAGCTCCGGCTCTGCAGTTGGTGCACTTTTTGGAGCGTCGACAGAAGTATCGGTTTTAGCATCCCCGCTCTCAGTAGAAGCACTTTCTCCAGTCTCGGCTGCGGAGGATGAACTCTGCTGCACTTCCGATGTTTTTGGCTTTGTTACCATAATAACAATAAACTTCTTTTCATCTATATTATACGAACTTAACTTGTTATCATCCAGCAGGATTTTCCCTGCATAAATAAGTCTCTGATTATCGGCGGCATACTCTTTACCTTTTTCGACTTCAATTTTAAGCTTGAGAGCTTTGACGATTTCTTCTGGGTCAATTTCAATTTGAAATGTTTGTTGTTGAAGTGTCTTCAAAGTCACTAACATTTTGTTAGCTATTTGAAATTATTGATGAATGACTAAATTTTATCCTAAATAACCCACTGAATACTGACTCGACAAAATTATGCAGTAAACATTTATCATAACCTCTCTTTTTACTAATCGGATACACTATGGTTACATTGAAATGATATACTGTCAGACTAAAGCATAAAGAAAAGTGTAATGAAAAGAAGCCCATGTATAATAGCAATAATAAAATCTAGTGTGATCCTAAAATTTTTAAATGAACAATATTATCCTGATTATTATCAAGGAATTTTTAAGATTAATTAAAATTATTTCACATTGGCTAAAAAATAAACCAATGTTGCCAACTACACAAGGGTCCAAAGGACACTAGTTGAACAAACAAATGTATTTGTTATTTTAAGATTTTCTTGATTCAAATATTTAATAATATGGTTTATACAATTTAAAAAAACTCATTCAACGTATCATTGTTATCGCTAGAATCCTCAATTACAAATAGTAACGTTCCTGAAGTTGTCCCAAAGCTGAATCTAATTACTAGGCTGACATGATCACTATTTATTGCTAAGAACTTCAGGGTCATAACAAAAATGTGTGGAGAATGGTGTGGTATGTATACATACAACATAGGTAATACAATACATCACACATAGTAGAGGTCACAGAATAATCACACTTCTAGTAGAGGTCCTCCATACTTATCAAACCAAACAGCTTAGAATTGAGTAATGATTGATAAAATCAGCCAATATAAATTCTGAAATTTATAAAACTAACTCTAAGACTATGTAAGTTTTATTCATTCTAGATATGGTATTTTAGTTGCTAAATGCAAATAAAATGATGTCAAAATGTCGTTTAACCTAGAGACATAGGATCGTTAAATTGACATCATCCTAGTAAAGTATAGACCGTGTCAAACTTTTTGGCCGCTCTGAATATAGCTTTAAGTTCAGCATTGTGTATAGTAAAGTCAAACATTAATACAAAACAAATTCAAAAAATTATTTTAGGAATTTAACATTGACTTTTATTAAACTTTAAGTCGTCTCGATATTGTAGGTGCAATATAATACGTTTTAAATTAGTTAGGATTCAAGTATATATTTGCTTATTACATTAAGTAATAAAGATGTGGCAGTATAAAAACCACATAGCTACTTTCAGAAGACTTTGTATGTGAAATTCATTCTTCAGATATGACTTTTTTATATCATAGGAGGCAAACGAACAGGTGGGTCACCCTATGTTAAGTGATCACCATCGTCCATAGACACTTGCAACACCAGAGAGTCGCAAGTGCGTTGCCAGCCTGTGTTTGGGAGAAGGAGAAGTGAGGAAGTGAGGAGGGGGAAGGGAGTTGGGTATCCGGCGCTCTCACTGACCGAAGGAAACGCAACAATGCAAGTACTGTTACTTCACGTCGGTTTTCTGTGACTCCGATTGTGTAGTCTTGTAAACGCTTTGACAGCTAATTTACGAAAGCCCGTTTATTTGAACTGAACCAACATATATATACAAAATATTTGGAAAGCATTAGTAATGAAAAAAGAACGGACAATACAAAATAAATTTTCACACAACAGATCACCCCACATACGTGCACACAGTAGGTACGCATATAGTGGAAGGATTTTCCTTTTTTCCCTTATTCGAACTGAATTAGTTTAATTCTCTCTATAGGTAAAGCTTCGTCAGATTTGTGGTGTTGTATATAGCCAACAGCTTTTGTATCTTAGTTTTTGGTATTTTTAAGGTAGGGCATTGCCCCACAATGCCATCCCCTAGCTACGGCCGTGAGGTGTGTGCCTAGTTATCTTATAAAATCGTTTGTCTTATTCAGGGTAGTCAGTTCGAAAACATTTTAAACTTATTAATGAAGTAATAAAATATTAGTAAAAATTACAAATGGGCAATATGGTAATAGACAAACCTAGAATATTAACAGTTCGCCACATGTATTTGTTAGTTAGAATTAGCTCCAGGTAACATTTAATCACCTAGTTGTTGGTGAGTTTTGGGTGATCGCATCAATTATATTATTTTAGTTATAATATCATTGGATCGCGTACTTTAATATAATGATCCGTCCATGGAAATAATATGTATTGGTTTCTATCTGTAGGGCATATTTTGTAGTATATACTGTGGAGGTTTTTCTCATATGTGTCGCTACAATAGGTGATAATTGTAAATGAAATAGTACGTTCGTACTAAACAAACACTTAGTAATATACATTAATTTATATTGGAGCAATGCCTTCAATAAAAACATCATTTTTCGAAGTCGATGAGTCTTCTAATAAATAACTAGCAAAAATATCAACAAGAAAAAGAAAACAACGAAAATAGAAATAATGTGTAATTAAAGAAACTAAGATGAATGTTAGTCGAAGATATGCTTTATGAGATTTTATCGTGAAACGCAGTCCTTTAGTACTGATGCGTGTTCAGACAGACAGGCATTTCTAGAAATGATTGAAATGTATTTTATCACAACAATCTAAAAAGTACAGACACGTTAAATTAACATTCTTACTATATGTATAGATTTCGTCTACGATATAAAGAGAATCGATGTCTTTATGAAATTTATGCAAACCGGAAAATGAAATTTATGCACCTGGTGTTGTAGCTACAAGGGACAAACAATCAAAATCTATCTGAATTCGTGCGTTTTTGAGGCAACTTGATTGTTAGGGTTGTAATTTACAATCCCCGTCAATATTTTTGGCCACTCTCAATGTTCAAACTTGCGCATTATATTACAATTTAATACAATACAATACAATATAAAGTTAAAATAAAATAAACCTGAAATTAGCATTTATTTATCCTCGAGTTGTGTCGATGTATGTATATATAATATTAGGGTGGTTATTATTTTGGGTATTCTGATTTTTTTTTTCACGATAGTCCTAAATCGTTTCCAAATAAAAAAATCCTGCTTTTGGTTACAGCTCTTAATTTTAATATTAACCGGCTCTTATGGTAACCAAAGTTGTAAAGGAAAATACACGTGAAAAGTTCGTCTTGTTCTTTGTAATTTGTTTATATGAATACGTAGAGCCATAAAACAATTTTTTTACAGGAAATCTGACGTTCTATAAAAGTTCTCTTATGAGATGGATATGAATATACATGATCATCATTACATAGTATAAAACAAAGTCCCCTACCGCGTCTGTCTGTCTGTCTGTTCGCGATAAACTCAAAAACTACCGAACGGGTTTTTATGCGGTTTTCACCAGTGGATAAAGTGATTCTTGGGGAAGGTTTTGGTATATAATTTGTCAAGGATTTTTTTATAATTAGGGCGGGACAACGTCTGCCGGGCCCGCTAGTAAAATATAAATAAAAGCTATCTTATGATTTGCCGCTTAAGTTATCGGTTTCAAGGTATTCTTAATTCCGCTGTTTTACGGGATGCTATTGAAATTTAAAAGTTTTCAACGTAACTTTGGAAATATATCAACCACGATCTTTCAACTTTGACGGCTCCTTTGAAAAATGCATTTTATTCAAAATTAAAAAATAATAGTTCAACGCTTACTACAAATATTACGAAAATAAAAATTATAGAAAATAATTCAATAAAACCTGGTGAATATCACCTGAGACCCTTCAAGGAATTAGCTGTTTCAAATGACGTATATCCTTTTAAACGAACCCTTGCATATTATTTTTGATGGATTCCGAATTTTTCTAAAAAGTTTCATCTTTTCATTCAGTCTTGATTACCTCTCGATTTCAATTCATTGGAATGTATTATCTATACTAATATTATAAAGAGGTAAAGTTTGTGACGTTGTGATGTTGTGGCGTTGTAAGGGGTAATCTCAGGAACTACTGGTCCGATTTGAATAATTCTTTCAGTATTATATAGCTCATTCATCGAGAATGGTTATAGGTTATATATCATCACGCTAAGGCCAATAGGAGCGGAGCACAGATGAAAAATGTTTCAAAATCGAGATTTTTTTTGAGAGCTTCTGCTGTGTGTCAGCATTTGCCCAGAGTAGTAACTATTGCTACGCGGACGAAGTCGCGGGCAGGGGCTATAATCTATATACTAATATTATAAAGAGGTAAACTTTGTGAGTTTGTGATGTTGTAGGGGGTAATCTCAGGAACTACTGGTCCGATTTTAAAAATTCTTTCAGAGCTATAGAGCTCATTTACCGAGGAAGATTAAAGGCTATATATCATCACGCGAAGACCAATAGGAGCGGAGCACCAATGAAGAATATTTCAAAATCGTGAATTTTTCCCTCTTGAGAGCTTCAGTTGCATGTTAACGTTAACCCAAAGTAACTGTACCACGCGAACGAAGTCACGGGTAGAGGCTAGTGTTCGATATTTCTGTACGACCTAGTCCAAAATATAATAATAGACAGTACGATCGAATCTTGCAACACAGATAATATATTATCACACTTGTACTACTATACACTTCATGAGAATTCTATGGTTTACCGAACACATTTCTAAAATAAGCAACGAATTTATAAGTACACTAGCCGACCCGTGTCCACTTCGTTGGGCGGTAATAGGCATTATCAAGCTACAACTTTTCTCTAGAACTTAATCATATGTCTCTCATTGTTAACGCAGTGTTCGTAAGTAACGTTTTCGTTCGACCATTTTTTCTCCGACTTCCCAGATATTACCCCCTATAACCTCACAAACTTTACTTCTTTATAATATTAGTATAGATAATATAATTAGTTAATAGCTTCTGCCCGCGACTTCGCACGCGTGGAATAGCTATTTTGGGCTAAGACGCAGCGGAAGCTCTCAAAAGGAAAAAATACCCCGATTTTAAAACATTTTTCATTGTTGCTCCGCTCCTATTGGTCTTAGCGTGATGATATGTAGCCTATGACACTCATAAATAACGTGGCTTTATATTGGTAAAAGAATTTTCAAAATCGGTTTAGTAGTTCCTGAGATTACCCCCTACAACGTCACAAACAAACTTTACCTCTTTATAATATTAGTATATAGATTATAGCTCCTGCCCGCGACTTCGTCCGCGTAGTAATAGTTACTACTCTGGGTTAACGCAAACACACAGCAGAAGCTCTCAAAAAGAAGAAAAACATCTCGATTTTGAAACATTTTTCATCTGTGCTCTGCTCCTAATGGCCTTAACGTAATGATAAATAGCCTATAACCATTCTCGATGAATGAGCTATATAACACTGAAAGAATTATTCAAATCTGACCAGTAGTTCCTGAGATTACCCCTTACAACGTCACAAACTTTACCTCTTTATAATATTAAGTATAGATAACTGGAATGAGCACTTGACACCAAATCTGTGCCGAAAGGGAGGTACTACACTAACCGCTGCGTCTCCTTCTAACAAGGGCGACAATAATATTATAGATAAATTTAGGACAAATTAGTTTAAGTTTGCTAAATATGTATATGTATTTATACATATATAAATATTCATTAAAACAAGTTGTTCAATTTGAACATTTTATTGATAGAGTTATATTGCTAAAATATTTTTACGAATTACTAAATAAAATTGTCTTGTAAAGATTTTGTCGCATCTTATGTTGTCCTTTAATTTATTTATTTCAATTTTGTCAAATAAAAGAATCTTGAGGACGAGGACCACCTCTTTTCGCACTTAAAAAAATCTGGTTTTTGTGTCAAGCTTAGATTCAGATTTTTTAGTAAGTCAATTTTAATGACGACGAAATCGCGTGCAATTTGTAGTACAATATAAATCGTTGTTTAACTTACCAAATTTGCTATTACTAGCTAGAAACCCACAAATATTTATTTTACTGTAACAAAACTGAAACACAGCAAATTCAAATTTTCTATTATTTACATGTATAGCTAACTTGCGTTCGCGGCTTTGCCCTCAAGGTTCTATCGTAAGATACTACTTATCACACTCAGGGATTGTGTAGTTTTCTACCAGTGCAAGATTTTTTGAAACCGGTTAGGCAAGCAGTTTTAGATATTATCCATAACATACAAAGTTTTCCCTGTATAATAACATGTAGGTCGCCCTAGATAATCATTATTCCCTAGCTAAGCCATGTCACCCTAATATCTAGAATTTGGAACAAAAGAAATCCTCTGTGACACCTTGTATATAAAAATGACGATATGTCATGGAACTATTGTATTTTTATGTCTTCCATCCAAAGCAACAAAAATACCAAAAACCAAAAAAATATATAACAAATATTTAATTATTGATGATAGGTAGGAAGGTTCTAATTTACTAGTGAATGTTTTTTTCAAATTTTCGTTTCACTTTATGATAGCATACTTAATCGATTCTATTTAGTATTTCTTTCGTAATCACAATATCGCATATAAAAGCTACCAAACGTTAAATTCGAGGGAAAAAAAGGGTTGCACTATCATCCTTGTTAGAAAGAGACACAGCGGTATCTTGTAGCCGTCTCACTGGGGCCGGTTTTCTTGTTGCGTACGTAATAAGCATCGAGTCTGAAAGATTATTTTTGAATGAATTAAAGGAAACAAGTTTGGAGTGAGCATTCCAGTTATTTACTTATAAATTCCATGAAAATAAGATAATAGATATACACACATCTTATTTAGTTTAATATAATAAGAGTATCACACTGGAAGGAATCTAACAATTATCAAATCACGTATGTAGTCCGATGAAGCTACTAAGACCTTACGAAGTCAATAGTGTAGTCAGTTCGAGAAAAAAAAGCAAATCACGTATAGTGAAAAAAAAATGCAGCGTATAATAAAAATTTATTTCTTACATACAATATTTTTACCTTACTCTATTATCTAAAGTAACTAAAATTGCTAATTTATATTAGCAAACATAATATCTCACAACTGTATACATAATGTTTTTTAAGTGTCAAGAGCGTGAAACCTAACGAGCGTCAGCCTTAGGAAAGTATAACGTGAAAATGTAATAAATACAATAAATACTTGAAACCGAAACTGACTACTCAATAGATAGCTTCAATGAAATATAAATTATTTAAATTAGCAAATTTCATCACAATCTTCATAATTTACAGACAGATCATCATAGCAAACATAGTGGAAATGTAATAATAATTCATTTTGTTATTACATATTTCTAGTTCATACTCGAGAGGAGTAATGTATTTACTTTATGAACACAACACACTTCACTGTTATCATTGTGTAGATTCGAATAACTTTTCACGAAAATACTTGATTTTCTGTGCAAAAAATGCTTCAAGTCCATCTGCACATCGATAAAATTCAGAATCTTTTGGGTTGAAATACCGACAATTATCGAATATTTTAGTCATGTCACCAATAAATTCACTTAACATACTATAAGTTTGTTCATTCACTTTTCGTTCCACAGTCTGCAAATCTAAAACAAAAATCACTTTATTTTATTATTTTTCAAACAAACTACATTTATTCTATAATGTATTGTTATGAAATTTTTGGCTACACAAAATATCATTTAAGAACATACCCATTGGTTCTTTAATAACTTTATAATAAGTTGGTGCTTCTCTTGGATCCACGGGTTCCATAAAAGGCCAAGCATTTTTATGTAATTGTATTTGTTTAACAAGCCTCTTTAAATTTTCAAAGTCTTTAGGAGTGAGTTCCTTCATATTGGCATAATTAACTGAATTGTTTTTTTGACAATTAGGACATATATATTCGTCTATATTATCCGCTTCCGATTGTAGTATTCCGACGCATCGACCGTGGAACCAATCTTGACACCGGTCGCAACAAATGTAAAACCTAAAAATGAAATATTAAAATCTGTATAATACACGTATTTGATTTGTAAAAATATGTAACAAAAATATCCTAACTAATATTATAAATGTGAATTTGAGTTTGTATGTTTCTTATGCTTCAACTACTCAAACAAGCAACATCCTTTCATTGCAATCACATTGTCAGGAGTATAGAAAATGACATAGGGTTTCATCCAGGTCATCATTATTATGTACTGTTCTTGACAAATACATCAAATCTACATTAACGCAAGCGCAATAGGCTACATTAAGGGCAAAAGCTTGTATCATATAATGTACGGTTTAAGAAAAAACACTTTATTCAGTGCATTCTAATTCTACACGATTTAATTTATTAGTCGTTTGTTGACAAAATAAATTAATAACGTTGTGACAAAATAACACCGCAAGAAAATCAGAAATTTTCTATTGTAGTTATGATGATGATGAAAAGAAACTGAAATATGTCTGAAGTATATCATAAGTTCTATACTTTTTAGTTAAAAAAAATGGCGTAAAAAACATATTTAAAATTATTTTGCGCTAGTATTACTGTTCGGTCTTCAAATTCTGACACAGTTGCTTACATTCCAAACAGTCTCTTACATGTACACATGACAAGAAGAGTTGTCTATTTATTCTCCTTTGTTGTTTATGACACTTGGGTAAAAGTGAATCAATTAGCGATTTTTTATAACGACGAAGCAATATTTGGGTTATTGACAGAAATGAATTATGTTATTATTGTAATATAAAAGTAATACATACTGAGAATTATCATATGGCTGTCTACAGAGACAGTACAGCTCCTGGGTTTCTTCAGCTCGCCGGCAATCGGGACACACATATTCTTCCATCGTCTTACTCATTTCCTCCGTGACGCCAACACAATCGCCATGGAACCAGTTGCTGCAGTGCTCACAGCCAACATAGAACCTGTTTCGCGAGAACAATATAGTTTAATATAAATATTTTTGTCACCAATGAAATTATCAAAACACTAGCTAACACCTGCGACTTCGTTGCCTTGCGCATGTGCATCACACCGCTTGCTGCACTTCTCTACAGCAAGAAAATACATATCACTGAAAGCTTAGTACTTACAAAGATCGTAGTTTCTAAAATTGAATGAAATTTTTTTTCGATAATGATCAAACATCTAAGAAACAGTTTTTTTTTATCGAAATCGATCTAGTAGCTTTTTCGTGATGCGCGCACAACGGCAGAACTCGTTATCATTTTATCTATATAAAGATAAGATTATATACCAGGCTTTAAGGTAATCACTACATATTATAAAACAAAGTCCTCTACCACGTTTGTCTGTCTGTCTGATCATGATAAGCTCAAAAACTAATGAACGGATTGTTATGCGGTTTTCACCAATAAATAAAGTGATTCATTAGGGAGGTTTAAGGACGGACAGCAGGACAACGTCTGCTGGGCCCGCTAGTATACATAAATAAACTACAATGTGGGAGATTCATCAAATTATTGATAAATATTACTTGGTAAATATCACATAGTGGTTTAATAAACATTATTTTAGATATAACAGACATACTTTTTGTTTATCGTATATTGATAATTACTGATTACATACTTCCTACCATTCGAATTCGACGTCAATTAGAATATATGTCTTCTTTCAAATACCTTTTTCAAAATGGTTATATACTGTGCAACTTTAATTGTTGAAACTTGAATTAAGTGCCATTAGTATTATTATTACTAATAAATATAATATTATACGGAACACGTAAAATATCAAATGAAATGTATGATAAAAAATAGTAATGTATGAGTAAAAGGTGCCGCAATTACGGAGCGCGCCGCCTACTAGTTATAAGGATAACAAAGTAAATAAAAACCGGGACGAAATATGTTCGTCACCGACTCGTAATATATCGTATATTGTGAATAATGTCAATATATTAGTAATTTCCTATCTAACCCACAAATACCTATATTGCATAGAAGCTATCTAGATTTAAATCCTATAAATATCTGAAAAATACATACTTTCAAATTAGTTCGGTACTTTTCGTTTGTTAAATAAACAAGACACACACATAATATTCCAAAAAATGAGCTGCACATGTTTTGTTACTTGTTGTTTACACGAAAATTTATTTATCTAGTGTGAATAGATCAAACATGTATAAAAATGTTACGATTTCTATATTGACGTGAAAACTTCTTTAGGCCTGTTGTGATTTGAAATTCGATGAAATGCAAAAAAAAAAAAATTGTTTTAAGCGAAAAAGGGACAAACACATACATCTATAAGATTTAATGCGAGAGAATGAGATAGAATACTTTATACAGTGTTTCTCATATTTGCAGTGTCCTCGGTGTTTGTATGTGTATTGTGTGTACCTGCGTATTACGAATCCTTGGGGAAAAGCGTCATAACCATGGAGGTGTATTATTTACGTCTATTATGTATATGAATATTTTATAATTTTTTGAAGGTGTCCCTTCTACGGCATGTGAATTGCGTACATATTTTTTTATTGCAGTACGGTGCTGCAAAGTAACGGCAATATATCTGATGGTAAGTACAGTGGCATTAAAACTCAACGACGACCACCGACATAAATCTAAAATCCATCGGCAGTCGCCGCTTTTATACCGGCCTACAAAACTTCTCGGCGGTTGGATATATTTATGCTCGATTATGGATATATATTGGTTGATACCGAAATGCTACAAACTAAAAGGGAATTAATGTGTAATAATTATCAACATTTGCATGGCGACAGTGGTCTAGGTGGAACAGACACTCAACCACCCTCATTGCTTACTTGATATAAATCTGCTAATCCCGGAATGCGACACGCTTAAACATGCCACTATGACCCAAGCAGTCTGACACAATTATCCTTAGTTTTAACTTTTGTATGCTAATATTTAATTTAGGCAGATTTTCTTACTTTGTATTATCATACGGTGTTCGGCATATACACAAAAGTTTTTCCTTTTTACTGGAGCGCTTGTTTGATTTTGGAGTTGCAACTTGATTAGCAGGACGTCGCTTCCCACCGCGGACTTCCTCTTGTTTGTTGCGTTCAGCTCGTGTTCTTAATGCTAACTCTGCTGACAACTCTTTCTGTAATCAATATCATTAGAAATATTTAAAACAACCATAAACACACAATTGCAAACAAAAGTAAATAAATTAGGTACAGACGACATTTTGTTTTCTCTATTATATGTGCTTGCGGTAGGTACTTCACGAACTGGCGTCAGGAAAATAAAATGTTAAAAGTCTACTAATTATTTTAAAGGCTTCATTCACACCTGAGATTCAAACATTAAAAACCGAAAACAATGTTACTCAAAAAAGATTCTCGACCTTTTATATTCCGTTGACGGTAAAGTGAATAATGATAAAAAAGATTTTCTACCTGTATTTCAACCCCCAGTTCTTTTTCAAGCAGGCCACGTTTTTTGATAATGTCCTTCTTTAGCATTTCTTTATGCTTGAACAGCATCATTTGTAATCGCGAGTGATTGGAGGCTGCACGACGGCGTTCATCGAGAGCGCTCACTACCGGAGCCGGAGACGGCGTTGTCGTGTTCTGTATTCCAACAGTGGATACGGTGACGGGGTGAGGTGCGGCGTGACTAGTAGCGAGAGGAGTCACAGCAGGCTGTGTGACTGGGCGCGTCGTTGGTCGGGAGACGATCACTACAGGTGCAGGGCTAGGTACCGGGGAAGGAGCACGCTGAGCGCGGCACCGCTTCCTGGGACTGGTCTCCACCCACTCGTCATCATCATCATGTCGAGAGGAAGTGGCTCTCCGGCGCGGTGGAGGCGATGGCGACTGAGGAGTCGCAACACGTATTTCCTTCTCCACGTTTACCTCCGGTTTCATACGTTTCTCTTGATACCTTTGAAGCTGAATTAGTTTCTCCTCTATTTCAGGATTCAAATTTTCTTGCTTTAGAGCACTTTTTATTGCTGAAATATGTTAATTATGATTTTAAATTCTAAAGTTGTACTGTAATTAACTGCAGCATTTTAAAATCTCCATACAAAGTGAAAGTAACATCTTTGTTCAAAATTCCTAAAATTTACGTAAAACTATTTGTGACGTAAATTCTTAATTGCGAGAAGTTGCTGTGTAATTGGAAACTAAACATTTCAATGAGAATTTTATTTTGAGGCTAGACATACAGGTATAAACTGGTATCTCGTTTACTAATAAAGAAATATGCATACATTCAGTTTCCACCGAACGTCGCTTTAGCTCAAAACTACTAATCTACAATATATGCACCCTTGACTCTGCTATTATTGGTCAGAGCTTCCTATGGCATAAAGAGTAAATGAGCAAAAATTGTTTTTTTTTTTAACAAATGTACAAATCTGCGCCTAACAGTTGACTCTGATATGTACATTTGTTTTAGAACACCGTAGTAGAGAAAGCCACATGATATATGTTAGAACCATGACAGTATTGTTCTTAAATATTTATTGGTCACTGAATAACTTACTCTGCTGAATATAGTCTGGTGTGAGCACGAACTTATTACCCTGCAACCCTTCTGGAAGTGAATTTACAATTTCTGCTTTGGTTATATTATCTTTTATGTCTGCTTGGTTCGGAACTGTGGCCTCCTTGTGAGTCAAAGGTGTTGTTATCTTGTCTTCACCATTTAACAATGGTTGTCGTTTTAATTGTTCCTCTTCACTAACAGCCTATAATTAGAATGTACACATCGATAAAAATAGACATTAAATAAAAATAATTAAAAAAGCAAAATTATTAAATCTTCTTTTTAAATAGGGTTAAATAAAAAACAAAACA
Source organism: Antheraea yamamai (assembly GCA_036509395.1). Classification (NCBI taxonomy): domain Eukaryota; kingdom Metazoa; phylum Arthropoda; class Insecta; order Lepidoptera; family Saturniidae; genus Antheraea; species Antheraea yamamai. The sequence continues at coordinate 12,129,710 of AP028433.1, forward strand.
TAATTCATACGTTTGTGGGAATATGTATGAATAACACTGAACATAATTAGAATATAATTAAACAATAAAATCGTTTAGTATTCATTTTGAAATATTTTGGGAGTCTTAATGTTTTCTATTAAAAAAATTAAAACTATTTCACTTAATATTATAATGAATTGCCCATACACCCCCACAAAACGTTTGTAATTATAAAATAAAAAAAAAAAAACGTAATAAACCAAACAGGACTGAAATAAAAGTCATTTATAATTTTTTAGTATTTTATTTAATGTAGTAAACGTTACTACAAACAGTACTAGCAAGTAATATATTCAATTGTTATGCTTAGAAGTTACACATTTTGATACAGGTGGTGTATGAGCAATTTTTGATACCAATATATAGATTTCCAACAGTTAAATGTAACTATGCACTCTAAGATGTAATAGAAATTGTAGTTTATAAGTTAATAATATGTGCATAAGGCACAAAATAATTTGATGTAATTATATTATAATAGTATAAAATTAAATATTATGACTTATAATTATTATTGTAATGGAGATTATATTGATTTTAAAATTTACCCATGAAAAGGAACCTACAGCAAATATATTTGTTATGTTGTTACAAAGTACACATGTATTTAAGAAGTACTATTAACTAATACATTTTGAAAAAATTTCATAATTTTTAATAATAACTAACACATTAGAATAGTCTCAAGTATTTATAGTTTTCATTACCATTTTTAATAAACTGAATTTAAATTACTTTAAAATGTATTGCTTATAGTAAAATGTATTATTACAGCATGATATTCTCAGCCAAAAGATTAATATAAAATGTTATTACATAGCAAAACTAAATAAAAAATAAATTAATAACAAGACTATTTGCATGTCTAGATGTGAATTATCAGAAATGTTATATACATGATCATTTTAAATTTAGGACAAGTAAGAATTATTGATATTTATATTATAATATCTCCTTTAAACCCAGAAGTGTTTGATAATTGAAATCAAGTTATGAACAATGTGTAATTTATTATTACCAAAAAACAATTTTTTTACTGATGTAATGGCAAAATGAATCTATTTACTTACTATGTATTACTAATGTAAAGAATATTGACATGGACCACCACTATTATTACGTTCTTCATGTACATATAATTGATTCATTGTTTGAAATCAACATAGATAATACAATATCGGAAATACCTAAATGTACATTACTACATTTAATAATTAAAAATTAAAAATGCATTTTTTCACACGCGAATAATTCTCGCTCGAGAAAGTAGATAATATGGAGGTTTACACTAAGATGCCAAACTGTTTAACCGAGTCAGCGTTAAAAGTAACGAATTAAGGTGAATCGTGCGATACCGATTAATACATTCGTTTCTGTAGATTACTATGTATACACATCTTATACAAAACACTATTTTTATATCAGTTAAAATATTGTACAATATTAATGTCCCGTGAAGTGTTGATACTTACAACATTTCAAGTAAATCGATTATTACTAAGTCTTGGTAAAATGTCTATTATAGTAATTTACATACAAAAATATATGAATTTTTATTTTATATTGCATATGTCAAAAGAAATCATGGTTCCTTCACATTCTATATTAAAAAATCTATATTGTGTATGCAGCATACAGATTTAAAAATGAATTTCAAACCATTGAGTTCTCTATACTTAAAACTTTTTTTACTACAGAATTTCATAATGTAAATTCTCTTGCTGGGCAAGTTTATTTTATGGTTAAGAAATGTAAACTTATACACGAATCATTTACCGGTTTTATCTTTAAATTCTAATGAATAATTGAATATTTATATGACCTCCATTTTTAATTACTTTGATTAACTAAAATATATACGCAGGTCACTTCTAACGCATAAGACTTTCTTGTCCATTAAAAAATATACCACATACTTATAAAATGTGTAAAAATAACACATACACAATGAAGAACATTACTTCTGCATGACAGCGGACAATAGAGTATCAGGTCATAGTAAAGTTTGCATTTACTTCCTTCAAATTTAGAATAGGTGAAAGATGATGAAATAGCCTGTTTTCTGGGGCAGATAAATATGAGTTATTATTGATTTTAATTAACAGTTCTTTTTTCTGGGGTGTTGAAATTATTACTTTTTTTCTAATGCGAATAAACGGTTAATAAATGTATATTTTTATTGTATGCAGAAAAGATCAAATTTCATTTATGGGGTACACTCTGACTCCACACCAATTCTATTTTCCTACAATACTAAGAAAATAGGATTGGTGTTCGATTTTCAATACATTTCATTTCTGTTATATTGTGAAAGTTACTAAATGTGTATTTTTTTTTGATCTTATTCGAATGTATGGTCATAACAGGAAGAGTGTGTGGAGCAACATTTACAACGACCGGTTTGCCTTTGAAAGATTTTACTTTTTGACCGTAACTTCTTTTCTTTTAACGTCGTTATAATATCCCAAAAAAACGGAAGCATCTAAAAAATAAGTGTTGAAGTCTATAAACATCCAAAGATAGATTAAAACATCACCTTCCAATGTCACCATGCTTAGTATTCAATAATAATAAGTGACATATGCTCATTTAAACTTGGAAATCATAGTTTATAATAATTAATTTTAAAATATCCAAGTGAAATATATATCCCTATAAAAGAGATTCTAAAATCGTATTAATTAATCAATATTGCATTGAGATATTCCAAAGATTTCATCGCGCTCTTGTTTTATGTTTTTATAAAGTGTATTATTTATTATCGTGTATCAATCTTTGTTGCAACAAAAAAAAAGTTCGATTCAGTATTTAATTCATTACGAAAATAACAATGACTCCGATTAATTTCATTTTATCGATCTAAAGTATGCCATACAGTATTGGTACATGACAAATCTTTAAGGAACATTTTACAAATGGAACGTGCACTTTTATTCTCCGTAAAAAGATTATAATAAATTCAATCATCTACATTAATCTAAGGTAATTAGATATTCATTAAAATAAATGTATAGCAAGAATGAACAAACCTTTTTACGAGGAGGTTACGGATTTAAAAATACTCTACAATCTATAAATTCAGCTGGTAACAATTATGTTAACAAGTCTCTAGGATACAATGGTGCAGCAAGATCCTCAAATTTACAAAAAAAAAAAGTGTAATCTTCTAAGGACTGCTTCAGAATGTAAGTGCGGTGATGCTGTTAAGGCCGTGTTAGACCAATAGCGTAGTCAGATAAAAAAAAACTGTTTCACTATGATGCCGGACGCACTAACCCCGCAGACTTCGGGTTGCTCATCCTTGATATATAGGAATGTATATACATTCATTGGCTATTTTGATACTTTAATTTAACTTCTACCAAAGTCTGATTAAAATAAAAATTGTGTTATTCTACAATGTATACAAAGTAATATACGTCATTACGTAATATTTTTACGACATATCGTTCAGTTATATTATTCCAGTACACTAATACTTTTATCAGAAATTCTTAAGACTACTTCTATACGTAATTTTTAAACATACATGTTCAATGTTAAATTATATAAATATAACTAAGTTACGGGGTAGTATATTACAATACTAATGCTATTTCTAATCATAGATACTAAAATCGTTTATATACAAATATCATAATGCATAATTATACAATCTTTGGTGTTTGATTTAATAAAAACAATAAGAATCACAGCGAATACACATTTACCGACAGTACTTGTTCAAAAAAATTACGTTTCTTAACATACATGTATGTATATTATAAATAATTAATTATTATAATAAACGATAATACGTAAAATTCCAAAATAAAATATAAAATGTGAAGTATTCATAAGCATTACAAACCTCAAGACCAATTAGTACCCTCGAGAGATAACTATTACAACAGCACATAATCAAAGAATTCTATGAGCCATAACAAAATTAGAATAATTGTAACATTTGCAGGGGTGCGAATTTTATTCGATTTTGTTTATTTAAGAGTAGATTTTTTCATATATCTACTAAAATAAAGTCTCTAATACTTATGAATGAACACACTCTGTGTACACTTCACACTGTCACTGACTCCTAGGTTTGTATGATTTTCAGTTATTTCCTAAATTTGAAATCAATTTGGCATTTGAGTACTAAACATATGCTGATCACTGTTCATTATATTCTAACCTTATTCAGAGTACAAGTGTCGAGTTTACATTAATGTATATAAACCACTATATAGAGACGGAAACACAGTGTTAATAATAAATAATGTTGAGATATTTTCTCGGTGGAGTTTAATTTAATAGTAGTATATTACCTGGTGCGGTGTAGCATGTACGGGTAGCGGGTGTAGCGAGTGTAGCGAGTGCAGTGCGGAGACGGGCTGGGCCGCTACAGGGGCGAGTGGGGGCGGCGCGCTCGGCGACGGCGCCGGCTGTACTGCCAGGTACATTTTACGTGGGCCCAGCATTCCCTGCTTCCCCGTAGACTCTTGAGCTGTTACATACATTATACCAGATGGAAGGTTAGACACTTGCAGTATTCTAGGCTATGACACTTCATGGTCACATTTAACACATAAAATAATAATATCAAAACAAATACTAATAGACAACAAAGAGAACCTTAGGTAAAGTTTGCTCTAAGAATTTCAAAAGTATGGATAATAACGTAAATAAACGTAGGTTGAATGACCGGTGGTAAAACCTGCGAGCGGCGACCCGGAGCTAATAACTTTCTATAATAAAACGGACAATAAGCTTTTTTGTTTGTTCAAACTCGAAAAGTTATGCTTTGTTAGTTGGTTGGCTTCACCTTCAATTCACTTTCATTTCACCCGATCGTCATTGACATTGCTTTAACATAGACGCTTAGAGGATTGAGTATAATTTGTGTTAATTTGTGTATGTTTCTAGATAATTAGATCAAATATTAAGCACTTATTTTTGTATTTAATTTATTTAGAACGAGAATCGAGTCCATAAATATTGCTACTGTCTAACATGTAAACATTCCCTGGTATAGTTTTTTTTTTGACGTGATAATGTCTTATAAATTGATGAACACCGGCTGAACGCATGAAAAAGCATGACTCATCCGCCTGAGCCGAGCGTGCAAGCGGGAGCGCGGAACATGCGATAGAGGCGCGATCGGTCTAAGCGTTCATCTTGTATAGCATCTATCTATATATAGAATAATTCAATTCAGAAAAGTATGCAATTTTTTATCAATGTTTTCTTATGATGTTATCTCGTAAAATTATCGTGCGTAAACCGAATTCACAGACAACCAATTTTTTAAATTTTATTGTTGGCAACCAATCTTCTAGTATATTATTACTGCCATTGTCGAGTAGGTAATGATATTGCAACTTTCTTGCGATCATTTTCAATGAACTAACAAGATGGTGGCCATGGTGTTATTCCATTAGTATTTATAGATCTACTTCACTAACCAAACTATATTACTTAAAACACCACCAATATTACAAAATATAGAGTCACATAACACATGATTATGAATAAAATATAAAGTCCACTACATGAAATCCCAAGATCAAGCCAAAAACTCCGATTATATAGTTATATAGATTATCAACGAAGCAATAACAGCTCACTGCTAGCCTAATCGTTTCGGTAATGGATAAAACCTAATAATGAAACCATAGCATACTGCATTCTAATGCTCTTCTACCCTAGAACCTTCATCGTTTTCGAAATTTGCCCCTATCCAACTATAAATGTGTATTGGCAACTGCACTTGGGAGTTAGTCCTTCAGCTAAAATTTCACAATCTAATGCTACTCCCATACCTGCGTGTATAGCCACGAAATTTTATCAATGGTCGCAATAAGTCAGGTAGGTGGGAAAAATTATCGCCATGTACCGCGTTACGGACAGATTCAGTACGATAACTGGACTAGCGGTTTTTACGGAACTCGAAAACGCTCTCTTCCTCTTCTTATTTAATTTTTGGTTCTATTTGTAAGCAATACACAATTCCGCCAATGTCTTGTAGATACAAAGTATGCGCCGTCCGTGGCAGATAGTATAATAAACGAGAGACCGATTAAATAATATAATTCGAAAACGAAGATAATTGACTTGTGTTCAGACCGAGTTATTGTATGTTTCCCACAAATATACATATAGGCAAAGTTAGGTACATATCGATTAAGAAATAGACAATCTGATTAAAGTTTCATTTTATTTTTTTAATAAATAATAACAAGACATGTTAATTTCGAGTTAATATTAGAATAACAAAGGCGTGCAAACGTTTTGGAGCGCTTTTAGCGGAATTACGATTGAGATTAGTTTTTCCACGCGACAAATAGGTGAAGCTTCGTCACGCAGGTATGTGACTAACATAAGACTATATCGTCATTTAATATCCGGTGAAATTATAGTCAATATGACACAATTATACTGTAATTAACCACAGCTGTACTGGAGCCACTCCTCACCTTTTAAAAGTTGTTGCTTCACTTGATGCTGCACAAGTGCCAACTGCTGTGGCGTTAGGTTGTATCCATGAAGACCTTGAAGAACAATACTGGGACCACTACTAGTCTGCATCACCTGGCGGATAAACATTATTCAAATAATCATATTGTCACATCTTCTATTTTTAACTAAAAGCTCCGTCTATATCAAGCACTTCTGGTAAACCAGTAAGTCATTGTTACTATGGCATTTATAGGCCAATAAAACGGCGACGATTGTCGATGTATATCTATCTCTCAGAGGTCACCACGTGTTTGCTCTATACTAACTATAGTTGCAGAATAATAATTTTGCTAGTATATTTGAATACTAACAAAACCGCCTGTCACTTTATATGCATTAATTATAATATAAAAGTTATTAGCGGTAAAATATAATGAACTCAAGGATTATATAGCTTTTAATAAATAATTTTTCGTACTGAATACACCACTTCCAACAAACTATTTCACAAATTGTACTTCTATATAAAATAGCATTATAGGTTTTACAGAAAACAATTTTATTATGTACACTTTAGCAGGAACATAATCGTAATTTTCTTTTCGCAATCCATAAGGACATTGTCTATGAATAGTTTATTTACATTTAAAATAAGATAATGGAAATGATTTTACAGAGTAAAATATATTAAAAAATACAAATTAGTACAGAGTAGCATTAGTTACCTGTGCAGTGACGGTCTTTATAACGGTGCCGGGTGGTTGCCCCACGAGAAGACGCTTCTCTACTAATTCGTCCTCCGTGAGCTGGAGCTGGGTTTGCGGCGCTATTGGAGAAATGGCGATCGGTGGTGCCGGTCGCGGTGCAGGACTCTGGCCTATATGCGCAACTATTTGCGCTTGGTTATTGCCTGTCGGTCGAATCAGAACTTGTTGCCCGTTGACAGTAGCGAGCTGTATTTTCCCAGCAGCTATCTGTTGCACCAGAACTGGATTGTTGACGACAATCTGTTGTGTAGAAGTAGGACGTACTCGCGGTGGTTGTGGAGCAACGGGTGGACGCGGTGTCGCCGGACGCGGCACCAGTTGCCCCTGGACCATAACAGTCTGTACAGGTTGCAAGCGTGGTTGCAAGTTAGCACGAACACCCGCCTGAACTACTACTTGTTGAGGATTTTGTACCACCATCTGCTGAGGTGATTGCACAATCATCTGCTGCGTCGGCTGAACCACCAATTGCCGATTCCCTTGTACCATGATCTGTTGAGTTGGTTGAGGTGCAACACGAGTAGTGTTAGTCTTAGCCTCATCTGAAGGTTTTATAGGAATTGCTGCTTTTTCAGTAAGCAAATTTTTATTTTCAGACACTTTTGTTGCTGGTGATGCTGCCACTAGTTGACCTGTAACACCTTGTTGTCCAGCCATAACTACATGCAATTTTCCATCTGCCATCTGAATCAACTGTTGTCCTGCTAACAAACCTCGAACTGTGATCTTTCCATCAGGAGCGCGTATAATTTGAACCTTTTGTGGTCCATCTTTTGGAGTTGCAGTGGACTTAGCTGAGTTTCCATCTGTCTTGGTGATTGGTTGACTGATCACTCGTGTGGATCCATCTGATCCTTTTGTCATAATAATTCTCCTGGTACCTATTACAGTTTTTTGTCCAGTTGGTGTAGATGATGCATTTGTTGTTAACAGAGATGTTAATGTACTTTTAGCGGAATTTGAATTAGGTGTTGACTTTGCCTTTTCTGAAAAATCAATGTGTTCACATTTATTTTAGTTGTATAATTCATGATTATATGAATATATTGGTGATTGCCTAGACTTATTCATGGAATTTTAAGGACATTCTGCACTACGTTAACTTAATCAGCTTACCTAGGTCTCAAGGCGATATATGCATATTATAGTATGAGTTATACATATCTAGACTAGAATCTAAACTGGAATACTTTTGTTTATTCAACACATTACTGATTAGCTGATAATTTCAGCATACAATATTTCAAAATAGTGTCCCTTTACACATTTGGCTAGCTGAGGACACTATGCCTGTGTATTTTGCCATTATATCAATCATAATAATCAAGGTAATTTAAAACAAGACCAAAATAAAAACCCGCGCGATACAGTGACACAAAATCTTACATCACGGCGACAACATTACATATATCACCTCCACACACGTGCACGCATACACGCTTACACATGCAAGTGGAAAGGTTTTATTTTTTTCCCGTATCAAACTGAAATAGTTTAGAAAATTATCCAATACGAAATATATATAAGAGTTGTTTAGGTATGTATGCTTGGTACACATATATGTTTCAACAACTCATATATGTATGAATAGTTAGCTTAGCTTAGCTCAGATAGGTCGCGAATTGCATGTATCAGGCAACAGCCCAAGCCGAGGTGTGCCGTGCACCCTTGAGCTAGTTGTAAATGAAATCGGCTGAGTGCCTTAAGCGCTCGCCTTAGTAGTCCGGTGAAGCTGTTTAGACCTTTCCAGGTCAATAGCGTAGTCAGTTCGAGAAAAAAAAAAACCAAAATAAAGAAATGTTATATATTTTTTATGTATAATCATAGGTACTTGCTACTTTCTACTTTCTTAATAAAGCCAAGTTAATATTTGTTTCTTCCTTTTTAATTTCATTGTTACATTGTCTGTAACCTTGTAACAATTTGTTCATTGTTGAGTTCTATTTTTTACTCCAAAATGTTTTATTTAGTTGCATATATATAGGTGAATTGTTGTTAACTACCTACTCCGCAATCATAAAAGTTATATTTAAAAACTAGAAATATTTATATACTGTATAGATAAACAGTCCGAAGAGTGGTTGTTGTAGTGAATATAATGTCCTACCTTGAGACATTTCTAAAGCTCTTTTTTGCTGATGTGCAGCTCGTTGTTCACGTAGTTGTTGTTCCATTTTGTCTTTGAGATCAGAAGCATTAGGCGCCGGAGTCGTTACTGTAGTCCGTTGTGGCAGCTTACCCGTTGATGTACGAGTCACAGGAGTGGCACGTTCCGTGCGTTCACCGTATTGTCTCACTTCCCATAGCTCCAACTTATCTTCGTCCACCCACTCTTCAGACACCTAGTGGCACAGATACAATAAATGTGTCGTCACATTTCAGAAAGAGCTAAACTCCACTTTTACCCATTCTTAATATTTTACGTTATTTTTCATGATCTTTGAATTTAGTACATATGAAATATGAAGATTATAAAAAAGAAATTAAAAATCTTATGAACGGTAAAATTGGAACTTCCTTCTCAGTCTATAAAACCTGGGAATTTTTATAAAGTTAAATATGTTGTATGAATGATTTAAATTGGATTTAGCTCATTTTGAATGTAACAACACAAATATTTTAATTATTTTACATTACAAAAGGCACAGAAGGAACAATTATGTAATTAACAACTCACCTGGGGTTCAGTATTTTGAGGAGATTCGGCACGCTTTCTTTTTCTTAAGCCACTACGTATGGATGTGACCTCGCGTACAGTCTTAGGTAATTCGAGAGGTATCACCACTCGTCGTCGCAGATATTGAGTCCGTTCTGAGAATTGTCCCAAGTGACGATGTTTTAACAATTCAAGAGAAACAATCTCTGTATCAGTGGTTAACTGATGTTTACCATCAGCAGTGGCGGCTTTAGCGGCCATATCGTCCCAGCGGAGACAAGCCCACATTATACGTAACTGCAGTGCTGCACTCGCTAACCATTGAAGATTAACAGTGCGGTACAACCAACATGTTTTAAACAATGGTCTAGGACAAGGATAAGGCCACACTGTTTGATTAGGCTTTGCATTATGACTGAAACCGGTAACAAAACTATGTCCCCCTTGTCTACTAAGTTTCTTTAATTCGTGATGTGGTAAAACCATTATAGTCTTGGCTTTACTTCTTGTATGAAATGTAGAACAAAGAGGATACTTTACAGGGGTTCTTTTCTTTTTCTTTTCAACAGCAGATGTTTGCACACGTTTAAGGTACACTTTTCCACATGGGTTTTCTGTTGAGTACACTCTTGTTACGTTACCTTCAGTTTTTTCAACTTTAATAGGTTTATCTTCCCTTTTGATAGGCCTTGCGAGTCCGAATCGCCTATTCGTGGTGGCTCTATATTTTTCAGTCTTATCATTCTTATTCAATGGACACTCATAGCCAGGTGGATCGCTGTTATCATTATTGTTTTCAACATTGGCTACATTAGATGTCGCTTTTGATGATCTTCCCCGGGATATTTTTAATTTCGGTATCGGTGGGCGTATCTTATCAGAACTATTTTCAGCTTGTTGTTCAATATCAGTTAATTCTTTCAAAGGACCTATTTCAACTTCGTTGTCAGTATTATTGCACATAATATCAATGTCCATTTCATTCCCTACTGCTGGAACTGCAGACTCTTCAAGAGTGCTTTCCGATTTTAGGATGCTCTGCATGGCATCTTCATTTTCTGTCTTAAAAGGCAAGTTATTAATTCTATTGCATTTCCTTTTTACAAAGCAATCAGAATTTTTATTATCACATTCTTGAGCACAAGCTACTGCAGTCAGTAAATCAGTCAATATATTTTCATTTGAGTTAGTATAAACAGTAGATTTACCCAAAAGGTACTGCTCTAAAATAGACATTTTAGAAATGTCTTGAGCATTATTTATAATAGGAGAAGTATTGTCAATATCATTCTTTAATAACAATACTAATTTATTCAAAATATTTGCTTTTGATATACATAGAGGTGAGTAGCAAGTATTTTTCAATTCAGAATTTTGAAATAAATTAGATGAACTGCTTTTATTGCATGTATTAGAATAACATTTATGATGTTTGGTAAGCAGTGATATGTTTTGATACTTTTCTCTGAGAAGTTCGATATCTTTAGAAGTATCGATGTCCTGTTTATTATCATTCATTACATCACACATAGAAGTTAAATCAGATTCAGGTTCATCATTCTCTACGTCAACATTTTTTTCATCCTCATTCTTAACTTCAGGATCTTCTTTTTTCACATTTAGCAATAAGTTAGCTAACTTCTTTTCTTCCATAAACTTTAAATAAGTACGTCGAGCTAGAAAATCATCTAACTTAGATTTTCTTGCAACTTTCGGGTAATACCTTCGTGTTGAGGAGCACAATGCTTTTTCAACATCAATTTCTTCAAAATTATCATCATCTTTATCAATTTTTAAGTTGCGCATTGTTGGCGGTACTGAAAACAAAGAGTTACTTAGTATGAAAATCTTAATATATATATTTCTTGTGTGCGTGTGTATGTGACTGAACTCCTCCTAAACGACAGGACCGATTTTGATGAAATTTTTTGTGTGTGTTCGTGGAGATTCGAGAATGGTTTAGATTCACAATTGGACCCGGCAGGTGGCGCTGCGATCGACTTTTAGGATTTTTTTTGTTTTCAAGGCAGGACAACGTCCGCCCGGTCCGCTAGTCTTTATATATAAATTTCTTCTGTGCGTGTATGTCACTGAACTCCTCCTAAACGGCTAAACTGATTTTGATGAAATTTTGTGTGCGTGTTCCAGTGGATCCGAGAATGGTTTAGATTCACAATTGGACCCGGTAGGTGGCGCTGTGGTTGACTTTTAGGATTTATATTTTTTATTACCAAGGCAGGACAACGTCCGCTAGTTAAATATAAAATCGAAAAGCACTGAAAATTGTGATAGTAGTTTGAGATGCTAAAAATATTATTTTATACATACAATTGTAATGTACTGAAAAAGGTAACAACAATTTTTGCTTATGCATCAGTTTTACAGCAAAAAAATACAGAAATTTCCAATATTTGCTGATTTTAGTAAACCAACCCGAAAAATGTGATACAATGTATACAGATAAATAAAACTGAAATGTCTGCTTGTAATGTCAAAATAACAAATTGTTACCAAGAAGGCAAGTTTTCAAAGTTTCTATCTTTATATTCCAACTAATCTCCGAAACGGTTGGACCGAATTTGAGCAACCTTTCACTGGCAGATAGGTGGTATTAGTAAGGAGTAACTTGCGATACTTTATTTAAAAAAAAACAACCGCCTTCCCCGCAAAGGTAATACACTAAACAAGCAGAATCGAGTATTAATTTTGTTTGCTAAAAGTTAAACTTGTAACAAATAGAATCACACATATAAAACAGCGGTTATAAACTATTTAGACATTAAATAATTGTGATATAATTATACACAGACTTACATTTATCTGTTACATCTTTGTTCTCCGATTCATTAGAAATTAAATATTCGTAAGTTTTAGGTTCTACCGCTAATACTTTTATTACATTGCCTTCTCTCACTCTAACTGCAATTTTAGCAGGCCCTTTCTGAAGACTAGGTTTAGTGTTTATGTTATGTTTTTTAGACTTCCTAGTCGATGAATTCCACAGCCAACCCCATTGTCCATGAATTCTGTATTCTTCACCTTTCTGTTTCCATGTCTAAAATAAGATATATAAAAGTCATTTATTAATGATATAAATTACTTAAGAAATTAAATCATAGATTTGTATCTTATACATAGTAACAATTACATTTCTACAAATATATTTATAGTAAAAGAAATATCAGGCATTTTTAAAACATTTTTATAATAATAGAGAATAAGGTAATTAAAGATGATTATGGCTAAGTGGTTATCATGTTTTGACACTGTTGATCGACGTAGGTACTCGAATCCCTGCGAATGTGCCCGAACTTTCGGTGAAAAAGCCTCGAGATAAAAACCTTAGCATGGTAGTAGAACTTTTCCTAAACCCGCCCTCTACTAGCTAGTACCCTCAACTTCAAAATTTGTAGCCAAGCGCCAATAGGTGTGCAGCGGCAGCTGTACTTGGGAGCCAATCTCTCCACATCATCATTTAATATCAGGTAAAATTGTGGTTAAAAAGTAATACACACAAAGTATAAAAAAAAATTATATAACAAACAAAAGTAACCAAAACAAGCAAAATCAACATCAAGTGAACTGTAGTACGTCGGAATTCTATCGAATTTACAATTATTTCATTGCAAGTGAATTGAGTATATAGTAATCCCGTGGTTTAAGAGTACTAGGCCATAGTGTAACTTAAGGCGGCCCCATATACATACAGAATTCCGTTACGGGATCTCGATTCGAAATATCGAATCGGGATTTCGAATGCAGCAAATCCATACAAATTTATGGAACTATCACAAACATACAGTAGTTTTCCGTTCGTAGTTTTGTCCGAATCGAAATTCCGTATGGTTGCCTATGCGTTCGTAATCTCGCAATGAAAAAAACTGTTTCGAACGCATCTCTTTTGTAGATTTTGTATGAGTCGCATCACACATCAGTTAATTCCGTACGGTCGGTTTTTGGGATTAATTTGGCCCTTTATATATAATATTGGCTGTCTTGCAATCTTAGAGTGTTGAATGGATGTACCCAGTAACGGGAACGTATTTTATTCTTCTTAGCAAGATACAGCAACAATGCAATCGCAAGTAGAAAATCATCGTTCATCACTGTTAAAATGTCTAAACTCAATGGTCGTCGTCTCTCAACTGAGCCTTGTTATTCCGAACGGAAATAAACGTATGTGTGTAAAATATGTACGGAATCCCGAATCGATTTTGTCGAATCGAAATTCCGAAACGGAATTCCGTATGTGTGTGGCCACATTTATACAAAGTAAACATGTTAAAAAAATCCTGTAATACAATAAAGTTTTATGAATAATAATCAGCATACCTGGTGACGAAGTCCTAATGAATATTTTACAAAGTTGTAGGCTGTTCGGTACCGTTCTTCTTCTTCATCTCTTTCTTTTTTCTCTCTCTTATCTAGCTTCTTTCTTTCTTCGCGTTCAGCAGCGGTAGTTCTCAACAGTTTTACATGGCCCAATTGTTCATGCCATGCTGGTACCCATACAACGCTTTTTATGCATGCCTGTAATATTAAATACAAAATTACTTTAAAAAAATAAAATAAATAAAAGACTTTGTAGTGAAGATAATAATAAAAACAATAGTGCGTGGAGTCCCTTCCGCGCGGAAGAAGTGAAACTTCGTAATGTGGAAATGAAAACAGGAAGGGTTAGAAATTGATTTTTACTAAAATCATATTGTTTCTTTAAGACAAACTTTATTAACATTACTTACAATTCACAATTGTTCGCATCTTTTAATTATCATTTTCGAGTGGATAAATATCCAAATCTATGACATTTACAATGGGATTATGATAATTAAAGTAAGATACGAAATATTTAATTATTTTTCTCGCTCTGTCTCTTTCTATTCCTCCTCCCCAGGAGCGTTGAACGTTTAACGCAACAGTGCTTTCATACCCCCTCCATGGTAGCGTTAAACGTTTAACGCAATCTTGTTGGAAGTCGCATTAGTAGTTTCACTTCAAAAATATTAGGGGAAATTCGCAATTTTTTCTACCACTGAAAATTGCTTCAGCACAAGGATCAATATTTAAATTTTATAACAATGATTTAATTATTAAGCATGAAATATTAATATATCAGCTTTTTTCTCTACATAATACCAACATTCCCCACCAATCTCCAATTCAGCTATAATAACTAGTACTATAAAAAATACGACTATTTTGATATACTTATATATAATATTATGTACTTAAATATTCAATATGTTACTATTCTAACTTTACTTTGATCAATTCATTGTTTTCTTTTGTTTACAAGTTCTGTAAAATGTGTTTGTAAATACTATGACTTAATGTTGTGATAGTCTTAGTCAATGGACCAGTATAATTTTGAATAGAGAAGTTAAGAATAGAGAATAAAGTACCTGGAGAACACAAAGTGCTCTGGCAAAATCACGTGGAGCTTGACATAACTGAACAGCTTGTACCCAAGGTTTTCTCAACAACGACCAATTGGGATGCATAAATTGTAATACTATATTTGATTCTAGTTGTAATAAAGTCTGCCGTAGTGTTGTTATCAATAAAGGTTTTGTAGCTGTGAATAGGAAAAAAAAATTATATATTATAAATAACTTGAAATTATACAAAATAATTATTAATATATGAAATACCATTTAAAAGCCCAATCCATTTAAATTCTTGCGCTGATGATAATGAGAATTTGTGAGACATATATCGTTTTTTATCTCTTTCTTCATTTCTTTGTGGCTTATTTAATGCTAATGAATTAGTTGTATACTGGTTAACATAGCTTTTAAAACTATTTTCATTTCCCAATTTGAACAAATATGTTCCATTTGATATTTGATTTGACTTCAATCGTGTCACCCTTTCTGTACCTGTAACTGTAAAGTAAGAAATAGTTAATAACTTCCATAGCTCTAATCTATGCTCTAATGTAACACATCTATATGAAAGGACTAAGTCATATGCTCATTCCTTGCAGAAATGGTAAACTAGACTTGTATAGTTAGAAATACACCTACAGATGCTTCGTCGCCAATTTGAAATATATAACGCAATTTTGTACAGTGGTTATACAATAAATTCATTATTTAAAAAAAATGTTAAGATACAATCAAAACTCACCCTCTTGTTTTTTTTGCATTGGTAATTTTGTTCTATTTATTATATTATTCTTCATCTTTTTATTTTCATCATCTCCAATGTCTTGCTGATCATCACTGGTATCGTGTGTTGTGTTTTCACTTACTATAGTGACTTCATTCACAACATCTCCATCACCATCTATTGAAGATACATTTTCTATGTTTTCATCTTCTAATTTTAATTCTGAACCAGAGTCACGTTGCTTTCTTTCCTCTCTGTATGTTCTTTTTTTAACTATATTTGAATTTTCGACTTCTATGTATGATTTTTTATTTCCCTTCGCTTGATTTGTTAAATTCTCTGTTATATCCATCTGCCTAATTATTTCTTGCTTTAATTCTAAAAGTTCACGAACTAATGGCGCTTCCATATCTTCATAATCAAGTACACTTAGCAATTCTTCAAATTGTCGTGAAGTTGTGTAGTACCATACATCACCATTTTCAGCTTCACTATGGAATTTAAAAAAATTCAGTAATTTTAACATTAACTACATATTAAAACATATACTTATATCTTAGTATATTTAATATACTAGCGGGCCCGGTAGACGTTGTCCCGCCCCAATTATAAAAAAATCCTTGACAAATTATATAAGAAAACCTTCCTCAATAATCACTTTATCCACTGATGAAAACCACATAAAAGTCCGTTCAGTAGTTTTTGAGTTTATAGCGAACAGACAAACAGACAGACGCGGTAGGGGACTTTGTTTTATACTATGTAATGATATATATATCCTAGTGGGAGCATTCAGTGGTCGATATTAACACGTATTTTTGTTACATAACCTTAAGAAGAGTCATCTCATCACTTTTATTACAGGCATTTGCTTACAGTCTCATCTATTATTTTCTATGCTAATCAATACTGAAGATGTTATTATTAATGCACTTCTATTTTATTATTATTAATGTGATTTATTTCGACCGCTAAATGCTCCGACTGTTGGATGCTCCCACTCGGGCATATGTAATGCACATTAGACAGTATATTTAAGTGAATGTATGCTTCAAGCACACTTAAAAAATTGTACAGAATTTGTAATTCAATGCAGTCATACTATGTATAGGAAATGGAAAAAAAAATAAAAAATAAATAAATAACTATTAACGTTTAATTTCAAGATTTATTATATTAATCTGTTAAATATTTTAAAAATTCTTTAAAATTGAAATATATTCAATATTACAGTATGAGTGTTTGAATGTTTATCTATCAATCATGCTGAAACAGCTGGAGGTAAGTTTTGCACAATAATCATTTATATTGTAAAATAGGATATATACAATTTCATTTCACCTGGTGAAGTAAACAGGCAACAATTTTGTAAGACATATTTCACATAAATCTCATAAAGGAATATAATACTTGTATGTTGTTTGGTTATTCCCAAATATTTAAGTCTTTTTATTGTCATAAAGCATTCTCTTCAAGCCATCAAAGCCTCTGGAGTAATTTACTCTCTTTATAAAATCAAGGATTAGAGAAATTATTGAAAATAAATCAAATCTAAAATGACTAGATAAATGAAAAATACAAGAAAGTTTAACTAAAATGATTTTCTGATAAAACTTAAATATAAATTGTTCTTACATAAAAATGCGCCTCGCAATGAACCAGTACTTTCTGCCGTGTCTATCAAACCCTAAGTGTTCATGGCGACATAACAATCCCTGTTTTTCTGCATCGGGAAGGCAATCAGTAACACCAACTGTTTTATGCAGTTTACACAAAGCACATTGCCAATCTTCTGAAGGTACATCAACCAATGGTGGATCAACACATTCTAAATGGTAAACCGCAGGGCATGTTTCACAACATAGTAAATCACCCAGACGATGACAGACTCTACAGTGATCATCATAATGTATTGCAACTGAAAACATATAAAAATAAAATGATTACATAGAAATATTCATTCAGTGGCAGAAGTTAATTGAAATTCTAATACCATCAAGTTATTTTTAAGAAGAATGCCCATAACCTATAATATAAATTGGCTTTTCGCTCATATTGTAACTGGTTCAATTTTCGGAGTGGAATTATCCAACCATATTGATACCCTTTCATAGATAATTCACATAAAATACATTAGCAAAAGGTAAATATTTATTTAATATGTAAAAACTTGTCTCTACTCATACATAATATTCTATACATTTCCATACCACAGCATTGTAGCTTCATTATTCTTAATATTAAGCTCATACCTGATAATGGGATGAAAAAAAGCTTCAACAAATAAATAACCAGTTGTATTTATTAAATGATATGCAATAATTAAGTAATGAATTATTAATTTAGATGAATGAAATAACTAATTATAACTATACATATTTTTAATTCAAATATGTTTTTTAAAATATAACTTTCCTACATCTTTTTAAAATATATAAAATGTTACTTTTGAAATTATGTAATTAAATAACTAAATACAACACTGTTAAGCCAATAGGTCCTAATTAGTCAAAACCTATTGAATTTCTAAACAAGCATTATCCAGTTGTATTAGAGAAAAAATTGTGTACAAAAGAACTTAAGGTGAAATTTAATAAAAACGATTTAATATCTACTTTAAGTTTCAAAGAGTGTATGCATCAATTATCAATTATCTTTTCATAGAATGTACACAAAAGTTCTTCAAATTTGAAGACAAAAAACATCATAAATTTTATGTAACTTCAATAAATAATAGAAAGGTTTTCTATACTTCACAAAATAAGAATAAACATGGAGGTTACATATCTTATAAATCATACTTATGCTTAAATTATATATTATGTAATATCCACTAATGTATTGACACAAGTTGTGTAATATTAATCTTCTACTATTATAATGTACAGATTAAGAGGCAATTATTGTAACATTTTCTGTAAATGCTGTTAATATCATCTGATTTGGTAATTCATCTCTAAATTTGGTTCTAAAAGTAGCAGGCAAATACTAATCAATTGACTTTATTTATAACATCAACAAGAATGGTTTGAAATATTGAAAGTTACTTTATATAGCTGTTATTGTTAATAACAAATCTTATTAGTACCTTCACTATGAGAAATTCTAATTAAATGTATGCAAGAAGTATACTTTTTAATAGTTTTTGTTAGAAGGTATCTCTCCAGAATTTCAAATACAAAACATAATAAAACCCTATCCCTATCACACTAAGACTAATCAGTGATGTTATAAATGATTACATATTAAATAAATAACAATTATTTAAGTTAATTATGAAAAAATGAAATGAAAAAAGAAATCTGGAAAATGAATGAATCGTTTAGAAGCTTGAATATTAATCTCTTCCACAAAAAAATCTGGGCATTGTGACAGATTCTATAAAACTTTTTACACCTATTTTTCATGGTTATTGTTATGGTTATAACTTACAGGTTTCAAATGATTAAATACAGCCGAAATGATTTTATCTTTGTTTTGGCTCCAATAAAGGTGCAGTATTGCAATAATTTACAAATTGTCTATCTATTATTTATTTCTTTGAGGTATCCTTTGAAGGATTCCTAGGAGGTAAAAAAACATAGCTATTTAGCTACCATCACAAGCCGAGTTTTCAAAATATTATGTTGATTTATGAAAAATTAGATAATATTCATTCTAGTTACTATTTACTCAATTTTGATGTAACTTCAACTAGAATACTTATGAATTTTAAAATATAAAACACTGTCTTTTGGTTATAACACTGAACAAACCTTATGAATAAATTGATGGTTTCAACTACTATAAATAGAATGTGTAATTTACAATAATATCCAAGCATGTGTTCTCTAATATTATGACAACTAGAAAAATATAATTAGTGACTGTACTATTTTGTATTTCTATTCAAGTTTGTAATAAACAAAAAAGTTTTAAATTATTTATTGTAACAAAATTTGAATTTGCAACCTCCACTAACAACTCTGGATAGGTTGCATGCACTACAACAAAAACTACTGACTCTAATAAATTCAATTTCATAACATATCTACTCTACACTCAAAAGCAAAGCAATTTACAGATATTTATACTTAAACATGGACCAATTTGCATTTTCAAATGTAACCATAAATTCTATTTAATTCATATATTTGCAAAAAAATTCAGAAACTACATCTATTGCTTCTATATTAACAATGCTCTTCAAATTTACAATTGAGAAGATCAGCATTATTTTTTTAGTGATTTAATAGAGTAACTAATCATAATTAATGATGAGACTTCTTACCTTCACTAAGAAGATCATCACGCACTGGATTTGTTATTAAAAACTGGTTGCAAAGAAATTGAAGAACTGATAGTCTATTATCCACTGATGTAAATGGATATTCACAGGAATTTAGAATTCTAACCACATTCTGATCAAAAGATTTATCACTTTCCACATAAACCCTAAGAACTTCTGGCCAAGTCATAATGTCTAACAAAAATAAAGTTATGTTTACACTGTCTTTATGGTCTAATGGACCAAAATGAGTCTGTTGAGCATCTTCTTCTCTTAACAATGCCTTTAAAAGCATCATGTGCACTTCTATTAGTAAATTGCTCTGTTCTTCACAACTTATAGCTGCACAAAGATCTTCTAATCTAAATGGAGACAGTCTCACCAAATGCCTGAAGTGTCTTAGAACTTCATATACACTAACAACTTGCAAAACTAAGTTTTGAGGTAAAATTAAATCATCTGATGGATGTGGAAGTATCAAAGGTGGGATGTGTCGCCCCTGTTGGAGCCAAAGGGGATCTGGACTTGGTGGTCCATTGAAATTATTGTTTATTTTTCGAGGAGTACCACTAATCGTACTGTAGCTGCTAACTGAAAATTCACTGTCACTTGCTGCACCGTCGACTACACTGCCGTCGGAGCTCTCACTACCGCGATCGTCTTCGGGTTCCGATCTATCACTATATTCGTCACCAAAATCAGAACCGTAGTGATATTCAGACTCATGGTAGTCTGCGGCGTGTGGGTTGTAACCTCTTCGTGAATATGCACCTGATAAACCTCCTTTCTTATTTTTATGCACTTTTCTTCCTCTTTGTTTTCGTACACTTCGTCTGCTAATATCACTTCCTTGAGGAGAGGACGCTCTTGACGCAGTCGGTGTACTTACAATGGATTGCGTCGCTATGTTTTGCGGATTTTGTAAATATTTTGGTTTTTTCAATAGATGATATTGAAATTTTCTATTTTTCTCTATACTGCCAGATTTTGGGGGCCGCCCGCGTTTCTTAGCCCCCCTACCTGACATAATTGAGCTGTCAATTGTATACCTTACCACACGTGTATCGTAAAAACATAGTCTTGTTTACAAAAACAAAAAGATGGTAATATTGCATTTTAGTTCATCCTAAATCCAACTTAGTCATGATCACAGTCGGTAGAGACGTTTCGCACAATCTACAAGTCACAGTTTCTCCACAAAGTTTTTTACGTATTTCTCACAGAGTAACAATCAAAAATTTAGGTCCATTCATGGTAGATGAAAAATTACATACAAATTTTATCAATAGAAAGAAGGCACCAAAAACGCAATGACGCGAAATGCGAGTACATGCAATTCTCAAACGCTTGATGCTGCATTCCTATTGGTTGATTATCAGGCCGCCATGTCGTTTTTATGAATTGTGGTTATTGAATTTTTTTGATGGGACCAGTACACGTCTTGCATATAAAATTGAAACACGAACAAGCTTTGTTGTAATTTAAGAAATACTTAAACCAGAAATCAGCATATTTATTAAACGTATTTTGCTATTACTGGAATAGTAATCGAACAGAACGACTAATCGACAGCCATTTTCTGTTTCAAAAATATATCAATAGACATACTATTAACCTTCTTGTCTCTAAACATAATATTTTAATATATTCTATCATAATAAAAAGTAACGTAATAAAATAAAAAGTGTTACTTTAATAATAATTTGAAGTATAAATTATAATTTCTTTTATAAGTTATACTGCCGGATATTACTTCTGTCGTCAATGGTAATCATAGATTTTTATTTATGGTTTTGCCAACCTCAAAAAGTCTACCTCACTTAGAAATTAGGTGCTGAACCAGAGACAAGATAAATATTAAATCAACCCACTAAATAATTGGCAATAACCGTAGAGGGAGAAACTATAAACTACTAACTTGTTTCTCTGTCTACACCGAAAATTTTATTTGGATACCAATACTTTATATTTCATACTAGTACCCATACGAATACTTTTGAGAAATATCGAAAAATAAATGAACTTTAACATTTATTGTTATTTTCATAGAAGAAAGAGATAAGTATTAGTTAACACTAACAAAGTATTTAAAGGAAAGCCGTTACGTGCAAAAATAAATTAAATCGCGCGTGCTTATTTATATAGTAAATATTAGATACTACCACAAATGTACATAATCCTAATAAATAAAAATAGGTGAAATTACGAATAAATATCAAGTAGTAATATTATGAAATGTGCAGTGCATGTACAAACCAATAAGATTCATTTAAAATCTTTTTCAAAAAATTTTCCGTTGATCTTAACGCTAAAAAATACAATCCAAAACGTAACCGGCGCGGCGTGGCTTTACGATCATTAGTAGAAATAGAAAAACGCGAAGAAATGACATGAGAATAGCAGCGATAGAGAATGTATTTATTATTTGTTAGATATAATTTTAACCGAATTCTAATATCACTCGTGTATTCGGTATGACCCAAAAGTAGGCAACGATTTAATAAACGTTGATAAAAGTTGTTCCTCACAAATTATCTAATTTATATAAATTTACAGTTTCCATAATCTACGTAAATTTGAAACATTATTAGCTCTTTACACGGTTGTTTATATTTTCAAGCAATTATACTAGCAAAGTAATGTTCCTTTCAATACGTTTATATAAAATTCCACCTTTTAAGCCGTAATGATAATCTCTTTATCATAAGATGTTTGATAAATGGAAAAAACTTTGGTTTAATCAATGAAAACAGTCAAAAAATATTTATCCTTCAAATATCGCTACTTTTAATTTCATATGTACTTTTCTTTCAATACTACTATTGAGAAAAAAAGTATTGACATCTTTTATTTGCTATCATGCCTTTACTTATCTTTTCAAGGTCTACGCAATAAATTATGAAGTGTTAACGTAAAGAGAATTATAACATATTGGTGGTTACCCAAATTGTCTACCGAAATGTATGAAAGAAAGGCTACATAAATAATCAGACTGGCTTTACTGTAGCTAGAGGACATTACCTAAAATTAATAACTATAGATGAAGTAACGTTTGCTAAGAGAGAAACAGAGCAATTTTTTTTAACCGAGTTGATGATACAAAAGTCGAAAATGCCTTGTTAATTTTTATGTGGTCTGTATTCTATTTTGGATATTTAGGAACAAGAATAACCAAAGTATTTACAAGTGAAAAAATTATCTTAAAAACCATTAGTAATTTAGAATTGTGATAAATTTATTACTTTCTATTAAAACTAAACATGGTGAAAGTGTATGTGATTAAATATTGCTTAAATAGCCGTAAAAATGAAACTATCAAATTCAATGTATTTTCTTCAATTAAAATGATATTATTATTATAAATTATTAGCGTGTTCCTACAAATTTCACCCACTAATTCTAACACCGTTAACATTTCATATTTTTTTATATACAAAGTAGTCTGTGATGCAAAGATAATTTTCCTTACCTCAACACTCCATACAACTACGAATTGTAAAGGAAAAGAGTAGTATGATCATGTATAAAAAGTGTTAAAAAAAATAGAACAGACTAGATGAGGATGTTGTAGCATAAATTATACAATTCAAAAAAAGTGCCAAAGTTGTTATAGAAAAACGGAGATAAGATTCCGTTCTGTAAAACCGCTCTTTTCGAAAAATGTGTAAAGTGATATTTTCATGTTACATTTGAATAAAGTTAATTATTCCATGCATTAAATTTAAATAAAACACATTTTATCTTAAATGACAACTGATTTATATGATGACATAAATCAAGATATACAAATATTTCTCATTCTATTTTTAAAATTTATAAGAATGTTTCAGTTCGTAATAAAATGTTTGATTAAAAAGTATAAAAACAGCATATGAACAGTTAACCATTCATTTAATGTACTATATTTTTATTGCATGTAGTTTAGCCTTACGCAGTTATTTATCGTGTAAATCTATATTTGATATAATAATTTTACATTTTCTTTTAGATTTTAATTAATATTTTTTTATTCTTCCAAATAATTCAAAGAAATTCTGACTAAATTTTTATCTATTTCTAGTCATTCAATTTTGCTACGTGTTTGTCTAACATGAGAACTTGTAATGGTACTACATAGAAACTTATAATAAACATGATAAATTGTGTTTTTCTATATTATATAGGAAGCATCAAACTTTTATATAATGCTTATATTTTTTTTTACTTTATTTTTGGCAATCAATCTTTTACATTATTACTGCCATTGTCGAGTAGTTAATAGTATTACAAGTTCTTCTTCCATTCCATTGTTGGCAACCAGTCTTCTGGTAGACTATTACTGTCATTGTCAAGTGAGTATCGATATTACAAGTTTCTTGATATAATTCCAATGAACTAACAAGATGGTAGCCATCTTGTTAGAACTTTCCATGGGGTTTTTATGGCATCTCAGAATTCATGGTCCGTGGTATTATTTTCCATTCACTTCACTTATGCACAATAAACAAACTATATTACATAAAACACCACCAATTTTACACAATATAGAGTCAAGTAACACAAGATTATGAATAAAATATAAAATCCACTACATGACAGACCAAAATCCCGCCAAAAACTCCTAATGCTTATTTATTACTTGCAACAAATAATGTAACGAATTAGAAAAAGATTGGAAATAATTTCTAAATTTAATCTGTGGTTATACCGATCTCTACTCTTCAATTTCTTCATTATTTTTCACTCTCAGTATATAGTATCTTATCTATGTTTTTCACATTTTGAACTCGTGGTAGAAGGACGGATACGTTTATAGATACGTTTTTATGTTGTAGAACGGTACAGTAGTCGAGTAAAATATACAATATTTTAGGGTAAGATAACAACAGAAATACTTTAACTTGAGTTACATACTACGTGCATTCTTGTGCTATAATGATGTATTATATGAAGAATATTGTAAATCACAGCGAGAAAATTGCGTTGCCGGAGTGCATGTATCGATTGAAAAATTCTATTGAATTTACGACTGAAGACGATATCAATATCGGTGATCAGGTTAACAAATTTCTCAAGGTTCATGTCATTAATTATGATTATTTGTTTATTGAGCGCATATTGTGAAGCTTGCTAAGTCTATTGTAGTTTAAAATGTAGTAGATACCCGATTATATTGCAAAATTGAATCCAGTATTGATTAGTATATACATATGTACCAGAAATTTTGTATAGTATTTGTGATTATAACATTTGAAATGCAAATTGATAAAATGTTCACAATTATATCATAGTCTACAGATTGACAATTATATGCTATTCCTCGCTTTCTTATTTTTTATTACATAGAATTTAAGCAATCATAAATCTTTTTAAATTCAGAGTTATACAAATAATGTACATTCTTGAAAGCATTTTTCTTTTATGCATAAAATCGAATTTGCTTAAGTGGGTTTTAATTAGATAAAAGACAATGTTTATTCCATAAATTCACTCGTATTACTGTACATAGCAAAAAGTAATCCATTTTTTACCCATGATACATGACAACAATAAGTATAATTTTTCCTGTATGGCGAAAATTTATCTCTCTTAGTTGGTTTATGTAGCTAGGCTTGAAAATGTATCATAGCCGGTAATTAGTTTAACAATTATAAAATAGTAGTTATTCATTCAGCCGCAAATATGATAATTTGAGAAAAAATTAATCTAAAGAAACTAAAGAAAAATTTAATTTTGTAGTCATCTATATGTATTTAACAAAAGAAAAAATAATTGCTGAAATATCTTTTTTTTTTCCATTGATTCATAATCCATGCAGTATTGTTATGATTGAAACAATATATATCTTTTTTTTGTACTTTTAGGTTCCTAATAACAAAATGACAGAACTAGAGGTGAGGCAGGACCAACTATTAAAAAAATTGGATACACTTTATGAAAGGATTAAAACAATAAGTGTACACTGCAAGCCTGGAGTTGAAGTACAGGATGTTCATAAACCTGTAAGTCTAATAAAAACTTATACATATACAAAGTTAAATATATAACTTTGTATACTAGACATAAACAATCATAAGTTTCACTTTTTTTATGTCATAGCAGGCAAACGAACAGGTGGGTCACCCGATGGTAAGTTATCACCACTGTCCATAGACACTTGCAACACCAGAGGAGTCGCAAGTGCGTTGCCTGCTTGTGTTTAGGGGGAGGGGAGATTGGCGGGGAAGTGGGCCCCCGGCACTCTCAGTGACCGAATGGCACGCAACAATGCAGGCACTGTTACTTCACATCAGTTTTGTGTGAGAGGGTGGTACTACCCCGAGTGAGCCAACCCATTCATGCTGAAACCAGTAATAGCTTCAGCGTGGCTACCACCTACAGAAAGTTAATTAACCAGTACACATGTTTAAACATAATTCACTGACAAAATTAAACAACTGTGTGGGAAACAGGGTAACATTTTGTGTAAAATAAATAATTAATGGAATTAGCATAGTATTGTATCTGTATATGGAATTAAGTTGCTAAAAATATGTTAGTAAAATTACATTAGTTTTTTGATAAGCAAGAATGGCTTAATAATTTCACTATGGTGCCTATGAAATGTTTACTAAAAAGAGATATCTTACTATAATATTTCTTCAATAACTACTGATGAATATCTTAAGGATGCGCTCTCAAACAAGGTCCAGTTTCACTGTTTTTCGGTAAGAATTACAACAAAACTATTGAACTTTGGTAAACATAATGACTAACTACAGATACATTGAACCTTTAACAATGATGTACAGAAGATTGTATTTTAAAAACTGCCGATACTGTAACTTTATCCAGCGCCTGCTGTACACGCTTTCTTATTGGTTAGTATAGCATCTACCAATGCGAACAAGAGAATATAAGTTCGATATTTCGATATTTCGATTATGTTCACACTTCATATGTATCGTATATTTTGTATAGAAAAGTTGGCAGTTATTTCGTTATATTATTATGATTATATGTCTGTATTCGCTCTGACAAACGGAATTATTCAAATTAAGTGAAGAAAGAAGTAATTTTCTAGAGCAGCAAAATTTTGATTACACACTCGGAGTGATTGTTATCATTGGCAAGTAGGTATATTTATCAAATACATTTTTTCAGTGGCTGTATATTTTCTGTAACTTACTAACTTATTAATTATTTTTTATCTGTGCAATGAAGAATGAGTCCTACATGCAAAGTAGATAGTATGAGATAAAAAAGATAAACTATAAAGTACTTGCATGCATATCAATATTACAATTTATATGATTAATTTATCTATAATAGACATTATCCTAAAAAATACGATAATTTCGATCCATGTACGATAATTTTACGCCCCTGGTACGATAGTCAGTCCACTTCAAGTTGCTAACGCTGATCGGAGCGTAAACGTCACAGTAACAGTCATTTGATTTCACGAGTTCGTTATATGCGTTGGTTTTGGACAAAGTGAAGTGACTTTTATAAATAATGTCGAAAAAACGACAGGTAAGTCATACAACTTTTTGATATGTCATAAATTATTAGTTTTACTCGTGAATTCAACTTAATTACTTGGGAATTACTGAAAATATTATTCACAATAACCTCAAAAAGTGTGTGGGAAAACTATGTCCATTGCCCTTTTAGGTATATAAATAGTGGGATGTATACGCCATCTGCCTGACAAAATGTATTGTGTTACAGATATATATGAAAGACCACGAAATTGTGAACTTATTACAAAATTAGCCATCATCAGAAGAAGATAGTAGTAATGATGAGGATTTTGAAATGACCGGTAAGGACTTCATTCCCAAGTCGGTGAATGTTTTACTGGATGAATTACAGAATATTTCAAATAATGATTTATTGCAAATATTAGAGGAAGGTCCTTTGAAAAATTCACCTGCATGTGCAGTAACTTCGAGGCTTTATACTAATTTAATTGAAAATGAGAACCAAGAGATATTACCTTATGATGCTATGACAGATCCATCCCTGCACTCATCCACATGTGCATTAAGTTCTGAGCGTTATCATAGCTTACCTGAAAATAGCAATCAAAAAGTACCTCCTCCTAAAGTCAGGGAAGGTCAGTTCCAGAGTCCACCAGCACATGCACAAACCCATGAGTTTTATTCTCACATACCTGAGAATGAAGAAAGTGTAGCTTCTTTTGCTATTGGGGATGAAATACTACACGATTCTAATTTAAACAAATTACCTGATGAGCCAACATACGCTGAAATGCAGGCTAAACCAAGACAATGGACTACAGAGGTTAAGAACTTTGAAGAACATCATTTTAGTAAAAAGCTGCGGCCAACGAAACTTTATGATCACAAAAGTACCCCTATTGATTATTTTAATAATCTGTTCCCAGAAGAACTTTTTGAAGTTATCGTCAGGAATACTAACAAATATGCAACACTTAAGCATTCTCAATTTTGGCAAGATGTAGATATAAATGATATAAAAGCCTTTTTGGCCATAGTTATACTCATGGGTATTGCTCCTCAATCAGATATTGAACTAAATTGGAACTCTGATCCATTTTACAACAATCCAGAAATAAGTGGTACAATGACATGCAAAAAATTTAAAAAAATATTAGAAAATATTCACGTTTGCGATGTAACTACACATTTACCACAAGGACATAAAGATCACGATAAATTACAAAAAATAAGGCCAATGTTGACTATTCTAAACAGAACATTCCAAGAAAATGCCACTAACTCTCATGCACAATCTGTTGACGAGAGTATGATAAAATTTAAAGGATGTGATAGTAAGAAACAATATATGCCTCTTAAACCTATTAAAAGAGGCTATAAAGCATGGTGCAGGTGTGATGCTAAGAAGGGCTACTTGTACCAGTGTGATATTTATTCAGGTAAAGATAAAGAACCCCATGACGAAGGATTAGGATACAGGGTTGTCAAAAAATTATGTGCAAATGTGCCAAAAAACACGCTAATAGTCTTTGACAATTTTTTTTTCTCCTGTCGCTCTTTTGGAATTTCTCTATAATAAGGGAATATACGCTATTGGAACTGTTCGAGTAACAAGAAAAGGACTTCCCAAAGATTTTACTGGTACTACTGGTGAAGGAAGAAGAAACAAAGAAGAAAAATTGCAACCGGGAGAATTTACATATAGGTTTTGCCACCCTATTGGTGTGATAAAGTGGAGAGATACAAAAGATGTTCATGTAATAACAACAGCAGTAAACCCCAGGAATATAAAAATCATAGAGAGAAGACAAAAGAATGGTGAAAAGAAAATTATGTATTGCCCTTCTGCCATTGCAGAGTATACTAGAAACATGGGTGGTGTCGACCATTTCGACCATTTTCGAAGTTCGTATTCGATCGGCCGTAGGTCCAAAAAGTCTTGGCTAAGACTGTTTTGGTTTTTATTCGAATGTGCTATTATAAACGCATATATATTATACAAACACAAAAACAAAATGCGACAAAATATTCATCGAGACTTCCGTTTAAGATTGGCCAGAAGTTTAAAATGTGATTATATTAATATAAAGAAGCAAAACTCTATTGTTTTCAAAAATAAAAAAGGGGGTGTCTTTGGAGTACCGGATGAAATAAGACTGGGTTACAAAGGGCAGCATTTCTTGGAACCAACAACATACAAGAGGTGCAGATTTTGTAGTACCAGAAAAAAAGAAAAACGGTCCAAGTTTATGTGCAAAATATGTAAAGTGACTCTTTGTGTATACCCTTGCATGGAAAATTTCCACCAACAACAAGATTTGTAATTCTCTAAATAATTAAACTCATTATAACTGTACATTTTTCTTTTCTTACCTTGTAGTAACCTCATTTATATGTTCCAAATAAAAGCTACAATCAGTGTCGTATATATTTTTTATATCGGACGGCAAAGTGACACCGTACCTGATAGTAAGCACAGGTCAATCCACAACAGTGACTATCGAGCAATCTACAGTTCACCGCCAGTCACTGTATCATATCGACAAGGAAACCTCTCCGCAACTGAGTATAGAGTATTATAGCCAGTCTGAATTTGAAACATGACAAACGAAAAGACCGTCACCGTCATGTGTTCACTACCATGTACGTGATTTTAGAGCTCTAACTGGGTACAGATACACTCACCAACCTACTTTATTGCTTAACTGGTTTTCCTCGCAACGTCACTCACGTAAATGTAGTTTTGATCTATCCTTCGAAAAAGTACATACTTTCTTCTAAATAAAGTGTACTCTATGTTCTTTTCTGTAACCCTGACAAAGTGTATGTAAAATTTCATGATGAGTATCAGTATAAGTAGTTAAAACATGGAAGCGTAACAAACAAACTTACATTAGTATTCATAATATTAGTTACGATATACACCGATTGGCCCCAGAAGGGGAAGCGCCGATTTGTGCTACTATTGCGGATTTTACACGTGATATATAGTTTATCTATACCTAACGCTAACCAGTTGCATAACATTGTTGTTTGCTACTCCTCAAGCCTCAAAGTCTAGATTTATTATCAAATTGCAACGAAACTGGTTCAATATTTTTTTTTTTGAACTTGATTAACAAGGAAACATCCATGTGATAATTAAAATTTTTGCATTCGGTTTACAAAAATCTAAAAAATATGTTCACATATTATGTGGTCGAACTAAAATTTTACAATCTCTTGTCAGGCAAAGGGTCAATGTTTTCCCACATGATTTTCTTCACTTTTCCATGCATTTTTCTAATTTTCACATACTACATGTCACATAAAATATTGATAATATAATAAATACATTGAAACAATTGTCCCAGTTTCAGTGATTTCCTTGGGCCTGGTTAAGGGTTAAAGAGTGGTGCATATGAATTGTTTCTATTAATTAATGTTGTACCATTTAACATACAATTTATGGGTGTTAGATCTTAAGCATGCCACCTTTAAGAGTTCTAAAGAGATTTAATTGTTTAAGTTTAGTATTGATTTTCTTTTTTTAGATACAAACGCCAGATGAAGTGGTTTTAGTTGTCAGTCCTGATAGTTTACCTTGGTACCTGAATATTGTTATAAAGAAGTCTACAGTACCGATCAAAATTTCATGGCACATCCATTCTTCAGTACCCAATGAAAAAGTGCCGAAAATAAACGCTTTTGTGAGAACTCTGCAAACTTTTGAAAGCAATTCAAAGATCAACTTGAGGCTGATATTTAAATGTGGTTAGTGATCAATGTTTTTAAAAATGTTTGTAAAAATACTTTAAGTTAATTATCTCTGTAGATTTTAATATTATCCAGTTATGTATACATTATGACTGACTTGATCAGGAAACTAGGCTTTTATAGAAGGTCAGTTGATATGACCAGTCTTCAACTGGCTGTAGTTGATACCTGCAATTAGTCTAGCAGTAGTCTTGTGCTATGAAATAACTGTGAGGAGAGTCCTTGGTCTAAAGTTAGGAAATGTTGTAGGGCTAATATAATTAAACAGATGTTTACTGAAGTGTCTGATGGGACTCCAGTGACCATTTGTGCTTTACATCTGTTCAAATGTTATAATAGCAGTCTTAACATTTCAGTTCCTATGTTTATTCCAAGTAATGCTCCAATATTTCCCAGACTGTCAGTTAACTAATTGTAACTTTAACCATCTTCGTCAATTACTAATCCATTAGTCTATTTTAAAATAGAAGTTGCATGAAATGGTATATAAATTAAGTCAGAAATGTAAAATAATAAAAAAAAAATTAATTATTTTTATTAGTTTCAGCTGATACAGAACTGAAGTTTTCATCCCTTGCTATTCCTATTATTGGAAACGTCAACATAATACGATATTTGGCGTTAACTTATCCCAGTGCGATCCCATATGATCACAAGGACTACTATGTGGACAGTCTTTTAGATATTTGCCATATATTGGAAAGAACACCAGAGAAGAATAAAGAAGCCCTAGTCAATAAATTATTTGCACAATATGAAGAATGGATATATGGCAAAGAATACTGTATTGTGGACTTAGCTGCATACAATATAATAAAACAATGGGGAACCATTCCTAAATATGTGCCCAAAAACTGGTTTGATGCCTGTGAAAGAATGTGCATATAAGTGTTTCTCTTTAATTCAAGAGATTTTTACTTTTATTTGGCTATTATTATTTACTAGCTTTCTGTGTTATTTAAAATGTTGTAAACTGCAGTGATAATTACACCCGTTTGTAATTACCATATACCATTACTTTATTTTTGTATTCAATAAAAAAGTGAACAAATATGAAATTTGATAATTTCTAAAATTGGGATTGTATAGTCTCAAAAAACGCCAAACTGTCCAAACAAAAATAAGAAATTGGGAATTCTCGATACACATTGCGATAACATGATTTTAAATCTGTGATAATTGAAAAGATTAAAGAATCATGAAGAATATATTGCCAATAACTGACTATTTTATAAAACGAACAAATCAAGTTGGAATAATTAAATAAAAAGGGCAATGTATAGATTCTATACTTATATTCTACTAACATAACTAAATATAAACTTATAAATTTATTTGTAGAATTCTAATAAAACTCATGTAAAAGAAACATTTTACAGAAACTGATTTATCTTTAAAAGTATAAAATAATGGCACCTACGCAATCATCACTTAAAATATTCTTGTAATTTACAAATGTTAAGTGGCTACTTTATAAATAATTACATACTAAAAACAATATTTTGAGACAATGTGATTTATAAGACGATATAAACTTGAATATGTGACCTTATATCAATGTAATTCAATTTATCGTACGTGATTAGGTAAAAATTTTGTACTAAGATTTGATTTTGTATGAAAATATGTGTATATGAAGTATACTATTAAATTTTTTCATGACACACAAATTACTTGAAAATCATCACTATTCATAAACAGATCATAGTTGATAATCATAGAAATTGTGCTAAAGCTTGAAATGTTTTTTGCTGCCATAGACCTATAATTACTATTTACATTATATTAAAACTATATCTATCAGTCAAATTTGTGTTCTAGATAAACAACACAGGTTTTTAAATACTGGTACATACAAATGTAGTGTGTTGTGCTATGATCCCATTAATATGCACACAACGTATAAAGCTATATTTTCATTACAAGAAAAACAATCAATAGCATTGGATTTTTGTCAATGTCATACAAGACAAGAAATAGGACTAAAAAAGATTTTTTTAAATATTACATAACATTCTCTACAAAGTACACCTAACAAAGGTGGGCATACTGAATACCTAATGAACACGGTTTTAATTTAAATGTACCTACCTACCTATACAATAACAAAAGTTTTGTAATCTTAAAAATATCAAAACTTAGTATATTAGTACAATTCACTATCGCTTACAATCCAAACCGATCAAAGTCAAGTGGTAAAATTGTGAATTATAAAAAGTGCTTTAAAATTGATACAGGAGTATTTTAAGAGTACATTCAACCAAAATAGTAAATATCAGACTCTGGAACAATTTATTTCAGGAATATTTGAGACAAAAATACGAGTCTCTAGTAGTATCATTTAAAAATTGATTATAGAATATAATGTAAAAAAATATTGTATAATTATATAAAGATTTTTTTTTGCAAACGCTTAAATATTTAGAATTTAAATGTGCTTGCCTTATAGGTGTATATAAAATTTGGAAATTTGATTTTATGAATTTTCTAAATATTAATCACATTATAAAAAAAACTTAGTACATTTTTACAATACAATAAATTCTGCTATACTTAAATACATTAATTTATGGATGTGGAACTTTAATTGGAATCGAAAGTGCTTATTATTATAATAAGTAAAACTTTACGTTTAAAAATACGTAAATTTAACTATAAATGTAAGCGTATCGGATCATTTAAGCTGCCGATAAAACTGCAATTAAAATATTGAGGTATTTACAAACTATAATTAAAGCCGTATAATATGAGTCGTATATAATCAAAATTGGCTATCTACATTTCAACTCATTTTTGGCAAAGTGGAAAAAATGTTTCTTTTCTAAAGAAGTATAGCAGCGATGATTGATATATAAACTGTATTTTAGTCTATAGATAGTTTACTTATGTGGCAACATAAAGTTAGTGTGACTAAGTTTAAAAATAAACTAATATTAACGTTTTTTTTGGCGAAAGCCGCATTTGTTGCTAACGCTTAAAAATGGCCGAAGTTGAACGAACTTCTTCGAGATAGCCATATTTGACATTGAACCAACTAACAAATACGATGATTGGTCGAGAGATTAAAATAACCAATATAATCCCAAAGGTGGCCGCTTTTGATTCTATAGTTAAAGTTTGGACATAATTTACAAGGTGAAATATTCATTTTTGATCATTTTCTAAAACTCGATCGTTTTTTATTCAAAACTTGCTGTCTTGCCACATAAATAACTTATTTTTTTCCAAAAAATGTAGATAGCCGCCTATGATTCTAAACGACTGATATAATAATGATATGTACATGTTTTTTAGAAATGTATATTCTTACACAATTTAAATAAAAAATTGGGAATGGGCAGTGACGTTACATGTGCACGGCTTGCGGAGGTGCAGCCGTGGCTGAGGGCTCCTGTCATACGAAGGAAGAGAAGCCGGGAAGTGGTGCTCGCGATCTAGCCATATTGTTCATGACTATTTGTCCGCCGTTCAAGCTGACGACGGCGCTGCCCTCTGGCTCCGAGTCCGTATAACTCGAGTAATTCCGTACGGGCCGTTGTTTCTTCCACGACTGGCGCAGAGTGTCGTTCACATTCGCGTAATGATTCACGAACGAATGCGGTTCAGATTTTACGCTCTCGTTCTCGCTCTCCGAATTCTGCGTGTATATAAATAATTTTGTTAGAATTTAAACTAAAGTATTTTGCATTGAATTTATAGAAAAATAGCGTCTGTTTGAATATTACACAAATATAAAAACGTAATACTGAAGGATGTATGATACACATAAATGAAATTATATTTAGGGGACAAAAAAAACGAGTGTGTTTTAGACCACACGACTGAAGTAAAACTTCTTTACCTCCATATATATGTATGTATAATACATACATGTATATACATATATAATTTTTTTACAAATATTTTAATTTATAATGGGCTTTCATTGATAATACGAAATTAAACTCTCATTCTCTTTCTATCTTCACTAACTTATACTTTCCTCCCAACTTCCGTTCGCCTCGCCCGATAACACTTTCCGTAATTCTCTCGTCACGCATTCACCAGCATACTCCCCAAGTCAAGCGTGCGTAAAGAAGTTTTACTTCAAAAAGGCATAAAACAAAATGTATCACACTAGATAACGTGCGGGATGGGAGGAAAGCGTGACGGAAATGACAGCTGCAGTCAGATTTCAGACTTGTATATTTACCATGGCGAGTTCCGAGGGCGATGGGGAACAAACAAGGGTACAAATTAAGTTTTAATCAGCGGTCCGAGGCAGTTCAAACGACGCTAATTTTGATAGTAATCACCTGTGAATCTGAGGAACTGATTTCGGAGGGTTTCTCCGTGAGCGAGGAATCGTCTGGGTTCTCGTCGTAGGCGCGAAGGCTTTCCTCGTCGCTGTGGTAGGCGACGGAGGCGGGTGAAGGTCGTGGCGGGGATTTCCCGAGTGGTTGGTGTTTGCGTCGCAGCGTGCCGGCAGAGGGCGCGGGGGGTCCCCCGCCGGCGCTCGTATTACTGCCGAGGGTGCCGTGTTGCCGCGCGCGATACAACTCCATGGCGAGTGAGCCGCGCTCCTCCGATTCACCCGCCAGCGACTCCTCTAAACATTTCTGAGCCTCCTCTGTGATATCAATATACGTTACGATAATATTATAACAGCGGGTTAACGTAATAGTTTATGTCATTTTAATTTCATTATTATATTTTTAATATTAAACTACTGATTTACCAATATTAGAGTTTTCTTTTTCTAGGGGAAATAAACGTTCTAATATAATTCATAGTATGGAAAATCTATGGACATAATATTTTGTGATTACTAAATACTGTAGAATACTGCGAGTGTCTAACCTTTCACCTTACATATAATTTAAGCTTTTCCATAGACATCAGGTAGTAACAGTAAAATTGCAATTAAGCGATCAGTTAGCTAATAATAAAAATTATATTAGAAGTACTTACTTTTGTATTTATAACTTTTGCTCTTCACACAAAGAATGGCGACAACTGTTATTAGTATAATGACAGATGCCGCTGCGAGTGCCACCATGAACCAAGTGCGTCGGTAAAATGGCCGATACTGTAGATAGCCGTACTCGAGGTAGAGCTTCGAGGGAGTCACGATGACTTTGTCGTTGTACGCGGGGTTACTAATACCGTACGAGTTGTACGCTATCACTCTGAACGAGTACGCGGTCGACGGCGGAAGGCTCTGGTACGACAACGTGAACTCATCAAGTATTCCATTGCTGGTTCTCATTATGGTCTCCCACCTTGTATCATCTGAGTAAAATAAAAAAATTAAGTTATCCATCTTAAATCATTTGGCCACAAAACTAACACATACAAATCATTATCTATCGCTGCTTAAAAGGATAATTAATCTGAATACCTGACTCTATGTAGTGTACGAAATAAGTGACGACACATTGGAGGTGTGGATGTATCACACTCACAAGAACAAACACTTCAATAATAAATCTGATTAAAGCTATTCGGCTGATTTTTATAATGATTTATACCATTAAAATATTATCCATCACTCTTTATAAACAAAAAAATACATTCACGGTGTGAGTGCAAAATTATAATACTTGTGGAAATATGTGCAGTTACAAAAAAACTCACGGGCCTGCCAGGCTTCCTTGGCTGCATTAAATATTAAGAAAATAATTACATGTCATATTTTGGTAAAACTACTATTGTTATATTTGGTAACGTTATTTTATCGAATGATTTTTTAATTTAGTAAAAGAAAATTATAAGAAATTTTATGTTCATAACTCAAACTCTTCATCTTACATGATTGTAATTAGCGAAGATTTGCTAAAGATGGGTATTATTAGTAACTACCTCTTGTTCGCGGCTACGCTCGCGTTAATATAGATTTGACATATCTTTCGAGCAGTTTATTTTGATGAAATAAATGTATTCTTGTTCTTTTATGTACCCCTGACAACATATACATGTTTTTACAACATGTACAATCCAAAATTTCATTCTGATCGGTTCCGTAGTTATGGGGTAAAAGCGTAACAAAAAATCTTACTCACATTCGCATTTATAATATTAGTGAGAATTGAAGCTTAATAATAAATAAAAAATATTAAAAAATCTCTTTAATAATTAAATTTCTTCTTAATTTTCCCTCTTCACCATTCCAAATTCACAACTGCCGGATGGTTGCTCAAGCACACACCTTAAAAGCTAGTAAAAC
This sequence comes from Antheraea yamamai, assembly GCA_036509395.1. Taxonomy (NCBI): domain Eukaryota; kingdom Metazoa; phylum Arthropoda; class Insecta; order Lepidoptera; family Saturniidae; genus Antheraea; species Antheraea yamamai. The sequence continues at coordinate 12,167,373 of AP028433.1, forward strand.
GGTGACAATTGCGCATGCGTACACTAACATTGTAGAATGAGTTACCCAGCACGGTTTTTTCTCAGGGCTAACCTCAGGGAAACGCGCTCTTCAAGGTCGCCAACACAACAGCGATACCCTTGGTGTTGCAGCTGTCCATAGGCGATAACCATTTACCATCAGGTGGGCCGTCTTCCTGTTTGCTGCATTTTGGCATATACAAAAAAAATTGAATAAAGAAGTCACCTTTTCTCCGAGCTTCGATATAGTATCCGGTGAGAGGTGCGCGACCGGAAGGCGAGTTCTCCCAGCGGAGTCGCAGGGCTGCCAGTTCGGGCGTGAGACGCAGGAGTCGCGGCGGCTGCGGGGAGCCGGGCTGCGGGCCCGTGCGCACCCTCGCCTCGCTCGCCACGCCCACCCCTACGGTGACGGCGCGCACGCTGAACCGGTACTCCACCTCCTCTTCCAACCCGCCCACGCCCAGTTGCCGCTCCGTCACTTTCTGCTTCACCTGCTTGCTGAAACCTGCACACGATATCACACATCATGACACAAAGTTTTTGGCGGGATCTTTGTACGTCATGTGGTAAATTTTAAATTTTCCTCATAATCTTGTGTTATTTGGCACTACGGTTTGTTTGGTAGGTGGTAGAGTCACGCTGAAGCTATTACTGGTTTCAGCATAAATGGGTCGGCTCGTCCGGGGTAGTACCACCTTCTCATATAAAACCGACGTGAAGTAACAGTGCTTGCATTGTTGCGTTTCGTTCGGTCAGTGAGAGCGCCGGAGCCATAAGCCACAAGAAACTGCATCGCCACAAGGTATGTGCCAATTTCCTTCCCAATATTGTCTCCATTGTCATATAGCTGATCACGATATAGTTTAGCATAAAATTCGCAAACCCTGCAAATACAGTCCACTCATACAGTATAGAACCTCAGTGGCGCCGAAACCCAACGGCGCCACCAGTATGGTTATTGTGAACAATAGTAATAATATCTCCTAATGTTACTCAACTACTCCCAAATGGTGAATCACTAAAATACATTTAACTGGCAACACATGACATGTCATTGTCAACAATTTTGACGTTCCTAATAAAATAGCAACAACCATAACGTTTTCCAGAACCTTCATTCTGCCGTTGTCGGATGTGTTACTTGGTACTTATATTCCCCCAGAATTATGATATGAGTCTCTTAAACAAGGAATTGAAATACACTCTTCAATGCCGGAACCCAACAGCGATACCGCTGGTATTGCAGGTGTCCATAGGACACAGGAACCATCAGATGGGCCGTCTGCCTATTTGCTGCCCTTTAGCATAAAAAAATACTCAAAGGAAAAAAAGACTACAGAAAGAACAATGTTAGTTATATAATGTTAACATTACGGTAACTATTATAATTATTGCAGTGTCTTTGTATCACAATACACACAGTAAAATATAAAATACGTATTACAAAAATTAAATTTTGGAACTTACGTTCATCTTGTTCTATGGTTTCGTAAGTTACAAGATATGACTGTATAAGTCCATTGCGTCTGTGCGGAGGGTCCCAAGACACGACGAGGCTGTTCATAGTAATATCAGTGAAAGTAATATTACGTGGTGCCGATGGTAGACCTTGATGTGTGCGGACCAATACACCGCTTGACCGCGGCCCATCACCAGCCGGATTAAATGCTAATACCTAACAAAGTAAATTATTATTATAACGTGTACAAAACAAAACATGATTTACAACATTAAAAAATACCTGGAACAATCTAGTATTCTCTTCAGCCATAATAAACCGTAATACCAGATAAAAAACCAAGGCATAGTTCTACAAAAGCGATCTATGTCCTCTTAACATCGTAATTAAGTGTAAGTATCGTAATTGAAGGTGGTAGAGCCACGTTGAAGCTATTACTGGTTTCAACATGAATGGGTCGGCTCGCCCGGAGTAGTACCACCCGACCCACAGAAAACCGACTTGGAAGTAATAGTGCTTGCACTGTTGCGTTTTGTTCGGTCAGTGAGAGCGCCGGATACCCATATCCCTCCCTTCCCCAGTCCCCCTCCCCGCTCCCCCACTACCCCCTCCACCAAACACAGGTTGTCAACGCACTTGCGACTCCCCTGGGGTTGTAAATGTCTACGGACGGTGGTGATCACTCAACATCAGGACACCACCTGTTCGTTTGCATCCTATGATAAAAAAATTAAAAATTACGGATATCACTACACATTGTAAAACGTCTGTCTGTCTGTCTTTTGAACTACTGAACGGATTTTTATGCGGATTTCACCTATAGATAAAGTGATTCATGAGTAAGGTTTACATATATAATTTGTCAAGGTTTTTTTTACTATCAGGGTGGGACAACGTCCGCCAGGCCCGCTAGTACTTAGTATAATGTAATAATAAGTTATCTTATTTGTGAACCTATGAAGATTTCTTCTTTTCATTTCGCGTCACTCATTCTGAGAAATTTCGTCCTAAGGTATTCTTGAGCTCTAATAAAGTTATTGACAAATAGCTTAACATGAAGTGGCGGAGAAAAAAAATGTCACAACTTTCGCAAAATCTAGACCCGATAGCAAAAAACGTTAACTGGTACGGATTCAGCACATTAAAATCTTCACAATTAGGATACCTTTATTGACGGAGGATTTCATTACCGAAAGGATTGAAGCTTCGACTATTACCTCGCTAACTACCACTTTAAAGTAAAAAGCCTGTTTCCGAGCAACTATAAGTGTCATCCAGTAGCTGCGTTTGAAAGACTTTGCATTTTACCATCTTAAATCATAAATAAATAAATAATAAAAATAAAAACGACTTTTAATATTCTTGATAAGTCCACCGACCCCAGTTCCTTAGTGTAACCATGTCTCGCTAGAACGTGTAGATCGTCTTTAACAGTTGCATCACCAACTAACTCGAGAATTGTAAAATATTAGTAAAACACATTCTCACCTGGATACGGTATTGGGTATATTTGTCAAGGAAAACTAGAGAATGTGAGGTCGCAGACGCGGGAACAACTTCAATTTCTTCTTCTATACGACGTCCAGGTTCGGGTTCTTCAGGTGATTCCGTTACAAGGTAGAAAATCTACAAAAGATCATAGACTTCATAAATATATTTAGTTAATCTAATATTTTCTCATTTACTTTGTTGTCAATCGGATATGAAAAATAATATTGTAATTAAATATATATACAAAAACATATATCTGTTGACATATAGAATCAAGACAAAACAATAAGTTACAAAATTGACTAGCTTCTTCCACATGCTGTCCGTTATGGTTAAATACAACACAAGTCGACCATAATTCTTAATTCTTTTAAGTTCCAATATAAAAAAAAAACATTTTGTTAATTGATAACACTAAAGCTCATCAATATCTGCAAAACAGAATAGAAATAAAGAAAATCGGCTGAGAAACAGAGGGAGATGTTCTTAACCGTTTTCCCACTGCCTATTTATATATAGATTTAATATTAGTAGTACTTTTTGTAGTGAAAATTTGAACATGATCGCTGTGTGTGTGTGTGTATGTGTGTGCGCGCGTGTCTGTGCGTGTGTACCCGCGTGTGTGCGAGAGCGCGCGTGTATGCGTGTGAGTGCGCGTGCGTCATGTTTGTACCTTATATCCAAGTAGGTCTCCGTTCTGATGGTGCAGTGCCGGTGCGGTCCAGGTGAGAGCGACCTCTGTGGGCGAGAGGGGTCGAGCGGCGACATTGGCGGGGGGCGCGGTCGGCACCGCCTCACCCACCCACACGACGGCGGGCGTGCCCGCGGGCCCCTCGCCCTGCGAGTTCACTGCGCACACGCTGATTTCGTAGTTGCGGTCCACTGCCAAGTCTTTCAGAACCGCTTCCTCGCTCTGGAATTTTTCTTTAATCTTACTTTTGGCAATCAGTTTTCCACATTATTACTGCATTGTCGAGCACGTAATAATATTACAAGTTTCTTGCGACCATTTCAAAGTTCTAACAAGATGGTGGTTCCCTTGCTAGAACTTTTCATGGAGTTTTTGTGGCAGACCAGAATTCATGCTCCGTGATATTATTTTCCATCCACTACACTTGTCCACAATAACCAAACTATTTAACTTACATAAACCACAACCAATATTACAAAATATAGAGTCAAATAACACAGGATTATGAATAAAATATAAAAACGCTACATAATAAAATATAAAAGCCACTACATGACAGACTAAGACTGATCTCCCCAAAAAGTCCCAGATACATGAGTCGTTACATTTAAAAATGAGCTAAATCCCATTTGAATTGTTAATATAACATTTTTAAGATTCCCAGTTTTTATACACCGAGAGCTTTTGTTACATCTTCAGATTTTACATGTATAAAATTTGATGTAGAAAATATACCTTAATCTCTGGTACTTCGAGCTTCATAGTTTGTTGCAGTGCAGTGGGGAAGTCAGTGAGCGGCTGGTAAAATATCCTATAGCCGCCGGTGCGCGTGTCCCCGCTCCAGTACTGTTCGACGAGTGGTGCCCACTGCACGCGGACGCTGCTCGGGGTTATCGGCACTACGCGCAGGCTCTCCACAGCTTTACTCGGAGCTATAATTATTAAAAATAAAAAATCAATTGCCGAACCGATACGCATCACTTCAGAACGCAGCCAATTTGGCTAATTTTTCGACGTGATAAAGTCTTATAAATCAATGAATGTCGGCTGCACGCTCGAAAAAGCATGACTCATTGTCACGTGCCGCCTGAGCCGAGCGTGCAAGCGAGAGCGCGGAACAAACGATAGAGAGGCGCGATCCGCCTAAGCGTTCGGTTTGTGACGCATCTATCTATGTATAGAATAATTCAATTCAATTCATAAAAGTATGTGGTTTTTCTTCTATGTTTTTTTATGACGTTATTTTTTGTTATAATTATCAGGATAAGGTTTGTATGAAACGAAATGTTTGAAAATATTTACAATTGTGGATAATGCAATAATCAACAAACTGATGAATAATATAATGACAATAATAATAAGGAGCATACTAGACTGAAAATTTACTAGGCTTTATCAAATTGATAAACATACACTATTAACAATATTGAAAAATAAAATTATGTAACATTAAATATTGATAAGCATTCGAAAAAGAGAAATAAAATAGAACAAGAACATACTGTAAGATAAAAGGTGATCACTTTAAGCGTAAAATAAAATATACGATTATAATTAAAAAATACCTGCAGGCAATGTTCGGACAGTTTCAGTGGCGTTACTGTAACGGCTGGGACCTATGTCATTGGTGGCTCTGATTCTGAACTGGTAAGCTGTGTGCGGTTTCAGACCTTCAGCCGTATAAGAAGTGGCAAACGGATCCACTCGTTCAGGTATAGTTTGCCAAGTACTACCTTCTTCTTTTTGTTGTACTGTATAATACCTGGAAATAGAATTAAAAATTTCAGAAACATGTATGATTATAAATTTATAGATGAAATAAAATTTGGTATTGTACTGTAACGGCAAAAATTTGGCTCATAGACTTCAAAAAAAAAATGATCTATAATCCTAATATTATAATTATAATAATAATATTATAAAGGGAAAATATTTCATTCATTTAACCGATTTTAAAAATTCTTTCGCCTATAAAAATCTACATTATGTGTGAATTATATAATATTTAGAGCGGCCAAAAATTTGACAGCCACTGTACTATGTCTTCTGTCGTGTCATTAGTATCAAAACGCCCGCTGCACGTGAAGTTTGTGACGAAATAATTCCGCAAGCAATATATTAACATCCTTGTAAAATGCAAGTATGTATCTATATGCTATTTTATAAAATAAGTGTACTTCACACATGGTAGAAGTAAAACTTTCATAAAGAAAGCGGGAAGAGTGTATGTCTCACTTCTTAAATACTCGAAGGCAAGCTAGACACTGTTCCCACTCTATCCGACACAGTGTTTATCCTCATCACTTTTTGTCACACAGGACGGTTGCGGATTATAATTTCAAAGACATCGGATAAGAAGTTTCACATCCAAAAAAAAAAAAATAGCGGATATTGACCAATGAGTTTTAATATGTCAGGTTTTCTTTATTTGTGGCATTCAATCTTCTAGTAGATTATTACTGCCATTGTCAAGTAGGTAATGATATTACAAGTTTCAAGTTACAAGGTGGCGGTTATCTTGTTAGAACTTTCCAGGGAGTTTTTATGTCAAGTCAGAATCCATACTCCGTAGTATTATTTCTCATCCACTTCACTTGTGCACAATAACCAAACTGTATTACGTAAGACACCACCAATATTACAAAATATAGAGTCAAATAACAAAAGATTATAAATCATTACATAGTATAAAACAAAGTCCCCTACCGCGTCTGTCTATTCGCGATAAACTCAAAACCTACTGAACGGATTTTCAAGCGGTTTTCACCAGTGGATAAAGTGATTCATGAGGAACGTTTTGGTATGTCATTTGTCAAGGATTTTTTTATAACCAGCGCAGGACAACGTCCGCCGGGCCCGCTAGTAAAATATAAAAACCACTACATGAAATTTCAAGATCGTGTTTATTTTACCTGAGGGGCGCGTATCCATCGTCGCCCGGTGTCCAGGAGAAAGTGATGTGGTGTGGTTGTAGTAAGGAACGTGCTACGTTGGGTCGTGCGGGAGGCGACGGCGCCGCTCGGTTCACGGTAGTAAGTACGAGCGCACGCGCAGTAGCTCCCCATCCTAAACGTGTCTGAGCCGTCACGGAGAACAAGTAGTATTGTTCCGAAGCTAAATCTGTCGCCCTTTAAATAAAAAAAATCAACGATAAATACAAGTGATCGAATCATTTTTAACCCCAGCACTGCTTAAAATCATACGCTAAATTTAGGGTTTAAGCTCCGTACAAAGGAATATAGACCTTATGATGCACTGATTAATAGACTGTTGGTAGCATATGTTTAAAAAAATACTGTATTTATTACAAAATTAAAAAAAAAACTTGTACAATAATAAATTATGTAATGTAAAATTGTAATTTTAACAAAATGATTGGATATTTAACAAAACATTTCTATGTCACTATTTAACATAAAGTATAATTGCAGTTAACCGTTAGCATATATAAAAACTTGGCTAAAAAAACTTTATTAACTAGCTACTGCCGGCGACTTCGTCCGCTTGGAATAGTTACTTTGGGCTAACGCTAACACGCAACGGAAGCTCTCAAAAGGAAAGAAAAACCCGATTTTGAAACATTCTTCATTGGTGCTCCGCTCCTACTGGTCTTAGCGTGATGATATATAAGCCTTCCTCGATAAATGAGCTATATAACACTGAATTTTTTTTTCAAATCGGATATGTAGTTCCTGGGATTAGCGCGTTCAACCAAATTAGTTAAAGATTACTACTCTTCTCTCGTAATCAACTCGAGCCGTCATTAAAATTACAATAACTCATGAGAGAGTGGACCGATTTTAATGAAACAAAGACTAAGTTACTCCCGAGGATATGCTTTATGATATTCTTGGTGAGGTTTTATTGTACTTTAGCAGTGATGCGTGTTGATAAACAGACAGACAGACATTTCTAAAAATGATTGAAAGGTATTCTATTACTTATTCCTAGCTAACGATTTTTTTCACGAAAATCGAAAAAGTACAGACACGCTAGATTTACATTCTTATTATATGTATCGATAGTGAATGTAAAACAATAACAATGTACACCTTAAATTATCAATATCATTACATAGTATAAAACAAAGTCCCCTACCGCGTCTGTCTGTCTGTTCGCGATAAACTCAAAAACTACTGAACGGATTTTTATGCGGGTTTCACCAGTGGATAAAGTGATTCATGAGGAACGTTTTGATATGTAAGTTGGCAAGAATTTTTTTTTATAATCAGGGTGGGACAACGTCTGCCGGGCCCGCTAGTGTACAATATAAAAGGGTGATGAAATGATAGCAACTCACCTAAATGTTCGATCTGATGGCAAAAATTCTCTTGAAAACATATTTTGCGTGGAACTATTAAGATGATAAGTCACTTTATATGCGAGTAATTCTCCGTTAGGGTCCTCGGGCACGTCCCAAATGATCCGAGCCATTGTGAACGTTACGTCAGGGAACGACACGTTGGAGGGTGGACCGGGTGCTAAAAATCGTTCATAATTTTTTAATCCCTACTCATATTATAAATAAAGTACCTAAATTCTGAAAAAATGTACTGCTCTCGAAGGATATATCAAATCTCCATTAATGCGAGCAAAACTTGCATATAATAATGACTTTACCTGCATGATATATGATATGATAACGTATAACTAAAAATAATACTAAAGTAATCTTAAAGTAGTTCACATAATATCGAACTGTTTTAATATTAGACCAATAACATATTGAATCGAAACATTTTAAATTAGAACGCTCTTGTGTACTGTATATTTGGTGAGTGGACATCCTGAGATATATTATTAAACCATATCACGTGAAAAAAAAAATTTGGTAACCATGGAGTAAATAATCAAGGCATTTAAATCTACCTTCATTAGCAGTATTGTTCAAAAGTAAAAACAATAATTATTATATTAAAGTATTTTGTAGTTCAATTTCTAGAAAAAGTTATGGTATAAAGCCTTACTAATATTATAACTACAACAGCAGGTTTGTTTATTATAATTTCACGCCTTAACTACTGAACTGATCATCGTGAAATTTTGAATGCACATTGTCAGGAGTATAGAAAAGGACATAGGATATCTTTCATGCAGAATAAATACTGTTCTCGAGGTATAGGTTAAGCCTATATTAACGCAAGCTACAGCCAGTATCTACATAAAACTTATTACAATCGTGGAACTCATCTACTGGTTGAATGAGAGAAATGACAACCATAATGAAAGAAATAACGATTATAATGAAAGAAATACCGACTATAATGAAAGAAATAATGAAAGAAATAACGACTATAATGAAAGAAATAACGATTATAATGAAAGAAATCACGACCATAATGAAAGAAATTACTACCATAAGATTTCTATAAATACTTACTATCTTCAAATGTCCTTACGGTTACGGGAGGGTCACTCAAAGCCCCGTCTCCAAGCCTCGTGTATCCCAATACTTGTATTTGGTAAACGACATATTTCCTGAGTTCAGTCAGAGTGATCGTGTGGGTTTGGTTTGAAGGTATCGCTTGACATTCAACTTTCTTGTGTTCGGGTCGCGGCGGTGGAACGACGGCCGCGTAGCAAACCTTGTAACCTTCAATCAGACCGTTCTGATCATGTGTTGGTATGTCACCCCACAGCACTAGTACGGTTGTTGAGGATGTCGCATTCGCTGATACACCGCTAGGTCCACGTGATGGTACTGCAAATAACAAGTTTAAGTAACAAAAAAAAAACAAAGCTAAAGAGATTTTCTTTTTTGTTTTACCGCATTAACCTCTGGAACTGGCAGTCAGATTTGAACAATATTCTATGCATTTAATAATCTATTTATTGAGTACAATTATAGGTTAGGAGTTTTTCGCGGGATTTTGGTCTGTCATGTAGTGGATTTTATATTTTATTTATAATCTTGTATTACTTGACTCTACATTGTGTAAAATTGGTGGTGTTTTATGTAATATAGTTTGTTTATTGTGCTTAAGTGAAGTGAATGGAAAATAATACCACGGACCACGAATTTTAAGATGCCACAAAAACTCCATGGAAAGTTTTAACAAGATGGCCACCATCTTGTTAGTTTGTTGAAAGTATATCAAGAAACTTGTAATATCGATACTCACTTGACAATGGCAGTAATAGTCTACTAGAAGACTGGTTGCCAAAAATGGTATGGAAGAACTTGTAATACTATTAACTACTTGACAATGGCAGTAATAACCTAAAAGACTGGTTGCCAAAAAAAAAAATAAAAAAAAAATATTATAGGTTAATATCACTAAGAGTAGGAGTGAGTACCATACAAAGTTTAGATTAGAATGTACACTGAGTATACACAAGTGATAGTTTCGGGTGGTCCGTGAGTATCAGGGATCGAGGTTTAGTAAAATTAAACGCGAGTGAAACCGCGTGACTCATCTAGTTTATATATAGCTAAACTAGACAGGACTAGTGTCATAAAATAGTTAAAATGATAAATATGTTTACCGGCTTCTCTAGTCCTCTCGACTGCTGTAGGACTTTCTGATGAGACCCCGACTTCATTAATAGCGGTCATTCGTATTTCATAGACGGACCATTCCTCTAAATTCGACAAGATATGCGAATTAGCCGTGTGGTCTTCAATAATGCTGTGCAATGTATCGTTTGTGCCGCTGCGCTTGAATGTTATATTGTATCCTTTCGGGTTACCATACCATTCGCTTTGTTGTAAAGGCTGAAACATACAGTAATTATAAGCATCATATCACACTACTTAAATTTAGAAGAAATGTTTTTACTAAAATCCATATATAGAGATAATGTAGAGACTTAGTAATCGTGAAAGGGATGTTGTGTCCACGATTTTATGTTATCGCGACAAGTAAGTGAGCGGTGATAGGCAATTATGGATCTCACCAAAGGTCTTGTTCGCTTTGAAGTCCCTACGCGCATATGTTTGCGTAGGTACAGTAAAAAAACATTATTTCTAAAATAATGCTCTTTCAAAATATTAAAGACATTTATTTATATTTTGTTTACTTCACAGCTACTTGCAGTTCTACAAAGTGAGGTAAAAGTTTGGCGATATCTATACTACGTACTGTCCGTTCAGAGTGCTCGTTTTAGATTCCGGATTCCGGATCAGGGCAATTTTTTTATTAAGTCTTTAATTTTGTGTAAGTCACGGTAGTTTCGATTGTGGAATACGATAGATATACCAGAGATAAATAAATTCTAACCCGATATACTTCAATTTTATTTTACAAAATAATATAGGAAACTAGACTTTTAATGGTTTAGAAGTTGATACCACGACTTGGTCGGCGTTGTTCATTAACCTAACAATATATTGTATGTGGAGAAGAACACAAAAGAGTTGGCAACAAAAATATACTTTGCTCACAAAATGTAATTGTTAACAATATTATATGTTTACTTACTCCTTCCTGCGCATGCATATCACACCGCTTGACCCACTTCTCAACGACAAAAAAACACATGTCGTAACTTTGGATAAAGATCCAGTGTCTAAGTTTTTTTTGTGCGTGATGTGCTCACGACGGCAGAACTCTATTATTTTTTCTATATAGAAATCTTGAGTAATATTATACTTACAATCCATCTAACACGTAGATTATTGGCGCTTACAGCTCGAACTGTGACGTTCCTGGGCGGATGTTGTGGTGGGGCTTGTATAGTTTGGAACTCTTTACAAGGTTCCGAGGGCGTGGATGAACCGACTATGTTAGACGCTACCAAGCGCAGCCGATACGTCGTGAATGGTACCAAGCCGGTCACTAGAATCGACTGAGCATCAGGAGCGTTCACTTCGTATATCGTGATCCATGACGAGTTGCGAGAAGTTTGAGCCTAAAATTACAATGAACCAATATTTATGTAAAGTATGTTTTTCGAAGTGGAAACTGGTTTAGGCGCGTTGTGCACTTTTTTGGGTAAACAAAACTCATAGAACTTGCGTCATCGTCACCGAACGCTTTCCATGAGCTATATGTATATGTATGTTATATGTGCATCGATATACCTCCGTGCGTTGTTAGTATACATTAAAATTTACAAATAATGAAATTTAAATAATGCACACTATAATTAATTTAAAAATTAAAAGATAACACAGTTATTTCATTGTTTTGAGTTTTCACTGCTGTCGGTAGTACTTATGACTGCCTCAATTTTTTTTTACAATTTTGTCATTGCATCAAGTTCTACTATTTATGATGTTTATTATCGAACATCATTATTCGATTTGACCATCATTCGCACACCTCTAGTCTATATACATATAAACCATATACACTTAGAATAGATACTCACTTGAACAGTCCAGAGTGATATGGAAGAGTTTCCGTCAAAACCGGGCGTGAACTGCAACAGCACGGAGAAGGCCTCTATGTTAGAGAGTGCGAGGTTGCGCGGCGGGTCCGGCAGTACTGGTTCTACGCCCGACTGCATGGTGGCGGCGCGCTCCGGCCCCTCGCCCACACCCGTCATAGCGCGCACTCCCACCTTGTACTGCGTGCTCGCCTACGTACCAACAAACTTGTCATTTTCACGTGATAACGTCTTATAAATCGATTCCATCCGGCTGCACGCATGAAAAAGTAAATCTCATTGCCACGTTTCCCCCTGAGCCCAACGTGCAAGCGATACGCGGTACAAGCGGTAGAGAGACACGATTGGCCTAAGTTTTCGCCTTGTATAGCATCTATCTATATCATTACATAGTATAAAACAAAGTCCCCTACCGCGTCTGTCTGTCTGTTCGCGATAAACTCAAAAACTACTGAACGGATTTTCAAGCGGTTTTAACCAGTAGATAAAGTGACTCATGAGGAACGTTTTGGTATATAATTTGTTAACATTTTTTGATAACCAGTGCGGGACAACGTCTGCCGGGCCCGCTAGTATAGAATAAATCAATTCATAAAAGTATGCAACTTTTCATCAACGTTTTCTTATGACGTTATCACGTAAAATTATCGTCCGTAAACCGAATTTACAGACAACCAATTTTTTTCTTCTTGGTTATTGCAAGGTGTGTCTGACGCATCTGCCAGTGTCTTGTTTTATAGCATGGTGGGTAGTTCGCCGTTTTCAAAACGAGCTATTTACGGTACCTCATCACAATCATACCAACTTCTAAATTACGCGCTCGAAGAAATTGAGGGTAATTTTCAGATTATATAAAACAAACATATCATGTTCGTGCTTGAAATACAAACGTTATTTGTACATGTCAAATTTTCGTCGATTTTTGGTGTATGTATATGTATTATTGTATACATATGTATATGTATATTTTATTATGTTATAATATTGATTTTTCTAGAAATAAAAAGCCTAACTTCTATACGTACCACGATCTCATAACATAACAAAACATGTCATACATTTAGCTAAAAAGCGAAAGTTAAAGGGTTTATTGGACTTTAGTAAATATAATAGTTAATGCTTAAAATACATTCAACTTTAATAATGATACAGAGATCGCGCAACGCAACCTGATTTTCAGTACGAAAATCTAAGTCAATTCACAACTTTCTTAATAAATAAAAATACCTGTTTATGCTGTATATAATCAAGTTCAATATAGAGGATATAAGTTATCTTTACTGTAATTGAGAAAAAAAAATTAAACAAAATTTCATTAAACTACTCGTAAAAGGGGAATGTTAAAAATGTTGGTACCCATTACATCGGACGCGAAATTTTGAAAATGTAGCTATATTAGCAACTATATTGAAAATATATTATGTACGTAAAGAGTAACCTGTAAATGCTCGACTCTGATACTGGTAACGTTGGGTGGGAGAACCTCCTCTTTGATGCTTTCAGGACTATCTTTTATCTGATAGGTTAGTTTGTAACCTATCAGTACTCCGTTAGATTTCCTTGGTGGAGTCCATGAAACTCGAACAGCTCGATCGGATATTTCATCGAATTGCAATCCTACCACTTCGTCGGGAACTAAAATTAGATTTAAAAGAAAATCAAACGTGTTTTTTTTTAATTATGATTTTACTCAGTAGTGTGACAATAACGATCATGGCTGAACGGAAGCGTGTTCGGACATCTAGAACCTATAATAAAAAACTTGAGTTTTCAGAGGAAGAAAAGTATGAGATAATGGATAGGGCATTTTCTAATGTCTGTGAGGATATTTACCTTTCTCAAGTTTCTAAATATTCTCTTTAGGCCAAAATGTAATTTAAAATCAAGTAAAGTTGCAGCCATTTGCTAAGCATATAAACTAAACAAAAAAATACAAATGTTACCAAATATACATTCATTTAAATAAAAATCTATTCGAAATTCGGAAGTTCGAAAGTTATTTTACGTTTTAAAACTTAGTTGTCATCAGCAAGTTATATATATATTAAATGGACAGATGCCAATTCATTTTAAGCATCGGTTATTTTCTCGTTATTGTCTTAAGAGGAATCGCGGTCATCATTTGTTGCATACAAATGTATTCGACTGTTTTTCACTTGACAATGGAAGTACAGCGAATATTTTTACATCGTGCAATTTATATCAGCGCCATGAACCTGTTATGATCTCTTCTAAAAATTAAACATTATGAGACTTGGGTGGCAAAGTAATAAAGTTACACAAAGATATCGCCTTTTTCAGACGTTCAGCAAACAGATATGTCAAAAATCAATAGATAGAAACAGGCAGTCACTGACAAATTCCCAGTTTTTTTTTATGTTTAAAAAAAGAAATGAAATCTGTTCGATTTTGAAGTAGGAAACGGGAAATACGGAATCATGATTTTGTCATTTTATGTAGATATAATCAGTCGGAGCTGCAGTTGTCTCTCTCGCCTTCTATATAATAGGTCAGGCAGAGTGCGACAGCAATAGACTCCCGTTTTAACCTATTCTTCAAATTTCTTACAGACCGCGTTTCCTCATAATTTAGTCTTAGGCTAGTGATACTTCTGTGATAAAAGTAAAACAAGTTCAACTTACATGTAATATGTAATTTATACGAAAATATTTATTGCATACGCTTCATAAATTAATAAGTATAATTTAATAATATATATTTTTTAAAGTTAATAAATGCGAATCATGACAAATAAAAATTATGTGTTACTCACTTACTAACAGAAGTCAGTTTGAAAATATAAAACATAATACTTACTATCTTCTTTGGTTCTGACTAAAATATATTCAGACCGTGGACCGTCTCCGGGTTCTGTGAAGCATAATACTGTTACGTTATATTCAGTGAACTTCTCGAGACCAATAATAATGGCGGACTGTTCTGTGAGAGGATCCAACAAATTCGGTGGTACGCTAACGAGCTTCTGTTCGACGTTTTCGTTTTCATTATCGTCCCATCTCCAAGCTTGCATTTTATAACCCTGTAATTACAAATATTTTTAAACGCATTGAAAAAAAAAAATATTTTCTTGTTTATTCATCTCTAAGCGACTTCGCCGAACAAAGACTTCTGTGGTGTTATTACAAAAAAGCTAAATACGTATTGAACCCTGGCTTTAAAAAGGTCTCATATTAAATGCACCGCGGTCGCTGAATGTTCGCCATCTTGCTTTTTTGTCTCGCTTTGATTAAGTTAGGTTAGACTTGTGAAAAAGGATAACGCGAACTTGCCTCGGGCGAGCGCGGTGCATTTATTAGGAAACTTTTTTAAACCAAGTATTTAATACGTATTTAACTTTTTTGTAATAACACGGCTTATGTTCAAAATAATTTGTTAATAACGGAAAGACGATCGCAAGTCATGAACAAAATCATTGTTTAATAACCGTGTCCTCACCGTCACCTGCGCCGTCCCCTTTTTTAATCACAGTGTATAATTTTAAACGCGACCAATCTCCATTTCATTATTTTCTAACTGCATCCGATATGGGCACCATGCAGTACGCCTAGGATTAAATTCCGGTCCGCGTAATTTTAAAAAATCACATATAATTGTCATATGTTCATTTTTATGGTGAAACATGATAATTTAAAGTATCGAGTGAGATAATTTGAATCGAAATTGATTCCATTGAACATCTTGTATCTTAAGTCAAGCTGAAATCTCTCTTTAACGTGATCGTTCCGATATTTTTCGGAAGTCTTTTTTCACAACTACTTTTGAAGTAAAGACACGTTCTTTGTTAATAATAATAGAAATTTAAAATTTGGACCGAAACATTTCAAAGATTACTCATACCTGAGCTACATGGTGCGGGAGTTAAACATTTATTTTAATGACCAGGTTCTTGCTTAAGTTTTTATATTATTTACTTATTACTACCTCCTTATTCGAGACTTCGAAAGTAGCCTGCCCTTTAATTTCCGAACTACATCTATATCAAACTCTATTACGATCGGTTCAGAGGTTTGATTATGAAAAGTTGGTATCAGACAATTGATAGAGTTACTTTCGCATTTATAATATTCTACAGTAAATTATTTTTTAGTAGCGGGCCCGGTGGATGGTATCCCGATAATAAAAATAACCTTCATAAATTATATACCTAAACCTTCCTCATGAATCCCTTTATCTACTGGTGAGAGACGCATGAAAATCCGTTTTTGTAGTTTTTTTAGTCAGTAGTTTTTGAGTTTAAAAACTACTGAACGCATCTTCATGCGGTTTTCACCAGTGGATAGAGTGATTAATGAGGAACGTTTTGGTATATAATTTGTCAAAGATTTTTTTTATAATCTGGGCGAAACGTCTGCCGAGCTCGCTAGTATATACATATAATAAGAATGTAAATCTGACGTGTCTGTACTTTTTAGGTGTTTGTGAAAAAAAAAATGTTGCAGATGCCTTGGAATAAGTAATAAAATATATTTCAATCATTTTCACAAATGTCTGTTTGTTTGTTTGAACACGCATCACTGCTAAAGTAATGAGTTCACGATAAAACTTCACATAGAAAATCATAAAACATCTCCTCGAGTAACATTTAGTCTTAGTTTCATTAAAATCGGTTCACTCTATCAATTGTAATTTTAATGACGACGCGACTTACTACGAGATCGAAGTAGATAAGTAAATGGACTTAATTACATTCAGATGATTTTATTAATCATGTTTTTTTTACATATGTTCCACGCGGACAAATTCGCGGGCAGAGCTAGTTTCCTATATAATCGGCTGGTAAGATAAATACATACCTGATTTATACCATTAATTTTCTGGGGATTAGGTGGAACCCACCATACGTTTATTGCAGTCGAATTTAAAGGTTCACAGCGAACATTGTCTGGTGCAGCTTCAGGGACGCCCTCTTTCGTCTTAATAGTGTAACTGTCGGAGAATACTCCGACTCCTTTATCGTTGTACGCTGCGATCTGTACGTTATAGTCCTTCCACGTGATCAGGTCTTGTATTAGGTAATTCCTCTGTGCTTCGTTCGTGATGTTTTGGTAAGTCCAAGGGCTATTGTCATAGCCGCGTAATCTGTATCTGATAACGAATCCTAAGATATGTCCGTTCCTGTGTTCCTCAAGAGGTGGTTGCCATTGCGTTATTATCTCTGAGGAGGAACGCGCGGACGCCATGAACCCTACAGGTGGCCCAGACGGCGCTGTAAATATTTAAAAAATAATGGATTTATACACATAAATAAAATTCAAATGTCTATTTGTAATGTCAAAATAACAGCTTTTTCTAAATGATGAGAGTATATGCGGTACTTTATTTTTTTTATTTTTGGCAACCAATCTTCTAGTCGATTATTATTGCCATTGTCGACTAGTTCTCGCGATCATTTCAATGAACTAACAAGATGGTGGCCGTCTTGGCATGGTATTATTACCCATCCACTTCACTTGTGCACAATAACCAAACTATATTACGTAAAACACCACCAATATTACAAAATATAGAGCCAAATAATACAAGAATATGAAAAAAATCCACTACGTGAAATTCCAAGATCTCGTCAAAAACTCTATAATCTTTATAACTCTATGGTACTTATGATAAAAAACTAAGTTAAAAATATTGACTATCTGTATTTTAGAAGAAAAAAAATAGGGCTCCGCGCAAATATTATACACTTCAGAAGCTGTGTCCAAAACCGCGCAAGACCCACGCGCATGTTTACACACAACAAAATTTTTTGGTAAAATTCACGCGGTCGAAGTCGCGGTTAGCAGCTAGTTTTATATAATATTAATTTAACATTATAAGAAAGCAGTAATATAAAATCAGGTTGCTATAAAGTGCCACTGCAGTCCATAACAACTACAATCATTACTGTCTTCAGATCAGTTTGAGGTTATAAAATAACCCTAGAAATTAATTAAAGGGGTTATTACTCCCGGCAAGTGTAATTGAACGTCTCGTGTGATTGGAAGACAGTAACGAGAGATGATTAATTGTATTAATAAATATGTACGGGCAGTGATGCTATCATATACTTGCATCTTGCACAAGCGCTTTTAATATTTCTATAAAAGTCGCCCTCTTACAGAGCCATAATTAATAATACGTACACAAACAGGAACAGAATGATATCGGAAAAAGCGACCGTAACAAAATTGAAGACATAGTTTTCTTAAATATTCATTTAAAATAAAAAAAAATACAAAAGATAATCTAACATGCAATTTTTTTATCAGTACTGAAACATGCTTAACTATGTATGTCTATAGGATAAAAAAAGATATTATGTTGATAGGTGGCAACATGCGCATACCTTGGCAGCATATTATATCGCCGGCTGCTTGTACCATAAAGAGAACATCTTATTTGATAATTAATTACACCTTAATATAGATTAATATATTATAATATTACTAGTGTTAATGGATACTTTAATGTACCTATTAATAATGCATGCATTATAACCAGGCTTTTTTATGTCACTTCTTTATTGAGGACACACAAATTTTCTAAAATTGTAAGTTTTTTTTTACGTTCTTCTACTAAAGAGACAAACCACTGTGCGAAGCGGTAACTGTTCAAAAAGATAGATTAGATTTTGTATTTGAATTATTTAAAAAAAAATCCAAAAAAATTCGTATAGGTTGATTA
This sequence comes from Antheraea yamamai, assembly GCA_036509395.1. Lineage (NCBI taxonomy): Eukaryota > Metazoa > Arthropoda > Insecta > Lepidoptera > Saturniidae > Antheraea > Antheraea yamamai. The sequence goes on from AP028433.1 coordinate 12,186,025, forward strand.
TTTTTTTCATTTTTTTTTCAGTTTTAATGGCTATTTTTCGATATTCCCTTTAAGGGCACTGTGTGCTCCCGCGTGCCCCCACAAAAAACCCCTCATTATACCTATATTTTTGAAATACTCAAATTGGATAAAATTTAAGTCAAGATTTTATTGTTCTTTTTATGCAATAATTTGAATATATTGTTACCCTCTTGTGGTAGAGTTAACACATCGGTCGGGTCTGAAGCTGGGCCTTCTCCTACAGTGTTAACAGCGGACACTCGAAACTGATAGGAGGTAGCGGCCTTCAAGCTGGTTAAGAGTGCCCACCGTTGATTCGAAGACACATTCATTGGCTCCGTTACCCAATTTAACAGGGGATCTGGTGTGGGACCTGTTAAAAATTTAAGAATTTGAATTTATATACAATATTTTATGAATCCTTAAACCCCTATTTATACTGCTACGATTTCATTTCACAATTTACTAACCGTGCTCGCCTATTTGAATGTGTTATTGCATTTTCTGGTACGTACACAAAAGCAAGTTTGTAGCATGAAGTTATATAGTGCAAAAATGTTCTCAACAAATACGCTACACAATACAATAATCATTTTTCAATTTAGTTTAGTCAGTCCAATTCCAGACGGCGTTGTATTTTTATTGTCTGATATTAGTGTTAATACAAATACACTGTTACTTTATAACTTTAGATATCTACTGTACGCAATGATATTATAACTAAAAAGCTGTAGATACGTCATATGGGCTTCGATAGCGCCTTGTTCACACTTAGCTAGCTAGTTGGTAGTCCAGTGAAGCTGTTAAGATCTTGCTAGTTCAATAGCGTAGTTAGTTAGAGAAAAAAAAATTGGCTAGCTAGCTTATTTTTGAATGCTACCCCGTCAATCTGCCCGTATCTAAGCAACATATAACTATTTCTTTTTCACCACTGATACTGTGAATATGCCATCTTACTTCGACATTTTATCTAAGACAGTGTGGCGTTACAGTATTACTCTACGTATGTGTGCGTTATCGTGCCATTGATTTGTCAAAATATCATGTAGGTAACGTATCTACAGCTTTTTAGTTATTATATCATTGACTGTAAAGGTTTTATTTTAATGGCATAATTGGATATGTTTTACGTTGTATAAGAAACTCACCGAATTCAGGAACAACTCGTTTTTGAACTATAAACTTTTGAATAGGCGAGTTCCCATCAAAGCCCGGCGTCCATGATACGTTGACCGCGCGCTGCGGCGTGTCCTCCAATCTAACAGCACGTACATTGGTCGGTGCGAACGGCAACTCAATAACGGACAAAACTGCGTGACGCGTGTGGTTACCACCTGGTGACGTCACCACACAAGTATATTCTCCCGCATCGCTCGCCCGCACCGCCTGCACTTGCAGTGCTCCGTCTGCTGTCACCCAAACGCGGGAACCCGCTGTCATAGGCCTAAACACGTTTAAATCCTAATTTGTATAACCGTTCTCTATAACATGAGGAAAATAAATCAGTGATAATCTCGCCAATCGGTTTGTCGAAGCTCTGTGGAGACTTGGACAGCAGTGACGGGTTGAAAATTTGTAAACATATGTAAAGGGAGTTTTCGCGGGATCTTATGTCATGTAGTAAATTTTATATTTTATTCATAATCTTGTGTTATTTGGTTCTATACTTTGCAATATTGATGGTGTTTTACATAATACAGTTTGGTTATTGTGCACAAGTGAAGTGGATGATAAATAATACCACGGAGTATGGATTCTGACTTGTCGCAAAAACTCCCTGGAACTTTCACAGACAGCCACCATCTTGTTAGAAAATTGAAATGATCGCGAGAAACTTGTAATATGACTCGACAATGGCAGTAATAATCGGCTAGAAGATTGGTTGCTCAAAATAAAATAAAGAAAAAGATATGGAAAGTCTTTTAAAAACACATATAGAATTATTTTCACATTTAAACATTTCTTTTTGTTATTGTTTATAGGTTCTAGTATTCCACCACAAACTCTTCTCAAGTTATGGGACGATGTGGTCACACGCTAAGTCTAAGGATTGGCTCTCAAATTCAGCTGCTTGAACACACTTACAGGTGCTCGGAAACTGATTTTATATTTAAGGGTTGTAGCTACCCAGGTGGGCATTAGCAAAAGTTCTACACTCATGCAATGTTTCAATTGCGATGTTTTCCTTCATCGAGAGCTCAGGTACACTATAGGATCCGAATCTATGTTGATTGGTACGGTGTTAGAACACGCTATCTTTGAACCAACATTCCTTTTTAATGTACTCTCTGTATTATTTTATTTTTTTAGGTTAATACCTTATCAATAGTTAAAGGATATAATTTATTACGAAGTACTCATATAAATATATAATTCAACAAAAACATTGTTAGGTTAAAGGTGCCTAAAATATTTTTGTACCAAGGGTGCTAAAGTGGTTTAAAGAAGCTTAAAAACTTAAAATCAATATATAGAAGATCGTAAATAAATACTTCAATATTCTTAACTTACTGCTTATTGTGAAACCAATCTATATTGTATTTAACGTTAGGGTCATTGGAAACCTTGCACTGCATGGTCGCCGTATGTCCTAGGAGGACGCGGGTATCGACTGGTGGAGCGATGATCTGCGTTCTCACTGAAAGAGAATATACACGATATAACGTTTCTACGGTCATGGGAACATGTGTGTACATTTTTTTAAAGGAAATATAAAGTGTCGTACCGAGTACGGTAAGGTGAGCTTCTCCGGATACATTTCCGGCGTCATTTGAGCGAAGGCAAGTATATTTGCCGCTGTCAGCTGTCGTGGTACTAGTGATTAATAAGTCACCTTCTTCGAGAATTTGAAGTCGTCCCGTCAAATTAATTAAAATCGAATCTGAAATTATCAATATTCTTTATTATAATTAGTATAATTTTTCTATTATTGTTTATAAAAGATACTGATATACCACAACAATACAATTAACACAAATATCATTTTTCATACTAAGTTATTTTTCGTAGTTTAGGGTAAATTGAACCTAAACTTAGGGGTTCATTACAAATACCTATCTCATATCAAACTTGTAATGTTTTACGGTATGGTAATAGTTTTCACAATTAGTAGCTTAATTATGACATACATATTAATGACTCTAAAAAGCTTAAACGTTTTTATGATAAATTCCAAAGTGATTCTTGCTATTGTTTAGGTTCCTTCTTCGTTGATTTATGTATGTATCAAAGCGGATGTTCACTATAACGCGGTTTGCATACAGCATTACTAACCATTGAAATACCAGGTAACATTTGGAGTGGGCGCTCCGATAGCACGGCAAGTAATGGTGGCGTCTTTTCCATCAAGTACGGTCATATTCGCTGGCGGTGTCTGCATTATTGGCGGTGAAGCTACAAGCCATATTCACACAATGTTAGTACACGAGCCTAATAATAACTTCTAATTATACATACTACATCTATTTTTAATAAAATAAACTAATGTTTAATTAGTGGAACACAAAAATCGTGTTAAAACTGCTTTTAGAAAACTTCGCATGCAAATTACTTATGTGCTTGAATATCGAAAGTGTATGTTATTACTCATGCGTAACTATTACATAACCCGTAGACGAATTGTTTATAAAGAACTTACTCTTCAACATGTATTTAACTGTTGAGAAAATAATATCACTTGTCTAAAATGTAGGTTCGATATTTTGTCTATCAGAGAAACTCTGCGGTTGAAGGCAAACTCGTATATTTTTGGAAGGACCGAATAAATTTTTAAATAGTCTGGAGAATATATTCGCTACGTCTAAGTTTATATATATTTAAATACATACCTTTGAGATACATATGACAATTTGGTTTGTTGAACATTCTTTGATTATTTATAATGAATGTGGTTATTTTTTAATATTTAGACGTAAATCGTGATATAATAGGTCTTTACCTATAAAATTGCCGTTCTGCAGTACTGGCCATTTCAAATCAAAATAATTTTTGTTTGGCTAAGAATTCTAATTTCAAATTAATTTTATTTTAAAAACATGGAATTCTTTTTCCAAAACTAGTCATTTGTTTATTGATTAGTGTTACATTTTCAACGCATTTCAATCTTTTTTGTCATCATGGATATGTTAAAAATTCGAGTAATTATGGAATATGAGTACCGTCGTGGCAGCAACGCGGCACAAGCGGCACGCAACATCAACGACGTTTACGGAGCTAACACTACAAACCAACGCACCACCTGTTATTGGTTTGCTCGCTTCCGTTCTGGGAATTTCAACCTGAAAAATGAACCTCGCGGTCGTCCGAAGACTTTGGTCGACAATGACGTATTAAAGGCGATTGTGGAAGCTGATGATACACAATCTCGGCTGAATTAGCATAGCTTTCGATGTTAGCGTCAAAACAATATTGGTCCATTTGCGTCAAATTGGCACGGTAAAAAAGCTTGACAAATGGGTGCCCCACGAACTCAATGATCGCCAGCGCGAAGTACGCGTCGAGTCGTGACTTGCACTGCTCAACAGACACACAAATGAAGGAATTTTGAACCACATTGTTACCTGCGATGAAAAATGGATTCTGTTTGATAACCGCAAGCGCTCAGCAAGTTGGTTGGATCCTGGTTCAGCACCTAAACAATGCCCTAAACGAAAACTTACCCCTAGAAAAGTGATGGTCACTGTTTGGTGGTCTAGCGCCGGTGTGATTCATCACAGCTTCTTACCAAACGGGGTGAGCATTACTGCAGATGTGTACTGTGAAGAACTGAATACAATGATGGAGAAGCTGGCACATCTCCAACCAGCATTGGTCAATCGCTCGTCTCTGCTGCTCCTGCACGACAACGCGCGACCTCATACTGCACAGCAGACGGTCTCCAAGTTGCAAGAGCTGGGGTTGGAAGTTCTCCGTCATCCGCCTTACTCACCAGACCTTGCGCCTACAGACTACTACTTTTCCAGAATTTGGATAACTCCTTGACGGGAAAAAAATTCAATACCCGAGAGGCACTACAAAATGCCTTTGAAGAATTTGTTGCCTCCTGTCCAGCTGATTTCTTTAAGAAGGGCATCAATAAACTGACATTGCGTTGGCAAAGATGCATTGTTTGCTTGTGTGATTACTTCGATTAATACAAATAAAAAATACATGAAAAAAATTCGTTTAAATTTTTTCATACAAAACGGCAACTTCATAGGTAAAAACCTAATATATATATCAAGTTACTATCTCATTTATTGTACCTAAATAAAATTTCGGATATCTATATAGTTTGGAATTACTATAGAACTTTAGGACTCATAACTTTTGGAATTACATGCTTTATTATGTCACAGGAAGGAAAATGAATATTTGAAAAAATACTTGTCTATATCAAATATGTATACCTATATATTTCTAATATATAATCTATCTTTTGATTTTGAGATTGTAGGGAAAGTTTTGTTGCTTCTAATGTACATAAGAAGAAAAAGTAATTATTTCATACAGCGAAGAAATCTATAGAAATATATTTTTAAATTAATTATTTATGTAATAAATTATAAAGAATGTATCGGAAACATAAATCTTGTACAATTCCGAAAGGTGCTTAAGAACTAATTTGAAGCGGCCATCAATCATGTCACTCTGTGCTTTAAAAACATAACTTCTATTATTGTGCATAAAGTCAACGTTAATTTATTCTTACTGCCAGTATCAAATTTGAATGTTTTTGCCTTTTTATCAGACATCCTCATTCTTATTAATTTCATGGGACTCCGTGGATTTCGTTTATTGCCCGTTGCTGTACGACAGTGGTAATGATTAGTTATAACGCATACAGTCAAGCAGAAAAGTTACTATAAATACATTTTTAATTAAATGAACTTAACAAACTGAAGACTTACTTTTTATTTTCAACCATGTGTAAATAGACGTTTCGCCGGCTTCGTTGTTAGCGATACACTGGTATATACCCATGTCCTCCATATTGAGATTGTTTATAAGGAGGGAACGGTCAACTTCTACTCTATATCTACCTCCACCGTCATCTACATCTGAATTGTCAGATTCACCGGCCTCGGCACCGACACTAGCAATTTTCTTGGCATCCTTGTACCACGTAATCCCAGGCAACGGTATACCCTGAACGTTACACTCCAAGACGATGTTACTTCCAAATTCACCAAACGTTTCCGATTTCAAATTCGTCAAAAACATAGGTTTTTCGAAAACAGTCACAGTCGCTGACGCTGTGACGGTTGCAAATCCACCGGTCTTTAATCGTGCCTGACACGTATATTGACCCGTGTGTGTTAGATTAGCTGATATAAGGGTCAAAGTCCTATTCCACTGGTCGTTTAAATCGAAGGTAATACCGGCTAAATCAATCATTATACCGTCCTTGAACCATAAAGTTTCTAACTCGTGTAGAGGCCTAGCATTAGCTACACAATGCAAATTTGTATATTCATGTCCTTTAATTATCTTCGTGTCTTGAGGTTTTATTATAATCTCTGGTGGAATTTCTTTGGCGTCATTGCCGTAGACATTTAGTTTAATATAAGGGCTATTCTCTTCTTTACCTAACTGTGTATTTATTGCCCTAACTCTGGAATAACACAAAATGCACAATGAAATTTAAAAAAAATTCCGTCTAAGCTCTAAGAAACACTTATGAAAGTCAAACCTACTATCGTTGATAGTAACTAAATAGTTAAAGTAATGAGATATGACGTGAAGATAACAAACCTATATGCTTTTTCGTCTTCTTTCGAAACACATAATATAACCAGCTGATGGCTGTCAGTGACAACATATTTTTGGTCATATCTTAAAGCGCCAATTTCATCTTGCCAAATGACTGACGGCGGTGGTTCCGATTCAATGCTAGGGAATTCCAGAATTGCAGCTCGACCAGATTCAATTGTAATTTCTGATTCGGAAGCATTTTCGAATACTCCCATATCTGTTATCAATAGACATATGTGAATTTATATAAAAAACTAATTACGAATATGCTTCATAAGATTAAACAAATTACATTTTCTACGTAAGACTTACACGCAACGATTATGTTATTTTTTTCACTAAATATAGCACCGACATCATTCTTTGCAATGCACTGGTATGCCCCCGCGTCTTGTCTTTGGGTGTTATGAATTTTATAAAATAGTTCTGGTGAAAAATCATTGAGAGATACACCATTCTTCAACCATTTGTACATCGGCTGCGGAATGCCTAAAGGAATAAGTATAATTAGTGAACAATATATTTCTTCAATACTGTATTTTTATTTACAGTTCCGGTAAGACTTACAATAATATCGATAAAGGTATTGGAAACATCCGAATAAGTATAATGATTATTTATTCTTAAAATGTATTAATATATACTGTTATACATTGCTCAGATATTAGTAGTAACAATACTTAAAATCATTAGTTTTTTTTTAATTATTATCATACCTATTGCAGAACATTGGAGTATTTTCGTTGTTCCCTCTCTGACTATGCTATTTGATGATGATGGCTGCATGCTGAAGCGTGGTGGCTGCATTTGTACTACAACAAAGAAAAAAACCAATTTAAATTCTATTGTCGCACATATATCAGTATGAGAATACCCAGTAGGTTGCTAAAAAGGATTAAAAGAATGACATATGTTTAGAATAATATGTTACGTAGAAATAACAATATATTAGGTCTTTACCTATGAAATTGCCGTTTTGTATGAAAAAATTTAAACTAATTTTTTTCATGTATTTTTTATTTGTATTAATCGAAGTAATCACCCATGCAATCAATGCATCTTTGCCAACGCAGTGGCAGTTTATTGATGCCCTTCTTAAAGAAATCAGCTGGACGGGAGGCAATAAATTCTTCAAAGGCACTTTGTACTGCCTCTCGGGTATTGAATTTCTTTCCCGCCAAGGAGTTATCCAAATTCTGGAAAAAGTAGTAGTCTGTAGGCGCAAGGTCTGGTGAGTAGGGCGGATGACGGAGAACTTTCAACTCCAGTTCTTGGAACTTGGAGACCGTCTGCTGTGAAGTATGAGGTCGCGCGTTGTCGTGCAGGAGCAGCGGAGACGAGCGATTGACCAATGCTGGTTGGAGATGTGCCAGCTTCTCCATCATTGTGTTCAGTTCTTCACAGTACACATCTGCAGTAACACTCACCCCGTTTGGTAAGAAGCTGTGATGAATCACACCGGCGCTAGACCACCAAACAGTGAGCATCACTTTTCTAGGGGTAAGATTTCGTTTAGAGCATTGTTTAGGTGCTGAACCAGGATCCAACCAACTTGCTGAGCGCTTGCGGTTATCAAACAGAATCCATTTCTCATCGCAGGTAACAATGCGGTTCAAAATTCCTTCATTTGTGTGTCTGTTGAGCAGTGCAAGGCACGTCTCGACGCGTACTTCGCGCTGGCGATCATTGAGTTCGTGGGGCACCCATTTGTCAAGCTTTTTGACCATGCCAATTTGACGCAAATGGACCAATATTGTTTTGACGCTAACGTCACAAGCGGCTGCTAATTCAGCCGTAGATTGTGTATCATCAGCTTCCACAATCGCCTTTAATTCGTCATTGTCGACCAAAGTCTTCGGACGACCGCGAGGTTCATTTTTCAGGTCGAAATTCCCAGAACGGAAGCGAGCAAACCAATAACAGGTGGTGCGTTGGTTTGCAGTGTTAGCTCCGTAAACGTCGTTGATGTTGCGTGCCGCTTGTGCCGCGTTGCTGCCACGACGGTACTCATATTCCATAATTACTCTAATTTTTAACGTATCCATGATGACAAAAAAGATTGAAATGCGATGAAAATGTAACACTAATCAATAAACAAATGACTATTTTGGAAAAAGAATTCCATGTTTTTAAAATAAAATTAATTTGAAATTAGAATTCTTAGCCAAACAAAAATTATTTTGATTTGAAATGGCCAGTACTGCAGAACAGCAATTTCATAGGTAAAGACCTATTATTACGTTCTAACTAGCTGATACCCTCGACTTCGTCTCCGTTGTGTATTATTCCAATAATATATTTTATGTACAGAGGAAAAAATAGATTTCCCCCTTTCTCTACGGCAAGAAAACACACATCGCTGAACGCGTAATATTTATAACAATCATAGTTTTTAAAACACAAAATCATGTCCGGTCCAAATAGTATTCTGTCAATAATTTTGGTCATCATTTTAAACATATTTTCTATTCTATACAATTTGAACAAACGCTTAAATTACGACTGAAACGATATTTTAAATATTATAAACCGTTGTATAGAAAATATTTTTAAATACGAACACACTGTGATCTCTTAAATGGTTTTGGGATGAGTCAACTGGTTCATGAGCAAAGAAATAAAATAATTGTTACAAGACACGTCATCCTTTTAACAACGAGCCTTAGTCGTATCTTTTAAATTTGTCATGACCTCGATTAATGCAGTCGAACGGACGATAAATTTAACAAAACCTTTTTGGTCATTTGCTTAGCATTAACATTTTGAATAGTAGACTATATATTTGATTACTAATACTTTCGAAAACTTGTGATTTAAAAATTAATCTAAACATGTAACGGACTATGTAAATAAATGTTATGTAAAAATAATAGAGCTTTTTGGTTCATTTCATTGAAGTAATAGCTATTCCAAATAAAATATTAGTAGAAAGGGAAGCCAGGGTTTAATTTGAATGGAAAATAAGAATGAGATATATCTTATATTAATACTAGCGGACTTGGCAGACTTTGTTCTGCCTTGATAATAAAAAATAAAAATCCTAAAAGTCAACCGCAGCGCTACCTACCGGGTCCAATTGTGAATCTAAACCACCACCAAATCCACTGGAACACGCACACAAAACTTCATCAAAATCGGTCCAGCCGTTTAAGAGGAGTTCAGTGACATACAAACGTACAGATGAAATTTATATATAAATTTATTTAAACTTTATTTATATAAGTTAATAGTAATATTAATTTACATTTCGTAAATGTTTATTATCATTATCATTACATAGTATAAAATAAATTGGATAAAGTGATTCATGAGGAACGTTTTAATATATAATTTGTCAAGGATTTATTTTTAATCAGGGCGGGACAACGTCTGCCGGGCCCGCTAGTATAATATATTTATGACAGAATAAAATTATATTTTTAATACTAAAAGCAACGAATACTATTGGAATTACAGTCGTTAGTAAATAAAGTCTTACTGGGATAATTCACTTCTACATTTATTATTACGTATAGACATTTCAGTTTAGGGTTAGCGGCAAGACCCTTTTCCATTAGAATATTCCCGGAGGTATCATTAGCCGCAGCGGTTATAAATCTAGATGGGCTTTTACAAAGTCCTTTATTGAGCATAAAGTGAGAAAAATATTCGGTCTTTCTCGAAGCGCACAGAGTTTAACATCAAATAAATGTTGGACGATATGTATAAAAATAGAGGTTATATAAAACTGATGCAATTTCACCGAAATAGTGAATAATGTTTATCTCCTTTGAATCGCTCGATTTACTGCAGTGATCTGGCCTAGTTAACCTAGTAGTAACACGTGTTGATCATATTGACGGTTTCGATGTAACGAACCAAATTTGAGGTTTTACTAATTCAAATTTTTTAGTTCTTTATCAATTGATATTGTTACCATTCATTTTAAGGACTATTCGATGAATTTTACTGATAATTTATAATTTACTTCTTCTTCTTCTTACCCTTATCCCACATAAGTAGGGTCGGTACAACATGTTTGTCATGTTGTGGTATATGATTTGGCTTAATTTTTACGATCGGCCGCCTGCCTGACATCAACCCTCCTTGGGATTATTTTTTTGTACCACTGTATTTATGATTATTATCTTAATATATATATTTCTTGTGTGCGTGTGTATGTGACTGAACTCCTCCTAAACGACTGGACCGATTTTGATGAAATTTTTTGTGTGTGTTCGTGGAGATTCGAGAATGGTTTAGATTCACAATTGGACCCGGCAGGTGGCGCTGCGATCGACTTTTAGGATTTTTTTTGTTTTCAAGGCAGGACAACGTCCGCCCGGTCCGCTAGTTATTATATAGTAACGAAGTCTGATGGGATCTTTTAACCTTAAATTTTTTCTGTAGGCTTTAGCTTTGGTAGGCTATTTATAGTGTCTGATTGAGCGGCATCACCGTTCCGGTTAAAAACGAAGTTCTTCAAGATAATAATTTACTGTTATTTATTATTATATATATACTCATATTATAAATTGGAATTAGCAATATCTATCGATTACTGAGTTACATCCGTGACAGTGTATTATTTTAACTGGTACTCGTTAAATCACCATAGTAAATTTGATAGTAAATATAGTAACTTAGATCACTGATTGCTTATACATGCAAAACAATAGATACTTTTCGATAATCACCTGTGGGGACACTCAATGGTTAGCTGTATTTGCAACAATCCATTTGAGTATATAATAATTACTTATCTACCTAATAAGTTTTGTTTCTCATGAGTGTGACGTTAGCATTTCGTAAGTATGACGAATAGAGACATATAAATAAACGCTTCGATCCTTTGGTGGTCGACAATAAAATATATTTTTATTGATTTTCCGCACCGGTGGTTTTACCGATAAATACATATAACAGCTAAAGCTATTTAATCGGTTTAAACGCAAAGGAAAATAAGGTACTGAACATTATGTTCGTTTATTTTTATATAGAAGACACTAATTACTAATACTGATCTATACACTTTTTCACAAGGGTAATATTGAATAAAACAATGTTGTTACAAGAGTTAAATATAGCGTGAACCGTTTGTCCGACAACTGGTTATTCGGGCTAACATTTTTCGGAAATTAAAACATACTAGTGGGCGCCCAGTGGTCGACATTCGACCATAGTTCATTGCATCTTTAAAGTTTGAACTTTATTAGGGTTCTTTTATCAAAGGGTATTATAACCTCTATAATCAAAGGCTTTCATCATGCCTACTTATTTGCCACTTTTTTTAATTATACAAACAAATCGATGTCTAAATGAAAATATAGATTAATTATAAATTTGAAACAAAAAACAGGCGATTACATAAGGTGGTAAGGCTCTCAAATACTGAGTAAACATAACTTTACGAAAATAAAGAAATTTATCGCAACTCATGACACAATTTTCAATTAATTTTACACGACATCATGGGTGCGTGGTATTTCTGGGTGATATTGAATTAAATATAGTCTGTACATTATGAGGAAAAGTGATATGCCCAGTATCATCATTTGGAAAAGCAATGGATACACAATAGAATCAAATGATGAATCCAAAACAAAGATGTTTTTAATACTACCATTAACTTTTGAAAATGAATTCAGTTTTATTCATAATTCATCATCAACTGTACTAAATATAATTGCTACATCACTGTAACCGCAGAGATGTAAGTCATGGATTACTTTCATGACCAAACAAATTTTCTTATTTTGATTTTACAAAGTATTTTTCGCTCATTTTTTATTGAATCATCATTTGAAGTGAGTACACCATAAATAAATACTAAACATTAAAATATTGAAATTGACTTGAACTTGACATGAAGCAAAGTGACATGAAGTGAAAGCAGTATTTGTTACCTAAAAATTTTGACATTCAATAAGACCAAAGAGAATAATAATTATTTCAGTAGTTCCATAAATTTACTAAAGATAAATTATTTATTAATGTATATTATGAATTTACATATTATATTATTCTAAAATTAACCTACAATTTGACCAGTTGATTTCAAAGGGCATATTGTAAGGTATGCAACGTCAGTCATGTTAAAAATATTTAAAAGGTAATTGGAACGTAAGCAGGATGAAGGATGTTCGAAACGTCTTTTTCATTTACATGTGTGTATATGTTGTGTAAAATTCAAGCAGTAGTGTGAGTAATGTATATTTTAATTAACTTAATATGATTGTAATGCATTTTGTATAAAAAAATGGCTTTGTGCACTTCTCTGCCATATAAACTTTAACTATGCTAAATTTCAAGTTCATCCGTTCGCGCAATTCGCTTAAATAGGGGTGCAAAGTTTTAGCTTCACTTATTAATATATATGTTATAATATCATTATTGAATGTAGAATAAAAAAGGGTAATTGGAACGTAAGAGTAAAAAAAATACATACAGTCGAGCATAGTAACCTCCTTCGCAACCTTTTTTGAAGTCCGTTATTGACGATGTCAAAATGTCTTTTTTATTTACATGTGTGTATATGTTGTGTAAAATTGAAGCAGTAGTGTGAGTAATGCATATTTTAATTAATTTAATGTACTTCTAATGCATTTTATATAAAATAAATAGCTCTCTGCACTTCACCTCCATATAAACTTTAACTATGCCAAATTTCAAGTTCATCTGTTCACGCAATTAGCTTAAAAAGGTGTACAAAATTTTGGCTTCACGTATTAATATATATGATATTCCTCTTATAATACAACGGTCCTTTCTAATATGCATGAACGAATCATACATAAAAAACGCATGGAACACTACTATGCTCACTGGAAAATATAAATGTAATTGGGAATTCGGTGTCGGTCCGATCGTAACACGTGACAGGTTTGGTCGGTGATGTAATAGTCGAATGGGCGCGTAGTTCAGGCTGATTAAAAAAAGTGTGTGTGTACTTATGTAACAAGATAAAAATCTTTTCAAAAATTTATCTTTCACCTTATTCTACGTTTGTAGAAAAAACGACACTAACAATAGAAAAAAAGGTATTTAATACATTGAAAGTTTTAATACAAAGAAATACAAACAACAAATACAAAGAAACAAAATGTTGACTACAGCTAACTTCAGGGTGTCGGTATTCGTGACGGTGTGCGAGCGCATCGTAAAAATTTACTCTCATCATTTTTCCCTAACGCGCCAAAAGAAGTATAACTTCAAAAATGTTGTATGCTTCGATATAACTACCGTCGTGGTTCGTCCCGTATGGATGTGGCTTAAACTTTAAATAAAAAAATAACAATGACTACTCATCAAGTGAAATAGTTTAACTGATCTAAGAAAACATCATAATTAATTTAAATAATTTAAAAATATTATAAAGTTTCTCCTTGTCCGTACACCAAAGATATTGCAATATTTGCGGGAGAAAAAACGAATACTGGAATGGAATAAGTTTAGGAATGTTTAATCTGTTTGTCGGTTAATCTGTTTTTCAGTTTAATTGAATAAATTTTAATAGCAATATATAATAATAATAAATGCAATAACTATGATGTAAAATAATTATTTTGTCAACCGATTTCTTACTTTTTATAATTATTTTTAACATTAACATTGCCAAGTTTTTATTTAAGAATGTTAAATTAAAAAAACAATATAAAGCTATGAATGACCTTGCTTTCCGCTTGTTAGTAAGACAGAGCAACTTCAAGTACAGACCTGAGTGTAAGCGGAGTCTGTCTAAATCAAAGGCTATCCTAAAGAAATCTACAATTCATCCTAGTCGCCGTTGTCATGCTGACCTGCAAGCTTCTTCGGCAGCTGGATATACACTAATTGATCACGAAACGTGATCGGGGTTTATCATTATACGTATAGTCGTCCCGATCGATGCTGGTATGATCACTGTCACTCTGCATAATCTATACAAATACTAAAATTGTAAATTTTACTTATTTGTACTTTTCATATTTTCGTGTTAAAAAGTATTGCAAGTGACGAAGAATAAGTATCTAAATAAATTTCAATCATTTTTAGAAATTCCTGTTTCACTGGTTGTTTGTGCATCCATCACTGTTATTGTATAACACTTGTGATAGAACATCACTAAGAGAATCGTAAAGCATATCCTCGAGTAACACTTAGTCTTTGTTTGATTAGAGTCGGTACACACTATTAAAAGACATTGTAACTCGAATGACGACGCGACTTAAATACAAGAGACTTCTCATTCAAAGATATGCATTCTTGCTGAGAAGTAGAGTGGTGCTTTTGTTTTTGCTTTGTAATATTATGATAATAACACAGTCGAAGTTGCGGTTACCAGCTAGTACTTTATAAGCACTTCGCGTTCAAAGATATGCATTCTTGCTGAGAAATAGAGTCGTGCTTTTCTCTTGCTTTGTAATATTACGAAAATAACACAGACGAAGTTGCGGTTACCAGCTAGTACTTTATAAGCACTTCGCGTTCAAAGATATGCATTCTTGGTGAGAAGCAGAGTCGTGCTTTTTTCTTGCTTTGTAATATTACGATAATAACGCAGACGAATTTGCGGTTACCAGCTAGTACTTTATAAGCACTTCGCGTTCAAAGATATGCATTTTTGCTGAGAAGTAGAGTCGTGCTTTTTTCTTGCTTTGTAATATTGCAATAATAACGCAGACGAAGTTGCGGTTACCAGCTAGTACTTTATAATCACTTCACGTTCAAAGATATGCATTCTTGCTGAGAAGTAGAGTGGTGCTTTTGTTTTTGCTTTGTAATATTACGATAACAACGCAGACGAAGTTGCGGTTATCAGCTAGTACTAAATATAACCCAACTGATTCTGGAACGCGATATGTCTAACACTATGGTGTATGTTACTACACCTTGTATATGGTGGTCGCGATCGAGCCTAGGACAACCGTCATATCCCAGAACCAAGCAGCGAAAGTAGTATATCCCTATTATATTAAAATAATTATAATTTTAGAGCAATATATGTATGTATGTATGAAAAGGCGATACTAGTTTAGCTTATGTATATTGAAGCAAACATTCGGTGATCTAATTACAGTAAATTTTTATCATGATTTACTGTCATAATGCATTTATTATATGTCACTTAAACTATCTAGTTCAAGGATCATTGTTGATAAGAATTTAAGATATTAACTGTACGGTCCCATTTCTTCATCATTATTAAGATTGTAGTTATATAGTGCGATTGAAATTAGAACTAAAATTTAAAATGCCGTGATGTAATGAGTCTCGAGTCATCGGGAAAGAAATACTTGTCAACAGTTCGCCTAACCCGAGAGCTGATATGCCACGATAAGATAAATTAACGTACAGTGACGAAATGTGTAATATAACACGCGTTTTTAGTTCAATTACTCATTATAACTGTGTGGTTTAGTAATATTATCTTACATGACACTATAGACATCCACTTTTTGGAGTGAGTGGATTACAACCGCTAAAACACGAAACAAATATGTTGGTTCTAATATTAAATGCACCTATTATTGCACAATTCGAAAAAAAATACCACTTAAGATAATTAAATATAGAATAATTATTTTAATAGAGCTGTTTCGTCATTATAAGCGTTATTTTATACCCTAAACACTTTTATTGAAAATAAAATTCTATTTTTTTAATATACAGGGATTTGGTATAACATTATCAACCCTAATTGAAGCCAGTGTTTCGGTTCAGTGCGATTATAGTGTTATATTTTTTTGGTAAAATTCTGTAGTGCATCGACGTGACGCGATGGTAAATAGTAACTAGCAATTACATGATACTCCTAGAACAACTATTGCGAGACGTTAATCGGATAGTACATCGCAACGTCGGTATACCTACCAACAAACACTGGACCGAATATTAAATACCTGAACAATGACTCAGATTTCAGATTTCATATACCTCGTTTCCGAAACACGTCTTGTGTCCAAATAGTGTATCCATGGCTCGGTTTAGTAACTAACTTTGTTTCTTTAGAAAGATAATTCTGCTAGAAACTGAGCGATTCCTTGATTATTGTTTTGGGGCACGGCAGATCGAATGGACTTTGCTTGATGGTAAGCACAGTACAATCCAAAAACAATGACAGAATGAGATTAAGTCGAAATTTTAGTGTCCCAAATTCATTACTATACTGTGCCAGTACTTTGGACTTTACTAGTACGTACCTGGCTGCTACTTATTTTTCATGTAAGCTGGAATAAGGCACTTTTAATGTTAAGTGAGTAGAAATAAATATTTGGAAACAATTCCGGTGATCACTTGGATCTATCATCTTTGCGGGTTTTAGACATATTGGAGTTGACATAAGGCAGGGTTTCTCAAAGGGGGATACGCGAACCCCTAGAGGTTTGCCATTTGATGGTAGGTGGTATGGTGGCTTCATGACAAGGAGGCACGTGTGGCACACATGGTGAAACGTGGAAGAGTAACTTGAACTCTTACGCAAAGCGGTGAATTTCTTTTTACCCTTTGCTACAACATGTGAGAATGGGTTTTAACACCTAGTCATAATAAAAACAAAATACAGAAAAAAGCTTGATACCGAGTCGGAATTAAAGTTAAAACTATCCAAAATTACTTCTAAAACTGACTCAATTTGCAACAAGAAACAAGCCCACCCATGACATTAATATTAAAAAGATATTTCTTTTGGCACTGTATTTATTACCTTTTATTTAAATAAAAACCTTATTGTCTTCATCGGTCGATTTTATTATTTTCTTTGGGGGGATTTAATTTGTTAGTTAAGGGGTTCGCTGTCATCTGGAAACTTTTACAGAGGTTCGTGGAGTCAAAAGTTTGAGAAACCCTGACATAGGATAATGATTCCTTGATTTCTCTACAATCTGTTAGATTGTTTCATTCTGAATTTCTATGTCATCTCGCTATGAAAATATACTCGTATTTCTGATTTGACGTCACTTGGCTGAAAAATACTGCCTCTTTTTATTGCTGTGACATGTGTATTAACTCAGTAACGGCTATTCTACTATGTATATGTAGGCCAAGATTTTGTCGGCCGTGAAAGCCATGAATGACAATTCGTCGCTTGCTGATATTTGTTGAGGACACTAGTTCTATTGTAATATCAGGTGTTCTATAGTTATAATTAAAAATTTCGATTTTTACACTCACACGATATTGCGTCGTAATTTCGAAACAAACTATTAAAGCGTTTTGTCATTTTAGAATAAGAACCTTCTAAAGTTATATCGCAAAGGAAAGACGAAAAATAACAACAATCACAGTAATCGTTTAGCCCGACTCCCTTTGTTAGTAAACTGGCACCATATGGAGCAAGCTTCACTTCAAGAAACTCATTTAATCTGAGGGTGTATAAATACAATAAAATTTCATGAATCAAAGTATTCTCATTTACAGCGCACGATTCAGTTCAAGTTTTTGTTTACA
Source organism: Antheraea yamamai (assembly GCA_036509395.1). Taxonomy (NCBI): domain Eukaryota; kingdom Metazoa; phylum Arthropoda; class Insecta; order Lepidoptera; family Saturniidae; genus Antheraea; species Antheraea yamamai. The sequence goes on from AP028433.1 coordinate 12,204,163, forward strand.
GAACGGTCTTTTAACAAAGTTTAATAATATTTATGTGCTGGGTTCTTCCAACTCGGGAACGCAAATGTTTTATTATAAACGGTTTTATTCATAAGGTATATATTTAAAATGTAAAACAATTTTAAGAATAACAATGTTCATTATGAATATTGTTCGGTTACCGTAGAGACTAAATTTCGTAAGGGTAACTTCGCCTGAATTGTATTTTTTGTTTTCATATTAATGCTTTTATCTTTTTATTGGTACGAAACTGGTTTATAAAAATTTTACAATAAATAGAGTCGATATTAGTAATGATCTCCCTGCATATTTATTTAAAAGAGGATTTTATGTCAAACAAATATATATGTTTATAAAACATGAGAATCCATCACGTAGGCTTCAATCGCTTACTAGTGATATGTCGGCTATGTCTGCGGCCGGCAAACCGAGTAGTCCGGATATCGATAATTCAAAATTCGGTGTTACTAACCTGATGTTCCAATAGTGAATTAAAATAACAAGATTAATCCTTAATTATAAATGAACTGAAAGTTTGTTGTTTTTTTTAATATCCTTTGTAAGAGCAAATATTTAACAAAATATTTGCTTTCTAATTAGATTTTGTACTTTTTTTCTATGAACATCAGAATTCGTAATAGTAAAGTAAGACAGTTTTTTATTATATAATTGTTTTTGTAATCTGCATACTATATACATTTATTTACTATTTAACATCAATCACTACATCATATAAAACAAAGTCCTCTGCCACGTCTGTCTTTCTGTCTGTTCGCGATAAACTCAAAAACTACTGAACGGAATTTCATCCGGTTTTCACCAGTAGATAAAGTGATTCACGAGAAAGGTTTAGATATATAATTTGTAAAGGATTTTTTTAATTATCAGGACTGGACAACATCTGCCGGACCTGCTAGTATAATATAAATTATTACATACAAAGTTGAAAATGTTCATGTTATTTTAAAATGAGGACTCATGAACATGAACTGCGAATATTGACTTTTTATAAAAATATTTATCAACGCTATGGAACACAGTCCCAAATTATATGACAATCATACTCATATATTTTCAGTGTTACTAATTTAAAATTGGTTTTGAAATCCAACCGACTATGTAGCAATTTTAACCGACTATTCGTATACTAATTGCCGACTCGTTGGTGAAGTCAGTACATCTCTATAAAAGAGGTAAGAACTGTTTCCGTTACGTGACTCACATGCATCTATAGAATGTTTATTCGAGTGCCAGCGACTAACATATTAACAGTCTAACGCTGAATCGAAATGAAACTTTAAATTTCTTAGAATTTTTCAAGGAAGCTGCAATCGAAATGAGGCCTTTTAAGTTAATTCTGGGAATAAAAAGTAGTTTTAAATCAACTTAAAATTCGATTATCAGTTTTAAAGTTTCAATGTTATTGAGTTTTTTCGACAAGAATATATAAAAATTGTAGATTGGTAAACGTAAGGTATCGTAATAAAGTAAAGTATAATAAGAAATAAAGTTTACCAGCATCTATTTATATTCCCCTGGACTCCTTACATATGCCTAAACTAAGTTAAGCTTGCCTAGCGTTCCCCGTACAGGATGGCTGATAGACGCTAAGTCAGCATAATACAGTTAACTAGAATAAGAGGTTAGTTAAAGAGCCTAGAATCGACTCTCGTAGGATACACACGTAAATTAGGAAGTCTAAAATCGACTATCATAGTTTTAAGATATATAATTCATGTCTAATATCGACGTTATTATAATAAACTGTCTAACATCGACTTGTAGTCTTTTAAAAAGTCAACCGAAGTGCTCCCGAAGTTAATACCTTCTAAACCAAACGAAAAATAATGAAATCGGGTTGACAAATAGAGTACAAAAAAGTACTGAACTGTTTTGTCTTCGACATAGATAGTCGTTTTTCATAGATATGTAAGCCACATTCAGTACACTTTCCGTATTTGTGATCTATGCGACTGAAAGCAAGTAATAAAGATAGCTTTGTACATCTTATAGTAAAATTTGCTTCTGTTTATTACATTCAATTATGTTAAACAGTTGGGTAGTTGGCAACCCGAGCTGACCGCACATGTCACGCCACGTCGATCGTTAACTCTTCTGACTGTGGAACATATTGGATAGTGAAGCCTTTCAATTCAGCTTATACGTATTGATTTCCTTAAGAATCTTTACAAGTTTTTTACCCGTAAGTAATATTTAAGTATACATATATTGCAATTTAGAAACAATTTATAAATATACGTTAACGTGTGAGTTCAAGTGAAGGTGAGAGTAAGTGTAACCAGTAAATTTGAACTATGAATACGAAATTTAAATGCGTGTATGGTTAAAAATATTAATAAAACAGTAAAATATGTAATAAGATGCAATACGTAGTAAACGTACATAAATTTACGTTTATGAATATTTAAGCTCATTTTCTTGAATGCATATATTTTAGGTGGCTATTCATGAGGTCTCGAGTTAGTTTACGTATTATTGGTGTGTGATTATTCATTAATTGTAGGTAAATAAATCAGAAGAAGTAACATCTATGATATGCTTTTATAAGTTTTAAGAAATTTATGATGAGAATAAAATTGTAAATCTAGACCGTGAATCATAGGTATATAAACTACTATACTACTATATTTTAGACCACTTATTTTACTTAATATTTCAATTTAGGAATAATGTACTTCCTGTGTAGAATTTTTTTTTTTTCAAAAAAAAAAAATGAAATTGTTTGTTTTTTCTTTATTATCTAAAAGTATCTATAACAATTATTCTAGTATTCCTATAATTTGAGCAATTAACATACGCTTCCCGTATGTAAGATTTAATATAAATAGCAGTTTTCCAGTTATATCCAGACATACAAACAATATTTTTAACATAATATTCGTAACCAATGACCTTTATAACAACAACTTCAAGATGGAGTGTGCTGATAATTTCTTTTACGATTTTTTTTAAATGTCGCGTATGCAGACGATTTCTACGTTATCTTTAGTGCTGACAATAATGAGTACGTAATGTCATTGACAAGAAATCACTTAAATAATAGTAAATACTCTAAATAATGTTAGTACTATTTACAAGATTTCAGTAAGACATATGCGGTTGAGAGAACTGGGTATTATTTTAAGAATGGAGTGTACTGAAAATTGAATACATAATAGTCTACTAATATTTTCATATAGCAATAACTACAACTATACAAGGAAATAAATACTTTTAGAAATACAGTCTAGTATCAAATGAGGCGTTATTAGCATCTATAAAAATTAACAATTCTGTGAGTAAATAATTGTACTCGCTCAGTATAATTGAATGCAAACTGAAGTCCGGTAGACTAACCGAAACAGAGCCAATTTAGGTCAAAAGTTACGATTTCAAACTGAAATATCGTGTTACTGTTTTTGTTCGTAATAAAAAACAAACGTTCGTTTTTTTATAAATATATATGCTGGATCTGCTATAAAACGATGTTTGGATTTCAGTTTTTTTACGATATTCTGTACATGTAAATATTGTGATTCCAACGTGGACTTTACGAATGGGCAACGATAAAACATTTGATGTTCAAAAAGAACGGGTAAAAAATCTAGAAGCAAAATATGGTATCTCAACAATTTGCTTATTTAAAAACTGTAATAACTGTATATTATTATGTAATGTTATTTGATTAAAAGAAACACGGTATTTTAAATTTAATTGTCTAAAGAAATATTCTAAAATACATAGGTATAGTATAAATAAATAGTCCTTATAAATGATGAGTATTAGATAAAGATGGTAATATTTAATCGGCGAGTAATTCAGGAATATAGTAAAATACTGTCTCATACATGTGAAATAAAACTGCTGTATCAGATGGTGTTAGTTGTCAACTTTTAAAATGATTTCCTTTACAATATAGAATAAATAGTGCGTAGTAAGTTATGAGTACAAATTATTTACACAAATAGCATTGAACAAGGTTTAATTCCTGGAAATACTTTTATTTATATGATCTGAGAATATCTATTGAACAAGTCTTCAATTAACAACTCTTTACCACAGTAGCTGTGATGACTTGATCCGTTATTACGGTTCAGTAAAGTACAAATATAAACGAGCACGACATACCAGGAACCGGTCTACGTGATACGCTTCCCAGTACTTTGGTAATGAAATCTTGTGACATTTTTATATTGTGAACGTAGATCAACTTATATTTGTTGTCATTGTATTTTGATTTTGTAACAGTTTGATTACTGAGTTTGGTTTTTAGTTACCTGTTATCTAAGTGCTATTTTGATATTAATAACAGTGTGTCGATTCAAGATAAAGACAAAACCTGAATGTTCATACTTGGCTTAACAACATGAAAAGGAGTACGGTTAGTTTAACACTTTGACTGTCACGCCGTAATTACATGTTTCTTTTAGAACGCAATGTATAAATGTCTACAATTGTAATAAGATCTAGCCTTTCGGCCACCAATGACCACCACAGCCAGGTACCGTGGCATCACAAGAGAAACCGTGGTCGCTCACATATGACCACCCATGGCACTCTAAATGTTATATGCTTTACTGTTTAATCATACATCAATATCATATATATATAAAAATACCCATTAATAAAGTTGATGTCTGTTTTATCCGAGCTAATCTTTAAAATAAAAGCCAACGATTTACACTTCATTACGCTGCTAGAGGCTAAATAGTAATGAAAAAAAAAACTGGACAAAGGTAATTTAAAATTTGTAAAAGAGTTATAGGAATAAAATATAATATTGACAATACAGTTATAACAATTAAAAGACAATACACATATAATTTAGATAAGACATGTAGTTCCCATGAACAGTAAAACTAGTTTCATGAGAACGAAGACGCGGGGACAAGGTATTTCCTTTATAAAAATAGTATCCACTATAAGAAGCATAATATGTAAATAAACGGGTTTAATATAACTTTACTGCCGTATGAATTATTTACTTCTATTAGTCCTTGTTTCTGTCCCTTTAATATAGAAACCTGAACTTTATCGGCAATTCGCCTTTCGATTTCCTTCTACTAAATTAGTTTCTTTACTATCAATCTCCATTTTATTGACTGTAATACATGTGACGGGGGAATTAGACATAAACATTTAAAGGAAACATTGGATACCTAGTTTTATTGTACTAACAATGTAATCTTCGGAGCAGGAAAAACACATTCTTTGTGTAGGTACTACAAGAAACTCTTTAATGATAGTCTAGTCTCTAGTACAATAAGATAATATATTGTATATACTTGTAAGGAGTTAATTTTACATAGTTTTTTTTCTTATCATATAACGTATGCTATTTATAATAAATATTTACACCATTATTACGATATATGTATATGTAATAATTTGGAAGGTTATAACATCTACTATTACGAATATACACTCTATTTTCAAACACAAATAATAAGCAAATTATTATTTATTAGCGGGCCTGGCAGACGTTGTCCCGCCCTGATTATGAAAAAATCCTTGACAAATTATATACTAAAACGTTCCTCGTCAATCACTCTATCCACCGGTGAAAACCGCATGAAAATCCGTTCGGTAGTTTTTGAGTTTATCGCTAACAGTCAGACAGACAGACGCGGTAGGGGACTTGTTTTATAATAGGTCTTTACCTATGAAATTGCCGTTCTGCAGTACTGGCCATTTCAAATCAAAATAATTTTTGTTTGGCTAAGAATACTAATTTCAAATTAATTTTGTTTAAAAAAAATGGAATTCTTTTTCCAAAAGTAGTCATTTGTTTATTGATTAGTGTTACATTTTCATCGCATTTCAATCTTTTTTGTCATCATGGATACGTTAAAAATTCGAGTAATTATGGAATATGAGTACCGTCGTGGCAGCAACGCGGCACAAGAGGCACGCAACATCAACGACGTTTACGGAGCTAACACTACAAACCAATGCACCACCTGTTATTGGTTTGCTCGCTTCCGTTCTGAGAATTTCGACCTGAAAAATGAACCTCGCGGTCGTCCGAAGACTTTGGTCGACAATGACGAATTAAAGGCGATTGTGGAAGCTGATGATACACAATCTACAGCTGAATTAGCAACAGCTTTCGACGTTAGCGTCAAAACAATATTGGTACATTTCCGTCAAATTGGCAAGATAAAAAAGCTTGACAAATGGGTGCCCCACGAACTCAATGATCGCCAGCGCGAAGTACGCGTCGAGACGTGCCTTGCACTGCTCAACAGACACACAAATGAAGGAATTTTGAACCGCATTGTTACCTGCGATGAAAAATGGATTCTGTTTGATAACCGCAAGCGCTCAGCAAGTTGGTTGGATCCTGGTTCAGCACCTAAACAATGCCCTAAACGAAAACTTACCCCTAGAAAAGTTATGGTCACTGTTTGGTGGTCTAGCGCCGGTGTGATTCATCACAGCTTCTTACCAAACGGGGTGAGCATTACTGCAGATGTGTACTGTGAAGAACTGAACACAATGATGGAGAAGCTGACACATCTCCAACCAGCATTGGTCAATCGCTCGTCTCCGCTGCTCCTGCACGACAACGCGCGACCTCATACTGCACAGCAGACGGTCTCCAAGTTGCAAGAACTGGGGTTGGAAGTTCTCCGTCATCCGCCCTACTCACCAGACCTTGCGCCTACAGACTACTACTTTTTCCAGAATTTGGGTAACTCCTTGGCGGAAAAAAATTCAATACCCGAGAGGCAGTACAAAATGCCTTTGAAGAATTTGTTGCCTCCCGTCCAGCTGATTTCTTTAAGAAGGGCATCAATAAACTGCCACTGCGTTGGCAAAGATGCATTGATTGCATGGGTGATTACTTCGATAAATACAAATAAAAAATACATGAAAAAAATTCGTTTAAATTCTTTAATACAAAACGGCAATTTCATAGGTAAAGACCTAATACTATGTAATGATTTATTTTTTACTTTATATTTTGTAAAATCTAATTTCTAGAATTTACTTTTAGCTGTCATTACAATTATTAGATTTTCACCACAAAGTATTGTTACTTTTTTAACTAAGATTTGATAAGTTTAATTCTACCTTATATTATAACTGCGAATGTGTGTTTATTTGTTACGCTTTCATTCGACCGAACATCATGAAAGTCTGTATACGAGTTGTCGGGAGTACAGAAAAGGACATGGGGTACCTTTCATCCAAAGAAAATGTACTGTTCCCGTGGCGTAGATCAAATATACATTAAGGTGAAGCAGCCACGGGTAAAAGTTAGTCCAGAATAATACAATAAATGCGAAAGTGAGTTTGATTGTTTGACACGTTTTCACATCTTAAAGGGTAAACCGATAATAATGACATTTTGCATAGATATTCTCAGGTGTATATTAAAGAATATAGGGTCCATTCATCCAGAAAAAAAGGACTGTTCCGAGAGATAAGCTAGTATTATATAAAAACATTACAAATGTAGGTCAAACTTAATTCACTTTGTTACCACATAGAGACCTGTCTCTCGTACGATCAGGGTAATAACATTGCTTTACTGTATTATCCGGGGAAATGTAAAAAGTGTTTTACGTGATAATTGTTCGTTGTCGTTAGTTTATTTTATTTGCACAAATATTTTTTTCCTTTGTTTGCCTCTAACATAATTATCTGTCGGGAATTGAAAATATAATGTTTGGCAATACACAAAAAAGCTTTTGGACCTCCGGTTCCCTATAGTGTTGATCAGAGTAACGCTTCAGTAATCAGAGCGCTGGGCTCTCCACCATGCATGACCATGGGTAAAAATAGAAAATTAATCGATCCTTTTATTCGTGTCAGGTGTTCGCGACCTTTTACAAAGCCACACAATGGAAACTTAATGTACAGGAAATATTAAATGTAAATAATTATTGTTTAATGATTAAAAAAAATTAAACGTGGTTAACAAACACGCGCAATAGCCATTAACTGAGAAGGGTACAGGTGATATCTAATTAACAAATGTAAATACAGATTTTTTCTTACATTACATTTAAGATTTAAATAATACGGTTCGCTAATTTAATAAAAAGAAAGATTTAACTCAAAACTTACGTTTTTGAGTTTTCACCAGAAAGTAAATTAATGTTACGATAAGAATACGTTCAATTCAACAGTCACTTCAATATAATCAAAACTACGAAAATAAATGACTATTGTTCAATTTTTGATCTAAACGTATGAAAAGCTTAATCTTCGAAGATAGTAAAGTGAAGTAAAATGAAATAACTCGATGTTTTAATAAAAAGCTATTGTCTTGTCTACTTTAATTTATTGAAAACTAGTGGGACCGGCAGACGTTGTCCCGCCCTGATTATAAAAAAATCCTGACTAATTATATACCAAAACCTTCCTCATGAATCACTTTATCCACTGGTGAAAACCGCATGAAAATCCGTTTAGTAGTTTTTGGGTTTATCGCGAACAGACAGACAGACAGACGCGGTAGACTTTGTTTTATACTATGTAATGATGAAAAAGCATAACTTCAGTTATATGTCATTTAATTTTAACATATTTACCTACTTTTTTCGGTGTCATTGCTACTTAATTCAGTTGTATTTATACTAATTATCGTAGTGTATTATTCTGTTACTCCATCTGCATTGAAATAACTTTATAACATCGTTATATATTATAAAACATAGTCCTCTGCTACGTATGTCTGTTAGCGATAAACTCAAAAACTACTGAACGGATGTTCATGTGGTTTTCCCAGTAGATAAAAGTGATTCATGAGGAAGGTTTAGGCATATAATTTGTCTAAATTTTTTGATATCATCAGGGCGGGACAGCGTCCGCCGGACCCACTAGTATTTTATAAATAAATAATAGTTTAAAAAAACTAAAAAAACACGCTTTCATAAAATTTCTAACTAAAAAACAGAAAATGAAATTTAATAAATTTGGATTAAAAATAGTGTAAATTAGAAATAAATGTATATTTTTGTAAAAAGTGACAAAAAAATTATAAAAATACTGATATCTGGAGGTGCTGATATTAACAGTGCATGTTACAAAAATATACATTTATTTCTAATTTACACTATTCTTAATCCAACTTTATTAAATTTTATTTTCTGTTTTTTAGTTGGATTTTTTATGAAAGCGTGTTTTTTTTTAGTTTTTTTAAACTATTATTTATTTTTCATTTTTTAGTTAAATTTTTTTAACTTTTTTTTTTCGGATAATTGCATTGTCATCGGCCTTTGACAGGTGTGCAAAGTTTGAAGTAAATCTGATCGTTCAAAGTAGGACAAAATCGAGCTCGAAAGGGGTCGGTTACAAACATACATACATACAGGTGAAGCTAATAAAAGCGTGATAATAATAAAAAGAGAGTTAACTACGAACTTTTTTTGAATGCTTATTTAAACTTCTTTGTGTTGCTGCATATGGTGATATTTTCTACAACGACCAAATAGCAATATATTTACACTACTTATCCCTACTTTTAGAATATAGCGCTTAGATAGATAGCGCTTCGTTTATTTTTAAGATAAATTTATGTCGGACGCGTAAATATGGTTAAATTTGAAAAGCATTTTACCACAAAATCAATTTTTTCAGTTACTTCTCTTTTTGTTAAAGGTATGATTTGTTACTTTATAAGCGGTTACAAAGCTATTAATAAATATGAAGAAAACAAGGAGTAAAAAGTCTATATACAAACTTTTATACAAGTATGTATACGAAACCAATAAAACATCCAAACCACATACCGATAATGGTTTTAATTATAGTTCTTTTAAACAACTGAAACAGCTACAGATATTTAATGGTTTGTGTTACAGCTAATGAAATTATGGACAGTATAATTGTAGTAACTAGTTTTATTTGATTACGAACGTGCATTCCACACTACAAAACCTTGAGTATTTAGTTATTTGATTCGGTTTTTGACGTGTATACATCTCATATGTATTATGTTATTATTATATGTCATTGTATTTATTTACTTTTTTCAAATTTTTATGAGATTTTATTATTTATAGTATTTAAACAATGTTAGGTCTTTCATTAAACAATGTGTTCAAATTATCCTTTACTTGATAATTGCAATTCAATTAGAAACTTGGGATTGTAATAATGAATTCTTTATATATTTGTAATTATGTATTTTTATAACTAAATTATGTATTGATATAAAATATATGCACTACTTTTAAACCTTTTTTATTATTGTACAATCGCTAAAGTTACAGTGGCTTTTAGTATTTGAATAAATATTGTTGACTAGAGTAACGTAGAGTTAACTAGAGTAAATATTTTTATGCTATAATATCTATATATAGTATGTTCCTGTTTTGGCTTTTTCCATAAATTCCATAGGAATTAATTCCATTAATTAATTATAAAACCTAGGAGCCTTCTAAAAATGACAGAATTTTCCAATTATATCACCGTCTTCAGACATTCAGGAAACATTTGATAAATACAAGTATAATAACTAAAACAAAACATACAGACATAGATAAAATCCATTTACATTAATTTTGAAAAAACAATTACGATCCGTTCAGTTATAGGCGAGGGAAAAAGGGAATACGAAATCACAATTTTGTTTATTTTGTATGGGTAAATCAAGTTGCAATTGTCTCTCTCCCGCTCTATTTGGTAGTAGAAAAGAGTACAACAGCAATAGACTGCTGTTAATACCTATTCTTAAAATTTTATGAAGGCCGCATTTCCTGTTAATCCAGAGTGTAACATTCACATTTGGTTTTCATAGCTTACGTAACAGCGACAAGAAGACGAACAGAAAAATATTTCTATTGCACTTACAATGGTTGTCGATTTCGAGAGTTACTACCTCTCTGATTGCTTTAAAATATACAAACACATTTTTGACCGATAAAAATCTTTGTAAGATAATTAGTTTTTATAATATCTCATTTTTGTATAACATAACTAGTTATAAAACTAATCAAACCAATTTTTACATATTTTATACTAGCGGGCCCGGCAGACGTTGTCTCGCCCTGATTATGAAAAAATCATTGATAAATTATATACTAAAACGTTCCTCATCAATCACTCTATCCACCGGTGAAAACCGCATAAAAATCCGTTCGGTAGTTTTTGAGTTTATCGCGAACAGACAGACAGACGCGGTAGGGGACTTTGTTTTATACTATATAATGATAATGATATTTATCAAACATTTTAGATACATATATTCTATTCTATACGTGGATTGTTACTGAAAACTCTGGTGCTTTTAAAAGCTTGCTGATAACGAAATCCTCCCCTACTTTAAGTTATAAAAATAACTAACAACACTTTGCTATGCTACCTATCTTGTCTATGTATACAAGAGGTTCTGGCTGTTTCTTAAACGCACAGCTAAACCTATGAAGTTGTAAATATGAAGTTTTTTTATTAGGGACTTTATATAATTTACTAGGTGCCTATCCTGACTTCGTATAGGTGTACTAACGAAGAAAATGAGACTGTATCTTCCTGTTATGATAACGAACATGCAATGAAAAAAGGGCAATTAAACAACTGAACGTTAATCTGTAAATTCTGTCAATATTTTTTAATCCCTACTTTGTTTCGTCAGCCAATTCTTTCACTTTCTCACTTTTTATATGGAGATTTTTAACCTTTATTTTTTATTATTCTGTACGATTTTTCACAGATTTTCTTTCATACAAGGCTCGTCTTGACAATTACAGAAACCACAAAAAATAATTAGCCGAATAGGCGCAATCGTTCTGAAGTCATCCGCTTACATTTATTCGGCGATTGATTTTTATCTTTTGTTATTTATATATATAGATATTTAAGATGTTAGGTTCTTTTTGAAATTGATTGAGAATATTTTATTGCGTGGTAATTGTTGTTGATAAAAAGTAAAGATATCCATACAAATGTTTTACATAAATATTTACTGTTTTTGGAACATTAAATCATAAAGCTTCTGAAACATATTCGAGTATTTTTATTTATATTACAAAAAGTATCGCCGATAGATTGGTTGTGAATCATACAAAGCCTTAAATTCTACATACAGGACGGAAGTTTTTTAGAGTAAAAATATAATTGTTACTGCGTCAAAATAATTAAATATATTATGACCATGTATCTATATGGATGAATTAGAGAACATAAATCTTTAAATATCAAATTCTGAAAGTTTTACGAAACTACAATTTTTACAAATCCAAAGCGTTGTGTTGTGTTTTATTGTCATAGTGAAGTGAGGCGAGTGGTGTGCAGTATATCTTTTCTCTTCTATCATCGACGCAAATGCATACGTAAGCATCACTTAGTATGTATGTATATATATAAATGGATCTACCTAATATGAAGAAACCTCAAAACCGATTGAACCGATCAAAGTTGGCACACCTGTATTTTTTTTATAGAGAAGGTTCTATATTATCTATTTTGCTATAACTTGCTACTAGATGGCGGTCAACGTATCAAGTTTTATACCGTTCAACGAATCATCACAAAAATTGTTACCTATGAGCAACACGAAGAAATAATTAAAAAAACGCGTGTGCAACCACGAGCACAGCTAGTGCATTTATAAATATACAACTAGTAAAATTAAAGAACAAAGAGAAGATTTTGTTCCGTGGCTAAAACTGTAACTTAATGTAGACAAATCTCTTAACGAAGGTGATGTATGAAGTTATATTGGTAGTTATATATTATTATCTTTACTTTGTATTCGTAATAATCCCTAAATGTATGAAGTAGGCTTATTTTCAATTTGTCATCCAATACGCTTTAAGATATATATATATATGTATATATATATATATATATATATATATGATGTGGATAGCTCCCATTTTAGTTTTTTCGAAGTTGCAATGTATTACAAGATTTTAGTGAAAAACGTTTTGTATCATTTAGACGTTTTATTTTACAGCTAGCTGATACCCGCGACTTCATCTGCGTTGTTTATTAGTTTAACAATATATTTTATGTATAGAGGAAAGAATATAAAAAAAATTGAAAGCAATAGTATACTTACAAAATTTATTTGTAAACAATCATATTGGTTTACTTCTACTTATGCATTACACCACTTATCACACCTAACACATCGCTGAACACGCGGTGTTTAAAATCGTAGTTTCTTAAAACTCTAATAACTTTATATTAAATCAAGATAACATTTTTTTTATAGTTAAGGCCCAATTGTCTGAGAGTAAAATTAAAGAATGAATCAATGAAATGAGAATGGAAAATCACCATTTTTTTTTCGAACTGACTACGCTATTGGTCTAGTAAGGCCTTAACAGTTTCACCGGACTACTAAGGTGAGCGCTTATGGTACTCAGCCGAGAATCACCTGTAGTTTTTGCGTGATGCTCGCAGAACGGCAAAGAACATATTCTATAGATTATAAAATTGTTTTGATCTGATTGTTCTAATATGGAGTTATTACGTTCATTAACAAAATTTTATCAATTCTTACTTTGTTGTATGTTATTGAAGTTATACTTCTTTTGGCGTGTTAGGGAAAAATGATGAGAGTAAATTTTTAAGATGCGCGCGCACACCGTCCCGAAAAACCGACACCCTGAAGTTAGCTATAGTTAACGTTTTGCTTCTTTGTATTTGTTATTTGTATTTCAATGTATTAAATACCTTTTTTCAATTGTTAGTGTCGTTTTTCCTACAAACGTAGAATAAGACGAAAGATAAAACTTTTGAAAAGATTTTTATTTTGTTACGCCAAAGAAGTATAACTTAAGTACACACACACTTTTTTTTATGAAATAACTAAATCATAGTATCTGTTTTTGTTTTATCACATGAGTCTTTCTACAGAACGCGGTTTGTGGTCGTATTAAAACATTCTTTGAAGTTTTATATGTTCACGTAAGCTGACCGTTGACCCAAGCTAACCTTAATATTGGTTGATCAATGTATGGGTCGTCCCAGTAAACTAGTCAACAGATATCTACAGAAATAAGTATATATATTAAACAGATCTTTGTTTCACAATGTTCTCTCTCAATAATGAGGCCGTAAAGTTTGTCACACTTTTTAATTGTATATAAAGAAACGTCTGATAATTCGCGTGATATATACAGCTATGTTATATATTACACCATTGCTTGTGCATGTAGAGGGGAAGCAAAAGGCATTGAACCTCGTCGCGGTACTACGAAGCTTCATTGGCGGTATTTACTCGCTCTCGCAACATGTTTTAATATTAATAACTTCATACAACAGTCTCCTGTATGTTCTTCCGTAACTGGAGCTTTTATGATGATGTTTACCCTGAGTTCTACTTGACGACGGCAGTTTCGTCTTAGAACTTTAATGCATCAAAACACCGACCTCGTTAGAATTAAGTAGCGAGTTAAAAGGGTTGAAAATTAAACTTTACCAAGAGTCAGTTTAATTTGATCAATTTTATCAACTATGTTTAAGAGAGATATTTTAGATTTTTTTAAATAATGTTCAGGTTTACTATATTTCCTATTTTAATGTCACGAATAAAGTAAATTTACTTAATGAAACATGCACCAACTATCATTTTCAATTTTTATACGATAAAAGATTATATATATCTCAAAGATATTTTTTTTTTCTATCATAGGAGGCAAACGAACATGTAGGTCACCTGATGTTAAGTCATCACCACCGTCCATAGACATTTGCAACACCAGGGGAGTCGCAAGTGCGTTGCCAGCCTAGGTTGGGAGGGGGAGCAAAGGAAGGGGGAAGGGGAAGGGAGGTGGGCCTCCGACGCTGTCACTGAACGAACGAAACGCAACAATGCAGGCACTGTTATTTCACGTCGGTTGTCTGTGGGTCGGGTGGTAGTACCCCGGGTGAGCCGACCCATTCATGATGAAACCAGTAATAGTTTCAGCGTGATTCTTCCACCATCAAGCATCATACATTATTTTGGGTAAAAAAGTAAATAGTTAATCAGCTAAAACTTAAACAAGAAATGCATTACCTACGGTATGGGCCAGACACTAGAGTACTACGGCGTGCGTGCAAATGAATGAATTAAAAAACCACTTAACGTGTCTCGAGAGATAGAATTATTTTGCTGTGGAGATAAATAAAAAAAATATAAATACAAAAATATTTATTTTAAATTATAATAATTCTGTTCATACAAAGGATTGTTTCATAAATAGTATTTAACCGCGAAGGAGTAAATAATATACTATAGAGTATATATTACCCATGAAATTGCCGTTTTGTATGAAAAAAATGAAACTAATTTTGTTTCCTGGAATTTTTTATTTGTATTAATCGAAGTAATCACCCATGCAATCAATGCATCTTTGCCAACGGAGTGGCACTTTATTGATGCCCTTCTTAAAGAAATCAGCTGGACGGGAGGCAACAAATTCTTCAAAGGCATTTTGTACTGCCTCTCGGGTATTACATTTTTTTCCCGCCAAGGAGTTATCCAAATTCTGGAAAAAGTAGTAGTCTATAAGCGCAAGGTCTGGTGAGTAGAGCGGATGACGGAGAACTTCCAACCCCCGTTCTTGCAACTTGGGGACCGTCTGCTGTGCAGTATGAGGTCGCGCGTTGTCGTGCAGGAGCAGCAGAGACGAGCGATTGACCAATGCTAGTTGGAGATGTGCCAGCTTCTCCATCATTGTGTTCAGTTATTCACAGTACACATCTGCAGTAATGCTCACCCCGTTTGGTAAGAAGCTGTGATGAATCACACCGGCGCAAGACCACCAAACAGTGACCATCACTTTTCTAGGGGTAAGTTTTCATTTAGGGCATTGTTTAAGTGCCGAACCAGGATCCAACCAACTTGCTGAGCGCTTGCGGTTATCAAACAGAATCCATTTTTCATCGCAGGTAACAATGCGGTTCAAAATTCCTTCATTTGTATGTCTGTTGAGCAGTGCAAGGCACGTCTCGACGCGTACTTCGCGCTGGCGATCATTGAGTTCGTGGGGCACCCATTTGTCAAGCTTTTTTACCTTGCCAATTTGACGCAAATGGACCAATATTGTTTTGACGCTAACGTCGAAAGCTGCTGCTAATTCAGCCGTAGATTGTGTATCATCAGCTTCCACAATCGCCTTTAATTCGTCATTGTCGACCAAAGTCTTCGGACGACCGCGAGGTTCATTTTTCAGGTCGAAATTCCCAGATCGGAAGCGAGCAAACCAATAACAGGTGGTGCGTTGGTTTGTAGTGTTAGCTCCGTAAACGTAGTTGATGTTGCGTGCCGCTTGTGCCGCGTTGCTGCCACGACGGTACTCATATTCCATAATTACTCGAATTTTTAACGTATCCATGATGAAAAAAAAGATTGAAATGCGATGAAAATGTAACACTAATCAATAAACAAATGACTACTTTTGGAAAAAGAATTCCATGTTTTTAAAATAAAATTAATTTGAAATTAGAATTCTTAGCCAAACAAAAATTATTTTGATTTGAAATGGCAAGTACTGCAGAACGGCAATTTCATAGGTAAAGGACCTATTATTTAAGAGTATTATTGAATTGAATATGAAATGATGTTCAATAAATGTATTAACAATTTAGATAATATAATATTAAGTACGCTATTTTAGAGGAATGTAATATATCATAGAATTAATACTAAGCTCTTTAGTTAATAGATCTCGATCTTAATTCGCACAGAAATCTTAAAAATGTGAAATAAATAAAAAGTAATTATTTTGTAATCTTCCTACGAATTTACAAATCGTTATCGTATTATCTCGAAGTCTAATTGAAAATGATATACATGGTTTTCATTAAAATATATTTGGTATATATGAAATGTGGTCTACCTAATCAATGGAATTTTAAAGAAATTGTTTGCATGTAGAACTTGTTGAAATGAACTCTTTAGTTCATTGTAAAGTATTTCATTACATCATTACATAGTATAAAACAAAGCCCCCAACCGCATCTGTCTGTCTGTCTGTTCGCGATAAACTCAAAAACTATTAAACGGATTTTTATGCGGTTTTCACCAGTGGATAAAGTGATTCATGTGGAACGTTTTGATATGTAATTTGCCAGGGATTTTTTTTTTATAATCAGGGTAGGACAATGTCTGCCGGGCCCGCTAGTTTGGATATAAAGTTGATAAAGGAACGCGGTGAATATTGTTTCCACGCGAAACAACTGAGAGACAAATGCCAAAATTAATTGACAAAGAGTTATCAGTAATTAAAGTCACCTGCACGTAATCAGTAAGCCTGTACAAGCTGGCACATTATTGATGGGGTCTGATGTTAATTCGACACTGAATATTTTACACCCACTCTAACTTACGAAGGTTCATTAAAGTTCGTGATTGAACGACCCTCTGGATATCCAGTGCTCAGTATTTATTAATAATATTGTCTTTAATTATTTGTTATAGATTTATGCTGTGATTAATTAAACCCCGTAAAATTAACTTAACTGTGATAGGTTAATAATGACTGAAAATAACGATGGTCAGATAAATAATAAAATACATCTGTATGAAATAAAACAAAAAGTAAATTCGTAGGGCAAACATGTATCTCTGTTTATGGCAGTTCACTTCTCAGTTTTACCGACGCGAAAAATTCCTGAGATATAAAAGTACCTGAGCAAAAATAATGCCGTAACTTAAAAGTTTATCGTAAACCTTGAGTAAAAAATTTCAAATTAATTATAAAATTATGCTGGGCTTATAAAAATAAGAAATAAATATTTTGTTTTATATGTAATAGATGATGTTAAGATTATTTAATACTTTGAATAACGGTTATTTTGCAAAAGAGTTACTAAAGTTAGGTTATTCATTTTTAATTATTATATACAACATTTCTATTATATACCAGTGGGCTCGATAGGCTCGTGTTGTCCTGCTTCCACTGATATTTAATAAGTCATGAATATTAAAATAAAAAAAAACAAATTGTAAATATTGTGAGGCTAAAAATTTGGGATTGTTTTTTTATGTATGAAATAGAAAAAATTAAACTTCAACAACAGGGCCACCAATATACCATGTTCAATTATAGCTAAGAATCATCCGAGTGACTCGATAAGTGAAAAAAAAAAACATCAAATTCAATCAAGGCCTTTAAAACGAGAAAAATTATGAAAATAGCGCACCGGAATTTCATATATACATGTTTAAAGATAAACTGGTTGAATTTCCAATGGGTATTAATCTGCAACTCTTATGCTATAGCAGTATAGCATAGTGGTGTTAGTCAAAGTATAAACACAGTACAATCCAGAAACCACGACGACCAATGAGATCAGTAAGACGTGACTTGGCACGAGACTTGGCTTCGTGTTGGTATTGGTCTTGCGTCAATATAACTGGGCTTGGTCTTGCGCCCTCTGTCTTGGTCTTGCAGCAAGAGTCTTGCCGGTCTTGCAAGTCTTGTAATTACCTATTAGTTACCCTATTGATATTAATTAAACATGTTATATAGACATAGTAAAGGAAAATCAAATAAAATAAATTCACCCACAGGAATTTGAAGGAATATTTATAAAATAAATATTTGCGATTCCTTATAAATCAGAGAATAATTTCTATTTTCTAGAAGCAAAGTATGGGTGGGGAAGTACGCACACACCAAAAAAAAGGATAAAGGAAGTTGAGTGATTTGATAAATATAATAATTCTTCGAAAAATTAAAACAGAAGTGTGATCAGTTATGTTGTGCCTTTTTACCTAATTATAAAATGTAACTACATGCGTACATTACGTTGGTCTTTTGATGGAATTAATATATATTATTTAGTAAATTAATCTTACTTAGTTACGTTGCCTGCTGTATTTGTGTACCTACATAGACTGTGATATAAATGTTGATACACACGAATTTTTTGTACAATTTTCTATATAAAGGTATAGTAATAAAGTGTATTATTACTAACTTTTTCTCGCCGCTTTGTTCGCATTAATGTAGATTAGACTTATCCCTCTGGAATAATGCTTTTTTCTTTGATTTACTCTTTGATGAAACAATTGTCGTGTCCTATCACTCAGCAAAATTCAAGTATATACATATAATGTACATACTATATATTAGGGGGTTTCAATATAAGGCGACATGTTTTTTCGAAATCCGCAATGGAATATTTGCGAGTTGGTAAAAAAGACGGCTGTGAAAACCGGAGCACTTAATATTAATATTTAGAGGTCGCGCATTGCGGATTTCTATTTGCCATATAAATATCACAGGATTTTTTCAGAATTTTGTAGGTTACACATCACTAAACGGGTTCTAATATACGATATTTCTTTTTTGCGGAAAACTGTACGTTCTACATATTTTTTTTTTTTATATCATAGGAGGCAAACGATCACCTGTGTCACCTGACATTAAGTGATCACCGCCGTAGACACTAGCAACACCAGAGGAATCGCAAGTATGTTGCCAGCCTTTGTTTGAGGGGAGGGGAAAAGAGTGGGAAGGGGTGGGAGGGGAAGAAAGGAGTTGGGCCTCCGGCACACTCACTGACCGAACAAAACACAACAATACAAGCACTGTTACTTCACGTCAGTTTTCTGTAAGAGGGTGGTACTACCCCGGGGCGAGCCGACCCATTCATGCTGAAACCAGCGTGGCACTACCACCTACAAGCAATAAAATATCTCTTTCATAAAAGCAACATGTTTAAAAGTTACTCAAACTGAAAGTTACATCATTACATAGTATAAAACAAAGTCCTCTGCCAAGTCTGTCTGTCTGTCAATTCGCGATAAAATCAAAAACTACTGACCGGATTTTCATGCGGTTTTCACCAGTAGATAAAGTGATTCACGAGGAAGATTTACGTATATAATTTGTCAAGGTTTTTTTATTATCAGGGCGGGACATTGTCCGCCAGGCCTGCTAGTTTGTCATAATTGCACTTTGTACTTAAATACCGGATTGCTACCAAAAATAAATTCTAAAATCGTCTTTATTGTTTTAGGAGATTATTTATGCAGAGCTCTGGGTTTCACAAAAGTCCTGAAGAATTTATGATACTAATGTTGAGAGAAAAAAAAAGTCAATTTCTTTGAAGCAACCTACTGCATATATATCCTTTGAATAAATTACAAGGGCTACGTATACTGCATCTTTTTAATAACCATGATATCGGACTTTAAATAAACATCTCACTACTCTAAAATGAGCTCGTACCGAAGGTAGGCATTAGGTAAATCTTCACACCAGCCCGTGCCCTGTGTACTGACGAATATTAATGCTTTGAGATTTATAGTTATATAGTTACCTTCTACGGGTGGAACTATGTAAACATATCTCAAGCGATCAAGTTTTCCCGAACCCTCACCGTACGATCTTCCGAAATAAATTCCAGATTATTAAATATATGCAAAATCAAACAATTCGTCGATTCATTTCAAGGCCTGGACTAAGCGTTATAACGTCGATATTATAGAGATGTTACCCATACAACCTATGTTTCCTTAGACTCTGTATTCTGTGTTAAGGTTGTCGTCTTACCTAACATTAACGAGTTTACGATTTTAATCCCCCTTTGATAGGTTGCTCGTCCGCCTTACGAAAGGTTTTTCGAATGCAATTTGTCGTATTTTACATAATACGGTTTATTTCGCTTTGTTCATCAAATAACATTTTCTATGAAAACGGTAAAATAGGCATAATTCAAACTAGGTATACTCTTTATTTGGCACAACTGCAATTGCCAGACTCATGCTTTAAGAATGAAATCTTGTACATCTCTTCTGTATGGTCTATGGCCGACCAAACTAAATTGTATTAAAAACTTCAGTTATCGGATACTGATATGGTTACCTTTTGAAAACGTATAACCTTTCGAAAAAACCTATATGGGATTTTCCGTAAAAAAACAATTTGATTGATACTGACGTATTAAATGCACCGCAGTTTTTGCAAAATTTTCGTAACCTAACCAAACCGAGACGAAACTGTTTTCTTTTAATTAAAAAATCATCAAGTTGCTAATATGCAAAACGCAGTGCGCTTGCACACTGCTACCGCGGCCGGCTCGCTTGGTCTTTGTTTCGCAAGTCTAACCTAACCGATTTATGTTTTTCCATTTTCCCGAAAAATCCTGGAAAATACTCTAATAAACTCTTGCCAACAAACATTCGTTACTGTGGTATGAATAAAAATTAATGTTTGTTTCTCTCGAGTCCATAAACTCCCAAAATTATGAATACAGTCCTCGTCAATCTTTCGGACTGCTCTGAAAATAGTCGTTAAGTTCGAGCTTGCGCCTAATATAGTCTAAGAGTTTAACACAAAACAAAGTTCGAATATCATATAGGAATCTAAAATTGGCATCTATTTATCCTTAAATTGTCTGGACGTTATATATCATTACATAGTATCAAACAAAGTCCCCTACCGCGTCTGTCTGTTCGCGATAAACTGAAAAACTACTGAACGGATTTTCTTGCTGTTTTCACCAGTAGATAGAGTGATTCATGAGGAAGGTTTTAGTATATAATTTGTCACGGATTTTTTTTATAGTCAGGGCGGGACAACGTCTGCCGGGCCCGCTAGTAAAATATAATACGTAAAATTATACGTTTACGTAAATATGTTATACATAAAATATATACCTAAATTTGTATTCTGCATAACTATGCTCAGAAAGGTAAAAAAAATTGGCGCGGACTGTAAGTGGTTTTGTTATGAAGGTATTTTATTACATGTTCATTTTACTCAAACTCGTCGCTAGATAGAGAGGTAGGTTAGATTTTATTATCCTTTTATATAATACTAGCTGTTCTCCCGAGTTCGTCCGCGCGGAAAGTTACTTTGGGCTAACGCTAACACGTAAGCTCTCAAATGGAAATAAAACACGATCTTGAAACATTCTACATTGGTGCTCCGCTCCTATTGGCGTGATGATATATAGCCTATAGCTTTCCTCGATAAATGAACTATCTAATACTGAATAAATTTTTCAAATCGAACCAGTAGTTCCTGTGATTAGCGCGGTCAACCAAACAAACAGCTTTATAATATTAATATATATTACTAGCGGGCCCGGCGAACGTTGTCCCGCCCTGATAATAAAATAAAACTGTGACAGATTACATACCTAAACCTTCCTCATGAATCACTTATATCTACTGGTGAAAACCGCATCAAAATCCGTTCAGTAAGTTTCGAGTTTATCGCGAACAGACAGACATACAGACGCGGCGGAGGACTTTGTGTTATAATATGTAGTGATACATTATGTTAAAATTTTAACTACAACATTAAAAAGCTTAAAGGAATTTAAATTCCGTAATCCGGATGGGCGACACGTTACGACACACTCTATGCGGTCACTCTCATATAATTCAGTTTCTCTAAAGATTGCCTAGTTTCAAGTGTGAAAGAAATAGAGCAGGTGCAATAAGTAACATAGTGGTTTTAGTATAAGAAAATGCATTCGTTATTATTATGCCGTTATCGTAATCTATTATTACTTTTCGATCACTCAGATAATTATGTTTTATCCAATATCACCTTGCAGTAGTAATAGTATACCTAATACACAGAAGCGAAAATTGTGAGCATAATCGTCAACAACGCTCTGACTGTGTTGTTAATTTTAATATCCTACACTAAAACAAAATATCAACGAAGACTGAGACGTAACTATCTAACAAAATCGTTACCCAAAATACTATTGTTTTATAAACGCTTTTCAAATTTTGAAACACTCACCTGCAGAATCTGCACATAACGTTGGTTGTACAATGTACAGCGACAGTGCAAATACCATTCCAAGGTACATCCTGATGTACAATTTACACCATCGCTCCATTTCTTCCATGACACGTTACAGGGCCTTTATTAAATTTACCACCAATTTCATCTTTACATTACTAAACACTGTATATCGTAATCCGTTTTGCTAGAGCACATTTTGAAACCGTTGCTAGGTTATTTACTTATCACAACATTCAATTCACACCTGTGGAATTCGCTCGCCTTGCATCTATCGACAAGGTAGGTAAGGATTACTCACAATGCAACTTTACAAGTTCACTCAACTTTGTGTTTTATAAATCATACAGAGCACTTAGTGACATTTAACACTCGTTTTGAGTAAGCAAATTCTCTATTTTTAGTCAATGATCCATACAAATAAATTTGAAAGTTTTTACAAACTTCGAAACTTTCATATACAACATTGCTCAATAGACACTACAAAACACAAACGTTCATACACAAATTCGGCTACGCGTCTGAAGGACGCAACTCGTTAGAAGTAAATAATGTTGCCAGATCAAAACTCCACAAAATTTCCTATACCTACAGAGTCTATAGCAGAGACAAGTAATATTGTATATATTTTCTAGTAGAATTCACGGTAAAAAGTGAACACTAACTTATTATTTATTTTTTCTAATACTCTACCCGTCATGTTATGGTATGCACTGCAATGATAGTACCATTTATATAATTAAAATTGAATCTGCTAGTGCAAAGAATAGAAAGTGCTAAATGTTTGTGAATTAAAATAATTTCTAATACTGGCAACAATATTGAATATTCTGTGGTTCTCAAAACAGAGTACATTACATTATATATTATACTGTGCACAAGAGTATTGCCCAAATAATTAAATTATGATTTATAGTACTTAATATAGTTTATTCTTAAATAAGCAAAAGACATTTATTAAATTGGATTTTTTTTATAAATAATACTGTAAAAATTAGATCGAAAATATGTATGTAACAATAACATTTTTTATTTCAGTCACATTACGTAAGGCTTGTGTATATTAACTTAAGCTTGTTATTTATACTAAGACTACGTTATGCTGACATTAAATATACCTAATGATTTAGGCAAATAGATTTTCTTTACGTAGATTCGAAAGCATTCTCCGATCCAGTTATGAGATAAGATTAAAAACATGATGACAAAATTTAATATTACTTTTTTAAATGATATGATTTATTTTGTATAATAATGTTTTTAAGCGTTGTAGGTACCATATATGTAAACAATATATGCCCTCGTTTCGTTTTCTGTATATTTCAATGATAGAATATTTTACTTAATTTTATTTATATTTGTAAAATAAATGTGTAATTTTGCGATTTAGAACACAATAAAAAATCACTTAGAAGCCCTTAATAAGACTTTAATACCATATAATAATGTATGTTATATGTACATTTTTATATGAATATAACGTTACATGAACATACATTTTACATGTTACATGAATAT
Organism: Antheraea yamamai; assembly: GCA_036509395.1. NCBI lineage: Eukaryota > Metazoa > Arthropoda > Insecta > Lepidoptera > Saturniidae > Antheraea > Antheraea yamamai. Next base: position 12,228,345 of record AP028433.1, read on the forward strand.
ACAAGAACAACTGAAACTGGTGGGTCTGGCAGTCAACTAATGGAATATAACTTAGTATTAAATAAATTAGGAATACTTAGATACTACATACAGGAGTATTATGTAAAGGATACTAGAGCACCAGTATATTTTCTCTTTCAGTAATAGGTACTATCATAATATATTTTTATTCATTTTCATTGTCACGTCCATTCATATTGCTTTGTAACCTGTGTTAATTAATTACTTTATATGAACTGATAAATGAAAATTAATACAAGCAAAGTGGCGCAGTGTGCTGTTTTGGCACACCTAAACAACTTTATACTTTTACACAATAATATGCTCGGAATTATCGTTTTCGTTAGACGGAATCATAGAATAATCCTATAGACATAATTGATGTAATGTAAATAATGGTTATAAATATAAGTCTATCCTTTAAAGAGGATTATAAATTAGTTATCACGTAAGTGATTTTTAAGAACAGAAATTTACTTTCCTAGTTCTTTATTGTAACTCTAAAACCTGTTTAAGATTTTACAAATAACGTGATTTAATATGTTGATAATATGTTGCAATTAGTTTAGCTCTTATGAATAATAGTTTAATTTATTTAGTCGATTTTTCGGCCAACCTCCAAACTGGCAACATTTTTCTCAGTCTTTCTGACTGTTTTGTCATTTCGGTTCGCTGTGAGGCGGATTCTTAATCTTAGGTAATCTACGTTTTTAACCATTTTGAGCCGTAAAAGAGCTTAGTTTCTTGAATAAAATATAAACCGCCTATCGTGTAATTCAATATTTCCGCTTCTTCGAGAAAATGATATGTTTTTCAGTGATAACCTAAATTGTTTCATGGTGTTTTGACGTTTGTGCTTATGTGAAGTTGTTGGATGTAATGTTAAATTTATAGGCTACGTATTTATAAAGTTTTGTATTATTACAGCCATGGTGCGTATGAACGTATTGAGCGATGCGCTCAAATCAATCCACAATGCTGAGAAGCGGGGCAAAAGGCAAGTGCTCATCAGGCCTTGTTCGAAAGTTATTGTCAAGTTTTTAACTGTAATGATGAAGCATGGTTATATTGGAGAATTCGAAATCGTCGATGACCACAGAGCTGGCAAGATTGTTGTCAATCTTACAGGTAGACTAAACAAATGTGGAGTCATTTCACCCCGCTTTGATGTTCCAATAAATGACATCGAGAGATGGACGAACCTGCTACCGTCCAGACAGTTTGGGTTAGTGTTTTTAATATTTTTCTATGTTTCTCTAATACTACTACAGTGTAAACTCTTTATATCATCGTTCGTTATAACGAAAACCTTACTATAACATAGAAATTAGTTCAATTTGGTTGGCTTACCACAAAACCATTTATTTGTTCCCTTCCCTCTGTATAACTTTAAAGTCTTTATAACGAAAAAAATGCTTGGTCCCTTGAAATTCGTTATAAAGAGTTTACACAGTATTTAAAACGATGGTATGTATTTATGTGTTAACATTGTTCAGGTTTTGTAGTAAAATTAATAGTATACTGATGTTTATATGGTTTTTATAATTGTGCTGCCATACATTTCCTTGTGCCTTGTGTTTTAAGTGGTTTAAAATCTGAGTATTAGAAATATTTTGTTTATACCTTATATACATATAAATTAAATTTGTAAAAACAACTTTGCGGTGGCGATTTCTCTGATTTGAAATCAATTGATCACATGAATATTATTGGGTTATTTGGAATAAATACATTTGATGTAAAGGATAGTACATATATGTTGTTGGTTTTTAAAATATGTAAATAGTGTTTTTATATAAGGGAAGAATTACGCACATTATTACCTCATTTCAAATTAACTATGAACTTTACTATGGAAAATGAATAACTGATATAAGCATATAGATGTTTAATACTTAGGACTGAGAATTATGTCCACCTTGTCCATGGATCTAATTAATTGTGAAGCTTTTTATTACTGTGCTATGAAGCTTGTCAACCCTAGAGTTTTAAACATTGTCATAACCCTTTTTAATTTCATGAGTTAAATTAAACTTTCCTTTATTAGACACTAGCTGTGCCTGCTAATATATCCACATTCAATTATAAACACAGTGATTAATGAAATCATATGATTGTATTGTGTATTAAGACTCGATATTGACAATTTAATTGGCCTCATTGGTGCTTCGTGAATAATTCACACTGTGAATGTATAATTTTGACTCTTGGTACGCAAACTGTCGTAATCAAAGAGTCTCAGATACATTTTTACTTTTATTTAATTGACATGCAGGTCGTCCAAACTATTAAATGAATTTAATCTAATAAATCATTTGTTTGCTACCAAATTTTAAAGGCAAGTAAATTGTTTTAACAGTTTTCGATAGCAAGTTCACCTTACCATTTTTAGCTTACCTTTATCATTTATTATAATTGTTAATGATATTTACATGCAAATAAGATAATAGGGATTAATTCTATTTCATTCTGATTCAGTCCAAAATATAGTTAAACTAGCATGCGACAGAAGCTCTGATAAGGAAAAAACCCGGATTTTGAAGCATTCTTCATTGGTGCTCGGTTCCCATTGGTCTTAGCATGATGATATATAGCCTATAGCCTTCCTCGATAAATGAGCTCTCTAACACAGAAATAATTTTTCAAATTTGACCAAACTGGTTCCTGAGATTACCCTCTACAACCTCACAAATTAACAAACATTACCTCTTTATAATATTATTTAGATTACCATACCAAATTTTATTAAAATCTCTTGAGTAAAGTCTAGGATAGGCATAGAAATGAACTGATAGATAGAAAAAACATTCTAAAAACTATGTTAATGTGTTGAGCCATCAAATCTATCAAATATATGTAATGTATTATTATGTAATATATATCAAAATATTGGGGTTACAGAAATATTTTAGGGGAGCATAGTGGTATGATGTCATTGTCTCAAAAGATGCTATTCAAAAGACTGTAAGAACTGATAAACTTTCTTAAACAGCAACTTGAGAATAAGAAGATTTATGTAATGATTAGTGGCAGAATCCTAGTATTTAATGTGGTTTTTAATTTTCTCCATAAACTTCTATTACTTAATCTTATATTCTGTAGCATGGTTGCTAATATTCATGATATCATTTGTAAATTAGATACAAGTGAAATGAATGAATAGGATGCTACATCAATTCTGAGATATCACTAAATTTTTCTGAAATAAGACACCATATATTTTAAACATTTAAAATGAGAAAAATAGTACTAAGTTAGGCTTTAAGGATGTGTACCCATTAGCTGTAATAAATTAAAAAAAAAAAACAAAATAATTAAATATTTTGCACAACTACCGCGGATCACCAATAGCTGTTGTTGGTTGTCATTTGACATGTTGTGCTAAAGTATATAGTAAAGTGGCACTATTTGATGTCTCCTCTTTGGACTAACATTGTGGGTGCTATTTTAAACATATATTTACTAATTTGAATATTATGATTTTTAATAATTTGTTTGTACTTATATGCGATTGTAAATTATTTTTCAGGTACCTTGTTCTTACCACAAGTGGTGGCATCATGGATCATGAGGAAGCTAGAAGGAAACATCTTGGAGGGAAAATTTTAGGCTTCTTTTTCTAAGTTTATTCAATACAAGTGAAAATACATTTTTATTTGTTTTATTCCCAAACTGTATTGCAAATAACAAATTTGTGGATTATATTTATATTCAGACATAATTAGTGAGTACCATAAAACAATTGTAGTCTTATTTTTAATAACATAAGATCTCGAAAATTATGAAGCAAATGTCTCTGAAATATTATTTATTACATTTTGGTAGTTATCTTTTCAAAATATTGTGACAAGTAAAATAAAATTGTGTGAATATATCTAAATGATACACATAGAATGTGTAGCTACTATTTGAATACTACGTTAAACTTACGTTAAAAACTAAGTTCCAGGAATTCGGTATCCTAACTCTACCCTCCCAAATACATTCTTGATAATTTAATGTATGTGCGTAAAAACTTTGAAAACCTGCCTTTTGTAAAGGACCGGCATGATCTAAATACTAGAAACTGACAAACTGGTCGTCCCATGTTTCAGACTTAGCAAAACCAGTAATAGTTTCTTAGGTAATAGTGTTAGGTTTTACAATAAAGTCCCAAAACATTACCGATTTGCCGGACTGTAAATTCAAGCACTATGTCAAGCGGGTTTTAGTGTCTAAAGGCTATTATAGAGTAGATCAATACGTGAACGATGGTGACGCCTGGAATTGACTCCTCCCTGTGCATCCACTAAAAACGATATTGTAATGTATAATGTGTATAATGTTAAAAAGAAGTACCCAATCGAGTTTCTTGTCTGGTCTTCTCGATGACTGGGTTGTTTTCCGAACCGGTGGTAGGTTTGACGTTCATAAGCGCCTTATTAGGGCCTAAACTGAATAAAGTATTTTTGATTTGACTGGAATACTAGAATTCTCAAAATTTCAGATCTACAATTTTACTGGTTATCGAAGAAAAAAAAGATTAGAAACAGGAATATATATTTTTCTCGGAATTGGCTAAATTTTATAAGAGCCATCATACCAGTACACACATCAAGAATGTTTTTTAATACCTACACTACCGCATAACAGTTTTTTTTCAGATTTTTAATGACATTCTTAATGGATTTTTTACCACAACATGCAATAATGAATTTATTTAATAACATAAATCTAAATATATAAATCTTTACATTGGATCTTAGCAATAAAACAAGCCATTTCGTATTTATTAAAAATGTATTATTTATCAAAAAAAATTGTTGTAATATTACCTGATGGTACTATTTAATAGATAAAAGTCAATCAAACATTAAACGCCATAGTCAGTGACTTCATATTAGAGGAGGACTTGAAAGATGTTTTAATAAAATATAAGTCAAATACAGTAGGGCAAAAAGGTACGATAAACAGCAGTGATGCTGCAAGTTATGACTTTCATAAATTCTAGCGGTAACTGTAATATATATTAAATCTATAGTGCAACCCACCTTGTAAACACTAGATGTTACTTCTACGTTGTCGCAATTTTTTATTCGTATTTGTCGCACGAGAGATATAAAAATTATGAGCCTGCTTCAATATTCAATACATTAATTGATAAAGAGAACATTTAAGTTCGCAATTGAAGAAGTTTTAGATTTTATTAGTTGTGCCCGCTTTTACACTCTCGTTCATTATTTGTTACTATTAATATCTGTTTTAATGACTAGTTACATTATAACTAAATGGATGTTGTGTAAACCGTGCTCCGTATTCAGATCCACTTTCCAATTGTTATGACTAATGATGGAACGGTATAGAGGTTAAATTGCTGCAGCGCCATCTAGCAGCAAGTTGTGGTAAAATGAAGAACATAAAACTTTCTCCATGAGAAAAAAGCTTAGGTTTTCCAACTTTAAAAAAAATCAGCCAGAAGCATAGATAAGACCACTGACACGACACGACACTTGACACTGAACGATATTATTATGATATGGTACATAACAATATCATTATTTCATTACATAGTTTAGTTACATAGTATAAAATAAAGTCCCCTACCGCGTCTGTCTGTCTGTCTGTTCGCGATAAACTCTAAAACTACTGAACGGATTTTCATGCGGTTTTCACCAGTGGATAAAGTAATTCATGAGGACCGTTTTGATATATAATTTGTGAAGGATTTATTTTTAATCAGGGCGGGACGTCTGCCGTGCCCGCTAGTTTATTATATATCGAAGAATCTAGATTCTGATACTGCACACGAGGGTTTATCTGTGACGGTTACGGTGTCAGAAGTTTTTGGCGGGAACTTGGAATGTCATGTAGTGGATTTTATATTTTATTCATAATCTTGTGTTATTGGGCTCTATATTTTGTAATATTGGTGGTGTTTTACGTTATAAAGTTTGGTTATTGTGCACAAGTGAAGTGGATGGGTAATAATACCACATAGCGTGGTTTCAAGCTGGCCATAAGAACTCCCTGGAAAGTTCAACAGGACGGACACCATCCTGTTAGTTCCTTGAAATAATCGCAAGAAACTCGTAATTACATTATCTACTCGACGATGGTAGTAATAATCTACTAGAAGATTGGTTGCCAAAAATAAAATAAAAATCGGCCAAACGATATGTGAGTTTATCGATTTATGTAGTCGTATGTATAATTAATATTTGATATACGAACTTCCATTTCTAAATATATAAATTTCATTAGATTAATTTGTATAACTGTCTTCAATCATAATTGAAATATATTTGGTTCACATTCTATGAAACATCTTTAATCTCTTATGGTTATACTAGCAGATACTCGCTTGCTTCGCGGTTCATTTAATGAAAATAAATTTTTCATTAACAAAAATGGCAAAAGGTCAAAAGAGTCCAAAAGTAAGTAGCCTCGAACGAATATCTACGAAAAATTCAATAGTTTGGACGTGATTGAGCCTCAAAGGAACTGTATTTTCATTATATTTGTGCAAATATGTTTAAAAAAATACTAAACAGTGACTTTTGGGGCAATGTTAGCAAGTAAAAAATTACTGAATCTGATTTTACCTATCTTCTTTGAACAATATAATATTGCTTATTTGAATCGACAAGAACCATAACAAAAAAATGGTATTGTAGTGAAAATGTATTATTATTTTATATCATGAAGTACCTCTTTTAAAAATCTGAAAAGAATATAATATATTCTTTCTCTTTTTTACTTATTTTTGTTCTTGACAACCATCAGAGATGTGGAGATCTGAGACTTTTTTTTGTATATTATTAATACCTATATATCTTACAAGTAGCATTGAGATATCTTTTCGGGATTTATTACTTATGGTTATACCCCTAGGGCCTATGGTATTTATTAAGGATTATCTGTTAATAGTATGAATTGTATTTCTAAATATTGAGGTTTATAACATGAATTACGATGTAAGGTCATTGAAAAACAAATGTAATAATGGTTATAAATATATATAAATATACTTTTTCATACTATTCTTTCTAGTTTCCATTACAGTCTAATAAGAGAGATACACAGATTTAGTATAGCGAATAGATTGGCTATTGGGTGAACTAAAAGCAGAACAGAAAAGGCAATGTATATTACGTCCCATGTCCGTTCTATTTTTAAAAGGCTTTGGTACACTTACGTTAATTCCCATCTTCCGCGCTCATTACCAAGCTTGGTGTAGCAGTAAATGTCTTCAAATCAACAGTTTGTAATGAATTAAACGAAAGATTTGTACCTTAACTTGCTGTTGAAATTTTCAGAAACTGCATAATGGCTGATAGTGTAACAAATAATAAAGACAATTATACGTACCAACCTACCATTTAACAATAGAAGCTCCATCGAGAAATATATTTTTAACTTTTTTTCCCTTATAGTAAAAACGGTAAATACATTCATTTTGCGTCCTGCTAACAAAGTAATTGCCAAATGAAAGTTGTGTCTGTTCATATTTTAGATACTCAATATTTCTTTTTAGATATAAAAGTAGATTCAAACATTCTCAAATACAAATTTATAGGTGACTATAAAAGTAATATTTATCGTGAATTCTAACATTACGATTATTTATCACGTCAAAACAAATAAAAATAATAAAACGTTCCTGGTTTAGAGCTCTATGGCTCTATAAATTTGATTTTCGCCGTAAACAAATCATTTCAACCTTCTATATTCTTATCAAAACATGTTAAATCGCATGAACACCTAATGTTTGCCTACCAATTTGCAAGGACAAGCCAATCTATCTATTTCAGACTCAAACAAATTCGATATAAGTACCTATAATAGGTATATTTAATATTCATTTAAAAATGCTCATTATCCCCATAATAATTATATACATAACTAGATGGATAAAATGTTTACTCATAAAAATGTATATTTTCATAGTATATCTACTATTAACTATGTAGAAATACTAGCTGACCCGTGCAACTTCGTCTGCACCAAATTGGTTATCACCTGTTTCAATTGTATTTTTAAACGCGAAACCTAAAACCCGATTGCAGCAACACCTACCGTTTCCAATTGTGAATACAAACTATCAAGGGACTCACTCAAACATATACCCAGATGGTATGTGAGAAATCTTTTAAAATAAGTCTAGAACCCGTTCGTAACATCATCTACCGGGTTCAATTAAGATAAAAACTAACCTACATATATTGGCGGTAATGAAAAGAAAAGCTTGAAGGGTCTATGGAACCCCGGTTGGAACAAAGTTCCTTTCCCATTTTTTGTAGACGTTTACTATAGAATCAGTATAATTTACATGATAAAATATCAAGTTGATAGAGTTAAATTGTAAATTAAACGATAAAATATATTTATGAAATAAATAACGATAAATTAAACACTGAATGATCTGGGATAATTAAGTTAATAAAAGGTAATCCTTGAGTTGGTTTGCAATTGAAATGAAAATTTTATATATGTATATATTATACTAGCTGTTACCCGCGGCTCCGCACGCGCTTTTTTAAAATGTATCAAACAATGTAAAATTATGAGTAGATGTTGTACATTATAGAGATGCTTGTTCAAAAACATTTGTTAAGTGCGACACGCACGCCATTTACTGTAAAATGTAACGTGTACACTAGAAATGTAAATAATAACAGTGTATCGAATGAAATGGGATTTATCATCAGCAACATGCCTAGAACTTTAACCTACAAAATATCACCCTCAGTGCTCACTTAGACTATATAAGAAAGTAATTAAAGTTTTAAGCTATACATTATTGAACAATATATGTTAATTTTTTTATTATATAGATCTAATATACCCGTATTGTCGATATAATTAAGTTAGTCTTATACGTTGCTATAATCACTGAGTTATGTAGACGCAAGCGCGGTAAATAAATCAAAATGGCCGCCAAATTGACCAAAAAGATAATATAATTTTAATTACATACAAACATATAACTTTCAATTAGGTATATTTATTCTTGAAGTCCAGTAAAGCACACGTCTCACTCGCTTGTTTACAATAAACAACATATTTTTAATAAATTTTACATGGACGAATGCACAGGTAACAAACAGTTCAACAAATAAAATAGAATATGTCAACCGCTATAATTTGGAATATCTGCTAGTAAAATTCCCGTTTACATAGGTCCAGCCATTTCGGACATAACCTGGAATAAATATACAAAATATAAAATACCAACCATTTTAAAAAAAATATTTTTTGTTCCTTGTAGCCAAATCCAATCACCAAAAAGTAGTTATTTTAATTTCAGATACGTGTGTATTAGTTGTAGCCATATGCATTCACCAAAAAGTATTTATTTTAATATTACATACACAACTTTATTTTTATAATACGTAATAAATTACAAATAAAAAATTGGAAACAAAACAAACGTAATAAACATGTTGAATAGAAACACAAAATAAACTTTAAAAATGTTTGTGATAGAAAGTTACCACGTTACCATGACAACGTATATAATACTAACGCTAACATGCAGCGAAAGCAACCAAAACGAAAAAAATGCCCGATTTTGAAACATTCTTCATTGGCGCTCCACTCCTATTGGTCTTAGCGTGAAAATATATAGCCTAAAGCCTTCCTCGGTAAATGAGCTATCTAAAACCGAAAGATTTTTTCAAATCGGACCAGTAGTTCTTGAGATTAGCGCGTTCAACCAAACAAACAAAAAAACAAACTCTTCAGCTTTATATATTAGTATAGATACACTCTCTCTCTTTTTTTTCTCAATCACCACACCTAACCTACTGCATAACTGTCTGAACATGGACAAAACGTAAAAATAAAATTTAATAATCATCTCTACCACTTTATCATAACTATCTTCAACTTGTATTAAAACTTTTTCACACTCCATTGTATTGAAGAAAAGAAAAATATAAATATGAGCGACGCGTCAACTATCACTTATCTGTAACTATTCGTCTAAGAGCTAGCAACGGCTTCGAGAGCGAATTTTAATAAGCCAGTTTTTATATATTTTTATTTTTACAAAAAGGTACAATTACAGATAACAGATTGAAATTATATGGGTAACAAAACTATTATAACATATAAATCTGAAATCAAATTATAAACTGTACACTTAATATTATCAATTTTAACAATAACCACAGTTAGCCTAGTGTGATGACAATTTTTTTTTTTTTTTTTTTTTTTTTTTTTTCTTTTCCCCTCTCGGTTTTCCCCCCCCCCCTTCCCCCCCCTCCCGGGGTCGTCCCCCCTGTGGTCTGCCCCCCCCTGCCGGCGGCCCCCCCCTTGGTTGGCGCTCCCCCCCCCCCCCCCCCCCCGTTGTGTGTTGCCCCGCGCGCCTTTGGCTTGGGCCCGCCCCCGCGGGTGGCCCCCCGGGCCAGCCTGGGCCCCCCGCCCCGGGCCGGCCGGGGCCCCCCCCCCCCCCCCATAAGAAATATTGGGGATACACAACTATCATACGTCTATGTTTCTAATACAATATGTGCCTTAAATTTTTTAAAGCTGTCATTAAATGTCTTTGTGAACACAAAATTCGTTATAGTACTTGCACATTCGATACAACGGATAGTTTTTTGAAACGTTCTTATTAACTGCTGGTAAATTAAATAATTGATGAGCTCGTACTGAGTGAGTTGGTATTCTGAAATTGATTTGCCTGAGTAGGTCACTACCAAAGGTACCCTTTACTATTTTATGAAGTATAAATCGTCAGCTATATATCTTCGCTGTTCAGGACTTTTAAGATTGAATTTTTGAAGTCTATCTTTGTATTCAGTGATTCTATTTCTGATACCAAGCTTACTGCACAGTATCCTTAAAAAGCGTCGCTGGATGGACTCAATCATGTCTATATGACTTTTATAGAACGGTGACCATACTGATGAACAATATTCTAGAATGCTACGAACCAAAGTAATATACAAAATGGTCCATCATTTAATAGATTTAAGTGGTTTGGCTGTACGTGTAATAAACCCGAGCATTCTATTGGCTTTGCTTGTGATATGGTCGATGTGTGGTCTAAATGATAATTTAGAATCAATCATGACACCTAAATCTCACACTATATCTGTTCGATCAATATTGACTCCTTCAATGTTATAATGGAAAGTATAACGAACTTTGTGTTTAGTGAATGTCATAGTTTTACATTTTTGTATATTTAGTGACATACCATTTTTGATACACCAAGATTGTATAATATTGAGGTTGTTTTGGAGCTGAAATATGTCGTCTCCATAAATCTTTTGAAAAAATTTTGATATCGTCCGCATACGCCAGGCATTTGTAGTTTAATAAATGGAGGAGATCATTAATAAGATCAATAATAAGAATAAAAGAGGGCCTAGATTAGAACCTTGTGGTAAACAAGACAGTGGTTTTACAGGAGCTTCTGCACATTGACGAATAAAGAAAGGAGGAATACCGTCTGGTCCAGCACTTTTTGTGATGTCAACATTTTTTAATCGACCGTAGACAGAGTGCATTGGTATCTGTAACTCATATAAAGAATAATTTGAAGGAATAAAGTTAGGTGTATAGTTTACTACGGGACAGTTATCATAAACAGAAGAAAAGTAATTTGCGAAAATGTCTTTATGTTCTTCCAAATAACGTGCGGGCTACCTGGCTGCCGGTAAACGTTGCGTTTATTAGCGCCTATCGCAGCTTTACAGGCAAAAATATTGATTTTTAAATATATAAATTTTAGAATGTTTTGTTTTTCACTAACTTTGAAACGCTACTAAAACATGAAATTATTATTGCCAAACATTTTTGTTATTAACATGAATGTGCCCGATGCAATTTTTTGTAAATAAAAAAGTATATTCAAACCATGTTAAGATAGCCGTAATTTTATTTAGACATAAACAGGGTAAATTAAAAATAATATGTATAGCTATAATTTAGCGCAACACTGGCTATATGATAAAGATAGCGATAATTGTAGTAGCGCCTGTTATAAATGCATGTATTCAAGATGGCGTCAGTCTCAAGTCATATGTTTACGTTTATCGTTGTTTTCATTGTTTACGGTAAAATCTTAATATCATAATGGTAATTAAAATGAAATATGTTCTTTGCAATGAAAAAAATAAAATGGTTTGATATGAATTATTTTTATTTGTAAGGAATATCATTCGGCACTTTATTGTCAATGACAATATTGTCTGGCAGTGATAAATTCATGTTTTTAATAACGTCTAAGAAGAAAGTTTTACTGAAAAAAAGGTTTCTAAAATTATTTAAAAATCAATATTGTTACCTTTAAAGGTGTGATGCGCATTAATAAACACAACGTTTACCGGCAACCAGGTATCCTGAACCTTATTTGGAAGAGCATAAAGAAAGATATATTAAAGAACCAGCTTTTCTAACATTTTTGTTCTTGCAACGTTGCTGGCTCTTGTACTAAGGTGTCGCAAAAAGTCTAGTTACACTTTTTTCGGTCTAGCTCCCATCCGCTCAAAGCGTGTAACGCGCAATAAGGAACTTCGTTCCAATATAGTTTGAAGAGATAGTTAATCTGTCTGCTATATATAGCACAAAGAAAATTTACCAAAATCCGTCAACAATTTTACTAATGGTTCTATGGGATAAAAAGTATCCTAAATGTAACCTCGTAATATTAGTTATCACTGTGTCAAGTTTCGTCAAAATCGGTTTAGTACTTTCAAAGTGATGCGTGTTCACAGGTACAGACAGACAAAAATTGTAAAAGGATTATTTTTGGCTTCTATATCGATAACAAAGTGTACCCCGATCAACATTTTCAAAAAATATTTAATGTACAGATTTGACCTTGCTACAGTTTTATTATAGTATAGATATAGATAGATCAGCTGACAGCCCCGACTTCGTCGTTCACGTTGTTTATTATTTTACCAATACATTATATGCATAGAGAAAAAAACATAAAAAATTGAAAGCATTAATTTACTTTGCTTACAGAATGTTCTTAATCTTTTGTAGTGCCTATAATTATCGTAATTTCATAAAACTGATAACTTTATGGTAATTAAGAATATCGTGATAATCTTTCTTTTAAATAAGGACCAGCCCTCTAAGAAGTAAAAAAAAATTGATTGAAATCTACTCCATGGTTTTTGTGTAATGCGTACATAATTGCATACTTCTATCTATACCAGGTGACTGTTTAAAGATTAACATCCTTCAATCGTGGGGTAGTTCATGGTCACATTTAACATATAAAATAATAATATCTAAACAAATACTAATTAAACAGCAAAGAGAACCTTAGTTAAAGTTTACTCTAAAACTTTTAAATGTATGGGAACGATACTTTTAAACGTAAAAAATCACAACTAGCTTCAATGAACAAAATTCAAAGGACGCTTTTCAAAGTTAATCACTACGTAACTGCTTACCGTGGGAACGCTGTACGGTTGAACAAAGGGAAACGGGGCGCGAGCCGAGACGCGGGACGCAACCCGGAGTACGTGACAGGGCGTAATTTATTTATTACATCAAGTTCGTTTTTGCGTAAAACACCTGATATTGAGTGTATATCAGTTTTGCGTTTGTCGAGATAATTAGGTCAAATATTAAGCAATTATTTTTTTAATCGATTTAGAATGAGAAGCAAATAATCAGTAATCTGTGAGAGAAATGCAACTATTTAATCAGTCATGCTGTATAAAATATAGAATTGTGGATTTCTCGGAGGTTGAAATCACCAATACCTCGTGAGCTGGCGTGATGATTATGCCCATACCTTCCTTCAGGAAGAGGCCTATGGCCCTGCAGTGGAGATCTTACAGGCTGATGATGATTAATTTCATAATAAGTACTATTATAAAATTAAGTATTTATCATCAGTAGTTTGGTCTCCCTGTTACTTGGTTCATATAAAGAACATTGAACGAATTCAGATACGCCGTTTAAAGACACTCTTGGGCTTAGACATTGGATGCTAAGAAAACTCCCTATTCATCTTCAACGTGCTCGATATTTTCAAATCTCATCGTTGTGTAGCAGAAGGCAAGTAAGTGAATTAACTTACCTATATATAAAGTAAATTTTCAAAAAAAAGTATTAACCGAACTTCAATATCAATCAAAAACCCATAAGGCACTAAAAAGCGGAAAATAAATAGTTTATCAAATTAACCAAATTAAATAAAGTAAATTTTCAAAAAAAAGTATTAACCGACTTCAATATCAATCAAAAACCCATAAGGCACTAAAAAGCGGAAAATAAATAGTTTATCAAATTAACCAAATTAAATAAAACATATGAATATGTGTGCTACCTAGAGATGTATAGGAAGTCGTGGAAATGGGACCACACGGGAAGTACCGGTTTTCAAATAAAAAAAGAATCATCAAAATCGGTTCACCCAGTCCAAAGTTATGAGGTAACAAACATAAAAAAATACAGTCGAATTGAGAACCTCCTCCTTTTTTTGAAGTTGGTTAAAAATAGTTCATTACATTATAGATTGTCCATAATTACTATACTTGCTTAATTTTAATACCAATTAATCGCAGTCGTTGTAAAAGACTGTTTCATATTTCTTTTTATATAAATAACATTTCTTTTAATAATCCGATTGCTAACATGTGTCGCTCATATAATACTGTCACTGACTATATCTCCTGCTGTGCCATCATTGACAACAGACATATTTCATCTTAGTCTGAGTCAATTTCTACGCATAGTCCACACACGTTTTCCCTTTAATACCATATGTTTAAGTTAGTATATTCGTATAAGATTGAATGATTATGTTTATTAAGCATAGATGTGCATGCGTATAAATTTGGATAATATAGCAGACAAAAAAAGACTATTAATTGTAAACATTGTAACTTATTATTTGTAATGTTTACCTTGTAAATAAATATTATCATAATCATTGACAACAAAAATTTAATTCTATCGTGCGTAAAAGATACACGCACTATTGATTTTATTTATTTGATTACCCCTATGGACCGCCTTAGCGCACCCCACATATGTCTGGATGAGCTACCGTTCGTTCCCATAAAAAGCTCCAGCGCCCCCTGGAGAGTAGTATAGCCCCTGTTGGGAATATATGAATTATGAAAATTAATTATAAATATTTACACAGAAAAGGATGGAATATCTTTATAGGACGGGTATCATGTCAGAACTATGGTAATGTTGATCAGCATGTTGGCAGCGCGGCGGTGCGGAAACCAGCTGATTGTATATCCATGTTTTTGGATTACACCATGCTTATGATAAGGTACACAGCAGTCACTTTGTCCTCCTACAATATAAAATACACTTCCACAATTAGTTAACCGAAGTTATATACCTGTCGAGAAGCTTAATCAAAGAATCAGGATAAAGGATGCGGCGGTATTGTAATTTACACACAGGTGTTAAAGCAAGTGCAGATTATGGTTTTAACACATTTTTCTTCACCGTAGACTGGGATCTCTATGGTTCGAAGTTATATTCAGTAAATCCATGCATTCAGGCTCAACAGTATTAGCCATCATCGATTCGAAGCTTTAAAAGACATATAGCATATTTATTTTTATAATTTCTCAGAACTAAATGCATGCCATACATATATAAATTACGAAGCTAATAAGTATCTACTCATGTAATTTAATATAAACTAACAATAATTGAGAATATTGTAGTAATAAATTCCTAACAGTGTACACAAGTTCACTAAATAGTATACATAAATTTTAGTCGTACAAACTAGGTGCGGCCGCGGCAAGTCGGACAGGCGAGGCGGCGCGCTAGCTAAAGTCATCAATGTGAGCGTCACCACCATTATTGTTCCCCGCCAGGCTGGCGCAGTCGCCACTCTGTTTCGTTTGGATTCGACAGTTGCGCGCTGTACTACCTATACTACGCTCGCTCTCCCCGAACTGACGTGTACGGTTGCGAAGTGTGTTGCGTTCACACAGTGCTAAAGTTTGTAGTGATAGTGTTTATATATACCCCTTACTTTTTTTTACTATAACAGCGTACTTCAGAGAATGATGGCACCCGAGACGGTGGTGACTGTGGATAACACCAAACCGGCAAATGCTCCACCGCCTCAGCAAGGACGTCCGCTCGACTGGATCAAAATCGATGTTAACTATTTTAAAACTCCACCTGGATTGTTAAAAATCGTCGAATTAGTAAGTGATATCTCGTAGTAAACATTTTAATAACGAAGATACTGGTGATGTTACTAAAAGTAAAAAAATTAAATATATACACACAGTTTGCTGTAAATTAAAACATAAAAACCAGTCTTATTAGTCGTAAAATCGGTGTGAACAACATATTTTGATAAATGTGTGATTATCGAAACTAGTTGATGTGGAGGTAAAACATTGTTCAATAAGGCTTCGTGATTGTTTAGAACGGAAATCTCGTTGATATCGATTAAAACTAAGTGGAATGTGAAATAACAAGATCTGAAACACTATTGGTAGGTCATTTATAACTGGTAGTAGAGATACGGCGCAATACAATGGTGTACATGTAATAGTTACACGGACCAATACTTAGTTGTTGTATTCTTGAGTAATTTGTGTGCCGAATGTGTTTGTACATGTATAGTACTAATGAGGTCACACTAAGAACGGTCTGAGTTTATCCTTTTTTTTGGAGTTTTATATATCCATTTTCCTGTCAGTTATGAGCTCGTGGATACTTTAATAACTTATAGTACGATTGATGCTAATTGAATATTTGAATACTACTTGTATCTTATAAACTTATCTTTTTAATTCTACTCAGTAAGTTAATCAGACTATTGTTAATTCTTCGTCATATATCTGTTATTACGTCATCTGTAAATTGTACGAAGTAGCAATAGATTAATTATATTTTCATCCTTACGGTCGTGACAACGGTTGCGATCTTATAAATGTAAATGTGTGACATACAGCTACAGAAAAGGATTTATGAAAAAAAAAAGTTATTATTCGAATGGATGTGACGGAGACACCCAAGATTTCTCAGATATATTTACTCTGGTTTAGATGTGGTACATCCTTTAGAATAATATACGTTCAGACCAGTAGTCGTGTTCAACTAAGTTGATATCAAAATAGGTATGTTTCTATTACCGGTACGCAACATAAAAATCAGATTAGAGTAACTTTCTTCATTGCGTGGCGTTTAGCGATTAGGCAGTATACTTACCTGTCTAGTGACTAGCTATGAAATATGCAAGACACGTGACCGTGGCGCTTATCATCTGCTCGTTACGACTAAGTGTTCGGCGAATTTGCTCCACCGAACTTTACTTACTATTATCAGATTATAATAATAACAACGTTATCCTATAAAAGTACCCAGTAGTAAGTCTCTTTCCGAGGGAAATTACGGGCATAATATTCATGACAGCCCATGCCGTATTGTTATTTTCAAACACGGAGAAATCCACAATTCTATATTTTTCCCACATACGCTGACACTAAAAGAAAATTTCTCAGGCTGAGGTTTCCTCGTGGTATCTTCATTTACTGTCAACCGATAATGCCACCAATTGAAATTACTAAATGAACGTGAATTACGAAAAATTTGTTGGTACATATCACTGTTTGAGCCTATGGACATTGAATCGATATTGTGTTGTTCAAATCATTCGGCCAGTATTTCCTTAATATAAATATCTAAAAGAAATTTAGTAATTACGTTGAGTTCATAAAAAATAACCTTTATCAGTGTAAATAACGTTTTTATCACAGGAAACGACGATAGTGAAGTATACAAAATTATACAAATACTTGGAAGTGTTATTTTCGTCAAGTAGAATAGTGAATTGTATATTGAAATTTTTTTTTTTTTTTTTTTATTGTAGCTCGGCAAAGTGACTGTACTGTGCCTGATGGTAAGCACAGTACAATCCAAAAACAATGGCGACCACCGAAAGACATACTATCTATCGCCGGTCGCCACTGTCATGCCGGCCTGAAAGCGACCCAGTCAGGGACAGCCTCCCCCCCCCCCCCGGTTGCTGGATATACACCGGCTGATCCCGGAACGCGACACGCCCAAACGCGTCACTATGGCGGGTGTTCCACCTGGTGTACGGTGGTCGCGATCCAGTCGGGTACAGACACCCTACCACCCCGCAAATTAATTATATTTTAGTGATTGTGTGGTCATGGTTCGCCTACGCTACACATTTCATGACTGCCTGCCTACATATATGTTGATATCACCAACCGAGGCAACCAACCTTCCTAATCCGTTCCCATATAATGAAAGCTTTATATATTCGACATAATAATATTAAATGTTTGTATGATTTTTTATTTCATATACAGTAAATCATGAATGGTTCGTTAGCTCTATCTAAAATTTGTATTTAATGTTTGTTTGGATATCTTGTTGATTTTTAGTCTTTGCCATCGAAATAAATGTAAAAAAAAACTAGAATAAAAGATCAGAGCAGACATCGTTGCCACATACGAGTAGCGTCTCATGTCGTTTCTTTTTAACTCGTCTCTTTTAGCTACGTGACAGAACGGCATAGGTAATATTAATTTTGTTTTCATCTCTTTGGAGAAAATGTTTAGGGATTACAATATACTTAATACCTATGAAATCTAAATATGAATTAATATCTATCCTTAGTTTCGAAAAAGTGTTAACCGTGTTTAAAATTATTCTCGTATTGTGTAATATATAGTTTCAATGAAAAGTAGTCTGTTATATGCTAGTTTACGGAACTCCAGTTGCCTAATCTGATAAATACTATTTTAACATCCTAACGATGTATTTATGTACGATTAATACGATGTATGTATTTATATAGATGGGTAGAGAAATATCATAACTTTGGAGTTACATTTAAAAATTCATAGCAGGCTGTATAGATTAACAAGGCAAGATCTAATATCTTCCCACATCATTCCGGTGTCTACTTAAGCTTCATCCTCAATTAGATTAATTGAGTTGATTTCATAATTAATTCACGGTGCATGGCAGTATGACATATCGGCGTTGGAATACGAGTACATTCATCATGTTTGTATATGTAGATAAAGTCGAATGTAAAGGAAACAGGATAAGACAGGATAACAGTTTACTTTGTAGAGGTGTGATTAGTTCAATAGTATTGGGTTTTTATAAATTTTATATTTCTAGTATGAACATGGTTACGCCTTAACCTATTTGTGAATAATACTAAGATCTGAAGTTAAGGGCATTAAAACCTATCGGAAACTAATAGAATGACATCATCTAAAATTCTTCTGTTGAAAACAATTTTTAAGGAGGTGACGCCATACGGGATAAGGAATTTATATTTGAGTTTGTTTTTTTAAATGGCCGTGCAGACGCTGGAATTTGGCCTCTCGATTGTTAATGAAAAAAATCAACGTTTAATTTACAAACGTTAAGCTTTTACAAATGAGTTACTCTATTTTATTCGTGGATAATGGAAGTGGAACAAAATTTTTTTTACCAAACAATGACACATACAACACAGCAGTATTAATAAAAATACGAGATTTTTATTTTTTCAATAAATTATGTATTACAAAAAAGTAGGAGCCTTGTAATATTACTAAACTTGCTCAGTTTATATTGCTGTTAACAGATATCCAGCAAACAAACTTGACGAATGTGAATAAGAAAGAAAAACATAGGTATAGTCAATCCTCAAAATAGTCCATTTAGGAGGTGGAAGCAGAGAGAACACAAAATCATGGTTACGTTTATTTTACACAGGTATAATCAGTCCGAACTGCAGTTATTTCTATTGTGTTCAATTCAACAGTTCGGGCACAGCATGACAGCAATAGGTTCTTGTTAAATCATTTTTCAAATGTATTGCTGATTGCGTTTCCTCTTACAGTTGTAATATAAGGTGTACTAAAAATAAATCCATTATTTTTGCATGACAATAAAGGCTTTAATTACCGTAGTTAGAATACTCCAATTTAGTTCAAATATGCGCCGTTTTGATCGATAACTTTTTGCCCTTTTGAAGGTAATATGATAATATGCCTCTCTCATAGATCGTCCCTATAGGCAAAAAATTGAGACAATCTATTTTCACAAGCCTCTCTTAAAGCGAATTTTTCAACACCAAAATTGCATGCCATGGACGGGCATAGATGATAATCTCTTGGTGCCAAGTCCGGACTATAAGGTGGATACATAAGAACCTCCCAACCAAGCTCCCGGAACATCTGGCGAGTCACTATCGAAGTGTGTAGCCTGGTTTGTCTTAATGGAACACAATTCCTCTCCTAATGGCCAAAGTTTCCCTCAGATGGTCCAATTGTTGACAGTACAGTTCCCAGTTAAGAGTTTGGCCGTAGTGGAACAGCTCATAGTAGATAATTCCCTGTCACCAAATACACAGCAAAACCTTGTGTAATCTTTAGCTTTTGGGCAATCGAAACAGCGCTTACATGACGGAGGGACTCGGCAATGGCCATGATTTTATAGATATTTTCGACAATTGCCCTTCCAGTGCGTGGTGCACATTTGACATCGAAATTGCTGAAGCGGAATCGACGAAACCAAAATTGCGCGTGATTGGCTGCTACAGTACCATAAACACTGTTCACATTTTCAGCCGCATGGCTTGCGTTTTCGCCTATATAGAAAAAACACTGTAAAGTATAGCGTATTCGCTCTTCGCTAGTGTCCATCCATGACGTGCACTCAAACAAAACTGAGTCAACTAATCACAAAACTATCACAAATTTTTTTTAGTACAAAATCTCATTTTTCTAACGTCATCTAGTGGAACCCGATTGGCCTTAAACAACGCGAGATATAGATAACTAAAGCCATATATAATGGAAAAATAATGGATTTCTTTTTACTACACCTTATATAAGGGCGAACATTTGGTTAATACTTTCTACATTTTTGAAGTTAGAGACACGTCAATTGATATTTAGAACTGCAGAGTGCAGATGAACGTAATTAGATAAATTTATTTCTGGAAAATTATCCTTCAAATGGCTACAAAGATCTACTTTGTATAGATATTAGAAAGCTTTACTTTAATGTCGTCTTACAAGTGTGTAAAAAATACATATTTACATAATTCATCTTATAAAGTAGAAAATGAAAGTTTTGTATGACGTATAAGATTTTGATTTTAATTAATTTCGCACAGCCTAGGAAAAAGTTGCTAATAATTAGTTAGTATTGTTATTAAGCTAGAAATTAATTATAAAACTTTAATTACTTCATATTTATATTATGTAATATAAATTTAATTATCTGCGTTTATTACAAGTAAAGAATATTATTATTGTTAGCTACTATTAGCCCGCTGCTTGCCATGACTCTTTTTGAGAGTTCACCAATAAGCCTACACAAGAAAAAATCTATAAATGGGCAATATACGTGAATATCTTTAGAAATGTTACACGATTTTGCTTAAAAGTATTTTGACCTTGTAATCCTCTACATTGAATCATGAATGGAATATTAGTATATCAGAAATTTACATATATAAGAATATCCTGCGAGTTAAAGAGTGGTCCACCTGCCTATGCAGATGTTAATAATTCGTGTGACCTTTGCAAGGTTGAAGTAGGTGGAGTGCCCGACTACATGCGACCGATAGCCGTCGCGACTGTGATCGATAATATTAATGCTGGTATAGTTTAATGTTATTTTTACTACTTGATATTTCTCTAAGTATATAAATATAAATTGCTGAATGTGAGCGCATCACTTTAGAGCACCTGCACCTATCTGGATAATTCTTTTCTTGTAATCTTTGTAATTGTCAGGACAAGGTTTGCATTACAAAAATATTTAATACACGAATACATATGAAAACAGTAATAACTTGTTAGAGCAAGGTCCTGGGAATATGGTGGGTGTCGGAGTATAGACGACTATATTTCGTGAAGTTGCCCTCTCGTTCACTTCGTTGTCCTAAAGTAGTAACGGACTAGAGAGATTGGCCAGCCTCAGTTGTTTAAATTTAATTTGGCTAGTTTTCCATCATGGTTTTCAGTTATCGACGATGTAGATCTGCCGTCTGGCCAGATCTTACGAAGCTGTAGTGTATAACACAGTATTGGTCCACCTAACACCAATACCTTTTTCAGAGTCAACTTTCACTTGGCCAGGATTTGGCCGGTTCTCCTGGGTTCAACTACTGTGATGAGAGTTTTCGATTATCGTAAAGAATCCATTCTCCGTTACAAGCCTCGAAAAGTCTGTTTCAGTCAATTTATGTGGTACTTATTTTTCGAGCTAGTTCATTTTTCCAATTTGTTTCAAATTAATTAAAATTGTTTTATCACTCACACCCTGTCGCTAACACTGACGTGGTATGCTATGGATCCGCTTCCACGATTACCTTTAATTCTTCATTGTCGACTAGGGACCCTGGCCATCCATGGTGTTTGTTCCATTACATTATAAATCACATTTACGCAATATATAAGACACTTAATCATTCTTTTGTTTTAGTAAATTCTTGAGATTTATTTATTGGGATACTAAAACCAGGTTTTTTACTTTATGACTAATTTTAGTGATACAATTACAATTTATAGTTCACAGGGTTCGCATTCAGGCTTAACAAAGGATAAATAGAGGAATCACGGATTCTGTAACATTGTATTCGAGCATGCTTCACGTTGTTTGTATTATCTGCTTGAAGGTAAATAAGAACTTCTGACCTAGTGCATAGTGTGCAAAGAAAGTGTTAATTGAAAGGGCGAGTCCACAACAACACAAGAAGAAGTCTGTTTCTCGACATATTTTGGCTAATGTGTTTTATTACTCTTCACATATAATAAAGATTTGTGGCTCCTTTGTTGAACAAACCTACGAAACCTTAATTGATGCACGATTTCGACAGCCGTTTTTGTATATAATAGGAGGCTAACGAACAGGCGCGTCACTTGTTGTTAAGTGATCACCGCCGTTCATAGGCACTAGCAACACCAGGGGAATCGCAACTGCGTAACCAGCCTGTGGTTTAGGGGGGAGAGGGAGAGGAGGGAGAGGAGGGGGAAGGGAATGGTAGGGGTGCTTCCGGCGCTCTCACTGACCGAACGAAACGCAACAATGGAAGCACTGTTACTTCACGTCCGTTTTCTGTGAGAGGATGGTACTACCCTGAGCGAGCCGACCCATTCATGCTGAAACCAGTAATAGCTTCGGCGTGGCTCTACCACCTACCAAACTATTAGTCCTTTGAACTTCTTTCAAAATGTATTTAGATTTGTGAATTGTAAACGTATATGTTATCCATACACCAGCTTATATATTTAGTTAATTTAGTGTTTTTAAATAGATAACATCTTCTCGTAGGTAAAAGAGCTATTTCCTATAGGTAGGTTTTGATTTTATTTTACTATCTTAAATCGTATGTATTAAGTATTCTTAAGAGCATTTATCGCAAAAACGCTCTTACTGATATTATTGAAGCAATAACATACGGACTGATGTCCTCCCACTAGATTGCCAGCCATAATTTATTAAAGTATTTTTTTTTGAGAAATATACTTTATACTTTTGCATAAAATAAAATATATGAAAATACTTTATTTAAGACCTTTAGAAAATATTTCTCATTCATCTATTCCCGTAAATTTTGTTTACGCTGTTTTAAAAATGAATTATTAATTTATTTTAATGTAAACTTGTAATTCAATATTGTAAAAGTAGTTATGGAACTTTCAAAGACAACTAAATTGTTACCGTGTCCTAAACACACAAAAAATGTATTCAAGGTAATAACAAACTTAAACACATAAAATACTTACTTTTCTTGCAAATTCTTTATTTATTTTTAGTTCAAAAGATTAGATACGTTATTTTTGTCAAGGGTCATTTATGAACATGGTTGTTGTTTTTATATGTACATGTTTATATTCTGTATTTTTATCAGCTCGTTAGTTGTTAAACTGTTACATTTGTTATGATATATTACTTACTTTTAAAATATAAATAAATACATTTGATATAGTACAACGCAAGCAATTAAGATTTGTAATATCATAAGATGCACCTGCCTATAAAAAATGTAACGAAAATAGAATCAAATAGTTGACAGGGTTATGTTACATACGTGCGACCTTGCGTTGACTTCCTATTTTGTAACTTAACTAAATTTACATTTAAATATACGAAATGTGTAAAGTAAATTTGTTCAAAATGGAATAATTTTTACCACCTATTAAGGTTATTTTGCGCAGTCAGTGTTAAATGAAATCATTTTATATAATATTCTTGCTTCGTGATGGTGACGTAATAATACTATGTATATCTCTGAAGTAACACGATGACGAACTGCAATTTTGCATAAAATGTCTCACTAAGATATTTTATCGAAGGTACTGATTTAAGTTTTAAATTGTATTAATGCATTGCGATTAATTTAATTGCGTACTGAGGTGAAAATATATGCGTTTCGTTTATTTGAACAATAAATTACACTTATATATGAAAAACAGAGTTTATTTGTAATCAAAACATTACCAGGGCTTTGCACGTCAACATATTCTTAGATGAAATATTATGTTAAGTATTACTCATGCATTATTAAACTTTTTTTTTAAGTTTTTTGGTTCGTAATTATTTGTTATCATCAATAGACTTTTATCATATTTATTACATGTGTTTAGTAGCTACTTAAATGTAAACATGTAGCCTCGATTTCGCCAATATTTAAAGATAGAAAGTGGTCATTTCTTTCGTAATTGCGTTGCGTCTGGTTTCTATATGATATTTCTAAGTCATCTGCAAATAAAAATATAAAAAGATTAACTAGATTTAGCTGTTAACATTTCACTATTTTCTACATAAACACCTTTTCACGATGTTTCTCAATCGTGCCATCAATTCCAAATAGATGCCGAAATCAGTAGTCATTTAAAATTTTGCATTCGTAGTTTTTATTTGAGAGCGACATCAGGTGAAAGTTGGCAACAAAATGAAAGTAGTAGTGTCAACATGTGCCCGGAGGTGGGCACCATCGAAGGGGCGTGCGGTGCGGTGCAAGCCACGTCTTCGACATATGGCGGCACCAGTTCCGCACCGGTACGAACAACATGTCGTTTTCTCATCATTTCACTCCGCCGATATCTACCTAATTTAATAGGCGAGCCAATCATATTGGTAACTATATCCATAGGTATGTGGCGTTAGATTGACAAAACGAATGGTTTTAAAATTAAAAGTCTTACAAATCTGTAAACAATAAACAGGTTACCAGTCGAGAGAATGAAATATATTCTTTAATGTAATATGAAAAGCCGCATTTACGTAGATTTTTGAATAAGTTATCTAATTCTTATTATTCCTATTGGCTTAATAATAAGTGATAGTTTTGATAAATGATTTAATAGTATTATTGCATTTTAGTAATGTTGTGTAAACATAGGAGTAGTAGGTGCACACTTATATACGATATACGTACATACGAGACTGCGAGGAGAATGTGACTCTGTGAATGAACTGTTGGGCAATATATGAAAATTAAGTAGCTCGGTGGAGGAAAAAATGGTGCATCCTTAAAGAAATTGAATTTATCTAGGTTTAAAAATATGTTTGGTTCTTACAAAATTAATATTTTTGTATATGAACTTGGCACGGATGCTATTTATATGAATAAATAATGAAAATTATTATTAAATAGTGAGTAGAAGATTTCCAATATAACAGTTATTATTAAGTTTAGGTGAATCTTCTATTATATCACGTCTTTAATCGTTATACGTCCGTTTATATTTATCAGCTGGCGAACAGTAGGTACAGTGAGTTATTTCTGGAAGACACTAGTTTGTAATTTTTTTAGTTAAAAATTTAGCTCCCTGAATACCGGGTCATGGTTATGGAAAGCTATAAAGATAAGAGAGATCTAGAGATGTTTGCCTTTTGGTTTTCAAAGCTGACGACTATAGAGTGGTAGATAAATAAACTTGTGCATCTATTTATATAAGTATATGGTACATGCTATAAATTAAAAAGTATTCAGGAAAAAGCTTGTTAAACGTTCGTAAAGTCTTCGTAAACTTTGATTTATCTTAGAGTTTTTTATTGACCAGTCGCAAGAATCAAGTTTCGATTTATTATATAATTTTGCATTGAAGATTTAATTACATAATAGTATGTTAGACGGAATATATAGCGTAATAAAAACTATATTATTGAAGAATAATATTCTTCGAGTCTATTATTATTATTTTTATATATAAATTTCTTCTGTACGTGTGTATGTCACTGAACTCCTCCTAAACGGCTAGACCGATTTTGATGAAATTTTGTGTGCGTGTTCCAGTGGATCCGAGAATGGTTTAGATTCACAATTAGACCCGGTTGGTGGCGCTGCGGTTGACTTTTAGGATTTTTTTTTATTATCAAGGCAGGACAACGTCCGCCGGGCCCGCTAGTGTTTTATAAATAAAATGATAGAGGGTTGCTGTTGTGCGCGCATAACTTATAAACTAATGGATAGATATCGATTCTTATCTAAAAAAGAATATCACGATAGCTTAATTTTTTTTTTTTTTTTTCTTTTTTTTTTTTTTTGTTTTTTTTTTTTTTTTTTTTTTTTTTTTTTTTTTTTTTTTTTTTTTTTTTTTCTTTTTTTTTTTTTTTTTTTTTTTTTTTTTTTTTTTTTTTTTTTCCTTTTATTCCTTCCTTTTTTTTTGATATAAAGTTGTTAAAGTTAAAGATTGTTGTGTCGATATTGTCATATGAGTACTAGAAACATATTTATTTAAATCTTATCGTTAGGGGATTTTATTGCAATGAAAATATCAGCCTCATTGTTCCCTATACTTCTAGGTTCACATCGAGATATTTGCTGATGAGATATCGTTATCAGATCATGTAACATATTGACCTCGACCGAACAGGGTTCTGCCAAGATGCTGTGACAAATACGTTTGTTTTAACAACTAAAACTCATAATATTCATCAATGACTCTCGTTCGGTGCTGTTCTTTGCACACTCCATTATCAAATGATGCACATTATTAAGTTGGGAGATTCCGCTTTTCTCATTAGATATACAGAACTTCCGGGAAGTATTTAAGTATATTCCGTATAATGCCCTGGAAACATGATTGGATAGATATTGGTTTATATAAATGGAAGCTAGAAACTATAAAAATTAAGGATTGCAAATATTCGTACTATAAACCGGTTCGTGTCAAATTAATGAATAATTATGTGTAGCGCAAAGGTGCGTAGACACTACACTACAAATAGCGTCGAAGCGTAACGTTATTTCACCAGCTGCATGCATTGCATTGTATTACAACATAAATGGTAATAAAAATACTGTACTTTTAAATTGAGCTCTATTTTCGTGAAATATACATTTATAAAGTACTTAGTCACTATGTAACTAGTGAAATAATAAGGGGGAGGGGGAGTACGATTAACAATTAACAGATTCCAATTCCACGCTAACATTAGTTCCATGTGAATTTCATTTATGTTTCAATTATGAGAATTATATCAATGACACCTTGTTTTGAGTACTTATTACAAAGCATAACAATGTTTTGTGAAGATTTTTTTTTGATATTTTGCAGCGTTGAGTTCCTGTTGGAAGGTAACGAAACCAAGGTTCCTGATATTGAGATATCTTTATTAGAAATCTCATTACAACTGAGATTATACATTTCTTCCTGTTCAATGCGTCCATATCGTTCATTTCAGTTCATCTTATCTGGACTTTAACTATTATAAGTACTATAGTATAAGCCTGAACGAAATGTTGTTTCAGCAGTATTAACAATTAGTTACGAATAGCATTTAGATAGTCTGGTAAAAATTTGTGATAAAAGTATGTAAAACACATATGGTTGGGAAATTGTCAATATAAGTTCAACTTTAGTATCAACCGATCGAGAAGAGGTTAAACGACGTCATGATGATTCTTTTTTATTTTACATATGGACGCGGTATATCAGAGACATCTAAATTTAAGATAACAATAATAATATTCCTTTGTCACAAGGCAGACTGGGTAGTGATTTTTATGTAAGGTAAATAACATCTATACATTTTGAGATATTTCTGAAAAAAACACAGGTTCAAGAGATAATGTATGTATATAAAGATGTGGCGCGCTATTGGCTCGAAAGTTTTGCCGCTCGAGATATCAAGAAAAAATAGGGGACCGGTTATTGTGTTATAATAAAAAAAGTGAAAATATTTATAAACACACTAAAAAATGTTGTCCAAATGGAAAGGTCACATACATTTTACTTTTCTGCTCTAGTCGTTTGTAAAAGTGTGGTTTGTCGTCCGTCGTAGCTTGCCGATCTGAGCCATGGTTCCCATAACTCTAGGATAAATAAGCCCGTAACTGCATTGTATTAGTATCAAAGTTAGCAGGAAATGGTTAGCATTTGACTTGTTAAATTTTCGTAATATTGCACAAGTTCATATTGGCTTCTATGAGGTCACTAGTTCTGTCCCATATAGTCATTTTATAAAATCATTATTTAAATTAAGCCATATTGAAATATACATTAAGATCAAGAATTTAGGTTGTTAAGCGACCAAAATATCATTGATATGAAGCTAGGCGACTGGATTTGTAGGTATGTATTTTGTTTTAATTGAAGTCAAACTAGATCTGAGGATTGCGTCATTGTGTGAGCGCGTGCGAGCACGAATGATGCGCTCTATGAAGTTTGAGAAGATTGGCAACTTTTTACAAATACAAGTGTAAAGAAAATTACATATATTATTTCTGAGTAGTCATGGTCAAAGTATTTCAACAAAGGTGTGAGAAAAAATATTTTCCCATACTTGAATATTGTAGCTATTGTTGCCAATGAATACTTTGTATAAGAATACATATTTGTATGTTTAAATACTTGATGTTAGATCTAAAATTAATTTTATTAATTTTAAATAATAAAGTTAATCACAGAACGTTTCTTAGACCTTATCGGTGTTATTACAAAAAAGTTAAATACTTGCTTTAAAAAGGTTTCAAATTAAATGCACCGCGCTCGCCCGAGGCAAGTTCGCGTTATCCTTTTTCGCAAGTTTAACTTAACCTAACTAAAGCGAGACAAAAGAGCAAGATGGCGAACATTCAGCGACCACGGTGCATTTAATTCGAAACCTTTTTAAAACAAGTATTCAATACGAATTTAACTTTTTTGTAATAACACCGTAAATATTTAGTGTAATGCGGTGATTAAATAATGCCATAGTACATCGTAAATGAAGCCCATATTATCTACAAAATATATTGTTTGGTATATTATAAACATCAAATATTCAATTGAACTAAAAATAACAAAAGAATACAAAGGAAATGTAGTACATATTATACATGCGCCCCTGTGTGGAACTGTGGTTGGTGAACCAGGCCGTATCTAGTTTGGGCAAGGCACCGCTGTGCGTAACTACCACCTAATGACCCAAATGCTGCTACTAGATTGCATTTTCACTTCGCAACTGTTGACTTGTTGCATCGAATCGAATAACTTATCCATTTTCATACTTGCTAAGTGTTTGACAATTGCGATTTAGTTTATATATGTTAGTAAGATATTTAACGAATTGTCTAAGTTACACGTAATAAATTGTACGATAAAATTAACTCTTAAGCGTTCACATATACAGTGAGAAAGTAACATGAAAATTATTATGAACTATCCGACCCGTGCCCACTTCGTTGGGCGGTAGTAGGCATTATCAAGCTACACCTTTTCTCTAGAACTCAATCATATATCTCTCATAGTTAAGGCAGCGTTCGTAAGAAACGTTTTCGTTCGACCATTTTTTCTCCGACTTCCCATATATTAACCCCTACAACCTCACAAACTTTACCTCTTTATAATATTAGTATAGGTAATATAATTAGTTAATAGCTTCCGCCCGCGACTTCGTACGCGTAGAGTAGTTATTTTGGGCTAGGACGCAGCGGAATCCCTCAAAAGGAAAAAAGCCCCGATTTTAAAACATTTTTCATTGTTGCTCCGCTCCTATGACACTCACAAATAACGTGGCTTTGTATTGGTAAAAGAATTTTCAAAATCGGATCAGTAGTTCCTGGGATTACCCCTTACAACTTCACAACGTCACAAACTCACAAACTCACAAACTTTACCTCTTTATAATATTAGTATAGATAAAAAAAAATTGGAATTATATCGGGGACT
Source organism: Antheraea yamamai (assembly GCA_036509395.1). Classification (NCBI taxonomy): domain Eukaryota; kingdom Metazoa; phylum Arthropoda; class Insecta; order Lepidoptera; family Saturniidae; genus Antheraea; species Antheraea yamamai. The sequence continues at coordinate 12,258,446 of AP028433.1, forward strand.
ATAAACAAAGTGCTGCGTCCATCTTGCCATATTTAAAAAGTATATGTTGTATGACGATTGTAATTTATTTTAGAAATTATGAAAACATTGTTTTTTTCTAAAAATAACAGCTATTACCAAAAATGATTATTTCCAAATAATTAACAGCACATTAAGGAAGCTACTTTCACTGCTTTTTAATTAACCTTAAAACAATGCCCCTTTCTCGAAAATATAAACGCTTTGCTTTGATTATAAAGTGTAGTAATGTTTGTATGATTTTATATTTCATATTATACAACTGTTGCGTTAATTTAAAGAAGGCTTCAAAGTGGTTTTATTGATCGATGAAATTAATTAGCCTCCATACTAGATTTACGTTTGAAGGTCAATTGCGCATTGTATTACTTGTATATTATAAGTAACAAATGGGAGTTAGACTAAGCTCGATAGAAATTACTAATCGATTATTTTGCAGTTACTCCTTTTCAAAACTTTTACGTACATATATATCTCCTTATATATGAGTTATAAAGCGCCATTTTTTTTTTTTCTTCGAACTGTCTACGCTATTGACCAAGCAAGGTCTTAACAGCTTCACCGGACTACGTTATAAAGCGCCACTTTTTGTTGATATAACCTATTACATTATTCATAAGAAAAAGTTTAGTTCAAAGGCCAAACTAAATTGCATGACAATTTGTATCGTTTTCCAGTTTCTCTCATTTTTCCAAAGATCATTAATTAATTTTGTTTTATTAGCATAAATCAGTTGATTCGGGAATTTAATTAGATATTCATTCGCAAATAAAGCAAATATCGCTAATATGTATTAATATGTAACCCATATCATTTCTAAAGAAAAGTATTAGAATCACCACCTCATTGGAATGGAAAGAACGTTTTATCTCAGAAAATACGGCTGAAACGACTAAACTATTTTTTCCTAACGTATTCCAGGCTTTACGAGTTATCAAACATACTAACTTTTCCCCCTTCTTAGTTCAGATGCTAACAGGGCACGGCGCTTTTGCAGACTATCTTTATGAATTTAAAGTTAAAAATCACCCTGAATGTATATGTGATAACATTACAAAACAAAATGTCCTTCACGTTCTAACAGAATGTCTAATATTTTTAAAAATTAGAACTGAATTAGAAGTGGAACTTGGAATCACAGTATGCAAAAATGAACTCAAAAATTTAGTAAGTAACAAAAACACTAGAGGCAGTTTTATAAAATTCTGTGTACAAATTGTAGAAAAGTTAAAAATATGTAACAAATAAATTAAGGCCAATAAGGTTTTGTATATATTTTATTAAGAACTTACAAACTGTAAATAAAGTAGTTGAGGTTTTTTTTATTTTATTTTTTTATTTATAAAAGAATTATTTTAAGTTTTATTTTATCCATGTGTAGTTTTTGTTTTAATAATAAAAAGTACAAAAAAATGATATAGAAATATATTGAAGATTAATAAGAATACCGATACATATGTACAAACATACATAAATAAGCATTTCATTTTTATTGTTTTCATTATTGTAAGATAGTAATAAGTCTAGTTACGTTTTCTTAATAATGTGAACCTAGATAAGGTCTCTTTCTTTTGTTAGAGGATTTTCTTATAACCCAATAATAAAAAAAATATATGTTTAAGTTGTTCAAACTTCAAAGTAAATTGACCATAAGACACTACTATAACGAAGAATATGTTTGCAACGAACCGATATGTGTATATCTTCGTTGTGATATGAACGTGTAACAAGAACTCCACATAAGTAATATAATCCGCATTGTATTTATATGACTTTTCCTTTTTTAACGTAATCAAACACAGTCGGTTTGATGCAAACTCCTTAAGTTTATGTATTTGTACATAGGTGCTACTTCTGTGTTCTATAGAGTCGGATATCCGGTCTCGTATAGTTATTCAGAGCGAGACTACAACGTGTTAAAGCGATGATGGGCTGTGAAACCATAGATGAACTCGGAATGGCGGTCGCGTCCCATACACAACACGCACGCACGGCGATACGACGCGACGGGACGATGCGAGCGCCGCGCCGCGCCGTGTCTTCGCGTCGCAACCGACGCACTTTCTCCATAATATGTGGAACTGTGCACGTGCCCCGTGACATACATTTTTGGCCCCGTTTGATCACCTGGGGATTTCTATACTAATTTTGTTTCGCAATAATAGAAATCCTGTAATAAAACTCTATGATTTGATTACTGTACTGGTATAGTACATGACATTGTGTACTGACACTAAAATAAATGATATTTAAAGCAAAGACAGTGGATTAATTACTTATATTACCGACAGTATTTTCATAAAAAAATTCAACGATCGCTAGGAATTTCTACACACGACACCTGTTAGCGACCATTGCTACAGCGTACAGCGGTGGGTTGTTAGCGATACGAAACCGGTTTGTGGTGATGGGTGAGGTGAGTTGACGTTCGAGGCTCAAGCTCGTCGCTGTACAAACGGTAGTGCTTCATATTTACTCGACACCGTTGTGTAGTGGTATCAGAACCGCTAGTTTCTCTACAACAAAGTTTACGATCGACTAACGTGTATTTTTATCTTTTATGATTATTACTCAGCGAGACTGTTATATGTAGACAACACAAGACTATTATTGTTTCAAAGTATCACAAAAACTGTGATGACATTGCGGTCTATAAATAAAAACGTGACAACAATGCTATAATTTACTTGGTCTCTTTTTAAACAGCTGATTTATTTAAAAGAGATTATTGATAATAAAGTGTAAGTGATTGAATTATACAACAGGGGCAGGTCTCGCGGCGCGGTGAGACTTAGTTTCTCCTAATTCTGCGTCGATTCGATTCACGTACAGGATGGAATTCTAGTTATATTGCCGGTTTTATATCTATATGATTATTAAATTCACATTTTTGTGTATACCAGGTATTTGGTAATAATTTAACAATCACAGCGTAATGTGTGCTCTGTTAATGGTTTACTAAACCCAGAGTTTATAACTAAACAAACAATAAACATACAAAAACATTTAAATATCATAAAATGCGATAAGTGCTTCTAAGCAAATGTTAAATTATAGATTCTGAAAATACATACATATATATTATGATTTAAAATAAGAACCGTTATCTTAACACCTTCGTTTAGCAGTACCGAATTTATCAGCGTACTCATATGTAGTCGCCTTCATCTGTTGATGACTCCTCGGTTTATCTATGTTTTATCTATTTATATCTACATGTCGTCCTTTTCATCTTTATAATACGTTACTTCTCTATGGAAATGAATAAAATTGAACTAATTAGTGAAAACTAACAAAATTTCACATTTTTTTGATCTTACATAGTAGGGCTTTTTCTGAGTCCAGCTGGCTAGCTCCCACCCTCAACTTGAAAATCTTTGATTCTTCTTGCTGGTGTGTTCTGACAGCTGCACTTGAAAGATAGTCCACTCTAGGTTAAGCGTGTTTACAATCTTTTGACCACATCGGCATTTAACATCAGACGAGGTTGTGTGTTTTTAAACGTTAAAACCTAAAAGTATATTAAAAAGGAATTAATATTCCAGCTATAAACTGGGAAGGAACAAAATATAACTTAGGTAATAAAAATCGAAAATAAAATATAACTAATGACAGTTTCGTCTATACCTATATATTACAATTTTTTCATTATTATATTGAACTAGCCGGCCCGGGAGACGTTGTCCCGCCCAGGTTATAAAACAATCCTTGACAAATTATATACCAAAATGTTCCTCATGAATCACTTTATGCACTGGTGGTGATCGCATGAAGATCCGTTGTGTAGTTTTTGAGTTTATCGCGAACAGACAGAAAGACAAACTTGGTAGGGGACTTTGTTTTATACTTTGTAATGATATTTGGCTATAATTAGTTTTGTCAATACTTTTAGGAAGATTATTTTTAATTTACAAACTGATATTCATGTGCCTTTCAACACTGGCCAAATTTATTTCGTAGAAAATTGAGTCATCTTTTTTAGATAAGCAACCGCAAATTTACTGATAAACTGATATACTGAACTTTTACTTATAGCGAACATACATACTGAACTGTATTTTGGCGCCAATATACAAACAACAGTTAATTCAAACAGGTCGCAGGATTCGTTCAAAAATGTTAGATTGATATTGATTACAGTATACATTTTTAATAGATTGGTTGCATTGGCATTGTAGGTAGGTATTCTGTATGTCAATTGCATAAATGAACTTTTAATAAGTTTATATATATAGTGATGTATGTATCGTTATATCTTTATCTACCATTGTTAGGTGGGACCGTTCGTAACGTCTCAGCTGGTCGCAAGTACAGTATGCAAGCTTTAAAATATTTTGTCTTTGTTAATTTGTTTGGGAAAAATATGGATACGGTATTTTTTAGATATCTTTATCGCTACCAATAGTATAAATGCAACTGTGAGTTTTTTTGGTCAGGAGTACCGAAAAGAACAACATTTAGAAAAAACGTACTGTTCCCGTAAATTAACGCGAGCAAAGCGGTGGCCAAAAAGCTAATGTATAATAAATAAAAGTTTCCCCATTTTTCAGGTACTGGGTATTTTATGTATGGCGCTGGGAAGTCCATGGTACTCGACATGGTTCGTGTTTGTGGCCGTCACTTGTTTCATTACCACACTAATGTGGAGCGCCGTGTATATGTTCAGCATCAAACAAGCTCTCAGAGTTCCTATAAATTGGGTTTTATCTGTAAGTGTATCTACATATATATAATTAATCACCTTTGTTTCAATTTAAAGCTTTATGAATATTTAAATAGGGTATACATATAATTTTGGTCTGGGTACAGTAGTCTGGAAAACTCAATATGTATTAATGAAGTTCGAAGTAGGATCACTTGTTATAAAATTGTACAGCTTAGAATGAATTGAAGGGTTAAAAAAAATCATCAACGCAATGTAAAACTGTAATAAAAGTTATTACTATAATTCGCACAATAATTTCGCAAATGCTGTTAGCTATTTATTAAAATTATTATTAATTTTGAGATCTTACGTAATATGACCTTTAAGTCGTGGGATATGTTTATTCTATCATATGTAGAATAAAGAGAAGATATTTGATTTTCTATTTGTGACGGATAAAAAAACACAACCGATTAAAAAAAATATTTCGTATATAAGTAGCTTCGGTACCAGCGAGTAATAGAGACTGTATTTTATTTTCAAAATATACATTAAAGTGAGAGAAGCCGCGGGAAAGCTAGTTCATTACATAGGTATTATTTCTTGTGGAAAATTCTAAGACAAACTTGTTAATTTATAAAAGCTGGTAGTTTGAACTATAGGTAAAAATAAGTTGTTATTATTTTTATTGATATTATTATTTGATGGTACTCCAGGAACTAATAGGCACGGCGTTGCAGACATTTATGTATTTGCTGGCGTTCATCGTGCTCTTTGCAGCAACAGCTGGATACTATGGACCAGCATATGGAAGCAACGTAGCAGCTGCTGTAAGTAGTAAAATATTTAAATATATAGTTTATACTACTGTATAATATTTTGCTATTTAGCGAAGACTTCTCTTTATGAGATGGTACTTATCCACTCGACATGTTAACATATGACCAGGCAAAATAATTGCTGTCAAATGAAAATATTTCTCGAATGTTCGAGCTACCTTACAACGTTTAGTTTATCTTCAACCCATAGTATTATTACCAATTAATTTCAAATGAATATCTTAATGTACCAAATTCCAAGAAATTCCTACATACAAAAGATATGAACACATATGAAGTGTATCTATCATCTGCCATTGTGGATCAGGGTACCTTGTACCTCTGTGTAAAGACGGTCCTGTAAGTGAACTACTAGTGGCTTGTATGCCACTCGTATGGGTTTCAACAAAATTTATTTTAGCAATAGATGTAGCTAATTTCAATGTCCGTAACAAACAGTTATGTCATGAAAAGACGTAACCCAGCGCTGACATGCAACCCTTGAACAAATTTGTTGGTGAATGAATATACACCTGGCGAGTGTTTTATCTCGTCAAACTGATCTTTAGTTGTGATCTGACGAAACTCAAAGAAATAGCAGAAACACTAATACCAGCTATTACTTATTAACGATAGATAGATAAATTCGTTAATAAATGTACATAGATACAATATGCTTTTGCTATAGCTGTTACTGTTGTCAATAAATTTAATTGTAAATTGTTACTAACCTAATTAATTAACTGACTTTTTAACTAACTGTCATTTAACTTTCATTTTCAACTAATTAATTAGTTGCGCGTTAGTAATGTAAAAAAAGTAGTTGTTACCCATTATTTTGTTATAGAACACGCAATCTAATCAATTATACTTCAAATTGTACTGCAACACGACCCGATAACTATTAGGTATAAGCTACGACTATATGATTTTAATATAATATGACATTTTTTATTTATATAGGAAACATTTAATATCACTTTTTAAGCTTATTATAATTCATAATTAAATGTGTTTGCTTTACAGGTTTTCGGTATTTTTAATACAGCAGCATACGGCGCCAGTTCATTCTTACTTTTCAAAGAACACAAAAGCTCTACGACAGCGCCAGCGGCGTGAGATTCCGTCCGTTGATATCTACGGCCAGTCCAGTGGCAAAACCTCAACACAGGAGCGTTAAATAATATATTATTCGTTTCGCTTTCTATATAACATGTTGAAACCATTATCAGCAATTATTCTCAATTCGTACAATTGACTTTGAACACGGTATTTTGTTTTACAACATTCATGGTTGTGTTGTACGATTAATTTAAAAAAATGTTACTTTAAAATTAAAGAAAGTATTCAAATTTATAAAACTTTGTGTCGTATAGCTTATTTGTAATAAAAATAAAGGGTTATAGGTGAAGATAATTATAATAAATTATTTTTTTATTTAGAGACGAGTTAAACAATATTTTGTAAAAACAAATAAATTAAATTTCTTTCGATATTTATTTTTTATTATAACACTTAAATAATGCATTAAAATTTAACGAAGTAATATAGCAATTGTGAAAAAATAATAATAAGGTAACATGTACCTAACAATACTGTGACATTTCTTTAAATTGTATTGTCGAGTTATATGAAAAAAGTATGTACTATTCTTGTTAATAATAATCGAATATATATTCTGAGGTAACAATAATGGCCATAGATTATGTACACAGATACATGTAGGTAAGGATTGTCTTTTTGTAATTATGTTCTTGTGTTCATTTATTATAACGAGCGTTATGTGTTCATAACCAGAAAATGAAGCATTCTAGTTGGCTAGGTATGTAGGTAGGTGACTTCACATTATGTTACATCATTTGTACCGTTTCGATTATGTGTGGGCAAAGATTAGAGAGACAGATTTTATAAACTTTTGTATAAAGGTCGTGTAGCAACCGAGAATGAGTTATAACAAGGTATATAAAAAATAAATAATATATTTAAATACAGTACGATATGATGTAAGTAGATGTTTTTTATATCATCTATATGTAAATTATGAATATTTATTTTATTTTTATAACATGATCTATGATGAATAGAATGAGGTAAAACTTACAATCTACCAAAAATAATAGAAATGAATTCACAAATGGCATATTTAACAAAAGTTTCGAGAGAAGGTAAACTCTACATCTTGGGAAACTTATTAAATTCATAAATTACTGATGTCACTCTATCTTAGATCACACATAATTATTAGAAATTAAAAAAATGACGCTCGGTGGGTTAAATAAAAAATAAAAAAATATTTTAATATACATAAAGGAATGTGTACCTAATTTTAATAGTTAAGTTAATACAGATTTATAATATTAATTTATTAATTATTATCGTTATCGATTTTGTTACACTAGTCTTACAAAGATATTCTAAAGATTCTATCGAACAAAACGAAGTTAAATTTAGTTCTACGCGTTATACTTCAATGATTCAAGTAATAATATTATACAGTTGAAGATTTTTTATAATTAAAATGACCATGGTTTTTATCTCTTAAGGTAACAAAATAATTGTTTATGCGCGATCAACTTTTTTTTGGCAGGTTGAAGATTTCTTCAAGCATTATTTTTATGCTATTATGGTTTATTACTATTTATATTATTATGGTTTTAGTTCTTTATGAATTGGCATTATTTGATAAATTAAAACGATTATATTCTACGAATTGTTATAATGTTAGTTATAAGGTAATATCACATTTTAACTATTTACGCAATATATATATGTAATAATATCACAATTTGCACTTTTTATTGCACTATCATCAGAATTCTTTAACATTTCATACACGACGGTGTCTTTATTAGGTTTAAAAGGAGAAAATAATCTATAGTATAAGGAAAGAATGTAAGGGATTCTTTGTTGAAAAATTCTCAAATTGTTCTATCTCTTATCAGAATTCAGTCAGAAAAATATTATATAAAGTTATGTAAGTTTCGAGGATAACATTTATTTTACATTCAATGGTATACATAGATGGGAGAGTACTGTACTGAATTTGTTAAATTCATGTTGTTAGGTAGCAATGTTAATATTGTCAAACAATAGTTTATATTGAATTAACCTGTAAAAATAATAAAGATTTTTTAACATATTTATTCTTATTAATTAATTTGAAAGATAAGCTAACAACGTTAATAATTCAATAGTCAATTGTTCCATTTTTATCTCGAATCGCTTTCATCATCAGAGTTTTTCTATTTAGTGCCTCCTTACAGCATTGACCACACCCTGGAAGTTTACGGATATCTGTGCTTAGTAAGAAAAAATCATAATTACGATCATGTATAAAAGGTTGGAATAGTAAACAGGGGTGCAACTTTTAGTTATCTGCCATGTATAGCTAGTATCAAAAGAACCGCCGATGCGCCGCTCCTTTGTGAGGCCAGACGTAATGATTACTACTCCAGAGATCCGAATGGAAACGCCTCATAAGCCAGTATGTATTGCCAACCACACCCTTCGAATTAGAACTGCATCGCGAGTACTTTTACGTAAATTTTTATAAAAGTCAATTAAAATGTGTATAAGTAAGCATTGCATTTGATAACAATCTCCTCTGATGTAAAATGGCGATGTGGTCTAATATGGCAAACAGGCTAATTCTAGACACGGGTTAGCTCTAATGCGGTTATTGAAACACACACCTATGGGTGCTTAGTGAAAGATTGTCAATTAGATGGTGGTTGTTAGCTGGGGGGTTTTCAAATGGCCCTAACACCGTGCTATGGTTAGATCACGATGTTTTGCTATATCAAAAGATCCGAGTCAATCCCAAGGACGATTCTATCGACACGGTGTCCGAACACGCAAAACAATAAACCATCATCGTTTTAAATGTTTTCAGTCTTATTACAAAAACAAATATAAACACGTGTTTAACACGAGTTCTACTAAACAATTTTACATTCTGAAATCAATTATATCCACGAAAACCATAATGTACTAATAAACGTCTTTTGTCGGCAAATAGAAATAAAATAAATTACAACAATACAACAAGAACTCTCAACTTAGACAAGCGTTAGACAATGCTTAAATTGGAACGGTGTTTATCTCTAAAGAAGGGTAAGATACTCTTCTGCGATCAAACTATTTTAAGCAAGTGTTCAACGCGTATTTAACTCTTTTGTAATAAGACGGATGTTTATGTTCAACATACTTGAGTGAGAAATTGCACTGTCTATTTGAAACTTATTTTAGTGAAATCAATTGATATAGTATCCATGCAATAAGATCAATCCCACGATTTGAAATGGGTTGTATCAACGACAAACTTTTGCAAAAGTTGGTAGTAGCCGTTATGGTTTTAAACTTCATTTCGTTACGATCTGAAAAAAAAAGTATCTAGAAACTCTGCGGCGTATGATAATAGTTAGTAGAGACATCGTTACAACTATGTATATTACACCAGTAAAAATTTTGAAGCGGTGTAAAAAAATAAAAACTCTTATTTTTTAATTTTTTTTCACCGGACTACTAAGGCGAGCGCTTAAGGCACTCAACAAAAAAAAATCTTATTGATTTCTCGAAATCCTGCGTCAATATTCTTGTTTGATAGGTAGTTTACTTTGAGGTAAATTATTGATTTTAATGTTCATCTAGCTAGATTTTAGACTGTTCCATTATTGTTACAGACTATTCAGATAACAAGAAGCCAGAAGGTTTGGAGTTCAAAAATACAGTTTTCTTTTTGTGGCATCAGAAACTTGTGTACAGCGACTACGATTGTCGTGGACCTTTTTTTTTTTTTTTAACGTGGGGAAATCCCTTATGGATACACCACCCTCTCGGGGGAGAGGGTGGGTTATGTCCAACTCGCACGGACTAAAACCCCACGGTGTACGTCTGCCGCTATAGTTGGGGCGGCACGAGATCTCTATAGACTTCATTGTGCCGCCCCAGCGACGATTGTCGTGGACCTGCTATAAGAGACATAAATCTTTTATTTTTACTCTAATGGCCTTCTGTAGTAGGTTAATATACAACAATATTTTATTTTTATTTGTCTTTACATGTGATATTAGATGTTATAAAACTCAGTATGTCCATTAGTGTGTTTATACCTCGTAAATCATAAGTACTTAATTCTTTTTTTTATTATAAGCGTACAGCATAAGTTTCAGCGTAAATGTTGTTAGATTAATATATGGAATATGTTATACGATTAACGTAAATCAAGTCGACATAAAACAACTACTAGCACATTTTGATACAATATTTTACGTAAATCGAATATTTCGTCATCACAATTAAACATATTAGTCATTTACAGCATTCAATTTGGTTAAAAATAATTTTGTAATTTTCGTGAGAACTTTGGGCATATACTTCTAGATATGTGACATGAACAATGGCCGTTGAAATCTATGCTATATTTTAAATTAGATCGTCCGTGCTTCCTGGGAACGATTTCCTCTCATGTTAACGGGTATATATATATATATTTGGGTATTTGTTTTCCTTCTAAAGCATAAAAAAGTTGCTATTTTATATTGCTCTTTTAAGTTCTTTATGCGACATTATTTAGTCAGTATTGTATCCGTTCTTTTATAACGATTATTGATTTCAGTGCTTATCGATACAATAAAGGTAGAAATTAAAGTATAAACGAAAATATACACAGTCAAAACCGTTTATGGCGACATAGTATAGAACAACATACCGGTTATATTGACCCAAAACAAAGGTCTCGTCTGAATGCCGTATCTCGAAACCGGTTTTTACGACTAAATATGAGTAGTCCCTTCGATGTCGTTATAATAAATTTTGACAGTATAATATATTTTTGTATTTTATTCAACTTTTAAATGAATTTATGGTAAAGCTTAAAACAGGATAACAACCTATTTTATCATACGTAGTACTACTGTCACATGCAATATTAGATAAGAAAGTCAATGCGTTGCCAAGTACGTATATAGAAAGTGAATTTATCCGCGATATCGCTAAGACGGATGGGCGCGGATAAACAAACTTTCGGTTAAACCCTGGCTCTTTAGCATTCTAACAGCATAAAAAATCTAAATAAGACCGTCATTTGCTCTGAATTAGAACCATGGGGGATTATTTGTCAGTCAGGCGGAACAGGGATTTTGGGGATTCCAAACAAACAGAAAAGGAATCAGCACCTGTACATCTTTTTTTCTGCTTCATATACTGTTAGAGATTCATTATTGCTCTGCCTCTGGAAGTATGTATAGAGTAATTTGCAAAGTGTTTTTATTTAACACTAATAGCTCAATATAATTCATAATTCGTGTTACTTTGCTGCTTTCGTGTCAATTTAATTAAAATATCAAAGTAGTTCTTTATGATAAATATTATTTTTACATCAGCCTGTAACAGGTCCACTGCAGAGCATCGAAGGAAGGTATGGGCATAATCACCACGCCAACGCACGATCACGATGTATTGACGATTATAAATTCCAACAAATCCACAGTTTAATATTTTCTCATACCGGTGGCACTACAAGAAGGTTTCTGGGGTTCAGGATTCCTCACAATGTTTTCCATCACCGTCAGACAATAATGAGACCGATTTAATTAGTAAAATTCCCAAAAAATCTTGGTACTTGCCCGGGTTCGAACCTGCGGACGTCGAATTGACATTTCACCGGTCAAAGCACTCGACCACAACAATTTCGAATTTTATGACAAAGTATAATTAATTACAAAATAATGAGAGATAAGTTTACTTATTTTATTTTACGCGTATATTGAATGAAACCGAATGTTGTTTTTTAAATTTTGTTTGTATGTAAAAGTTCACAAGATGTTATTAGTTATTTAGTCTGGACAGTTAGTGCGCAGTGTTGGCTGCGTTGTATACTTGGAGTATATGCGCGATGTCGATCTGAAGGTGACTCATCTTGTTGTTCGTTACAAACTTCACAGTCGTGTGGTCAGTGCCTGTCTGTGCATACGTGCGTTTTTCACCTCGAAATTTTCCTTATTTTTCTTTGAAACGCTCCTAAAAATTGTAAGTGTACCATAAATATCCTTTATAAAGTGTAGAATTAAAGTTTTTTATATCGTTTCCAAATAATTTTTTTTCGTCAAGCGTTTGAAAATGAGAAAATTATTCGATTTGTCGAAATAACTAATAAAATATCGATTAGCTTTCCATATAATAATTCAATGAGGTATTTTTTTATATCTATATTATCCATAATTCCGTTTATTTTTATATCTCTACCTTTTAAAGTATAATACAAAAATTTGAATACTACATTTCACGACTCGATTCTATTCCATTACTAATGTATATCATATTCTATACCTTTTAATCGACAATTTGAGTATTGGCCCTGAAATCAACTAGAATAAAATAAAAAACCGATAATGAAGAATTCTCAAAGAAGGAATACCAAAACTCAGACGATTTAAAAGCTAGTATTCCTACAGATTTAGAGGCAACCCAGCTCACCTGGGTTTGTTAATGTTTAAAGGTGCAGCGGACTATAAAAGTTATTATTAGAACACCTTTGTATTACGTACCTGCTATCTTATGTGTTATTAATCGTTGATACGGGACCAAAGTGGATGAAATTTAACATATTTTTAAAGTAATTTTTCATAATAAAATATAGTTTACAACAATTAGGGATAATGTAGCTTTTTATATGAATTTTTAGAACTCTTTCAGTATTTGTAAAGGTTAACTCCTATAAACATATTCACAAACCTGCCCTCTTTACACATAACTAGTTTTTGCTCCCGTTTTCTCTCTCGTGAATGTTGGTTTCGTCTGTCTCTGGGAAACACTACTTTTTCTAGAAGAAGTTACTCTACGTCCTTTGGTGTACCCTTGACAGCATGTATGCTCAATTTCATAATGGTCGGTTAAGTAGTTAAGGCGTGAAAGCGTAACAAACAAAACTCACATTCGCATTTATAGATATACTATAGAATACTATTGTCAATAAGAATATTGCTAACAGCAAAAGCGATGTTTTTGTTATTGTAAATGCCGATTTTAAAACTGTTTACTAAACTTATTAAATGTAATGTAAATGTAAACTTATTATTTCCTTTACGTAATTCCGTTTATAATATAACGATAAATATATTTTAATACGTAAAGCTTAATTTCAAATAGATATGTCATTTATATTCCCCTGCCAAAAGTAATATTTATTATATTTTAATATCGGCTTTAGTACTAATTTAATAGAGATTGGTGTTTATGGGTACTTTGATAAACTTATTGTGTATATTCTCAGAAATCATTTAAGTATATGATTGCCGTTCGAGTGGATTACGGTGTATGAATGATATAATATTCTTTTTTATTTTCAAGTAACTATTTTAAAATTTACATCTTCGAATATTCAGACCGCTTTTGTGAAATATTTATGAAGAAATTACGTGCAAATATAGTTTGTTTCGTATACGTATTCAACGTATACTTATATTCCTTGACTTTTGGTATGAGAAGCTTTTATAAAACGTTTAGCGTGTAATCTATGAGTTCTGTTCACCTGTAAAAAAGTTGAATTCCTTGTAACCTAATTTTCGTAAATAATCTATACTATAATAAAACTGTAGCAAGGTCAAATCTGTACATTAAATATTTTTTGAAAATTTTGATCAGGGTAGACTTTGTTATCGATATAGAAGCCAAAAATAATCTTTTTACAATTTTTGTCTGTCTGTCTGTCTGTCTTTCTGTCCCTGTGAACACGCATCACGCTGAAAGTACTGAACCGATTTTAACGAAACTTGACACAATAATAACTAATATTCCAAGGTTACATTTAGGATACTTTTTGTCCCATAAAACGCAAGGGGTTCTCCAGGATAACGAAAGACAAAAAATTGTAGTTAATGTAACTAGACTTTTTTGCGACACCTTAGTACAAGAGCCAGCAATGTTGGAAGAACGAGAATTTTAGAAAAACTGGTTCTTTAAAATAAGATATATTATCCATTCCAAACAAATTCAGAAACCTGGTAGCCGGAACGTTGTGTTTTTTAATGCGCATCACACATTTACAGGTAAAATTTTGGTTATAAATAATTTAAGAACATTTTTTTCAGTAACTTTTAAACGCTATTAAAAACATGAATTTATCACTGCCAACAATTTTTTATTGACAATAATGTGCCCGATGATATTCTTTATAAATAAAATAATTCATTTCAAACCATTTTAATTTTCCCATTCAAAAACATATTTCATTTTATTAACCATTATGATATTGAGATTTCACCGTAAACAAAAACAACGATAAACGAACATATGACTCGAACTGACGTCATCTTAATACATGCGTCTATAACAGGCGCTTCCACAATTATCGCTATCTTTATCACACATAAAATGGGGTAAACATATCAATGCAGTTGCAGTATCTAGCTATAAGTTTCTAAACGTTTTCAAAGCATTAGCCGGTTTTAATTGGGGTGTTCATCCATAACATTTAGTTCGTTTATACTTCAATATTAGACGCAGTCGTATTGACTATGCCAGCTTTCTTTATGATAGTAGAGCTCAGGTTAATCTCTATAAACTTGAAAAAGTCCAAAACCAGGCCATGAGAATTATCGGGGGATTCATTAAAAGTACTCCAATCCATGTTATGGAAAGCGAATTGAGCATATGTCCGTTACATCTTAGGAGACAATATTAAGCTGGCAAAATTCTATTTAAATTTAAGTCATTCGAAAAGAACGAACTAACTAATGTATCAGAAGAACTGTCCACCTCTTTCTAATGACTCTATTGGCGTAAAAGAAAAAGACCACTATTTTTTCTCAATATAAAAATACTCCAAGTCAAACAAGTATAAAACATGAAATGTTCACTTTACACACCTGGGTCGATAACATTGATTTCACAATATAATTAAAATAAATGTAGATGGTATTTGGAACCGAAGCGCAATATGATGGTGTTAAAATAAAATATATTTGTCTTCAATATATAAATAAACATTATCAAAATTTTGTTAAAATATACACTGACGGACCTAAAGCTGGTAATTATTTAGGAGCCGCATTTTTTTAGTCAAATTCCAAAACTTTTATGAAATTTCAAATTGATGAAAATATTTCAATTATGCACACTAATTAATAGCAATTGCAAGCCTTATCATTTCACAATCAACTGACTCCATTAAATTGTTATTTTATCCGATTCAAAAAGTGTTCTTCAACACGTAGCGCGATGTACCTCGACTTTTCGAGGAATACCGAAACCTACAAACACTATTTTAAGCAATTACTAGATTTCAAAGCAAAGAACAAAGAATTGTTTTACAATGATCTCTTCTCATATAGGTATAACTGGGAATGAAAGAGCTGATCTTTTAGCTAAAAGGACCTCCGAAGGTGCTCCTATTAATATTTTACCAACTTACTTGGATGTATGCCCAGTATTTAAAAATGGCTGTTACTCGCATTGGAAGGAAACTTTGATGAGCGTTCTAAAACAAAAGGAATATGGTACAGAACGATTCAGCCACGCCCCTTAAGGTCACCATGGATTGATGACAGTAGGATTTGCCATCAGGAAGCAATCACAGGAAAAGATTACGCTCAGAACACATCCCATGTAAAAACTTCGCCTACCAGATGCGAAAGTACTATCACCACTCTCCAGAGTTGTGAACTCATCGATATGTGCACCACATCCTGCAGAATGTGTTCGAAACGAAGAATTAGATCTCGGCTTAATGCTTCTGTTCGTTCCACACTGTTTGTACAATTCGTTATTGTCTGACCCCACTTCGAAAATGCTAAAGAATTGTACAAAATTAATATAAGCTATTTTAAGTTTATTGTCATTCTTATTTTATATAGTTGTATGTCACTTAGGCGAATAGCCGAAAGGCGACTAAGCCTTCATTAAAAAATAAATAATAATAATATTAAAATTACAGCTATCTTAACATGGTTTGACATACTTTATTTTATTTACAAAAAAAATACATCGGCACATTATTGTTAATAACAAAAATGTCTGGCAATCATAATTTCATGTTTTAGTAGCGTTTCAAAGTTAGTAAAAAACAAAACATTCAAAAATTATATAAAAATCAATATTTTTCCTGTAAAGGTGCGATATGCACTAATAAACGCAACGTTTACCGGCACCAGGCGCACTCTTTCGGAAGAACATAAAGATATATAAAAACTGGCTTATTTTCTTTTTCGAAACCGTTGCTAGCTCTTAGACAAATAGTTACAGGCAAGTGACATTTACGCGTCGTGCTCATATCTTTTTAATATTTATATTTTTCTTCAATACAATGGAGTGTGAAAAAGTTTTAATACAAGTTGAAAATAGTTGTGATTATTCAGCGTTTCATTCATCATTATTTTATTTTATAATACATTTTATCGTTTAATTTATAATTTAACTCTATCAACTTATATTTTATAATGTAAACTCTACTGACCGTAAGAAACGCTAAAAAAAGGGAAAGGAACTTCGTTAGAAACTGGGGGGTCGATAGACCTTTAAAGCTTTTTTTTTCACATTACCACCAATATATGTTGTTCTACGAACGGGGTAGGCATTTTAAAAATTTCTCACATACCATCTGGTATATGTTTATTAGCCTTTATAGTGATTCACAATTGTGTACTGCAAAAGGTTAGTATATTAAATTTCTTCGCGTAAAAAACAATGCACCAGTCCCGATTGTGCACAAGCGCGCAGCATATACAAAAAAGTGGAATTATGCAATACAATGTAATTTATATATTTTTTCAATTTATTATAAACATTTTGAAGAAAACTTATGATAATATTAATATTTCCACTGGCATATTATATACTAGGTGAAAGGTTAGACACTTGCGGTATTCTAGGATATGACACTTCATGGTCACATATAACACATAAAATAATAATATCAAAACAAATACTAATAGATAACAAAGAGAACCTTAGGTAAAGTTTGTTCTAAGAATTTCAAAATTATGGATAATAACTTAAATAAACCTAGGTTGAATGACCGGTGATAAAACCTGCGAGCGGCGATCCGGTGTTAATAAGTTTCGATAATAAAACTGATAATAAACCCTTTTGTTTGTTAAAACGACAAAGAATTATCCTTTGTTAGTTGGTTGGCTTCACTTTCATTTTACTCGACGGTCATTGACACTGTGCTTTAATATAGATGATAGAGGATTAAGTATAATTTTTGTATATTTCTAGATAATTAGGTCAAATATTAAGCACCCATTTTTTTATAGATTTAGATCGAGAATGGAGTGCAGGGTGTCCTCCATAAATATTGCTACTGTATAAACATTCACCTGGTATAAAGGATATCTAAAAAGTGTACACAATAAAGTGAGTGTGCAATATTATATACGCTTTGAATTGGAAAAATTACGGTTTATAGAAAAAAAAGGTTCTATTTTGAAAAAATAACTATTATCATTATATTAACCATATTATTACAATTTCTTTTTGTAGTCTTCAGTCGGGTTTCAGCAACATTCTAATTCACTAAACTATGTTTATACAAATAAAACAACTGTCAAATGTAGCAACATTAAAAATATAATACAATTTTTATTTAGCTGTGACTGTTGTTATTTCTGCATCGTTTATCGCCATTCAGTAGGTATACGGAATACTCGTAAGAGCTGGCGACCTCGGCATATAAACATTGCAGTAACGTCATGGTCTGCCAACTTGTTGACCTAGCAACCGCCCATTTTGGTTGATGAGGCACCTTCTTAACAATATTTCTGACATAAGGGGATCTAAAGATTAAATTGTTATGTATTTTAATAGGTCTTTACCTATGAAATTGCCGTTCTACAGTACTGGCCATTTCAAATCAAAATAATTTTTGTTTGGCTAAAAATTCTAATTTCAAATTAATTTTATTTTAAAAACATGGAATTCTTTTTCCAAAAGTAGTCATTTGCTTATTGATTAGTGTTACATTTTCATCGCATTTCAATCTATTTTATCATCATGGATACGTTAAAAATTCGAGTAATTATGGAATATGAGTACCGTCGTGGCAGCAACGTGGCACAAGCGGCACGCAACATCAACGACGTTTACGGAGCTAACATTACAAACCAACGCACCACCTGTTATTGGTTTGCTCGCTTCCGTTCTGGGAATTTCGACCTAAAAAATGAACCTCGCGGTCGTCCGAAGACTTTGGTCGACAATGACGAATTAAAGGCGATTATGGAAGCTGATGATACACAATCTACGGCTGACTTAGCAGCAGCTTTCGACGTTAGCGTCCAAACAATATTGGTCCATTTGCGTCAAATTGACAAGGTAAAAAATCTTCACAAAATGGGTGCCCCACGAACTCAATGATCGCCAGCGTGAAGTACGCGTCGAGACGTGCCTTGCACTGCTCAACAGACACACAAATGAAGGAATTTTGAACCGCATTGTTACCTGCGATGTAAAGTGGATTCTGTTTGATAACCGCAAGCGCTCAGCAAGTTGGTTGATCCTGGTTCAGCACCTAAACAATGCCCTAAACGAAAACTTACCCCTAGAAAAGTGATGGTCACTGTTTGGTGGTCTAGCGCCGGTGTGATTCATCACAGCTTCTTACCAAACGGGGTGAGCATTACTGCAGATGTGTACTATGAAAACTGAACACAATATGGAGAAGCTGGCACATCTCCAACCAGCATTGTCAATCGCTCGTCTCCGCTGCTCCTCACACAACGCGCGACCTCATACTGCACAGCAGACGGTCTTCAAGTTCAACTGGGTTGATGTTCTCCGTCATCCGCCCTACTCACCAACCTTTGCCTACAACTACTACTTTTTCCAAATTTGATAACTCCTTCAGGAAAAAAATTCAATACCCAGAGGCAGCAAAATCCTTTAAAATTTTTGCCTCCCTCAGCTATTTCTTTAAGGGCATCAATAAACTGCCACTCGTTGCAAAGATGCATTATTGCATGGGTGATTACTTCGATTAATACAAATAAAAAATACATGAAAAAAATTCGTTTAATTTTTTTTATACAAAACGGCAATTTCATAGGTAAAGACCTAATATATTTCTTTTTATAATTATGAGATGTAATGCGTGGGATATTAAGTAAACTGAATTGATTGTTCCTGTATCTTGAAACAATGATTTTTTTATTAATGAATAGTCCGTCGTTAAACGATGTGATTATGAACATTGTGGTAAATCAGAAAATCATCATGATGAAAACAAAGAATGTAAATATGATAGTTCACGCATTTTTTCAGAAACTTCCTTATTATTTAACTTACAAAATACTTAAAAGTTGAACTTAAAAAATTATTAATTACTAAAACGCGAGAAAATATACATTTCTTTAGTCAATACTAGCGGGCCCTGCGGACGTTGTCCTGCGCTGATCATAAAAAGAAACCTTGACAAATTATATACCTTCCTCGTGAATCACTTTATCTACTGAAATCATGAAAATCCGTTCAGTAGTTTTTGACTTTACCGCGAACAGAAAGACAGACAGACAGACGCGGTACGGGACTTTGTTTTATACTATGTAACCAGCTATTCCCGCGACTTCGTCAGCGTGGAATAGTTACTTTGGGATAACGCTGACACGCAGCGAAAGCTCTCAAAAGAAAAAGAAACGATTTTGAAACATTCTTCATTGGTGCTCTGCTCCTATGGGCCTCAGCATGATGATATATAGCCTATAGCGTTCCACTATAAATGAGCTATCTAACACTGAAAGAATTTCAGTCGGATCAGTAGTTCCTGAGATAAGCGCGTTCAACCAAACAAACAAACTCTTCAGCTTTAGAATATTAGTATAGATGATTATAATATATGAAATTTGCAATATTTATCATATTTAAACTTTCATAAACTAAATTATGTCATTTGTATTTATATATCATGATATTGTAAGATGACAATTGGTAAAATTTACAGTGAGCTGAGATGTCGCACACTGTGACTATCACGAGGACCACTGTATCGACATCCGGCACGTCCGTGTTCGTCAACACCGGATACTTGGGTTCGCTACCCGGATTACTAAAATTGGCACAGCTGGTAAGTAACCGAAATTATTTTTTTTTCATTCTTTATAAGTTTTAGCTTTTGACCACAATTTCAGCTGATGTTAATCGTAAACATGATCGATGGTAAACACGCTAAATCTAAATAAAGAGACTGGCTCTAAAGTGCAGCTGTCGGAACCTTACCACCCACATAGGTGTTTGGCGACAGATTTGCAACGTGAGAGTGGTAGGTAACTGAGCAGGCTTAGAATACTTAATAACATTATTTTATAGTACAGACTGAGGAACCTTTCGTGCATATTCGAAACATTGATTTTATTGCATGTGTACTGAAATGATAACGCATCCATTTTGTGATTCAATTTTTTTTTAGTTTGGGTAAGGTTATACCGCACGTTGTGATTTAATAGGTTAAAAACACCTAATATAGATTATATAGTGGAAAAGACGGAATAAATTACATAATTACGTTAGACATATATAAGTTAATATTGTTGAGAATTTGCAAGAATTGATAGTAGATGTATCTTCTTAAACTCTTTATATACATGTCATTGGGGGCGTTCATAAATTACGTGAGATGTTTAAGGGGGTCGAGTCTCATCTAATCTTAAGTTGGAGAGAGGGGGAGTCTCGGCAAATATCACCCATTTTTTTTTCTGATTAAAACAAAAAAAAATACTGTTTTGGTCCATTTAATCCAGATTGTACATGCTTAAGATTTAATATTAAGCGTAATCGTAATACGATTAAGATCATTCACTAATTCGTTCGAAAGAAAATAATTTCATTTTCTTTTTACAATAACAATCCAACGCGTTTACGTAAAATCTCACGTGAGATTGGGGGATGGAGGAGGGGGTTGAATAAAATCTCACGACATCTCACCAGGGGGGGAGGGAGGGACAGAAAATTTAAAAAAACAGCTCACGTAATTTATGGACGCCCCCATTCTTCTGTACTTAGTTTATCACTGAACTCTTCTGTTCAAAGCGATTTTGATGGAATGTATCCAGGGTTTTTTTAAATTAAAGCAGGACACGTTTGTCTCCCTAGTTGTGATTGTCATTTTTACACTTTAGATTTCGGTAGTTAACTTATTTTTATCTGTTTTTAGTGAATTATTAGTTTTGAGGTATCTATAGTATTGAAAAATTGGCTAACTATTATTTTGCAGAATGGTATATTAAATATTGTTTCTGTTAGCTATGTGGGAGTGTGATGTGAGACGGTAAATAGAGTACTTACCTTAAAAAATATCTTCTAAACTTCGTCAGCATTTGTTCATATTGATACCATTAACTTCGACTAACTCTAATAATAATGTCGTGCATCATTGAGCCAGTTGTCAAAATAAAATCGTAGTCAGTTCGATAAAAAAAGTTTCTGTTATTTAATAAAACATATTTCCTGAAATTTATGAAAAATATGCATCTTATTTAACCATTTGATTCGCTCGCAATGCCTTCAACTACATTTAAACACAGTTCATTAATTATCTATGTTAATATATTTGTAACTAGAATACTTATAAAATCATATTTACATACCAAGCCAAGGAAATATGGAATCGGTATTCCATTGATATTATGACTTAGATTCTCGTAAAATGCTTGTCAATTTAAATTAATTCCTGTTCATGGAAATAGGTACTTTGAACGATTCTACGTTGATGAGACTAATTCAAAAACTTTCATATAAAGTTAACAAGAAAAGAGCTACATTTTTTCAACTCGATTGAATAAAGTATGTGCGACCAAATACAACACCAACGTAAATTTTATATATAATAATACATATAGGTAACGTCTTTCATTCACACCTTTTAAGCATATACAGAGGTGATGTCATTGATGTGTCATGTATTGAACAGAATGTCGTACGTAAGCATAATGAATATCGGTTTTGTACAAAACAAACTTTGTTCAATATGTCTGATTTAATGTATCAAGCAGTACATTGCTCTTGTTAGAACATGAGTAATTTATTACGAAACAGCGTAGATAAGACTCATTAGACAATTAACACACTCATCAATTGAAACGTTTCAATTTTAGTCGATGACTTCAAAACGCAAGAATTATTAATTCAATTTATTTCAACTTTTATTTTCTACATTGCTAGATGTTACAAAATAAATTAATCTACTGCTTCTTACGATTTCAACTTTTTCAAATTTACATTCTTCAATTAGACTAAACATACGTAATGTTTAAAAAAGTATTATCTTCAGAACAATGTAGTATTAAATTAATGTAGAATAAGATTGCTCTTCACAGAATATTTCAATATATATCTTGCAGAAATTGACTTATGCCTGCTTGGTTACTAAAAATTCAGGTTTCTAATTTTATCCACAACGAAGTCATGGAGGGTCGAAAATGGTTTGAACTGCTTCGAGAAAAGAATGGTATAGCCCCCCCAGATAAGAAATTACACGTAACAAAAAAATATTATTTGTATGACGAGATTTTACTTTGCTAGAAGCTTTTGACATTCATGAAATGTAAACGTTTGAGAACCAAGAAAAAGATTGGGCAATGCAGCTAGATTACTCGGACATTACATCGGACTAGGACGTTAGAACAGAATATATTTCATGGACAAATCCTTATCCTAACTAATATTATAGATGCAAATGTGAGTTTGTTTAACTGGTACTTAAACGACCTTATAGAAATAAGACATAAGGTGTCTAACTTTCATGCAGAAAAAAAATGTACTGTTGCCGAGGGATCCGTTATATCTTCATTAAGTCAAGCGAAGCTGCGAGCAAAAGCTAGTTGAATATACATTTCTGTAAATCACAACCACAATTGTAATATTGAGATTGCAAATTTTCAGTTATTTATTCATGCTAATAATATATTCGTCATTAAATGATAAAATGTACATTTTTAGCTAAGGTTTATAAATTTACTTAATGATTGTAATAAGTATTCGATCAATATTTTTTTATGTCTCGTGCGTTGTTGTGGAACGGTTAATGTTTCCTCAAGCCCCGATTTTATCTGCAGCTATGACTTCATACTCGAGGTTATTCTCGGAAAACCGAGAATAAACATTTAACATTAAATGTACGCGAATTTGATGTAAGGTCGTGTTCTGTTATCCCCGTTTGTTTCTCTTCAACGTATTATATAAAGAAACTATATAGCAAATAGACATAATATGTAAGCGTGTAAATAGGCTTAATTACTTGGTCTGTATATTATTACTATTTGTATTTTGTACTAAAGAGATTTAATATGTTACGTAATGATTCGGATATCAATATTCTGTTTTCATTGCAAATACAATCTGTATGATATATATATTTATACGCGTAGGAAGTATTAATACTAAAATCATCTGCTTTTTTTGTTATTCTAGCCTTGAACGATGATGGCTTTGTTTATGAAGCTTATATTGTTATCTTATATATTCATTTCCATGATTAGTGTTTGAAAGCAAATAAATGATTAGTTTATCTTGAAATTTGTTATAAAAATATTTCCGGTTTGATTTTATATTTACTTAAATAGTTCAGTAATAGAACATTCGTTGGTTCTTCAATTTTCAGAGTTCATTGTTTGATAGTATCTAAAAATCTTCCAGAATTAAATTAAAAATTCCCTCTGACAATAACTACGTTTAAATCTGACTAAATAAAAACCAATTTCCAAACTTATCTTTTTGTTTAATTCTTATTTTGTTGTTTCTAATTGACAGAATAAAGTTGTATGTTTAAAGTAAAAAAAAATGCTTCAAAAATCTCTGTATAAATAGTCGATGTTTACTTTATATTTTAGTAATTTATGTGGAGGGTTTGTAAAGGGTTTGTCTCGTTTTCTTCATTAATTAGTATACCTTACGAAACAGGGGCGGCCAGCTTGTTTAATATCAAGACAAAGAACTACGTTTGACGCCACTGATGATGTCTTTGAAAGGTTAAAAGAATTTCTTCGAAAATATACCTTTTCTTACACGTATGGTAAAATTAAATTATGCCTTCCAATTAGGCCTAATGTACAATTCCAACTGTTAGAAAAAAACAAAGGAAAAGTCTTTATTATTGGAGCACATAGCAGCTGCAAAGTAAATAAGGAAAACATACATATAGTTCTTTAAAAATGTCTAACAACGACGCCCCCGTTCGGTTACATGTTGCAGTACAACTGAGTCATACTATTATGCTGATTTTCAATGGGAATTTGTATTTCTACTAAATTTAATTATGTTTTGTTTTTATTTCAGTTGCTGGGTGCAGCATGCGTCGGCGTCGTCAGTTATTACATGGAGCATGGTTACTCTAGTGGATATAGACAGAAGCCTGAACTATTTTTCTTGTTAGTCGCTGTCGCTTTCCTAATAGGCACTTTTTGTCTACTGATATCGTGTCTGGCATCGATGTCAACGGCCTCCTTATTATCCAAAACGATATATGTGAGTAAGGATACGTACTCAGTGTAATTTATAATATCAAGTAATATATCTACATATCCACATAAGAGAACAATTGACAGACTGATTGATATATCACCGCACAGTCCTGCATAGTGGTTTCAGCATGAATGGGTTGGCTCGCTTGGGGTAGTATCACCCTCTCACAGAAAATTTTGCTCTCATTTGCATTGTTGTGTTTCATTCGGTCAGTGAAAGCGCCTTTGCGAGTCCTCTAGTGTTGCCAGTGTCTATGGACGGTGGTGATCACTTAACATCAGGTGACCCACATGTTCCTTTGCCTCCTATGATATAAAAAAATAAACTATTGGGGCTAAGGGCGTGACAAATATTTTTTTTCACGAAATGACTACGCTATTGACTTAGCAAGGACTTAACAGCTTCACCGGACTACCCGTGACAATTTGGATGCAGGTTCCTTTTATACTGTAGGTGATTGTTAAGGAAAGATTTTTAAAAAGCACAACCCCTAAGCGGTTGAAAAAGACGACGAAAGTGTATACACATCCGTCATTTTTTCCGTCAGACAGTCAGATAATTATTCTCTTATATATTATAAAGATTCGAGATATAAAACAAAGAGTCGAAAATAGCTACTACAAAGAAAACACGCATGAAGCCGCGGGAAATTGCTAATAATCTATAAATTTTTTTTGCTACTCCCCCCACCCTTGGCCCTTTTTTTAAATTTTTTTTTTTTTTTTTTGGGAGTTTTGAGAATGGTTTAATTTCACAATTGGACCCGGCAGGTGGCGCTGCGATCGACTTTTAGGATTTTTTTTGTTTTCAAGGCAGGACAACGTCCGCCCGGTCCGCTAGTAATCTATAAATCTTACTACGACTGAAATACGTGTTGTTTGTTCAAGTTGATTTCCAAAACGGCTAGACCGACTTAGACTAGACTTTCCCTTACAGATAAAGGAATTTTCAGAGTATTACCGCATTTTACATATCATAAAGTATTTTTTTATTTATATTAAACAACAATAATACATTTTCACCGAATTAACAAAATTAAGAGAAAGTGTCTGTTTAGTAGTAAAAAATATAATAAAAAAGAATCCAGCAAAAAATTCCAGAATTAATTTCGATAAGATACTATGTCGCGGGTACTAGGTATTCTATACAAGGGTAAATAAGGACGTAAATAGAGTTTGGATGTTTGTAGAAGACTACTCATCCCACTCAAAAATATATTTTCCTGATAGAAAGCACATACGAAGTCGCGTATGGTTGTTATTATAACTTACAGTAAATACCTGGTTACTGGGGAGGAAATATAAAAGTATGTAACAATATTCAGGTTTAATTAATCTTTACTATTATTTTTCTCATCACTTTCGAGAGCACTAAAATCATTACTTATGTAGCAAATTTTCTATACATGTATAGGCATTTCCTCTTTTATTTTCAAAACCTTAGAATTCATACTTACATTATTCTATCATTCAGAATAATATTACTAAGAAAATTTTTATTTTTTATTTGTTATAAATACTTAATCAGTTTTGAAAATTATTACACCTAAGCCGAAGACTGGAGCGACACTATCAGCGAGTAACATCAGTTTAAGTTTAAACGTGTTTAACGTAACTTAAACGTGTTTAAGTTAACACTGAGTGAATGACATGTCTAGTAACAACACTATTATTGTACAATTTCCTTACAGTTATGTCGTTAGATGCCAGAAGTTATTTTATTGCAATTAATTTGTGGAATGATCCAAACACGGGATATATTGAATAATTTTCTTTGTATTACAGGAGGTGATTTACCATGGATTTGCATTTATTTTTTATCTCTGTGCCGGACTTACGCTGCTTATAGAAGTTAATCATCAGCAAAAATATTACTATCGAGATTTTGAACCATATTTAGCGGCATCGGTAAGAGATTAAAATAATATTCAGTGTGACTATTAATATAAATAAAGTGTAATATATTTTTTTAAATATATTAAGTTTTTACACGCTTTTTTAGATTATGAAGTAGCACATTCGTGTGCAGTCCACAGCATCACACAGTGTTAAGTGTTAACAGCACCGCATAGCTAAAGATGTCTCTAAAATATATACCTAAAATCGCCCTCAAAAGCACGCAATCTTGAGACTAGGCATAATAATTTGTTATTCTAAGGAACTTTGGAACACTACGTATCGCAAATCATAACTTAATGTTTTACTTTAGGTCTTTACGTATGTTTTAGATCAGCAGTTGACGTAGATACATTACCTATAGAAAACTATACAGTTTCATAAAATAGCATGGGATTTTGCGTATCGCTATAAACAAATTAGAGGATTTTATTATAGGTTTTAGTGTTAAACCGCTATTTCGCCTGATGATAAATGATGATTTGGTCCAAGCATTGACATATAAAAACCCGAGACGCACAGTCTCGAATAAAAGTAGCGTTCAAAACCGGCCGCAAAACCTCCCCAATATACATACGTATAATTCAACCTTATCTGAATGGTGTAAAGTTGTTTTTATAAGGACGCAAGCGACGCGAGACCATTTGAAATTTAAATTTCAATCCAAAAGATCCAAAATTATGCACTCATTTTTGTGTGTCGTCTGTGAGACGTTAAGTGTGCATCTTGGGTTTTTGTATATCAATGGGTCCAAGATGGTAAACACGCTATACATAGAGAGAGGCTCTCAAACGCAGCTGTCGGAACACACCTATACCAACGTATGCTATGCATATGTATAACAACAGATTTTTAACTTGAGGGTGATAACTAGCGTGACGAAATTAGAAACCTACCATAATGCTACGGTTCTATCAGAGCATTTTCCTTCACCGAGAGCTCTGGTTCAGTCGCAAGGATTCGAACTTAGTGGACGCTTAAATCGAGCGTCGAGCGGGGCGGAGCGAGTGGCATTCGTGTCAAACAGATGCGTTAATACGTAGGTGTTCTGAATGGCGCGCGAGCGGATCTCTCGGTCGCTCCACGCACCGCTGGACGCCCCGCTGCTCGCATATTCACTCAGTCCGTACACTTACCTCGGTCTACGCGGTTTTCTAATACGCTAAACAATGCAATAGAATGCAATTCACATGCGAATAATATTTTTTAAATATCTCTTTTCCAGATAATGGGGCTCGTCCTAGCCGGTCTATATTTATTAAGTACGTTCCTAGCTAACCGTCAGTATCGTGGCATTTAACCGAATGATGTCTTATCAATTATATTTATTAATATGTACTTTACGTCTAATAATAATTGCCATACATAAATGTTGTGTCTTTTTATGTCATTACCAAATGAGTGGTTTTCTATTCTATTGTAATATTTGTGTACCGTAAAACAGAGCTAAGTTTTTCGATGTATTGAATAAATTTAACATCTGTTTACTATTAGTCTGCATTTATATTTATAAAAAATGTTTAACCCTCTTATGTAAATGTTATTAACAGGGGGTAATTATTACTATTAAATTTACATTCATTGCTATCGTCGCGATATTTATATTTGCAGTAACTAAAGAATAAGTTGTAGTCATACACGTAAGTTTGTTGTACTACCGGTGTAAAGTACGTGTTCATTCTGTTTTTGTCTTATTAGTTTATTTACCTGTTATGATATAATAAAAAAAAAAACGTTTAATGTAAAATAGGTTATGTTTTCATTTTCCACTGAAGAATTGGTAATTTTTCAAAAAGTCTTTTGTTTCCATTTGTCCTTGCCGTGTTATAGTAAATTATCAACAAATTAAAGACCATTTTAGTCGGGAAAATTGAAGTCTCCTTACAGACTTTATTTTAAAAAAATACCGTCCAATGATCACGATATTAAGCTAGAAGCCATAATGTTTATTTAACTTTAAGTAAAAATAAACTGAAGCATAAATATTAGTTATAACCAAGCTTCAAAGAAAGGAACAAATATGGAAAGATTGAGCATATTTGAAGAAGAAATTATTGTTCAAGACGTATTAAAAATGGACAAATTAAAAACTTTCCTCATACATTGTTTTATTGTTGACTTTGATTATTTGCTTATTTTAAAATCTATAAAGTGCGTGGCTCTAGACTCACAGTCATACAATTTGTGTGTAATATACATTGATTATCTACGTGATAGCTATGTTCTTATTTCCTACTAAAGTCTAACTGCACAAGTGTAAGCACAAAGAATTTAAATATCGGTATCGAGTGTATTCTTTTGATGTTGATAGGCTAAAAATGAAACATTTCTGTTGACTTTTGTTCACAATTTATATTAATAACACAAATTTTATCACTTTTACTAATTTTTAAACGTTAAAATTCTTTTATTGATACTTATCACTTTCTTTTGGCCTATCCGACGTATTCTAAGTTTGTTTGTATTCTAAGCAAATCTAAATTAAACAGAAGATATTTTTTTTTTACAAACTGACTACGCTATTGACCTAGCAAGGTCAGCTTCACCGGACAACAAAACTACCAGAAGATACTGTTTTATAAATCTGTATAATTTTAACAATGATGATCGTTTATGAGAGCTGTGGTTGTATGGCACCAGAATTATAAAATAATTACTCTATGTGTATTGCTGTTTCGAATAATTCAAATTAATAATCAAATAATTCAAACTTTTGTACGCTACATTTTTTTTTATATTCTATGTATTGTTACCACGTTATTTGTACTTATTAATATAAAATCTCAAACATTAGAATATATATCCATATATCCATAGAAAATCCATTAAATTACTTAATCCATCTTAATCTGTTATCTACGTTTAATATAAAACCCTTTGAAATATTATCTACGTTCTAATAACAACTCATAAGTGCGTAAAAAATTAGCGTTATCAGTTTATTCAGAGATACAGACATAAATCAGAAAGAATAGAACGCACGATCGTGATAAAGCTTTCAATTAATTTAAATAATTATGTGATATTATGAATGTAATAAGACCATAAATATTGCGCTTCCATTATATAACGACTAAACGTATATTGTGACATGAATCTCTAATTGATATATATTATGACATAATAAGAATATATAATATACAGGTGTTAATAAGGAAACGTTAACGTAGTCGTTGTAGAGGCGTAGTCTTACCTTTTCAAGGTACTTATAATTTCATATCTTAGTTAATATAAAATGGAATTTAGACAGCAAACAATGTGTCACAATGCGTGTTCATTGTGTTTGATAATACAGTAGAAACTCGATTAACCGGACTAATTGTTGTCGTTAGGCATTCGGATAATCGAAAGTCCGGATAATCGAATGTATGACAGACCTCCTAGAGTTTTTGGCGGGATTTTGGTCTGTCATGTAGTGGATTTTGTATTTTATTCATAATCTTGTGTTATTTGCCTCTATATTTGTAAAATTGGGGGTTTTTTACGTAATACAATTCGGTTATTGTGCATAAGTGAAGTGAATGGAAAATAATACCACAGACAATGAATTCTGAGATGCCACAAAAACCCCTTGAAAAGTATTAAAGGCCCTTAAAGAGAGCCACCATCTTGTTGGAAAATTAAAATAATCACACGACAATTATTGTGTAAAATATGTTGTACTGTCCATTGAAACAAAACATTGACACTGGCAAATATACTGCGGAGCCAAAACAAGCAAAAGAAGAAGACAAACCTTCTTTGGTTTTGTGCATACGTAGTACATAATATGTACATAATTTTATGCGTTTATTAAAATATGAATACATATCAATGAAAATCAATGTTTATTAAGAAATTATAAAGAGATACATTTCCAACATAGAATGCACTTATTTATGTATGTACACACAAAATTTTCTTAGATTACATTATGTAATACTAAAATATTGCAGCCTTAATCATGAAATAAAATATTTTGGTACGTATATGGGAATAATTTGTTAACAGTATGTATTTGGTAATTTACACAATACATTGGTCACGGTTGGTAGTCCGGATAATCGCGAATCCGTATAACTGAGGGCCGGATAATCGAGTTTCTACTGTACTTCCTATAATGTCTTCGCCCTTACAATTACATTGAAGTGAATATTTTCAATAATAACTTATTTTTACCCATTGTGTGGGTTGGATCTTAACTACGTCTAATTGTGCAGTTTATTCCATATGCGAAGGTCTGCTTTTAACACAGAAAGTGTTTCTCAATAACATCACTATAGAGTGACATCTATCTTTTAAGTTTTATTTATATGTGAATGAAATTATTTGTAAAAAAATAGGTTAATTAAATAAATATTTATACATTTGTAACTAAGAACACTTTTATTTATGAAACCCGCTTTGAAGTTATCTTAATTGACGAAAAATACCATAAAATATGTTGTAAAATAAATGTTACATAGTGTAAACTCTAGTCAAACATATTCACATTTCACAACACCTATAAATTAATAATACGTAACACTATTCTAACTGGTCTTGATGAAGATTGTGTAAGATACTTTTACAGTAGAAAAAAATAATTTATGATTTTGAATAAATTCGATTTAGTAAATTGTAGCGGTTTTAGTTTTTGAAAATCGCAAAATATATTGAAAAATTTAGATACGATCATTCACGATACTACCTAAATAATATATAGTCAAGAAACGTCGTGCTTAAATTATATATTTTTCTTATACTAACTACGTTTATTCCATACTAGCTTCTGCCCGCGACTTCGTCGGCATAGAATAGTTACTTTGGGCTAACGCTAACACGCAGCGGAAGCGCTCAAAAGGAAAAAATAACGATTTTGAAACGCTTTTCACTGGTGCTCAGTTCCTATTGTTCTTAGCGTGATGATATATAGCCTATAGCCTTTCTCAATAAATAAGCTATCTAACACTGAAATATTTTTTCAAATCGGACCAGTAATTCCTAAGATTAGCGCGTTCAACCAACCAACCAAACAAACAAACCCTCCAGTTTTATAATATTAGTATAGATGCGCAATTACTCATGCTTCGTGCTCGTGCTTCTTTCTGAAGGTAGCGTGATGATACGCAAAATGTGTTTCACCACAATAGGGTTAACGAGTATATATACTGTCAGAAATAGAAACAAACCCTCCCCGACACAAAACGTCGTTCTATTTTTACAATATTGCGCGCACGCCGAGCTTCGGGCACGAGCCACACTCATATTAATCCAACATTGGAAACAACGCGTCTTTTGTATTAAAATTATATTTAGTTTAAATAAAATAGGCTGAATATTTGGAATAAACCTTCACGTTGATACAATTCATATAAAAATTTTCAAAATAAGTTTGTGTACATATTTCGCAATTTTTAGTAAAAAAATTTAATGTAACGAAATAATGGGTTAAGGAGTTCGCTGAACTTTTACTGTGTCTGAAAATATTTTGCGATGAATAACACATCCCGCGTGCCTGGTTGAATTAGAATTTCCTGTGCAATGATATACACACACGTTCGTGTGAGTAATTATTCGCCTGGATAGCAAATCTAAGTCACGCAGTCCTTATATTGAAAATTATTTAAACTTTTATTTCGAAAATCATAACGAAACGAATATTTATTAAGCTGACCACAGCGATTTGAATTTATTGTTGTTCTGTGCGGTAATAGTGAAAACAAATGACTCGTGGACCTACGATCGTACGGGTGACGCCTGGAGGCGGCAATAGCGCTCGAGGTATTAAATGCTGTTGTTGCAGATGTTGTGAATGTTTGAATCTTGGATATCTGACGTCCCATCATGGCATCATAAAGCTGGCGGAAGCCGTAAGTATCTTTAATCAGAATTGCCTCGAACTTTTATCGACAAATCAATTTATTTGTACTGTGCGAAGTTCTTGTTGGATATTAATTACGGGTTACAAGTTCGAATTAGATTAGTTATAGTTACTGTTCGTTATTCTGCCTGAATTACATTATTACTGATTATAAGGATAATATATCGGTACAAAAAAAAAGACGCAATGGATTTTCGTGATACATTGTGTCAACTCCTTTTCTTTCTTGTAAGAAACCTTTATAAACTGTGAAATTGTTATATATCAAATGCCTGTTGTGTTTACAAAATTGCTTAACAGTATTTGACGAAATTGTTATTGGTAGATAGAGAATACTATTGGAGTACTATCTTACGCTACATAATGTTTTCTAATAGAGGCTAAGCATTAATTTAAAGAGGTGTTAGGTAATTTAAAATTAACCTACCTATTAAAACGTAAGAGGTTTGAAAGATTGAATATCTATTATTTAAAAAAAATCGAATGAAAGAGATAAGAGACAAACCTAAATTAATCGAGATAAAAATAGTTTCCAGAGCATAAAAATATTTAGTTTTATTTTTATTGATTTCTTTGTTATTAGATGTTAGGTGGTCTCTGCCAAAGTTTGCTTGTGAAATATGGAATGTCTGAGGCAAGTAGTATGGGCTCCGCCTTTCACAGCTTCCTCACGACAGCCTCAGCTTGTCTCCTCACTACGGCGCTTCTTATTTCTTCTTACGTCCTATCCTTAAAAACGCAACAACTAATACGGCAATCGATTTTTGTGAGTATTATGAAATATGTATTATTATATTTAAGTTAGCAAATAGATAATTATATTTGTCTTACAAGATATTTGAACAATTCAGTTACAACGAAAATGAAAGTAATAACAGATAACATATCATCTGACTGTTGTAATTTTTAATGTCTATTATAAATAAATACCTTTGTACAGTTGACCGGATATAACCGGATATAATTTAAAATATATCAGGAGGACATTGTTTTTATATTCCTCATGTTTCCAGAACAGTGTTGTTATAAGACATTTTTAAAATAAAATAAATTAAATAACAAATATTACAGCACAATTTTACTCAATGCCACATAATAATAAACTTAACATAGCTCAGAGTTAACTGACAAACGCATATAGACCCAACATCTAAACACAAAGTGACAATTACGCTCGTAACAAAAACGTCAGTTATGTGCTTCGGGAACGAACCTGCGACATCTGGTCTGAATAGAAGGGCTCACTATTAATACGCCATGACGCCTGTAATAATAAAACGATACTGCTCAAAGTGTTGTATATGAGGATGGTATATAAGCGTGGTTATTTCTAATAGTTACTTATAAAAGTTAAATTGTACAACGCTAGATGTTCATTCAGAAAGTTATTTGTGTTTCACAAAAAATGTAAACAATACGAATATGTAGGTTAATTGTAAAATATATAGGATAACTAGATAACATACTCCTGTTGAATTTGAATCAACATTTTCTATGAGAATATTTTTTCAACTGCAAAAATTACATTTATACACCAATACGTACCACTCTACATAATGGTAATGTGGTGTAATAGACAATATTTAGGTTTTTATTTGGGCTATATTTTACCCTGTTAGTCTTTCATATTCCGTTTTGAAGTAAACGATAGTAACTGAATCTAGTTAATTTAATATTAGAGTTGATATCGGTCAGATATTAACTGCAATGGCAACTTAATAATAATTTACCAATGTTTCAGGAGTGCTTGTTTAATGCGGTCGCATGCTTTTTATATTTATCCGCATCTTCGTACATGGGTGTTGCAGTGAACATATATTTATTTCCACGATATGCTGCCTTCAACATGTATGCTGCTTATCCTGCTATGACGGCAGTTTATGTAAGTGTTACAGTAAAAATCGAAGTTTTTTAAAGAATATGTTTTTAAGAAAACATAAATCTGATATAAACATTCACGTTAACAGGTGAACTTCTATTAACAGTTGTTGCTTTGTCACCGTCAAGCGATTTTTTTTATATATCTTATTTATTTTGTGTTTAAGTAGATTCTTTCTTCTAATTTAAATAACAATACTGAATAGATATAACTCATTTCCATACCTTAAACAAATTGGTAGAAAGGAAAATAATGAATGCTGCTAGACTAGGAGCTCTAGATTAGATTGATTCAGATATACAATCATTTAGCGATATATTGATATATTCTGATAGGTACGGCTAAATATCAACTCTCTTGTAGTCTCACCTAGTAACTTAGTGGTAGTAGTACTTTTTGATCATAATTTCAATTAACATTGGAATGAGTGTGGCCTAAGCTTTAAACATTGTCTAAATATATATAAATAACATTGAAATATCTGTTGTTTATCTGGAATAATCTATGACGCGCCTAATCCGATTTTGATAAGATGAATAAGGGGCCGTTCAAGTATTACGTAAGCAGAATTTTTGTAATTTCTGACCACCCCCTCCCCCTGGTCACCAAAAGTAAGCAATGCTCTTACCCCCCTGCACATGCATGCCGATGCCCGATGCGATTCCCACAGTTCGTCAAAGGTGTCTAATACCCACTCCCCCTTTGAGGTCTCTACCATCTTTGATCCCTCAGACCGCAGTCAGGGCCTCTTGAAGGGCTTACACCTGTCGGGGGGCAGACGCAGTGCCAGCCGGCAATCCCTGCTTCTCCACCTAAAAGGTATATGAAGGCACCATAGTCCGTCCGTGGACATCGAACATAACCCATCCTCAGCTGCCCGACGGGATGGGTACCTGTTAGGGATCTCCCCATGTATAAAAAAACCCCACCCCCCATGCTTAAGTAAACGTTTATCTAAATCTGTTCCGGTTCAATCGAGAAATATTGCTCACGTAGTCACTAGTCGGACTCCCCATCCCCTATGCCATCAAAAATAAGCAAATCAAGGACCCTCTCCCCCCTCATCAGTGCTTACGTAATACTTGAATGGCCCCTAATCGGAAAACGGTTATGAGGATTGGATATATGAAGGAGAAGGGTTAGTGACAAAATTATAATGAAAAAAATAAAGACAGTCTAAAAATTAACCTAGACAAAATACGTAGTTCCCACGGAACAACAAAATCATATTCACGACAACAAGCAACTATAAAACAAATCATTTTTATTACAAACAGTTTTAGCCTCATCGTAAAGCGAATGTATGATAAAAATAATCTAAAATACAATAACAGGACATTGATTATTATACTATTGTAGATTATATTTTAGATCAGAATGTTATGGCGTAAAAACAACAGATTAGTTTTGCCATGCCATTCTTCGTCATCCGATTACTACCACACATGTTGTACTTTGATACAGTGTTGTTTGAACTGCGGAACAGTTATTGATGTAATGTTTTGTGTATACGTTTATATGTGGACTTAAGATAATGAATATGGTACATTAGTTTATTTTCATTGAATAAAGGGTATAGAGGTTGATAAGATTCTTGTATGTATTTCTGGCATATTTTAATATTGCTTTATTCATGGTGTATATAGTAACATATTATTAACATGTCTGGGATACATATCAACACAACAGAGGAGAAAAGTGTAAAAGATGCGTCAGAAGATATCTTAAGTTGTAACTCGAACGACGTAAATAATTAACTATTTGGAATATACTATGTACACGTTATTGTGTGTAAGTGATCTTTTACTGGTTTAGCAATCATCTGCTGAATGTTGAAAGCCCCAGGACCCTTGTAAAGCAGATCATATGGGAGTAGCTTATTAATAATAAAAGTTTTTTGTATATTTAATTCAAATATATTATTTAAATAGTTGTTAAAAAATAATTTCTTCTATTTGTTTCAGTACATTGGTGTCGTGGTTGGAATATTACACGGAATAGATGCTTACTTATCTTATAAATACTTTAAAAATTTGGGAGTTTATTAACACATTTTTCTGCATTGTAACGAGCGGATTAATATCGTTACTGATTATACAGAAGTTGTAATAAAGGTTTTATTTATGTATTAAAGTAATAAAATACTAATAATAAGAATGTACCGTACCTACTGATAATTATATTTTTCATAAAAAAATATAAAGGACTCTTATTTCAATTCTAAAAAGGTATAATAAATACAGGTGCATACATATAAATTGACGTACTGTGGTATGCTTTTTATTACGCAACTAGCTGATCGCGGCGGTTTAGTCTGCGTTGTTTATTACTTTAATATTATATTTTATGGACGAAAGAAAAAAATAGAAATTTATCTAGTAGTTTTTGCGTGATTCGTGTACAGCGCCAGACCACAGTCCTTTTAGTTATACATATACTCGTACATAACATAATACCATCAGGTCCGGCGCGGCGGACGTTGTCCTGCCTTGGTAATAAAAAAATCCTATAAGTCAACCACAGAGCCATCTACCGGGACCAATTGTGAATCTAAAATTCTAAACGATTCTTGAATCCACCTGAACACACAAAAATTTTTATCAAAATCTGTCCAGCCGTTTAGGAAGAGCTCATTCACACACGCGGACAGAAGAATTATATACATAAAGTTAAAACAAAAAGATTAAAACACAGTCACGAAAAACACGGCATGCAATAATTAAAAATCGCATAATCTTATTTGACAAAAAAATGTTATACATTAAGTATATATATTTAGATTTTAGCAATACGCGCGGCTTCACGCGCATTTTTTTAAATTGTATTAAAGAAATATAAAATTGTGAGACCATGTACAGTTATAGAAATGCCTATTAAGAACAATTGTAAGTACGACACGCATGCCACTTACAGTAAGGTGTAACGTATACATCATTACATAGTATAAAATAAAGTCCCCTACCGCGTCTGTCTGTTCGCGATAAACACAAAAACTACTGAACGGATTTTCATGCGGTTATCACCAGTGGATAGTGATTCATGAGGAACGTTTTGGGATATAATAAGCCAAAGATTTATTTTTAATCAGGGTGGGACATCGTCTGCCGGACCCGCTAGTTAGATATATAAATATCAACAGCCTGCCAAAAAAGGTTTACCATCAGCAACTACATATTTGGAACTTTAACCCACCATATAACTACCTCAGTACACAGTATAAGGAACTTATAAAACAATGATTTAAAGATGTTATTATAATGGTATAATATGCCTATATTGTCAATAAGTAATACGTTTATGATCTAATATATTATTAGAAAGACCCCTTCTATCTTCAAAATTACTATTCATAATTATAACGTTGAATTGAAAACAAGGAATGAGCTGACGTCTTGGAATCTTGCATACATATAAATCACGATATAAAATTTTATATCTGTCTAAGCAGTTTTTAATATTCAACGATTTAAATAGTGCTAATTGAACTCGATACAATATTCTTATATGTTACTATGGTTATAAGTTACGCAGCAAAAAGTGCGGTTATTAAAAAAATGGTCAACAAAATGACCAAAAAGACAATGTAATTTAAATTATGTCTATATACATAAGTCATATACAGATATATGAATTTCAATTATATTTATTCTTGGAGTCCAGTACAGCGCACGTCTTACGCACATGTTTACAGTGAACAATATATTTTTTGCTAAATTTCATGCGGACGAAGTCGCGAGTAACAGCTAGTCTAAAATAGAATAACCTAAATTACTTCCTATAAGGTCAGGTATCTGCTAGTGAAAGTCCCGTGATAATCGGTTCAACCCTTTTGTAGATAGAACTGCAAACGAAGCCACGGTTAACAGCTAATCTAAATTAGAATAGATTAAATTAGTTTTTATAAAGTCCGCTATCTGCCGATGAAAGCCCCGTAACAATCGGTCGAACCGTTTTGGAGATAGCACTGCAGGCGAAACCACGGTAAGCAGCTAGTCTAAATTAAAATAAACCAAATTACTTTTTATGATGTCCGCTATCTGCCGGTAAAAGTTCCGTGAAAATTGGTTCAACCGTTTTGGAGATAGCATTGCGGACGAAACCGCAGTTAACAGCGAATCTAATTTAGAGTAAGCTAAGTAACCTGCTGTAATTTCAGCTATCTGCCAGTGGAATTCCCGTCAGAATCGGTCCATCCGTTTTGGAGATTACCCGGAACAAACAGACAGACCGACAAAAATTTAAAAAATTGCATTTTTGTTATCATTGCCATGCATACTTTCATAACCAATCAGTAAAAAAAATATTATTTTGATATTACATACAGACACTTCATTTTTATTATTTGTATTTTGATTTTATTTATTTCTATTGTATTTTGATCCTTTCTACAACAAGATGAAAATGACAATTATAAAGTGCACGCAATTAATTTAGAAATGCAAAGTGAGTGGTTAACCTTAGGTGAGTTCTGCATCCCGTTAGCCCTGAAATGGCGCACCCTACTTTATGATTGGTCTCCTGCCCTTTTAAAATTCTATATTAATGCCTTCCAAATGACCCTCCCAGATCAAAGTAACCTAGTAAGATGGGGGAAAGCCTCTGAAAAATCTTGCTTTACTTGTGGTGAGGCAGTAGGTACTGCTAGGCACTTATTGGTAGGTTGCAAGGTGCTACTTGATAGGGGTTATTACTCACGCCGACATGATAGAGTACTTGAAATCATACGTGAAGCAGTAAGTCTTTGCAAAGGATGGCTCAACTGTAAACTCTAA
Organism: Antheraea yamamai; assembly: GCA_036509395.1. Classification (NCBI taxonomy): domain Eukaryota; kingdom Metazoa; phylum Arthropoda; class Insecta; order Lepidoptera; family Saturniidae; genus Antheraea; species Antheraea yamamai. The sequence continues at coordinate 12,297,761 of AP028433.1, forward strand.
AAGCAAGCCTTTCTCAATCCCAGAGGATGTTGGTGTTTCGTCATCCAGACCGGACATATTCCTCTTCTCTAGACACATAAAACATATACTTAATACTAGTTGAGCTTACTGTACCATAGGAAACCAACATTCCTAAAGACCACACAATCAAATTAAATAAATATTACGAACTAACAAATGAACTAAGTAAAAATGGCTATGTGGTTAAGTTATACGCGGTAGAATTAGGAGCGAGAGGTATACCAGCAAAATCTCTCTACAACCTTCTGAAGGACCTTGGCCTGTCGAGAACTGCAGTAAGTTCTATTTTAGAACGAGTATCAAAGGCTGCACTAACAGGTTCCTACCAAATTTGGCTAGGCAGGGCGGGAAACTCGAGCAGTGAAGGTGAACGTTAGACTCCCGGGAAAAACCCTACTTACAACACAGATAAACCTATTTTCGACCTCGGGAACGCTGAGCAAAGCGGAGCCGAACGCTTACAAGCAAAAATAACAGCCGAACGAGCAGAGGCCGCAAATACATCCGCAGAAGGAAAACCCGACAGAGGTTCATCCTCAGCAATAACACAAATAATGATGTCCCAAACCCATAGACATACCAGAAATACACAACAGGAAGCGATAAACCGTCTTCGGAGGAGAGTCCCAAAGGCAAAATTTAAACCGCAGTCACAGAAAACCAGAGCGGACATGGGGCAAGTCATCCCACCCGTCCAAATTCCTGTCACGGGACCACTGGATCATATGGAAAATCTATACTCGAGTTCAAAGCCATACTCGAAGCCACGATTAAAGTCAACACACTACGTGTACACAAATCCTAGGCCCACCATCTGGAATCGGGACTTGAGAGATGCTAGACTAGAGGAAGCGGAAGCGGCCATCTATAACAACGACACTGCCCAAGCATACAGGAGAAGACGGGCAGCACATGACCGCTACAATTCCACCACGTTTCGTACTAGGGAAAGAAAATGAGACACGAGAAACAACTCAACCTCAGAAGTTCGAACGCCCCCGGAGGACCAATCGTAGTAGTCGCTCGGGCACAAGAACATGCTTGAAGAAAAGACCGAAGGGAAAAACCACCTCGAGGGTCTAAATCTAGCAGGGCAAAGCACCAAGCGACACCCAGACAAATGGACGAACGGGCCCGCGGGAAAGACACGGGTAATTAAAAACTTCGAGGGAGACGCGGGCGACCACCACAACCACGCAAAAGACTACAGGAGAAACTGGTGCAGCACCGCAAAAAAGCCGAAAAGCGGGGCGCACCAGCGCCATATTATAAATGTTTCAGAACACAAAACGCCAAGTAATCGGAGAACTCTCATAACCATTTCCCATCCTACTCCGCCCCAGCAACGAAATTCTCCTCATCGGGATTCAACCAACTACCCTACATTATCGAGAAACTTATTTCGGTACACAACCAACGCCACGATGACCAACACCACTTTACAACAGACCCGAGGAGTACCTATCCAGCAAGTAACCGATAACTCACCGAACCGAAGAACCACACAGCACGGCAACAAATACCTCCCATACCCCCACACTCTCTTCCTGTACACACACAAGAAAAAAAAAGCCCTAAAACAAGGGCTACGGGGTAGGGGAAGGACGCGCGTTCTACAGTCCACGAATCCCAGGATTGACCTTCAAATCGGTGGTGATCCTGCAAACAAAGAGCAAAGGATGCAAATCCACGATAGTGTTTCACATGCTATAGTGGCAGTATCCAACACACCCACACCTGTGTCTACTATACCACGTACTATACGCGGTTAGTAGGTTTATCCGTCGGGCCATGGACGCTCCGGCGCGGCAATGTGGATTATAATTTAAAGATGGCGATAGAGGACCGGAAGAAACTGCCAAAAGCAAAACGTCTTTATATAAATAAATAAAAAAAAAACCAAAACAATAAACATCTTAATATATATATTTCTTTGTGCGTGTGTATGTGACTAACTCCTCCTAAACACTCACCATTTTATAAATTTTTTTTGTGTTCGTGGAACGAAATGGTTTAGATTCACAATTGACCCGGAGGGGCGCTCGGTACTTTTGGATTTATATTTTTTAAGGACAACGTCCGCCAGGTCCGCTAGTAAATATATAAAAAAACACCCAATAGATCTCACAAACGATTTTTAACTTACTTACACTTAAAAACAAGCAAAAAAATGGTGCGACCGAGAGCTGCAAAAAAAAAAAAGGTGAACGTTGATGCGCATCTCAAAGGGGGCCTCCTTAAACCTACACCTGGGTCGCAAGTCCTGGGAACTGCTCTGAGTTTCTCCCTCTGCCACACGATGGACCCGGCACCCGCACGGTGAATCCATGGAAGGCTAAGAAGTTCGTCTCTCTCTATAGATTAACTATAGTTTCTTTTTTCACTAAGTAAAGGCGTTGTTTAGCATGAAGAGGTTATCACAATCACAACCGTATCAGCCCTCATCTGAATTCAAAAAACAGTTTAGAATTTTCTGGAATGTAACATCCAGTATCATTATTCATTACTTGGCTTCGGTATCATTATGTATTGTTAGACGATAAGAGTGGGAGTAATGGATTGTTTGTTATTTCTCATACATTGAACTTCGTGTCGCAGCGTACGCGTCAGTGCCTGGTACGAACGTCACGGATATTGTTACGAAAGACTAAGATTAGTTTCAATTTCATTGCTGGTTTTAAAGGAAATGTGATCCCAGAGTTTTACTGAACAGATTTTTTATCATTTAAATAACTATTACAGTGTGTAATATATTATATAAAATTATAATAATACCGTACAATAATAAAGATTGTATATTAGTAAAGAAATTAGAACCCCATGTACTCATAAAAATATTTAATATGTATTTTTGTTGTAGTATGTATTAGTTTCGGTTTGTAGTTTGTATTCTTAATTTATCTTTGTTCCGAGAGTTTATTTGTTAATTATTGACAGTTTTTCTACAGTTGAAACAATAACATGTAATTTTAATTTTTAAATTGCTTGATAAATTATTCAGTAAGGATAGTTTAATTCCGGGTATGACGCATAACGTTAGTGGATAGTTTGCAGTAAAATTCATGAGTCAGAAGACGTGATTAAATTATAAGAATCCTCAGCCAGCATATATTAGGCATACGCACTCGATGGGCAATTAGTTAAGTAATAACAAAATACGTTGACTCTCATTATATTATCTCTCGATACTTTAGTTATAATTAGTTAGAACTTTAATGTCATTTTTTGCCTGCGTTTACTCTTGATATTTTTTTTTAACAATATGTAGGATCCTAACTTGTACCTTTATTTCTACATTAAAAATGTAGTTTTCTTCTTACACTTTATGAATATAATATCCCTATTAATATATTCGATATAATATGTTATATTAATGTAATATATTAGTATATTCGTTAGTGTTACTTTTTTTCGGAAAGGCCGAAAGCCACAATCATAACTATATATTTTTTGAAATAATATTAATAGTATCACTTACTTTTAAATTTAAACAATTTCGAATAATGGGTGACTGTTTTCGCCGACAGGTAGCGTTACTATATGTTTGTTATAAATATATTGTGATTTACTAACCGGTAATAAAAATACTATAAAAACGATAACCATTTTACTCAGAAAACACAGGTACTTAATAACAATTCGTTTCTAAAAATTGTAAAAAAATACAAATTGACGCGCGTATGATAATGTAGAAAGCGGTCATATTTGCTTGTTACAGTAAAGAAAATTATCACTCTGTGTACTTCTCACATTCTTGTCACTTATCTACGCATAGAGATAGTGTTATTCATTTTATGATTGTTACACGACGAGTACGTTCTTATTCACATTTAAAAAAGACTGTAGAAGAAAAAGACTAATAAATATTTCAGCCAATACAAAAAAGGTAAAAGTAATCAATACACGGAGCTTTTCAAGTCCAATTATGAATCATTAGTACGATTATCAGTGCATCTCTACTGCATGATCACAGGGGCCATGGGACCTTAATTTGAAATGATACACAAGTGTTATTGTATCACTTTTGTACCTATAAATATCATATATATAATCTGTGTGTGACATCTAATTAGATCACGTGTTCAGTAAACAGCTGAAAATGTGATCGATTCATTTGTAGGTATATAAAACTAGTTTTTGAAGATAAATACATAATTATACGTTTAATATTTCTAATTTAGTACTTTTGTTAGATAGTTCTAAAGTACATAAATAAACCATAATCAATCTTCAATAATAGACTCAAAAGTTCTTTTATTATTATTCATATATGCACAAAGACTCTCGTGGAGACAAAATTGGAAAAAAATAATTCTTATCAAATTTACACTAAAACTGACTTGAGACAAAAAAATATCCTTTGAATTTATCGCATACATAGATACGCTTAAGAAATGATAATGTTTTCAAAGGTAATCGTGTTTTTTTGCTTCTGTGTAACTATAAACATGTAATGTTGCAAACAAGAGCTTTCGGGATTCACAACGGAAAGCCTTCCGTTTCCTGTGTTTCACAAGTCTGGATAATATTTACTGATTACAGAGTCACTCTTCAATAAGTATTGTAAGTTTTTTAAAACGTAAATTCTACCGTCTTTTGATGGTAGGGTTTTTTCTAAGTCCACCTGGCTAACTAATACCTTCAGTTGAAAATCTGTCGCCAAACAGGTGTTGGTGCATAATGCATTCCAGCGGATGCATTTCAGAGCCAGTTGCCCTCTAAGTTTAGCGTGTGTACTATCTTAGACTACGTCATCCTTTAACATCAAATGACCATGGCCAAATGCGAAAACGTTAAAAACAGACAACGACCATTCGTGTTAATAATTGTCTTGTTTCACACAAACTATGTGTTTTATCTAAATACTCTGTGGTTTTATAACCTCTATTAAATTTCATCATTACTACTTAGACCTTATGGAAAAACGTAATGATGTGTATCCGAATCTACGATTGTCCAGATTGAAGCAACCGTTTCAAAAATCAACGTAGATTAATAAGATAAACATTAATTTCATTTACGTTATGTGATCAGTGAATTAGTAAAGACGTTATGGGAATGTTGTAAAGATATTGAAAGTGTTTAACCTCGTCGTCAACCGAGACGCGTTGTGCAAACAACTTGTGCACGGTCCGCGGCGCTCTGCGATGCCGTTGCTTTATCACGTGATCTAAAACTACGTTCACTGTAGTTTAATGAAAAGGTATTATTGAAAACGTTACAATTTTAAGTTTCACAATAATAACAATGGACAATGAACCGCTTAGCGCACTTGTTTTCCACAACTAGAAAGATTATTGTTTCATAATCGTGTATACCTAACATATAGGCACCTAAAGGGGGCGTTTCATGAATGTTGTTCTACTATAAGTGGCACTATTATCTACTTATTATCATTTAACCGACGCACAAAGCAATGTTATTACAGACAACAATCGAACAAATAGTCTGAATGCTTACATTTGGATTAGATAGGATCTGTGTTTGTTAAACGTTGCAGCAGAAGTAATAAGTAATGTACAAACTGAAAGGTTTTATAGTTTTTTGTGAACTGTTGTAACAACCTACGGCCAGTGCAGTGATCTTGTGGTTCTTGGCACCACAGTGAGAGACGCGCCGTGGAGCGCAACGCATGCGCTGGCCGACCTCATAGACGCTATACTTAATCAAACTTAAAGAGTAATGTTTCAATAGTTTAACTATGTGATACGCAACCATACAAGTGTTAAAATATTTAGTGTGTAAAATTGAGAACGACAAACAAGCAGGTAGTGAAAGGACTGGTTCTGTACGTCTGCGCGTGTTTATGTAAGTCGGTAGTTAATTATTTTTACCTATATCTATAACTTTACGAATACGTTTGTGAGTTTCAATAGTTTTGAATAACTCAATTTAATTAAACGACTTCAAGGTTTGTTCTATTATTTGATATTTTAATTAGAGACAAAGAATTTTAATTAACGTGAGAGGAATTATTTTTAGCGAATATATAATTTATTAACGACCTATAGGTACCAATTTTCAAGGTATGCGTTAGCATAAGACTCGACATAGTTTCTTAACAATAAAACCTTAAAACCAGCCTTCTTTCAAATATATGAAATTACTTATTAAGATTTTGTCGTGTGCAAATGGAATTGTGTCCTACCTTCTATAACGTATAAAACTTTACATAAATATTTTAGGGTTGTGTAAAAACTTATGATTCCACATAAAGGTGGAAAGTGTTGATCAAAAACACCGCAAAATTTTATCATGACTGATAATACGATTATTGTTCTAATTACGATAAGTAATCGGTTTATAATTTTATGTAGGAGTAAGTCGTGATCAGAAAAAATGTATTGGTAGAAATTAATTTATAAATCACAGGTGATAAGGTACATATTTTAATGCGATTAATGTTTACAACTGAGCCTTTTGCAATACCATAAACGATTTACAAGCTTATCATGATTCAAAGCGATGACTGAATATGTGATGGTTAATAAACACATTGGTTTATGCAATTTTGAAGAGGAAACTTGCCTACCCAGGAAAAGTAGTGCATCAAACTATAGACAGGTACATATATGAAAAAATTGACCGCTCAAAGTCTTATTAAGTATCTTCTAACGAAATTTACACTACTAAAACAAGGTCTTTAGATATTTGATATCTAACTATCGGAACTATATCTTTGCATTATTAAGTAGACTTTGACCGATGTTGGTGGGCCACTCAACGTCTGCGGTGTTATTATAGAACGAAAAATCAAACGTTTGTCAAATAGTTACATAAATTTGAAGAAAATAATATTATTTTTACCGACTCCGGCGCAAGATCACTCAGAGAATGCTTATTAGAAAGATATACCCACAAACAATTTCGTAGAAGGAAAAAAAAGTAAGGACTTTTTGTAATCGACACCTTTGTGTCTATTAAATTATGTGTTTATACACTATATACCATACTAGCTGATAATCGCCTTTTGTTGTTATTGTCAATATGAAAAATACATAAAATAAATCGAAAAAGAATCGAAAGGTTCTTCGAATCCAAAAATAAGTATTCTAGAATCTAAAGAATAAATTCCGTATCGAATGGTCATAGCCCTATGCCGATACTACTGAACATAGTTTTTACGTGATTGAACATCAAAGGAACTGTATTTTAATTCAGTACAATTCAATACATTCCTAAACATATTTAGAGGAACACAATAAAAACGGACAATTTAATATGAAAACGGGTTTATTTGTACAATATAAGTTTTGTAGTTCAGTAGAATCGATTAATGAAATTTAACATTTTTGAACACGAAAAAATTAGATCAAATGAAAAGAAAACGGATTAGAGACAGTAAGCTCAGTATTTTAAATATAAGGAATTTTGACCTACCATATTGAAAATTTAATATTTTTGTTGAACAAAAAACATCACAATCTGCTCTGAAATGCTTGTTACGAATCAAAACGCGTCGCAGTTGCAGTCAGAGACCCGCTCCATACGTAATCCTAAGCAAATACCATTACTGACCCTCCACAATAAGGCTCTCATCCAACAATATTACATTCAATTTATCTTTCTCCGAGTCGTATTCATTCTTTGACCCTTCCGTCGTCTGACTTAAGTCTGAATTTCGTCTGAATTTGGATTCATCAGTAAAAAGTAGTTTTTCTCAAGCGTCATCATTTCAATTTGGGCTTGAACAAGCAATATTGGACAGGGTTACTCGACGTCCGGACGTGGGCAAAGGTACTACGGCGTGCAAATACGCCCCTATACGAGCCCCCAAGCCTTCTTTGAATCCTTTTGGTGATAACTGTGACTTGTCAAACTTCATGCAGTTTATTTTGTACCTCAGAAAAAGTCGAAGTACGGTTTTTAAGGACACCGATTACAATCTGTCGTCCCGCTCTGTTATTACTCTTTTGCGACCTTGTATTTTACGTTTGGATACTCTCCAGTTTGCCGGTATTAGACGATACATAGCAAAATATTACAGACTTGAACACTCGTAATGCTTGAGCCACTTCATTGTGTAACCATTTTCAATTAAAATTACAGCATTAGACACCTGGACAACGCTAAGTAACGGTGTTATCACTCAAACTCATCAAAAGAAATCCCCTTCACTCAATTACAATATTTTTTTACCTAAAAATAGAAATAGTAAAAAAGTAATAATAGATTAAGATCCCAGAGCTGCCAGACGTAACTTATTTTTAAATATATGAAGCCTTATGTTTTGAGTTGTCTTTTATGTACTTAGAACGTTTGCGCACTCACCGAGTTCTAGTCAGGGGGCAATGTATATCTATCAAGACAGAAAGGTGACAAAAAATAAGAACTACTTTATTTATATTTAAATGGCTGATTTATATATATATATATATATATATATATATATATATATATATATATATATATATATATATATATATATATATATATATATATATATATATATTGTATAATATCATTCTAAAGTAGGATACAGTATTGCCAGACACTTTCCGAGGGCCACGACTTCTGCCAGACGCTAAAGCTAAAGCTTTAAAAAGAAGGCAAAAATGGAAGGATTGAACTTTACTTATTTTTAAATGCTTCATTATTTAATTTAATGGTGGTAGAGCCACGCTGAAACTATTACTGGTTTCAGCATGAATGGGTCGGCTCGCCCGGCGTAGTACCACCGTCTCATAGAAAACCGACGTGAAGTAACAGTGCTTGCATTGTTGCGTTTCGTTTTGTCAGAGAGAGCGCCGGGAGCCCACCTCCCTTCCCCTCTCCTCTCTCCTCTCCCTCTCGCTCCCATAAGCCTTCCCCCCCAAACGGTTGCAACGCACTCGCGACTCCTCTGGTGTTGTTAGTGTCCATGGACGATGGTGATCACTTAACATCAGGTGACCCACCTGTTCGTTTGCCACATATGATATAAAAAAATATATATATGTTAGTCAGGTTCAACCAAGTAACGCGGTTTTATTTCTCCTCATTGTTTCAGTAAAAAAACGCTTTTTGATGCAGTCTGACGTAGACGTCAATCAATTCCAGGCGGAAGTGCCAAGTAACATTGACTATATTATTTTATAAATTCTAATTAGAAAGCATATGAAAAGAAAGTCAATGTTTTAACAGAATTTATGTGACTCTAACTTGAGACTTATCATACTGAATCATTTTAAATGAGTACTTTAAATAGTTTATATTTATTTAAAAAATGAACAGTTTATGAAAAACTCAAAATATGGTCACTGAACGTTAAACAAAAAGTTATAAATAAATGTAAATAAATTAGTAGCCAATGATGATTTGTGAAATATAAGTTTGTATCGTTTAAAAAGCAGTACTTGTATAAGCGTTGCCTTGTTCTGCGTCGGTGAAAATGAACATATATTTTTAAATGATTTATCTTATTTCTCTTGTGTAAATACGATTTAAAATTAAAATAATTATTGACTATGTTCGATATTTTTTTATAAATGCACGCTTTCGCATATATTTATAAATGCTCACAATGTGATAAGGTGAGTAATATAAAAGATCCGAAATAAAAAAGAGCCATGATAATGGCATTTGTGTGCGCCTCGGTAATCTAGTCATCAATTACATTCACACAGATTTCTATCAAAGTAATTATTTTTCCTTATCCTGAAAGATGGCAAGATAATGTTTTTATAAAGATACCTAAACTTATATTTAGTTCTATGCCTCAATACATGTTTAATTATGTAAATGTAAATTATTATATCTAATTATTCTGTTTGAGCTCTATTACCTGTTCTTTTGTATCTAGAAATGCGTTCGAACACCGTTACGTTAGATTATATTTAGACAGACGTCTACTATTGAACAAATTAACTATTAGGGGTTGTAATCTAACTGTATGATGTGTGAATTACAGACTGGGCCTTTTTGAAGTGAAACTTCTTTATCGACGTAGGGAGGAATTTTAGAGCATGTAAAAACGTACATATGTAATGTTTTTCGGTTACGCGCCATCTTAATTTCTGTACATTTTTCCGTTACGCATAATATCGTCAAAAGTTTAATCTATTCTATTCTATTCTATATATCTATACTATAATAAAACTGTAACAAAGCCAAACCGTTTTTTCTGTAAAGTTGTAAATATAGTAGATTATTTTTCGAAAAATGATGTCATAATGGGGTTTCACTTCGTTATCGTGTATACACTGAAGCACGCACAAAAATTATCCTTTTACAATTTGGGAACTCCCTTTTGCTCTGTCTCTCTGTCTGTCTTCTCTGTCTCTGTGAACACGCACTCGCACGGACTAAAAGTGCTGAACGGATTTTAACGACACTTGACACGTAATAACTAATATTCAGAGGACACTTTTACAGGGATCGTAAAGTTCTTTATTTATAACCAATTGTAAGGAACAGCCTCATTTTTAGTAACTTTTAAAAGGTGTTAAAAACAGGAATCCTACCTATAACTGCCAGAGGCAATCTTGGTACTGACAATAATGTGCTCGATGATATTCTATCGGGAGAAATTAAAAAAAAAATAATATTTCATATCATTTTATTTTTTCCATTGGCAAAGAAGGCATATTTTATGGTTTACCTAACAGGCCCTCTCCCCGCATGATATTGAGAAATCACCTCCTAAACAATGAAAAACAACGATAAACGTAGACATGTGACTGCGCGGTGTCCTCGTCAGCGCCGCACTCGTGGCTATGCGGCGGTCAGCTCCACAATTATCGCTATCTATATAATACATAAAATGGGGTAAACATAGCGATCTAGTTGCAGAATACTATCCGAAGTTTCTAACCGTTTAAAGCATTAGCCGGTGAGTAATTGGGCCAGTCGGAACATCCATAACCCTTACTTCCTTTATACCTCAATCAGTTCTACGCAGTACCGAATTGACGATCATCTATCGTATACCGCCACAACCGCGCGTCCGCCAGGTCCTAACCTCCATCTACTCGGCGGTGACTTCTCCAAACGCCTCCAAAACAAGGCCATGAGACTCTATCGGGGGTCCCATTAAAAGTACTCCAATTCATGTTATGGAAAGCGAATTGAGCATATGTCTGTTACATCTTAGGAGACAATATATAGCTGGTAAAATTCTATTTAAATTTAAGTCATTCGAAAAAAAAACAACTAACTAATGTATTAGAAGAACTGTCCACCGTAACAGAAAAAGACCATTATTAGTTTCTATTTTTTCTCAATATAAAAATACTCCAATTCAAACAAGTGTAAAACATGAAATGTTCACTTTACACAACAGGGTCGATAACATTGATTTACACGATATAATTAAAATAAATGTAAATGGTATTTGGAAGCCAAAGCGTCAATATGATATTCTTAAAATAAAAGATTTGTCTTCAATATATAAATAAATATTATCAAAATTTTGTTTAAATATACACTGACGGATCTAAAGTTGGTAATTATTTAGGAATAGCATTTTTTGAATCAAATTCCAAACTTTTATGAAATTTTAAATTGATGAAAATATTTCAATTATCCACACTGAATTGATAGCAATTACAGAGGACTTATCATTTGCACAATCAACTGAGTCCATTAAGATTGTTATTTTATCCGATTCAAAAAGTGCTGTTCGAAGCTAGGATATTAGATCTCGGCTTAATGCTTCTGGTTCGTTCCACACTGGTTTGTACAATTCGTTATTGTCTGACACCATTTGGAAAGATGCTAAACAATTGTACAAAAATAATATAAGCTATTGTTAAGTTTAGTGTCATTCTTATTATTATATAGTTGTATGTCACTTAGGCGATATAGTCGCGCAGGTGACTAAGCCTTCGTTAAAAAATAATAATAATATTAAAATTACAGCTATCTTAACATGGTTTGATCATACTTATTTTATTCACAAAAAAATAGCATCGGGCACCATTATTGTTAATAACAAATATGTCTGGCAATAATAATTCCATGTTTTAGTAGCGTTTGAAAGTTAGTAGTAAAGGTGCGGTGTGTTTACAGGCAGCCCGCACGCTGTTCGGAAGAACATAAAGATGTATAAAAAACTGGCTTATTGAAATTCTTTGTAGAAACCGTTGCTAGCTCTTAGACAAATAGTTACAGGCAAGTGACAATTGACGCGTCGTGCTCATATCTTTTTAATATTTATATTTTTCTTCAATACAGTGGAGTGTGAAAAAGTTTTAATACAAGTTGAAAATAGTTATGATATCATTCAGTGTTTCATTTATCATTATTTATTTTATGAATATATTTTATCGTTCAATTTACAATATAACTCTATGAACTTGATATTTTATAATGTGAACTCTACTGACTGTATAGTAAACGTCTACAAAAAAGGGAAAGGAACTTCGTTAGAAACTGGGGGTCCATAGACCTCTAAACCTTTTTGTCACATTACCGCCAATATATGTAGATTAGTTTTTATTTTAATTGAACCCGGTAGATGATGCTACAAACAGGTTACGGTACGAACGGTACGATAACGTACGGCTTATTTTAAAAGATTTCTCACATACCATCTGGGTATATGTTTGAGTGAGTCCCTTGATAGTTTGGATTCACAATTGGAAACCGTAGGTGTGCCTGCAATAAGGTTTTAGGTTTATTAAAATTTTTCGCGTTTAAAAATACAATTGACACCAGTGATAACCGATTTGGTGCAGACGAAGTTGCACGGGTCAGCTAGTACAAAATGAAGTTAAAATAATGTTATAGGAATTTAAAATTGGAATTTATTTGTCCTTACGTTGTCTCGAAGTAATAGTTATATTATATACGTATTTATGCCCAAATTTGTATTCGGCGCAGTAATATTCAGAGTGGTGAAAAAGTTTGTCGCTGACTGTAGATATATTTTTAATAATTTTTGTCTTACCGGCTGGTAATAAAATTGTGGCTTTCAAAGTACGAAAGGCGTGAGTTAGACCTGGTATTTTTTTTAAGGCGTAGGTATTCAAGTTGTTTACTCTCTATTCGTTTTTTTTTTCAGGAAAAACCCAATACGATATATGTTGAGTTTAAATATAGTTAGGCTGCCGTCAAAATGAATATTAATAATATGAACATCTTAAATACCAGTTTAAACACATAACAAGTTGATGTATAACCAACATAGTGTAAACATAAACGGAGACGTAAAATCACACTTCTATGTCAAGAACACAAGTCAAGGAGAGATTAATTCGAAAATTTTACATATTTCAAACGTTTTGATATCGGTGTTGAATTTTATCAGTTACGGTATTATAGTACATAAATTAGGGATTGTAATTAGTTATCCTAATATTGTTGCTGTTGATTTAATTTAGAAGTAGCGTCGTTTAGAATTACGATTTGATTTTACGCAGAAATGTTGTTTTGACCCTTGATATTTCAGAAAAATACTATAAGAGCTGAATAAAACATTTTTTCCTTTTGCTTACATCTTATTCAAATAAATTATAACTTATTTATTATGTTACTAACTTATATCAACGGCTTTCTATCTATATTTGACCTATCTTTTGAGAATAGTACATTTTCGGCCTAAAATGTACCTTATGTCCTTTCTTGTACCCCTGACAACTTGTATGCAAATTTGAATGATGGTGATTTTGAAATCATAAACATACAAACACAATTGCGTCTCTAATGTTTGTTGATCAGTGCTGGTTTTGGATCCAAATAGAAAAATGAGTCTACTGCTTAAAGTGCATTGTTAAAATGATCATTTGAAACATATAAATTACCTTCATTCGGTAGTTGGACTTATCTAATACCCGTCTTGCTAGCTACAACACTCGAGTTGAAAATCTCTTGTCAAGTACCTATTTGTGTGTTCCGGTAGCTGCATTTAAGAGCTAGTCCTCCCCTAGATTTTAAACTACATCGTACATCGTAATATAGGATCAGGCAAGATTGTGGTCATTGTGGCCTTTAGGCTATAAAAAAATAATAAACTATAAATTCCTATGCTGTCAAATGTATTGTTTTTAAATATAATCGACGCTATATTTAAACAGTTGCTTTATAACAAAGTGTTGTACGTGACGGAATGCGTTATACCGGCGTCATCACAGACGTAAAGCATCGAAGTCGGCCTTATCCATTGTTGATCACTTATACAAAAAGAAGTAGGTAGTATCATTTCCTTAATGATTGACATTTATTTACTTTCATGTTTTTTGTCTATATTCATTAAGAAAAACTATAGGTATAAAGATCAAGGAAATACAGCTATAAAAAGTCACAAGTCACAAACAAAGTCACATAGTCACATCATAATTTTCATCACTATAGTGTACTTCTACAGGCATTAAACTTTGTAGTGGAGCGTCGGGAGTCCGCGTGTAATATTTGATTCCTACATTAAACTTTATCATTAGCAAAAAGCAATCTATATGTGAAAAAAATATCGTTATGAAATTATAATATGCTGGTTGGAGACGTTTACTAAATAGCCACCATTTTCAAGTTGAAAAACTGTTGCCCGTTCTTTATCTATGAGTGTGTTCCGGTTATGCTTGGAAATATTGTATGCATCACTATTATTACATTTTAAATGACACACTTATTTGTCACATTATAATTATGAATCTATATGAATTTTATATTACAAAAATTCTGTCATTGGATTTATATCTATTTTGCATATGTTACGAATAAATATTTCTAATTTTTATTTTTTACATATACCCGAAAAGTGAAAAATGTCTTTTAACTATAGCACGTGATCATTTATTACTAGTGCAATAGCAGATATAAAAATATAACATCACTGTTATGTTTATATTCAAATAGCTATAATTTTCATACCTGATTCTGAGAGAAATCTCTAAGATCTAGTTTCCTTTTTAGGTCTATGGTGTTACTGGTTTCCGTAATATCGCTACTCACTAGTCGGTTGACCGTTAGTATAATTACAAGTTTAAGTATATCGTACTTTAAACTTGAAAAAATAAGAAATATAATTGATAATAGGACTAGGAAATATTTGGACTTCATCTTGCTATATCGAAACGGTCGCGCGATTGTTATGAACTAACAATCACAATGAATACCTAATGCGATCAGAGTAGGTAACCATTTTTTAACATTTGTATTTTTCATTAGTGTATTCAATCGTCAGCATAAACCGTTTCAATCGATTCTCGATCAGATTCGTATTTGTAGACAAAAATTTGGTTAGCGGAGTCTCAGGTTTTAGGTATATAGCAAAATATAACATAGAAAATATACCTATTAGTTAAGTGGACGGATAGTATGATTGAAAATATGTTTTATGTTTGTTAAATTCTACAGAAAACAAAATTCATGAATACAGGACTTAGAAACGTATTAAGCGTTCTTGTTCAGATGAACAGATTGGAACTTATAAACTTGTGGTTCTATTACGTCGCGAATAACAATATAACAAAGCCATGTATTGTATATATTATAACAGAAGTATAACTTCCTAGCTCCAATATATAAAATTGAAGTGTTTGTTGCTTGTCCGGGCTAGAAATCCCAACGAATGGTTGAGCATATTTTGATTAAATTATTGTTGACGTATAGAGAAGTATTCAGATGATTACATAGATTTTTAGGATTTATTATGTCTTTCTGTTCGAGATGAAGTGTACGGCCTGAGTGCATCTGCGTTCGGCGGTGCGTCCAGCGGGTCGTCCAGCGTCCAAGAGCGACGCTCGCGCGCCACTCAGGACACTCACGTATTAATGCATAAGTTTGAAACGAACGCCGGACGCGACGTCCCGCTCGACGCTCGAATGTAGCGTCCACTCTGGTCGTACACTTAGTGCGGACGTTGCTAAAGACTAATAGTGAATGCTCTATAATTATGTACGAAATGTTTATAATTAAAACCTCTTCATCTTCAGCACACCTGGTGTAATTGCTCCAAAATGGAAGCTTATCCACCGTAAAATTATCATTTATAATTCAGTAATTGTTTCGTTGAAATTTTAATGAATAAATAATGCATTAATACAGTTTATCTTTGAATAATTGTATATTTATTAGGTATTGTAATAGGTGTTTAGAAAGCTTTAGATATCAATAATATAAATCTACAGTGGATTTTTGCTTACTTTAATTGTCCTGAGTTATGTTCAAATTTTGGTTTTTAAGCACAGTATGTATCAAATTAATTAGTGCTTGCTTCTGATGCTATTTTTCATAATTAGAGGTTTCTGTATTTCGTTCGATTTTAATGATTTCATTTAGAATTTCTTATGAAAAACCTTAGGCGGAGTAAGCTAACAGTGTCGTTCTGAAATCCTAAAATTCTCGAAGACATACTATACCTACGATTCCCAAAATGGTTGGTGTATATCGACCCCCAGGGGTCTATGACGACAAGCATAGAGGTCGACGTCAGTGAATAAAAGATTGAGGTTCAACAATAATGATCTCATTTAAATAGGTAGTGGAGGATAGGTAGGTAGTAGGAAGATAGTAGATAAGTAGGTATTATAACATAAAATAGGAAGGAAGCAAAATAAAAGAAATAGAATAAAGGAAAAACAACAACAGAAAAGATCAGCAGCAAAAAATGTTGATACACGTAATTGTAAGCAGAAAATGTCTCAGATCATGGCTGAGGAGAAAGGGAACTAAATAGAAAAAAACGGGTAGTGGATTTAATTTGGCTTATCTTTCATGAAACATAATACTAATAAAATACTGCTCCTTTATAATATGAGGACATATCTACATAAATAACAAAACCACCTTTTCAAATCATATTTGAAGTTGAAGAATTGGCAAAAACCTCAATAACAAGTAATCAGATATATACACATAACCGCAAATCATGGCAAGTGGTTTACAATACAAAAAAGTTTGGGGACGTATACACTATACGCTTGTGTAGGTGTATAGACCAATGATATTATAAGTAAGAAGGTGATTTTCACTTATAATATCATTAGGACTATATATGACTATATAGGAGTATTTCTACTATATGCCTATTTAGATTGATAACAGTGTCACGGGCGACCTATACTTTGAATCTGGATTATCACATTGCTTTAAATCTGGGGGCACGATAGTATTCTCGCCAAGTCGAGAAAAAAATCGGCACGGCCGTACTATCCTTTCCTCGAAGCAATTCAGGCCATATTCGACGCCCTATAGCTTCGTTGTGGATAAAACTAGAATCTTGAATCTATTTTATTTAAAACATAAAATATTTTTAATATTGATATGGTTACTATAAGGTGTTCTTAGGTTAGCTATTTACGTGATAACTTAAGACAGAAGACCCTTTAAGTAGGGGCTTAATAAAGTAACCGACTTGGTATTACATGGATCTTACAACTTTTTACGGTAGAAGAACTGAGTTGCAAGACTTGTTTTTTTTTTACAAGTTTTGTTTTTGATGGCATTTACTGTTTCACATGTATAATTATGTAGTATAGAACATATGAAAATGAAGTACCTTCGTATTAAAAAAGCATAAGATTTTTTTATTCCACAATAATACAGTATTATTTTAAATCTCCTTTTTTTTGTAAGCACTATGTATATCTATATATTCAGACTCATCTGGCTCAGCAACAGAAAGCACATTAGTAATAATAACTTACAGAACTAAGTTTGTCTTCCTATTAAAATTGGGCATAACATTTTACAAATATAGAAAAAATAATGATGAGATTATTTATTTAACTTATTTTTTTTTTTTGTGTTTGGCAACCCCCAAACTGGACCTTTTGTTGAATTTTTTTTGTGTGTTCTGGGGATTCAGATTGGTTTAGATTGAAATTGGACTCGGTAGGTGGCGCTGCAGTTGACTTTTAGGATTTTTTTTATTATCAAGGCAGGACAACGTCCGCCCGGTCCGCTAGTATATTTATATAGTACTTGGAATAAGATTACATTATATTCGATTCTTGGACTAATTATTTAATTGCGATAATGAGATTATGATTAATGATGAAATTAAAAATAGAAAGTTACGATTTCAGTTTCACAAATAACGTTTCTTGTACCTATTTTAATGTCTATATAGTTATAATTAATTATATTTATTATATTACCGTAATAAAAAATATTCATAAAAGAAACATTATACGCATGCAAACATATGCTAGCGGTACTTTTTTTATAATAAGAGGCAAACGAACAGGCGGGTCACCAGATTTTAAGTGATCACCGCCGTCCATAGACACTAGCAACACCAGCAACACAAGTGCGTTGCCAGCCTGTGTTTGGGGGGAAGGGGAGGGAAACAGGAGGAGGGAAGAGGGAAGGGAATTGGAGGGGTGCCTCCGGCGCTCTCACTGACCGAACGAAACGCAACATTGAAGGCACTATTATCACTCACGTCGGTTCTCTATGAGAGGGTGGCACTACCCCGGGCGAGCCGACCCATTCATGCTGAAACCAGTAATAGCTTCGGCGTGGCTCTACCACCTACACTTCACTTTATCTAGCAGTATTTTGCTTTATCTTAAAAAAGTGTGTCCATGGGAGCCCAGTTCTATGAACTCGTATGTTAATCTATGAGGGTATTCGGTTCTAATGAGTTTGTATCGTGTTAGTTATAACTGTATCGTGAATATTTGATAAAATCATTTCGTTTGTAAAATTAATTTAAAAAATATGTTATTTCACTTAATAATATACCTTTATCTTGTTTATTTTTACACGCGTATTTTTGTAAATAATAATTCTAGATAGGTATTAGTATATTCTATTATTGCTTTATTATTTGTGTACCAATATTTTCCATATTTAAAAAAAAAACGAAGATAAGTCTTACTATTATTTACATTATGAATAGGTTGCTATATACGTGATTGTAAGCAAATATATTTATAGAACATTTCGTGATGTGATAGGTAATTTTCAGTAAAAACGATGAGTACCTACACTTTTATTTTCAGTGTTATCTGCGAAATTCTAAATAACCTAAATGTACAGCTATAATATGTATTATACCTAGAAATTATGTAATTTTACCACCGAACATACTTTTTTTTTATGATCAAATGAATATAAATGAAATTTTATTGTCACGGTTATTTTTATATTTTTTTGCTGAAGTAAAATATTTAAAATTAATTCTGTTACTCACCTTAAATAAAAATATTTCAAATATGGCTTGGGTAAAATGTTCCCCGAAGTACGAATAGACGGGTATTAATTACTTTTAATGTTCATATTAATCGAATTACGTAGTGTAGTTAACTTGTACTTATTACGTTTTAAAATGGTTTGAAAATTTCACAATATTGTTTCTATGTACGTATGTATGTATATAGGTAGAATATTAGTAGTCCTTACTAATACTTACTATAAATTTGTTTGTTTGTATGTCACTCTTTCACGCCTTAATTGCTGAACCGATCATCGTGAAATTTTGCATACTTGTTGTGAGGGGTACAGAGTCGGACACAGGGTACTTATAATCCAGAAAAAAATCATATTCCCAAAATAATCACGCGAGCGAAGCCGTGGCGAAATCTTGTTATAATATAACGAATCAACTCCTGATTGTTATTTTAATGCGTGTTTCCGATAATCGTAATGCATTTATCGATGTAATGCAGTGTGAAGATAAATGGATGCCGCTTTCAGTTTGGCCTAATCTACTTTTAATTATTTAGGGTTACATTAGAACGCAATTATATTTTAATAACTGTTTAAATTGAAACCGTATATTCTCTACAACTACGGGACTATACACAGTTATGGGAATAAGAGAGGTATACATTAGTTAACTTTTGAAATATATGAACTTGTCTTTCGTAATTCAAAGGTAATATAAATAATAATTTGAGACAGTATATATTATAAGGTTATATTAATTTTCCTTTCTATATGCAAATGTATTTCTTGGATAATTTCTATATTTTAGATTCGAAGTTGGAAATTTTCTCTTTCACCACCCGCACTCAACGTAATCATCAACATAGTAATACCGGAACAAAACTGTAGATATATTAGAATAACATTCATTTTTATGTAAATATTTGTTTACACATACTCGTCCAAGTAGGTATTGGATATTGCATCAGGCACTTTGTATAATGATCTACGTTCACTATAAGTTTTTAATTTATACGCATAAATTAAATTAACTTGCCTGTTAAATTGCAGATATATACATTACGGAATATTATATCTATACTGAAATTATTAATGCGAAATTGCGTTATTTTAATACGCCTAAACTACTAAAGCGATCGTCTTTAAATATTGCTTGCACATTGTCAGGAGTACAGGAAATGACATACGGCAACTTTCATGCCAAAAAGTTTTGTTTCCCAGGAATAAATTGAACCTATATTAAAGTAAACGAAGCCGCAAGCAAACACTAGTAAGCTAGAACGATTTATGAATATATGGGACAAATGTCTTCACTTCAACTTTGAACACAGGAAATAAAAATACATATAATAGTGGCTTATAAATGTCTCCGAGCTATAAATTATATTATTAGTAGGTACAATTCACCAGTATTCGGTTTTTGTCAGATGCCATTAGCTCATATTGTAATTGTATTATAATTAGAAAGCGCAATCCTGGAAAATTCGGCAATCAATGTAAGAACTATCGGTCTAATTATTTGATCACCGTGACTTAATGAACTAAATTATATATCAGGAATTCTTTAAGGGATCTTTTAAATTGGTGATTCTTTTATAATTGAGGTAGTATGTATGAATTAAAATAATCTGGTTATTATTAGAGTTGTAACTTTAAAGATTTTATGACTATGTTACGTAATACAAATTGATTGGTAGTTTGATTATGTAAATGTAAACATACATTTTCATAGAATTAGAATTACATAATGACATATTTGCTCAATAGAGTGTGAAAGACACGAATAGTTAGAGAGCAAGTCATGAAGGAAGCCGCTATTTTGCGGTAGATATAATACCCCTAATCAACCTCTGAATCAGATACGGACAGAGATTAGCAATCAGAGCTACTTATTAACAAATAAGTTTTTAGTTCTCATATCGGTAATCATAATTACTTTACGTCACGAAAATGACTTTTTCTTGGAACTGTTTTCTTTGTGAAAATTTGATTTGTATCAAGAGGTCGTACAGAGAAAAATGTGGTTATCGTACAGCTATTTATAACTTGTGTCAGTAGCTATGTAAGATATTGCGGAGAATCTGATTATCAAAACAATTTGGTAACGATCTGCTAAATTATTCTTTGCATGGTGCGATTCAACTTTCTAGGTTTGTTCAGCGTTATATATTCTAACAGATGCAGGTTGGTTATGTACTCACGAAGTTCATGATACTGGAAAACTCATACCCTCGTTGTTTCATATTTTATTTACAATACTGCAATTTTACATTTCATTATACTTATAACTACGTATACACCTCAACTTATTGGTTCTTTTTATACCTGTCCCACCGGTATTTCGATGCGAGAGGTTTTGCCTCAAGATCTCATGGCGGCGATACAACCAATAAAGGGGAGAAGATAGGAATACAATCTGTAATAGTAGTATAATAATAGCTGAGACCCGGTAGTGAATATGATTTTGTCGTTTTATGACAACTTCATGTTTTATCTGCATTAATTGTGCTCTTATAATTTTGTCATTACTATTACTTAGTTCTACGATCATTTTTAAGTTACCTCTGTCGAAATTTATCAATCGCTCCTATAGAAAAGCATGTTAAATGCCATTTAAGCCTATAAAATGACATGAAAAATATTCTATCTGCCCAGAAAAGGTATCGTTAAAATTGGGTTCAGTCTTTTCGGAGATTAGCACGAACAAACAACAGAGTTTAATTTTATTTACACAGAATAATTATATGTTTATAATAAATATTAATCTAGGGAAAATACCCTAGTTAAATCTTAATTTCGTTTATCAATAATTCTGTCATATTTATAAGGATAAAGTTAAGCTAGGTTGTTAGGGAACACAAATCGAAACCGGAACCTTCTTTAACATCTGACTGTCGATTCATTGGAATCTAGTTTCCTTGTAATTTTGTAAAGGTATCCAAAGTAAAGTGCCTTTTTTGTTACAGATATTATATAATAATCTATGCAAAGAAAACCTCAAAAATGGATAGTTTAGAAAAGGCTGCAAACTACTTAGATGAAGGTAAGGAAAACGTAGGTCCTGATTTTTTATGTATTGAAACTGGCTTAGCAAAACGATTATACCGACAATAATCCACTGATTTATTATGTCAATTTCTCATTTCGTACTTATCAAACTGTACTCTTTGAGAAGCAGGTGAGCCGTGGTTTAGGTGTCTGACATCAAACTGGACATTCGTTACTAGATATGTATTAATGTGACTGTTGAAAGCCTGATGGTTCCGTGCTTTTGTGTTTGTACAGCGCATTGTTGGACG
The DNA here is from genome assembly GCA_036509395.1 of Antheraea yamamai. Lineage (NCBI taxonomy): Eukaryota > Metazoa > Arthropoda > Insecta > Lepidoptera > Saturniidae > Antheraea > Antheraea yamamai. The sequence continues at coordinate 12,320,113 of AP028433.1, forward strand.
TGTGTTCAAATTTTATAACGATCTAGAGTTTTCATTGACGGAAATCGGCTAACCTTATGTCGAAAGTCTATCACTAAGCCCTTTTAGATGTATTGCAGCAGTTACATATGAGAGGTAGCTTCTTTAGTCTTAGTGTTTTGCCATCAACATGATCGGTTAACGTCAAAAGTGATTGTGGTCAAAAGCAACATATATAGAACTAGCTAGTGCCCGCGACTACGTCCGCGTGGAATAATTACTTTGGGCTAACGCTAACACGCAGCGGAAGCTCTAAAGAGGAAAAAAAACCCCGATTTTGAAACATTCTTTATTGGTGTTCCGCTTCTATTGATCTCAGCGTGATGATATATAGCCTATAACCTTCCTCGATAATTTTTCCAATCGGACCTGTAGTTCCTGAGATTATCCCCTACAACGTCACAACGCCATAAACTCACAATTTTTTTACCTCTTTATAATATTAGTATAGATAAAATTTTAGATTGCCTCCTTTTCTCCATTGTGATATTAGGAATAAGGTAGGTATGAGGAATAGTAATAAATCTTGGGCGAGTTCGATAGTTTTAAACTGTATTTTTATTACTTATGCCTTGTTAGCCGACAGGCCTTATTACCCGCACCTACCTTAGTCGTTTATAAACTGTCTCTATTATTCTCTATAATACTATATATTATATGTAGTCTCTATTATAAACCGATCACGAATATCACGTTAAATAATTTTTGTCCATCTCTTTTGAGCTGTCTTTTAAAGAAATAGTGTTGACCATACACAATTTAAGAGTAGAAAAGATCATGAATTCTTATATTCTAAAATCGCTCTTATGCAATAAACACATTGCTTTTGTTTTGTCAATTTGATTATACCAGCAAATCGATTTCTAAAATATAAATTGCGTGATGTATATATTAGAGTTTACTCTATAAACTCTTAAGTCTGTGGCCGCCACTTGCAACTCCCCTTGTGTTGCTAGTGTCTATGGACGGCGGTGATCACTTAAAATTAGGTGACCCGCTTGTTCGTTTGCCTCCCAAGATATAAAAAAATAGAATAATCTCCGATCAGGTTGCTCAGATTACGACTTCATTTTTTTTTATTATTTCAGAATTGTTTGATTCTACAGCGGATCCGAATATATCAGTATCAGTTATGGCAGAGGAGGTTCCGAAACTAACCGTTGCGACCATAGTTGGAGTGACCGTGGTAATGCTTGTGGCTATTATCGCTGTATTTTTGTTGGGTGTACTTATTGATTGCAGGCAGCAGTAAGTAGATATTTTGCCTTCTTTAAATTAATATATTCTATTTTGGGATCCTGTACTTACCCATATCTTGTACTGTAATTATCGTAATCGATATCGTAATACGGTCCAATTTGTCAATCGATTAGCCTAAAATTCTACAATGGTAACTGGCTATCCATGCGGCTGTTGACGGAATACTCCGGTATGAACAAGATTATAGATCTTCTTTTTATTTGTATTTATTGATTAACATTGGACTTAATTTCTTTTTCTTCATCTCTCCATATAAATAAAATTAAATTGTCTGTCAAAATAACATTTTTTTACTAAACGGACAGAAAATTATATACGGTAGTAATATGAAAAAAATATTTCTTAAAGTTTTGCCTGTCTGTCTGCTTGTTCCGGCTAATCTCCAAAACGCTGGGATCGATTTTGACGAGTGGTTCACTGGCAGATAACTAATGTTATAAGGAGTAACATACTTATTGATTTAGAATAAAAATAGGATTCTGCGTAAATATAATAAACGAAAAAAACAGTGTAACAGCTTAGAAGCAGAACTTTGCATGATGGTTTTTTCTAAGTCCTCAAGTTGAAAGTCTGTCGCAAAGCACCTCCTGGTGTGTTCCGGCAGCTGCACAGCTGCATGCAGTCCCCTCTAAGTTTAGCATCTTAGATCACATCGTCATTTAACATCAGATAAGAATGTGGTCAAAAGCTAAAACCTATAAAAAAAAGAACCGGATAAACGCCACGTCTTTTACTAAACAATTTCTTTTTGCTAAATTCCATGCATTCGATGTAGTTGGTAACAGTTAGAGCCTGTCCAGATGAGGAATTTTACGCGCGAGTCGACTCGCGCGTACCCGAGATACTAGAGCTACATATATCCCGTCCGATGGTGCAACGCGTTTCCTAACTCGCGCGTAAAACGCGTGCAATGAGCGAGACTCTCGACTCGAGATATATCAAGCCACATTGCTGCGTCCAGTACTACGCGCGAGTCGATATAGTCGTCAGTCGTCTATCCGTACGACGTATCCCAGCGTATGCGACGTTTCCTAGGGTAGAAAACCGTAAAACCCGGTATCTGGACGCAATATATTTTGAAACGGGGGTTCCCGCGGAATGCCCCCCGGCGGCGAGGCGGCCAGGCCCTCGGGGCCCGGGGGCCACCAAAGACTCCCCCCTCTACCTCCTATTAATATATTTTAAAAGACGCGACGCCACGCTCGACACTCGACTGTAGCGTCCACTCTGGTCGTACACTTAGTGTTTACATATAAAATTCCAGTGTGCGTGTATTTCTTATCTTGTCTTTTTAAAGAGTTTCACCGATTTTGATGTTTTTTTTTAAACTTAAGCTCTCATCTGGAGGGGTTTTAGGTATAATTGGATTCGGTAGGTGGCACTGGTATTGAGATTTATAGATTGAAGTTCCTTAACACATATTTGGGTATGCGGCAGACTAGTAGAAATCATCACATAAGGAAAAGCGTTACACCTCACTGTCGGTTGTGTAACCTCAATTTTATTAAAACCGGAATTGTATTAAATCTTTTTTTATGTAGAGTTTTCTTATACATATTTAATTCATAACTTTTACACATTTTTGTTTATATTTTATATCTAATTTTTAATAATAAATATCTTTCCTGATATAATGATTTTATTTACCTTACCTACGTTATTTACCTTAAAAATCGTATGTAATCTGTATATACTACATACAGAGAGATTGGAAGATAGTCGCATGGTGGCAGCAGTCGCGTAACACTTTTTTGTTACGTGACGAAACTATACAATTTAAATATAAAATATAAACAATCTAAGTCGCCGTATCAAATTACATTTCTAGCTGAGGAAAAGCGTAAGGAACGTCATTCTTGAGTAGTCCGGTGAAGCTGTTAAGGCCTTACTAGGCCAATACCGTAGTCAGTTCGAAAAAAACAAAAACGTCATTCCTGAGTAGAGTCCCTTGATCGAACACATATTTTTTCTAATTTTCAGACCAAATACGTTTTTTACCAAAAATCTTTTTTTTTTTGGATTTCTAATATAAATAAACGATAATCGCAGTTTTCTCGTCTCCTAGCAGCAGCTATGGAAATTATGTAATTCATTTTTTTATATTCTTTATTATGTCAAGATAATGTTTGCCAATCAGCTCCGTTAATCCATACCAATATTATAAATTCGAAAATTAGTGTGTTTATTTGTTACTCTTTCGCGTATTAAATACTCACCCGATCATCGTTACATTTTGCATACACGTTGTCTTAAGGGTATAAAGGACTAAAATATCTTTCATTAATAACGTGAGCGGAACCGCTAACAAAAGCTAGTATAACATGTATGGTAAGATTCATAGACCAAGAAGTTGGTCTAACAAAATAACCGTATAGAGCCACGCTGAAGCTATTACTGGTGTCAGCATGAATGGGTCGGCTCGCCCGGGGTAGGACCACCCTCTCGCAGAAAATCGACGTGTAGTAACATTGCTTGCATTTCAGTGAGAGCGCCGGAAGCCCACCTCCCCTCCCTCAAACACAGGTTGGCAACGCACTTGCACTCCCCTGGTGGTGCAAGTGTCTATGGACGGTGGTGATCACTTAACATCAGGTGACCCACCTGTTCGTTTGCCTCTTATGATATAAAAAAACATCCTTGTTCATCGTATACTTACATTTACTGTCTCTATTGTGCAGTCTTCATACCGAGAGCGATTGGTACAATAAAATGTACACCACATAATAAGTACTATTCGTAAACTTTCAAAGATGTTTCTTGTTGGCGTGCATGAGATTGATATATCGATCTCAAAAACAGGCACGTTTCATTATTGAATAGTATAAAATGCCACCTAACGAATATTTACAGTGTGACGTAGCTTATAATTATTCGTTTCTTAGAAAATCAATATCGCATACTTTAAAAGATAAGAAACGAGGTTGTTTGGCGTTCTTTTAGGAATCAGTAATAATGAACGTAGATGAATAATTTATTTTAACAAAATTAAAAGGATTTCTTAAAATCTTACCTGAGGATTTAAATAATCTGTTTTTTATTCATTCAAATAATCATTGATAAGGGGAATGATATATACATGTTATAAACTTAATTTATAAAACGTAGGTATATGATTCTTAGCTAAATGATAATTTTCGGGGAAATATTATTATGATATTTTTTTTTCTTTTTTTTTTTTTTTTTTTTTCTTTTTTTTTTTTTTTTTTTTTCCTTTTTTTTTTTTTTTTTTTTTTTTTTTTTTTTCTTTTTTTTTTTTTTTTTTTTTTTTTTTTTTTTTTTTTTTTTTTTCTTTTTTTTTTTTTTTTTTTTCCTTTTTTTTTTTTTTTTTTAAGGTAATAAAAGGCTTGAAGACTGTGCGATATGATTGATTTCATGTGTAATTTACATATAAATGTGATAATTGTACTAACAGGAATATCAGAAACATAACATTTTAACTGTAATTCCAATACAGGACGGAAGTTCGCGCATATTGTAACATACGTTACCACGAAAGCTGGAAAAATAAGATGTTCCTAACATTTCCCAAACGATTAATAATTTAAAAACTATTGAATGATTCTTAAGCACGATTATAGTAATTATATAAATAGGTAAAATGTAAATGGCCTAATTAAATAATTGCGTCTTTGTACGGTCAGTGATTCGATTTTATCCATTTGGCTCACATGAGGCGACAGTGAGGTGTATCGCTTTTCCTTACGTGATGATTTCTACTGGTCTACCACCTCACCCCAAGACGTGTTAAGGAACTTCAATCTATAAATCTCAATACCAGTGCCACCTACCGGATCCAACTATAACTAAAACCCATCCAGGTGAGAGCTTAACTTTTAAAAAAATCCTCAAAATCGGTGAAACTTTTTAAAAGGACAAGATTAGGAATACTAGCACACTGGAATTTTATATAATACTAGCTGTGCCCGCAGCACCACATGCATTTTTAAAAATTGTATTAAAAAAATATAAAACTGTGAGACCATGTACAATTATAGAAATGCTCTTTAAAAACGATTGTAAGTACGACACGCGCGCAACTTACAGTGGTTTCGGTGGAGTTTAGGTACTCAGTGCTGAGTTAAGGCGCCTTGTAACTCACGTCAATCCTACGATATTGAACTAATTTCATCTTAAGTTTACTCACAATCCTCACTAAATCGTCGTATGATTTTATTGTTTATAGTAAAACGATTTTCAAACGATGATAATTATAGGCATAATGAAAATTGTGCTAAATTGATAGAAGGCTGTGCTAAACAAAATAAATCGCTGTAATTGTTTAAAGTTTATAAGCGAAATGAGTACAATTTTATTAATCAAGTTGATTTTTTTTTGTTCACAGGCGGTTATTGGAAGAGAAAATGGGACTAGCAAAACGATTGAGGCACAAACGGCGAGCTAATACGCACCCTGTTGAAAGTGATACTAGCGGTATAGCTAATAATATGGAAGAGCCCAGTATGAGTTTACCACCGGCAGAAGTTTTAAGACATATTCCGTAGTACTTAATTACAAATTTGACCACTCCCAAATACAGATTGTAATCTTAAATTAGACACTTTTTTTATATTGACTAAGATATTTACGTTTAAAGGATTTCGATTCGAGGAGAATAATTTTTAAGAAAAATATTTCGTGAAAATTGTGAAATCAATAAATGCATAATATTTTATTTCTGTTTCGATATTTGTATTGCTCTTTTCTGAATATTAGCTTTAAAATATTTGTTTTTGTTAAAAACGTTTGTTCTTTTTATTTTATTGCTATTTAATTATGTAATGACAAGTTCTTTAAACATGTATTCGTGTTATTCTTTCATTGAGCGTGTCAACATTGCATGGGTTCTTGTTATGTAAATGTTGTCTATAAACGATTTATGTTATTTGCTTAGATGTTTATATCAGCTCAATAATAGACCTCACTTGTTTTCTATGTACATATTATACTTATAGAATTAGTGTTATTCAAATATAGGAATTTAAATTTTAATATATCAATAAATTATAAATGTTATTGTGGTTTTCTATTGGAGTTTTTGTTGGATCGCTCCATATGCACAGTGGTTCAATTATTATATTTAAAATTATAAGAAAACCCGATATTTGATTCATTTAACATATAATAACATAGCTATTTAGGTATAATACATATTTAATGATTAACGGTCATTAGTGAATGCTCTCGTTCAATCTGTCGAAACATGTTATCCAAATATATATTCAGTAAATCAATTGTACCGTTTAGTTGTTTTATTTAATAGCAATTTCAATACTAATCATAAATGTGAAAGCCTAAATCACATTTATTATTTATGGAACTTTATGGAACTTTGTTTCTTATAAAGTCAAAGAGAAGAATATATTTCGTTGATTGATTATTAAGTCTTTTATAATAATTGAACATCGACGTAAAGCTTCGAGGAGTATCTCTAGCACCGCCAGAGCAGCGTGTAACACATAGCTTGTTACTGACATCGCTTGCTTCGAAATACCTAAATACAAGCCGCGTAAACACTGCAACTCTAATCGATTTTGTGCGATAACTGTAGACGTTAATTATCGGTACCCGATAAGAGTTTTCGCTGCGTGAGTTGTACGAATAAATATATTACCAGTGTTCCGCGGAATATCTACTCGAGTACATACGGACTAGACTCATTGAATTAACTGTTTGATAATTAATTCTTTTTAATTTAATTCTTTTGTCACTTTTTTTAATTATGTGTTGTTTATTTTATTTTTAATAAACTTCTGTGGATACCAAAGATATTATCGTGTTTTCTTGTCATGGGCAATTCGAAATCAAAGAAAGCTCAGAAGGAGCCTGATAGGTTTTTCGAACGGGAACGTTGGAAGGAGCAGAAGCGTGAGGAAAAGAGAAAAAAGAATGCGAATCCTACAAATAGGAGGATTGGTGCGAAGGAGCCGGCGCTACCTATGATAGCTCCGGGGCCGCCTCCATGTCCAGGACCTTCGGCGCCACCACCTGCTCATGTCAGGTCATACGATGAGGACGCCATTGATCTAATGCGATATCAGTTACACAACGACGCTGACGCCTTCTTATTAAATAATATTCTGCTTTCTGTTCAATTCTTTGAGAATTATGAAAGGTAAGTCAAATTGTATTATTTATAGAGGTAAAACAAACTATACCTGTCTTTATTCAAATAACATAATGTGGGAAAGATGAAAAAAGACATACAGTCGAAAGCGGCCTTTACGACTGCTCTACATGTATATAATATACCCCATATGACGGTTGCATTTAAATAAATTCAATTTAAAAATATTACCTTTGTCCTTGTCAATTTATCATGTTTTGCTGCTATCGTTAAGCTATTGTGAAAATGGTGCCAAGAATACGTTATCAATTATAATTCAATAATTATTTTATTAGGTGACTACTCAGCAAGGAAGGTTAAGGGGAGTCCCTCAGATTAACTTAATATCAATAGATAATGGAATATATCCGTTTTCTTTAATCACTTATTAAGTCAGTTTGACTCTGTTTTCATATCTATACAACCTTGGTATCTACACCATTTACGTAATGCAATGTGATTATAAAACATTAATTATATTGAATAGTGTTAAAATTTCATTTATAATAAAATCAGAATAAAATTATTATTTTTCTTACATAAGTTTTGTCGGCGTTTTTAGTTTCTCATATTTTATTGTAATTTATTCGCTGTGGTCCGGTGACGTTGTTAAGGCCTTGCTAGGTCGATAGCGTAGTCAGTTCGAGAAAAAAAATTTGATTCGCTGGTAGGTTACTTTAACATCACTCAAAACGTAATCACAGTTTTCAATATTTTTTCAATTTTAGTATTTACTAGTGGGCCCGGCAGACGCTGTCCCGCCGTGACTATAAAAAAAAACCTTGACAAATTATATACTAAAACCTTCCTCATGAATCACTGTATCCACTGGTGAAAACTGCATCAAAATTTGTTCAGTAGTTTTTGAGTTTATTGCGAACAGACAGACAGACAGACGCGATGGGGGACTTTGTTTTATACTATGTAATGATGATCTTGTGTAATTGAACAACATTTTTGTTCTACTATCAGTTATGATTATATTCGTTTTGCTTTTACCAATACAAAAGAGTTTATAGTTGTTTATAACTTCGTTAATATAAGATGATATCAAAATCTAGATAATTACTGATATAATATAAAAAAAAAACATATTATATCTACGATGTATCTAATTCACAGAAATGTAAAAAATATCATAAATCTATTTTTAATCAACTGATTTCAAGAAAATGTAAGTTTGTTGTTTCCCCAGTATGTTTATTTGTATGTGGGTATTTTTTCTCAGAAATCTTAGAATCGATTTCTATGACTCATTTATTCGAGCAATCTTTTGCAAAGGTTTTCACATATAAAATATTAAGATACGAATCTAATGTGATTTCATATTTAAAATAACATTTTTATAACACATTGTTTTTTTTTTACTTTTTATAAGAAAATAAAGACACAGTCATTGTCTATAGAAAAATTCAGAGGTGATAGATAAATCTCTTTAAACTAGATTTCATAGAATAAACTGGAAGCAGAGTTAGTAATTTATATCATAAAGCGCTGGAAAGAGCAATCCGTTATTTACATTTTGTAGTACAAAATAAGTAGCTTCACGAAATTATATGCATATTAATAAACTAGCGGGCCTGGCAGACGTTGTCCCGCCCTGATTATAATAAAATCCTTGATAAATTATATACCAAAACGTTCCTCATGAATCACTCTATCCATTGGTGGAAACCGCTTGAAAATCCTTCAGTAGTTTTTGAGTTTATCGCGAACAGACAGACAGACAGACGCGGTAGGGGACTTTGTTTTATACTATGTAATGATTAAGCATTAAGCAAGCAAATTGTGTAATATCTGATATTGTATTCAGTCGCTAAATATCTTTAAATACGCGAGAGCATTATTTTGTAAACCTTTTTTAAATAATTTAATATTCTGGGTGCATATTAAAAAAGAGCTGTAAATAACGTTTCTACTCATGATTAATTGAAAAATAAAAATTGAAATAGGTTTCGTAAAAATGTACGTAGGTAGCCAATCACGCGACTGAGCCACGTGGCATGGCACCTCATTAGCACTTTGACTGTCACGCCGAATTCACAATTTAAGGACGCCACGAATGAATTTTTACAATTGTACAAATATTTAGTGCTCCGGTCACCAATGACTACCATGGCAATGCACCGTGGCGTCACAAGAGAGACCGTGGTCGGTCATATAGTATGACCAACGTGGCAGTCAAAATGTTAACGTAGGTGTTCGTGGCCTTTTTCGACTAGCACTGTTACTTCATTCTAGCTTTCTTTATAGATTATTTATGTGTGATAATTTCCTAATTAGTCTCGTGCCGTGATATTAAATATTTTTGAACGTTTTCCAGTAAATAGACTACAAAGTGCAAAGATATATTTTCAAATCTGTCTGATAGCTCCAGAGACGATTGATATAAATGTGATTTAATGAAAGTATGAAGCATAAATTTTATTTACATTTGAAATACTACACTAATTATAGACAAAATACACATAATATTATTTTATTTTTATATTACCCCTTCTGAGACAGTAAAAGTGGCTAATGATTGTGGCCGAGTGTAGACAATTCGGTGTGTCACCGACCCGTACACGCTTGATGTCGAATAAAACCGATTCAGTGTCACCATCCCCAGCGTGACGGTTCACTTTTAATACACCTAAAGCAGCTCTCACTTAAGAAATAAGCAATCTTTTGAACTGTATATAAAGTATAACTTCCGTCGCTATTTAGTTGTAATTTTCTTAGGTGTTCGTGTATATTAGTAACGTTTCTCTCATTACTTCTTGAATTTCATTCCTATTCCAACTTTTCTAGTCTTCTAATGAAGGCCATAATAGATTAACTACATGACTCATTATGCTAAATAATAGGTAGGCAGGTATAAATCTCTATACTTCATTTAGCAATAAACATTGAATATTAAATTGACAATTTGCGGCAACGCCGAAAGCATACGTGACGGGTGAAACAATGTATAGTTGAAGTTTTATTTATTTAACTAGCATTAAAAAGATCATACTGGTAGATATGATAAAGAAATATATGAAGGTATTATGCGATAAAACTTCGAAAATCTATTTAGTTTATGTTATCGAGTATTTGTCGTTAGCGGTGATTTTATATTTGATTCATTAATCATGCTGATATCATTTTTCTCTACGACGGAATTATATATATATTTTTTAAGTGGCTATTTAAAAACTCTATAATATAATGATGATGAGCTATGATTTTTAGATAATTGTTTTGGTACAGATCCTTTTCAAGCATATATATTTTAAAATCAATAAAATATATTTACAGAATAATTTTAAAGTATGACTCATATTTGTTGCAGAGAAGTACATCATATAAAAAATAACCCAATGAGTGATCGCGAGCATAGGATCAATGAAGCAATGGTGAGACGTAATAAACACGTCTTCTTCGCAGACCGGCTGCAAGAATGTGTACATGAACATGTTTCCTATCAGCGACAAAAAGGACAGACTGAACCATTGGTAGCACAGAGACTCTTTGTTATATATGATAATGTTGAAGCATGTGAGCCTGGCGATACTTCTGATTACAGTGCTGTATTAGACGCACCCTTTTATAAGTTGCGCATAGAAGATTGCAAGGAGTCAGGTAAAGCTTTAACTGGACCAAAGTTTGTTTTTATGTTTATAATTAAGATTACCTAACTTATATTTATTTATATTACTTCTCAGGTTATGTGAAACTCAAGAAATTAGAGGTTTTAGAAAGTTCTCTTCATAAGGAAACAACGTTTGGTGAAGAAATCAAAATTAACTCGGATGACAGTGTTTACACAGAATCGGAAAAGGAATCAGTGGACTCTGATGAATCTCCATATGTTAGTAAAGGGGTAGAGTTATTGCAAAAAATAAAATCAAAAATGGCAGAAACGCCAGAACCACATCCACTACCTATTAACGTTAAAATAAGTAACACCGAATATCCCACCGGTAGACGACCCAGCGGTCCTACTAAACAGATTAGTTCACAAGCATCCAAAGGCAATATTTCCAATATAAACGAGCTTTGGAATGCACCAGTATTATCTGAAGAATGTAATGAAGAACAAGAAAAGGTCGACTTAAATAAAAAAGAGATGCAGGTAGAAAATGAGATGAAACCGCGAAAATCAATCTTAAAAAATCCAAAACGACTGAGTCTTGCGAAAAACAAAACTCCATATACTTACACTGTAGATATTTCAACAACTCACCTTGATAACGCAATGGGCGATGAAACAGAAACTTCAGGTTACAGATCAAATTCCAGTAGCCGTCAGAATGAACTTAGCGAAACTGAGTCTGACTATGGTTACTCTACAATCACAGAAGCAACAACTCCAAAGAAGATAGAATTAAGAATGCAGTCAAACTATATGTTAGCATCAGGAGTTTTGCCTGAAGAATCTTGGACTCTTCTTGAAATCAAAGATTTAGACAACTGGAGCGATGAAGACGATGAGGAAATCGATAATACGTCAAAATTATCATTGTCAAAGAATTTGTATGAAAGACACTATTATTTGAATTCTTTGGGTTTTATGACTAATTTTGTTGACAATTTTATAATTAATTTAGGATCCGGTTTGGGTTTAACATCGGAAGCGATCAGTAATGCGTTGACACAAGGAGCGAGTATTTATTGTGACACATTACGAAACGGATCCAAAGTGGGTTATGAAATTCATCCTGCTCTATTAGCAGCATGGCCTAATGCAGCGAATCAATGGATAATTCGTGAAAGAAAGATAGTGCGAAATCCTAGAACCAATTATAATTACCAATGGCCCACTAAATACATGGTTAGCAAGGCTATTGGATTTGGATGCTTGTTGATACCAGTTGGATTTAGACCAAAGAGAGGTGTGAATCCTGAACAAACTTTACAATGGAGAATTATATTTCCCGCTGCTGAACGTTACTTAGAGAGTTGCTTGGCTCATTCACAAATGCGATGTTATTTATTTGCGCTAGCTTTACAAAAAACATTTATGGAAAATGAGACATCTAAGATAGGCATTGATGCTAGTCATATAAAGAATCATTTATTTTGGCAATGCGAAGACAATTATGCAAGATGGCCGGAAGATCGTTTGGGTGAATCACTAAGGATATTTTTACGCAGCTTCTATACCAATTTTGTACGGTCAAGATTTCCTAATTACTTCATAGAAAGTTGCAACGAATTCAAAAGTATTCCTAAACCTTTGTTATTGAAGCTTCACAGACGGCTTGCAGATATATTGGAAGCTCCTGTTATGCATATACTTCATGCTATCGATAAATTGAAATATACTAAACGAGATTTTTATCCACCACTTAATTGTCACAGATTGTATGAAATTCTTACGTGCAAATATCCACTACGTTTATTGAACCCAAATTTACCTCCAGTTGTGAATAATTACCCAGAGAGTTCAGACAGTGAAGATGATACCGACACAAACTTTTGGGATAAAGCTAAAGCTCGTGATAAACAATATAAATGGGCAAAAGAAAGACAACGACAAATGCATGAGAGAAGAAAAATGCAAAATAGTAACAAAAAACAAAGACCCTCTGTTAAACAGGACAAAGAGATTAAACAAAACGTAAGTATTTACATAAATACTAGCGGACCGGGCGGACGTTGTCCTGCCTTGATAATAAAAAAAATCCTAAAAGTCAACTGCAGCGCCACCTACCGAGTCCAATTGTCAATCTAAACCATTCTCGAATCTCCACGAACACACACAAAAAATTTCATCAAAATCGGTCCAGTCGTTTAGGAGGAGTTCAGTCACATACACACGCACACAAGAAATATATATATTAAGATATTTACCTGTTTCTTTGCTTAGTATATATCATTACTTCAGAATAAAGTCCCATGTTAAATTAAGTTTTCACTGTTATACAGGAAATGTATAAAAAAAGACTTTTTTAGAATAACAGAAAAGACCCCATACTCAAAAGTTATACGCAAATTCGAAGATATTATTCGATATAGGATATTATTGTACATATCTCTTTTTTTAACGAATACAACTATTGATTAGGAATTGAAACTAGTTATAAATATTACAATCACATACAATGGGAATGAAGTTATAACCAAAAACCATTTGTTTATCTTAACATATTTTAGAACCAGTATCTCAGATAATAATGTTACGTGTAATACTATACGTGTATGTTATGTTACAGATTATACTGCCATCAAAAATGGAAACAGAACGTCGGCGACTAGTGCTTGAATTTTTTATCCCTCACTTCATAGCCATGGCGCGAACAAGTGAAAAATTGGAAGCAATAAAACAAGCCGTAATATATTTGGAACAGGCTCAAAGGCTTTGTATTCTACTTCGAGATGAACCATCTGGTGATACTTCAGCTGCCGAATACTTAGACGTAATACGGGATAAATTAGTCGACTGCCAACGTAAACTAGTAAAACAAGGCGGTTATAAACTGCCGCCGCGTAGAGAAAGCAAGCTGGATAGATCAATTAACAATCCTATAAGAAAACAGCGTCCTAAGTTTGAACATATTGTTAGTCAAGATTCTCCTGTGGAAAATCATAGTATTTCGGCGTTTGCTTTCGTTGATGTGCACATGGAAAGTCCTTCCTTTCAGGAAGACAAGAACAACGTTAAATTGAGTGATACTGTTCATGCCGAAGAATCTAAATTATAGTCTTTATACAAAACTTTGTAAATAATTAGATATTAATTGTTCTGTAAGTTATATTGTTCTGCGATCATTATGTAAATTTTGGGAATCTCTTGCAGTACAGAAATTTAATGTAAAAAGTACGACGAAAGGACGATGTAGATAGACTATCACAATGTGTTGAATTTTATATAAAATGTTTTGAAAGTATAACTCTTTAATAATTGATTATAATTAAATTTTAGAGTAAGAACATAATTCATATTTAATAATAAATACTCCCGTCATTTTGTGAATTAATATAAAAATCTAATAATAAACTATTCATATATAAAGTGGGTTATAATTTTTGCTTTATTCAATCGTTTGCCTCTTAAAGGAATGTTATATAGCAAAACGTACATTTTTGAGTAATCAAGATTTTGTTAAATGAGTGGGTTTACTCCAGCAACCATGGCAAGTAAAGCCATTCGCACATACATTCCATACTCGGCTTGGCGAAAGTAAGCAGCACGTGGGTCCGAGTCGAATTCTGGAGAAATTTCATCGACACGCGGAAGAGGATGCATCACGACCATACGACGTCGAGCACGTGTCATCAGTTGAGGTGTAACTACTAACAACCCTCGTGTCTGTAATACAATAAAATGTAAAATGAAGCGTTTAAATTGGATTATGCTGAAAAAGTGGTTTTTTATTACTATATCAGTCCCAAGCAATCCTAATTTAATTTACAAATTGGGAAATAAAAATAGGAAGGAATACAATTTATACTTAATATTATAACGCTGAAGAGTTTGTTTGCTTGAACGCGCTAATCTGAGGCACTACTGGTCCGATTTGAAAAATTCTTTCAGTGTTAGATAGCTCGTTTATCGTAAGAGGCTATTTTTTTATTTTTTCCTTTTGAGAGCTTCCCTTGCGTGGTAGCGTTAGCCCAAAGTAATTATTCCTCGCGGAAGAAGTCACGGGCAGAAGCTAGTAGAAAATATATTAAAAGCAAACACGAGTAAAAAATAATTCTTGATAACAAGATCATTAAAATTAAAATGGAAACACCACTGATTGCGACTCAATAATTTCCAAGATTCAAAACATCCTATGCTATTAAAATTTGAAACCATAAATCAAAAAGGGATACACTTTTACAAATCTTATTGAAATATAAGGGGTAGGAGCATCGATTTTTTTATCGTTTTATGGTTCATCATGAAAATGTGTATACCTAGAACTTTTAACATGTATGTAGATTTTTTTTGCCAAAGTGACAACACTGCACCTCGTAAGCACAGTACAATCCAGTAACAAAAGTGATCTCCAATAGAATTACGGTGGCTGATTCTTAAATAGGACGAAGCGAAAGAAGGACACTGTGACGGGTATATTACCATGTGTAGCGTAGTCGCGAATTAGTCGGATACAAATCCCTGCCACCCCGGTTGATTCCTGATCTTGCAATTTGACACGCATAAGGAGTTCATGGTGGTCACATAATTCCAGCTAGCGTAGTACAATTTGACTATGATATATCTCTAAGTTAAAATAACGATTAAATGGTTTCGAAATGAACTCGAAAATAAATTAGAAGTGTATAAGCTTACCTTCTCATATTCCTCTTGACTATGGAACCTTTCACGTTGTATTCTTGTCATGTATAAAACGTGAGTGTCAGCAAGCACGTCTTCTAATCTCTCATATACTTTCTGTTGTATACCCCTAGATGCTACATATTCCATAATGTGTTTAGGCATACCAAGTCCGGGAGGGCTTACATATAGCAACTGAACATGGTATAAAGTTAGTAGACGTGCAAGAGAGTGAACTGTGCGACCGTTCTTAAGGTCTCCAACCATTGTTATAGTAAGTCCGTTCACAGTACCGATTTCTTCACGTATAGTGAAAACGTCTAATAGTGCCTGGGTTGGATGTTCGCCAATCCCATCGCCAGCATTTATTATCGGCTTACGACTATGACGAGAGGCGCGCTGCAATAATAGTTAAAAAATATATAAATTTAGTCAAAATCGTACTTAAATACATCAATAAACATTTTTACTTACTGTTACCGCGCCTGGCTCTGGGTGCCGAAGAACCAATACATCGGAGTAACCTGCCATAATAGCAACGCTATCTTCCAAAGTTTCGCCTTTCTTGGCGGATGAGCTCGTAGCATCTGTATGTATAACTGAACCTCCTAGTCTCTGCATGGCAGCTGCGAAACTACAGCTTGTACGCGTGCTTACTTCGTAAAATACAGAAGCCATTACTTTTCCTCTAAGTATATCATCTAGATTACGACCTTTATTAACACTGATTTTCATGAATTGTGCAAGATTGAATATATCATTCAGTGTTTCTTTATTGAAGGTGTCTACTGTCAATATACTTTTACCGAACAGGTCGCTTCTTTGTCGATGAGACATTGACACTTGAGGTGGGTTGTAGTTTGAGGTACTGTCACATCTCTGTCTGCTGGTCATTTGAGGTAGGGGTGACATGCTTCTCATTCCAGCTATCTCATTGAAGTGAACGTTCAATTTACCCTGACTATCATGTTTAGTAGTTTCGAATTGTTCTAAATCAATATCACTCTGTCTGCTTAAGTCTCCCGGTGGTATCATTTCAAGTGCTGAATTCGGTCGACTAATTTCTTTTTCAACTTTCTCAATTGAATATATGGGGAAAATATGTTTTTTAGGAACAGGCCATTCACGAACGTTCTGACCAAATCCAGGAGGTACTAAAATCTGACCTTCGACATACGCTATTTCACCTCGTAACGTAACGCGGTGAATAGCACCGCACACTTGCATACCTGCAAAAGGTGTCCACTTAGATTTAGAAAACTCCATAGCTTCAGGTATTGTCCATTCATAGTCCAAGTCGACTTCAACGTAAGTGTTAGGTTGCTCAGGTAAATTGAAAATTTTACGAGGATTGCGGTGGAACTTATTTATAAGGTCCTCCATCGTGAGACGTCCTTTATTTACTGCATTTAGAAGTAAAGGTAAAATAGTTTCAATTCCAGGATAACCAGGCGGGGGTTTCTCCGAGTCCTTTTCTTCAACGGTATGGGGAGCATGATCAGTAGCAAATACATCTATAATATCAATATTTTTCCATAATTCGGCTTGATCTTCAGGACTACATAAAACTGGTCGCACTTCGGCACGACCTCTGCCGATTCTGTCGACGTCTGATGTACTTAAAAACAAATGGTGTGGACAAACTTCACAAGTTACTTTTAAGCCACGTTCCTTTGCTGCTTTAATTATTAAAATTTCTTCTTTCCTTGCAACGTGACAAATATGTATGGGCCGATCAAGAAGAGATGCCATTAGAATGACTGCCCCTGTTTTTTCACGCTCCGCATGTGCACAAACAACCATTTTCTTGGGCCAATTTTGAAGGTGTCGTTGCCAAACTGTCATGTCGTCTAGTTTAAGTGTGGTAAAAGTTTCATTCAAATACATTTTTAAAGCGGCTGCATTTGGAGCTAGTTCTGAAGCTGTATCGCAATTTGTTGAAGAGGCGCCTATGTATAATGCGTAGTCACATCGAGCGCTAACACGCGCTAAAGCAGATGTATAATCATAAGCTGTCCGATCAACCAGTGGAGGATTAGTGTTTGGCATAGCGCATATCATTGTTACACCACCAGCAAGAGCAGCCGCAGTGCATGATGAAAAATCCTCTTTATGAATTGCACCAGGTTCACGAACGTGAACATGAACATCTATAAAACCTGGCAGTTTTATTATATTACGAGAGGTCATGCAGTCAGTGTGTGTTTTCATTATCGGTGCGCCCCCGCATTTCGACATTGCCTGATATTCAAGAAATAATAAATTCAATTATAAAGTCAGGGATCCTTATTTGTATAGATAAGTGTTTTGGTGTTATAAATAATTGGAATTATCTTTAAACAATATGCTATCATCAACTCATTATCAGTATGAAAATTAAAAGATTGTCTAAATTAATCCTATTCCAAACAAGTTTTTTCATTGTTTTGAACTCAATTATCGAATAAAATATAGGTACACGAAGACGAATATGCTATAAGCATATTAAATGCACAGACAATAACTTGCGGAAGCAAAACACGTGGAGACCAGACGATATATTTACATTATTAAATAGGATAGCTATTTAGCACATCGATTTATGAAGTATTTTGCTTATAGTTACATTAGAGTTTTCTTTCAAATATTTAGATGTGTGTAACATACTACTGTATACTTGCAAACATATAATTCACAGAAACCAAGTACATCCAGATTTAGAAAATTTATTTGTGGATTATACAAAGAATTGTGTAGGAATCGAACCCACGATACTCGGCGCAGTGGCAGCGGCTAAACGATCGTCATAGAGCAAGAGCCCGTGAGTGCCAGACCTTCGTATTTTAATAAAAGCTGAAAGTTCTTCTATGTGTGTCTCTAGTACAGGTAAGAATGATCCCCACCCATGAAGCTGAGGCAGCGGTGGCTTTGGCAGGTAACAGTTAACAAAGGTGTATAAAATTCCATCTAAAATTTATTATAAAATAAAAGTAATTTTTTAAATATTTGATCCATAATAATATAAAAACTCGCGTTGCTCATTGCCAAACTGTTAGTATGGTTACAACCCTCTGCCGGACACCCCGAAACTAATATAATTTTTTAATTATACTTACGTTATATTATAAAACCTAAATTTTATATATAAGTTTTTGGGGCCTATTAAACTATGTTTACATAGTAGCCGGACAATTTCGATGGTTCTGTCATCTTGCCAGACGCATTCAAAGTGAGCAGTAGAGCAAGGAGCGTATACAGTAACGAGTGCGAGTAAAACAGAACACTTGGTCTATTGCGGCCCTTCACTGCGTATCAGCTGTTGTTTATTCTAATCATCTAGTGAACGGTTATGCTCATAGTAAACGTTGTATTTCTCTGTGCAGGTTATAAAATAAATGTGATTAGTTGTAATAAAGTGCTATCATAAGTGACGAAAAAGTAGTTTGCTTTGTTTGTAAGTAAAGTGATGAACAATATTTTCTGTAAAATAATGTAAAATAATGTATGTAAATAATGTAATGTAAAATAATAATATTTTCTGAGGAGACTTTAAAAAAATATCAGACTATTCTTAAATTACGAAAAATACATAACCTAAAATACAGAGACATTATTTTACCCAGTAAATACACCGAGAGTGGTTATCACAGGGCATGTTATAATTCATTGGCTTTACAATTTTAATAGAATTGAAAATAATAAACTTCGTGAAAATTAAAAATAATATCAATGAAATTATTAGATTATCGATTTAGATTTAACATTGTATTAGAAAATTTTTAGTGAGTATTGTTTTAAATATTTGTTATTTAAACTGTAAAAAATTATTGAATGAAATTTCTTGATTAAGAAAAAAATAAACTGCACAATTTGAAATTAATAACAGTGGAACCACAGTAAAAGGTTACAACAGACCAAGTGCTCTGTTTTACTCGCACTCGTTACTGTATACGCTCCTTGCTCTACTGCTCACTTTGAATGCGTCTGGCAAGATGACAGAACCATCGAAACTGTCCGGCTACTATGTAAACATAGTTTAATAGGCCCCCAAAAAATTATATATAAAATTTAGGTTTTATAATATAACGTAAGTATAATTATAAATTATAATAGTTTAGGGGTGTCCGGCAGAGGGTTGTAACCATACTGTCTGGCAATGAGCAACGCGAGTTTTTTTATATTATTAATCAAATATAAAAAAAAAACCGTTTTATTTTATGATACATTTTAGATGGAATTTTATACACATTTGTTACCTGTTACCTGCCAAAGCCACCGCTGCCTCAGCTTCATGGGTGGGGATCATTCTTACCTGTACTAGAGACACACATAGAAGAACTTTCAGCTTTTATAAAAATACGAAGGTCTGGCACTCACGGGCTCTTGGACCATCAATAAATATCGTTATTTGTTTATTTATAAAAATGTACGGTTTTATTTAAACATTTTTATATTATAATAGAATTGGATACTTATTAATGGTTTTATTAACATATTTCTTACGTTTTGATGTTTAAACAACGTATTAGTTGAAATAGTTTCCTTTTATTATTATTTTTTAGTGACTTGTATATACTTTATAGTTACGTGAATACGTCTTACTGCGTTCTCTTGTCCAAAAAGTCCTAGACATTTAACAATGTTCAGTCCATAATAATATAAGTATAATAATAGTAATTATTATTTACCTGTACTAATAATTTAGCACATTTCACATCCGTAACAAGAGGTACGGCGTAATCTACGGCTAGACGACGAGTCCGGTATCCGTGTGTAGTGAATGAGGAAACCCGACGCGCTCCACCTCTCATTGGCAAGTTGATGACTAGGTCCAATTGTCGCCGCGCCATAAAATCAGCTAAATGCATTAACTCCCCGTCAGAACGATCATCTTCTGGATCACCGATATGATCGAAAGTCCATTGCACACTTTCAACCTTAAACAGAATGGAATGTTTTCGTAACATTTTTGATGTTCATATAATTAGAGGGTAATAAATGGTGACGAGAATTTTGTCATATTATTTACCAAAATCAAACCATATTCATCTATTTCTATTCCAACCATATTAAATATTCCTCATATTCAAATTTTAGCATTGCCCTACTCCATATTCAAGAAAATTAATCATTTTTTTTATAAACATTTATTTTTACCATTTCCAACATTATAATAATTATTTGGTATGGTGTTTGTGTCAAGTTTGCGATACGGTACGAGACCGATCAAAAATATAATACAAATATTACGATATTTATTACATGAGTAAAATACTTCTGAGATCTTGTGCAAGATTGTATTAAATAAACAACGTGGCCACACTTATTCCAGCCGCAAAACCTGATAGGGCGTTTTCTATTTTCGGGTGGCTGACTTCTGCTTCTAATTCGGGAAACTTGCACCAAGTACCTATAGGTCAGTATCGGCAAATGCATAGATCGTATTTTCCTCTTTCCTCTTCGTTTAGCGTATCTTATATCTTAGACCATATCGTCATACAAGATCAGATGATATTGATCAGATGATATATAAAACGCTAAATTATACAAACTGTATAAAAAAGATGGTAACGGCTATTTATCTACCTTACCTTACTGCTATTTATTTTGCACCATATAAAAATATATTCTCACCTCAACACCGTGCTCCGTATAGAAGTCTCCAGTACCCATACTAGCATACAGTTTGTATCCTATTTTGTGTAAAGTCCTAACCATCTGTAAAAGCTCCATTTTGTGCTGAAAATATCGATTAATTACAATCCCACTATACATAATTCTTACAAAAAGTTATTTCGGCAGACCAGTGACAATTTCTCCGAGTGTGTATAGTCAAGTTCATCCGTGTATTCTGGGCGATCACAACCCATTTTTAATATAATTTACTACTTTAATTATATTTTATATGTAAACTAGCGGGCCCGGCAGACGTTGTCCCGCTCTGATTAAAAATAAATCCTTGACAAATTATATACCAAAACGTCTCTCATGAATCACTTTATCCACTGGTGAAAACCGCATGAAAATCCGTTCAGCAGTTTTTGAGTTTATCGCGAACAGACAGACAGACAGACGCGGTAGGGGACTTTATTTTATACTATGTAATGATGTTCTCTGACAGTTAAAAAGTACAATTAAGAATATACAGTTAAAATAACATATTAAAAAAGTTCAATTACCATAACACGATGTGTATTTGTCATTTTCTTAACTATCGAAATGATTACAAACATCATTATAAAATGGTTGTGCTCGTGACTTTATAAGCTTTTTTAACTTATAAGCCTTCTTTAGTTTGAAGCGTAAATGGGGACAAATAAAGAGATTGTTTGCTTCACTAATACGACACAGAGCCCCGTAGAGCAGTACGAAAACTAAAGAAAATAAAGATTACGACCGCATTAGTAAAAGTTTGATATTGGCCTAATGAAGTGATACTTAAAACTTTAATCAAGATATATTATTTAGTTGTAGATGATACACAAAGTTTACTCGCATTCAGTTTTTAACAAATATTTTCAATATACAGATACGACGGTTCTACTGTTTTATTATGGTATACACAGATATAGAAAAAGAGGAAGAAAAGTGTAGAGCATATTTTATATTGTTAATGCAGACAGATAATAATCTTACCTTATAAGTTCCCACTGACAGTAAGATTGCTTTCTTAGGTATTCTAAAACCTGTACTCATTAATGATTTTAAATAGGCCTCGTAACGATTTTCACCAAAACAGGCAACTTCTCCAGTGGATGCCATTTCCACTCCTAATGTGACGTCTGCGCCAGCTAACCGTGAAAAAGAGAATTGTGGTACTTTCACACCAACTTTACCACAGCCAGCCATCACATCGACTGGTTCCACAGGTATACCTAAAATAATCTTAGTGGCCATGGCAACAAAATCATGATCTAATGTTTTAGACACAAACGGGAATGATCTTGAAACTCTCACATTACATTCAATTACCTTCAAGTCGTTATCTTTTGCAATAAGTTGCATGTTAAATGGGCCTGTCACATCAAGCGTTTCTGCTATAATTCCAGATATTTCTTTAATTTTCTCTAAAGTTTCTTCATTAATATCTTGTGGTGGCGTAACTAGTGTTGCATCACCAGAATGCACTCCAGCATTCTCAACATGCTCTGAGACAGCCATGCAAAAAATCTTACCGTCGGCAGCAACTACATCTACATCTATTTCTTTTGCATCCATTATAAATTTAGATATCACGACTGGATAATCTTTGCTCACTAGACTTGCTGACTTTAAATATGCTTCTAAATCTTGATTTGAATAAGCAACATTCATTGCCGCTCCACTTAAAACATATGAAGGTCGGACAAGACATGGATATCCTACTTCATCACAAAAGCTAATCGCTGAATCCAGGTCTGTAAGTTCCTTCCACCTTGGTTGTAGTATACCTTTGCGATCCAACATTCTTGAAAACTTAAACCTATTTTCGGCATTATCTATCATGTCCGGAGATGTACCCAAGATTGATGCTTGTTGTCTGTGTAAATCCATTGCAATATTATTTGGCAGTTGACCGCCCATTGATAGTATAACACCGTCAGGACGTTCAATGTTATAAATATCCATAACTACTTCAAACGAAATTTCTTCAAAGTATAATCTGTCACTCATATCATAATCTGTACTAACGGTTTCTGGGTTGTAGTTAATCATTATTGTTTTTTTGCCTTGATTCCTTAACTCTCTCAGACAACCTACTGCACACCAATCGAATTCTACAGAACTTCCTATTCTGTATACTCCTGAGCCTAACACCATTATATGCTCACCTGGGAATTCAAGATCATGTGTACTTCCATTATAAGTTAAATAAAGATAGTTTGTTGATGCTGGCCACTCAGCTGCGACAGTATCTATCTGTTTTACAAACGGCGTTATTTTAAACTCTTCTCTTAATTTTCTGACAGCTACTTCTGTACTCTTTATAGCAACAGCAATTTGTTTATCAGAAAATCCTATTTTCTTTGCTTTTTTCAATATATCGAAGGTAACAGACTGGCTGTCTAGGCCTTCTAAAGTTTTGTAATAATCGATTATATTTTTAAATTTTTCTAAGAACCATATATCAATTTTCGTTAGTTCATACAATTTTTCTACACTATATTCTTGTTTAAGAGCAGCAGCTAATACAAACATACGTTTATCTGTTGGTTCTCTGAGTTCGTTTTCGTTTACTTTCTTAATATTAGGGTCAAATCCATTCACATTTTCATCAACCATGCGTAATGCTTTTTGAAAAGCTTCCTCGAAACTCCTACCAATAGACATTACTTCTCCGACGCTTTTCATTGAACTGCCAATTTTTGTACTTACTCTGTTGAACTTTGCTAGATCCCACCTGGGTATTTTGACAACACAGTAATCAAGGCTTGGTTCAAAACAAGCTGTAGTTACTCCGGTGACTGAGTTTTTGATAACTGGTAAAGGTATCCCAAGTGCTAATTTTGCGGCAACATAAGCCAATGGGTAACCTGTGGCCTTACTAGCTAACGCTGAACTTCTTGATAATCTAGCATTTACTTCAATAATATAGAATTCTTCAGAATTTGGATTAAGGGCATATTGTATATTGCATTCCCCAATAATACCAAAATGTCTTATGACTTTTAAAGCTGTATTACGGAGCATATAGTATTCTCTGTTTGAGAGTGTTTGACTCGGTGCAACAACTATTGATTCACCTGTATGAATACCTAGCGGATCAACATTTTCCATATTGCACACAGTGATACAGTTATCGAATGCATCTCGGACAACTTCATATTCAACTTCTTTCCAACCCTTTAAAGATTTATCAATGATAAGTTGGTCGGAATGGGATAATGCCTGATGGGCTAATGCTCTGAGTTCTTCCTCATTATTAGCGAACCCTGAACCTAGACCACCCAAAGAAAATGCTGATCGTGCCATCACGGGATATCCAATTTGCACTGCTGCTACAAGAGCTTCTTCAACTGTGGTAACGGCAGCACTTGGTGCTACTTTTTCACCAATTGCGTTAATTTTCTCCGCAAATATTTTTCTATCTTCTGTATCTACTATAGATGTAATTGGTGTACCCAAAACACGGACATTATATTTTTCAAATATTTTTGACTTCTGTAGTTCCACTCCACAGTTAAGAGCTGTTTGTCCACCGAAAGTTAATAAGACTCCTGTGGGCCTTTCAGCTTTAATTACTTGTTCTACGTATTCAGGTGTAATAGGAAGAAAATAAACTTTGTCTGCTAAACCTTTTGAAGTTTGAACTGTGGCAATATTCGGATTGATCAGGACCGTTTGAATTTTTTCTTCTTGCATAGCCTTAACACCTTGTGATCCAGAATAGTCAAATTCACCTGCTTGACCAATAGATAATCCCCCTGAACCAAGAATCAGAACTTTTTTCGGCCTTTCATGAATCGTAGGAACAAACTCAAATTTTTTTGTTATAATGTCATCTATTATACAAGGTTTGTTATTTTTATACGATATAACAACATCTATAAATATGTCAAAAAGGCATTCTAAATCTGTAGGTCCTGCCGTGTGTTCTGGGTGAAACTGAACACTGAAGTACGGTTTTGTTTTATGAATGATACCTTCGTTAGTTTTATCATTCTCATTGGTGAATAAAACTTTCCAGTCATCAGGTAATGAGTTAGCGTCGACTGCAAAACCATGATTTTGTGAAGTCATAAAACATCTACCTGTACCATTGTGAGTACAAGGTAAGTTGTGGCCGCGATTGCCATAACTGTAAAAAGAATCTATTTTATAACGATGTATAATGTTTATAAACTACTTATAATACATATGGTTATCTGGTTAAGGAAGAAAAAAATAATTAACTTACGTAGTTTTGTATGTGTTACAACCGGCTGCAGTCGACAACAATTGATGCCCAAGACAAATACCAAATATTGGTTTAATATTATTTTTGTTCTCAACAACGGTCCTTAGATTATCGACGATCTTTTTGCACATAATTGGATCACCAGGTCCGTTGCTGATAAACAAACCATCATATTGGGTCAAGTCTAATTTGTGATCCCAAGGAACCAGAACCACCTTGGCGTTCCTTTTTATCAAACATCTTATTTGGTTATATTTCAAACCACAATCAACGGCCAATATTGTCACATTACCGCCCGGATTGAATATTTTCGGTTCCTAAAAAAAAAATGTATGTTTAGTTTAGTCATATTATTTAAAAAAAAAGTATCTACCTATTAGTTTAAATTACAGTATTAATAATTGAATATATAACATGAATTTATATTTAATTCGAATCAATAAATATTTTAAATAATAGGAAAAATTAAAATGCTTTCAATGCTGGTCAGCGATTAAATTTTTTTGCCAATAATTGTCAAAATATATTTTGAATTAATCATATTACTATATTATAATTCAATTGATTGACCTAACAAACCTTTGTGGAAACTTCTGCTACCAAGTTCCTAGAGTTAGGATCTCTTAGGGCTGGTAAGGGTCCAAACGGTGGAACACCTTGTACAATACGTCCCAGAGTTACTCCTTCCCGCAAACGATAGGTGAGAGCACGAGTATCAATATCACAAAGGCCTGGGATACCATGCTTTGCTAACCAGGAACCGAGTGAACGTTTAGCACGCCAGTGGCAAGCTCGTGTGCTGATTTCTCCTACTATTAAACCTGCTGCCCAAATACGTTCTGATTCAAACCACCTGGAAATAGAATAAAATATATTATACCGAATTCGGGGCTCAATTGAGCCCAAAAATTGTTGTCAGGCAAATATTTTTACGCATGCTTATGTCACGTAGGTAGTATAATATATTAGTATAGTCGTGTGTATTATGTATGGCATTATAATTCATCTTCTATATAAATAAAACGATAGAGATTCTGCCGTTGTGCGTGATTTACATTGGATTTTTACACTATATACATTTTGATTAATATTGTTTAGACGTATTTCTTCGACACTGGGCTCTTATAAAAAAAAAAGAATTATTGTGATATACTATTTAATATAAAGTAATTAGAGCTTTATTAACTATTATTTTTATAAGTATTACAAAAGACTAAAGATATTTTGTAAGAAAAAAATGTTTTTGCTTTAATTTTTTTAATTATATATATTGTTTAGATAATAAACAATACAGATGAAGTTTAACAAAAATTTATATTATAGACAAAACGTTGTGACGAGGTTTATTGACCCTTGGACTGTTCACACCCATAAGGGTTTAAGCTCCATACAAACGAATGTAGACTTTATGATGGACTGGCCAACAATCAGCTGGCAATATAATAAAATAAAAAAAAGACGTGTCACTCGGAGACTGCCGCGGTAAAGCTATTGCATAGCATTTTTTACCAAAATTTTTTTTTTTTTTTTTTTTATTTTTTTTTATTATCTTTTTTTTTTTCTTTTTTTTTTTTTTTTTTTTTTTTTTTTTTTTTTTTTTTTTTTTTTATTTTTTTTTTTATTTTTTTTTTTTTTTATAATAATTTTTCTTTTTTTTTTTCCTTTTTTTTTTTTTTACCCCCCCGTTTTTAAAGTTTTTTTTATTATTTTTTTTTTTTTTTTTTTTTATATATAGAAAAAAAATTCCCCCCCCTCTCCCTTTTTTTTTTTTTTTTTTTTTTTTTTTTCCTCCCCCCCCCACCCCCCAATTTATATTTAAAAAATTTTCTGTCTATTTCCCTAAAAGTAATTTTTTAACCTTTTTTTTCCAAAATATCTATATCAACTTTCCAAAATTGTTAAATAAAGTTAAATTAATAAAGTTTAAACAAAATTTTATTATTACAATCAGCTGGCAGTATAATAAACAACCAAAAATGTACGGTAATTTTTTTTCCAACCATAAAAATTTTCTAAAAAAACGTTTTATGATAACATTTTAAAATTCTTAACAATAACAAATTATGCAATGTAAAATTATAATTTAAAAAGTGTATAGATATTTAAAAGCATAGTTCGCCAATTTGAGATCTCAAGCTTAAAAAATAAGCCGAGGGGTTAATACTCGCGGCGTCAAAAGACAACCGAAACGTAATCTGTATTTGACACGCTCTATGTTAGGGCTACAGGGTCAATAACAAATGTTTAAAAAATTGAGTCAATATGATAAAACCGGTATAAAGATCGTCCGCTTATATGTAAACTGGGGAACTTTTTATTTTATATTTCGATAATATGGTCACTTGTTGCGTTATGAACAATTAACAAAGTAACAGTTAGTGTAAAGAATAGCTAATATTTAACCAGAAATACATACCGAGGTAATCCGTTCTCATCACGATCGTTTTCATCAGGTACGCCATAGTTACCGATTAGCGGATAGGTAAGCACTAAGAGTTGCGCATGATAAGACGGATCTGTGAGTGACTCTGGATAACCAACCATTCCGGTCTGAAACACTGGAAGTAAGTGTGAAATAGAATTGCTTTTTTTTTTAAAAAAATATTAGGCACCTGCTGTTATGTGTGCATCGCGCAAATACTACCGGATATATCCTGATATAACTTTTTATGTTTTTCATCTTAGATCCTTAGGTCTTAATCTAAAAAAATATCACTATAGCTTTATTTAATAATTTTCTTACTTTGAATTATTAACTTACTACTAGTGGTTGATATACGACTTGAATTAATTAATCTTTGAAGTTTCAATTAAAACCTTTTCTTTAAATTTTTTATTGCTTATACTAAAACTTGGCAAGATCTATTAAACAAAAAAAAAAAGGAAATCTGTTGAAAAACAGAGGAGGAAGATGTACTTAACTGTTTTGTCTCGCCCTATATAATAAGTATATAGAAAATAATTGTAAGCAACATTTCTTATTATTTAATATATGGAATTAACTAATTATCAAGTTGTTTCATATCAAGAGTATTGCAGGAAATGCGGTACAAAATGGCTCAAAATTTTTATTGTTTTTAGTTATTTATAAAAACAAATACCTGATCAAATAAGTGTAGCTTGGGGTATTTGGATGACACCTATATAAATTTGGAAAGTAATATTTTACCTACATATTTTTTTCCTAAATCGTTCAACTGTTAGCAAGAAATTAATTATAAAATACGACAATTGCTCATTTCATAATATCAGATTACAAAGGCATCCTTCTACTACAGAAATAAGTACGTATTACAAACAATGTGATAGAATATAAACCACCATTCGAATACGCTGCCTGTTGACGTATGATTTATATTTTGCCTGGCCGTGAAATTAACAGCTTCAATTTTCTTCAATTCAATCATCAGCTTCAATTTTCTTCAATTCAATCATGCTTTAATGCAAGGCGTGTATAGTCAATTTAAAAATAAAAATGGCGACGATTCGTTTCCATGAAACTTAGTTATTCGATGTTTTTGTTCGAGAGTTCGATTGTTCGAGGTCACCATTATTCTGGGACAGCACTGTACCTGTTTTCGGGTTTTTGGCAGTTCTAATAGAGCTTGGATAACAAAAAAACTTACCAACTTCACCCTCTGTAGCAAGACAGGCACCAAAGCTTCTGCCTTGGAAGACGGTTCCATCTGCAAGCACTAGGCTGCATGGTGGTCCTACTTCACAGCTTAATTCATTCGCACCCATCGTGATATGATGTATGGGGACTGCTGGAATTCGATAAAATTCTTTGTAATACCCAATAAAAAGCAGAAGTGTGAAGTAAGTAAGTGTTTATGTACTGTACCTGTTTACGAAATTTTACTTATGTTCTATAAGTAGTTAAATTAAAACTTATTTTTCCGAGTTATTTATTCCCGGCTGAAATTCAATAATACGGTCTATTGATTCGGATCGGATTGCAGTATACGTCTCGCAAGATGCAAGGGTGCCCAAGATTGGATTACCTCTTCTTAAAAAATTGCCTTTCAACGTGTTTCGGTTCAACGTGTCATTAAATAAATAAAAAAAAAATTATTAAAACAGTTACACGCTTTAACTGCAACGCTGTAATAGCATGTTTTTTTTTAAGACGCCACGGATGAATTTTTACAATCGTAAAAAGTTCTAGCGTTCTGGTCACCAATAAACACCGTCACAAGAGAAACTGTAGCCGGTTATATATATATATGACCATAGATATGACCACCGTGGCAGTCAAAGTGGTAATAAGTTTGCAAGTTATCATCTTTGCGTTTTTGAACATCCGGTAAAATTGCGGTCGTTGGTGTCCTCAATAAAAAATATTTTATCAATATCAATTACAATATATGCTAGCGTTAACCTTTTGTTATTCGAACTTACTACGCTATTGGCCTTGTAAGGCCTTCACAGCTTTACCGGACTGCACAGCGTTAACCTAGTTTTGATCTATACTATGGGAATAGTACTTTTTTATCAGGATGAAAGGTATCCCTTGTTCTTTTTGACGCCCCTGATAACATTTATGCAAAATTTCATGAGCGTAACAAGTTTCACATTCTCACTTATAAGATTAGTTACGAAGAAGTGTATTTAGAATATAATAATGTTGATCTTAATAACAAACTGAGTTATCGCTTGACACAAGTTTCAATAGATATCTAGCGATAATAGGTAAGGTTATATGGTTTTACGAACAATAGTTGCAACATCTTCAGTAAATTATCACTAGCCTAAGCGGTAGTAGAATATATACGACTAGATTCCACTGTATAATATTTTTCTTTGCTATCTAAAGCCTACTGTATCTGCTGTATAAAAATCCCTTGTGGTGCAATAATTGTAGCTCTACGGGAAAAGCAGCAGGTTATAGGTCAATCAATGCGCGACAAGTTTATTGTAATTGTTAACATTATAAGTTAGGTCTTTAATAATTCTACACATTTTTATACGCAAACTTGTTACATTACCATAGAACAAACTATGGTTATTTACATATCAATTTACTCTGTATTGAATTGTCTCCAAATACATAAAATTGTATTGGATTGTGTTGTAATTACAACGGTGGATAAAGTTGTTTGCTGTCCAATGTTAAGATTCAGTGTACTTAGTCTTCGAACAAAATAAAAAGTACTCTGTATAAATCCAAAATATTACGGTTTATAACTATAATAAATGTTTAATATAATTATTGTAAATTTTCATATAAATTCAATATTATAAACATATCAACTTGTACGTCGTCTATTATTTCCTCTTAAACTTGAACTCTCACACGTTTTCGTAAGTTAATGTCAACAGTAAATTTAACCAGTTTGAACAATATCCTTTGGTTCAAATACAGAATATTACTTATAAATATAAAATTTATGAAAGTGACGATAAAACGTAATTTAGATATTCATAAGACTCTATGCATTTTTTTTATAAATCAAAAATCATTACATTATCAATAACAATATATCCAGTTACTAAACTAAACTATTAACGAATTCATATTAAAATAATTGTATAAAACAAGGACTAACTTATTCTCACAGTCATTTAAAACGACAAAGGTTGTTCGTGATTGGTGAATTTTAATAAATAATGATGAGTTTATCAATAATAAACATGTTTTAGCAAAAGTTTTACTCACTCTTTATAGGTTTGTTTGCCGGCCACGTGGTTTATTGTTGTGCTTATGATGAACGGTCCGGCGCTGTCGCGGTCTCCACGACGACAGACCGACCTACCGATTCACAGACTCACTACGCCTTATCGTATTCACGAACACTCAGTACCACTACATAATAACCAGGCACACAAACACAGAGCTGTGGTTCGACAACTTCCTACTCTTTCGCACTTTACTTGACATAAATGCGTCTCACTCACGCGTCGGACAGGTTAACATAATATTGTAAAATGATTTCCGAGGTCTGAGCTACACTTGTATACTCTGTTTCAAAACATTTGAATTAAATTCAATTGGACAATAATAACTAACAAAAAAGCGAATGAGCATAAATACGTTCGTCATTTATTATTTCATGCAAATGCTCTACAAGTACAGCATAGTGTGAATAATACATAAAATAAAGTACCAAATCAGAATGTTAGATCCCGAAATCAGTGAAATAATATATAAGTGATAACTCGTACATCATTTTGGGGTTACCGTTTGTGGCCAAGGTGGAAGTTGAATAAAGGGTAACTCCTTGAGACGAACTGGGGTGAGATTCATCGCTGAACATAAGAGTATTTAGAATAATAAAAACATATCGGATACATATCGTTTATATAAATGGCGAAATGTGAAAGTAACATTTTCCGATAATTATTATTTTTGAAACAATAGAGCATCTTAGTATAAACGTATTTTTTTTTAATATATACTTGATAATCTAATGTATGACCGCAAAAACTTAGATAAGCTGAATTTAGTAAAAGGCCAATATCATTTAAACAATTACTAGAAACGATAACAAATAGGTCAATCCATGTTTCAGGCTCACTAACATCAGTAACAGTTTTATAGGTAGTGTTAGGTTATATAACAAAGTCCCAAAGCACATTACCAATTTTCTGGAAAGAGAGTTTAAGCATCATCAGGTGAATCAATAGGTAAACGACGGAGAAGTTTGGAAATGAATGACGTCTGGAACGTGCATCCAACAAAAACGAAAGTAATTATGTTTGTAAAAGTATGTAGAATGAAAAGATATACCAGAACTAGTTTCTTGACGGTTCTTCTTAATGACTAGGTTGTTTTCCGAAGGGGTAGTGGTTTTGACGTTCATAAGCGCCTTCTCAAGGCCTAAATTGAATAAATAATTTTTTATTTCAAGAAGCTTACATTTTGGGGGGTGTCTAGGTTTTTATAAGATTTAAAACTAATAATAAAAATTTAAGTATAAAATTTTTTTGTGCAGTCTAGAAAACAATTCTAGTTAGTTAGGACCTTAGTGTTTATCTATATCTATACATATAATAAAAATGAAGTGTCTGTATGTAATATCAAAATTTTTTTTTTACTGATTGGGTACGAAAGTATACGCGCTACTGATAACAAAAATGCAATTTTTAAAATTTTTGTCGGTCTGTCTGTTTGTTCTCCGGGTAATCTCCGAAACGGCTGAACTGATCTTGACAAGAATTGCACTAGCAGATAGCTGAAATTACAGCGGGTTACTTAGGCTACTCTAAATTAGATTAACTATTAACCGCGGCTTTGTCTGCAATGCTATCTCCCAAACAGTCGGACCGATTTTCACGAAACTTTCACCAGCAGATAGCGGACATCGTAGCAAGTAATATAGTCTATTTTAATTTAGACTAGCTTTAACCGTGGCTTCACCCGCAGTACTATCTCCAAAACGGTTTGACCGATCTTCATGAAACTTTCACCGGAAGATAGCTGACCTTATAAAAAGTAATTCAAGGAATTTTAGTTTATACTAGCTGTTAACCGTGGCTTCGCCCACAGTGCTTTCTCCAAAACGGTTAGACCGATTTTCACGGGACTTTCACTGGCAGATAGGGGATCTTATAAAAAGTAATTGTGGTTATTCTATTTTAGACTAGCTGTTACCCCCGACTTTGTCTGTATGAAATTTAGCAAGATTTCAACTCATTCTTTATTTTTAATAAGATAAATAATTATCAGGTTATTATTTACAATTCGACATTATAATTATTAATAACTTTAATGATATAGAGATCTTCCTAATAAGATCTTAGATTATAAACGTATTACGTAAAGAGTTCCATAATACAATTTCTTGAGGAACAGACAAGGGTTTATTTTTTGTATAGTCACAAAATCTTAATTATAATAATGGCAATTTATATTAAATGTAACGTAAATGTAAATCTTTATAATAATAATATTTTAAGTTATTGTTTCATTAGTTCCTTATACAGTGTAAGTGAGCACTGAGGTAGTTATATGGTGGGTTAACGTTCCATATATATGTTGCTGATGACAAACCTCATTTGGTACGCTGTTAGTATTTATATATCTAATGTACACGTTACATGTTACTTTTAGTGGCGTGCGCGTCGTACTTACAATTATCTTTAAAGAGCATTTCTATAATTGTACATAGTCTTACAATTTTGTAATTCTTTAATACGATTTAAAAAAAACGCGTGTGGAGCTGCGGGTACAGCTAGTATAAAATAAAAGTTTAGACAATACCTTATTTAAACTTTTTAGATATTTAAATTCGGCTATTAATTATTCTTTCTAGTGTTTTGGAAATAACCGGTGTAAGAGATATTGCATGATTTGCTAGAACTTTTATGTAAAGAGCTGTTTATGCCTCGGAAAGTGTACCCTTTTTTTGGGTTAGAGGTATGTCCTATGTTCATTTCTGTATCATAAAATCTCAAGGCGATCGATTCATTCGATTTTATAATATTAACTAGCAGGCCCGGCAGACGTTGTCCCGCCCTGATTATAAAAAAAATCCTTGACAAATTATATACCAAAACGTTCCTCATGGATCACTTTATCCACTGGTGAAAACCGCTTCAAAATCCGTTCAGTAGTTTTTGAGTTTATCGCGAACGGACAGACAGACAGACGCGGTAGGAGACTTTGTTTTTTATACTGTGTAATGATAAGGATGTAAGGATTCAGGTTTTCTCAGAACATTTGTTTTATAATCTATAGTCTTATGTAAAAAAACATTAAGTGTAAATGAATGGTTAAATAAGTGTTATAATTCTATTGATTACTTTATCATTACATAGTATAAAACAAAGTTCCCTACCGCGTCTGTCTGTCTGTCTGTTCGCGATAAACTCAAAAACTACCGAACGGATTTTCATGCTATTTTCACCGGAGGATAGAGTGATTAATGAGGAACGTTTTAGTATATAATTTGTCAAGGATTTTTTCATAATCAGGGCGGGACAACGTCTGCCGGGCCCGCTAGTAAGGTATAATTTACAATGATCTCAGCGGGATTTTAAGGATAGGTGAGTGTAATCAACAAAGCAGACCTAGAATTATAACTATTTAATAATAATAAATTTGGCATCAGAAAACTGCATGATAGCCAGAGAGCCATCATCAAACAAGAGGTACAAAATGAAAGTAACTATAAATAAACACATTTTTTTTTCTTTTTTTTCCTAATTTACGAAGATATTCACGAGTTGATGTTGCCTGTACGATTCAATATAGGATGATCGATAAAATTAATAGTTAGGTCCGTCGAAGGCGTTTCCAATTCTAATATCTGTACTTCATTATTTTGAGGCGCAGCGTTGAGCCAAACACCGGGGACGTATAGTGTCACTTGTGGACCAACTCCTGGCCAGTATCTTCCGAGATTGTGGCCATTTAACCAAATATAACCCTGGATTAAAGAATAATTATACTTAAAATTCAATGTAAGATTTATCATACTTAATACTGATTGATATCTTAATCTATACAATGATATACATGGCAGGCTGAGTGCCTTAAGCGCTCGTCTTAGTAGTCCGGTGAAGCTGTGAAGACCTTGCCAGGTCAATAGCATAGTCAGTTCGAGGAAAAAAAACAATGACATACATATAATAAGAATGTAAATCTCACGTGTCTGTACTTTTTAGTTTTCGTGAAAAAAATTGTTATAAGTGTCTAGGAATAAGTAATAGAATACATTTCAATCATTTTTAGAAATGTCTGTCTGTCTATCTGTCTGTTTGTATGAACACGCATCACTGCTAAAGTACTGGGTTCACAATAAACCATCAGCAAGAAAATCGTAAAACATATCCTCGGGAGTAACTTAGTGTTTATTTCATTAAAATCGGTCCACTCTATCAAAAGTTATTGTAGTTTTAATGACGACGCGGCGTAAGTATGCGAGATAAGTAGACAAGTAAATGGACTTAATACATTCAGATGACTTTATTAATCACTGTAGTTTACATAAGCTTCCACGCAGACGAAGATAACTTCAATGTATGTTATTAACACACTCCTTGTCAAGCCATTTTTGCCTGACATAACTTTCAGGTCATTTATTATTTTGACAAAAAATAGATGCATTATTATCATACTTCGTTTTCGAAGTGTCTAAACTATTGACCTTACGCGGACGGGCTTTCACAGCTTCACCGGAATACATCACGTTACAACATCATACATAACATAAGCAATTCTTTCGTTTTCAATAGTTATCAAATGGTGTACCATCAGTGGAACACGAGGCCTGAAGAGCGATTTTAAAATGTACCACCGATGGTACACGTGGCACGGAACGTGTTAATATTTGATACAAAAATATTGGTATTAACTTCATTTAGACGATAGCCTTGTTATTTACATACTAACAAATGTTATGATAACAAAAAAACATTTAGATATAATGCATAATGTCTGGCAAATTTCTCATATTTACCTTTCCCCATCCGGTCGTGTCTAAAAATGTATCCAAGGGTTCCATTCCTTCTGGTAATACGAATAAACCATTGTAAAACGTTGGACCTTGCACGATATTGGGGTCTTCAAGATTTGCATTGTTAACTACCTCTAGAGGAAATCCAGTTACAGTCCACGGGCCAATGAGTACTATATTATTAAATGTAATTTCACTCAGTATACCCTGTGAAATATTTTGATCAGTGATTATGTATTACAAAGATTAGGTAAAAATAAGAAAATAGAAATGCTTTAATCGTTGAAATTTGAGAAAAGTTCAAAAGACCAATCATCGTATGTATGTAAGGGCATCAGAACTTCTACCTATTGGCTCATACTTCTTTCGTTATATTTGTAATGATCAGGATAAAGTTTGTTTGAAAGAAAATGGGCGAAAAATCCTATAGAAAAGGGCAAAATGTTAGTAAAATCTTACAATTACAATTAGTGAGACAGAAGACAGTAAGGAGGTCTTCAAAAATATTGGCATAATTCACGGATTAACGATCACTTGTTCAAACGCCATTTTATTTCATTACATGCTCGTATTGTGAAAGGAAGATTTGGTCTCATTTTTTTTCATTAGTACACTTGTTCGAAACCAGGCGGCAGTTAGTAAAATATAATAAAAATAACAAATTTATTTAACAAATAAAGATGATCAAAATTACGAGAAAAAGATATATATATACAGTATATTAAAAAAAACAGGGTGCATCGTAAAGACACAATAGAATTGAAACTTTTGTATTACAAGGAAACATTTTACTTAAAAGAATAACAACAACGATCCAACGTCATGCGGTGTTCCCAGGCGGTCACCCATCCAAGTACTGACCGCGCCCAACGTTGTTTAACTTCAGTAATCGGACGAGAACCTGTGTTTTCAACATTCTATCTGACACTACCATACTACCATACTACTACCATCCCTTTTCGTCACACAAAAAGATTGCCGATCAGGATTTTAAAGTCCTCCAATTAGAAGTTTCACTTCAATAAACAGATTCATATGAAAAATTCATTGGTAGTTACCAGATATTCTTAATATGAAGTATTTTATTTATTATAAATATATCTACTAACCTTAAAGTCGTGTAATAGTGGGCCATAATTAATACGTCCTTGGTTTTCTACCAACAATGACAATATGGAACCTGGTTGTGCTTTTATATTCAAATTATAAACTTTGCGCATACGGCTTATACTTCCTTGCAGTACCTAAATACATTATTAAATTAATCAAATTTACGATAACAATAGTTTCCTTGTATTTTTTACATAAAAATTAAAATCAACTCTTCTACCTTAAACTAAGAAATCGGTGTAATTATATGTTTTAAATTTGTAACATATAGTATGATTCTGACCGATTGGTAACTTGGCCAGATGAAAGTTAACAAGTTCTGTTTATAATAGGGGTGTGCGAATATTCGAATTAAAGAATTATTCGATAGCGAATCGAACCGAATAATTCAATTCGAACATTCGAACTATTCGATATTCCTTCCGCTGCGAGTTAGCGTTAGCCTAAAGTAACTATTCCACCCGGACGAAGTCGCGGGCAGAAGCTAGTAATAAATAAGAAAATTAACCGTTTTTCTTATAAAATTATTTAAGTTTTTATGCAAAAAATAATAATTGGGAGATGTATCTTTTCCTATAACTATTAGTTTAATATTTCTTCCTCATTTAAAAAATATTCGAATAGTTCGTATTATTCGGATGGTTCGAATATTCAATTCGACATTCGAATCGAACATTATTATTCGATTCGATTCGAGCATTATTCGCACACCCCTAGTTTTTAACTTAAACCATATCGTCGAATAATAGAGAGATAATTTCATTTAGCTTTAATATTTTCGTTTAAAAATAACGTAATAATAATAGTACACAAACCCCATCAACGAAGACGTAGACTAAATCACGTGGTTTGTTAACAACCAACATCCCTTCGTTGTCATTCAATACGGTTTCATACAACATCAGACCTCCTCTCTGCCGTAGATATTCAAAAGTAGGTAAGATTGCTCCTTCCACGTCATCGTACTTCTTTCCCAACCGGGATCGACCGATAGTTGACAATAAGCTAAGGTTTGGAGTAACAGTAACTGTACCGTAAGCTCCTTTT
Organism: Antheraea yamamai; assembly: GCA_036509395.1. NCBI lineage: Eukaryota > Metazoa > Arthropoda > Insecta > Lepidoptera > Saturniidae > Antheraea > Antheraea yamamai. The sequence continues at coordinate 12,358,140 of AP028433.1, forward strand.
TTACTAGGTACAGGTCGATCTATTTTTTCATCAACGAAATTATACTGAAATTTAATAATATTGTATAAACAGAAATGTTTTCTTTGAGTATATATGTAATTTAATACTTATGTTTAATTAAAGTTAAATAGTTTCAATTAATATTTTGTATCCGTATTTATTTGAAGCTATACACACTAATTAGTTTTAATTACGTTACTATAATTACAAGAACACACAGGAGAATATAAGGGCGGAGATAATCTTAATATTTATTGTTATGTATAATGTTATTTGCAATCCGCCCCAGCTTCGCCTGGGTGTAATGTAGGTACTAATATAGCATCATAAATATGTGAACGAACTACATTTTGAATATAGATTTTTATAATTCACAAAAGTCATAATAGCATCTCCGCTTTGATTATATACATGGTATATAATTAATTAATTAATTAAATAATTGTAAGAATCTTCACGCTTCACTTGTAAGATATTCATTTTAAAATGATATACTGTGAAGCCCAAGTTTTATCTATGAATACGAGTTACGAGTAATTAGATGCCCCATTAGGGTGTCCGTTATTTCCCAAATTGGATTTTATTCTGTAAACGCCCCTCAAATTTTTAGATTATGACCTAAAAAAAAATATCAGACCCAAACCAGCCCTTAATATTTACATTAACCCGTGCCTAAATCATAATACATTTCCCATTTAAATAACATGGGATTTTTGCACTTTTTGCAGTTATTTTTTTTCCACTGAAACAAATGTAGCTAAAAATACTTAAACAGCTATTTCTTGGAGGAAATTTAACGCTCTACAAAAAAGATCTGAACGCTTTTTTCGATAAAATTCACCGTTTAAAAGTTATTCAACAACAAAGTTGTACTCATAGTTAAATTCATCGTTTTTATTAATTTCCACCATAATTTTTATTTATATCAAACTAAACGCAAACAGATAGGTAATAAAATAAATAAATACAAAAGTTGGATCTAAAATAAAGTATATTATTGCTTATAAATGATAGTATCAAAATATTTATAGTACTTTTTTCATTTCCACTAATTTTTTTGTCAAACATTTTTTAGTTGCAGTAGAATATTTGGCTCTGTATTCGCTTACAACTTGAATCAAGTATTGTTTTTGATTTTCTTGAGTAGTTAATCTATTGTTATAATCTTGTGTTAATTGAACAGCTCTTTCGGCTACATCGTTTACTACTTGCAGATTATTAACAATTGCCAGTCCATTTAAATAATTATCATTTCTAATCCACGTATCGGCATTAGTTTCTAAAAAATCGTTACTAATATTAAATCTATCGAAAAATTTAAAGGAATTCGAATTAATAAAATAATCAATAACCTTCTTTTCAAAATTTTTAATCTCACCATCTGTATTAATAATATACCGTTTGGACGAATCAAATTCTGAATCTTCACAATTTTTTAAGGCTATGACCATTTTGTTTTTTAAGTTAGCCGATACGTTGAATCAAAAATTGCAAGAGCAGCTATTTCAGAATTTAAATACCATAAGTGATTTTTGAATTTATGTAAAACAGCTTCCGAATTTTTTTATCAATTGTTCTGTATTGATTAACAACTTTTAAAAATCGTAAATCTAAATTTGGAGCGAGTGCTGCACGAGGCACCGCAAACCAAAAAGGCACATAAATAAACACTATAAATAAATAAATATCTAATAGTTTTTTTTTAGTTGTGAATCTAGTTCATAAATATCTCGAAATATGTAAATTTTTAGAGTATAAATCGCCTTAGACATCCAGCGAGCATGATGAAAGGCTCCTGGCTTGTAAAATTTGACTTTTTCAACATCCATTGTACCATCTATTGTACAACTTTATCCTTGAACAACATTCAAACGGTAAGTTTTATCGAAAAAAGCATTCAGATCTTTTTTGTAGAGCGTTAAATTTTCTACAAGAAACAACTGTTTAAGTATTGTTAGCTCCATTTGTTTCAGTGGAAAAAAATTTACTGCAAAAGTGCAAAAATCCCATGTTATTTAAATGGGAAATGTATTATGATTTAGGCACGGGTTAATGTAAATATTAAGGGCTGGTTTGGGTCTGATATTTTTTTTTAGGTCATAATCTAAAAAATTGAGGGGCGTTTACAGAATAAAATCCAATTTGGGAAATAATGGACACCCTAATGCCCCATGTAAGTAATGGATTTACTTGAATAAAAATTTTAATAACTTACAAAAAATAAAAATGTTTACTGCGGGTTACTCTTAAGATATAGACATATATATTAGGTCTTTACCTATGAAATTGCCGTTTTGTATGAAAAAATTTAAATGAATTTTTTTCATGCATTTTTTATTTGTATTAATCGAAGTAATCACCCATGCAATCAATGCATCTTTGCCAACGCAGTGGCAGTTTATTGATGCGCTTCTTAAAGAAATCAGCTGGACGGGAGGCAACAAATTCTTCAAAGGCATTTTGTACTGCCTCTCGGGTATTGAATTTTTTTCCCGCCAAGGAGTTATCCAAATTCTGGATAAAGTAGTAGTCTGTAGGCGCAAGGTCTGGTGAGTAGGGCGGATGACGGAGAACTTCCAACCCCAGTTCTTGCAACTTGGAGACCGTCTGCTGTGCAGTATGAGGTCGCGCGTTGTCGTGCAGGAGCAGCGGAGACGAGCGATTGACCAATGCTGGTTGGAGATGTGCCAGCTTCTCCATCATTGTGTTCAGTTCTTCACAGTACACATCTGCAGTAATGCTTACCCCGTTTGGTAAGAAGCTGTAATTAATCACACCGAGGCTAGACCACCAAACAGTGACCATCACTTTCCTAGGGGTAAGTTTTCGTTTAGAGCATTGTTTAGGTACTGAATCAGGCTCCAACCAACTTGCTGAGCGCTTGCGGTTATCAAACAGAATCCATTTTTCATCGCAGGTAACAATGCGGTTCAAAATTCCTTCATTTGTGTGTCTGTTGAGCAGTGCAAGGCACGTCTCGACGCGTACCTCGCGCTGGCGATCATTGAGTTCGTGGGGCAGCCATTTGTCAAGCTTTTTTATCTTGCCAATATGACGCAAATGGACCAATATTGTTTTGAAGCTAACGTCGAAAGCTGCTGCTAATTCAGCCGTAGATTGTGTATCATCAGCTTCCACAATCGCCTTTAATTCGGCATTGTCGACCAAAGTTTTCGGACGACCGCGAGGTTCATTTTTCAGGTCGAAATTTCCAGAACGGAAGCGAGCAAACCAATAACAGGTGGTGCGTTGGTTTGTAGTGTTAGCTCCGTAAACGTCGTTGATGTTGCGTGCCGCTTGTGCCGCGTTGCTACCACGACGGTACTCATATTCCATAATTACTCGAATTTTTAACGTATCCATGATGACAAAAAAGATTGAAATGCGATGAAAATGTAACACTAATCAATAAACAAATGACTACTTTTGGAAAAAGAATTCCATGTTTTTAAAATAAAATTAACTTGAAATTAGAATTCTTAGCCAAACAAAAATTATTTTGATTTACAATGGCCAGTAGTGCAGAACGGCAATTTCATAGCTAAAGACCTATTATTATCGGCTATCGCTGAGTTTTCTATACGCATATGGAATGTACATTATTTTTATGTATATCATAAGGTTTAGCCAGCGTTACCAGTGTAAGCGTATGAAAACTCTTGCTTACAATTTCATTCAAATAATATAAAAAAATACATCGAGTTTTTCCTACTTTATATAAATCTATACTAATATATAAAGCTGAAAAGTTTGTTTGTTTGGTTGAACGCGTTAATCTCAGGAACTACCAGTCCGATTTGAGAAAATCTTTCGGTTTTAGATAGCTCATTTATCGAGGAAGGCTTTAGGCTATATATCATCACGCTAAGACCAATAGGAGCGGAGCACCAATAAAGAATGTTTCATAATCAGGCACTTTTTTCCTTTTGAGAGATTTCGTTAGCGTTAATATTATAATATACGTTGCCATGGTAACGTGGTAAGTTTCTGTCGCAAACATTGTCAAAGATTATTTTGTGTTCCTATTAAAAAAATTTATTCTACTTTAGTTTTATTTCCAATTTTTTATTTGCAATCTATTAGGTATTATACAAGTAAAGTGTGTGTATGTAAAAATAAATAATAACTTTTAAGAAAAATCTTTTTATATTCGGTCGATATTTTTATATTATTATATTTTGTCTGTTTTTTCCGGTAATCTTCGAAACGGCTGGACCTATTTTAACGGGAATTTTACTGGCAGATAGCCTAAATTATAGCGGGAGATATATTATATTTTATTTGTCGGCGGCTTCGTCCGCATTGCTATTTCCAAAATGGTTGGACCGATTTTCACGGGATATTCACTGGTAGATAGCTGACCTCATAAAAAGTAATTTAGGTTTTTTATCAGCCTTCGGCCGCAGTGGAATATCCGAAATGCTTGAACTGATTTTCACGGGACTTTCCCTGGCAAATTATACATAAACCTTCCCCATGAACCGTTCTACCTACTGGTGAAAACGGCATGAAAATCCGTTCTGTAGTTTTTGATTTTATCGCGAACAGATAAACAGACAGACCAGAGGACTTTGTTTTACACTATGTAGTGATGAACTGTTACCTGTGCATTCGTTCGTGTGAAATTGATCAAAAATAAATTGTTTACTGTAAACAAGCACGTGCGACGTGCGCTGTACTGACCTCCAAGAATAAATGTATGTGAATTTGAATTATATTATCATTTCGTTTTATTTACCGCGTTTGCATCTACATAACTCAGTGATTATATCAACGTATAAGAATAACACAATTATATCGACAGTATGGGCATGTTATATTTATATAATAAAAAAATTAACACGTATTGTTCGATAATGTATATTTAAAAATTTTCATTACTTTCTTATATAGTGTTAGTGAACACTGCGGGTGGTATATAGTAGGTTAAAGGTATATTGCTGATGATAAATCCGATCCCATTCGATATACTATTTGTATTCACATATCTAATCTATACGTTACATGTTAGAGTAGATGGCGTGCTTGCCATAGTTACAAATGTTTTTAAATCAAATCAAATCAAAAATTATTTAGGCCCTAATAAGGTGCTTATGAACGTCAAAACTACCACCGGTTCGGAAAACAACCCAGTCATCGAGAAGAACGGGCAAGAAACTCGATCGGGTACTTCTTTTTATATATATATATATACATGGGGTATGCTAACTTTCTGAGAACGATTTTGTAAATAAGAGACTAGAAGGTCGAGAGAAGATTCACAAACACCATAGTGTTTTAATTTAAGAATAAGCGTACTATGGTCAACGCAATCAAAGGCCTTAGACAGATCACAGAACACACCAATTGCACCCTGCGAATCCTCCCAGGCTCCCGATATATGGTTCATGAGCATAGCACCAGCGTCAGTAGTAGATTTCGATTTTGTGTAACCAAGCTGTCGACCATTCAGAAACTTTTGCACTCTAAAATATTCTAGCAATTGTTTGAGCATAATCTTTTTAAAGATTTTACTAATCGACGGTAGTACAGAAATAGGTCTATAATTACCAAGATTACTTCTGTAGCCTGATTTAAACAAAGGAACCACTTTGCTTACTTTCATTAAATTAGGGAAGGTTCCTTTTGCTATACACTGATTAAATATATTAGCCAAATGTGGTGAAATAATGACAATTAAGGACTATATTACTATTATAGACATTCCCCATATGTCTTCGGTGTTTTTTAAGTTTAATTGTTTGAAAGCCCTTATTATTTCACCTGCACTAATAGATGAGAACTTAAATTTAGAATCTCTACGTGCACTTATAGTTTTTTAAAGAGCGGCAGCACCACAGCTCTTTGAATAAGCATTTCTATAATGTACACACCTACTTACAATTTTAGATTTCTTTAGTACATTAAAAAAAACGCGTGTGGAGCCGCGGGTGACAACTAGTATAATATATATGCGTTATACATATACGTATAAAAATTCAAGAAGAATTTCTCTAAATCAATGTTTTACAACATGTGGGTCGCGACCCCCTTGGGGGCCATGAAGCCTCTTTAGGGGGGTCGCGAAGCTTTTATAGTGGAGTTGCAAAAGGTTGGGAAAGCTACTGCAGTAAAATAAACAATAACATTTTAAAAGATTAAGAAAAATGTTAACTAAGGGACATAATCATTTGTATCAAATAAACAAAAAATAAAAATAACTTGAGATCTCTTCCAGCTTAAACAATTGTATCAAATTAAAAATTATATAAAAAAACTTATGAAAACTCTTAGGTGTTTATCCAAACCCTAATTATAAAAGTGAATGAATATGTTAGATTGAATATTTGTCACAAAATAAAATACATCAAAAAAAAGCAACGAGTACGTCACGAAATATTTCTTCATACTAAAGGGGCCATGTTATGAAAAAGGTTGAAAAACACTGCTCTAAATGATAGTCGAAACCGTATTCAAAATTTGCTAAGTAGTTTAGAAGAAAGGGATCACACAGGCAAATGCGACTTTGTTTTATAATACTTAGAGAAGTTAGAGATATATGTACCATATTATAGCTCCTGATATAATAATCACAACCTTGAATTTGAGTGCATAGTCAGGATAGGTGGTTACACGTAAACATAGATTTGATAGTCACGCTGATCATATAAAAATTTGTATTAGAATCGAATTTAGGACCTTTCGGCTCGATAATATCGGTTTACTATCACCGCGCCACGAGGCCTATCAGTAAACAATAAACATATACCTGTTTCAGAGCATCCCTTATTGCATAATACTTTACAGTTGGATCTCCAGCTTCGCTCAGAGGTGCATCGTAATCGTACGAAGTGATGTCTGGCTGATACGTGCCATCAAAATTTGCCCCTAAAATATACGGTTCTATACTTAATTTATAAATTTTAACTAGATAACTCGGTGAAGTTTGTATCACCTTCAATTTATATGTAGATATAAACACGAATTGCTGTTCGTTAGTTTTTCAAAAGTTTAAGAACATCTTGATCGATTTTAATCCTTTTTGGGGTGTAAGGGGTGTCGAATAACATCATAAGACTTGAGACACCCAAGCCAACCTCACCTGCACGTGGTGCATCCTACTGAATAACGAACGAGGCAATGGCGAAAGCGGGGTGGTAGGGTTTTACAGCCTGACTGGGTCGCAACCACCATGTATATGGTGAAGAAGCCCGTCATAGTGATTCGCTTCTACGGGTCGCGTTTCGGGATCAGCCTGTGTATAGCTATGCCTGATTGTAAGCACAGTACAATCCAAAAACAATGGCGACCACCGAGTGACACTATCCATCGCCGGTCGCCACTGTCATGCCGGCCTGCGAAAAGCTGGATATGCACAGGCTGATCCCGAAACGCGACCCGCAGAAGCAAATCACTATGACGGGCTTTTTCGCCATATACATGGTGGATGCGACCCAGTCAGGCTGTAAAACCCTACCACTCCGCTTTCGCCATTATCTCGTTCGTTATTCAGCAGGGTGCACCACGTGCAGGTGAGGTTGGCTTGGGTGTCTCAAGTCTTATGATGTTATTCGACACCCCTTACACCCCAAAATTAGGTTAATTTGGTTACCTAAATTTACTAATTTGAATTTAATTAATAACAAGTCTCGGTTAATAGTGAAGGAAAACATTAAGAAATATTCACATAGATAATGGATAATACAGTGTCTAGTGGAGGAACAAAGAGAGCTAATAATTGTACGGCTTTGATATCGTCAAAATGTTCTGCAATAACGTGTAATTGTCTTTTATATTTCAGTCCGAATATTCAAACTATAGCGATTACCAAGAAAATCCAGTGTCTGTTTTAATTAATTAAATAAACGAAGATGTCATTGATTATAACATTAATTGACTAAACAATTAGAACAAATATTCTGATCATTTTGTACGGAATAAATTAACATTAATTATAATCGTACGAATACAATTTGATTATACTGATATTTTTAAGAGATATCATTTAAGTTTTATCAAAAGGTACTGCGGGCAGACTATTCAAATATTAGCACTTACCGGATGTATACTCAAAATTGGTTCCTCCAAAGAAAACGTAAAAGTTGACGCTTATTTTATTGTCAATCATTTTACGCATAGATGTTACAACGTCTTCAGTATTTACATGTGCAAATCTTTCACCCCAGTGGGTTAACCAGCCCGGGTAAAACTCTGAGTTCATCAGAGGTCCTGGTGACGGTCTATATCTTCGTAATGTGTTGAATTCTCGCATAGCTGTAAAATAAATTGTCTTATATTTTAATTTCCGTTTTACAAATGAAATTTATTTATAACTTAGCGCAAATGTTCATAGAAAAACCATTGCGTGTATCAGTGCGTACACGTGGAGGAAGTGAAGCTTCTTTGGTTTATATATTATTTAGCTTCTTCCCGCGACTTCGTCCGCGTGGAATAATTACTTTGGGCTAACGTTAACACGCATCGGAAGCTCTCAAAAAGAAAAATAACCTCGATTTTGAAACATTCTTCACTGATGCTTCGCACTTTTGATCTTAGGGTGATGATATATAGCTTATAACCTTCCTCGATAAATGAGCTATCTACCACTGAAAGAGTTTTTCAAATCGGATTACTAGTTCCTAAGATTAGCCAAACAAACAAACCTTCCAGCTTTATAATATTAGTATACGTAGATTACTACTCCTTTCTCGTACTTAACTCGAGCCGTCATTCAAGTTACAATAACTTTCGATAGAATGGACCGATTTTAATGAAACAAAGACTAAGTTACTCTTGAGGATATGCTTTATGATTTATTGAGAACCCAGTACTTTAGCAGTGATACGTGTTCATACAAACAGACAGACAGACATTTTTTTAAATTATTGAAATTTATTTTATTACATATTCCAAGACACCTGCAACATTTTTTTTAAAGAAAATCGAAAATCTACAGACACGTTAGATTTACATTCTTATTATATGTATAGAATATATTAAATTATATGTATACTAGCGGGCCCGGCAGACGTTGTCCCGTCTTCATAATAAAAAAAAAACTTGACAAATAATATGCCTAAACCTCCCTCTCATGGAATCACTTTATCTACTAATGAAAACGGCATGACATGCCGTTCAGTAGTTTTTGAGTTTATCGCGAACAGACAGGCAGACGTGGCAGAGAGAGAACTTTGATTTATAATATGTAGTGATGACAATGCTCATAAGCTATATGTAATATGTATATTATACTCAGTCCCGTAATATAAATACCTAACTATACCTTAACTCATTTCTGTATTCTACTAGACCCAGACAAACACTTGTATATAGTTATAAATACACATTTTTCTCTACTGCTATAAGAAGTTTCACTTAAAAAAACATCTTACGTTGTAGCGTAACACCGAAATCGACGGTTGCATAAACATCAGGAATCATTCCAGCTCGGACGAGGGTTGCTCCGTCGGTTGTATAAAGTAGTGCTGCGCGTCCTACGTGTTCCTGCATTATATCGCGCATTTGTATCTTGTATGCCATATCACTATCATAACTACCGTATTCGTTTTCTACCTGCGAAATAAGAAAATATATTGCGAATATTAATGGTACTACTGGAACTTAATTCTATATTAGTTTTCATGCTTGTCTTCTTTATTTGCTTTTATATTTTTCTTAATAACATATCTATTAGCAATAATATTTTTTTTAAACCGTTAATATATTTATAATTTTTAATGTCGTATATCATGAAACAACTGAGTAACAATTTTCATAATATGTAATTGTGTTCTAGTATTTTTTACTTATATTCACTATAAACTTTCAATTAATGTTTTAAATCGCATTTTAGTATATAAAGTATAAAAATACAATCATTACAAATGTATTAACTTAAGAAATCATGATACATTAAACAATATATATTAATATTTAAAGTTTGTGATTTTGAACGCAGAAAATATTTGGAGTTATTGAATAATTAGAATTTAGAAAATTCTGACACTAATATGATTTTTTTTTTCGAACTGACTACGCTATTGACCTAGCAAGGTCTTAACAGCTTCACCGGTCTAATCACTAATATGAGGCTATGTTGTCCTCTATTGTTATTGTTATTATTAAGCCCTTATGGCTGACACTAAATAGGTATGTACAACCTATATTTATCTTTTATACACTTTTATTTCTATTAAATACTAGTTGTACCCGCAGTTTTAAATCGCGTTTTTTTAAATCGTATTAAAGAATTATAAAATTGTGAGACTATGTACAATTATAGAAATTCTCTTTAAAGACAATTGTAAGTACGACGCGCACGCCACTAAAAGGAATATGTAACGTGTACATTAGATATATAAATACTAACAGCGTGCCAAGTGAGGTTTGTCATTAGCAACATATTTGGAAGCTTAACCCACCATATAATTACCTCAGTGCTCACTTACACTGTATAAGGAAGTAATGAAAGAATAACTTAAAATATAATTATAAAGATATACATTTACATTACATTTAATATACATTGTCATTATTATAATTAAAATGTTGTGACTATGCAAAAAGATAAACGCTTGTCTGTTCCGCAAGAAATTGTATTATGGAACTCTTTACGTAATACGTTTATAATCTAAGATCTTATTAGGAATATCTCTATATCATTAAAGTTATTAATAATCATAATGTCGAATTGTAAACAATAAGCTGATAATTATTTCTCTTATTAAAAATAAAGAATGAGTTGAAATCTTGCTAAATTTCATGCAGACCAAGTCACGGGTGACAGCTGGTCTAAAATAGAATAACCTTAATTACTTTTTATAAGGTTCAATATCTATCAGTGAAAGTTCCTTCAAATTCGGTCTAACCGTTTTGTTGGTAGCACAGCGGGCGAAGCCACGGTTAACAGCTAGTCTAAATTAACATAAATTAAATTACTTTTTATAAGGTTCGCTATCTGTCAGTGAAAGTCTCGTGAAAATTGGTCTAACCGTTTTGGAAATAGCATTGCGGGCGAAGCCACGGTTAACAGCTAGTATAAAATAAAATTGCTTGAATTCCTTTTTATAAGGTCAGATATCTGTCAATAAAAGTTTCGTGAAGACCGGTCAAACCATTTTGAAGATAGCACTGCGGGCGAAGCCACGGTTAACAGCTAGTATCAATTAAAATTGCTTAAACTACTTTTTATAAAGTCAACTATGAAATGTGAAAGTTTCGTGAAGGTCAATGGAACAGTTTTGGAGATAGTACTGCGGGCAAGGTCACGGTTAACAGCTAGTCTAAATTAAAATAGACTAAATTACTTGTTATGATGTTCGCTATTTGCTGGTGAAAGTTCCGTGAAAATCGGTTCAACCGTTTTGGAGATAGCAATGCAGACAAAGCCGCGGTTAATAGCTAGTCTAATTTAGAGTAGCCTAAGTAACTTGCTGTAATTTCAACTATCTGCCAGTGAAATTTCCATCAAAATCGATCCAGCCATTTCGGAGATTACCCGGAACAAACGGACAGACAGACAGACCGACAAAAATTTTAAAAATTGCATTTTTGTTATCAGTAGCGTGTCATACCGTTTCATACCGAATCAGTAAAAAAAAATTGATATTACATACAGACACTTCATTTTTATTATATGTATAGAAGATGACATTACAATTATCACAAAAGACGTCGCAAACAGTTACTACATCCTATTTAGTAGTCTGGTAAAGCTGTTAAGACCTTGCTAGGTCAATAACGTATTCAGTTGGAGAAAAAAAAACACCTATATATGTATACAACATTTTAAGGGTTTTTTTTTAAATATATCTAAGAAATGCCCTCTCTTCGTAATAATTTAAAACAGTCCCAACTTTTACCAACGTTCAAACCCTTGTCAATTTTTTGCTTAAATCCAAATAACCGCTTACCTGAACTAGAATAATAGGTCCACCGTTGCCAAATAATAATGGCGATACTTGTTCGAAAAGCTTTGCAATCCATATCCTGCTTTCACTTATGAAATCTGAAATTGAATGTATTGTGTATATTGAATAGTCCTTAGTAATTATGTATTGTGTAATTGTAGTAATTGTGTATTAAAAATGTACGTTTATTATTGAGAAACTCTCACCTTTGTCGGTAGTTCTCAATTTAATGTTAGGATATTTTCCTAAAAGCCAGTACGGTAACCCGCCCTGAAATATTAAAATTATTTTATAGGAATTAGCAGTAGAGTAATGTCATGACTGATTCGTGCATTAGTAAAATTACGGGATAAATACAGTGTTAATTTCTATTATTGGACTGAAATTAACAAAGATAAATTACCGAATCACATCCTAACTTCGTAACGAATATTATTAATGCGAATATGATTTTGTTTGTCTGTTACGCTTTCAAGCCTAACTACTAAACCGATCATTTAATTCAGTCATACTCCACCTTTTTTTTAAAGGGGCCATAAATACGTTTCACTCATCACTGTCGCGGGCGCCAAACTACAAATATTTCGGTTTTTAATAAAAAAACGTAATTTCAAATTAACTACATATTATTAATGTAGTGAAAAATGGTTGTCCAATAAAACAATTTGGTTTAACCCTTATATCATAAGGAACGGCGTGCTCATCATTTTTCTGATGGACACGAAATGTAAAATAATTTAGAATAAAGTACAATCGGGTGGGCTAACTAGAAAGATCCAGCGTGCTGCAGGTTGAGTATCGCTGATCTAATTGTATACATGTTGTCGGGGGTGCAAAAAGGACAGAGTATTTCTCATTCAGATAAGTGTGCTCTTCCCGTGGGATAGATCGAATCTACATTAACGCTAGTCAAACCGTGAGTAATAGTTAGTTTTTTCATGAATATTAAATAATTTACATTGTGTGAATGAAGTTTAATTAAATATTTTTTTACATATATGAGTAGTATGCAGTATGAGTTAATTTAAGAACGATTGCATGACTATATACTTATTACAAATTGATGATGGAAAAAAAACTAAAACAGTTCCAGGCTGCAATTGGGAAGTCATAAGATCATGTGAAGTACAAAGCGCAAGTTTATTTGCATTTAGGCTTATTGACGGTTGTTTGCTTATACTATGTGATTACTTAAATAAGAATAGTGGAAAAGGAGCAGACTTTGTTAGTATCCAATTACTTTAGTAATATTTTAAATATTTATTACTTACTAAATCTCTCTCAGCGCAAATATACGGACCTACTCGTAGTAGAACGTGTAAACCTTCTTCTGCCGCTGTTCGGATAAACTTAACAATGTCTTGGTCGCCTTCGAATTTATATTGCCGTTCTTCTGGTTCATGGTAACTCCACTCTACATACCTAAGAAATAAAATCATAAATACCTTATTCATTATATGCTCTATGCACATTAAATAAACCGGTCTAGAAAACAAAGAGCCGGAAGAAACTAAATCTAGATTTGTTTCTTGCATATATTTGTATTACAACTGTAATGCGATTATTGTCAAAGTAGTTTTTGGCGCTACAGAGAAGGGTGTCATTTTCAGATTTTGGTTCAGTGAAAATATTACTTATCAACTGAAGTACAGCAATAGGTTTATAATCCCCAAGACTACTTCTACAACCTGATTCAAACAAAGGGACCACTTATTTTATGTGTTTTGTTACTTCTAGATGTATCTTAGTGAAATAATATTGAAAAAAAGTTGCTACCAGTGTTTGAAACATGTACTAAGTCAACATTTAGATTAAGCGAATTGTCATTTATCTTATTCAAAGAGCTTTATTTTCTTCAATTGTTATATTTCTATTGCTAATTTTTTCTAACGCTAATAACCTTCCTTGGGTAATGTTTATTAAATTAAGTGCTATCATATTAAAAAAATTGTCATTATAACCGTGATTCAAATTTCGACGACAACTAATCTTTATAGGTAAATGTTGCATGATGTTATATTTAAAAAAAACCTACATTTTGATATAAACCTAGCCATTTTCTTACATTCAACGTTACAAACAACAATCGTATACTATTTTACAAAACTTATAAAAAAATATTTTGTAGGCGGCTTCTTAAATTCATCCAATCAAATATAACACAATGAGTGTCGAAAAGTGAAATATTTTTTATTTATATTTATTTATATTTAAATATTAAAGAGAAAAGGGATAATAAGAATAATTTAAAACAACGTACGTAGCGACAGAATTTAGTCCAGCAGCTTTCAGTTTATGTAAACGATCTTTCCAGTATACAGATGGCACCCTGAAGTAATGAAGCGACCCTGAAATTATGTAGAGCGGATTCCCGTCAAGTACAAACTGATCCCCTATAATACTTATGTTGTGGTGAGCTCCATTATCCTGTAAATTATAATATAATAATTATAATCAGTATAACAGCATATTCAATTTTAGGAGCAATGTTAAAATATGCGGTCTTTACATAATCAAACAATTTTTACAAAGATCAAATTAGCTAAACGGACAAATTTAATGTATTCTAAGATTTATTGGTACTTGTGTATTAAATGCACCGCTACCGCTAACGCTGATTTCTTTTTTCGGAGCCACCAAACCGGAATAAAAGAGCAAGCGGTGTTTTGAGGAGCTGTATAATGTGTTAAGTCCGGTGAAGCTGTGAAGGCCTTATTGCAAGGCCAATAGCGTAGTCAGTTCGAAAAAAAAAAAAACAATTGAGGGGCTGCATTTACAATTCGCATCTTGATATAAAGGTTGAGGGAGCGGGAGCAGCGGGTGAAAGAGGTGATTTCTCCTCCCCGCGGAAAGACATAGTTACTGAGATATTCATGATCAAAGTTTTGAGGTTATGTGTCGCTTCCGAAAAATCATTGGTTGTTTTGTGTATTACCAACTTGATGATTTTTAAGTTAAAACAAAACAGTTTCGTCTCTGTTTGGTTAGGTTAGGTTAGATTGCGAAGATTATTAGATGATTGAGAGCGAGAGCGAGAACTCCGTCGCTTCCTAATGTGAGACAGTAATATTTACTAAGGAGGCGGCGAAGAAAGAGAGGGAACAGACCACTCTGGTCCCCTCCCGCAGTCGACGAACCACACGGCGGTGACGACCTCCGACCGTGATAGTGAGGGTCTGCTGCGGGAGATGGACACGGGCATGTTTATCGCCCTGGCAACTGTAACACAGGCCCACGTGGTTAAGGCGCATTAGTGTTCATTCTCCCGTCATAGAGGGCCAAGGTCTTCCCTCTTCATACTACGAGTCGGGGCCCTGATGAGGGGTCAACACCTGTCGGGTCGGGTAGAAGCACTACAGAGGCCGTTCCTGCCCACCCGGCTAAATGGTGCATGAAGAACACCGAGGGGGTTTAGTCAGTAGAATTCTGGCATTTTCATCTGTGCTGCCCGGCTGAGTACAGATCTCTAAGAGGATTACCCCGCGAAAAAAAAATGATAAACTGCGAAAAAAGATAACGCGCGCCGGCCGCGGCAGCGGTCGACAAGCGCGGTGCATTTAATAGACAAGTAGCGATTTATTTGATATTTAACAAAACATGAAGTGTACATATAGAATCACAGATTAATCAATATAGATAATTTCACACTCATGTAATGCATTTGGTATCAATGATTGACTATACATTCTCATTTAAAAGTATCAGCTCAGGGCATATGTTCAGATGGATCTATATCCTATGCGAATAAAGATAGTTGATAATAAAGTTTATAAAATTATTTATTTACTAAATTAATATTTTTCTGTAGTTAATTTTACCAAATAAAAATTATATAGAAAAATGATCACTTATATCCGTAATAGTAAATAATGACACGAAATGTGATTATCGTCTATTGAATTAGAGAGACTAAAGATACTGCTTGAAGAATGTCTTTATGTCGTGTTACTACGTATAAATAATATCTCAAGCTATATACTATTAAATAGGAGGTATAAAGTTCAGGGTTCACATCTCCTCGTTGATGGGTTATATATTGATCAATATTAAGAAAGCATCCGGTCAATCAACGTATTAGGAACGTTTCTAATTCTAAAATTCTACGTCAACGTACTATTGTGATATTTTATACTGTTTTGACAAGTTTTTACACGACGATAATTTATTTATATTTAAGTAGTAATTGAGTATATAAAAAGTTTCTTTACTTGTCTATGTATTATAGAACATATCTTCAAGAAATTGCATACAAAAAATAAACTAGGGAGTGAAACGATTTCTTTTTAAATCGATGTTTTTATTATAGTGGTGAAAGGAAGCTATTTCCTAAAAGAATTAAATAAGTGTGTTCAAGGAGATTCTTTATGTTTTATAATAAACTAGCGGGCCCGGCAGACGTTGTCCCGCCCTGATTGTAAAACGATCCTTGACAAATTATATACCAAAATGTTCCTCATGAATCACTTTATGCACTGGTGAAAACCGCATGAAGCTCCGTGCAATAGTTTTTGAGTTTATCGCGAACAGACAGATAGATTGACGCGGTAGGGGACTTTACTATGTAATGATGAAAGGAAATGCTCAAGGTTGCTTTGCTTATGACATCGATATATATAATATGGGACCTCGCGAATCATTAAAAACGAAATTCCAGGAATTCGGTATCTTAGCTCTGCCCTCCCAGTACATTCTTGATAATTTAATGTATGTCCGTAAAAACTTAGAAAAACTGAATTTAGTAAAAGACCGGCATAATCTAAATAGGTACTAGAAACTGTGATAAATTGGTGGTCCCATGTTTCAAACTTAGCGAAACGAGTAATTATTTTTTTAGGTAATAGTGTTAGGTTCTACAATAAAGTCCCAAAGCATGTTACCGATTTGCCGGACTGTAAATTTAAGCGCCACGTCAAACGGGTTTTAATTTCAAAAGGATATTATAGACTGGATCAGTATGTGAATGATAGTGATGTCTGGAATTGACTCCTCTCTATGCATCCACTAAAAGCATTGTATGATGTATTGGAAATATATGTAAAAAAAATGTACCCGATCGAGTTTCTTGCCGGTTCTTCTCGATGACTGGGTTGTTTTCCGAACCGGTGGTAGTCTTTGACGTTCATAAGTGCCTTATTAGGGCCTAAACTGAATAAAGTATTTTTGATTTGATTTGATTTGATATTCATGCAAAGCCAGATACATGAAGAACGGAGCTTATAAATATTTATCAACTTTATGTGTAGCTGGACGATTTTATTGTTATACAAATCTGGTACAATAGATATTTGTTTTTTTTAAGTATTAATTTAAACCAATTTGGAAAAATAAAATGATTTTTTTTTATTGAGGTAAATTAACTTTTGACGATCTTAAGCAGTTATAAATATACAATTTAGAATCGTGTAATATTTTATCTATTACAACGTTATTATTATTTATATTTTAGGGGACAAACGAATAGGTGGGTCACCTTATGGTAAGTGATACCGCCGTCCATATACACTAGGAACACCAGGGGAGTCGCAAGTGTGTTGCCGGCCTTTTAAACCATATTATAATGCAAAGTCCTCTGCCACGTCTGTCTGTCTGTTCGCGATAAACTTAAAACTTATCAAACGGATTTTCATGCCGTTTTCACTAGTAGATAAAGTGATTAATGTGGAAGGTTTAGGTATAAAAATTGGCAAAGTTGTTTATTTATTATTAGGGCGAGTCAACGTCCGCCGAGCCCGCTAGTATATTATGAACAACAAAGCATGATGGTTTTAATGTTTGTTTTTCAATCACATTTAAGCCTGTGAACAGGTGTTCTTACGAAATTTGTCATAGAAGTTGTTTATGTAGAGGGTTAGGACAGCATACTTTTTATTACTAATGTTTAATTAACATCCAAAGAAGCACACCGGACTAGTTATTGTATTATCGATGCAAAAATATGTTTGTAAGAATGCTTCTATAATATCATGCTTGAACAGCTGAACAAATTTAAAATATTTAGAAAATACGATACTTTTGCGAAGTTAAACCCACATCTTTGGCGACAAGACAGGCAATTTTTTTTTCGAACTGACTACGCTGCTGGTCTAATAAGGTCTTAACAGCTTCACCGGACTACAGACTTTGACAACGTGGACGCAGGTACGAGCGTTTCTCAGACCGGGGAGTTAGTTATATCGTTGCGTCAGGAAGGTCGATGATAATATTTCGCGGCCATTTGTTATATTGTGGGGCGGCGATTGGTGATGTAGTCCTCAACAGATGCCACTAGCGTGTTTGAATTATCGCCTATTTTGTCGAAGTATTTGTTCATTAGAGTTTTAACGTAAGAGTGAGTGTAGAGGAATTTCATATTTTTGTGCAAATTTTCGTGTTGAACGAACCATTAGGCGCCATTCACCTTACGAATGAAACGATTTTACCACATGGTTAAACAGGGAGCAGGGAAATTGAACTGGAAGGATACAAATTTTGTAAAGCGTGACTTATGTCTAAGTTTCATTTTACTCTTGGAACATAATAATCGATGCCAGCAGGCCAGTACCACGGTTGCCTTGTTTCGAATACTATGGGAATGCTCCTGAAAAGTGAGCTTATTATCTAGCGTGACACCCCTATATTTAATCTGCGTAGCCCAGAGTCCAGACACGGTTAGCAACTATATTATAAACTATCTATTGACTCGCTTTTACCTAAGACTTGTTTACCATTAATCCAAAATAAAACGACTCGTACGTCATCTATTGTAAAATGGTTGTACTAAGTAATCTCACAGATGTTCACAAAAAAAAAAAAATTAACAACCTAATAAATATAGAAAAAATAATTTCTCTGTATTATATGTAGATAATGAATGATACCAGTGCAAAGCAATTCTGCCATTCATGTTTTGTTCACTGTAAGATAACAGGATTCTTTTTCCCAAATTATAACTAGAGTTCAATAAAGTCATGTTTCACGCAAGTTTTAAATGTAATGAAATTTATAAAAATTATATAATATATTTAACCATTTTTATAATGCCTATATTTACTTATTTTAGTAGCTACTACATACATATCTAGTCGTGTCATAAGTTCTGTGACAACCCTATTACTTTTCATTTTCGAATACTGGCTACTATACTTCGACTAATTTTGAAAAGAGAGCGGGCGCGCTTCACGAAATTAAAAAAAACGTTTTTATCCACTTTCAAAGATGGAGTCGCTCTTATCGTGTTGCACCGTTGTGGTACGTAACCAACAGCCACCAGAGATTTTCAACATTCAACAGAAATTGAAAATAACACTACCGTTTGTTTATCGCACTAAAATAATTCATGTATATTCTGATTGCAATTCGAACTGAAAAACAGTGAGATTCATTCTTTTTTGAGAATGCGTCCTCAATTTCAAAACAAGAAATGTACCTATATGTGCATCGTGATACTAAATTAATCGGCGATGTTATTACAAAATAATTAAAGTTGGAGTTTGCTGATCACAATGATTTTAAAACACATTACAAAGTTGTAATACGTATATTAACATTTAATTTATTCAAAATTATAAATATATGCAAATTTGAAGATGTTCCAAGGAGATAATTGAATTTAAAAACATAGACGCATCTTAATATTATATTGTAAATTTGTAAAAACGTTCATTCCTTTCACTTAGTTATTATAGTATTCTGATAGCGATTAAACGAGTGTGATTTTTTGCAAGATAATTACAGGTTATAAATTCATCTGTCGTTCATACTGTGTTAAATATTCTTTAGAATTTTCCAACGATATATTTATAGCTACTAATATATCAGATTTCATACGACTATTGTACCGGTTTTGATTATTTGGTCACCGCAACTAAAGTAGTTAATATTTATGATATAGTTCAAAACACTGTAATATTAAATTTCGTCATCATTTCCCTTATCCCAACTAAGTAGGGCCGGCACAACATGTTTTCTTTTTACACTCTCTTTTACGCACCTATCATTTTTCACACAGTCCATCCATACCTTTTTCGGTCTTCCTCTACTCGTATATCCGTCCACAATCATACTCAACACTTTTCTAGTTACATGGTTTTCATCACTCCTCATGACATGCCCATACTATGCTAACCTATTACTGCTCAACTTCTCTGTCACTGGTGCTATTTTCAAACTTCCTCTGATATACTCATTCTTAATGTTATCCATTCTAGTCACACCACACATCCACCTTAACATTCGCATCTCTGCGATGTAATATTAAATTTATTGATAAAAAATATAGCGTAGTTTCATTACCATATTTAAATTTGCATATAAATATTATAATAATATATTGTAATCTCCACTATAAATGCAGCTACAATAGTTACTCCATTATAACATTGTTTTATTGACATAACAGTTGTTTACCTGATTAATGGGATGTGAACGACTGCATTCATGTCTTGGCACTTCAATAACTACAGGCTCGAAATCGTCCATTGGTTCTGCTCCAATGAATTGCTTGTGCGCTATATAGTACAGTAATATTAATACTATACATTTATTCCATATGTGCCACATGGTGTGTGACAATATTAGGTATACCTATCTGGAAAAAAAAGCATTTTTTTTATAATTTACCTATGGCATAATAATAATAAAGTAAAACTAAGTATACATACAAAGATTTCAATTTCATGGTTGCGGTAAATCTATACATTTAGATAAATTTGGAATATCTGTTTATAATGTGAATATAATAGCTTTTTACTTAATTGGTAAGAAAGTACATATGGTATATATAACAAAAAAGTATATACTTTGACAATTCTTTTCTGTTTGTTTGTTCCAGGTAATCTCCGAAACGACTGTACCGATTTTGAAGAAACTTTCACTGGCAGATAGCTGATGTTATAACGAGTAACTTAGGTTACTTTTATTTTAGAAATAAATTAGGTATCCACGGAAATATAATAAACTTTACATAATAAATTAATAACGAAGCGGTGTCGAGTATCACGTGGGACCTACGCACACGGGCACGCAGAACCAACATTTTTTACTAAGCTTCACGCGGACGTATTCGCGGGTTACAGCTGGTATTTTGATATTTTGTAATTCTTAAAAGTAGTAAAGTAGTACGACTAGTATTTGATTTCAAGATAGACCCTCTTGCACCTGTAGCTGTTTTTTATATGCTGATATTTTTCGATATAAGCCAAGATAGAAATTGTTACCTAAAGCGTTTCACTATAAATAAGGTTGTTTAGAATAAAATATTTAGTTGTTTAAGAATGAAAATTGTATATTTATTCCTATTTTTAAAGTGTAAATTAACGTACATAATAAATGAAACATGTTGAATAAAGTATTATATGAAGGAAAAAAATCACAACTAAATAAGTAGTCGATATTTCATTGAATTTCAACAAGATATTTAATAAGCCGAGCTTTCTTAATTATTAACTAGAATGAATATTTATAATTTTCTTTAATGCATAAGAATAGATAAATTACAAACACCTAAATATATGCAATTTATTAGGTTAATCCATTCTTTTTTCGAACTGACTAACGCTATTAGCCTGATAGGCTTTCATAGGGCAAAAGTGAATTATTTATTCTGTAATTTAATGTTTTTTTAAATAAAAATACTATATTTTATACCATAATAGCTTTTGTTCGGGGTAATAATATATATTTGATCTATTCATTGGACACAATTAATTTCTGGATTAAAGTAGGGTACCTTCATCCAGGAATGAATTGTTCCCAAAGAATAGATATTCCTTTCGGTTCCCCTGAGAATATCTCTGCAAAATTTGACAATGATTAGTTGAGTAGTTAAGGTGTAAAGGGTATTAATTAAATAAGTAAACTTACTTTCGCATTTATATATGAACTAGCTGTTGCCCGCGGCTTCGCACACGTTTTTATAAATTCTATTAAAGAAATGTAAAATTATGAAAAGACGTACAATTACAGTATTTTTCTTTCAATAACATTTGTAAGTACAACACGCTCGCCACCTACTGTAATATGTAACGTGCATATATATTAGATACGTATTTACTAACATTGTGCCGAATGAGACTTACCATCAGCAATATATTACGAACTTTAACCCACTATATAACTATCTCAGTGCTCACTTACACTTTATAAAGAATTAATGAAACAAAATATCTTAAAAATTTAATTATATAGATATATAGAGATACTAGCGGACCGGGCGGACGTTGTCCTGCCTTGAAAACAAAAAAAATCCTAAAAGTCGACCGCAGCGCCACCTACCGGGTCCAATTGTGAATCTAAACCATTCTCGGATCCACTCGAACACGCACACAAAATTTCATCAAAATCGGTCCAGTCGTTTAGGAGGAGTTCAGTCACATACACACGCACACAAGAAATATATATATTAAGATAAATGCTCATATTACAATATAATTCATATTAGTACAAACATATGACTTTCAATTATATTTATTTTTGGAGTCCAATACAGCGCACGCATTACATACTTCTGCTAAATTTCACGCGGACAAATTCACAGGTAACAATTAGTTTATTATAGTTATAAAATAGGTCATTAGTTAATTATCTGTCAGTCATAGTTCTGTGGAAATCGGCCCAATCGTTTCGAATACTCCACTGCGGATGAATTCGCGGGTAACAGCTAATTTAAAGTAAAAAACTTAGCTGACCTTATACGAAATAATTTAAATCTACTAATAAAATACCAGTGAAAATGGATCCAACCGTTTTCGAGATAACACTGCGGACGATTTCGCGGGTAGCAAGAGAAAATAGTCGTAAGTTACTCCTTATAAGACCAGTTATCTGCTAGCGAAAGTCCTGTGAAAATCAGTCCAGGCAATTCGGATATTCCACTGGGGACAAAGGCGCGGGTAACATCTAGTCCAAAATAAAACAAATATAATTACTTCTTATGAGGTTAGTGGCAGATATACCACTGAAAGTCCAGTTAAAATAGGTCCAGCCGTTTCAGAGACTACCCGGAACAAACAGACAGACAGAGAGACCGAGAAAGTTATACAAAATTAGATTTTTATTATCTTTAGCCATATCCATTCATCCATAGATTACAAATCAAAAACTGGAAACAAAACTAAGGTAATATAAACTTTTTGAATAGAAACTCACCAATTCAATGAACACAAAATAAACATTGAAAAGTGTTTGTAAAAACATACCACGTTCCCATGGCAACGTAATTAATATTTAGTGGTTACCATAGCAATGTTATTTATCACTTGATGTTGGTGTTAGTAAGATATATATTATTATTATATTTGGAAAAAAAAAATTGGTTACGTTTTAGACAAAACCCGTTCTTAGTGAGCGTCTACGTCGCAAAAGAAGGAACTATGTTGAATTTCAAGTCAATCAGACATATAATTTCGGAGATCTCGTGATTAGTGAGTCAGTGGTAAATCGCTTATATATATATATAATATAGAATAGATTAAGATAGGATATTGGCTACGAGAAAAGTATGTACGTACTTAATCTATGAATTTACTTTTTTTTTCTCGAACTGACTACGCATTGACCTAGCAAGGTCTTAACAGCTTCACCGGACTACTAAGGCGAGCGCTTAAGGCACTCAGCCGATTTTATTTGACAACTAGCTCAAGGGTGCACGGCACACCTCGGCTCGGGCTGTTGCCTGAGCTTGGGCTGTTGCCTGAATGAATTTAGTGTTGCACGCTAACAGTTCCCGAATTACCTTACAAACAAAAAAATGCTCAATGTGTGACTGCGTAGTTAATTACGTTAATGTTTTTAACCGGATTTTCAATAGTTTAGTTTTAATTAAAATTAGTAAAATGACTAACGTAAATGTAATATTTGCATGTCCCTTTACAAACATTCTGCCATCATCAATTATCTGCATTCATAAAAGTAAAATATACAATTATAAAAAAAAAGTGTGTGTGTATTTATGTACACGCGTTAGAAGTTATACTACTTTGGCGTGTACATGCGTTAGAAGTTATACTTCTTTGGCGTAACAAGATAAAACTTTTTTCAAATTTTTTATCATTCGCCTTATTCTACGTTTGTAGAAAAAACGACACTAATAATAGAAAAAAGGTATTTAATACATTGGAAGTTTGAATACAAAGAAATACAAACAACAAATACGAAGAAACAAAATGTTGACCATAGCTAACTTCAGGGTCACGGTTTTTCGTGACGGTGTGCGCGCGCATCGTAAACATTTACTCTCATCATTTTTCCCTAACGCGCCAAAAGAAGTATAACTTCAAAAACCTCTATATTGATTACAACTCCGCCTGACTATGGTGCCACGAACTATATTCTCATGGTTCTCCCACTGTACAATTAATCCGTTTCCGTTATTGTACCTTTAACACAGTTTCCAAAATGTATAGAAAATATTATGACCTTCATTAGATAAAATAATTTAATACATGTATGTTTAGTTGGCTTATAAGTACCTACACGATTTATTAACGCTTTCATATTGATTTTCTCATTATGACATAAATAATATATACTGCATGATAAATAATAAAATAAACGGTGATTATTTTTCAATCTATACTAATATATAAAGCTGAAGGATTTGTTTGTTTGGTTGAACGCTATGATCTCAGAAGCTACCAGTCCGATTTGAGAAAACCCTTCGGTTTTAGATAGCTCATTTATCGAGGAAGGCTTTAGGCTATATACCATCACGCAAAGATCAATAGGAGCGGAGCACCAATGAGGAATGTTTCAAAACTTTTTTCCTTTTGGGAGATATCGTTAGCGTTAATATTATATACGTTGCCATGGTAACGTGGTAAGTTTCTATCGCAAACATTTGCAAAGTTTATTTTGTTTTCCTATTCAAAATTTGTTATCTATTACGTATTATAAAAATAATGTTTGTGTATGTACAATTAAAATAACAACTTTTTGATGAATGTACAAATTTACAAATGACCAAAAAATTTTTTTTATATTTTGTCTATATTTTTATATTATTATATTTTGTCTGTTTGTTTGTTTGTTCCGGATAATCTCCAAAACGGCTGGACCTATTTTAACGGGAATTTTACTGGCAGATAGCCGAAATTATAGTGGTTGACATATTGTACTTTATTTGTTCGCGGCTTCGTCCGCATTGCTATTTCCAAAATCGTTGGACCGATTTTCACGGAGTGTTCACTGGTAGATAGCAGACCTCATAAAAAGTAATTTAGGTTTTTTTATTCGCCTTCGGCCGCAGTGCAATATCCGTAATGTTTGAACTGATTTTCACGGGGCTTTCACTGGCAGATAACTCACCTTATAAGAAGTAACTTAGACTATTTTATTTTGTTACTCAAGACTTCGTCCGTAATATTCTACTATCTCCTAATCGGTTGGACCGACTTTCACGGGAATTTTACGGGTAGATAACTAGTGAGCTCGGAAGACGTTGTGCCGCCCCGATAATAAAAAGAAAACCTTGAAAAATTATACTTAAACCTTCCCCGTGAATCATTCTATCTACTGGTGAAAACGGCATGAAAATCCGATCTGTAGTTTTTGACTTTATCGCAAACAGACAGACCAAAGGACTTTGTTTTACACTATGAAGTGATGAACTGTTAGCTGTGCATTCGTTCGTGTGAATTTAATAAAAATAGTTTGTTTACTGTAAACAAGCGCGTGAGACGTGCGCTGTAATGGACTGCAAGAATAAATGTATGTAATTTGAATTATATTATCATTTTGGTCAATTTGGCGGCCATTTTGTTTTATTTACCGCGTTTGCATTTACATAACTCAGTGATTATTGCAACGTATAAGAATAATACAATTATATCGACAATATGGGCGTGTTTTGTCTATATAATGAACAATTTAACACATATTGTTCGATAATGTATAGTTTAAAATTTTCATTACTTTCTTATATAGTGTTAATGAGCACTGAGGGTGGTACATAGTAGGTTAAAGTTCCAGGTATGTTGCTGATGATAAATCCCATCCCATTCGATATACTATTCGTATTCACATATCTAATGTATACGTTACATGTTACAGTAGATGGCGTAATGTAAGATTGTAAGTAGGTGTGTACATTACAGAAATGCTTTTTCAAAAACATTTGTAACTATGACACCATAGTTATTTAATACATTTAAAAAAACGCGTGCGGAGCCGCGGGGGACAGCTAGTATAAGATAATTGTACCAATAATATATCGTGATAATAGAAACTGAATGAAAAATTAAAATGTATATTAAATAGAGGTAAGCTAATAAATCATTTTATTGGTCAAATTTAATTATATACATAATTCAACGCTGTTGCGTACCAAACATGGTACATGTATCAAATTATGTTTTTCATAATAAGGAGTTACATATATTTTTTATAAGACTATTTTTCAATTCTATAAAGATGTTATTCTTCACATTGCGGATATACGACCGTATGTACTACATATAACTTCTTTAATTCGAACAAACCAGTTTAATATAAATCAGTAAAAATACTCGTACTTTCGACTGCAAAGGACAATGACCACTTTCGATACAAGCGTTGTTTTACAATAAGGTGAAGTAAGTCGTATACCTATATTGGTATGTACCTACTTGTATAAGATTATTTTAAAATAAATTAATTTATATCGCTTCATAAATTAAATTAATATAATGAAGTTAGGGAAACGCATACTAAATAGGAAAGAATAAAGTCATGAACCGGTGTAACTCTACATTAATAACTATTACGTAGTTGCTAACGTTTTTTCTTTGTTTCTTGTACATGATAAAGTACATCTTTTTGTGAATTATCAGTCCGTAAAAGGTTCATGTTCTCCATTATCTATAGCTACATAAAGATAACTGAAAACATGATTTAAATGAATACAGTAATTGTGTTTAGTTGTCATATGAAAATATTTAATGTTACGTTGTCGTTACATTAAATGATACGATCATATATCTTCTCAGATATAAGCATTCTTTGTTTTATATCGTTTTTGTATAGCTTTTATCCTTTTAACGGCCATCTATATATAGGCCTTTAATTATTTTATTTGTAATTTTTATGAACTCTGTTGAATAAAAAGCAGATAGAAACTATGTAGTTCCCATATACAGCAATATTATATTGGTGCATTTATTTCTGACGAAAGTATATCGTTCTTGCACTGCCACGCCGTTTAACAAAGATTGGAAGTGTAGGCTTAGCAATAAACACTGAAATAAAAGATTTCCTGATGTATCCTTAAGATTTAACTTATCAGTAACTGTCTGCTCCTGAACAAGGCAACAGAGAACACTTAACATCAGTTGCACGGCGTGATCATTTGCTAGTTTCATTATTAAAAAAAATACTTGGGCGGGTCGTACTAGTCCGTATGGATTCGTTTTGTTACGCCAATTTCTATTTTCATTTCCTTTTATGCGAATCTAACTGATTTAAGACAAAATATTTCATGATCAGTATATATTAAGTTACTCCAGTTTTTTACAGTAAGAGCGAAGTTGTATTTTTACGACTAAAAGTCAAAAAATCTCCATGCATTTGTACTATCCTAACTATCATTTGAAAGTCATATCTTTTTAAATTAAAAGTACATAGTTTAGTTCTTAATTTATGAAGTAAAATATGTTTTATAATGACAAAATTATTAATCTCTATTAGGTTTATTTTAATTTAATAATATACATACACATTTTCCTCAAAATTCTTAATGAAATATTTATATTTACCCTTTAAATTATTCATTGAATTAAATTTGTCCAATGTATTTGACGTTCAAAGGTAGCTAAATTTGTAATTTGAATAAATGAATCTTGATAATATGTATATATGAAATAAAATGATCAAACATAATATTTTTAGATATCTACCTGTAACAAAAACATGTTCTAAAATATTCTAGAGTAATAAATAAATTTATAAATCATAAGGAAAAAGTTTTCGCGTTGGATACAAACAAGTACCACGTGACAATGACTCGAGTTTACCGAATACCAACAGTGAAGTGTTTTGACCCCTAGAAGCGACTTGTCACTCGACGATCTCTAGCGATGAGACTGCGTTCTAATGAGTGTGCTATATTAATGGATCGTACTTACCAGTTACCTGTAGCGGGTAAAATTTTTGCCGTTAACCGTGTTTGCGAGCGACTTCTCGGCGATCAAAGCACGTCCGACCGCTTCGCCTATACTTCTATCACTCGTCGTGTCGCCTGATTTTAAACCTGTTGTTAAATACGAATAGTCATAGCCACATGTATTTAGGACGCACACAGATATTTGCTTTAAACACCTGCCAGTGCCCTGTATGTTATCACTGGTTTTAATATGACTTTTAATATTATCACAGATTTTGTTTGCATAATATATGCTTTTATTATTATTTATTATTTTATATCGATCTCCAATAAGCAAAATATATTTCAGAATATTTGTAAGGTAAAATTTCAAATATCAATTATATCCTAAACAGGGTCTAGACATTGACTATGTCTGCAGAGAGTTAGAGAGTAGTGGAAGGACTCGATACTGTGATGTCTTTCTTCTCCATATTTTACTTATGTTCTCATAAATGAAATGGTTTATGGTGCGCACAGTGTGCTGAGTGCCTTAAGCGCTCGCCTTAGTAGTCCGGTGAAGCTGTTAAGACCTTGCTTGGTCAATAGCGTAATCAGTTCGAAAAAAAAAAGGTGCGCACAGTGTGAGTGAATTTAACATTCATTTAAAGCAAATATAGCTTGAAATCGATTAATATATATGTTACCGCTATAAAGCAGGAATCAGTTATTTTACAGATTATCTAGGTTATGTGATAATTAATTAGAATTAGGGTAATCCATTAAATTGCCGTAAATTTATTTTATTTCTCATTTTCATATTGAAGAGCGTCGCGTTAGTGAGTGTTAAATCCTATTGTTCCTATCGTAACCCACTAACGTTCTAGATTAGGTTACGTTGGACTTATGAATAAAAATAATAGTGAGTCAGATGTCGTAGCACACGTTATGGGAGTCTACAAATTAGCTAGGCAGTTTGCACATTAACGATTTTCGAACTTTTTCGGTAACTTAAAATTATTTAAATACGGACTTACTCAAAAATATTGTATAGTGAAAGTTTCCCACATCCTTTTAGAAAAAGAATGAGTTGCTTGAAACATACTTGTTACCGGTTATGTTAATGCAATAAACTCTTAAAAATATGTACATTTCATTGTTTCTTATATAAATGCTACATCCTGACAACTTTTTAATATAAAACCGTAATGCGATACCGAACTATAAATGGAAAGAGAAACTTTAGTGAATAATCATCCTTTATCAGCCACTGCATCATGTTTCTCAGTACTATGTCTTTTTTAAATATAGACAATTTGTTCAATAGTTTGTAATATAGAATATGTTTTAATATTCATTTTTAATATAATATGTTTTTAAAACGGTGATTAAATTATGAAATAATTTAAATGTAAAATGCAATAAATAATTCATGCAGGAATTGTTCACATAATTCAATAACAATTTGATTACACTGTAAATGATATGAACTGGAGTGAATTGTGTCAACGATAGGTATGTACACCCTATAAAATTATCTATTTCATCCGCCCCTTGTTTTTCATAATTCTATATTTAAATTATGTTACAAACCTTAGTGCATAATAAAAACGCAAAATCCGTACTAATATTATAAAGCTGGATGGTTTGTTTGTTTGGTTGGTTGAACGCGCTAATCTCAGGAACTACTGGTCCGATTTGAAAATTTCTTTCAGTGTACATAGCTAATTATCGAGGAAGGCTATAGGCTACATGTCATGTCATGTCATCTCGCGAATACCAATAGGAACGGAGCACCAATGAATAATGTTTCAAAATCGGGATTTTTTTCCTTCTGAGAGCTTCCGCTGCGTGTCAGTTAGCCCAAAGTAACTATTCCACGCGGACGAAGTCGCGGGCAGAAACTAGTATTTAATAATTGTCTTCTTTTGGCGTCACGTGTGTGAAAATTTTCAATATTTTATTAAAACCTTTTATGACATTAGTACAGAAACATTTTTTTTTTTCGAACTGATTACGATATTGACCTAGCAAGGTCTTAACAGGTTCACTGGACTACACCACGAGAACGAATTCGCAGGGGTTACTTCGTTATAACTATAATAAAACTGTAAAGAAACATATGACTGGGAGTTAATTTAAAATCGATCGCTCGATTAAGTATGCCAACAAAAATCGGTTTTTTTTTAAAGTACGTAACTGGTTAATAATTAATTATGCACGGGTTTGAATATTTAACTATAGTCAAATAAAGTTAGCAATAAATTATAATGTCATGAAATTTACAGTCCATTGATTATTAGAAAATTCATGAACTTATACAATGACTATTGTCGACTGAACTTCACTTTTAATGAATGTAAATAATTTCATTGTAGCGGAAAAATTTTCATCATTTCTTTGTAATACCTATATCACTGTGTTTATTTGTTCGTTCACAACATAGCACGAATACTAATGGATTTGATATTGAAATGAAGGGCAATGTTTAGTACGTTTTTGTTATTATTATTAATAAATAATAATGAGTTTGAAAAGTATTTTTAATCATATTCACTTGACGTATTTTGAAATTACTTAATATATTTGGAATGATATAATGAATTATTATTATGATAAATATTTTATTCTTTCAATGAAATAGCGTGTTGAGACATTAATTTGATAAACTGTAGTGAGAAATCACTAGGTGACAATAATTTCCTTAACGATTTTATAAATCATACCTTGAAAATGTTTTCAAAAATGGCGACAATCCCGCAAGCACGCATACAAAATATTTAGATTTCAAATCTCCCAGATATCCATGGCGACGTTTGTGTTCTAAAAATTTCAAAGTTTACAAAATGCTTATTCGTTTGCTTTTTTTTTTGCTTATGCAATTCGTAATACGAAATTGTTTTTAGTTTTTTCTTTTGTAGGTTCAATTTAGTATATACGAGGGGACTTTATTATTAGCTAGTTTAATGCTTAAACTATATTTAAGTACCTATGTATCTTTATTATATTTAATTTTTTTCCGATAAGTAATATAATAATAAAAGCTTGCTTGTATTTTGTTATTAGTATGTAGGTTACTTTAAAGGACTGAACGAATGACATATGCTTAAACGCGTCTACCGTCTTGAATTGGTAACGAGAACAAGTATGCGGATCTCCTTATGAAAGCACACTGTTTTTACATCGTCTGCGGTTGTTGTCACCAGTTGAATTCAAATGATTAAACATATATCAATATCAAGGAATTCGTTAATATATAAACTCATGGCCATATTTAGAGGAACGCTATGAAAAGGGTCAAATTAATATGAAAACAGATTTATTTGTTCAGTATAAGTTGTTAAAATATGTCGAATCAGTTACAAAAGGTTTTAATCAGGCGAAATCGGGCCTCGCCACCGCGAAGTGGACGTGCCGATAGATAAAACGTTGTTTTGATATCACTACATATTATAAAAGAAAATCCTCTGCCACGTCTGTCTGTTCGCGATAAACTCAAAAACTACTGAACAGATTTTCATGCGGTTTTCACCAATAGATAAAATGATTAATGAGGAAGATTTATGTATATAATTTGTTAAGATTTTTTTTATTTATTTTATTTAGTATAATAACAATTCGTGCTGCATATTACTAATAGTGAAAAAGTTTAGTTTGCACTTTCATTATGTAATAATTCCCGTACTTATAAGTATTAGAATACAAATTATAATAAGAAATATCTCTACATCTTTTTATATGTCAGTGTAATTTAAGAACCGTTTATTCGATTCACATAATCTATCTTACACATATTTACATACATATAACAAGATTGTAATAAGGCCAAATCTGTACATTAAAAATTTTTGGAAAATTATAATCAAAGTAGACTTTTTTAGCGATATAGAAGCCAAAAATAATTCTTTTACAATTTTGTCTGTCTGTCTGTCTGTCGCTGTGAAAGCGTATCACTCTGAAAGTATTAAACTAATTTTGACGTAATTTGACACAGCGATAACTAATATTATAAAGTTACATCTAGGATACTTTTTGTCCCATAAAACGCAAAGGGTTCTCCTGGATTTTGGCCGAAAGTCAATAATTTGTAGTTGATGAAATACTTGACGGATTTTTGTAAATTTTCTTTGTGCTATATATAGCAGACAGATTAGCTAAAAATTTAAGCTATATTTTATCTCCCTATGCTTCTTAAAAAAAACAAATGACAAAAAAGTGACCGTTGGTTTTTGAATCGATGTCTTCGTCGGTCCGTATAATGTACATGTACAGTACGTTATAATTGCGTTACGACGAAATGATGTTTCTATGCGAAATTATTAATCAGTTAAATTAGAACTATATAATGTAATAGGCTAAATTAGCATAATAAAGAAGCATTTTCTTTTCATTGATTTACCACAACGATTAAAGAAAATTCACTTCAATAATACTATGTCGACAAAGTTGAAAAATATGTGTAAACGAAACTGTCACTAAAATATGTATCGGGTTCTAGGCTTATTTTAAAAAAGATTTTTTACATACCAACTGGGTATATGTTTGAGTGAGTCTCTGGATAGCTTGGATTCACAATTGGAAATGATAGGTGTCGCTACAATTGGGTTTTAAGTATTTTAAGATGTTTTGCGTTTCAAACCGGTAATAATCGATTTGATGTAGACGAAGTTGAACGGGTCAGCTAGTTTCAGGGTAAATTTTCCATCTCACCATACGAAGTAATTATCGTTCGTAGAACAAAGACACCTTGTTCTTTATAAAATTGAAAGATATATTTTTTACTCATGTTTTAGTAAGTAATATAGTGAGGTTACTGATAAATGAAGTCTGAAAAGAATTGTCTTTGTCATTGACTTATATAACAACTACATAAATTAATTTCATACTTTTTCCTATTTAATAAAGAGAGTATTAAAAAAACGTCAATGGTTGGGCGAAATAATGAGATCTACAAAACCATTAATACTACATATACATTACCTTTATTATTTAACTTACATTAACTTATCGTAAAGAGAAAACATATTAACAATTAAACGCGTATCTTTATCTCTATTATGATATATGATTTTAACGACTTAAATACTGGTTTTTTAATACTTTATAGGTTCTAGCGTTTGATCACAATGTTATCAGATGTGAAATGACTACGTGGTCTAAGATGATAAACACGGTAAACCTATAGGAGCCTGGCTTTCAAGTGCAGCTGCAGGAACACTCTAATAGGTGCTTGGCGACAGATTTGCAACTTGAGGGTGGTAGCTAGCCAGGCGGACTTAGACAAAGCCTTACCACCATGATATGGTTTGTTATTGACTCAGTTGCTAGGATTCGAACCTACGTCCATTAACGAGGTGTCCGAACACGCAATCAACTACCAAATCATCGCTTCAAATTAAAGTATCATATATATTAATACGTGAAGCCAAAATGCTGTACCCCTTTTTAAGCCAATTGCGTGAACAGATGAACTTGAAATTTGGCATAGTTAAAGTTTATATGGAGAACTGCAGAAAGCTAATTTTTTTATATGAAATCAATTAGAAATACATTAAATTAATTAAAATATGCACTACTCACACTACTGCTTCAATTTTACACAACATATACACACATGTAAATAAAAAAAGACATTTTGACATCCGTCAATAACGGACTTCAAAAAAGGTTGCGAAGGAGGTTGCTATGCCCGACTGTATGTATTTTTTGAAGTGAAACTTTTTTATCGACGTAGGGAGGAATTTTAGAGCATGTAAAAACGTATGTAACGTTTTTCGGTTACGCGCCATCGTAATTTCTGTACATTTTTCCGTTACGCGCCATGTTTATTTCTAAAGGTGCGCTCACAATGATCAGATTCCGTTATTTTTTTTTTATTTTTTTTTTCTGTAAAGTTGTAAATATAGTAGATCATTTTTCGAAAAATGATGTCATAAAGAAGTTTCACTTCTTACGTGTGTATACTGATACACGTACGTATTTTTTTACTCTTACGTTCCAATTACCCTTTTTTATTCTACATTTAACAATGATATTATAACATATCTTATATATTAATACGTGAAGCCAAAACTTTGAACCTCTTTTTAAGCGAATTGCGCGAACGGATGAACTTGAAATTTAGCATAGTTAAAGTTTATATAGCAGAGAAGTGCACAAAGCAATTTTTTTTTATATAAAATGCATTATAATCATATTAAATTAATTAAAATATACATTACTCACACTACTGCTTGAATTTTACACAACATATATACACATGTAAATGAAAAAGACGTTTCGAACATCCTTCATCCTTCTTACGTTCCAATTACCTTTTAAATATTTTTAACATGACTGACGTTGCATGCCTTACAATATGCCCTTTGAAATCAACTGGTCAAATTTTAGGTTAATTTTAGAATGTAGAATGTAAATTCATAATATGCATTAATATTAATTGATAAATAATTTACCTTTAGTAAATTTATGGAACTACTGAAATAATTATTTTTCTCTTTAGTTTTATTGAATGTCAAAATTTTTAGGTGATAGGACTGCTTTTACTTCATGTTACTTTGCTTCATGTTGCCATAAGAGTAAAGCAATATTTCCAAAGTCAATGTCAATATTTTAATGTTTAGTATTTCTTTATGGTGTCCTCACTTCAAATGATGATTCAATAAAAAAATGAGCGAAAAAATACTTTGTAAAATCAAAATAAGAAAATTTGTTTGGTCATGAAAGTAATCCATGACTTACATCTCCGCGGTTACAATGATACAGTTCAACGTGATGTACCAATTATATTTAGTACAGTTGATGATGAATTATGAACAAAAATTAATTCATTTTCAAAAGTTAATGGTAGTATTAAAAACATCTTTGTTTTGGATTCATCATTTGATTCTATTGTGTATCCATTACTTTTCCAAATGATGATACTGGGCATATCACTAATCTTCATAATGTACAGACTATATTTAATTCAATATCACCCAGAAATATTACGCACCCATGGTGTCGTGTAAAATTAATTGAAAATTGTGTCATGAGTTGCGATAAATTTCTTTATTTTCGTAAAGTTATGTTCACTTAGTATTTGAGAGCCTTACCGCCTTATGTAACCGCCTGTTTTTTGTTTCAAATTTATAATTAATTTCAATTTTCATTTAGACATCGATTTTTATGTTTTATGTTTATATAATTAAAAAAAAGTGACAAATAACTGAGTAGGCATGATGAAAGCCTTTAATTATAGAGGTTACACACCCTTTGATAAAAGAACCCTAATAAAGTTCAAACTTTAAGAATTCAATGAACTATGGTCGAATGTCGACCACTGGGCGCCCACTAGTATATATAAATGATTTAAAATAAATTTTAAATAAACTGACTTTCTCCTTTATAAATAAAATGTACAAACCTCAACCTAATATACCGAACCATACCATGACCGTAACCGTATCGAAACATACAAATTATATTCTGCGTATAAATTAATATATAACGACTACGACCACAAGATCGTTCCGTCATGGACCATCATTACATAACGACCGTGCTGTGACTGGACCGATAACGAATCCAGTTAGCCACATATCCCACAGTGCATAGTAGTGTCCCGTATTGTTTTTTTCGTGCTCTGATACGTTTATAGTAGGGACCCGTGACTATAGTGGGCACGATCTTGTATCCAGATACACAACTATGGAGTTTGTAATCCTTACTAATATTATAAGTGAGAATGGAAGTTTGTTTATTACGCTTTCAGGTCTTTTGCAGACACGTTTTCAAATGTACAAAATGGAAATAACTAACCTATCATCCAGAAGAAGTATATTGTATTTTTATATCATAGGAGGCAAACAAACAAGTTGGGCACCTGATGTTAAGTGACCACCACCCTCCATAGACACTTACAACTCCAGGGGAGTCACCAAACAACCAAGTCAGTAACCAACCAGAGAAACCAGTAATAACTTCAGCGTGACTCTGCCACCTACACCTACTGTTTCCGAGGGAAATATAATATCTGCAGTAACGCGAGCGAAACTGCGACCAAACTCTAGTTGCATATAAAAAGGACGTGCTCATTTGTTGTGTATGCATATTTAAAGTCTGTCGTGATAAAAAAAAACAAAGATAAACATATTTTAAAATAACATTGTTTAGAAGTTACTTTTAACTAATTTGTACCAGGTTTTGTGACCAGATAATCAGTTATTTTCTTAATATTGCAACTGAGTCTCTACAAGTATGTGCATCTAACTTCTACCATGATTATAACACCTTATGTTTTTTTATTCTTGTAATATGTTTCTAGTTACTGGAGTGTGACAGCCAACACCTTGAGCTATGTTCTATATAAAAGTATACACGAATCGTTGTTGTTTCAAATCAAATAAAATAAATCTTTATTCAATTTAGGCCCTGAGAAGGCACTTATAAACGTCAGAACTACCACTGTTTCGGAAAACAACCCAGTCATCGAGAAGAACCGGCAATAAACTCGATCTGGGTTATGTTTTCATTATACATAACATACTTTTTAATTATTACAACATAATAGACATATACAGTTATATTCGTTTTTGGTGGATGCACAGAGAGAGGCGTTACCATCGTTCACATATCAGTCAATTCTTCTTTCTTCTTTCATATCAGTCATATTATCATTCTTCAGTCATATCAGTTCAATTATAGCATTGGAAGTGAGCGCACGCATACAGAATATCTACCTCAGTGCTTCCCTATCTTTATATTTTAATACTTTATTTAAATTTAGTTTTTTGTACACAACAATATGTTTACTTGTAAACAATGTGAAGTGTCACACAGAGATGGTGCTTTAGTGCTCAGGTTGTCAAGGCCGTTTTGATTTTGTCTGCGCAGGAATAACCGAAAGTGGATACCGTCGCCTAGGAGAAGGTAGAACGAGCAACTGGAAGTATGGCTCTTGTAAGTTAGCCTTAACTGCCAGTCCTTCATAGGAAAAAAATCCTTCATCTACGTCTTCCTTTTCTGCAGATTTAGGCAGCATTTTATGCGAATTAAAAAGTCTATCTACGCAAATGGATTCGTTACCAGACTTACTTGAAAATGTCAAAAGTATTCAATCCAAGATCAAAGAGCTTAAATCAGTTAAAGCTGACATTACGGACGTCAAAAACTCACTGGAGTTTCTTCATGATTCAGTGAAGCTGTTGAATGAAAGAATATCCGAAATAGATAAAGAGGTTCAAGATTTATTAAAATCTAAACAGGACATTTCTGATTTACAGAAACGAGTTGGTAAGCTCGAACAAGATCTACGCGATGGTGATCAAAGATCTAGAATTAACAACATCGAGATTAAAGGCGTTCCTGTGAATAACTCCGAAAACTTGTTCACAATCATATCTAAAATCAGTGATTGCATTGGTATGAAAATATCCAAAGAACAAATTAATTATGTCTCAAGAGTACAGATGCGTAGTGATAGTAAACATAAATCTATTATCGTTTCGATGCATAACCGGTATCTTAAGGATGACTTCATAGCTGCAGCAAAAAAACACAAATCTATTACTCCTAAGGACCTTGGACTTCTGGGTGATCACAGGGTTTACATAAATGATCACTTGACTATCCAGAATAAGATCCTTCTCAACAAAATCAAATTATTGGCGAAAGAAAGGAGTTATGCATTTGTTTGGGTAAAAGGATGTAAAATTTATTTACGAAAAAACTCCAGTGCTCCTGTATATACCATCAAATCGGAAGCAGATCTCACTAAAATAATCAGCTAAAACTATTTTGTTACATTTCGTCTTTTATATATTTTTACATAGCCTATTATTTTAATATCTGTTCAAATACTGTTGCTAGCCGGCAAAGTTTGAGTACCGCTGGAATAATTAATTATGCTATTGTCCACGTTAATGAAGGGTCACCTTCACCTTTGTTTACTTACTACCTGAGCTCGGAGGGTCTCTCTTTATAGTTTTTTCTGTCATACCCTATATTATTTGCGATTTACTTGTACTGTGGTTTTTATGTGCTAATTTTAATGTTAATTTTACATTTTATTATTGTTACTTTGCAATTATTCTTACTCAGTATTTCTAATCAATTGTTACGTAAATATTCACGGCCAAAATGATTACCATTTTTTATCAAAATGTACGTGGACTTCGTACAAAAACAGCTATTTTTCTTAGAAATATTTGTTTAAACTCATACGATGTTATATGTTTGACTGAAACATGGTTGACTGATTCAATTTCTAATAGTGAATTGTTTGATGATCGCTACATAATTTGGCGGAGAGATCGAAACTATTTGAACACTAATCAGTCGTTAGGCGGTGGAGTGTTAATAGCAGTCCGTCGTGAGCTTACTGCTACTCTTCGCTCCGAGTGGTTCTCTTCAGCGGAAGATCTTTGGTTGACTATAACCTCTCATAATAAGAAACCTAAAATTACATACAAAATACATCTATGTATAGTGTATATTTGTAACCAAAGTTTAACACAAGTGTTCAGAAACTGAAATGTGCTCTTAATTTCAGCTTTTTTGATTCTTAATTTCCTTATTCGTATCATACTTTCTTAAGGAAAATGAAAATTTTCTTATAGATGTGGAAACTTGTAAATGGCCATCGTTTATGTTTAAACATGTAATGTATTTTCTTTTGTCTAGCTGTTAGTTTCCCTAAGAATTTAAAATAAAATAAAATATTGATCCTCCATATAATAGCCTTTATGTATTAAGAACCGCTTGACATAACACGAACATACTATCTGGGAAATCGGTAATGTCCTTTAGGACTTTGTTATAAAATGTAACACCTTTATTACCTGAAAAACTGTTACTGGTCTTAGTGAGCCTGAAAAATGGAGTGATCGGTTTGTTATTGTTTCTAGTTTAATCTATCTAGTCTAGTTATCGATCTAGTCTAATTTAGTTTAATGATATGATATAGACCTAGCTAACAATAAACGATTCTTTTCTCGAAATAACTATGAGCTGTTAGCTTGAGGGGCCTTCAGTCTTTTACCGGGCTTTTTGATCGAGCCGAATGGTAACCAGCGCAAGGGTACCAAACAATATATTGCCATGGCCTTAAAAGAAGGTATGTAGGTAGTGTCAGAACATAACATGTACGATGTCTATCAATTTTATATGAATTTATATAGGTACACAATGCCGGATTAACCGAAGAACCAAACTGCTCAAATACGACCTTTATAAGGGTCAGTTCGAGGATTATTTTTGTTATTGGAAGGACATTCAATAAAATGGATTGGAGTTAATATTGAATACGGTGCCCTAAGTAAGATGAGAAAAATTCTAAATATCACGTTACGGATAGTGACTAAACGTGGATTTTATTGAAAGCCACGTTTAATTCACTTTTTTAATGGATTTATTTTGGAACATTCATAAAAACCAATTTTTAAAGTACGTATTAATAAAGTCATAAAGTGTGACTACAAAATTTACTAGACAACATAAAATAGATCTAATTAGTAACATAGAAGCAGCTGCATTTCATTAAATTTCTTATCATTTATACGGTGAAAGTGGGTACACTACACGTTAATGTATACTAGTGGAAAACATGAAATATAACAATGTACAACTATATTTTGTTATCTATTATTATAATGAGTTAAGGGTGAAAAAGAAATATTACTGGTCTAGAATATATTGTAACATAAGTCTGATAATTAATTTCGAAATATATTAAACTAAGAATCACTACAAACAACTAAACTAAGTATATTTTAGAAGTTGAAATCTGTAATTGAATCGTTACATATCTTGAAAAACACAGGTCAAATGAAATACCTATAAAAATAAATATTATCCTCAAATAGGTTTAATAACCTAATTAACCTTTGATAGATTGCTTACAGTACGAGTAAATACGCGTCCTAAAAACTTGTTTTGCTGTGTGAATTATAATGAAGAAATTAGTTGTTTTCGAAGTGGTCATTTAAAGACATTATAAATATATATATATATATACTATAATACAATAATATATGCAATAGCGGGCCCGGCGGACGTTATCTCGTCCTGATAATAAAAAAAAACTTTGACAAATGATATACCTAAACCTACCTCATGAATTACTTTATCTACTGGTGAAAACCGCATGAAAATCCGTTCAGTAGTTTTTGAGTTCATCGCGAACAAACAGCCGTGGCAGAGAACTTTGTTTTACAATATGTAACTATAACTGTAGAAGTTTTTGTAAAATAATGTTATAGTTACTTGTAGGCTTTCCGATAATGGATTAAGAATATTACATATTAAAAGCGATTTTCGTAGCTCACGTTATACTTTCAAGTATAAAATCTATCGTGAAACTCCCTGTATTTTCCGGTAGCTGCAGTTACCATCTAAACCTCAAAGCTAAATCAAATTGAGATTATCATCTACACTAATGTTATAAAGCTGGAAGATTTGTTTGTTTGAACGCGCATGAATGAATCTCAGGAACTACTAGTCCGATTTGAAAAATTATTTCAGTGTAAATAGTTCATTATCGAGGAAGGCTATAAGCTTTATATCATCATGCTAAGACCAATAGGAGTGGAGCACCAATGTAGGATATTTCACAATTGGGGTTTTTGTCCTTTTGAGAGCTTCCGCTGCGTGTTAACGTTAGCCCAAAGTAACTATTCCACGCGGACGGAGTCACGGGCAGAAGCTAGTTATTATACACGTATATATGCATAAATGGAGAAAAGTTTCTATATGTTATTAATGAAAGTATATTTTCGAAACATTTTTTAATCCTCAAAGCATCCTCAAAACATATTTTGACTCCCGCTTATTATTATTAAAATAAGTAAATAAAATTAAAAACTCTATTTTAAGACTACTATTATCTCTCTACTACTACTCTAGCTTAAGACTATTCGGTCCAATTAGCTCTAGTGTCGTAAATAAGAAGAATGCAATTTTATACACAGTACACAATATTCTGCAATGTGCGTTAAACATTTATTGTATCTATGTTTATACATTGTCTATTAGTCCGTATTAGTACTATTCTTATATTATATACTAGCTGACCCGGACACGCGTTGCTGTAGCTCAGTTATTATATGAACACGTGCATCATAAAATAAACTGGATTTGAAAAAGAAATTAAATATTAAAACGTGGGCCATCTATGAGATATCTAAAGCAGTCGGTCCTATAGTTTTCTGTCAACAAAATAATTTAAAGCGCCATCTGTTGGAGACTGATGAAACTTATAATTAATAACAGTAATCAATATCGATAATCATTTAATTTGTAATTAAATAATATTAAGGGCATTAATCAAAATACAAATTACCCTATCTCTCAATTTGAACCAAATTATATATAAATGCAAGATTTTATCGGTTGAGTAGTTTTGGAGTTCATGGACAAACATCATGACACTGGATTTTTGTATATTTAGACGTATACAGTATATAATCTTATGTAGAAAGAACTAATATGTAACTATGGACATTTTGTAAAGTATTTTATCGTGAAATAGAAAAACGTATGTTTAACACTAGTTTAAAATAAAAGGGAAAGTGTGATGTTTCACAGTAGTTTTATGGGTTTTTTTATTACGAGCATACAAGTTAGTCCACAACTTTATAGATAATTTGTGGCGTAAAATTTAAATTAAATACCATTTTGAAACATAATATAGGTAAACAAGATAGCAAATTTTTTTATCTATGAATGCATTCCTGCTGCAATTACAATATTACCCCCGCGTTGCGCGTACACCGCAGTACCTCAGATTGCAACGATACATATTGATAGAACAATAATATCGGTAAATTATTATCGAATACTCTACGTGTAAAAAGTGTCATCCCATTATACACTTATATATAAGTAAAATAATAAGTCTAGCGTTGAGTGCGTATCACGCAAAAACTACTGAATAGATATCGATTTTTTTTCATTTGTAGACACTAGACATTTATCTGGAAAAACAGTTATCACGATATCTTTCTTTAATATAAAATTATTAAAGTTTTAAGAAATTATGATTTTTACAAGCACTACGCGTTCAACGACGTGTGAAGTGATGTGGTGAGCATGCGCAGAAGAGGCAAACTAAGTAACATTATTTACAAACACATTTTGTTAGCAAGATATATTTTTTGTTTATATTTTTACATCTAAATAAAAAAAATGAGATAATAAACAACGCAGATGAATCGCGCGTATCATCTGGTATATAATCTAAAAAAAATCTTCAATTGATGAATGATATAAGACTAATGTATATAAGAAAAATCTTATATACATTGGTTAACCTGTTTTAAGTCAAATATGGACACATACAAACAAACAGAATGACAAAAAATACGTTGTGTTGGTGACAGTCACCTTTATCAAAGACATCTATCTCAAAATTGGGAAAAAAATAAATGTATATCTATAACCAGCGGTTTATCGATATTGAGAGATATGCTTAAAGAAATGTAATTTTTATTTTCCATCTTAGTTTATTATTGTTACAATATTATTGTATACTTATTGTTATATACTTATTAAAAATTAAATTATACTTTGTTAATACGGTCGATATATCGCATATCGATATTTAGTTGCTTTTGATATAAATATCGACATTTTATTACACTTACATCCCTAACCGCACGGCATCGCGAGCGCACGAGCTAGTAGACCAACCGTGTAATTTGAACTACATTTCCATACATTTCACTCGTCGTCACGATAGTTTATGATGTAAATTAATAGTAAACATTCACAAGTGTATAATTTGTTACTTTCAATGAATTCACCGTTTTCAAATAAAGATAACATTACTACTTTTGAGTTGAATCCTAAATATTATAATCTATGCTTTAGGGTAGAGAAAGACTTCCGCTATTTATCTTTTAGCTGACGACATTCAACCAGAAAATCGTTGTTATTGAGGGATGGACAGTAAAACCGAAAAGAGACACCTAGAGACATCAGTTAATCGTGTTTTAATTATTAATATATAGGTTGTAACACCTGTTTTTTACATAAATTCATATGTAAAAAATTCTCTAAACTTGATAACTGTTGCAGAACTTCTTGTTAGCCTTTCAAGTAAAGAATTATGATACCGATGTAACGCTCTTAAAATTAACTTACTTTTTTTATTTAAATTAGTATATTAGAAGCATAGTCGGTGTATTTTATCATGATCATGGTATTATCTACTGACATCTATGCGAATTAAGGTGTGATTTATAATTATTTTCTAAGTATAAACTCTGAAATGTTTTATAGTAAAAATGAAATTTACTTAACCACCTGACCATACTTATCATTACTAAGTGGTAGCAATGGTAAATATGGGCTTTATGATGACCTAGTGATTTAGGCGCGTCGAAAGCGAATCGTCGCATAATGATAGTAGTATGGAAGGTAGGCAGTGGCAGCCGTGCACCAGTTACAGGAATGTACAGTGCGCGCGCACCTCGCCATGCACACACGTTCGCCTGATGGCGCGTCCGATGACGCTGCTCGCGTTGGTGGCTTGCGCGGTGGCCGCTCACCCACCCGTTTACCCCGACGACTATTATTCGGACTCCGACTCGTATTCACTTTGGGATGACTACGATTCTGTCGAAACAACTAGTGCTAAAGTTATTATACGAGATAAACCTAAAGTGAATGTGACAAAAGACACTCATAAAAATAATAATGACAAATTTATCAAAACAACAAACATTAGTATACAAAGTCATACGAATTTTATAGTAACGAAAGCGCCCTACTCTGGCACTCGTCGTCCCGTGGTCCAATTTGGAGATCAGTACCTATTGATGGAGGCTCCAGATTTAGAACAGTCTAGTACAAAGAAACCGAAACCACAGAATCGACCGCGACCGATCTCAACACGTCGACCATCAACACGACGTCCTTCTACAACGTCTCGAAGACCGAGCACAACTCCACGGCGTTCAACTCCTCGTCCTAAAACAACCAAACCACCAAAACCTAAGACGACAAAGTGTCCGCCGAAAAAGGCTGGATGGTTTTCTTCATTTTTCCAACAAAAGAAATCGCCAAAAAACCCAGAAAAAACAGGTTGGTTTGTAGGTAGGTTCATAGATATAATTAGTCACCAATTTTATATTGTTCGTTGTGAAACAAATTTCATGTCAAAATATATACACGATTTATAAGAAGAGATAAGTCATAAAAAGTGAGCACTTCGTATTTCTCTAATGACGTCTAAACCGCACGTTTTACACGGGACCGTCATTATGAAAGTGTACGAGATCATAAGCAAGGCGGCGGAGTGTAACAAGTTCATACCATGAAATATATCAAATTTATGGCATATCCGCAACTATAAACGCAACGGTTGGAGGATTTATATAGAAAAAAAATAGTTTGTTTTACGTTTCCACTTTCTAATACTCAGGGAAAAATGTAAATACTGATTCCGGTAACATTGTTCTCGAAATAATTGTTTCATATTTAATAACTTCAATTTAATTATAATCTTAACAGTCCTAATTTGTAATTGATAACAAACAATATAATTATTAAACTTTGTCGTAAATGAACATTTTTGAGTGAACTAAGATTGACAGTGTATTCTTTAATTTATTTGGTAGCTTCAAAATAACATAAGTAAAAGACGCCAAGCCTAGAAATCTATACATATAAAAAATAAAGAGTTTATTAGTAACAATATGATTAATATATTAGTTAGGCAGTAATAATAAAAATTACAATAAAAAAAATAAAACACGTTTTTTCCAAGAAACAACAAAATCCTTTTCATGAGAACGAAGTTGCGGGAAAATTTATTTATTCCTGCATTTATTGAACGTAATAATATATCAAGCTCAAAACATATTTCCCATATCAAGTATAGAACAATATTCTAGTCATATAAAAAATATTTAAAGACCACCTAATTTAACAAAAGAGAAAAAATATTATTTTTATTTCTATCGGTGTAGGGATCACATAGTTCTTGCTGCAGACGTACTGACAAAAATATTTAACTCCAACGGCGATGT
The DNA here is from genome assembly GCA_036509395.1 of Antheraea yamamai. Lineage (NCBI taxonomy): Eukaryota > Metazoa > Arthropoda > Insecta > Lepidoptera > Saturniidae > Antheraea > Antheraea yamamai. The sequence continues at coordinate 12,403,067 of AP028433.1, forward strand.
AACAAAGCCTCTCGCACTCCAGAGGATATTTTATAATTCTGGAAACTTCATCTGTGTTATCCTTCGCACCGCACCACACCGTTGGTCGCACATCTCCATGGCAAGAAAATACACATCGCTGAACCCGCAGCACTTATAAAACTCGCGACTTTTTAAAACTAATATAGATAGATATTATGTCATCATATTTTAAACTGACTCGCGTGCCCTCCAGAGGTCATTATCAATTTTACAATTAAAACACCATAATAAAAAAAATAACTGACTAATGCTAATTGGCCTAACTCACTTCCACACCTTCATCTGTCTTCAAGTTGCTCAGCTGCTTGCTAACTAACTGAAGAGTGCCAAAGTGGCTGAACCACAGCTTGGGCTGTGCCTTGGATGCAACAACGCGAATCTTACTAATCTAAACTAGCTAAGCTAATCTATACTAATATAAAAAAATTGGAGGGTCCGTTTGTTTGGTGGAATGCGCTAATCTCAGGAACTACTTACTGGTTCGATTTGATAATTTCTGTCAGTGTTAGATAGCTCATTTATCGAGGAACGCTATAGGCTATATATAATCCCAATAAGGTCATAGAAGTCAACCATAATAGGACCGGAGCATTTTAATTTTTTTTATATTATAGGAGACAAACGAATTGGTGGGTCACCTGATGTTAAGTGATCACCACCGTCCATAGACACTAGCAACACCAGGGGAGTCGCAAGTGCGTTGTCAGCCTGTGTTGGGGGAGGGAAGGTGAAGTAGGAGAAGTAGGAGGAGGGGAAAGGGAGGGGGAGAGGGAAGATGGACCTCCGGCGTTCTCACTGATCTCAAAATCATTGATTTCATAGGTGGTAGAGCCACGTTGATGTAGGTGGTAGAGCCACGTTGAAGCTATTAATGATTTCAGCATGAATGGGCCGGCTCGCCCAGGGTAGTACCACCCTCTCACAGAAAACCGACGTGAACTAACAGTGCTTGAATTGTTAGGTTTCGTTCGGTCAGTGAGAGCGCCGGAGGCCCACCTCCCTTCCCCTTCCCTCTCCTCTCCCCCCCTCCCTCCTCATCCTTGGAACACAAGCTGGCAACGCACTTTCAACTCCCCTGGTGTTGTTAGTGTCTATAGACGGTGGTGATAATTTAACATCAGGTGACCCACCTGTTATGGTATAAAAAAAAAGTTCGAAAAATAAGGGAAAAAATAAAACTCATATATGTGTTTTAACCTCGTCATAAAAAAAGGCGCAGCCAAATCTATATCTTCATCTCAATGGATGTCATTTCACAATTAAGATAATTTTATGTACGTGCGAAACAATTAGTATACATTTTCATACGAGAGGGTCACCTATCCGGAGACGGTTGTAAATTATAGTTACGACCGCGGTCTCACTAACACGAAAATAGTTTATGCTTTGGGCTCCATCTTAAAGAAAACTTTGTAAAACGTAGATTAAACCAGTCACTTTTTATTCAAGTAAGTATGTTGATTTGTAGTTTTTATGAGTTTATAATTAATTTTTGTGGTAATCGAATGATTAGGTCAATAAATTATTGATGCTAAGTTTGTTTGTTTGCACCTTGGCATTAATTAATAATGTTTTTATAATAATTTTTTTAACTATGGATATACCAATTTTTTTTCGCGGGTTAATCTTCTTGGTGATCTACCTAGGCGGGCAGCATAGGTGAGAATGCCAGATTTCTACTGACTAACGCCCTCGGTATTCTTCTTGCATCATTTAGCCGGGTGGGCAGGAACGGCCTGTGCAGTGCTTCTACCCGACCCGGCAAGTGTCTACCCCTCATCAGGGTCCCGACTTGTGGTCTGAAGAGGGAAGACCTTGGGGCCTCCCTGATGAATTGATGGGAGGCGCAATGAACACTAATGTGCCTTAACCACGTGGGTTTGTGTAAGAGTTGCCAGGGCGACGAACATGCCCGTGTCCATCACCCGCAGCAGGCCCTGACTACGGCGGCCGGAGGTCGTCACCGACCCGTCGCCGCCGTGTGGTTCGTCGAATGCGGGAGAGGAGCCTGGTGGTCTGTACCCTCTCTCTCTTACTGTCTCACAGTAGGAAGCGACGGAGTTCCACCTGGTCTCGCTATCAATCATCTTGCGAATTGCGCAGTGTCCCTGGCGCAGCTACAGTGATGGTACTCTGCCATTAGCGCCCGGCCTTTGCGACACAGGTAGCTCCCGAAGTAGCCATGTCCCGAGAGCACCTGCGTCTGCCGGAAGCTCAGGGTGCCATGTCGCCTGATGAGCCAAACTATAATAAAATAAAATATGGTAACTATGTATAAATATAGACAATGTTGAGGGCAAAGTTATAATTTTTGGATGTTGAGAAACACTGAAAGTTCACTTGAAGTGTAAGTCTGACTCCTTTAGAAAAAGGTTTTAATCGTCTGTGAAGGACTATTAGCTGGCAAACATAGTTTTATCTTACAATATTATCCCGGCTTCTTAAACCGTCAGCGAGGTGCACGATTTTTTATCTCAATAACCAATTATTTAAATTAGAATTATAAAATTCTAAAATCAATATAATTACGGGTGTGATATATCGTAAATTTAGAAAGATTTTGATCTTTTACTAATTAATCTTATTATATGTGAAAGAAATATTTATGACAGTAATCATATAAGACCAGTTAGGATAAATTAGAGTTTCGAGAGGTGTTTAGAATGTATATTAATTTATGTCGGTTAATGTTATGATGCATCAAAACGTGTAATCACGTGTATATTAGACGTGTATATCGCAATACCTATGTAGGTAGTTTAAGTTAAGACGCATGGAACATATGGAATGTTCGAAGCCTGAATATAGTAGGTAATCATTACTATAATTATTTGTAGTCTCCAGATTAACTACCTCTTTTAAAGACACGGAAAATTTTAAAATAGGTACCTCTTTAAAGAAACAAATAAACCGACTTTCTTCAAACAATCTGTGCATTTATTAAGATTCGATTTTTTTTCGACACCAACGACATGGTATAATCCAAATGAACGAAAACACTATCACGAACTTGCGTATTCTTTTCCAGTCAAAGGTAAGCATAGTGAATCGTCCCCAGAAAGATATTTGACCGTATTTACCGGATATATAAGCACTAGTAACACAATAAGATCTTTAAAGTGTCAGTTCACTAACTTAATTAATTTTCGAGAAAAAGCCAAATATGTAAAAGAGCAGAAAAGTATTTTGTTCTTAAGACTAACTGGACCGATTGATCTAAATTTTAAAGTTTTGGAGCTAAAGAAAAAGAATAAATACCGTTTCTATTTCGTCCTTCTATGTATTTATTTTCTTCAAGTTCTTTTTGTTACTCACGCGACGGTATATTTCAGAGGAGCAAAATATAAAAAATTTGTTTGTTTTTTCTCTCATTAAATTTTGCCATGCGAAATGAAGTAAGCAATTGATAATTTCAAACAGGGATTATGACAAACAATACGGATGAATGCTTGTTCTATAAGAAACTTGAAGGTAAAAATTATTCTGAAGTGAATACGGCATATGATTGATTGAAACTTTGGAAACATTTCAAATAGCATTCACATATAAATTGAATTCGGTTCCGTGTAATCTTTAATTGTAATTGGAAGAAAGACCAAGAATACCAATTTTATACGCTTCGATACAAACATATATGCGGTTCTGTTTCTAGTACTACCATGTGTTATCTAGGTCGAGGATTGTCAAAAGTCATTAGTTTACTCTTCATGTCTTATAAAAATAGTGAAGTGTAAAAAAGTCTTACTATTAAATTTTATATTTATGTTGTAGAGGCTTGCTAAATAATCTATACAACCACTTAAATAAGCCCTGTTTAAAATACATTTTCTCTCACAATCAACGTTCACTTTCTTTGAAATATAATAGGTCTTTACCTATGAAATTGCCGTTCTGCAGTACAGGCCATTTCAAATCAAAATAATTTTTGTTTGGCTAAAAATTCTAATTTCAAATTAATTCTATTTTAAAAACATGGAACTCTTTTTCCAAAAGTAGTCATTTGTTTATTGATTAGTGTTACATTTTCATCGCATTTCAATCTTTTTTGTCATCATGGATACGTTAAAAATTCGAGTAATTATGGAATATGAGCCACGACGGTCGTGGCAGCAAAGCGGCACAAGCAGCACGCAACATCAACGACGTTTACGGAGCTAACACTACAAACCAACGCACCACCTGTTATTAGTTTGCTCGCTTCCGTTCTGGGAATTTCAACCTGAAAAATGAACCTCGCGGTCGTCCGAAGACTTTGGTCGACAATGACGAATTAAAGGCGATTGTGGAAGCTGATGATACACAATCTACGGCTGAATTAGCAGCAGCTTTCGACGTTAACGTCAAAACAATATTGGTCCATTTGCGTCAAATTGGCAAGGTAAAAAAGCTTGACAAATAGGTGCCCCACGAACTCAATGATCGCCAGCGCGAAGTACGCGTCGAGACGTGCCTTGCACTGCTCAACAGACACACAAATGAAGGAATTTTGAACCGCATTGTTACCTGCGATGAAAAATGGATTCTGTTCAATAACCGCAAGCGCTCAGCAAGTTGGTTGGATCCTGGTTCAGCACCTAAACAATGCCCTAAACGAAAACTTATGCCTAGAAAAGTGATGGTCACTGTTTGGTGGTCTAGCGCCGGTGTGATTCATCACAGCTTCTTACCAAACAGAGTGAGCAATACTGCAGATGTGTACTGTGAAGAACTGAACACAATGATGGAGAAGCTGGCACATCTCCAACCAGTATTGGTCAATCGCTCGTCTCCGCTGCTCCTGCACGACAACGCGCGACCTCATACTGCACAGCAGACGGTCTCCAAGTTGCAAGAACTGGGGTTGGAAGTTCTCCGTCATCCGCCCTACTCACCAGACCTTGCGCCTACAGACTGCTACTTTTTCCAGAATTTGGATAACTCCTTGGCGGGAAAAAAATTCAATACCCGAGAGGCAGTACAAAATGCCTTTGAAGAATTTGTTGCCTCCCGTCCAGCTGATTTCTTTAAGAAGGGCATCAATAAACTGCCACTGCGTTGGCAAAGATGCATTGATTGCATGGGTGATTACTTCGATTAATACAAATAAAAAAAAAACATGAAAAAAATTCGTTTAAATTTTTTCATACAAAACGGCAATTTCATAGGTAAAGACCTAATATAATGACGAAAGGTAACCTATGTCCTTTTCTGTGCCGTAAATAACACATATGCAAAATCTCATGATGATCGATTTAGTAATTATGGCTCAAGAAACAGACAAACTCACATTCGCGTTAATAATATTAGTAAGGATTTTATTTATATCGTTACATAGAATCAAACAAAGTCCTCTGCCGCGTCTGACAATCTGTTCGCGCTAAACTCAAAAACTACTGAACTCATTTTCACACGGTTTTCACCAGTAGATAGACTGATTCATGAGGAAGATTTAGGTATATAATTTGTCTATATTTATTTATCATCAGACTGTCCTGACAACGTCCGTCGTACCCGCTAGTGTTCTTATAAAAAGGTAAATATTGGGTAAAGGTGTGTGTGTTGTAGGAGGTAATCTTGGGGATTACTGATCCGATTTTTTTAATTATTTCAGTGATATAAAACTACGTTCTCCTGTTATTTTTTTTTTGTTATAAAATTTTATATTGTTATTAATGCCATGAAGTCGCGGGCGGTCGTTTGTAATTGGTCTGTGTAAATAAAATGATACGGGTCTGCCGTTTAGGCCACATCACGAAAAAACTGTCGGATAAATTTCGAACATTTTCTTTTTTAGTTTTACTTTTTAGTCACTTCATTTAATATGGAGTTATTAAAGTTTTACGAAACTATGTTTTTTATAAGTACTAAGTGTTTAGAGCTGTGTTTTCTTGCCTCAGAGAAATGAGACATGCGGTGCGGTGCTTGTGTTTTTTGCATAAAATATGTTGTTAACATAACAAACAACTCAGATGAAGTCGCGGACTTCAATTAGTATTATCTAAATCAACATTTTTCAAAAATATTTTGCAAGATTTTTCCGACATCCCCCCTCGTTTTGAGCTCACATAGTTAATGGCGGCCCACTTATGTGTCATAAGAACGCATCTTCAAGAACAATAGATTTTGCATTTTCTCAAGATGTTATTATTGAAACGCGTGTCTAGATTGTAGACTACACTTTTTACATGTTTGTCGTCGTAATATAACTAACCTAAATTAATAATACTTTCTTACATCGCAAGGGGCTAATTTGTAAAAAGGAAAACGATATTTAATTATAAGATAGAAAGAGAAAACCCCCTTCTAAATAGACCACAAGACCATTAATATATTAGGTATTCATGCTTAGATGCTTAATTAAATATTTTTTGTCGACCCTTTATATACTAACATATAATAAAGTGATTTATAACCGCTTTCTAATTGTAATTATCAACACATCGTCCTTGGCAGCGTTGTCCAAATGCAAGACCAAGAATACACCTGTCTTGTTATTACTCTCTCAGTCTTGATCTTGGTCTCACAGAAAGAGTCTTGTGAGCCTTGCAATTATCTGTTTAGCCTATTGTTGTTTATTAAGCACACTCGGTGTTATTACAAAAAAGTTAAATATGTATTGAATACATGCTTTAAAAAGGTTTCGAATTAAATGCACCGCGCTCGCCTGTGGCAAGTTCGTGTTATCCTTTTTCACAAGTGTAACCTAACGTAACCAAAGCGAGACAAAAGAGCAAGATGGCGAACATTCAGCGACCGTGGTGGATTACTTAAGAATACAAATACAAAGAATATTAATTATAATAAGAAAATACAATTAAGAAAGTGAAAAAGCCGTCCACTTTTAATCCACATAAGACCCGTAGTTCCGGTGCTATATAAATAAAATATTCGCGTGAACTAGTCGCGGGCACAAGTTAGTGCAATGTTATAATTAACCAAAACTTCGTTTAATGTACGTGGGTAGCTTTTATTAAACTTAGGTACGTAATATTCATAACAATTTCTATCGAAAATCAATGCACACTGAGTGTAGACACTTTACAAAACAAATATAACGTGTAGGTATATTTCAAGAGATGAATTAGAATCAAATACGAATATTAAGAAATATGGGAAAAATGTGTGGTATTTATAGTTAGTTAAACATGGACCCTATAATATGGATATAAATGATAATAAACGGCTAAATTGTCTAAGTAGTTACAATCAATTTATGTTGTGTGCGCAGGTGTGATCTTGATTTAAACCAGAATATCGGTTTTAATAATCAGCTCGCCTCTAGGACACAGAACCTTGTGTGTTTCAATTAAAATTCATAGAAATTAAATATATTAGCTAAATTTCTATTTACAATTAATTTGTCTTTAAATAACTGAATATTGTTGAGTTAAAAAGTTCAAAACTAAATTAGTAAGGCATGGGATTCGCCACAGGTGCAAGTTTATAGTATTACTAGCGGGCCTGGCAGACGTTCTCCCGCCCTGATTATAAAAAAAATTATATACCAAAACGTTCCCCATGAATCACTTTATCCACTGGTGAATGTCGCATCAAAATCCGTTCAGTAGTTTATGAGTTTATCGCGAACAGACAGACAGACAGACGCGGTAGAGGACTTTGTTTTATACTATGTAATGATATTTTAGAGTGGTTGAGTGTACAGGATAGGAGATATTTTGTTTTTTCTCTTCTTGTTGTCTTAAAAGCTTACTTTGTATATAAAAAATGATTAGTGTATAAAAATTATACTTCTCTATGACACAGAACTGACATAACATTTTCGTAAGTCTAACAGCTTAAAAGTGTATAGTGTGCTCGAAAGTTTGAAAAGACTTAGATTGAATATTATTTTTATCGTGATAGTACGAAAAAAATCGGTGAACAAAATCCCAATATTTTGGTAATTTAAGATTAACAGTGGACTCAAAAATATAAATAAATTTTAAAGACGATGATTGCTATATGTAAAAATCAACAATAAAAAACATTATTTGTGTACTTTTAGAAGTCCTTTTTTTTCGAATTAACTACGCTATTGACCTAGCAAATGTCTTAACAGCTTCACCGGACTACTAAGGCGAGTGCTTAAGGCACTCAGCCGATTTTATTTGACAATTAGCTCAAGGGTGGACGGCACATCTCGGCTTGGGCTGTTGCCTGATACATGCAATTCGCGACCTGTCTTTTTTTTTTCCCCTTTTCTCCCCCCCCCCCCTCCCCCCCCCCCCCCCCCCCCCCCCCCCCCCCCCCCCCCTCGTGCCCCCCCTCCCCCCCTCCCCCCCTCCCTCCCCCCCCTCCCCCCCCTCTTCCTCTTCCCCCCTTCCCCCCCCCTTCCCCCTCCCCTCTCCCCTCCCCCCCCCCCCCTCCCCCCCCCCCCCCCCCCTTTTTTCCCTTCCTCTTCCCCCCCCCTCCCCCTCCTCCCCCCCATCCTCCCCCTACCCCTAATTTCTCCCCCCTCCCTCCCCCCCTCCTCCCCCCCCCCCCCCCCTCCCCCCCCCCCCCCCCCCCCCCCTTTCCTCCTCTTTTCTCCTCTTCTCTCCCCCCCCCTCCTCCCTTCTTCTCCCCCCCCCCTCCCTCCCCCTTCTCCCCCTCTTCGCTCCCCCCCCCCCCCCCGGACCGCAGACCCCCCCCCCCCCCCCCCCCCCCCCCCCCCCCCCCCCCCTTCCCCCCCCCCCCCCCCCCCCCCCCCCCCCCCCTCCCCCCCCCCCCCCCCCCCCCCCCCCCCCCCCCCCCCATCCCCCGTACCCATATTTCCCCCCCCCCCCCCGAGCTAACCTAAGCTAAGCTAACTATTCATACATATATGAGTTGTTGAAACATATATGTGTACCAAGCATACATACCTCAACAACTCTTATATATATTTCGTATCGGATAATTTTCTAAACTATTTCAGTTTGATAAGGGAAAAAATAAATAAAACTCTTCCACTTGCAGGTGTAAGTGTGTATGCGTGCACGTGTGCGGAGATGATATGTGTAATATTGTTGCAGTGATGTAAGATTTTTTGTCACTGTATAGCGTGAAACTTTTAGAAGTCATAAAAGCTTTAGAGCTTATAACTTTTAATCCGTTGTCACGAACATTTAATATCAGACTTATATAGCCGATTACATATCCTACAAGAATCGTCTAAAAAAGTATCACCGCTTGTTAAATAAAACAGTGTTTTTTAAAAAAGATCCCCATGTTATTTACATGATTGAAATAATAACATCCAAATGGGAGTAAATGGAGCTTTTGAGAGCATTAAACAAAAAACAAAAAGGCACCCTAATACTCGTATAAATGTAAACGGATGTTGATGATTTAACAAATTTGAACATAGAATTGATTGCAATTTTACAATGACTCGTAAATCTACTTTTGCACCGTCTAACCGTTTGTCATGAAAACTTGTTTGCGTTGATATTTGAACACGGAAAACATTTACTTACATATATATTCATTTTTTTGTCACTTACAACAAACTAGCTGATATCCGCTACTTCGTCTGCCTTGTTTTGCGCACGCGCATTACGGCGCTTGTCCCACTTCTCCATGACAAAAAAATACACACCGTTATTAAACGTGTACTTTATATTAAAAGAAGCTGTCGTGATATCCTTTTTAGATAAGAATCCAATTGTATAAGACCTTAGTTCCTAAAGTGGTCCAGGTGGACCCCCTGAGGTTCACGGAAGACTCGACAAGGGTCTATGTTGGCTCGACAAAAATATGGGGGTTCACAATTCGTAAGCGGGGGTCCACGAAAACGTATCTGCTGTCGATAGTGAAGAACTAAAATGTTGGCTTGATATCGTCTATCAATGTAGGCAGATAATATTTTATGAAGCTCAGCGACTGTTACTTATAAAAACCTGCATATTCCATATTCAGTACGACGTGTCGAGACTTGCAAATGTCCATAGTTAGATCTAATCTTCACATTTTTTGTCGAGTTTTGGGAGTATAACAAACGTGTGCAGAGTAACGGGTACAGCTAGTTTGATACATAAACATAAAAACATGATTGGCATTTTTTATTATAAGTTTCATATTTCGTATTAAAATAAAAAAAGATGATTGGGATTATGTTTAGAAACAGGTGGCAAAGTTCACTGCTTATGTTTGACAGAGATAGAGAGAGCGTCCGGATTAGAATTAAAAATTGTATACACTAGTTTAGATGTCACTGTACGTAGAACAACTCGTTCGTGTGCTCTACTAACATGAAAAAGTTTCTCCTTAAATGAATAAAGTAGTTTCTACTACTTTATCCCCTTTGTAGCAAAAAGTAATTGAGTAAAATTAATAGCTTTCATTACTCATCATCAATATTGACTATCCGCATAGTAGTATATCGCTGACCGACATCAATATTGAGTCGACTTTTGTACGCGTACATGTGATATAGAATATTTTTCAAATATGACAATAATTTTGACCATTAATAATAATAATTAAAGTTATTAATAATTATAATGTCGAATTGTAAACAATAAGCTGATAATTATTTCTCTAATTAAAAATGAAGAATGAGTTGAAATCTTGCTAAATTTCATGCAGACAAAAACAAAGATAAATAAATGAATACGAATATTATAACAACATAAAACCGAGGGTGAGTAATTTGTTCCAACACAGCATAAACACTGTATTAGTAGACTATAAACCATATTATGTTTTTCTATATCAAGATATATTCAACTTTGTTGTCACTCGTATAGCATTTTATAAAATGTAACAATAAAATGATTTTTTTTTAGGATTTTTTTCCAGTGTATACAGTTGGATAGTCGAGTCTAAATCGTCTTGGTTTGGAAGTGGTAGCTGGTTCATGGAATCTGCTGAACCAAAGAAACCGAATCCAACTCGAACCACGTTAGTCACGTCGACACCGTTAACAACAACACCTAGTAGTTGGTTCCATAAGTTTATAGAATCCGAAGAAAATGACGCTACTTATGCAACGAATGACATGGCTACAAGTAAGTCATTTGTCACTAGCGAATACTTAAGTCTGGGTGAAGTAAAGTAGACTTTTATGCTTTCTCGTGAATTATGTCATATTAATTGAATGACCAACATAGTACTAATACATAGAAATACGTTCCTTTGTTATATCATTACATAGTATAAAACAAAGTCCCCTACCGCGTCTGTCTGTCTGTCTGTTCGCGATAAACTCAAAAACTACTAAACGGATCTTTATGCGGTTTTCACCAGTGGATAATGTGATTCACGAGGAACGTTTTGGTATATAATTTGTCCAGGATTTTTTTATAATCAGGGCGGGACAACGTCTGCCGGGCCCGCTAGTACAGAATATTTTAAAAGTTATTTCGAAAATTCCTTGAAGATAATTGTTGTGGAAAATTTCTCATAAAGCCCATTTAAAAGGCTATGAGAAAAGGATCAGTTTCTGAGAGTGGAAAAGCTCTAAGATTCTGATAGGCTAAATTTCTCTTAAGAGATGTGACACCAAATTCATTTTCAGCAAGTTTTTTTAAATGTTATGAGGTACTGAACCGTAACGGTAAAAGTTTTACAGTCGTCTTAAGATAATATAATCTATTAAGACATTTCGTTTTATTGTAAATGACAATTCCTCCAAATTTTTTGAAAAAAAAAATACATCGATATAAGGGTTAAAACAAGAATTAACCTTATCAATACTTACTAAAGAGATATGAGAAATACTGCACAAACTTATAACACTGAAAACATAGATTGAATTTTATTACTTTTAGTAAGTTTTTAATGATGTAACCTCATAGTTCAAGGAATTTTCATTTTCCTTATAGAAATGTATATTTCTAACTCCTCATAGGTAATTAAAATCAAATCTGAAACTTAAAAAATTCTTATAAAAAATAATAATACTTATAAAAATACATACGAGATATACAAATTTAATAGTAAGTTTAAAACTCACAGATTATTTATAAAAAATCAGTTTTTATCACAATTTATTAACCATTTTCCACAGGGACATACTGGTAGTCAAACGAAACAGATTTATATCTTATACGCATAGGGCAGTCATACTGTCATAGATTATTCTTTATTTTCACGTCCAAATAGTTATACAGTGAAATACATTTTTATTTATCATTAATGTGATTCATTTTGATATATCTACCATTGAGAACACTTTAGTGAATTTTGTGATAGCTATTAAATTTGTAACTTAAAATTTTATGGAGTATTTTGAAGTATGTATTCATCTAATTTATTACTAATATTCAAAACTATTTATAACTAATCGTTGTATATTATAATCAAAGATAAAATTGACTGGAAAAATCTAATCAATATTCAGAGTGAACAATTGCAAAAGGAGTAAAAATAATTCTTCCTCACCTTCATCACCTTATAACGTCAGTCCGCACAATCACATTACACACTTAAAAGAGTAATTTTCTAATTACTTATTAAATTCAAAGAGTGGCTTAATGTTCAGTTTGAAAGTAGGCATACATCGTTACTGTCAATTCATTGTAAGTTAAAATTTATTTACATCAAAGAGTACATTATTTACATTCATCATCTTATGTCCTAGATATCTCACTGGAGAACTTATTTTTAATTGAATGAACTATGCGTACACACTTTCACATTAGTAATTGTACAGAAGTGGTTAATTTCTATATAAAGATAGAAATCATTTTAGAAGAAAAATCCCGGAAGCGAAATAATTGAAATATAAAACACTATTAAGGTTGAAGTGTACAGACATAACTTATTGTCGAATACATTAGGTACCGTATTCTGTACTGTTACACTTTCAAACTCGTATTCATAAATATCCTAAATCTACGCTTAAGATCTAATACACATTTTGGAATTTATTCAACTTTAGATAGTTTCATTATATCGTGTCTAAAACCTGTGGAAATGTTTGAAGTATATGACATACTAGCTTTTGTTCACGACTTCGATCGTCATAATGTAGATTTTGAAATTATATGTCAGATCATGTTACTCGCTGATAATGTAGCTTTTTATAGGTGAAAGAATGACTAAAATCGGTTAAGTATGTTTTGAGTTTATCCATTACACACAAAAAATCAAACATTTTCCATTTACAAAAGCAGTGTAAATAACAGTATAAAAGAAAAAAATGATATTCAATATCAATTTCATATACGATGTTGTAAAAATAGTACGAAGATTCTATAATAGATACTCTAATTTTGTTTTTTTTTTAACTTTCTTTATTTTACTAAAAGCTAGATTTTGCAGCTAAGAAATCATCAAAAAAACCTTTAAAGAAGAATTACAAGGGTTATCAGCTAATTAGAATATATCTAGATGTACAATGGAAAGTTGATGAAATGTTGGAGTTCCAAGAAGATGCTCAAGGATCTGGTTTGATGTGGTGGGCGCCGCCATCGTTGAACGGCTCCACAGATTTACTCGTTCCTCCAGATCTACTACCTGATGTTAGAGATCATTTAAAGTCACTCAGCATAGAATATGATGTAGTTATTTGGGACTTACAGGTGAGCATCAATACTTTTATATGATGGAAAAATGTCCTCAAACAAAACTTCTTAATTTTTTAAGTAAGTAAATCTCGAGTAAATCTCGATTTACTCTTTGCTGTTATGTCAGTGCGTGTTGTCCACGTCCTTTACTTTATACAGAACACCATAACGCAAGATTAAGTACTTTGCGCCAGAAGCAAGTTGTAACGATGGATGCTTCTCAGTCGAAAGCGAAAGTATCTCGAAATAAAATATGACTATTCTGACTTGGGTGACGCACGCAACCACATTATCGAGATAATTTATTTTTTATATGTTACGTCTGTACGTACATGTTTAATTTAAGATTAGTATGAATACAGTAATATAGTAAAAATTACATATATTAGAAATGCAAAGCAATCAATCAACTACTAGTGTCCGATATTATATCTCATTAATTAACAGTATTTATGGAAATTAAAAGTAAATTTAAATATTACTTTTTTATGTCATAGCAGGCAAACTAACAGATGAGTCACCTGATGTTAAGTGATCACCACCGTCCATAGACACTAACAACACCAGGGGAGTTGAAAGTGCGTTGCCAGCCTGTGTTTGGGGGAAGGGTATGGAGGGAGGGGGAGAGAAGAGGGAAAGAGAGATGGGTCACCGGCGCTCTCACTGACCGAACGAAACGCAACATTCTAAGCAGTGTTACTTCACATCGGTTTTCTATGAGAGGGTGATACCACCCCGGGCGAGCCGACCCATTCATGCTGAAACCAGTAATAGCTTCAGCATGGCTCTGTCACCTAATATAGGTATAAGAAAATATATTGACATAATTACCCATTGCCAAGCTTGTAACTTATCTTTTATTATATTTATGGAGAAACCATAATAGATCAAAAATGAAGTGGTAATATATGTTTTTTTTTCATAATCTGGAATTCTATACTCTGTCATGTCTATGATATAGGAAACAGTTGTATTATCCAGGGAGCTTGTGTGACTATGGATATCCGGTTTTGTGTCTTATGTATACGTTTTATACCAAGGTTGTTTCTTATTTTTACTACTACCTAATCTATTTAAGAGTTAAATGTTATAAATAATCTAAATTAGGGATTCCCAAACTGGGTTCTGCGGAACATACCGCAGTGGCAGCGCACGTAGCCAGAGACAATGCGCGAACAATGTGTTTCAATTATATTACACATTTCTTAAAAAAATGTTCTTATATAAATTTCAGTGTTGATTTGTATTCACTTGATATGGGCTTGCATAAAATAAATGAAAGGTATTTGGTTGGTGTTACATTTTCTTTCAAGTTTAGGAACCCCTGATCTAATTGATACTTTTAATGTATTTTTAAGGATTTGTCAATTGTATATGAAATATTGAAAGTAGAATGAAGTGTTATAGTAATTTAATATGTATACCTATATGTTGTATAAAAATTTAATATTTCCAACAGAAAGCCATAACGTATGAAAATCCACGGCTATCAAAGAAACAAAGACTTGAGCTAGAACAAGTTCGCGGACACCCGATGACCTGGCGTCGGTACCATAGATACGCAGATATCTTACGCTACCTCGAATATTTACATCATTCATATTCGGAATTGGTGGAATTGGTACCACTGGGTCGTTCATCGGAAGGTCTACCTTTAGTCGCAGTCAAGGTAACTCATTCAAATATGTATTGAAACAAAAAGAAAACGTTTACAAAAGTAACAATGAAAATGAACGTATATTATCCTGAATACTAATCATCCCGGCTTTCGTTTACGGCTCTTAGAATCAGATTTAGAGGTAGAAAAACCCTGTAAAAACTAATTATTATATTATAAGTTATTGTACACCCCGAATAATTATGAATATAAATTACGAATACGCAATGAAATGCTTCATTCAAAAAAGAGACCTTCAACTATAAAGGCCTTTTGCCACATCGATTGTCAAGATTGAAAGCATCTGATACACTCTGTTAAAACTGCCCAAGAATTTCTTATTTTATACGTAGCTAAAATATAATCTGACATACGAATTAGTGGAAATTATGTTTTTGTTAACAAACAATTACTTGTCATTATCAAAGTTTGAATTGTTAGTTCCAACGTGAGCAACTAGAAAAAAATAATCTAGGAATGGAGCCTACTGCCTAGTAGAAATATATTTAAATTATTTTTCGTTTGACTAATAAAACGCAAATCATTATTATTACATACTAGCTGTACCCGCAGCTCCACACGCGTTTTTTTTATTCGTATTAAAATTTTTTTTTTTCGAACTGACTATGCTATTGACCTAGCAAGGTCTTAACAGCTTCACCGGACTACTAAGGCGAGCGCTTAAGACACTCAGCCGATTTTATTTGACAACTAGCTCAAGGGTGCACGGCACACCTCGGCTTGGGCTGTTGCCTGATACATGCCATTCGCGACCTATCTGAGCTAACCTAAGCTAAGCTAACTATTCATACATATATGAGTTGTTGAAATATATATGTGTACCAGGCGTACATACCTCAGCAACTCTTATATATATTTCGTATCGGATAATTTTCTAAACTATTTCAGTTTGATAAGGGAAAAAATAAAACCCTTCCACTTGCATGTGTAAGCGTGTATGCGTGCACGTGTGTGGAGGTGATATGTGTTCGTATTAAAGAATTATAAAATTGTGAGACAATGTACAATTAAAGAAATGCTCTTTAAAAGCAATTGTATGTACGACACACACGCCACTTACAGTAACATGTAACGTCTACATTAGATATATAAATACTAACAGTATGCCAAATGAGGTTTGTCACCAACAACATATTTGGAACCTATTGTGGGTTAACAATATAACCAACTCAGTGCTCACTTACACTGTATAAGGAACTAGTGAAACAATAACTTAAAATATTATTATAAAGAATTACATTTACATTATATTTAATATACATTGCCATTATTATAATTAAGATTTTGTGACTATACAAAAAATAAACGCTTGTCTGTTCCGCAAGAAATTGTATAATGGAACTCTTTACGTGATACGTTTATAATCTAAGATCTTATTAGGAAGACCTCTATATCATTAAAGTTATTAATAATTATAATGTCGAATTGTAAACAATCAGCTTTAGTTATTTAGTTTAGTTTTATTTAGTTATCAGCTATAATTATTTCTCTAATTAGAAATAAAGAATGAGTTCAAATCTTGCTAAATTTCATGCAGGCAAAGTCGCGGGTAACAGCTAGTCTAAAATAGAATAACCTCAAACACTTTTTATAAGGTTCGCTATCTACCAGTGAAAGTCCCGTGAAAATCGGTCTAACCGTTTTGGTGATAGCACAGCGGGCGAAGTCACGGTTAATAGCTAGTCTAAATTAAAATAAGCTCAATTACTTTTTATAAGAATCGCTATCTACCAGTGAAAGATTCGTGAAAATCGGTCTAACTGTTTTGGTAATAGCACAGCGGGCGAAGCTGCGGTTAACAGCTACTCTAAATTAGAGTAGCCTAAGTACCCCGCTGTAATTTCAGCTATCTGCAAGTGAAATTCCCGTCAAAATCGGTCCAGCCGTTTCGGAGATTACCAGGAACAAACAAACAAACAGACAGACAGACAGACCGACAAAAATTTTAAAAATTGCATTTTTGTTATCTGTAGCGTGTATACTTTCGTACCCAATCAGGAAAAAAAAAAATTTTGATATTACATACAGACACTTCATTTTTATTATATGTATAGAATAGAAGATAAAACATATAAGTAGCTAACCACTTCGTGTGTTTTTTATTGTAATGTTTTATGTTCCAACATTATATTAATGTACTTTTTTATGATAATATATAGTTATTACTGTTTTTTTATAAGATTTCGATGCCGTCGAACGATTCTTCCACAAAGAATTCTAACGACAAAGGTTATAAAAAAAGATGGAAGCTTCGATCGCGGATGAAGCCCGCGGTGTGGATTGATGGAGGAACTCATGCCCGAGAGTGGATTGCACCTGCTGTCGCAACGTGGATGCTACATTCGCTTGTTGAAGGCGAAACTAGATCAGGTAATTAAATTAAATCTTCATTTCTATGCTAAAAACTAAGAAAGTTCTCACAACACATTACTCCAATTTTCTTCTCTATTTCTTGGGTGTTCATTCAGTTATTTATTGTTTAAATGGAATAAATGTAAGTTACATACATGAGTCTTCAGATATATTTGAAAATAGAACAAAAAGATCTCAAAGCACTCGAACGTAACAAAAGTATAGATACCCTAGAGCAAAGTACATTAGCGTAAAATGATAACATCTGCAATTGTTTTTGGTTACTGAATATACAGTTCTTTAATTGTTATAGGAGATAATTGATCGTGATATTTATCCAGAGGTGTATATTTTAAAACTGACATATGCATACATTTTTTCATCAATGGTGATCACACAATTCCTAAGTTCCTAAGCAGAATTAAGAGTTCAAAACAGTTCAAGCTGTGTTTGGAATCTCATACAAAAAATCTCAAATTCGATCAGTCCACTATTTTTGTATACTTTGATGAGTGTATGTAGTTAGCGAAATATAAGATAATGATTGACTTAACTAGGGACTATCAAAAATGAATACCAAAACCATACAGTTATCAACGGTACCTAAGTTTTTTGTAGTAAATTAATAATTTTAAAAATTACTTAGCGTAACGATTGCTGAACTGATAACTTTGAATACATATTACTTATTCATTTTAGGAAAAAATAGGAATTGTGGCAAAGTTAAGAAGGTTGGTGATATTATATTCCGTAACTAGCGACCCGCCCCAGCTTCGCACGGGTGTAATGTAGATATCAATTTTAATGAAATACTGTTAAGGGCAGTTTTGATCTACATGATATGTACAACGTAACACGGCCGTAGCTAGGGGGGGCATTGTGGGGCATTGCCCTACTTTGAAATCACATTGCACTACCTTAAAAATACCAAAAACTAAGATAAATTATTATAATTAAATTGTTTGTTCGTAGTTTGAGATTTAAAAAAATGTAACGATAGGTATCTAAACTTTTCCGAACATACCACAGCTTGTGACATTCGAAGGCAGATCAATTATGATAAATTTTGTACTTCCGCCCTACCTGTAACCAATGCTGACCTACCTCAAATTCGACTCTAGATACAGCCCTGCAACGCATGTAATGTATTTAATTGCATAAGGAATAATACTGTATTGTATAAAATAGCTTGGATAATAACACATAATTATTCTTGTACAAAAGATAAAAAGGGTTACTGTGGGTTATCCTTTAGAAACAAATATATACTATCGAGGACTTTTCTATTGATTTTTTTAAGATATACAATTCATTACTACATTAATTTCACCTATCTCGTAAGATTAAGCCAGAGTTTCTGATTTAAGCGCACAAAAATACGTTTGTCAGGACATCACATTACAAATCTTTGAATTTTTCGGCATTGCGGTAGTAAAACACGTATGTATTTATTATACATATAAACCTTCCTCTTGAATCACTCTATCTATTGCTGTATGTATATAAAAATCGTTAAATAATTCAAAAGATCTAAGGGAACAGACAGCGGAAGCGACTTCGGTTTATACTATGTAAAGACTCCGTATAGCCACGGGATTGCCGTAGGCCAGCGGAATTCAAATACCTAATGGATTGGATTCCTTAATATGTACATATGACCTATTTACTATATTATACTATATAAGTATATATAACATTTGAGGGGTACAATAACACAGATAGTAAAGTCCACAATACAAAATGTTATGTAATTTGCTATCAGAGATTAGATATCGTTGTTGAATACTATGGTAATCTATTATGCTAAATTGTCATATTAACAACTTGAACTCCATGTTTTAAATTAATATAAACTCATTAATACATAAAAAATATTTTAGCATTATACAGAATTTTTTACCTTTATTATCAGATATATCTAATTTGTTTACATCTGCATTAAAGATCAAATAATAGCACAGACCGACACATTAAGCATTTTGAAGCATTGTTATCTATATATTATACCACCCATCTTTTACCCTTTTCGCCGCCGTACTATTTTCACCCCCCCTCCCATTTTCCCCCCTCCATCGCCCCCCCCCTCCCTGTGTTTTTTTTTACTCTTTCTTCCTACCCTTTTCCATAAAAACCCCCCCCCCAAACCTTTATTTCCCCCCCCACTTATTCCCCCCCCCCCCTCCCCCTTTTATTTTCCCCCCCCTT
The DNA here is from genome assembly GCA_036509395.1 of Antheraea yamamai. Taxonomy (NCBI): domain Eukaryota; kingdom Metazoa; phylum Arthropoda; class Insecta; order Lepidoptera; family Saturniidae; genus Antheraea; species Antheraea yamamai. The sequence continues at coordinate 12,422,774 of AP028433.1, forward strand.
TTCAAATTTCTCCTCACACCAATAGATATATCTAATTTGTTTATATCTGCATTAAAGATCAAATAATAGCACAGACCGACACGTTAAGCATTTTGAAGCATTGTTATTATATTTATTACCTAATGTTAATTAAAACTTTTTTTACATATATTTGTTATATCATTACTTATTTTGTTAAAGATATATTTATTTAAAGCTTTGCAATGTATATATAGATCAATATTGTTACAATAGAATTATATAGGGTGATAAATTTTGCGATTTTCCTAAAAATTACGCCTGGGCGTGATATTTTTATGGATTTCATGTGAAACGTCGTTTATTAACAACCAACAGTACTCAGTGGAATTTATTTTTGTTTCTGCTTCGAAATAACAAAATATCCACAAATATAGTAAAATGTATCCTCGCTATTTTCACATTCTCTTGAAGACATATTATTTCCTTAAGTTCAAACACAATAGTTAACGAGATTCAGTAATTACTGAAATAAAAATGTTAATATTTTATCTAAATGAATACTGCTTTCTCACTATACACTTTATAAACGATGTTAATGGAAAGAGTTATTCTATAAGAACTGAGAAAGAACTATATACGCTTTCTCACGAGATGTCGTAGGTATAACTTGTGCAAAAAGCATGAGATATTATATTTAAAATTTAATTCTTATTAAAAACTTTAAATTATCATGATTTTATTGAAAGCGATACGATAAAAGAAGTAGTGAATACGTAATCAATTTCATGAAATTATAAGTTGTCCGGTGAAGCTGTTAAGTAAGACCTTGTAGGGTCAATAGCGTAGTCAGTAAAAAAAAAATTAGCACAAAAATTAAGAATAATTAAACAACGAAATTAGTGTCTGAAGGTTCGACGTTACACATAAAAGTTATACATGTAAGTTAAATTTCAGGGGCAGACATGGACTTGCTCGAGCAAGCCGACTTCTACATAATGCCAGTATTGAACCCCGACGGATACGAACACTCGCACACATACGATCGACTCTGGAGGAAAACTCGATCACGCGCCTCGGACCACGACGAGGACTACTACACTGGATGGTTAGTGAAAGCTACCTATTCTAGGTATATCGTAAACACGTTCTCACTTATGTCAACTTTTCTTATTTGTTTATTGACTCCTAAAAGAGACCTTAAAGTTTAAACAGTTATATTGATTTATGTTTATATTACGAGTTTAATATTACTAGCGTTTACTCTCTTGTCGAAGTTCGACAATAATGATATATTTGTTAGTTTTTTTTAAATTAAGCAATCGAGAAATAAACATGATTTAGAAAGTTCAATGCAATTTAAATCGATTTACATCTAAAATATGTTTTACCCCTTAATGTCTGTTTGGAATTTCACAACAATCTTATCAATATCTCCAATTTTACAAGTTTTGTCATTTCAAATCGAAATGTGTGCCTGTTCGAAGCTAAGAAAAAAACTGTTACAAAAATTTTCTATTGATAATTATGCACGGAAACAGCTTCTAAGCACAATGAAATAAAGAAAAATCAGTTGATAAACCAAGGAGAGAAAGGTACAAAGCTGTTTTGTTTTTACCTATTTATACATGTATAGATGGCTTAATTGTCTGTTTAAATATCTAGCCTTTACATAGCTTTGAAGCAATAATGACTCAGTAGTTGCGATCCGCGATCGACGATAGATTCGATTTTTGCCAACAGCTTTGAATGAAGTAAAATAACCCAGTGAAACCGTATCATAGCGGTAGGGCTTTATCTAACTCCCGCCTGGATAGCTACCACCCTAAGGATAAAAATCTGTCGACAAGCACATATAGGTGTCTATCGACAGTTGCACTTGAAGATCAACCCTTCTCTAGATTCAGCATGTTACCAACCTAAGCAACATCATAGTTTAACATTAACTGCGATTGTGGTGAAACGTTAAAATCTATAAAGTAAAAGAGGCAACAAAAACCAAACAAACACCTAGCAAAACTCTTTAGGTGCCAATTAGTTACAATAATGGTATTCGATATTTGTTAATGGAAGTAAATAAAAAAATGAAAGAAGTCATATAGTCACTTATAATATCTTTCTATAGTGTATATAAGTAATTATTTCTTTTTAACTGGCACAAAAAACATCATATTCAACGAAGCATTATTACACTCTACTAACCTGTTTATTCAATTTTACGACGGACAAAAATAATGATATCTCTTGTCTATTCGTTTTTTTTGAAAAACTTGCTTTATACTTATATACAGCACCAGTTTTTTGAGAAAGTGCAAAAAATATATTGTTCAAATAAACGTGGTTATATCAAGCTTCTAGCGAAGTACTCTCAAACTTCTGTATGTATACATACAGTTTAATAGGCGCATAATTATGATATCAGAGATCAGTGAAAACATAATGTGTTAGCAAAAATATGCACGCATGCTAATTTTTCCAGCTTCTTTTATTGAAATTCATTCTTGGTACATAAATATCAACGTCATTAGCCGCCATCCACCGTATAAGTATTTTTTTTAACTTTACAATATACGATTAACATAAGAAGTATAGAAGAAAGTAAGACATTTTTTGTCTACAATAAGCGTCTTCGAGAGAGGCAAAGTCGATATATATTTTTTTTTATATCATAGGAGGCAAACGAACAGGTGGGTCACCTGATGTTAAGTGACCACCGCCGTCCACTATGTAGGGATGAACTGTTACCTTTGCATTCGTTCGTGTGAAATTGATCAAAAATAATTTGTTTACTGTAAACAAGATACTAGAAACGCCAGAGGAATTGCAAGTGCGTTGCCAGCCTGTGTTTGGGGGGAGGTAGGGGGGGGGTTGGGAAGTGCACCTCCGGCAATCTCACTGACCGAACGAAACGCCAAAATGCAAGCGCTGTTACTTCACGTCGGTGTCTCTGTGGGTCGGGTGGTACTACCCCGGGCGAACCGACCCATTTATGCTGAAACCAGTAATAGCTTCAGTGTGGCTCTACCGCCTACAAAATATATGATTGTCTGATGGCATTTCTTTGAAAAACTCCAACATACTTTTTTTCTACCACCGATAAGTAGATCGTTAGAAATATCAATACAGTTTGTCACTTATTACCTTGAGATTTAAGATTAATTTCTATGGTACATACAATTTTAATCCAGTTTTTCGAGAACGTAGTGTTTCGATATATGAAATTTTTTTTTAAAGAGACACGAAATTCGCTATTTTAACTACACATACAGCTTCACTGTTTTCACGATGTTTATTGAAAATGTTAAATTTATTACAATTACTCATGATAATTATAGTTTTATTCTATATTAGCTTATCCGGTTATGCGTTGCTTTGGCTCAGTTTATTGAAGTTATACTTCTTTTGAGAGTAAATTTTTACGATGAGCGCGCACACCGTCACGAAAAACCGACACCCTGAAGTTATTACGATGCGCGCGCACACCGTCACCAAAAACCGACACCCTGAAGTTAGCTATAGTCAACATTTTGTTTCTTTGTATTTGTTGTTTGTATTTCTTTGTATTAAAACTTTCAATGTATTAAATTAAATACCTTTTTTCTATTGTTAGTGTTGTTTTTTCTACAAACGTAGAATAAGGGGAAAGATAAAATTTTTGAAAAGATTTTTATCTTGTTACGGCAAAGAAGTATAACTTCTAACGCGTGTACATAAAGTACACACACACTTTTTTTATCAGTTTACTTTTTAAATGTATAAAGAATATATACAAGATGTCAATATTTTAAAAGAATCGCTGAAGTTTTTCAAAGATTTCAGATAAACGTACATTTATAATTGTTACTAAAAATTAAGATCTCATTTAAAAATTAAAATAATCATGCTTATTATTATTAAAAGATAATTTTTCGTAACAGGATAGAAGTGCGTAAAAGGGTATAAATAAGCGGAATCAACCCCGGAAATAGGTCTAAACGAATACTAGGAGTTTCTGTGGGTGCTAATAAAAATGACATTACGATAGTGTGAGGATATCTAAATATCTAACGTATTTGATTGAAGAAGGCGTTACTTTGCGGAAATCCCTCAATAAATATTATACTGGATGATACTTTGCATGTCCACCTGGAATAGATTGACCGCTACCACCTCTTACTGCAACAAAAAACGTTTGATTAAATTTGTCAGAGTGTACCTGAAGAAGTTACACCTCAAACTAGTAATAGATAAAGAGCGAAATATTAGTAACTAAAATATTAAAAAGGATTGAAAACGAGTTCACTTTTTCAAATTTTTAAAAGATGTAGGTACTTTAAGGAAATATTAGATAAAAAATATTTATAATCAATGATATTATAAGTAAAAAGAGGTTTTACAAATAACATCATTGGTTATGATAATGAATTTATTTATAGAGAGATAGAGATAAAGAAAGAAGAAGAAAGAAAGGGAATATTGTGATCGGTAATTAAATATGTATATGAAATCTCTAAAAATAATATGTAACTAATCAGGTTTCCGTGGAACTGGGGCAAAACAGAATGTATGGGGGTCGATGCAGATCGCAATTGGGATTACCGTTGGGGTGAACAGGACTCTTCACGAGACCCCTGCATGGACAATTATGCTGGTCCCCATCCTTTTAGTGAGCCAGAGACACGCGCCGTTTCAGAATTCCTAGCCGAACATAGAGGACAAATAAAGGTAAGTTTATGATTTTTCTGCTGATATGAACTCGAATTATTATTGTCATTATTAAAAACCCACATATAAATACTAGCTGATAGCGGAGACTACGTCAGCTACTCCATAATAAGAAAATACACATAACCGAACGGGTAATATGTAATTATAAAGATTGTAATTTCTTGTAACTTTCATAACTTTATACTAAATGAAGATATCGCTATATTTTATAACGACTAAATATTGTACTTAGATGGTAAAATAAGAAAAAATGATCCAATAATTTTTCTGTGATGTGCGCACTACGGCAGAGTTCTATCGTTTTACCTAGATAAAATTAATATTGATAAATATTAATATGCTTTTATTATCATTTATAATCTTAAAATTGAATAGGGAATCAGTCCAATACTGATTATATGTGTGTTATTACAGATATAGTACGTATTGGCTTTTAGCTACTCTGATATCATCTATTTCAAACCTCAATACTTACCTGCTTACGGTTTTTTGCGAATCCTTAGCGTCGTACATTTAGTTATCTGAAAGTAATATGGCTATTGGTAATTATGTATAAAATAACCTAACCTCAGTTAGATTATATTAGACCGGCGTAACAAAGGCAGCGCGAGCTGGCCATGCTTGCGTTTTGAATTTAGCAACTTGATGATTTTTAAGTTAAAACAAAAGTTTCGTCTCGGTTTGGTTAGGTTAGTTTAGACTTGCGAAAAAAGATAAAGCGAGCCGGTCTCGATAGCGGTCGACGAGCGCGGTGCATTTAATACGTAAGTACCCGGATATTTTATTAACAAAATGTATACAAACCGTATTGATATCCTATCCTCTAAAATAAATTTTGTTTTTCAGGGGTTATTACATTTTGAAATATTTATTAAAGAAAAAAATTAAGAATTTGAATTACATAATAAAAATATATAATTCAATGGCTAGACTGACTGCCGAGACTTTTACTGACAGATAAATAACTTTACAAATGATTATCATTATATTCATTACGTTTTATTAATAATCGTAATTGTCTTTATTAGTTTTAAATCGCCTTGTTCGAGAGAGTATTCCGATTAAATCATAACAGCGTTGCCAGTGTTGGAATTATGGCGAGGATTCTTGTTTACGTAAAAAAAACGATAATTCTTATTTATATTATGTTGTGACTTGATCATAAAGTACATTACGTACCTCCTTTTCCCAGCAAAACGATATTTACATGCTGGTAGTGTTATTGTCGACATTTAATCAATGAGATACACAAGATATCCCCATTTTATTTCGAAAAATTGGGAATAATTCATTTTTGTTTTCAGTTCCTAAAAAAGATATATAGTTATTATGGAAAGGCTATAATCATTTATAATACGCTAAGTTGTGGAAAACAATAACTACAAAAAATGCAACAATAGAAAGTATTACGACAATAATTCCAAGGCTTAGTTTATTGCATCTGAGTAATAATAGCGTTTTATACTTAGTTACATTCTACTCGAAGTAATGATCTCACATGAATACCATGTTGAATCAATATCATAAAAAAATCTAATATCCTCGCATCTATGGTATCTAATACAAACCGTATAAAAATATACACTGAACGCACACACAGGTAAACGCAATTATGGCTCTGATTAGCTGTTTGTCGTACTCGATGTATGAACTAGAATTAATGCTTCGGATTTATTTTCACTTCAATTACTTTAAGTAATACTTTCAAAAAGTTAGAAAGTAGACATATATCATCATTAAAATTATAAGCTTATGTCAATCCATAGTGCAAAGAAAGTATTGTCTAATAAAAGTAAAAAAATATAACCAATTCTTTGGTTGTATTCTACAAATTGGCAGACTTGGAGAAAGTCTGCGATATCCATTGGTGAGATCGTGAGCTGTTAAATAAGTTTCAGCGAAAGACTTTTTCTAATCTTATATGCTCATGACACCGGTGACCTTGTCGAAGTTTGGAGTTTTCTTAAATTCTACAGAGTCTTAACTGGTGCAAAATATTTAAGAACTTAGCCAGTAATATGTTCACTTATGGTTACAATACTTTCTTGTGATTTTTAGCTATTAGACAAACCAGGCTAGCTTTGACTACAGCTTAAGACTGTGACCAAAATAACAGAGCTAAGTCAGCACAGTAAAGTTCTTCTAGTTAAAAATCATTTTGTGTTTGAAGTAAAGAATTTTAAATTGTAAATAGCTATTGTTTACTATTATTATCATAGCCATAATCTTTTTTTCTATAAGTAAATCAATAAAGTGAGCAAACCTGGCGTAAATAAAAACATATCTGGCAATTCGAGTTCACATAACTATCGCGCGAATATACACGACATACATGGTAGTTAGCTTTAGCGTTAGATGTCTATCATAACATATTGGAAATCATAAAGGTAGGCGGTAGACCGCATGTCTATCACGAGAAATTGTGACAATACCCTATTTACACGCAAAATTGTAACTTTCAAAACTTTATCGACTTTTCTGTCATTTATGTTCTACAGAATCTCTCCCCTGTACATTGGAGTCTATGTTATATATATTTGTTATAAATATGTTATAAATATTTCAGGTACCTAGTAACTTACATACGTAAAATACAATCGTTCTAACATTATAAGCGGCTTATTAGAGGTCTCTAATCAATTTCAATTTATTGGTATCTGTATATTGTAGTACATCAAACCAGTATATTTTTTGTTGTCCTTTTCTTATTTATAACTATTGTGTTTTTCATATGTAGAAATAAAAATGTTCAAACAAATAATATCTTCTTTAAAATTTAAAATACGAACTGCGAGACATGACTTTTGGTATACTTGTTTTTCTTTATCGCGTAGGCTATATTATCGTCTTGTATTTCATTCTATTTTCAACGTCATATTCTCACCTTATATGTAGTTACGATTGCTCAAAAAAACCACGCTATGTCTAGGTTCTCAGATGCAGTTGCCGAGCTGCTTTGTATCAGAATTTCAATTTGAAAGTAGTAGGTAATCTATAGTACTTCGTGTTTTTATTTTACTATAGAAATAATTGAAATATGCTGACTGATATTTCTTCTAACCTTTAAAAGTTAACACGTAACCTTTCGTTTTATAGGTGTTCATATCCCTTCATGCTTACTCCCAAGCATGGTTAGTACCGAGTTCGCATGCGCAGTCATCGTTCACAGACGATGGTCTCATGATGGAGATGGGAAAATTAGCGACTGCCGCGTTAGCAGATTCTTTTGGCACTAAGTATCGGGTAAGCATTGAAATATGTTACAGTTGGTTTGGCTTATATTTAAATTGATGCGAATGTCGTAGGTTAGGTATAGTGCACCTGCTGGTTGATTTGGTGCTATTCTCATTAATTTTGTTACTTATTCTCATCTCATCATACTCATATGTTATTATTATTGTAAGTTGTGACGTTCGATGAAAATTAAGAATAGGTACAGTTATTTGCTTCTGACATTTATATAGTTTTCGGTTTACTTTGACTGTATTATAAATGTGTATCTATCTAGTTAAATATATATCTTTATATGAAGTTTGTCATAACAGGTACATAAGTTATTCTTATATCTTTTTACAACCATCTTATTAGGTGTAAAATTTTTACAAATGAGATAAATATAATCTTATGTGTGTATTTCGTTACAATTAATATTAACATTATCTATATAATAAATAAAAATATTTAATAAAATGTTTAGCAGTTAGAATGAACATTACAGTTTTAACTTTGTGTAATTGATTTTATATTACAATGTAAGCTATTTATTTCTCAAATATTACTTATTAGAACTTACTTGCTCTATGAATTCGTATTTTTTTTATGTCATAGCAGGCAAACGAACAGGTGGGTCACCTGATGTTAAGTGATCACCACCGTCCATAGACACTAACAAGTAACAACACCAGGGGAGTCGAAAGTGCTTTGCCAGCCTATGTTTGGGGGAAAGTGAGTGTAGGGGGAAAGGGGAGGGTAGGGGAGGTGGGCCTCCGGCGCTCTCACTGACCGAACGAAATGCAAGCACTGTTACTTCACGTCGGTTTTTTATGAGAGGGTGGTACTACCCCGAGCGAGCCAACCCATTAATGCTGAAACCAGTAGTAACTTCAGCGTGTCTCTACCACTTTAAAGTAAATATATATTCAATTAAAGAATCACACACAGAGTGTAATCATTATTAGATTTTATTTATTTAGGTGGGCACTGTTGCGGAGTTACGCCAACCTGCTTCAGGAATGTCACACGACTGGGCGAAATCTCGTGCTGGTATCAAGTATTCATACCACGTCGACCTACGAGATTCTTTCGGACCGTACGGTTTCTTATTACCTGGTTCTCAGATAGTATCAACGGCGCGTGAGACCTGGCAAGCAATCAAAGCAATCGTAGACAATATATCTGTTGGATAGAACACTATCAAGATATATTTGGTAATAACCAGTATTCTACTACAATAATACACATAAAGAACAACATAATTTTAAAATAAATATAAGTAAATAACATCATATTATAATCTTCACCTTAATGGAGAACTAATGCATAAATAAGTTCTGTGAACGCCTTCCTTTTCAAGTCTATTTCTGGGCAACAAAGAGACTTAAAACTATGTCGGTGTTATTACAAAAAAGTTCTTGTACAAAAAAATACTTGTTTTAAAAAGGTTTCGAATTCGCGTTATCCTTTTTCGCAAGTCTAACCTAACGTAAACAAAGCGAGACAAAAGAGCAAGATGGCGAACATTCAGCGACCGCGGTGCATTTAATTCGAAACTTTTTTAAAGCAAGTTTTCAATACGTAGTTAACTTTTTTGTAAACACCGCGTAAGTTCAGATATAATCTGAACAAACTGTATATTAATGGATAATTCTAGTAAGGTCAAACCATATTTGCTAGGATAACGTTTTTATATGAAAATTAGTTACAATTATAAAAATAAGTAAGTAGTGTAGTTCAGATTGGTGACGGTTAGATATATTTATATTTTTAAAGTTACGGTGGGCATACATTTTATATTATTTGGAAATATATACTCTACTTAATTGTGGAATAATACTTTCAGTAAAAATTCACTTATTTATATTATTGACACATAACTTGATATACTTATTTGATTCATAAAATATGAATAAATATTTTATAAGCAGTAACTTTGCGTTGTGAATGTAGTAAATTTGAACTATTGTAACTATATTATATTTCAATTGTTGCTTATTTTGTGAGACATTAATAATGTTTGTTGGTTCGCTGGAATAATTGTTATTTATTATAGAATTACGAGTTATGAGTACCTACAATTTGAAAAAAAAAATCTTCTTTTTATAAACCTAAGTGACTTTTTATATCATGTGATGAATTATTTAACGTAGAAAAATAAATTATTGAATTTATTGTACACAAAATAATTACAAATGAAATGGTACAAATATTATTTATATTAAGAGTTGTGATAATTTAAAGTTAAAACTAATGTTGAAGTAATTTATGTATTAAAATATTTTTTACTAGTTCCACTTTTTTTATTCCACTCTGCCATTAAATTTAATAATTATTTATGAGATAATTATGTGGGGCACGACCGTGAGCTGTAATAAAATACACTTTGTAATTAATTCTTATTAAAGCAATTAATTATAATAAAATTGTACATCAATTACAATTTACAGTTAAGATATGGTTATCGGTCGAGGCGTGATTTAATAGTACAATTAAAGTGTGACTAACGAAAGAATTATGATCGAATAGTCACAGCGAAAATCTAACCTGGACCTAACCATACGCGCCTTCTGCTCGAATTTTCAACGAATAGTGATTCGAGAGGGACTACAAAACCGAGGAAACCCAACTGGTATTAAATATGTGAGGCAATCCGCACAACGTTGCGCTGGTGAAGACCCCTACACCCACACGCAAATGATGGGTAAAAATATGTCCGAAGTGATTCCCAAAGAAAATTAAAAAATTGTAGACTGCATGGTGGGCTTTTTCTAAGTCTGCCTGGCTAGCTACCACCCTCTAGTTGAATATCTGACACCAAGCGCCTTTTGGTGCTCCTGCAGCTGCACTTGAGAGTCTGTTCTCTAGGTTGCCATGAGGTTTAACGTGTTTTTAGACCACATAATTATTTAACATCAGATGAGATTGTAATAGATAGATAAAGTATATAAAAGTGCGTTGCATTTGAAAATTTTCAAAATTTAATTTCATTTCAAAAAAGAGCAAGAGTTACCCATTAAATAACATATGTCTTGTTGACTCCCATCCCATACAATAGAGAAAACTTCCAAAAACTGTTATGTGAATGATAGTGATGTCTGGAATTGACTCCTCTCTGTGCATCCACTAAAAGCATTGTATGATGTATTGGAAAATATGTAAAAACCGCTTTCTTCGGGGGGAGAATTTATCGACCTTTTACCTAACTAATAAAGATTATTTGTTACATCTCGAGAATAACCATGTGAGTTACATGGTAAAATCAAAATATCCTTTATTCAATTTAGGCCCTGAAAAGGTGCTTATGAACGTCAAAGCTATCACCGGTTCGGAAAACAAACCAGACAATGAAAATAAACAGAAACTAGATTTGTTTTATCTCTTCATATTATATATTTTTACAAAACATAAATAGTTACAATAGTTTTTAGTAGATGCACAAAGAGGGACGTCATTTCCAGACATCACAATCGTTCACATATTGATCCGCCCTCTAATAGCCTCAAGATTTAACAAACCTCAAGTTACAGACTTCACTCTAAAGTCTCTCTATAGGTACTACATATAGAGGGTTCCACTACAAAGGCGAGAATTCAGCCAAAAACGACATTGACATTAATAAGATCTAGCGGACATCGCTCTCTTTGATTTACGTAAGACAGTAAGTAATATTACATGGGTTGTCATAGGCGCCTCAACCTACAAAGATGTCAGGTAAAGGGCTAAAGATAAAAATTGAAGTTGAGAAACAATCACGCAAGTGCGGTCGTGGACCGTAACATATACAGTGCTACCTGCTGAAGTCCTTTATATGCTTCATCTTCTTTTCAGGATAAGATCAAAGTCCACATCCAAAGAGGATAGTGACAACGATTTGAATTTACAGCAATATACGTATTTATTTATTTCAAAAAAATATTTTTATACTTGCAACTTTTGTTTCTCATGTAATCTGATATAAATACTCGTGAACACGGAAGTACATCGTCAATTCTACAAAGTGTATAGTATTCATAGTGTAGTATTCCCACTAGTAGCCTGGTGAAGCTGTCAATGCTAGGTTAATAGCGTAGTCCCGAGCCGAGCCTGCGGGGGTGGGCCGGGAGACCCATGTCCTCATTGCACAGGTGAGGCTAACGAGGGGAGACGACTGGTTGTGTACCCTGTAGTCTCTCTATAGTAGGACGAAGCCTGGCGTTCACTCGCCAGGCTGCCGCATGGTCGGTTTCTCAGGAAGACAGCAGGTTTGATCCCTGGCCGCCCCTACTATGGGGCGGACGGTATACCGTGGGGTTTTAGTCCGTGCGAGTCGGTCATAACCCACTCTCTCCCCCGAGAGGGTGGCGTATTCATAAAGGATATATCCCCACGTTAATAAAAAAAAGGTCAATAGCGTAGTCAGTTCGAAAAAAAAAAAAATAGTATTCCCTCAGTGTTATAATCAGGGTACTCAAATTTATCAGCGGAAATAAAGAAAAACAGCAGAACAGGCTTGCCAATTAGTGGGTAATTTTATAATTTCCCCAAACAATTTTAACTTGATTGGAGATCCTATCGGTTTTTATACTTTGAAAGTATTCAGGTTTGACCACAATCTCATCTGACAATGAACGACAATGTGGTCGTTTCATTACGATTTTTTCCTCTACCAAAAGCTCCGGCTCATTCCCAAGTCTTCGAACCTGCACTCTTCCATTGGTCAATTTACTATTTATTAATATATCAATATACGAAATAAAAATATCGGATATCAATAGCTAACAATTCGAAAGCTAAATGTTGAATAATAACAAAAACATCGTTTACAAGAAATTCAATGAAATTTTCTGAATTCCAGGAGTGATAACTAATTAACTACTTTCCCGTTTACTCTTTTTAATTCTATTTACTTTTACATTACATTCACTTTTCTATTTACTTTTAAATTCCCGTCAAAATTGGTTCAGCCATTTCGGAGATTACCCCGAACAAACAGACCGACAGACAGACAGCGTACATACTGTCATATCCAATCAGTAGAAAACTGTTATTTTAATATTACGTACAGACACTTCATTTTTATCATAAGTATAGAGAGATTTTATGATTTATTCCTATTATTTTTATATCAATTGCGGTATCGCGTAGTTGTTACGTTTTCGTCACTCAGTCACACCAAATATCCATTAGTCACACCTAGATATGTTTTCTTGCAATAATTATGCGAGTAAAACTGTTTGTATAAATATTTTATATTCACCAAATTTGTAAAATATTATCCAGATTTTTAGGGTATTTGGACAATTAACATTGACAACACTGCAGCAGATGTTTTATTTGTATAAATTTTAAAACAATGCAAAATGTATTTTTGTAAACTTACTCATTAATATTCAAGACTGGATATAGAAGTTATAAATGCAATATATTCATAATAGACTTGAAAATAGAGAATACAACAACTAGAAACTAAAATATGGATGAAGAAACAAAAAAACGGCCAACACCTATTACAACTAAAATTGACCCTACCGAATTTGATGTTACGATTTGTGCGTTACTAACTGGTTTGGGGGCTGAAAAATACATTGAAATATTCAGGTACAAGTAGTATAGAACCGATATTTTTTGCATATTATCATCTACATTTTATATAAATAAAATGATAAATATGTCATTGTACGTGCATCACTTAAAAACTACTGGATAAATTTGTTTTTTTTTTAATTTTAGTTCTTAGACACTTGGCTCTTATCTAAAAAAATATCACAATAACTTCATCTATGCACATATCAAGAATATAAGTAAATCTAACGTGTCTGTATTTCTGCATTTCAATCATTTTTAGAAATGTCTGTCTGTTTGTATGAACACGCATCACTGCTAAAGTAGTGGGTACACAATAAAACCTCACCAAGAAAATCATGAAGAATATCCTCGAGTGTAACTTCGTCTTTGTTTCATTAATATTGGTCCACATCTATCAAAAGTTATTGGAATTTTAATGACGACGCAACTTAAGTATGAGAGAAAAGTAGTTAAGTAAATAGACTAAATACATTCAGATGATTTTATTAGTCACTGATTTTTTACATTAGGTCCTATGTGGATGGAGTCGCGGGCACAGCTAGTTTAATATAAGGTTACTAAAGTTTAAGAAACTACAATTTTATAAGTACTACTCATTCAGTAATGTATGGTTTCTTGCTCTTGTAGTGTGGTAGTAAAATAATATTAATGTTTTTGGTTAAAAAGTATAAATTTTACAGAAAATGGAACATAGGGCAATATGCAATTACGGAATTCACAGATGAAGATCTTATAAAGATTGGAGTAGATGATGCAAATATTAGAAAGGTAATACTGGAAGAAGTGAGAAACTTACCTATATATGAGGAGACTTCAAAAAATTTGTAAGATTGGTCATTTATATAAGTAATTTTAAAATATTTTGGTACATAGTTAAATAACTAATAATACACGGTAACTAATAATGGCACAGTAGTAATAACCCGAACCATTAAAATAAGATGTTGCAGGTCGAAACTCTATACAGTGTATAAAAGATGATCAAGTGGTTTTTGTTTCATATCAGGAGTATAATATTTATTCAAAACTGGTGTGTCTATCACACACAAATATTATATACTTTGTAATCCTTATTGGAACCTAATTATAAATACCTTATTGATTGCTCCAAACTATCATAAATATTTCTTTGTTGTTTATAGGTTTGACTAAATCTTACTCCGTGTTTTTTTTTTTCGAACTATGCTATTGACCTATCAAGGTCTTAACAGCTTCACCGGACCTCATCTTACTCGGTGTTAAGAGACAGTGTGGCCCAAAATGATAATATGTTAGAAAGAAATGGCTTTCAGGTGAAGCTGTGAAAACATATTTACAGATACTCAGCTACAGATTTTCATTGTTGGTGGTTTCATTCATGGGTGGTAATTAGCCAAGCAAGCATTAGAAAAAGCAATACTAGCTATACACAGTATATACTACTATATCTATATAGCTATAGCTACTACATATAGTGTCATTGTGATATTTTTCTTCACTAAAAGCACAGGTTCATTGCAGGAATTCAAATCTATGTTGATTAAAGTAATTTCCAAATATACTTCCTCTGACCCATCATTGCTTGAACTGTATTTAATGAATTTAATTGTGTTTTAAATAATTGTAATGAAGATGATATTAAATAGGGATATTGTTTTAAATGCAAATGTACAGTAATAAAATCCTTAATTTTTATTTCTTTTGAAGTTTACTATATTATATGGAAAATATAGAAGTTGAACACAACATTGTAACAACAAATAAAATAAAAAAATCATACTATTTCTATACATTTGACATATGAAGGGGCTAAAGGGCAAAACTGGTTAAGTCACATTTACAAAACTTTACAAGAGAGACAATTTACATTTTGAAAGCATTTTTGATGAACTCAAACATTAGAGAATGATTTTGAAAAGAAATTTTGTATGTTATTTGTATTTGGAATTGTTTACAACAGCAAAAAAATCTGACACAACGCATTTTACACTTATTTTAGATAGTCATATTATGAAATGAGTATTTTTGTGGCCATAGATGACAAAAAATGAACTTAGCCAGTTTTTCCCTTTAGCCCTTCATATGTGAACTCATGAGATATTTAACTGAGACTAAAATGTCTATCACTGGTCCTTTCTTCCTTTTAATACAAACTCTTGGTATTTTAAAATACATATTACTATCAGTTAATGTCTTATGTGTGTGTCTTATGACAAGATATTAAGAACATAATAAAAATTTAATTTTTCCAGATCAAGAAGTAACTCTGTTTTAGATCCCAACAACATAGTAGATATTCTTGAAGAGAGCTCACAGCATTTGTACAGGATATATCTCAGTATGTTAGCAAATACATTGGCATTGAAAAAAACAAAGAATATAACAGATTGTCTATTGCATGAAGATAAGTATTCTTCAGATATAGCATTGTTAACATTGAGTGAAATTAATACTATTATAAATTCAATGGACATAGCTTTACATACACAAATTAAGGTAAATAGTCATGTTTCTTAATTTATTCATAAGATTATATAGAAAAAGCTATGCACATAGTTTTTTTAAACTTATACTTCTTTTGGCATATTATGAGAAACAGTTGGATGTGAATTTTTAGCTTGAAATTTAATTTGCTAACATTGAAGAACACATTGTGAAGTTAGTTGTAGCCTAAAATGTAATCTTGTGGCTCATTGTAACACACTATACATTAGTATGCACCATTGTAATACAGCCATGAGTTTAGTTTTAACTTAAAAGTGAAGTAAGTGCCAGTATAAACACATCACATAGTCAGTTGATAAACTTTTGAATATGAATATTATGTTATATAAACAATTTCATCATGATAATTCACAGTACTTAGCAATCATGTCTTTTGAACTTAAGAGTCCATTCAAAATTTGTAAAACATTCTATTTTATATTCACACCAAAGAAGTATAATTTCTCATACGTACATAAATCTACCATTGTTTTCTTTCTATATATGCCACTCGATAAGCTTAATTCATTAATTAATCTAACTAGGTCCACTTCATATAGTGAAAGCGATATAAAGGTTTTTTTTAAATAACTCCACACCATTTTCTGGTGGCTAACTAAAGTGCACACAAAATTGTAAAGGATATTGAGAATCGTGTTCCGAACCAAATTCCGAAAAAAGTTATAAACTGTTGGAACAAAGTCCAGGGAGTATGAGTGTCGGAGACATTGCAACCACAGTTCCTTTAATTTAGTGACCATCATTAAACAAATAGATCACTAAATTCGAAAAACAAATACACAAGCCTAAGTCTGAATTAAATTCAAATTTGGAATTCCTAACCAAACGCCAGATATTTGAGATTAAAGTGGCCATTTTGACAAAACGGTAATTTCATATGAAAGGACCTAATAATACCTAGTCCGCTCCATTATGTCAATAACTTTTAATATAGGAAATTATTTATACAGTTTTTGATAATTGTTTAAAGATTATATATAAAATGAAAGGTATGTAAATGTATCATACATTTTTATTTACACTATTCAAAATGTGGAGGACTTTTGATTTTCCATACATGCCCTTAATCAATGCAGTCATCGATTGCAGCATGCACCACATCCATAACTATTTCTGCCACTGTTTTAACCAGAAATGCTTTCAGAGACTCCAAATTCTGATGAGGTTTAACGCAGACTTTCTCCTCCATATTTTGCCACATCTTGTAATCCAGTTGGTTTAAGTCTGAACTAGAAGATGGCTTGTCTTAATGCTTGATAAAATAAAGTTCACTAGCGGGCAGCCAGTTTTGCGTGCTTCGTGTCTTATGAGCTGGCGCAGAGTCCTATGGAATAGCCAGTGTCTGTTTTCGAATATTCTTTGGAAATGAGGTTAATGAACATGTTACGACAGTATTTTGGTACACAAAAGCACTGGTTTTCACACCTTTTTCACAGAAAAGCTCCTTAGTTAGTTTAGCTTGAATATGAGACTCCAAGCCAAAACCATACATGACGATGGATAATTCCCTCTCTGGCCTAATATAATATATAATATTCTTCGACGTTACTTTTACGTTACTTCGACGTATGACGACTTTGTAGGTGGTATAGCTACGCCGAAGCATGAATTACTGGTTTCAGCATGAATGGGTCCGCTCGCCCGGGGTAGTACCACCCGACCCACAGAAAACCGACGTGAAGTAACTACTTGCATTGTTGCGTTTCCTTTGGTCAGTGCTTCCCCACTTCCCCCTCCGCCAAACACAGGCTGGCAACGGACTTGCGACGCCCCTGGTGTTGCAAGTGTCTATGGACGACGGCGATCACTTCACATCGGTAACCCACCTGTTCGTTAGCCTCCTATGATATAAAAAAATGTTTAAAAATATTTCATCCGAAAACAAAATTTCTTAGTATTTCTTACCGCGTATCGCCGTAACAAAACCCGGGTTCTTTCCGGGCAACCTTTTTTTAAACACTCCTTCAAATAATGTCCGTTCTTTTACGATAAGCTTACCATCCCAAATCTTCATTTAACAATCTTTTGATCGCGTTTCTGCTTAACCCCATCTGAAGAGCCAGGATTTTCTGCTTACGAACGAGATGTCGTTGGAATCACGCCTTTACTGCTTTGATGAACGCTGGTGATCTAAATAAATCTAAAGCCGCTCCTCTGACGATCCTCGAAGCATGAATCTTCAGTGTACTGTTTGATAGTGCGATAACCAAACCATAGTGTTATTTTAAATTTTGTTTATTGTTGAAAGTTTCTGTTGGCGTGTATCTCAGCGGTGCAACGCGTTAACCACAACTCGATCTACATTTTACGACCAATCCATCTTTGAAAATGAATAACATTGGGTTTCTTGTTTATTTTCGGAAAGCGCGAATGTTCTATTCTCAAAATTAATCGAAACGTATCTGACCAATACTAAGGTTAAACTTATGACCCGACTAGGTGTATGGAGTTGGACATCCAGTCGGACTCAAGTAACTTACCACCCAGCCCAAATGAAATGGCAACATTTGTTTGTAATTCGTTGTATACCACCTATCACATGTATGTGAAACAAACTCGATTATCTTATGTTTTTACTTGACATCCTTAGTTTAGATTTTTGTTCATATAAATAATACTTTAAAATTCACCAAATATTTGTTTTTAGGTAAAGGTAACTGAATCCACGAAAAAGAGGAATAAAAAAATGATTGTTGGATCTTTTGGCAGTGCAGCGATCGTTGTTTTAGCTGTGCTGTTTGTTAAATCCTTGAAACAACTTAAAGTAGCTATCTGAAAATGAAGATGTTTAGTTACAAGAAAATACTTTCGCTATAATATTTTATTAAATGTTTTCAATAATTATATAACCGACAATTGTCCTGTTTGAAACACTGTGATAAAATATATGTATACTAAATAAATATCCATATGTTTTTTTTATTACTCCAAGTGAAGCGGGGGGGCAAGAGCTAACAAGAAATTTTAATATCTTTGCTAATATTATAAATGCTAAATTGAGTTTATTGGTTAGTTGCGCTTTCATGTCTTAACTACTCAAGCGTTCATCATAAAATTTGACATATACCTTGTCATGGATATAGAAAAACACAAAAGCAGCTTTTCATTCAGAAAAAATTGGTTGTCTGTAAAGCCGATTTACAAAAGATAATTTTACGTGATAACGTTATAAGAAAACATGCGTCACAAGCCGAACGCTTGGCCGATCGCGCCTCTCTATCGCTTGTTCCGCGCTCTCGCATGCACGCTCGGCTCAGGCGGAACATGACAATGAGTCATGCTTTTTCGTGCGTGCAGCCGGCGTTCAACGATTTATAAAACGTTATCACGTAAAAAAGGTATGTTCCTGAGACTTAGCTTAAATCTACATTAATGCGAACAGAAGCCAATCTATAAATATAATAATAATGAAGTGTCTGTATATAATCTATACTATAATAAAACTGTAACAAGGCCAAATCTGTACATTAAATATTTTTTGAAAATTATAATCGGGGTAGACTTTGTTATCGACATAGAAGCCAAAAATAACCCTTTTAAAATTTTTATTTGTCTGTCTGTCTGTCCCTGTGAACATGCATCACTCTGAAAGTACTGAACCGATTTTGACGAAAGTTGGCACAGTGATAACTAATATTACAAGATTACATATAGGATACTTTTTGTCTCATAAAACGCAAGGGATTCTGGCTCCTGTTTGTCTCCCTTTACCGTTCCCTCTAAAGTCTACCATTTTACAAATTTACACAGTGATACTAATATTACAAGGTCCTAAGATACGCCAAAAACCAAGGATTCTCCAAATAACGGACGAAAGTCCAAAATTTGTAGTTAATTAAATTCTTGACGGATTTTGGTAATTTTTTTTTGCTATATATAGCAGACAGATTAGCTAAAAATTTATGCTATATTTCCCTATGCTACTTTAAAAAAAATGATCGCTGGGTTCCGAACCGTCGACCCCGTCAGACCATATAACGTCCAGTACGTTATAACTGAGCTACGTCTACACGACATTTCTATGCGTATCTAATTATCAACTACATATGAAAAATATGTGTAAACGAAACTGTCACTTATATATTGTTACATTTATTTTATTGTATAAAAAATGTTTGCTAAACAAAGGCGACAAGATTTTTTCCTAAAACATAAACCTAGATAATAGTTACATTACATTGTAGAAGATGAATCTCAATTAGAGTTCTATCAGTACGTATGTTGTTTCGATATTTGATAAAATTAGTTTTCTAAATATTGTTGAGTCTTGAAGTAGTTGGGTTCAGGTTTATGAATCTATGATTAAAATAATCAGTTGAGGTGTTTGCAGTTACCATACTATGTTGTATTTATACTAATATTATAAAGACAGGTAGAGTTTTGTTTTCGAGGAATGCTTGGTACTACTGATCCGATTTTAAAAATTCTTTCACTGTTAGAAAGGTATATTATCCCAAGTTCAGTATCTCAGTGAAAAAGGTGGTTTATATGTCAAAAGTAAAATAAATTTGACAAACTTAAGATTGAAGCAGATTTCACGTATACTTTACAAATTTGTATACAACAAACAACTAAAACAAAATCGAAATTTAATGTAGATAAAGTTTAATTTTTACAGTATGTTAAGTGATGAAGTTACAAGGAGTACTGGGAAGACATTTATCGGCAATATATGTAAGTTAGTTTTGATCTTCATTGGACACTTTAGGTAAGGCCGCGAACAGGTTCTAGGCTTATTTTAAAAAAATTCTCACATACCACCTGGGTATATGTTTGAGTGAGTCCCTGGATAGTTTAGATTCACAATTGGAAGTGCTAGATGTGACTGCAATCGGGTTTTAGGTTTTTTAAGATTATTTTCGTTTAAAAAATACAATTGAAACCTGTAATAACCGATTTGGTGCAGACAAAGTTGCACGGGTCAGCTAGTATTAAAATTTAAAAAAATAACTGATAGGGTAGGGTGGGTACACACGCTACTAATAACAAAAATGCAATTTTTTTAAATTTTTGTCGGTCTGTCTGTTTGTTCCGGGTTCGAAACGACTGGACCGATTTTAACAGGAATATCTTTGCCAGAGTACAGAAATTATTGCCTGAAATTACAGCGGGTTACTTAGACTACACTAAATTAGACTAGCTATTAACCGCGGCTTCGTCCGCAATGCGAACTCCGAAACGATTTTCACAGAATTTTCACCGGCAGGTAGAAGACATCATAACAAGTAATTGAGTCTTTTTTAATTTGGACTAGCTGTTAACCGTGGCTTCGCCCGTAGTGCTATCTCCGAAACGTTTCGACCAATTTTTACAGGACTTTCACCGACAGATAGCGGACATTATAGAAGTAATTTAGTCTATTTTAATTTAGACTAGCTGTTAACCGTGTCTTCGCCCGCGGTGCTATCTCCGAAACGGTTCGACCGATATTTTTACGGGACTTTCACCGATAGATAACGGACATTATAAGAAGTAATTTAGTCCATTTTTAACCGACTTCAAAAAAAGGAGGAGGTTATCAATTCGACTGTATTTTTTTTTTATGTTTGTTACCTCATAACTTTGGACTGGGTGAACCGATTTTGATTATTCTTTTTTTATTTGACAGCTGGTACTTCCCGTGTGGTCCCATTTTCCACTCCCACTTCCAATACATCTCTAGGTAGCACACATATTCATATGTTTTATTTAATTTGTTTAATTTGATAAACTATTTATTTTCCGCTTTTTAGTGCCTTATGGGTTTTTGATTGATATTGAAGTCGGTTAATACTTTTTTTTGAAAATTTACTTTATAATTTAGACCAGCTGTTAATCGCGGCTCCGTCGGCAATGCTATCTCCAAAACAGTTGGACTGATTTTCATGGAACTTCTACCGGCAGAAAGCTGATCTTATAGGAAGTCATTTAGGTTATTCTATTTTAGACTAGCTGTAACCTGCATCTTCGTCCGCATGAAATTTAACAAAAAATATGTTGTTCACTGTAAACATGTACGTAAGACGTGCGTTGTACTGGACACCAAGAATAAATATAACTCAATAACCATAGTAACATATAAGACTATTGTATGTTTGAAGATAGAAGGGGTCTTTCTAATAAGACATTAGATCATATACAATATACATATTACTTATTGACAAAATGGACATATTATATCATTATAACAATATCTTTAAGTCAATGTTTCATTAGTTCCTTATACTGTATAAGTGAGCACTGAGGTAGTTATATGATGGTTAAGGTATCAAATATGCTGCTGATGATAACCCTCATTTCACAGACTGTTAGTATTTATATATCTAATGTATACTTTACGTGTTACTATAGGTGTCGTGCGAGTCGTACTTATAATTGTTTTTAAAGAGCATTTTTTGTGCAAATTATGCATGGTCTCAGAATTTTAAATTTCTTTAATACAATTTTAATAAAACGCGTGCGGAGCTGCGGATACAGCTAGTACCAAATAAGGTTTAACCTAATACATCTTTTCATAACATCTATATTAAATTTGATACAGAAGGATTTTCATTTGATCAATCACCTATATTAGAATTCTGCTACTAATTCAATATTTTATGTTTTCGCAATCTTCTTAAAAATTTATTTACGTAACTACCTATATCCCAGAGTTTTTATCAAGAAAATAGTTGCTACTTTTTTCTATTTTCCAGAATTTGTTATACATTTACCTTTATTCCCGCAGTCTCTTAGCAACCAAAACGGTCGCATACTTATAACAGTCCAATAAGGAAAACTGTTACTTGATTTTATAGCAATCACATTTTTCTTTGAAATGAATATTGTTACGACCGTAGGTAAATAGAATACTGTTTACGTCAGAAAAACATTATGTTGTACTCGTAAAGGCAAAAATCGAATAGACACAATTACACTACAGTCACACTTGCACCTTAAGATATTGTAGTCGCAATTCTCTTAAAGATCGCTTCCTTATTTTCGCTTCAATGTCTAGAATAGAACTGTGCTTGTTTTTTATTTATTTAACTAACCGCTGATGGCCTAACTTGCCTTCACAGCTTCACGGAGCTTTTTGGGATAGCGCTTAAGGCGCTCAGCGCTTGAGCAACAATCTCAAGGGCAAAGTGGTCGAACCTCTGCTTGGTCTATCGCCTTAAATCCAACATCACGAGGCCATCTAAGCGAATCTACGTAGTTAAACTAATTATACATGTACGCGTTAGTGAGACATGTGTACCAGCATGTTTACCTCACTAACACGTAGATGTATTTCGAATCTGGCAATTTGGCTATATCTAACCAACGTAGAAAAATAAGGGGCCTAATCTCTACTTGTGTTCTCGCTCACACTTACAGTGTTTGCAAGGAAACCACATCGGGAATAGTCCCTCTGGAAGTGACATCATCTGTTGCCGTTACTACGGCAAGGTCTTAGGGGTGGGTACGCACCTGCAAATGATACAATAGCGCTGCTCGTGGCAATCCTGACCCTTTAATCTTTTAGGAGCTAGATGAGCTTTCTTACATTGGGTTTCATTGTTACCCGCCTACCCAAGTATCAGACTAGGTGTTCTTCCTTGATGTTACTTTTGTGAAGCTTTCTCGCGTGCAACGGCGCTATACTCCGAAGGTGAAAGTAGACCGATGCATCTGTTTGATAAAATATCTTTCAAGTTAGGCGGGCTATGGAAGCGTCCAGGCTCTGTATTCGTATGTCCTGCGCTGTTGGCGAGTTCTCTGTTCAGATACACCACAGCGCGCTTTATACCCGTTTCATTAAAGGAGGGTGGAAAACTCTGGAACCCTCAAGTAATTCCCCGATAAAGTTCCAGACAGATTATTTTTAGAACCTCATTGTGTTGCGTACCCACGGTCAATGATTCATTTTTCGTTTATTCGTATCGAGTTCACATATAGAGTCTAACAGTACTTTATATATTATATGAAAATAATGTATATTTTTTAATTAAAAGAGATAAACAATTATGTCAACAGAAAATATTGGGCATTTTGAGATAGTGAATTACATTTAGTTGGTCCTTTATACATATAATGTATATCAGTTGGCGACATTATATTACATATTTATGATTTTAGATAAAAATGTATCGGCGGTATCGTATTCGGGCACCACATTGAATAATATGGGGGTCATATGCTATAAAAGCTAGAACTTTTGCTGAAGAAAAACTTCGTTATAAAATCATAGTTTGACTTCTAATGCCCGTCTGTTTTCTTCTGTTCTGGTAGCTACACTTCGAAGCCAGTCTACTTTAGACTTGAAAATAAGATGAGGTTGTGGACAAACGCTAATTTTGTGAATTATAAAAAGGGTAAAAACGTAGTTTTCATTTATTATAAATCCAGAGGTGACCCAATTATGATGACCTCACCAATTAAAATGTGTAAGGTAAATGGCGAAATAACGGGCGGCCTGACTGTTTGATCAACGGTAGTGACGTAGAGAGCGGGGAGCACCGGAAGGGGCCAGAGGAGAGTGCCGGCCGGCAGCGGAGTCCCGCACTCTCTGGACTCATAATTCCGCTTATTGCGATCGAGTGCGTCAATTGAGACGCGTGTCCGTTGTCCGCGCCCAAACGGGACGTGCCCTCTCCGATTTGAGATAATCTGTTACTCGAATTTATTATGACTTGATATAGTGTTAAAATGAATGGTTATGTATTAATATGTTTTTGCATTGTTATTTTGTTTTTTAAAAGTATTCGTCCTCAGGAAATATTTAAAACAGGTATGAACATTAAGGTTTATGTTTCCGTTTCTATCTCATTTATCTTATACTTTATCTAATATTTTGTTACAGTGTTAACTTGAGTTTTTTTTTAAATTCATATATTTAACAAGGATTTTTGATTTCATTCACAATGATAATACATCATTATTTTTATATTATATACCTATAGTTTGTATGTAATATCTGTCATCTTATTCATACTATTTTTATAATTTATATATTACTTATAACAGTTTACCAAATACGTAATTGTTACGTTATATATGACATTTAAGTAAACTTATATTTAGTACCAATTTGCACTTCAATGTACCCATAATAATAATGTGTATATAGATTGTTTACGAAGAAAATTATAGTAGGTATCGATAATACGAATATATCGAATGTCGAACGATAATTCTTGGACGTATCGGAAAAATCAAGGCGTCTGAGAGCTTTCATCGTAAACACTGGCTAATCTCTTTAAGACAATAAACAACGCAGACGAAGTCGCTGGTATCATATAGTAAATACTATAATAAACTATATTCATTTCAGTTGCAAGATTCTAATCGTAAACGTCTTCTATATAGTACTAGTTACAGGAATTAGTAGATGTAGTCCGTTGAAGCTGTTAAGACTTTGCTAGATCAATAGCGTAGTCAGTTCGAAAAAAAAAAAATTAGAAGACCCTAAAAGGTGTAGTTATTATTTATTGGATACTTATAAGATACTTTATATTGGGCAGATACTTTATATTGAAATACTTTGGGCTTCTAATTTACAAACTATGTACCTATATCGCGCACTACGAATATTGCCAAGTCTAATTAATAGTTAGTGCTGAAGAAAAAACAACGATAAGAGATAAAATAGACATTAAATATGCCAATAATTTTCATAATTTATAACACAATAATTCCTATTGATCATAGTTTTCTCCGTGCTGTTTTTAAAATGAAACGACTTATTGTGAAATGATTGTACTAATTCAGAAACGTTCACAGGCGCGTTCGCAAGTCAACTCATCATTCATCGTAATCAGATAAATAGTATAAGAGCGCATAGAGGACAAACAAGGAAACAATCACTTTGTAGTATCGTAACATAGATGTTAAATAAATTCATTTTATTTAATTGTGTAACGAATTACAACTAGATCAAGTAGCCCCAGGTATATAGGTAAATAAGTTTACTAGTTGAGTAGGTACACAATGAAACGTTTTTTCTATTAAATTGGTTTGTGTTTTCGCGTTTATGCTATGGTAAGTATTTATTCGGTCCAGTGTTTAGCATTTATCATAACTCTTTTACTTGATGCTATGATTACCATAATGAGTTACCGTTGTTGGTTACTAGTTACACATCATTAGGACTTTTATATAATCAGGAAATCCGAAGTATTACTAAGACCTAAAAGAATGTTATAATAAACAAAATACATAATTTCTAACGAGAAACTTATTGCTTTATTAAAAATACAATTATATACTCATAGACGGGTCCGGCATAAAACATTGTTTGGGTGGGCTTCTTATTGCCGATTTCTTTTTTCTCGAACTGACTACGCTATTAGCCTAGCAAGAACTTAACAGCTTCACCGGACTGCAGTTATTGCCGAATTATATCATCGTACTTTCGACGACGTTTGACTTAGGAACATTCGTTATTTATAATCTGACAATAAATTGTTACGAGCTTTTTATTAATAAAACATTGAGGTAACATTAAAAAAAAATTGTAACGTACATAGGCGTCAGAGCCCCGGAACACATGAAAATCGGTCGTGATTAAAAAATCTCGCACACTCAAAAATATACTGTACAAATAAGGTTTCTCCTTTTTTGGAACATATTAATAAACAGAAACCAATATTAATAGGAATGTAAGTGTAAATACGAAGGTTTTATGATACTTCAACTGATGTTTCGTATATTATTAGGTCTTTACCTATGAAATTGCCGTTTTGTATGAAAAAATTTAAACGAATTTTTTTCATGTATTTTTTATTTGTATTAATCGAAGTAATCACCCATGCAATCAATGCATCTTTGCCAATGCAGTGGCAGTTTATTGATGCGCTTCTTAAAGAAATCAGCTGGACGGGAGGCAACAAATTCTTCAAAAGCATTTTGTACTGCCGCTCGGGTATTGAATTTTTTTCCCGCCAAGGAGTTATCCAAATTCTGGAAAAAGTAGTAGTCTGTAGGCGCAAGGTCTGGTGAGTAGGGCGGATGACGGAGAACTTCCAACCCCAGTTCTTGCAACTTGGAGACCGTCTGCTGTGCAGTATGAGGTCGCGCGTTGTCGTGCAGGAGCAGCGGAGACGAGCGATTGACCAATGCTGGTTGGAGATGTGCCAGCTTCTCCATCATTGTGTTCAGTTCTTCACAGTACACATCTGCAGTAATGCTCACCCCGTTTGGTAAGAAGCTGTGATGAATCACACCGGCGCTAGACCACCAAACAGTGACCATCACTTTTCTAGGGATAGTTTTCTAGTTTTCGTTTAGGGCATTGTTTAGGTGCTGAACCAGGATCCAACCAACTTGCTGAGCGCTTGCGGTTATCAAACAGAATCCATTTTTCATCGCAGGTAACAATGCGGTTCAAAATTCCTTCATTTGTGTGTCTGTTGAGCAGTGCAAGGCACGTCTCGACGCGTACTTCGCGCTGGCGATCATTGAGTTCGTGGGGCACCCATTTGTCAAGCTTTTTTACCTTGCCAATTTGACGCAAATGGACCAATATTGTTTTGACGCTAACGTTGAAAGCTGCTGCTAATTCAGCCGTAGATTGTGTATCATCAGCTTCCACAATCGCCTTTAATTCGTCATTGTCGACCAAAGTCTTCGGACGACTGCGAGGTTCATTTTTCAGGTCGAAATTCCCAGAACGGAAGCGAGCAAACCAATAACAGGTGGTGTGTTGGTTTGTAGTGTTAGCTCCGTAAACGTCGTTGATGTTCCGTGCCGCTTGTGCCGCGTTGCTGCCACGACGGTACTCATATTCCATAATTACTCGAATTTTTAACGTATCCATGATGACAAAAAATATTGAAATGCGATGAAAATGTAACACTAATCAATAAACAAATTACAACTTTTGAAAAAGAATTCCATGTTTTTAAAATAAAATTAATTTGAAATTAGAATTCTTAGCCAAACAAAAATTATTTTGATTTGAAATGGTCAGTACTGCAGAACGGCAATTTCATAGGCAAGGACCTATTATATTATAAAACAAAGTCCTCTGCCACGTCTATCTGTCTGTCTGTTCGCGGTAACCTCCAAATTACAAAACGGATTTTCATACGGTTTTCACCAGTCGATAAAGTGATTTATGAGGAAGGTTAAGTAAGGTATATAATTTGTTAATGTTTTTCTTTTATTATCAAGGCAAATAACGTCCGCCGAGCCCGCTAGTTTCTTAATATAAGTATATAATTAAGAACTCATTTTACTGCGATGTATTCTTGTGTTAACTATCGAGTGTCTGTAATTATATGTATTTCTTCATGTGACAATGTTTTCTATGATCATTTCGCTTTTTTTACTGATTACTTCTAGATATATTCATAGGGTTACTTCATTTCTAGTTGAAGCAGTAGTGGGACACAGCTCAGAACTACCTTGCAATGTCACCGCTGATAAAGAAGATGACAATCTGACGATTCTCGCTTGGTATAGAAATAGTTCATCAACCGCATTCTACAGGTATATTTATTTGTAGAACTTTCCTTTGTCTGATACTTTAATATAACTCTTGTTTTTTTATTATTATAGTACTCAAAGCTGGCTGCACTGAATCTCATAGTACGCACAGTCCACCTTATGTAGGGTGGTTGCAGTCCAGTCGAACATGAATGTTGTGTCTTAAGACATGCGACATTTTCTCAACTAAACGAAATCATTTCAAAACAGCGATAGAGACATATCAGTCTGTTCACAAAATACAGTTATGATTGTTTCAGTATTTCTTTTTTTTCTCTCTTTCTGTTTCAATTTCCTTGTTTTTGTATTGTTATGTTAAATATGTAAAATAGTTTAATATTTAATTTATTGTTGGAGCACGCCGTGGTTGTCTCTAAATATGACTACATTTATAATGTATCACAATAGTCCTACTTTTTATATACTTACTAGTGTATTGTCATGTTGACGATCCTAAAATAAATAAATAAGACTATATTTTAACTGATGCTTCACGGGCTTTTCTTTTATTTCTCAAGTTCTATATGATATATTACGTAATTGTAAATTTTACTGACGAATTATTTAAAAATACCTGGTTATTGTATTTTAATTGTAAAAGATATACAATTAAAAAAGATACGTTTAACACCATGTCAATTAATGTCCACTGTCACATACTCAGTAAAATAAA
Source organism: Antheraea yamamai (assembly GCA_036509395.1). Taxonomy (NCBI): domain Eukaryota; kingdom Metazoa; phylum Arthropoda; class Insecta; order Lepidoptera; family Saturniidae; genus Antheraea; species Antheraea yamamai. The sequence goes on from AP028433.1 coordinate 12,451,806, forward strand.
TGTTATCAGGTACAACAATTTATGTAAATGCTTTATTATTATTTTTGATATGAGTATAGTTATTTTATGTAGTATATAGTTAAGTTACTACTATTTATGTTATTGAAACTTTTTCATATAAATTTATTTTTATTGTACAGTCGCGATCTTCGCGAGGGTGCGAAAGGCGGTGGCACAACATCTGGTGGACGCTACCGCTTGGTCACTTCAGACTACAACGACTTTGATAAACTCCAAATTAAAGTCGTAAAACCTTCAGATGCAGGCCTCTATCACTGTTTTGCAGAGTTCAGATTAAGCCCCACGCATAAAACTTACGTAGAGCTTGTTGTAATCGGTAGGTATATATATGTTATATACTAAATTGTGCCAGCGAATTTGTTCTTGTGAAAATGGTTTTATTTGGAAGTTGAATGTATTTTTTATTGTATTTATGTCATGAGGTTCTAATTAACTATTTTACCGATTTTAATTTTTAAGGTGCCACTGTTAAATTTAGGTCAATTTTATAATTACTGCTTAGCCCCCATGGAAAACGTAATAATATGTAGCCTGGGTAATACTATTAATACTCTATTTTCCAATAACAATCTTATCAATATTGGCTACACGGTTTTTATTTGAATTTGTATATTAAATGTAGTTTATTTCATAATAAACAATCTAGTCATGACTCTTACAGTTCTCTATTGACGGTTTTAATATTAGTGAATTGATATTTACGGTTGAAAAATCAATAGAGTTCGACCCGGTGCAGGGGCCGCACTGCACTGAAATGTTTACCTATCCGACCAAATACTCAGGCACGATTCGAGCGCATCGGTTAATTGGTCCGCGAGATAATGAGGAAGCTGACGGCGACGGAACAATTCGTTCCATTTATAAAACTGTAACGCGACGTAAACATTATGACAAAATTAATGTTCACTGAATTTAGTCATTTTAAATGGCGTTATTATAAATTGTAAGCAATCTATAGATATGAAAACAAAATACATGGTCATCAAGTATAGCATTATCATCTTCATATTTTGTTCCACTGGTTTATATGAACAACAAATATAATTTTATTAAATGATGCTACGAAAAGTACCTTCAACTGATTTTACACTTTTTTATATATATAATAGGTAACCCTTTTTTAATTGACAGACCCATTTCCCTTTTTTACAGAGTTATTAGTTCTATGTTAAAATCGTACTAAATTTAATATACATATCGACTACTTAGATATGTTTTTACATTTACTAATAGTAAATTATTATATAAATGACCTTTGTCAGGGCCGCCTGAAACAAATTACTCGGCGCACCGGTTTGCGGAAAGTTCAGTCTGCGCCTTCGCTTTTATTAATCAATAAGAAAAACACAATGTATTTTATATGTTTCATTCGATTCCCTAAACTCTAATAACATAATTATTTAGAATTCAATTTTTGAATTGCCAACATTACGGTACTTTCTATACTATGAACTTTTTATTCTATACTTACCTATAGTGGTGAATTTTGTCTATATACAATTATATAATTTTTTTTTTTTTTTTTTTTTTTTTTTTTTTTTTTTTTTTTTTTTTTTTTTTTTTTTTTTTTTTTTTTTTTTTTTTTTTTTTTTTTTTTTTTTTATTTTTTTTTTTTTCCTTTTTTCCCCCCCCCCCCCCCCCCCCCCCCCCCCCCCCCCCCCCCCCCCCCCCCCCTCCGGGCAGTTCCCCCCTTGTTGACCGTGGATATTTGTATATTAATTTCTATTCTATTATATTATATATTCTCCTGTGCTATTTAGGTAAATGTAAATAGGTGCAAGGACAATTCACATTGTAAACATGTAATAATAAATTTTTATTTCGTAGAGCCACCGCGGCATTTATGGATAATACATGAGAACGGTACACAAGTTGCAAAAACGAACGTCGGAGTCAATGTAAGTCAGAACATCGGTCCCTACTATGTCGGCGAAACCGTTCATCTTTTCTGTGTCGCATTTGGAGGTAATTAACCTGGAATAACAAACTGAATTATATTTTTATTAATCACCTTTACGGTCCTATATTCCACCTTAAAGGACACTTTTAAATATTCTTTGTATGATTTTCTCTAAGGTTACTTAAATCATGTTTGTAATTGGAGTCATCCGCTTAGGATATTCGATAACTGGATTATTAGACAAGAGAAACGAATTAAACAACTAATAGTACTTTAAGTACCTGACGCAGTCTATTAAATTGATTTACAGGTAAACCACCAGCAGATCTATCTTGGTGGACGGACAAGCGTATGTTGAAAAATACTTCAACGCCGCTATCAGAGCAACGCGTACGTAGTGACATTATGTACGGGCCCCTTCGTCGTGAAGACCACGGAGTTGTCCTCACGTGCTACGCTACCAATAATGAAAAGACCCCGCCTCTGTCTATAGATATTGTTATCGATATGAACTGTGAGTTATATTTCATGCTACTGCATGCGACCTTTTTGGATTCCAGTTTTCTTTTTTTTTTAATTTTTTGGCCTTATTGATGCTTTTGCCAGTGTCTTATTTTACATGTACGTAGTAGTTATTTAATTATGTTTTCCGCACTTTTTTAGGTTGTACTTGTCATTGCAGTACTTATTGTCACCTTTAAAAGGTAGAAGCTAAATAAAAGCTAACTAGTTAGCCATTGGCTGCCAATGTAGAAATAGTATGTGATACAGGATTTCGTAAAAGCTGTCGTAAAAAGCAAATTAAAATAATATCCTTGACTTCTAAAGATTTGGATTTATACAATTTCTATTTATTTTAAAACAGGCTATTGGATTATTTATTTATTTTTTGGGTTAAAAGATTTTGAATTTGAAACTTGAAAAACTGACTAAACCTGAACAACAAATGTATAATAAAATAATGTATAGATAATAAAAATTGCTATTCCGAAAACGTTTGCGTACTAGGGCTCATTTGGTTCCGTTGTCAGGGTTGCCGTTAATTTATTACTTCTGAAATTATAATAATAACTTGTAAATTGTTGTTAGTTATATTTATCAGTTACTGTCGTTAGTGGACCTTCTATTAGTGTTCTACGCACGATACTAAGTATAGGACAATACCAAAACTTAACAAATATACTATTAAACACCCACCACACACCTTATTGTATTCGCTAAGCTTGGTGACTTTTTTATCTCCTTTACGTATAGATTAAAGCATATGTATCAAGTTTACCACATCATTTAATTGTAACGTTATGTAATCTACCTTATAATCCTTATTAATATATTAAATGTGAATATGAGTTTATTTGTTATGCTTCCATGTCTTAACCAGTCAGTCGATCATCATAAAATTTTACATACACTTGTAAGGGACATAAAAAAGGACAGCGTAGACAACATTTTTTTATCCAGAAAAAAGAATTGTATCCAAGGGATAGGTCAATTTTACATAACGCGAATGAAGCTACGTGCAAAAGCCAGTATTAATAATAAACGATTATATGAAATGTATAAATCAGTACCACCAGAGTTGGTCTCTCTTCATGCGGAGAGTCCAATATCGTCAGGCGGAGTTCAAGGGAGAGTACGAGCTGGAGAGGCACTCCGGCTGCAGTGTCGAGTTCTGGGAGCGCGGCCTTTGCCTACTCTAATTTGGAAGTTGAACGATTCACAACTCGGCAATATTGAGCAAAATATAACTGTAAGTACGCAACACACCTTACTAAACAATAAGACAAAATAGTAAGCTAAAAACTAGTCTATTTGTATTGGTGTATTTTTTTTTAGATATTATTTTTTAGATAATAATCTGGAGATCATGTCGAATCTCGAGTATGTAATAAGCGCATTACTTCAGAACGACTGCATATATATGCGCAATTCTTTTTCTTGTATTAATGAATATATGTGAAAATCTTATTGAAAAGTGGAGAATTTCCATATAAGAATGTGAGTGAGACAGAAGAGAGTAGAGATTTAGATCTTCAAAAATATTGATCGGATTGACAGATTAACGTTCAGTTATTATTTTATTTCATGACATGGTTGTACTGTAGATTTTTTGTTGATGGTAGAGCCACGCTGAAGCTATTACTGGTTTTTAAGCATGAATGGGTCAGCTCGCCCGGGGTACTACCACCCTCTTATAGAAAACCGACGTAAAGTAACAGTGCTTGCATTGTTGCGTATCGTTCGGTCAGTGAGAGCGCCGGAGGCCCACTTTCCTTCCCCCCCCCTCCCCGTCCCCTCTACCCTACCTTCAAAACACAGGCTGGCAACGCACTTGTGACTCTCCTGATGTTTCAAGTGTCTATGGACAGAGGTGATCATTTAACATCAGGTGACCAACTGTTTGTTTGCCTCTTATGATATATAAAAAAAACTATAAATGGAAGATTTGGTCTCATTGTCTTCGTTAGTATACAAGCCCGTAACCGGGGGTGGGCGGTTAAGAATTTTGTAATGATGAGGTAATATGAATCTGAAATTTACTATGTTTTTATTGTAGAAAGACACTTCCCAACGGTTAGTGGTGAGCGACATCGATCTGACTATCAGCAAAGAACATGATGAGTCGCGTGTGTCGTGCTGTGCTCCCGCTTATCTACGAGGAAACGACAGCTACATTTGTTCTGAAGGATTACCCCTTACTGTATTATGTAAGTCTATATAAAAAATTATTTCATTGCCATATGTGGTAAAAATATAGAACTCTGGATTTGTCGGAGTTTGAAATCGCTAATACGCTGTGAACTGGCATGGCGATTATGCCCGTACCTTTCTTTGGAAAGAGGTTTTTGACTCTGCAGTAGGTATGTTAGAGGCGATGTGATAGATAATCATGGTGAGTACTTTACTATAAAGGGTTATTTAAGTATTACGTAAACACTGATGGGGGGACGGGGGTCCTTGATTTGCTTATTTCTGATGACATAGGGGTTGGGGGTCTGGGTAGTGATTACGTCAGCAATATTTATTTACTGAATTAGAATAGATTTGAATATACTTCTATAAATGTTTACGTAATTATGGGGGGAGGGTTAAGAACAGTGCTTACTTTTACTGACAAGGGGGAGGGGCGGCCAGAAGTAACAAAATTCTGCTTACGAAATACTTGAATAGCCCCTAATCCTTAATTAATCAAAGTCGACATGATTAACAAACAAAAAATGTGATGTCACACAATTTGTTACCACCTCCTTGTTTTGTCGTGTTCGATTTTATACGATTTATTTATTGTATTGTAGGATTGATAAAATTTAATTTTTAATGAGCTTCATTTAAATTGTCGGATGGGTGACATGGCGATCGTGTCCGGCTCGCAACTACTATACACAAGAGGTACCATTCAAAATCAAAAAATAATTTATTCCATTTATGCCTTAAGAAGGCGCTTAGGAACGTCAAATGTAGCACCAGTTCGGAAAACAACCGACTCATCGAGAAGAACCGGCAAGAAACTCGATCGGGGTGGTCTTTTTATCTTACACATATAGATAGTAATATAATACATTAAAGTTACAATGGCTTTCAGTGGATGCACAGTGTGTGTTAATTCTACCCTATAAAATATTTTTGACACCAAAAAACTTACCTAACTAGTCTTACTTTTATCATAAACCTACCAGTATCTCAATCACTATATAATATTACCTAATCGATTTTGAGGACTTCACTGATGTATCTCCGCAGTCGAAAGTGCAATAATAATGAAATAACTATCGGGGTCCCATTTTCTAATAAAAAATTAGAAAAATATTTTACGAAGTCGGGGTATGAATGATGATGTTCTATAGTAATAAACATTTTTAAAAAGTACATCCAAATTTAGGACCTCTTCCGTTAGTACATCACTGCTAAGATTTATATGCATACAAAATATTTTTTCAGATCCACCGTCGTTGAAAATTATTGTAGAAGACGACATAGAAAATAACACTTTGGCTGTCATTAAGGGTACTAATGTATCGTTAGCTTGTAGTACCGAGGCCAATCCTTCGATATATCAGCTTATTTGGTATCACGAGGTAACGCTAAAAGACTTAGACTCCTAACTAATATATACATATAATAACAATGTATATCTAACCTGTCTGTACTTTTTGATTAAAAAAAAAATGTTGCAGGTGTCTGTGGAATGAGTATCGAATAAAATACATTTCATCCATTTTTAGAAATGTCTGTATGTCTGTTTGTATGGACACGGATCACAGCTAAAATACTGTGTTCATGATAAAATCTTTTCAAGAAAATCATAAAGCATATCTTCGAGTAACATTTAGTCTTTATTTCATTAAATCTCATTAAAGTATGTCAAAAGTTATTGTACTTTTAATGACAACGCGACTTAAGTCCTTACGAGAGAAAAGTAGATATGTCTAAGTAAGACTTAATACATTCAGATGATTTTATTCGTCACTGTTTTTTTACATTATGTTCCACGCGGACGGAGTCGCGGGTACAGCTAGTATTTAATAAATGCGAATTTGAGTTTGCGTATTACGCTTTCACGCCTTAACAACTTAACCGATTATCTTGAAATTTCGCATAGACGTTGTAAAGTGTACAGAAATGGACATAGCGTACCTTTCAGCCAGAAAAAAAGTACTGTTCCCGAAGGATATGTCAAATCTAAAATAACGATAAGCCGCGAGCAAAACCTATTCTTCTTTCATATAATTAACATGATAGATGTAGGTATGTGGTTGTGTGCGCATCACGCAAAAGTAGTGTGTCGTAAAGGGGCACGATAGAAGTGAAACTTCTGTGTTACTGTAAACATTTTAATAAAAAAAATATGTACAACAAAAAGCCTACGTATTACGTGTTGTTACCAGGCGGTCACCCATCTAGGCACTGACCGCGCCCAACGTTGCTTAATTTCGGTGATCGGAGGAGAACTGGTTTCAACACTCTACACACTTCTTTATGTACCCGTGACAACGTTTCACCGGTGGAAGAGTTCATTCAAATGTGATATCAAAACAAACTTACATTCGCATTTATAATAATACTTAGGATCGATTATAAATGTGTATTTTTAGGATGATGCTTTAAATGAAGATAATGAAAATAATAATAGAATTCAACGAGTATTAGAAATAAGAAATGTGAAAGAAAGCGATGCTGGTGAATATGTTTGTGCCGCGATTAACGACGAAGGATCCGCCTACAGTGAGCCCTTAGTAATTGATGTTACATGTAAGTTGACTCGTATAAACACTTCATCTATATACATGTTATATTATTCCTCCACTTTAAACACATATATGTATAAATATGTATATAGTATGTATAAATATGAAACAGTATACAATCATTACATAGTATAAAACAATGTTCCCTAGGTACCGCGTCTCTCTGTCTGTTTGCGATACACTCAAAAATTACTAAACGGGTTTTCATGCGGTTTTTACCTGTAGATAAAGTGATTCATGCGGAACGTTTAGGTATATAATATGTCAAGGTTTATTTTATTATCAGGACGGGAAAACATCATAAATTATCTAAATAAAATAATTTTAATCAAACTTATGTTACCTCAACAGCAGTGTGTATACATCTACTATAATACATTATCTAACAGTGTTTAGTCAGGAGTGTGTTTCCTTTAGGTACCATTTTATTCCAGAAATATATTCTTTATGTACACACAGACGTGTTCAAACCTATTTAAAGTATTACATTTGAAAGCGATAGTAGATAAGTACATTGCAATTGAAGTCAATAATTTACGAAAAATATCTAAGTTCTCTTTGGGAAATTTCTAAAAGTAGGTACAGCTGTCCACATCATATAGACGAGTTATTATAATAGTTAGTAACATTTTCTATAATAATTCTAATTTCAAACGCAATGTATGTTAGTTAACCCTTCAGCTGATTTCGACCCAGATCTGAAAACGACCAATCACGTTTTTAAATATCTAGCCAATTTCATAAAATTATAATTTTACGTCACAACTTTCATAGTGTTCAAGATTTCAAATTTTGTAATAAATACAATTCTTTTTTCAAACTTTTGCTGCCAACAGTCTGTTGACCAGTATCATGAGGTCTACACTCGTTCGTATGAAGCTTAAACCCTTATCGTTTTGGACAGTCCAGGGGCTAATGAATAACTTTTTCTAAACCTTTTTTTTTTTTTTTTGTGCGTGGGGAAATCCCTTATGGATACGCCACCCTCCCGGGGGAGAGGGTGGGTTATGTCCGACTCGCACGGACTAAAACCCCACGGTGTACCGACCGATCGTATTGTTGAGGCGGCAAGGGATCGATCTATGCTTCTCCCCTTGGGGCCGCCTCAACATCCGCCCGGCGGGGGACCGCCGCCCCCCCACACCCCCCCCCGGGCCCCCCCCCCCCCCCCCCCCCCCCCCCCCCCCCGCCCCCGGGGGCGGCCCCCCCCCCCCCCCCCCCCCCCCCCCCCCCCCCCCCCCCCCGGCGGCCCCCCCCCCCCCCCCCCCCCCCCCCCCCCCCCCCCCCCCCCCCCCCCCCCCCCCCCCGCCCCCCCCCCCCCCCCCCCCCCCCCCCCCCCCCCCCCCCCCCCCCCCCCCCCCCCCCCCCCCCCCCCCCCCCCCCCCCCCCCCCCCCCCCCACCCCCCCCCCCCCCCCCCCCCCCCCCCCCCAACCCCCCCCCCCCCCCCCCCCCCCCCCCCCCCCCCCCCCCCCCCCCCCCAGCCCCCCCCCCCCCCCCCCCCCCGAACCCCCCCCACCGGCCCCCCCCCCACCCCCCCACCCCCCCCTACCCCCCCCCCCCCCCCCCCCCCCCCCCCCCCCCCCCCCCCCCCCCCCCCCCCCCCCCCCCCCCCCCCCCCCCCCCCCCCCCCCCCCCCCCCCCCCCCCCCCCCCCCCCCCCCCCCCACCCCCCCCCCCCCCCCCCCCCAAAGCCCCCCCGCCAACCCCCCCCCCCCCCCCCCCCCCCCCCCCCCCCCCCCCCCCCCCCCCCCCCCCCCCCCCCCCCCCCCCCCCCCCCCCCGGCCCCCCCCCCCCCCCAGCGGCCAACCCCCCACCCCCAAAACGCGACAACCACACCGCCCCCTTTTGGGGGCACCGGCCGCCCCCGCCCCCACCCCGCCCCCCCCAAAATGGGGCTCACCCCCCCAGCCCCCCCCCAGGGTGAGGCCCAGGTACTTCATCTGGGTCCCCCCCTGCCCCCCCATATCCCCGGTGCCCCCCCCCCCCCCCCCGGGGGCCCCCCCCCCCCCCCCCCCGCCCCCCCCCCCCCCCCCCCCCCCCCCCCCCCCCCCCCCCGGTTTGCCCCCCCCGCCCCCCCCCCCCCCCCCCCCCCCCCCCCCCCCGCCCCCGGGTTTCCCCCCCTACAGATGAGGCCCCCCCCCTATGGGAGCCCCCCCCCAGCCCCCAGTCGTCCCCACTTTCTAACCTCTAGTAACTAATATTAATGTGATTATTACTTGCCATAAATAAATGAAGTTAATTTGCTTTTGGAAATAGATCCATCTTACTGTAAAGACGAAACTGCTATAGAATACGGCCTCGGTGAGAATGAATCTATTAATTTAACATGCAACGTCAAGGGGAATCCCGAACCAACGTTATATCGTTGGATAATAGTGAATGATGCTGTCAATGCGAGCACACTGCGAGATTACACTCACACTACTATTGAAACAGATAATCCTATGTTGACATTCGAAAGACCCAATAAAACTGATTATAGTAAGTATTTTTTATTACTCTGACATATATTATAATTATGACTGTAACCCAATGTTCAATAGGCTTAAATTTTGCATTTAATCTCAGCATTATCTTTAGCGATTATATCGGACAAAAAGACAAATTGGCTCCCTGGGTGAAATTTTAAATTGTACCCCTCCTTTAATATATCTTGGGATGTAAGAAAAAGTGATAATATAGTAATAAAACTGTAGAAATTAGATTGGGAATATCTGTACTTAGTCACAAAACGTAACTTTTTCCGTTCTGGCAGCCAAAATATCGTTGTTAAATGTTGGCATTCCAGACATATGTCTGGATTGCCAGCGTCTAGAGCAGACGCGGAGTATAAAATTTATAACGATTATTAATTCATGTTACACTATAGCGTAAAACGTGCTAAACTTTAAATGAAATCTTCGAAATAAATTTTCAATGTAAACTTAAAAAATATTTTTAATTGATAATTTTATATCCATTTGTTGCTTGAACTAGAAATTTAAAAAATCAAATATCAGTAAAATGGTTAAGAAGTAGGTACCTATGTTGTATAGAAACGATGTTAGTTTAAAAAACTTTTATTGAATTGTAAAACTTTATATGGATTTATTAATAGGTCATATATACATTTCAGATACAATATTTTGCTGGGGCCTCAACAACGTGCCTGCTAGAGGTTCAGCACACACTCCATGTATGTTTATAGTAACAGACGAGACTGTCCCGCGACCGCCTACAAACTGTGAAGCAACGATGACACCTTCTAGCGATATTATCGTTACATGCGAAGAAGGGTATAATGGCGGACTTCCACAGGTAATTATAATGATAAATTTGTGTGTTATAACTTTCAAAACGCAAAGGTAGTACTTGCCCCTTTTCTTTAACGTAAATTATCTGCGAGATTTTGTAACTATTCCATATTTTTGACGCTCATGAACAATCAGTAATTTTGAATATAGGGTAAAACAGAGATAACGAGATTTAGATAACCTTACATTGTACAGAAAAAAAAACACGTAAATGAAATAACGGTTTGTGTTTTAAATTATCACCTAAATAGAAGTTACGTATTTTTTTATTTCAGATTTTAGATTATGTATAAATGTAAAACAAAAAACGTAATTTAGACGATACAATTGATATAATGTGTACATGCCACAATAAACGGTTACCATTTTTTTTTTGGTCCATTTCAGAAATTCAATTTCTCAGTGAAAGAAATAGCTTCAGACCAGCAGTTAGTCTCAATAGTTAATTTGGAGCCAAAATTTATAATACCAGAGCCGAAACAAGAAAAATATAAATTCGTCATAATAGCGTTCAATGACAAAGGGCATAGCAGCACAGTTGAAATTAACCAAGAAGATATAGTTAATGTAACATCAGGTAGGAAAATTATGAAGTAAAAATGAAATTCGAATAAATTATATATCTTAATATATATATTTCTTGTGTGCGTGTGTATGTGACTGAACTCCTCCTAAACGACTGGACCGATTTTGATTAAATTTTTTTGCGTGTTCGAGTGGACCGAAATGGTTTAGTTCACAATTGGCCCGGAGTGGCGCTCGGGGCTTTAGGGTTTTATTTTTTATTACCACCAGCAAAGCCCCAGCCCAGCTTAATATATATATTTCTATGTGTGTGTGTGTATGACTGAACCCCTCCTAAACACTGGACCGATTTTGATGAAATTTTTTGTGTGTGTTCGTGGAGATCCGAGAATGGTTTAGATTCACAATTGGACCCGGTAGGTGGCGCTGCAGTTGACTTTTAGGATTTTTTTTATTATCAAGGCAGGACAACGTCCGCCCGGTCCGCTAGTATATATATAAAATAGGATATATTTCAGCAAAATTTGATAACCATTACGTAATATTTTATGTTTTTTTAACATAATAAGAGACTATTTCCAATAGGTAAGATGTAATACAAAATTAAAAGTTAATATACATATGAAAAAGTGAGTGTGGTCAAATAATAGAAATGAAAAACTTATAAATAAATACTACACTAATTTTACACGAGATATACATTAATTTTCTTGTTATATAAATAAAAATTAGTTGCTTAATGCTACATGTGCATCAAATTAGAACGACTATCTGTCTAGTCCGCATATATTTATAATATAGGTCTTAACATAAAGAAATAGTCCTTAAGACGATTAGAGCCGAGTATATATGATTCGGTGCGTCACTGACCCGAGCACGGTTTAGGTCGAATGGAACCTAGCAAATACGATTCGGTGCTACATTGACCCGAGTACGCTTGAGGTCGAGTGGAACCGAGGAAATACGGTTCGCTACATTACTGAACCGAGCACGCTTCAGATCGAGTAAATATGATCGGTGCGTCACTGACCCGAGCATGGTTGAGGTCGAGTAGAAACGAGTAAATATGATTCAGAGTCATAGACCCGCGTGCATGACCCGAATCGCGAGTGTGAGGGTTCACTCTAGATCACTGCGCAATGTGCCTAAAAAAGTTTTCACTTCAAAAATATTGATTGCCAGTTGAGTGACATTTAGTTGTATAGGTGGTGACCTTCCGGTAAGCGCTGTGACAAACATAACAACTTTGGCGCTGGCGCTTTGCGGAGGCGTCGCACTCGTCGCGCTCGCAGCGTGCGGACTCGTGCTGTGCGCGCACGAACGCGGTTCTGCTATCGACTTGCCCCGCGCACACTCGGATCCGCCTCTCTGTGCTTACAATACTGAAGGTATTCTTTATATAAATATACATTCCCATATAAACAGTTGAATACATCTTCCTTCTCTGTTTTTCAACAGATTTCATTTATGATTTTTTGTTTAGTAGATATTGACTTTAGCTTTAGTGTTATCAAGAAAAATAAATTTGGTAATATTTTTTTAATTATGTGCATTGATTATAGAAGTCCAGTCTTTGGCATAACAACCTTAATAATATTTAAAGGTAACAGCTAAATGACGGTTCAATGTCGTCATTTATTTATTTTTGCGGGGTGGTAGGGTGTCTGTACCCGACTGGATCGCGACCACCGTACACCAGGTGGAACACCCGCCAGAGTGACACGTTTGGGAGTGTCGCGTTCCGGGATCAGCCGGTGTATATCCAGCAACGGGGGGGAGGGGCTGTCCCTGACTGGCTCGCTTTCAGGCCGGCATGACAGCGGCGACCGGCGATAGATAGTATGTCTTTCGGTGGTCGCCATTGTTTTTGGATTGTACTGTTCTTACCATCAGGCACAGTACAGTCACTTTGCCGAGATACAATAAAAAAAAAAAAATTTAGTGTAAAGAAAATTAAGTGTATGTTGTTTGTCCAGGCTAAATTACGAAACGCCAAATCGATACTACAAGATAACGGAATTTTCAAAATATTGTCTAGGCTCCATGTCATTACACATTACCAAAGGAGCTAAGCAGCGATTATAACATTGAACTGAGGCAAACTGTTTATTCGATTTTAATAGCAGTGACAAAATTACTATTAATAAAAAAGACTGTCCATAGTTAATCCAAATAAACCAAGCAGTTCATATTAAAATAATAAAACTATTTTCAGCAGATGAAGTTTTAAGCGCCACCTAGTAATAAATATATGTTTGCATTTATTACATTTACATTTGTGTTTAATATGTAAACCTGGTTAAATAGTAAATCTCTACGTGAGACACATTATTTGAAACTATGCAATTGTCATTTATAAGATTAAAGATATTTTTTTATAGAGTCTAACTGCGAGACATACCACGATAGCGAGGATGATAGCGATATCAACGTACGACGGACAGAGTCCTTCAGAAGAGCGATGTCTAAATATCCTTCAAAAAATTTTGACGTCCGAAGAACTAGTTCATTCCATTCAGCGCGATACATGAACGATATGGACCACGAGAGCGTCGGCAAATATAACGACGTAATAAGACATAACACAAATTGTAGGGTCCATTCGTTGCAAAATATCAATAAGAAGCGAGAAATGGATGCGTTGTGCGATCATTTAGTACTTCATTTACCACCAGATGTGAACGCCTATAATACGCCTAGACCGGTAAGACAGATTTTATTAACATAAAAAAAATCAGCTCAATTATTTTGGAAGTTTCCTTTCTTAAATACAGTATTAAGCCTCTGAGTACCACCGTGAGCGATATGTATTAAATTGAAAATCAATTAATCAGTAGGTTTTTCACTCATTGTATCGGGGTATGTTTTATTTATCTTATTAATTTCTTATAGCTATTGTATTAGTTATGAAAATAGTATTCTAAACTCTTTTCTCTATTTTCGAAACTATAGGTAGTTAATGTATTTTTTTTTCTTTATTACGGCAGAATAGTTACCACACTAGTCACAGTATTTTCGGAAGTAAACTGAACCCTTTATAGTGCAACAGTTGCAGAACGACACTGAACCTATACTTAGATTGTTTTTCTTTTATTAAAAAGACGTCAAAATAGATTCCAAAAACATCATGAATAGACCACAATTTAAAAACAATAGCAAATGTGATTGATTAAATTCACATTTTTATTCGAATTGACTGACGCTATTGGCCTAATGAGTCTTCACAGCTTCACAAACAAATATATTTTATATCTCCTTTCATGTTATCATTACATAGTATAAAACAAAGTCCCCTACCGCGTCTGTCTGTTCCCGATAAACTCAAAAACTACTGAACGCATCTTCATGCGGTTTTCACCAGGGGATAGAGTGATGAGGAACGTTTTGGTATATAATTTGTCAAGGATTTTTTTATAATCAGGGCGGAACAACGTCTGCCGGGCCCGCTAGTATATCAATAAAATCATAAGAGGTTTACCGTTGTGTGCTTCACTTAAAAATTACTGGATTGTTCTCGTTCGTTTTTTTTTATTACTTCTTAACAACTTGGTCCTTATCTAAAAGAGAAATTATCATGAGAACTTCATGTAATATACAAATATTATTACAGTTTTAAGAAACTACGAATATTATAAGCACTACGCGTTCAACAATGTACGTCTTCTTGCTGTGGAAAAGTGGAGCAAACGGCGTGGTGTTTATATTTCACTCTATACATAAAATTTATTGTTAAAATAATAATAAACGACGCAGGCGAAGTATCACCCAGTATCACGTATCACGTAGAATCACCCAGTTGTATATATTTTTATTTTCAGATGAACACATTCTATACAATGCCGAGGCGAATGCGTCAAAAACTCGCAAAGGAGCTTAGCGACGAAACTTCAGAAATAACTCAAACATCCGACGGTTTTTCACTGCCTCCGCCACCTGACGAGTTTGGAACTTACCGAGCGGCGGCTAGAATCAAAGATATACCTTCAAAATCGTCACCCTCTTACACGACTATCATAAGGAAAAATTCTACGGGAAAGGACCCTATGAAACATCAATATAGTAACACCATGTCTCCAATGAACACCGTAGGGTTGCCGACTGTCAGTGGAGCGCACACCAGCTTATATACATACCCAGATGATGACCATCGTGGGCATCAAATAAACACCAATCCTTTTGGAGAAGATTCGTCGTAACACGTCCATTAATTATAGCGTATTATGAGATAGAGTGTGTAGAACAACTTTGAGATGTATGTTGTGACAGCCCTGGTGACATAATCGTACAAATACGTACCTCAGTGCGTGCAAAGTTGCCAGAGTAATGAAAATAAATTACACTGTTTTTTTTATTAAATAGATATACAACACTCCGGCAGTATAACTGTTGATTTATGCGGTATCCAAAAAAAAAAACGACATAAGTAATTAACGTAATCAAGAATTTCAATAAACAATTTAAACTGGATCAAACCAATCATAAACGACTTTTCTTGGTCTTTCCTGCGATTTTTGTTTCAATAAACCATAATATAGGAAGTTTGAACGTTGTAAGCATTTGAAATATTAGGCTGCCATCTTGAAACTTCGAGTTTTAATTAGTGAAATACTGAATTATTCAAGTAAATTGTTATCACTTTGGCACCATATCCCGAACCGAGTACCATTACGTAAAGAATACCCTATATTCAGTTTGTAATTGATAATTTTTCAAGACATGCTTAATCTCTGAGTATAATTATACGATATTTTGAAGGGACGAATAACACAGTATCAAAATATCCATTGTAATAAATGAAATGGTACTCCGTTTTTACTTTTTTTTTTCAACACCTTTTCAGGTTAACTATGATATCATTTTAAATATTAAAAACCGATGAAGTCAATACTAACTGTTTTAGTATATACGTTTCCAGTATTACCGTTGTTGGCGAAATACCCTTATTCGGTGTACTATTTTTTTATTAGTGTGTTTTTATCCATTATTATTTAATTCGACACTGCTTTAGTATTAAAATATTGGATTGTGTGAGTACCTTGAAAAATTCGACGCTGCTTTAGTAATAAAATATTGGATTGTGTGAGTACCTTGAAAAATTCGACGCTGCTTTAGTAATAAAATATTGGATTGTGTGAGTACCTTGAAAAATTCGACACTGCTTTAGTAATAAAATATTGGATTGTGTGAGTACCTCGAAAAATTCGACGCTGCTTTAGTAATAAAATATTGGATTGTGTGAGTACCTCGAAAAATTCGACGCTGCTTTAGTAATAAAATATTGGATTGTGTGAGTACCTTGAAAAATTCGACGCTGCTTTAGTAATAAAATATTGGATTGTGTGAGTACCTTGAAAAATTCGACGCTGCTTTAGTAATAAAATATTGGATTGTGTGAGTACCTTGAAAAAAATACTAGTAATCATATATTACTAATTATTTAATTCGACGCTGCTTTAGTAATAAAATATTGGATTGTGTGAGTACCTTGAAAAAAATACTTAGTAATCATATATTACTATATCATTTATAACTAAGAATTTATGATTAATTAAATATGACAAATGAATGTAGATCTCACTGTTTGGTAATGCAGATGAAAAAAAAATGCAATAGTGTACTTCAATGATTATTTATTTACAAAAATAGATACTTTCGATAATATTCTCAAGTTCCAGGAATTTCTCGATTTTTTTTAAATATCCATTAATAGACCAAATAATCAATCAGACTGTAACAAAGGGTACATTTTTGCGAATGTTAAATTTTCCTATAGGTCAATACCACTGTAATAATACCTTATTTAAAAATTACATAAAATAGAAAAAACTTACTAATGTCAATATTTAATAAAATCCATTCTTCTACAAACTTTAGCTGTTTTTTTTTATGTATTTATGGAACCTATTTTTATTACTTATTTATTTTTTCATTCACATTTTCTAGCATAATTTATATTATTTCTAGCATGAGTTCTTAAAATACCATAAAGAATTATCAATTTTTTAAATTAAGTTGCTTAAGTGAACCAACTTATACATGACTTTTACTTACATTATTGATCAGACAAAAAATCTTAATTTCGAAATTAAGCAGAACTGACGGAATCTTATTTCAAGGAACCTATTTTATGAATGTTCATAATCAAGTAACCCAGTCTTAAATACAGTGACGTTTTTGTAACCCTGCCAAAGATTATCTATAATAAATTAATTTCAAATGAAGGACATCTTGATGAAGGACTTCTTTACATTATATTTTATATTACTTATAAGAGTAACTTTTCCAAATTATATTATTTAAGTTTTATAAATTATATTGTGATTTTTGATACGTGACCTAAAATGAATAGTAAAACTTTGTGCTTTTTTATACAAAAAATAGGAGACAATGTTCTTATGAGGATCTAGTCGTCAAATTAGAGTAAAAGTATCTTTTAGGATTCACATATTGTCTAAAATTATAAAAAAATAAATTTTATCTTGCAAAGTCGCTGTACCTGCTAAATTTGGCAAACAATATTTTGACAAAAATCGGCATATTACTCAGCTAAATGGTAAAAAAATATTTTCCAAGACGTAGACGAAATTTTGTGTAGTACTTTATTTGTTACTCGAAATCATCGGTCATTTTTGTTTTTTTGTTTTTCTGTTTTTAGACACAGCGAAGAAAAGAAAATTGATATTAAATTGAAACGTTTAAATTATGTAGTGGTATTTGGAAGATATTCTAATTAAATTAGTCTTTCTAACACAACGTACGGCATTACTGAGCCGGTAGCGTTCAGTTCACTTGCACGTCACTAACATGTCATAAATGTCATAAGAATCGGATTCGGCCTTATATCAATCCATACGGTCGAGATGTGCTTGTGCTACGAACAGCTTGTCAATCAAGTGTTGGGTGTTAGCTCGAGCCTGTGAAATTAAAAATATCATTAAATGTGATGAAAAGTATCAGAATAATATTTATATGTGAATTTTTTTGTTTTTTTTTTTTTTTGTAAATTGTTATTATTTCCTATAAATAATGGTGGGGTCCTTTTTTTACATAATAAATAATTTCTTATTATAAAATTTAAAGTCACCAGTGCACAAATCATATAGAAAGTACCTAAAGAGCAGTTCGGTTGTGTAACTCCGAACAATATGTGTCTGTCAGGTCTCATCTTATGCATTCGAATACTCTATTATTGAATCTACTCCTCTACACTTCGTTTTTAAACTCATAAACTGACAAGCACTAATCGTCAAACTTTAAAATAACGTTCCCATATTAATTTTTCTAATATTATTCTACCGTTTATTTTACGTTCTGATTGTCTGGATCATAGAAATTAAAATATTGTGATATTTTATATATTAATTGAGGTGGAATATTTCTTATGCGTTAACTTACATCCTTACAACCTTTAGATCACTTAGAAAAGCAAAAAAAAAGTGTGTGTGTACTTTATATACACGCGTTAGAAGTTATACTTCATTGGCGTAACAAGATAAAAATCTTTTCAAAAATTTTATCTTTCGCTTTATTCTACGTTCGTAGAAAAAACGACACTAACAATAGAAAAAGTTGACTATAGCTAACTTTAGGGTGTCGGTTTTACGTGACGGTGTGCGCGCGTATCGTAATAACTTCAGGGTGTCGGTTTTTCATAACGGAGTGCGCGCGCATCTTAAAAATTTACTCTCATCATTTTTCCCTAACGCGCCAAAAGAAGTATAACTTCAAAAACACATAAAAACGAATGTTTGCTTGATCCCATGATGAATGCGATTTTTTATTTCAGAAAACTTTGAACACTAACAGTCTGGTGCATTTTTGCGATTTGTTATAGATATCATTTATTAATACAATTATTTAGTAAAATATAATTCATTAACAACACATAAATAAATGGAATTGAAAAACGCACTATACTGCAATCTACATACATACTTGTTTATGTCTCTGTTTACTACCTACTGGGTACTACCGGTTCCTCAATTGCTAAGATTTGTTAATAACACTTTATAGAAATTATAAAAAAAAAATTAATAAAACGTCTGTTTATCATCAACCGATTTTAATAGCATTTTCACGACGATGATTCGACACGAGAAGTAAAAAAAAGTGCGGTCGGGGGACCCGTCAGAACGAATTTCCGTACGTTTTATCTTCAACTCCGAATGTAATTCGAAATGAAATCTGTGTGTTTCAATTTTTATTTTATATTATTTTTCAAAGGCGAATAATCTAAAGGAACGAATTACATCAGAAAGTTTCATTCAATATTTCAGGAAAAATATTTATTCACAAAAAATTATATGCAAGTTAGTAAATTATACTGTAGCGACATAATTATGTATTTTGTGGAATTGCATTATTATGTACCGGCGAGCAGTTCAGTCTCGGCCGGCACACTTGTAACACGCGTCTCTATATTAAAGACTAAAAAGTGATCGTTGTTTTATTATATCTATAGACATTAAATAAAGGCTGAACCTCTAAAATACTATATAGAAAAATGATTAAATAGAATTAGGTAATGAACAATGGCATGATTATAACGTGTAGTATGTATGATGTACGTGGGTTACCTGTAACGCGTTGAGTGCAGCGTCGTGCAGGTCTTTGCAGCGTGCGAGTGCGCGGCGCCGCATGTGCGCGGGCAGTGACGTCACCTCGGTGCGGGCGAGCTCGAGCGCGCGCGCCGCACACGCGCACGCGTGCGTCTCCGAGCCCGCCGACAGCCACGCGCGCTGCTCCACGCTCACCAACCTACACAACGACCGCGACGGGTTGAATTACACTTTCCAATATTACCCTGTCCTCAGAACAACCATCCTCGGTCAAGTAAATGACATATATATATTTGTCTACCATTCAATCGAACGCCTTACGGAATGGCCTTATACTATCTGCTGCCCGCGATAGTTATTTTCGGCTAACGCTAACATTAGTTAACAAGAGACGTTGCCTCACTGAGCGTGTTTTATGGTCTGTATCATGGTGAGTGTTCTGAAGGGCTGTTCAACCTCATTCCGTCCTCTCCTTTTTAATACAGAACTACACGGGCGGGTACGCGCCTCCACTGTTTCACAGTAGTAACCACCCCGACAAGAACGAAGAAGTTCGAAAGCTCTTATTTTTGTCGTACTGTGAAGATGTGGTATCGCCTCTCAGCCAGTGCGTTCCTTTCCTCTTATGATATGGGATCCTTCAAACGAGGCGTGAAGAAGCACTTTCGCAGGTCGGCATGATAGCGATGACTGCCGTTACTATTTAATACTGACAGTCGCCGTTGTTACTGTACTGTACTTTCCATCAGGTATCGTGCAGTCATTTCGCCGAACCAGTTAAAAAAAAAACACGCAGCGAAAGCTCTCAAAAGGAAAAAAACCCGAAAATGAAACATTCTTCCTTGTTGCTCCGCTCCTATTAGTCTTAGCGTGATGATATATAGACTTCCTCGATAAATGAGCAGGTTAATGAATTTTTCAAATGACACCAGTAGTTCCTGAGATTAGCGCGTTCAACCAAACAAACAAACAAACCCTCCAGCTTTATAATATTATAATATATAATAGTAAAGATAACTGCAAAATCCAACGCGTAAAGAATTTCGCTGGCACAACATCATATAAGTATATTTATAGAGATTACCGGTTGTGCGCGCTTCACGCAAAAGTTACTGAATTGATTTTGATCGAACTTTTACTTCTTAGATTTTCTAATAACCTGAGTATTGTCATAAAACGGTAGCCACACTATTTAAACTTCTGAGTAGTTATTGTAACATTTCAATTCATATAAGATTACTTTCATTTTGTTTATACACAATAACCAAACTATATTATGAAAAATGATACTAATACAACACAATAAAAAGCCAAATCAATTAGAATCAATAAAAATAAAGATTACTACATAACATACTAAGAAGTTGTCATAAACTCTAAAGTCTAAATGATGTCATAACGATATAATTAAACTTATAAAAATAGTGTTTTAGTTTCATAATAAATTATAATAAGTACATCTCGATCCTCCAGAACAGGTCCCTGTTATCGATTGGCTTCAGTTAGGGTTGTGATGGTTTTCGAGGTTGGTTAATAAAGACTATATACTGCAATGACCACTTAACATCAGATGTACTGCATGCTTGTTTGTATACAATAATAAAATATTATAAACTGATTTCTTATACAAGACATTATGAATACTTGACACTTTTTAGTATATTTTGCCATACATACTTTATATATATATCGAGAACTTGTTCTAAAGGTACACCAATATTCAGTACTGCTCTAAACACCATACTTTTGTCTGCTTTAAGTTTACAGCTCATTATTTCTAGTTGACGGACTATAAAATCTGAAAAAGAAAGAAGTACATTGAACGCTTTAATAACTTCCAAATTATTGACACACATTTTAAATAAGTAATTATTATAAGAGAACCTAGATGGTAAATAAGGCAGCAGATAAAGTTATTGAATTCAATATAGGGGCTTTATTTAATGGAAGAAATAGCTTCCACAATACTCACATAACGGAAAACAGTGTCCTGTATTGACATATTCCCTTCCTAATGAAGTAAGTTTGCTGAGAACAGAAGCTAGTCTTTCATCAGGAGTGGGCAAACTCCTGGCAGCCATCTCCGCCTCGGCCAGTATGTTACTCCAAATATTCTCGACGAGCAATGCATCATTGTGACCAGAACACTGAATGATAGCTAATTTACACTCCCATAAATTGTAACGGTCCGCATATTCTTCATAGAGCTAAAATAAAAATAGAATAGGGATTTAATATAAAACAATATATTTACTATAATATTTACAGCATATGTGAATAAAGTCATTAAATTCGAGGTCAAATTACAACCTAATCCACAGACTAAGATATGAATAAGCCAAGAATTTAATAACCAAAGCGTTACATACATACATTTTTCAAGAACCTTGCAAAGAATAATAAATCAATTTAACGACATATTTATGGAAAATAGCGAGTGGGTTCTTTTGTTAATATGTTTTAAAAAAAGTAAATAACACTCGGATGTATTGTAAAATAGGCGTTGGTGTATTTAAAACTGTATTATGAACTTATACACGGTGTAACAAAACCCAATTTATGAGCACATTAACCATGAGAACCTTTATTATTTTTAAAACCATACTCATTTTGTAGGTCATGAAAATAATTTTATTTGTAGGTATTATAACATAAACATTCATGTTATAGTAAAAAGTTTTGCTTCTGTTGTATTAATAATCAGTAGTATTCATAATTTATGTTCAAGAAGTTGTTATAGCGTCACTACAGTTAATAGGCCACTCCATAGAAATCAATAGGTGTATTTAGTTAATTCAAATCAAATCAAAACTACTTTATTCAATTTATGCCGAGATGTGTATGATTGTCAAAGCTATCACCGGTTCGGAAAACAACCCAATCATCGAGAAGACAGGCAAGAAACTCGATCTAATTTTATTTTTACAAACATAAATAGCCACATTCGTTTTTGGTAGACACACAGAAAAAGCGTCATTTCCAATTATTGCTGTATAAATTGAAATAAAATAATAAAACAGCTTCCTCTCTGGCGATATTCCAACCCTCGCAGCCCAGAAATCATACGACCAATGATATTATAACTAAAAAGCTGTAGATACGTCATAAACGCTTTGTTAAAACTTGGCTAGCCAGGTTATTTTTGATGGCTGCCCCATCAATCCGCCCGTATCTAAGCAACATAACTATTTTTTTTTTCACCACCGATATTAAGAAAATTCCATCTTACTCCACATTTTATCGACGACAATGTGGCGTTACAATATTATTACTTTACGTATGTGTGTGCGTTATCGTTCCATTTGTTTAGTCAAAATAACATGTAGGTAACGTAACCGCAGCTTTTTAGTTATAATATCATTATGTATGAGCATATTACAAAAAAAGAAGTGAAGTGACCTGAGTGATTTCGAGTAACTCGTCGTCGAGCCGCTGCATCTGCTGTTGCGGCGGCTGGAGGGCGTGAGGCAGCGCTGCAGCGGCTGCGCGGACTGCACCCTGCACGCGGGCCACCTCCGCCGCCTCCTCGAGCCGCCGCAGCAGGTCCCCGCCGCCGGCCGCGCCCGCGCCCCGCACGCACACCACGCCCGCCGACAGCCACGACATGCGCTGCGCCAGTGTCGCTCCCGACCTGTTTGTTAGATATGTAATTGTAACTAAACGCAAACGTGAAACCTAACTAATCGTAAACGTCATGTCCTTTGGTTGACATATGAAATGTCACATGCTTCTTCCGTTTCCTTTTGCTGCGACTCAATGTTGTGTGAACTAATATATTAATTATATATATATATTAAAAACACATACACTGCACACACTAAATTCTAAAAGTGTATTCTCCACACAATGTCTCATCGTGGTTGGCTTTGATATTAGCTGTTTATCGGAATGTTATCGATCCAACACTACATAAAAGCGCGAGCTATCTGTACGGTGGTGCCATCTCTGAACAATAAACTAAATCTTGTGTGATTAACTGTAACGCGGAAGTTAGTTTTGTCGCGAACAGTAGTGGAACGTCAAAAGAATGAAATAGACATTTGACAAGTGTATTTTTTCCCAATCAATCTTCTTGTAGTATGTTACTGCCATTGTCGTGTAGGTAATGATATTACAAGTTTCTTGCGATCATTTCCATGAACACTAACGAGATGGTAGCCGTTTTGTTAGAACTTTCCAGTGAGTTTTTGTAGCAAGTCAGAATTCATGTACCGTAGTATTATTTCCCATTCACTTCACTTGTGCATAATAACCAAACTATACTACGTACAACACCAGCGATATTACAAAATATAGAGCCAGATAACACAAGATTATGAATAAGATATAAAATCGACTACATGACATTCCAAGATACCGCCAAAAATTCGTAATAAGTAAAAGCGAAATATGGTGTAATAAGCGTTAGAAAAAACATGGAGTTTGGTAATGCAAACACAAGATTGTTTTAGATTAATGTCAGGGATTAATTTATTTTAAAAATAAAATGTCTCTAAGGTTTGCCTGTAAAAGATCACTCTATGCGATAATGCTGCCTAAATGTACATCTACCTAAATGTACCATACTGTAAGTCATTATTTCATTTTCACTGGCTCTCAAGTGCAACAGCCGGAACACACCAACAAGTGCTAAGTGATATACTTTCATCTTAAGAGTAGTAACTAATCAGGCGGATCTTGAAAAAAACGAACCACTTTGCTCTAGTTTCATAAAGATGTTTTTATTCACTGAAACTGACTCAGTTACAAGGATTTCAATCTACGTAACCAAACATGATATTAACTGAGGCATCATCGAATATTTTTGCACTACCGAAATGAAAACTGTTGTTCTCAACACAGTTTTTAATTTATAAGCTAAGAACATGTTAAAATAATTTCTGAGATAAACTTACCCAGGTCTTGTAGCAAGACCTTCTAAAACATTAGCAGCCGCAAGATGATCACCACACTTTTCTAGAACCTTCCACAGGAGATCTAGCAAGATCAATGCAGTTGCAGGTGGAGAGGATCGAGCTGCTTTCTGTAGGTATGTTCTTAACGAATCGGGCGGTGTTCGGTTCAATGATAATAATTCTATAAAATAATATTAACAATGTTTTTTTTTTTATATTTAACTTAAAATGTATATTTTATAATCATTTATCTTACCCGATCCTAAGTTCTTTGTGACCAACCATTCATATACAGCAACATGTAGCAATTCATCATCCTGTGATAAACATTCCCAGACAAGTTTTCTTCCCTGAAATAAATACAGAACTGAAATAAAACTTAATATTTTAATTGAAATTGATGAAATTTAATAGCTTCCAAACTCGGCAGAATTATTTTACCAGGATTCAATTTAAGATTATTTTTTTCACTGAAACACCTGACTAATTAATTAGTTCAAAATTTTACATTACTTAAAGCTAAATTTAAGTGTCATATCGAATGAATATCTACATATTATGATTAAAGTAATTTATATGTTGTAGTAATTGCAAACTTTTATGTAAGGCTTATTACCGCAAAACGTATATTAAGAACTACTTAATAACTTCATCTCACTATAATAAAACTGACATAATCGATAGTAAAAATTTAATTCATATAAGAAATTATCTAATTTTTGTATAACCAAATGTATTCCGTTCAAAAGGGTTGTTGATAAAATAATATTTGATAAAATGTTGGCACTGAAAAACCATATACAAAATGTAAAAACAGAAACGCAAGAGGAATTAACAGATTTGGTCAAGCAAATATTACTGTAAGACTTTTTCTTTTCTTTTTGTAAGTATCTATGTCAAATTCTAATGAGTAATACCTATATTTACCACTACTCATTGGTTACATTTTTTAAAGTGAAAAAGAACACTCCTGTACCTCTACAAGCGAAAAACGTGGCTTAGTGAAAAACTTCCATAAGTGAAAAAAATATTACGTTCCCTTGAACCCTTGGTTATCCAGTTTGGACTGTATAATAAGTAAATTACCTGATAATTAGCATCAGCAGGAGAGAGTGTAAGTGTGGTGTCTGCCGTAGAGTGGTTGTGTGAGTTCATAC
The DNA here is from genome assembly GCA_036509395.1 of Antheraea yamamai. NCBI lineage: Eukaryota > Metazoa > Arthropoda > Insecta > Lepidoptera > Saturniidae > Antheraea > Antheraea yamamai. The sequence continues at coordinate 12,477,401 of AP028433.1, forward strand.
GTAGCGGAGAAGGCTCGCTGGTTGACGGCTCAGAACTTCGCTCATATAAGCGTTCAAGTACACAACACACCTCACGGTATATCTCCATTCTGTACAAAATATAAACAATTCTATATTAACCCCTCGGCTGATTTTTTAAGACCCAGATCTCAAAATGACGGATCATGTTTGTATTTGTGTAGCCATTTTTTTTTAACATGCAAGTTATTCAAATCTATACTAATATTATTAAGCTGTAGAGTTTGTTTGCTTGAACGCGTTAATACCAGGAACTACGCTGGTCTGATTTAAAAATATATTTTAGTTAGCTCATTTATCGAGGGAAGCTATAGACTATATATCATCACACTAAGACCAATAGGAGCGGAACACCAATGAATAATTTTTCAAAATCGACTTCTTTTTTCCTTTTGAGAGCTTCCGCTGAGTGCGTAAACGGTAACTGTTCCACAAGGACGAAGTCGAGGGCCGAAGCTAATTTTGTTATGAATATGGTATTTTTCAAAGGTCTGTTGAGCAGTGCCTCATATGGCTTACGTTCGTTTATGTCGAACTTAAACCCTTTATAGTTTTGGACAGTCCAAGAGTTATCATCAGTTTAGGGATACTTTATATACATCAAAATTTCGAAACTAATCGATGTTATAATTTCATGGTATCAAGTTCATGTATATCAAACAAAATTCAGTGTTATGTAAAGCGAATATTCAATATATCGATTTATTTGTATCCTATAGATCATTTTGAGATTTGGAGAAAAAGATGTTTTACTTTTCTGATTTAGACATAGCTAAAAGTATTTAATATTGAAGAACATCGATATTTACGAATTGATCTACAAGATAACATCGATATATCGATATACAATCAGATATTGTATATAAATATCAATTTAGCTTCGACTTAGAAATCTTTACTAAAGGTTAAGAGTTTTAATAACTTTCTATCTTTACACAATATTATTTCTGTAGTTGTAAACTTTATAATGTTCAGTACTCATGTAGTTCTATCATATAAATAAAAATTGATGTATGTAAGTGCATTATTTCGAAACAGTTGCACTTGTTTGGTTAAAAAAAAATTGTTGAGTCTGTAACTGACAGGACAAGGTGTGTATAAAAGAACATAATTAAAAAGTCGTACGGAAAAGTGAACAATTTTGAGTGAGCGAGACAAAGCATTAGAGAAATCTTCAAAAATATTGTCAGTTGGCCTTCAGTTTCTCAATTCTCATTTTATTACATTACATAGAATAACTATCACTACATATTATAAAACAAAGTCCTCTGCCGAGTCTGTCTGTCATCTGTTCGCGATAAACTCAAAAACTACAGAACATATTTTCATGCAGTTTTCACCAGTAGATAAAGTGATTTATGAGGAAGGTTTAGGTATATAATTTGTCAAGGTTTTTTTTACTATCAGGGCAAGACAACGTCCGCCGGGCCTGCTAGTTGAATATAAATTGAAGAAATAGTCCCATTTTCTTGGTTAGTGCATCTGTTTTTTTTCTCGAACCGACTACGCTATTGACCTGGCAAGGTCTTTACAGCTTCAATGGACTACGAGTGTATCTCTATGAAGCTGGGATGTGCAGCATGTAAAAAATAAATATAAATAACTTTATATTAAGGGTTAAATTTTTATTATGTTACAGAAATACCTTCTATAATAAGCGAATTGTCCTTCCCGATCTTGTGACGGTTGGTCACTCAAATAATAATGTAATCCCTCATCTTGTGGGTCAATCTTGCTTGCACATGTCACACATAACTCCACCATTCCAGAGTAAAATCCGGCTGAAGCCAACTTTGAGCAAACTAACACTAGATTGATGTTTGGTGCTACATCCTATAAAAATGTTATTTATATAAAGAGATTTCTTCAAATGCATTATTAATGCGATTAAATTAATTATTTGTACTCACTTTACAGAGTTTCAGAGCATATTGTAGCTTTTCTTCACGTTCTGATGGATTCTTCTGTTGTTTTGCAAACATTAATAGCTCATATGCCTAAAATAAATTACATTAAATAATTCACATTTTTTTATACTAAGGGGCCATTCAAGTATTACGTAAGCAGAATTTTTGTAATTTTTGGCCGCCCACCCCCCCTAGTCAGCAAAAGTAAGCAATGTTCTTAACCCTCCCCCCCCATAATTACGTATATACATTTATACACGTATATTCAAATCTGTTCTAATACAGTAAATAAATATTGCTGACGTATCACCATCAAGACCGTCCAACCCCTATGTCATCAAAAATAAGCAAATCAAGGACCCCCTCCCCCATCAGTGCTTACGTAATACTTGAATGGCATCTAATAGTATAACAAAGTGACAGAATAGTAAAATCCAAGAATAGAGACGACCACTGAGAGAACTATGTTCCATCGCCAGTCGTGACTGTCAACATTTAAAAAATAAATCTCATAAACTAATTGTTTTATTATGTACAAATATTTTTATTCTCACCTTATAACAAGTAGCGTCTTCTTGTCTGTATAGTGTAGGACATAATTGTCTCAATTTCTGTGAGATTCCATCAACGGACGCATTGTCCCGTAAATATCCCGAAACTAAAGATTCTAATAGTAAGCTAGCTACTTCTTGACCACCAACCAATAATTCTCTGAAATGTATTTTTTTTTTATTTCAAACCAGAATTGGATAACTAAGTAGTAATTTCATAAAGCAAAGAACCTAAATATTTATAAGATAAAAAAATCCTACTGAAGATATGATACATACAGTAGCATGACTGGTTAAAGAGTTGCAATATTCTCACAGATTACAAATTATTTGCTTCTCGTTCTAAATCAATTAAAAAATAGGTGCATAATATTTGGCCTACTTATCTCGAGAAACGCAAAACTGATATACACTCAACATCAGGTGATTTACGCAAAAACAAACTGGTGTAATAAATACGGAAGCGGTGAATCACGCCCTGCCGCGCAAACCGGGCCGCACTCTATTTCCCTATGTTCGGCGGTGCGGCATTCCAGCAATAAGCAGTTACGTAATAATTAACCTTGAAAAGCACCCCTTCAATTTTGTTCATTGAACCTAGGTGCGTTTTTTTACGTTTAAAAGTATCATTCCCATACTTTCAAAAGTTTTAGAACAAACTTTAACTAAGGTTCTCTTTGTTGTTTATTAGTATTTGTTTTGATATTATCATTTTATATGTTAAATGTGACCATGAACTACCACACGATTTAACGGTGTCACCCTTTAAACATTCATAAATAAAAATCAATTGCCTAATACATGTAAATACATCACTTCAGAATGGCTGCATCTATTTGGCTAATTCTTTTTTATTGTGTTTTTATTGTCAGAACAAGATTTGTATAAAATAAAATGTTTCAAAAATCGTACAGAAAAGTGAAAAATAAAGATTAAAAAAGTTCCAAATAAAAAAGTAAGCAAGTGACTGACAGACAAGAAAGTATGGAGACCTTAAAATTTTTTATTGTCTTTAAATTTAATTTAATGGTTATTTATTTATCTTATTAAATTGTATTTTATTGAATAGTCTTACTGTAAACTGAAGATTTAGTGTCCTTTTTGTCATTAGTACACCCCTGAGAGATCTAGGCGAATAGATAATTATAAGTAATATAATAATTTAAGTCTAAGTAATAGAAGCAATATTATTTCAGTAGTTAGTATGTTTGTACACCTCGTTAATCAACGTAGGTACGAGTTTGTGAATGAGGCAGATCTTGTGATGAAGGAAAACATAGTAATGAAACCATACCATGGTTGTAAGGCTTTTACTAAACCAGCCTAGATAGCTACCACCCTCTAGTTCTAAATATTTTAGTAGACACCTGAGAGCATGCAACACTTAACAGAAAGTGAGATTGTTGTCAAAAGCACAAATATTAAAGAAAATAATCTTAAAATACTAAAAATTACCTAAAATTGACTGCTTGTAAAGCGTTCTGTTGCTCAGCGGGTAAGCCGGCCGCAACAATGTGAAATTGGTGTTCGCAAAGAATTTTCCATAGATTTAAGGTTTCTATCGCCATAACTGTAAAGGCAGAATCGTTATTATAGCCTGGTTAATTATTATTTTTTATTTTACATACCATAACGCGTAATTCATATTACATAACATAGTATATTTGTAGTTTTTCTTGTAGTAATCCAAGGTTATAAGAATTTAATTTTAATAATCAATGTAGCAGGTGACGTATCTGTTAACATTAACTAGTCATTCAAGTATCTATCTCTCATGGCGGAAATGTCTGATAATCTGTACACTTTATTACTTATTGCAAATCATGTTTACCAGGTTGTATATTTGAAACCAAAAGTGTATAATTTGTTCATCTTATATATTTGTTTTGTATCGTGAATACTTTATATAATTGGACACAAAAATAAAAATTTTGCGAGGTTTTAAAAGATAATATAGAGAATTTAACATAACTACATTTAGTCTAAGTTACTATGCAATTTTTTTTTTATATATTTATGATTTCTTTCTAATCTATAATAAAATACTATTATCATAAAAAACTATTGAATCCAATTGTTTTTTTAACTTTTATGGTCTAATATAATAATCTTTACGGTATTATACCAGCTGACTGTTTAGACAGTAGCAATATTTCTAGAGGACACTCTGCACTTAATTCTCGATCTAAATTAATAAAAAAAATTGGTGCTTAATATTTGAACAAATTGTCTACAAAAATACAAAAATTATATACAATTCTCTACGCGTCTATGTTAAAGCACAGCGTCAATGACCGTCGGGTGATTTCACTTTCATGTGAAAGGGAACTTGGAAACGTCAGGAACAAAAAGGGATTATTGCCTGTGTTACTATCGAAAATTATTAACTTTGAGTCGCCCATTATAGCTTTTGACACAGGTCATTTCAGAATACTGCGAGTGTCTAATCTTTCACCTGGTATATGTACGACATTTGATTATACAATATTTAATGATCACAATAAAATCAATATACTTTTTAACGATTGTTAAAAATTATTTACTTACTGACAAACAGTTTTAAAGCGTGTAAGGAAGCATGCTCTTCCGTATGAGGAGCTGCTAGAATTCTCTGCATGAACGAAGCAACACGTTGCAATTTCTGTACAATGTATGCACAATCCTCACTGGTGATTTTGCTGGACATCTAAAAGCATGTGTTAATTCATGTTTTTATATATGTAAAAACAGTATGTGGGTAAATTAATTTTGTGGTCTGTTGTCAAAACTAGGTTAGTAGGTTTTCCTTTTATTTCTAGATTAAATAAACTTGCTAACAATAAAGCCTGAAAAGATACTATGTAAGAAAGTGAATATGGTATACGGTTTCCTACTATTTCTAAATGAAATGTACTGTTACAGTAATCAATCTACTAATATATTTTTATCTAATTACAAATGAGACTTTCCATATCAGATCGATTTGTAATTAAAAAAAGGTGATTTTTCTTGATGAAGTAAAATATCTCATAGATTAGAATATCTTAACATTTTTTGTATTTTTTTTTTATCAGGAAATAACATTTAAAGAACAAAATATATAAAAAAACCGAATAATTTCATTTTTGAAGATGTTATTGACAAAATACCCTTTTTTTAGTTGGAATAAATGAAATGAAATGTTTATAAAAGGATGGAAAGGAAAAAAGAATCGGCAGAATCAGAAGGGGTCGAGTATAAATGTAGTCGATTTGACATGGAATGTCCCAAATACATATATGTACATATATAATAACAATGTAAATTTAACGTGTCTGTACAATTTCGATTTTCGTAAAAAAAAATTGTTGCAGGTGTCTGGAATAAGTAATAGAATACATTTCAATCATTTTTAGAAATGTCTGTCTGTATGTATGATTACGCATCACTGTTAAAGTACTGGGTTCACTATAAACCCCCAGCATAAAATCGTAAAGCATATCCTCGGGAGTAACTTAGTGTTTGTTTCATTAAAATCGGTCCACTCTATCAAAAGTTATTGTAATTTTAATGACGACCGGGGCGTAAGTACGAGAGAAAAGTAGATAGTAAATGGACTTAATACAAGATGACCTTATTAACCACTGTTTTTTACATAAGTTTTCACGCAGACGAAGTCATGGCGTACAAGTAGTACTAAATAATAACGATGCTGACTCAACATTCTATTAATAATTACCAAAATAAAAGGTTTTTTGGATCGTACCTCTACCACTATCCCATATAATTAATTATTTAACTTACATATTCCTTGTTATTTGGCGTCTCCGACTTTGAAACGCATTTTAAATTCCATATAGATGCGAGAATTCTGCCTACATATATATAGAGCCCGCAGTGTCTCGCGCTATATTCCATTTGCATTGGAAAATTTTGGTCTCTTTGATGTTGTCCAACATTACCGATGAATGATGATTGGTTGAATGGTGTTGGAGACATTGGATTTTGGTGAAAAGGTGACTGAGGCATTACAGACTGATTTGGTGATCCATGGAAGGACTGATTAATTTGACTTTGTTGGAATGATTGATTATATTTTCCCATTGGCATCTGCCCTGGTGATTGTGCTCCTCTCATAGTCATAGGTGTTGACATTTGTCTAGGAGAAAATTTTGGTGACCCTGTAACAATTTTTGTGACAATGCAATCACATATATTCTTAGTACTAAATTTGTTTGTATGTCACACAAAATACACTTTTGCAACATAAGGGGTGATGTATTGTATTGCAAACTTAGTTTTTATTTATGTCCTTGGTGATAAAACTTATTATAGAATAAAAGAAAAAACATACTGAATAAGTCCATTGAACAACCCTCCTAGGCACCACAAAACATTTTATTGGATAATACTTGTTTCGTAGTGATCAAATTATGAAACCTTGTGTATGTTCCAGAGATAATAATAGTATATGAAGTCTATTTAAAATAGTGAAGTTAATATATATTTAATGTGGAATATGCATAAATAGATTTATCGAAGATTAGACTTGTAGTCAAAATTTATTATTTTTCCGGTGACCACGAAATAACTCCTTTTTATTAAAAAAAAGCGTGTTTCTTTTGTTTTACTGCTAAAAAGAACACGTGTCGCGAGGCGATCCCAGTTCAATTTTTGGTAGATACATGTTTTGGCGGATAATCCTCATTAAATTAGCAATTGTTATAATTTTCGATGTTCGATTCGTTTGTTTTACGAAATTGTTTATATTTAAAGGAAAATAATATGACTCATGTTATCTTTTTAAAAAAATATTATATACTAGAAAAGGATCATAAGTACACAAAGGTTTTACTCACCAATATTAGATACCATCTGTGGAGCTTGCTGATAGAAAGGTGCGGAAGTCAGATGACTACCATAAAGGAAAAACGCACGAGTAGCCCACTCGCTAATAGATAAATCACTACTCGTTGAGTCTTCACAAGCTAGATAAACTGCACAAGCGCAAGCTTCACCTAAATTTTGTACCTGAGAAAGAAATTTCAGATATTACTGATTTAAATACATTTTTTTTTCGAACTGACTACGCTATTGACCTAGCAAGGTCTTAACAGCTTCACCGGACTACAACCACCACTGTATATTACACATACCGTGTGGCCAAAGTACAGTCTACAATAAACTTTATGACACCTCTGGAAATATGTACGCAGTACACAAATTTAGTTAAAAATATGTATTACATTATATGTATAATATCGATACAACTGAAGGAGAAATAAATATATGCCAATTTTAGATTCCTATAATACGTTTACGTTATCATGTAATTAAAATCTTGACGGCATTACACGTAAGTTCGAACTTAAGGTTATATTCAGAGCGGCTAAAAAGATTGACGAGGACTCTAGCTGACATCGGCAAGCAAAGCTTCGCGTTGAAGATTCATGAAATAATATTATAATTATAAAAATTAAACAGTATATTTATATAAATAATTAAGTTGTCTATTTACCTACAGGAAAACAAACAACACTTAACTAATGATAATATAACTATATATAGATACGCCATAAGCGCTTCGACAGCACCTTGTTACTTACAACTGGGCTGTGCCGTCAATCCGCCCATATCTAAGCAACATATAACTAGTTCTTTTTCATTACCGATATTGAGAATATGCCATCTTACTTCCACATTTTATCTACGACAGTGTGGCGTTACAATATTATTTTACGTACGTGTGCGTTATCGTGCCATTTGTTTTGTCAAAATATCATGTAGGTAACGTATCTATAATTTTTTAGTTATAATATCATTGGATTCAGGTGTATACTACAACATTCGACATTTCCACGAAGTTTTTATCGAATTCATGCGAACCTGTACACCGATAATTCTGATGTCGGCAAAATGGTAGACATCAAAGGGATTTATCGCGACAGAGTTCGATCGTTTAGCTACACTTCATATGTCATTAAGGGTATGACGATGAACTTTCCAAATATGTAGTTATAACGGGGACAAATATGGCTGGGGTTATAAGTGGTGGAATTTATTTAAAACTAGGTACTGGCACGCGGCCTCGCTCGCGTTTATGGAGATTTGTCTTATCCCTTAAGAATTGTATTTTTTTCTACACAGAATGTACCGAAATTCTCATAAGCGCATGTACAATATTATAAGCAATAAATAATGAATGTCTTGAATAAAAGCCAACACTGCTCCATGTAGTTTTTTTTTTTGTAATATAACACATTTTAAGTAAGATTTACGTTTTTTTTTTTTTTTTCAAACTGACTACGCTATTGACCTAGCAAGCTCTTAACAGCTTCACCGGACTACTAAGGCGAGCGCTTAAGGCACTCAGACGATTTTATTTTGACAACTTGCTCAAGGGTGCGCGGCACACCTCGGTAAGGTTTTATGACTTGACCTCAATTAAGAAAAAGCTATATTTGAATGTTTCATTTGTTCTCTTTTTTTCTTCGTTTTGATTTCCATTTAGAGTAAAAATGTTACACAAAATCTCAAGTTTAGCTTTTAAGATTTGATTAAATTTAATTATTGAGGATTTTAATATGTATATGATGTTGTTATGTGGGCAGCGTAACCGATATGCGACAAAGCTCATATTAAAGAAAAAAATTTAGAAATCTGATAAGTTAATGACACATTCATATTCATATGTTTGTAAATTTAAATAGTTACATACATGGAAAAAATCTTTCACGGGATTTGCATCTGGGCCTCGGCAGTCCCGCAAAAGAGTTCTAAGCAAGTCCGGTGCCGCTCCAGCTGACACAATACAAGCGCCTGCTCCGGTAACCACGGCCCATCGCGATACCGACCATACTTCTAGAAATAAAACACCATATTATAGAGCACTAAAGATATATCTGGAAGATTTTAGAATTATTTTTCAAATATCAATGATGATAAGTCATCGATACGTGGGAAATAAGCACCGGTGAAACCTAACCGCTCTGAATATTGTAAATGAGCATGTTCTAAAAATAACACAGCTTGAAACTAAAATTCATTTTATAATGTTACAAGTATCACGATTTAAACTTTCATTGCTTTCTAGAAAGATCCACCGTAGGTTTAACTACGTATATAAGCAGGCTATAATGGATATCCAAACAAATATAAGGAGAAACAACATGATCAAAGTTATTATCGGACAGATTAGGTGTAAATTCTACTAAAAAGTAACTGTGACCTTATACCACTTTTTTTTTTGTTTTAACTTGATTACCCCCACGAGTGTAACAATATATAAAGAAGCTATATAAACATAATAACTATATAAATATTTTCCAAATAAATGTTTTACCTTTCCTGGAGACTAATGATTCTGAAAGATGTGCAGCATGTTGCTGGGGCAGTGCTGTGAGGGCCCATGCTGGACCATCTAGGGGTAGCAGAGTGTGTACCTCGCTGAAAGCCACGTGTGAAGGTAAGACACGCGACAAGCACCACAAAGTCTCTGCATCGCCACCCCCACCAGATGAACACACCATCACAAGAGAACCTGAATAATATTTATTATTACTTCTACAAATTTCCTGCAGTTTCACAAGTGTTTTCTATACAGTAATTATTATCAGCTCTTTACTTAATATCTGTACCTATAAAAATACAGTGTCATGATATTTGTCCACAATAAACTCTGAAACAACACAACCAATCTTCATGAAAGAAGCCATTTGTGTATAATTTGTCCCAACTTGAAAGATAGGATAATTTCAAATTAAATGCAAATTAAATTATTGCCTTTTTTATTAGTTATTTCATTGTAAGTTTCATCAGTCTCGAACAGATGGCGCTTTAAATTAGTTTGTTGACAGAAAACTGTATCACAAACTGTTATAGATATCGCATAGATGGCGCCACATTTTAATTATGAATTTCTTATCAGATTTAAATTTAATTTTCTCTCCTGTAGCCCAACATATTTTAGGCAAACCCCATAATACCAGATACTTTATCATACTTGTAATTATAATTGAACCTGTAATAACTAAGCCACAGCAACGCGTTATCCGAATCAGTTAGTATATTATCAATTTTATTTATTTTCATACAGACATTCACCACCTTAGGGATTGAATTTCCAAAAATCCAGTCAGTGAAATGTCAGTCAATCGTTATTCTTTTATAGATAGATAATAATAATGGCATAAAAATAATTTAATACTATTTAACTTTATGTAACAGGTTACAGTTTTATTTAATACTAGCCTCTGTCCGCGACTTCGTTCGCGTGGAATAGTTATTTTGGGCGAACGCTAACACGCAGCGGAAGCTCTCAAGAGGGAAAAAAACCCGATCTTGAAACATTCTTCATTGGTGCTCCGCGCCTATTGGTCTTAGGGTTATAATATATAGCCTATAACCTTTCTCGATAAATGAGCTATATAACACTGAAAGAATTTTTCAAATCGGACCAGTAATTCTTGAGATTACCCCCTACAACGTCACAAACTCACAACATCACAAACTTTACCTCTTTATAATATTAGTATAGATATAATATGTAGAGCCTACAATAGACTGACCATTTTCATAGACAGCACTGTGCACTTGTTTTGGTTTCAGCACTGATGCATTGGGAGTAAAACCAGGAGGAAGTCTCACATGCAGTAAAGTCAAACGCTGCGGTCTTTGTATATCAGTTTGATATTGCCTGTAATTAAGGATAAACATTACAATTTGTATTGTCAAATAACAACAAATAAAGATATTTTTATAAACTGGCTTAAAAATTAGTAAAATGTGTAAATATTTTAAACATTAATTAAAATTTAGTTGCACCTACAGAGTGCAAACTTTAAATTTTATCAAAATAATTTGCAGTGTTTAATAAGGTTATAATTAAGATAAAGAGTTTATTGCTTGGCTAACATAACCTAGATAGAATACGTAGTTACCATGAAATAACAAAACCGTTATTACAAGAAATCTAGAGCATATAAAGGAAAACTTTATAAAAAAAAATACTCACTCTCCTGTCTCAGTGGTAAAATATAACCTTGCACCAGATTGAGTGACAGCCACCAGATTCAAATGCTCAGATTCCGACTCATCTACAGCTGATATTGCCACAACTGGTTTAAAATTATTAGCCTCCAATGTCCTTGAAATAATAAATATATATATAACAGGTATTAGGTTAGTCACTTAAAGTATTCTAAGGGATGATAGTTCATGGTCACATTTACCATATAAAATAATAATATCAAAACAAATACTAATAAACAACAAAGAGAATTTACGTTGCAGTTTGTTCTAAAATTTTCTAAAGTATAAAGACAAACGTAATAAACCTAGGTGCAATGTCCGGTGCCAAAAGCTGTAAGGGGCGACCCGGAGTTAATAACCTTAGATAATAAAACGACAATAAACCCTTTTGTTTTGTTCATGCCATTCCCACATTCACTTTCAAGTGAAGTTACCCGACGGTCATGGCACTGTACTTTAACATAGACGAGTAGAGGATTGCGTATAATCTTTGTATTTTTCTAGACAATTAGGTCAAATATTAAGCACCTATTTTTTAATTTGATTTAGAATGAGAATAGAGTGCAGAGTATCCTCCATAAATATTGCTACTGTCTAAACCTTCAGCCTGTGTATATATAACATAATCTCTCTATTGTCCATTAATGGAATGATATATTTTTCGAATTACTTTCCGATAATGTAATAAATAGTCCAATCATAGAAATCTTCAAATGAACCAATAAGATTGATCAGGGGCCAAAATGAATAATCAATATTTTTAAAAACATTTGCTTTTTTCGAAAAACAATCATATTGAGGCAACTAGCGGGCCCGGCAGACGTTGTCCCGCCCTGATTATAAAAAAAATCCTTAACCAAATTATATACCAAAACATTCCTCACGAATCACTTTATCCATTGGTGAAAACCGCTTAAAAATCCGTTCAGTAGTTTTTGAGTTTATCGCGAACAGACAGACAGACAGACGCGGTAGGGGACTTTGTTTTATACTATGTAATTAAGGCAATACTAAAAATAAATAATTATAAATACAGTGGCATAAATTCTTACTTAACAATATCCATAGCAGATGAAACAATCCTTCCTTGTGTCAGTCTGCATACTCTGCTGAGAGTGTCACCATCTTTGCCAAGATCATAAACTTCAATGCAACCTTTCTCACTGAGTGTGTATAATATATGCCGAGTATTATCAATTTCAATTTTTACTATTGAATCTTCATCGTATAAAGCAGCGTTAAGGAATGAAGGAACTAGGAATGAGAGAGCACTTGTTGAGTGGTTCACTTTCTTGCAATGTTTTCCAAACCATCCTAATTGAGCCTGAAATAATTGTAATTCATATTAATAAAATATCTTTGTTAAGATACACCTCTAATATACGACTTTATTTCTTTTATTTAAAAAAATGACTAACTATTTTAAACATTATTAAATTATATAGCTAGCTAGTTCAACAACAATTTTAGTGGGTTTTCAGTTTATAACTTAGTTGCTAAATGTTTAAATTGAGAATGGAGATGTACAAAATATAAGTGAGAAATAAACATTACAATTACTAATTTTGATAACATGAAAAACCTTATACATTTATGTTTGCTATGTTTAATTCATTTCTATAATTGACTACTAATATATGAATGTAATAAGGCTAGAATAATTTTTAAAGAGGTTAATTGTTTACCTGATATGTAATTTCATAAAGACATCCATCTTTGCCTCCCATAAATATTCTACCATTAGCGGTTGATTTAACACATACCATCGATATACCATCTGTTGGTAGAACAAATACAGGCTCCGGGACTAAGTGTATTTCTTGAAATTCTCCTAAACCATCATTTTTACTAGCAGAAAATGTTACACCTATAAGCAAATATTTGTATAAGTAATAATTAATATACTTAACACTTTTCTTAATAAACAACTCAATGATTTTAGATTGTAACTGCAGAATGCTGAAGAACCTAACATTATCTAATATAACACAGGAAAGAATTAATATTACTTACCTAGTACTACGATTTCAACAGTTGTTGTTAACACAAGTAAAAACTTCACAAAGTTTTGGAACACTCCTGGCTTTGGTTTCACTAGCCCTACACTTACAATTGTTTCTCCTAGACCATCAAAATAGGCAACATCAGTCCCATGTTCAAAAGCCCAAATATAAATATTGCTATCTATTGCTAACCAAACTCTACTTATTTCTGGAAATACACCCATGAGGCAATGGCACTGCATATCTGGAAGTTACTGATAGGAAAATATTATGTTACACTTATTAAAAACTTCCTTAATTTATATTTTGTCTCAAATTATATAAAATATACACATTAATAATCATCATATAATTCAATCTCTATAAAAAGTTGATGTCTTACAGTCCTCAGCAATCTTATTAGCCACTTTCAATATAGGTATAAGTTTACGATTGTGCATAATATAGTTAAGAGTGTTTAATATAAAAAAAGATAAAATATTATTATAGGAATCTAAAATTGGCATTTATTTATTCTTGTTTCATATATCTAATACATACTCATGTATATATGTTATGTATATATATTTATGTATCTAATATATACAGTTAAGAATTTAATACAAAACAAAGATAAAATACAGTCAAAACTGTTTATGGCAACAACGTTTAGAACAACATACAAGTTTTTGACACAGAGCAAACATTGTGACTGAATGCAGTATCTCGAAAACATCACCAGTTGTTACAACTATCGGTTTTTATGACTAAATATGAGTAGTCCCTTCGATGTCGCTATAACAGATTTTGACTGTATTATTATAGGAATCTAAAATTGGCATTTATTTATCCTTAAGTTGTTTCAAAGTCACACATTTTTATATCTAATTTTGTATTTTACACCTAATAAAATTATCCTTAAGTAGTTTCGATGTCCATACATCTAACACATATATCTAAATTTTTGTTTTACACATCCTATATTCTAAGCCATCCAAGTTTGGCAAGGACTGTACCTTTAATTTTTTCTTTAATTGATACAGTACATTATATTATTCATGTTTCATATTATTCATACAATTACATTTTTATGCTGTTTTATTTATGTTGGAAAGAGCTCTAGCTAGTGCTAGTATGATTAACTAAAATTTTAAAATCACTTGCAGTTGATTCTAATGCATAGTATACCATATTTAAATATAAATAGGTAATAGCGAATACCTTTTTAAATCTAGTGATATCTCTATATTGATGTCTAATGACTTTTTACCTCTAGTAATTTCACATTATATTTCCTAATAAAGGATAAGCATCTCAGATTTAATGTCAAGACAGTTATAACCTCTAGCAGTTAAACAAGATATATCCATATTTTAAATCAGTAGCACATTTAGGTTATGACTAATTCACATAAGTTAAATTTGCAAAATGAATAGCCAAAAGGATACGAGCAAAGTGTTCCATAATTTCAGGTGGCAAAGGAACTTTATTTAATATCTTCAGCTGTGACAAATTTGGATGGTTGAGCAATGCAGCCAAGTTCTTGTAATCTTCTGCATTTAGACCACTACATGTTGGACTCCGTTGGGCTGCTATACCAGTTATCTGAAAAATGTTTAGGACAATGTGATTTTTGGATCACATTATTTATAAATAAATAAATATATAGTTATTGACGTTCTTACTGTAAGCGTATTGTTTATAGTTGTAAAAATGTACATGAAACCAATTTACAAACCTCCAAAAACGAAGGACGCGAATTATCAGTGATTATGTACCGGTCTAAAGTGCATCCAGCTAATTCCAACGATTCGAGCTGCATTTTGCCACTTTCTATAGTTCGATTTTTTTCAATATTATTAACTGTAACACTAGGCATCTAAAACATTTGCACAAAATAAAACTATGTTTGTTGTTTACTTAGGTTATCTGTCAAAAGTAACTCGCACACCGTTTTGGTAATTTTCTAAACGTAAACCCTATTTTTTTATTTATGATAAAAACGTTATTATTATTTCGACTTGCACTATATTTCATATGATTATATACATAGTATTCAAAGTAAAACGGTTGGAAATTTAGAAATAGAGGGAACAGTTCAATGCTACCAACCGCCAACGACTTTTGAACTTTGGCAACTGTCACTTGTCATTACTACTTAGTGCCCTAGACTGTAAGAAAATTCGATATATATTAGAATACCTATTTTGTATTATGTATATGAGTCATATAAAATGAAAGGCGCATACTAGGAAGGTGGTGAGCAAGGCAGGGAGATTGTGAAAAAGGGATACATATATGACAAAATATTTTTTTTTATGTTTGACAAGTTTTCTTATCTATATTTTTCATTATTGGCAACCCAGTCCTCTTCAAAGACTATTACTACCAATTTTGCATGGTACTGATGGTATAATACCAATTTAGTTCGTTATGCTTTATGATATGATACAGTAGGCAATATATACATATAAATAAGATCAGAATTCTACATTGAAATATTGTGATAACTAAGGAACTTTGCCAAAGATCACCCACTTTGAATTAAGCTAACCCAAAAACGTCAGTATCACTAAGATTATCTATGGTTACAATACAATTTATCTGCTAGTGAGTAACTTTATCAGTTCTTTTCTAATGTCTAATTATAGGTTGGACTTACTTTGCCAATTTTGATTATATACTAAGCGGGAAATATTGCAACAAATAAAAATAAAATATCAAGTATTGAAATTATATCAAAACCAATATTTTTATAACAAAAATACTCTTCCATGAAAAATTACAGTACTTAAATGCTTTAACACTTTATTGATTAATTGACTATTAGAAATAATGTCTGTACTTTTATATACTAAACAAATATATGAAATAAATGCGTCACAGTCAAGTGAAATTACTTTTTTACATTAATTTCAGAAAATCTATTGTAATCACAGGGGTTATGATATTTCTTATTCTCGAGTGTAAATGTCTTTTTCTTTTTAAGATAATCTATTATAGGAGAACCATATAGGAAATTTGTGACAACTGCCATTACTGAAAGTAGTCTGTCTATACTTAAATTTATTAATTTAACTTATTAATTAGACCAATTAATACTTGAGATCTGAGTTCTAATATTTACATAATCATATTTATTCAAATTCAGACATTTTCGCTTAAAATAACTAAGATGTTTGGGATTGAGATCATTTAAAATTATATTAAGATGAGGGTGATGACGATCTACACTAGAAAGTGGAGAAACTTTCTTAACACTTATATGAAGAAAAGTTTACAAAACTGAGTTAAGAAATCGATTTGTTTATATTGGAGACAGAATTAAATTGATGTAAGTTAATGTAATGTTTCTGACAATAAATAAGCTTTCGATCACAAGAGATTTTGTCTAATAGTTTTACAAAATTGCCCAGTTGACAATTAGGTACCGTTCTCGCCTGTCGAGTGACGTACCTCGTAATCTCCATAGTATTATTATTCGGTGCTCGTAACTCTCTTTCATAATATCTTTAATAGCTGGTACCCTTATTTACGGACACTTTTACGAAGGCAGCGGTATTTCATTATGAACAAAAAAATGCTTTAATATAATATTGTTTTAAATAATATCAAAATAAGTCTATCTCTTGATGACACGAGTATGTAATCCTTTTTGGCAGACTGGCTGGAACGTTTAAATGTATTGTAAATCAAAAATGCCATTCAAACAATTGAAAGATCTCTTGTACCTATATAGTTCAAATTAAAGAGTCAGGGCTGTAGCTAGAGTCGAATTTAAGGTAGAGCAGCATTGGTTATACAGTTAGGGCGAAAGTAAAAAAAATATCATAATTGATCTGCCCTCGAATGTCAGAAACTGTGGTATGTTCGGAAAAGTTTAGATACCTATCGCTACAATTTTTTTTAATCTCAAACTATGAACAAACAATTTCATTATAATAATTTATCTTAGTTTTTAGTATTTCAAGGTAGGGCATTGTGATTTCAAGGTAGGGCATTGCCCCACCTAGCTGCGGCCGTGTAAACAGTCTAATTTATGCACTCCGAGTTTTATTGTCACGCTCTCCAAGTCAGTCTAGGGTCCTACAAGTCCTTATGTATGAAATTGGCGTTTAGCGAACTGACCACTTTTGATCTCGGATAATAGTTTTGTTAGGAATTCCAAAGTCAAATTTATGTTTGTGTATTTATTTTTCGAATTTAGTGATTCTTTTCACAAAATGGAAAATATTATGGTATTTACGAATATGAGTTCAACCCCGTGGATAGCCGGAGACCCTAGTTGTCAATTATGAAGACCATTCAAATACACGACCGTGGTCGCTAGTCGCGGTGCGACCGCTAGGTTTCCGATGTCAGCGACGGCGACTGGACGACATCGCCATTCTTCCCGCAATTTTTATGGGTGACGGTTGTGTTGCAGTACGATATGTCTGACAATTTATCCGCTTTATTTATATAGCTAAGAAAAAAGTTATTCATCAATTACTGGAGGATGAAGAAGATGATGATATTCTTATGTTATTATCTATGCGTCCGGAAAAAAGGATGAAGATTGACTCAATTTTCACATCACGAGAAGAAGAGGGTTGCTTTCAAATACTTATAAAACAACATTTAAAGTATAAAGAAGAAAAGTTCAGAAAATAATGTGAAGACGCAGCCATTTTGATGTGCTTCTCGCCTGCGTCGCGTGACGGCAGGCACTGCCAGTATATAGTATCTTATCTATGGCACTGCCTCCGATGCGACCGGGTCGCGGTTAGGGTACTCTGTGGTCGCCACCTGTGGTCGCCACGCCGTGTCGCTCTCTAGCTACGCCCACCAGTCGCGAGACGCAGTCGCCGGGTTTGTTTAGTAGTAGTACTGACTACTCTACATAAATCCATACTAATCAGTGGGTCGCGCAACTACTCTGTGCGCGCAACCCAGACCCAGACGCAGTCGCGGTCGCTAAGATGCTACCTTAACCCGCCTGTATAATGGCGAATGTCTAGGTTTTAGACCATACGTTTTACATTTTTAATAGCTCTGTAAAATAAGTATACCTAATATTTCTGCAACGTAGATTACATTAACGTCATTACAGATAACAATGTACTTGCGAATACTATTTAAACAATAAGAAAGCAATTTCAATGGCTTTTTCGTTTGTTCAGTAATAAAATAGTATGTTTGGAGTTACTTCCCACATACACCTATTAACATATGGATTATGTCGTATTTATTCTTTTTTTTATGTCAAAAGCAGGCAAACGAACAGGTGGGTCACCTGATGTTAAGTAATCACCACCGTCCATAGACACTAGCAACACCAGGGCAGTCGCAAGTGCGTTGCCAGCCTATGTATGGGGGAGGGGTAGGGAAAGGAGAAACGGGAAGGGAAAGGGGGGCAGGAGGTGGGCCTCCGGCGCTCTCACTGACCGAACGAAACGCAACAATGCAAGCACTGTTACTTCACGTCGGTGTTCTGTGGGTCGGATGGTACTACCCCGGGCGAGCCAGCCCATTCATGCTGAAACTAGTAATAGCTACAGCGTGGCTCTACCACCTTCATAGAATTGTAGTCGGGTGAAGCTGTTAAGACCTTGTTAGGTCAATAGTGTAGTCAGGTCGAAAAAAAAAATCATAGAATTATCATTATTATCATCATCGAACCGTTAACTCGCTGAATTTATAGTATACTAGCGGGCCCGGCAGACGTTGTCCCGCCCTGATTATAAAAAATCCTTGACAAATTATATACCAAAACGTTCCTCATGAATCACTTTATCCACTATTGAAAACCGCTTGAAAATCCGTTCAGTAGTTTTGGAGTTTATCGCGAACAGACAGACGCGGTAGGAGACTTTGTTTTATACTATGTAATGATGTTTGATAATAAAATGTTCTTTTGATGTATGTGTATAGTATATAGCATGTATGAGAGGCGTGTATATGATAAAATATTAATTATAATAAAATTAATTCATCTTTTTACATTTTTCTATTCATGTATAATTTAACAATAATTTTCCCTTAGGATCCCCGATAACCTTGTCGTCAGAGTATATCAACTGTCCTCGAAGATAAGTTTGCTTTACCACTCCTTTTAATTCCTTATTCAGATATGGAGTTAGCTGAAAATTAATTTAATGTTAAACAAATGTAAATATTATAGAGCAGGTATAATACAGATTCCTTTATTAATCCTTTATATATAACTGCACATACGTATAAGTTAATTTAACTGTATATTATCGCTACCGTACTTTCTTATAAAAGCCAAATAAAATATAATAATTTAAGTAATTTTCATCGCATCGTCACTGCATTATATGTACATATTGTGTATTTGTGTTTATATAAAAATACATCCAGAAGATATATAATCAATTTTCTTACACTTTGGATCTATATGTGCAGTTATTAATATTGCTTCATTATTCTTCTAAAACAAATTGTAATATTCTAAAGTTTGTACCACTCTACTCTGATTGTGAATATACTCGTACGTATTAATTGCACCCATGTATTATATGCAGTTTGGACATATACTTACTTATCTACTTGTTGACAAAAATATATATCAAATATCCTAAATTTTATCTCTAAATTCAAAGAAACCAACGAAATAAGTGTTATACCTATATAACTGGACTTTTTGCCTATAATCAATTATATTCATATTAAATAATATACTTTTGTCGTACCTTATTTTTGTGTAGTATTTTATCAGCTGTGACAACAAACGTGGCTTCAGGGTCTAAAAATACGAGGTCAGCATCGAGCCCAGGTTTAAGGCCACCTTTACGGTTGTGCAAATTGCAAAGACGAGCGGGGCCTTGACTTAAATATTTACTAATCGATTTCAAGTCTAAGCCTCGGTCACTTGCATATGTCCAGAATAATGATAGACCTGTGATGTAATTAAATTTAAGTTAATAAACAAGCAACTAAAATACTTTTAGAATAATCAAGAGATATGTTGAATGAGTTTGGGAACTTTTTTCCCAATTTAATTCAGTTATACTCGTACTAAAGTGTGTACGAATGCACAGAAGTGTACTTATATTTTAATTATCAATATATCAAAGGTTCTAGAAGTAAAACATGTAAATAAATTACATTCATTATTTGACTTTACCAGGTTCGTATGTAAAAAAAATTTACATTTAATTTTTTTAAATCTAAAAATGGTAGGTAGTTACATTTTTTTTTTCATTGTATAATGAAAATACCAAATGTAAATTATTATGAATTTAAAAACATTTTCCCAAATGGAAACTCAACTTTGTGGAACGTAATTATACAATTTGAATTCTAAAGCAGAAATGCATTAATTTAGGCACATCTTTAAGGATGGACTTTCACTCACGTCTAAATTAATGAATTTTTAGATATATCGTTGTAAAAGTAGTACAAAAAAATGAGCCACCTATCTCTGCATAACGGGATAATCTATCAAATGACATTTAATTTTTTGTTAAAACTAAGACGATTTGGAAAATCATCCATAAATTACACCACAAAACGATCCAAAAAGTGTGACATCATTTAACAAGGAAGGAGAGTAAAAACTTACGTGGTATGTATAAATCTACTGTATTTGAACTAAACTTTCAATTATAACGAAAAACGAAAATCAAAAAGAGTTTTCTTGCTCATTTCTTGAAAAGTATTTTTGTAGTGATGTATTCATTTAATAACTTCTAAATTCAAAATTGTAAAATATGTGACGTCGTACTGAGGGCAGGAATAGCACAAATGTCAGCAAAGACGGGGTATGGGGTGTTGGTTTATAAAATCATTAGGTCTCTCGAGACGTATTTTATGAATAGGTCTTAATTATAGTAAGTAAATGGCTAATTAATGCTTTTAGTAAAAGTATGCAACTTACCA
Source organism: Antheraea yamamai (assembly GCA_036509395.1). Taxonomy (NCBI): domain Eukaryota; kingdom Metazoa; phylum Arthropoda; class Insecta; order Lepidoptera; family Saturniidae; genus Antheraea; species Antheraea yamamai. The sequence goes on from AP028433.1 coordinate 12,498,731, forward strand.
AATTGAACTGACAATATACCTCCCCAGGCTTCTAGGTTATTGCTACATTTTAATTCTGGTGTACAAGGCGAATGATCTGATACAACCATGTCTAATTTGTCCTCACACAGATATTGCCACAATCGTTCCTGTAAATTTATTTTTAATAACGCAATATCAATTGACTGAACTTTAAATTTACAAGCTACCTAGTTACACATATAGTAAACATAAAAGATGTATGTTATTATTATTATTAATTACCTAGTTTTCTATGGAGTAATTATTTTGACTCGTTATTTTATTTTATTAAATGGTTAATATATTTTATGATTTCCAAAATTATTATTGATCATTTCTATAAGCTATACATTTTTGGGATTTTTTTTAATACTGTATAGCAGTGTTTTTCAAAGTGTGGGTCGCGACCCCCATGGGGGTCGTGAAGCCTTTTTAAGGGGGTCGCGAAGCTTCTATAACGGAGTTTCAAAAGGTTGGGACAGATACTGCAATAAAAAAAACAATAAAGTTTCAAAAGTTTTATTAAGAAAAATGTTAACTAAAGGACATAATCATTTATATTAAATAAATATAATATAAAAAAAGCTTAGGAGAACTCTTATGTATTTATCCGAACCCTAATTATGAAAATGACTAAACATGTTAAATTGAATTTGTCACAAAATACATGAAAGAAAAGTAACAGGTAGGGGGGTCGCGAAATATACCCTCATACCAAAGGGGCCGTGTCAAGAAAAAGTTTGAAAAACACTGCTGTATAAGTTTACATTTGATGTTAAACGAGTATGAGGTCAGAATACACCTATTGGTGCATAGTTACAGATTTTCAGCTTGAGGGTGGAAGCTACACAGGCGGTTTTAGAAAGAACGGTAAAGGAAAAAAATCATTAAGACCATTTTTGACAATCCTTATACTCTGTCAATTACTTAGTGATATATAATGCTTGTCCTGTACAAAATCATCAAAATCTGTTGATATTAATATAGAGTAAAGAAAATTAACGTCGTATTCGCAGCCTTATATAAATAACTAGCAGGCCCGGTGGACGATGTTCCGCCCTGATAATAAAGAAAAAACCCTGACAAATTATATACTAAAACGTTTCCCATGAATTATTTTATCCACTGGTGAAAACCGCATGAAGATCCGTTCAGTAGTTTTTGAGCTTATCGCGAACAGACAGACAGACAGACGCGGTAGGGGACTTTGTTTTATACTATGTAATGGTAATGTCTGATGATATATCTAACTTACAATTTACGAAAAAAATGTACAGACACAGCCACAAATTTAAATGAGATTATAATATTATTTCTTGTAACTATATATTGAAACATGGTTTATTAACTTTATAGGATGTACAAGTAATGCCTAAATACAAGTATACTTATGTCCAATTATCGTGAAGTAAGATATTTCCGGCCATTGATATATTTTTCATCTGCTTAAATTTAATGGTTTAAAAAATATATCGATCCATTATTTAATCCAGTTCATGATTATTGACTTCAAAATATGTATAACCAAAAATCGATTAATATAAAAAATATAAGGTCGTGAATATTTGTTTCTTTATACTGATATATAATTAAAACATTAATCACTGAGGGGTTATCTTAAAATGGTTTTAAGTTACATTCGAAAGTATAATTTTCAATTTACTGTATATTTATCGTTATTGCTAAACCCTTTTTAAGACAAGTTCACTCATATTAACATTTGCATATTTTTTAAATTGTTTCTGTATTTTCCTTTTATCTTATCGCATCGTAAAAAGCATTTTATCGTCCCCATTTAGCTTTTTATTTCTAAGAGTAAAGATGTATAAAATAGTCGAAAACGTATGTGAATTTAAAAAGATGCTAACCCACGAAGATGTTTTAAAAGTTTGGAAGATTTAAGCTTTTATATTATGAAATAGAAATAATATACGCAACTTTATTTGTTTCATCTCGTATAGGAGGAGCACATTTGTATTCGCTGCTTCCTCGTGGAATATCTTTGTTGCTAAAATACAGGTAATGGTGGCAGGTCTCCGCAGTGACTCCTCCACGCCATGCATCAATACCTTGTGCCATTCGGATTTCTCTTGCTCTATTCAACATAGGTACTATGCTGGCAGATGATACATGGACTATATGTACTCTAACACTGCAACCAGTAAAGTATTTGTTTTCTGTCTTTGACTCTATTATACACCAAGTATACCCTATACCTCAAATATTTTAGGAATACTCGGAGATTATTTTCTATTTACAAACATTTTTTTTTCGAACTGACTACGCTATTGACTTAGCTAGGTCTTAACAGCTTCACCGGACTACTAAGACGAGCGCTTAAGGCACTCAGCCGATTTTATTTCGGCAACTAGCTCAAGGGTGCGCGGCACACCTCGGCTTGGGCTGTTGCCTGATACATGCAATTCGCGACCTATCTGAACTAACCTAAGCTAAGCTAACTATTCATACATATATGAGTTGTTGAAACATATATGTGTACCATTGAAACATATGTGTACCAAGCTCTACAAACAAAAGATCTACGCTGAGGCTATTACTGGTTTCAGCATGAATGGGTCGGTTCACCTAGGGTAGTACCACCCTCTCATAGAAAATCTACGTGAAGTAACAGTGCTTGCATTATTGCGTTTCGTTCGGTTGGCTGGCACCGAACTGGCACACAGACTGGCAACGTACTTGCGACTCCCCAGGTGTTGCTCGTGTCTATTGGCGGTGGTGATCACTTAACATCAGGTGACCATTCTGTTCGTTTGCCTCCTATAACATAAAAAAAAATTGTTTGTGAAAATTTCCACATACAGGGAAAAACTAGATGATTTATTCATCTATATAAAATTAAAAAAATCAAATGCCGATTGTATGTAAGAGCATTCTGAAGTCAGAACAGTTGGACCATCTTTTTGGTTAATTATTTTTACTGTATGTAAAGGTTTGTATGAAAGAAAATATTTGAAAAATGTTACGGGGAAATAAAAAAATTGGGTTAAAAATCTCCATATATAAGAAAAGAGTGACTGAGATACAAGATATTAGGGAGATTTTCAAAAATATTGACAGAACTGACAAATTTAGGTTCAGTTCCCATTTTACTTCATTATATGATCGTACTCTAAAGCGAAAATGGTCTTCTTTTATTCGTTAGTCCACCAGTGTGAAACCAGAGTGAGGACAACTAGCAATTTATAACAGCTTAGATTTTGAGGTAGTTGTAATAGTATTATGTGTATACTATCGGATAGACGAGAATGCTTGTTTTTAGACTATTTGCTTGCTCGTTGCAAGCTACTGATATTGCCTTTATCGCTGAAAACTGTAGATCTATATGGAATTTTGGTCTAAATAGAATAAAATTGGTATTTTAAACAGTAAAATGTAAAACAGTTTTTAATATTTCATTTGTGTTATAAATTGCTATAGATGAATTCGTTCAATTTTATTTTATGTTCTTCTAAATTTAAATTATCTAATCTAGATTAAGAGTGGGATTAATAGTTTATTTTTAATGATTTTTTGTTATTCTTTAGCTTCGTCATAAAAGTATAATGATAATATATAGGCAAGTTGCGGCAGCTGCACTTGAGTGCCAGGGCTAGAAGTTGGCGTGTTTACCAACTTGGACCATAGCGTACTTTAATATCAGGTGTGTTCAAACGCTAATACCTATCCTTACTTCCTTACTAATATTATAAATGCGAATATGAATTAGTTTGTAACGCTTTCACGAATTAACTATTGAAATTGAGTTTTTGGCGGGATCTTGGTCTGTCATGTAGTGGATTTTATTTTTTATTTATAATCTTGTGTTACTTGACTCTATATTGTATTGTGGTGTTTTATGTAATATAGTTTGTTTATTGTGCATAAGTGAAGTGAATGGAAAATAATACCACGGACCATGAATTCTGAGATGTCACAAAAACTCCATGGAAAGTTAGTTCATTGAAATGGTATCAAGAAGCTTGTAATATTGATACTCACTTGACAATGGCAGTAATAGTCTAAGATTGGTTGCCAAAAATAAAGTTAAAATAAAAAATAAAAAAAACTATTGAAACGGACATCATAAATTTGGTATAGACATTGTTATGGGTACAGAATAAGACATAGGGTATCATTTAGTCCGGTGAAGCTGTTAAGACCTTACTAGGTCAATAGCGTAGTCAGTTCGAAAAAAAAAAAGGTATTTTTTATGTAGAGAAAAAGTACTGTTCGTGAGGGATAAGGAAAACCTACATTAAGACGAGAAAAAGCTAGCAATGACAATAAAACAACTCGCATATAACCTATTATACAGTAACGCTGCAAACTCACAAATAACTGTACAAAGTTTTTACTCAACGGCATGAATGTTGTGTGAAAGATTTACAGTGATATGGAAACAAGTATTTTTTTTTTAAATACATTTGAAACGTAATTCCGTTTGTTTTGATAAGTTTCTGCTATCAAAGCTCACTCGTTTTATGCCATCCAGAAATTACTAACACTAAAGTCTCTGGAGATATATATTTTCCAATAGAAAAATAACCTGTAGTAAACTTTAAAAATCAGTTAGTTAACTTCTATATTACTGATAATGTACTTACTTAGTTTTGTCCAAAAAGGAAGATATTAACAATATTGCGTTTACTTCCATCCTCGGAGGTCTCGTATCGAGATATGTTTGGTAGTCCTCAGGATCTGTCAGAAAAATAAATAAGTCCACATGTTTTATCAATGCAATTAAATAAAATTTGATGTATATCAAATACAAAATCTAAAATGAAAAACTTATGCAAACCTTTATTTTTTCTTGTATCATTCTCAATTTCTTCGTCTTCGATCTCTGCGTGGAACTGAAATCGAATAAGGAAAGATTGTATTATAAAAATAAAAATCAGTACCGGGTGTTTTAAAATTTATATTAATTAGGGTCTTAATTTATTACTGTATACATAATAAAAGCATTATGTATCCTAGTGTATATATTGTCCTCAAAGCTCGAATAAAATAGTTGACCTTAAACAAAACTAAATCTAGTTTGCCCTCTAACAAGTTTAGATAACATTAGTCAAGTTTAGATAAATATGACAATATTTAAAACAACTATTGAACATATAAACTCATACTGTTGTTTAAATTGATTATAATTCACTAGAAAGTAAGAAATGTAAGTAATAAACAAGTAAATCTGCACAAATAAAATTGTAGAGGTTTGCTTGCTGCAAACTAGGCAACAGCCCAAGCCGAGGTGTGTCGTGCACCCTTGAGCTAGTTGTCAAAATTAAGTCTGCTGAATGCCTTAAGCGCTCGCCTTAGTAGTCCGGTGAAGCTGTTAAGTCCTTACTAGGCCAATAGCGTAGTCAGTTCGAAAAAAAAACCTAGCAAGTACTTAGTGGTTTACTTTACTTTACTTTTTTACTACAGCTAGTTTTCACAATTAGGATTTTTTGGAAAGGAAAACTAGATTCAACAAACTCGTAACTGACTAAAGTAAATATTTGTCTCTTTTCCTTTTTATATTTTATAAGTTTATCATTTAACTACAATTTCATGATGTGAACTAAAATAGTAACATGCTAAGCCGAGAAAACTGGCTCTCAAGAGCAGGACGGAACACACCTTGACGAGAGATGATCAATTTGAGTGTGGTAGTAAACCATGCAGAAGTTAGAAAACACCCTATCACCATGTCGTGGTTTCATTCATGACATTTTCTTTCACCGAGAGCTTAAGATGACTAACTGAGTCGTTACATTTCAAAATGAGTTAAATCCAATTTTTATCTTTCATATAACAATGTTTAACTTTTTTTAAATTTTCAGATTTTATACACCGAGAACGAAGTTCACATTTTAACGTTCATAATGATTTTACTTTTTCTATGATCTTAATAATTTACATATACAACATTTGAAGATCTTGGAAATAACGTAAAATATTGGGAACGGCTTAATTTGGATTTAGCTTATTTTCATATGTAACGACTCAATTGCAGGATTCGAATCTATGTCAACCAATACGGTAGCTACCACCAAGCTAAACATTCTAAATTCTAATTCGCTATCCTACGAAAGTCCAAAGAAAATAAAAAAAAGATATTTCAGAATGTGTCGTATAAATAAAAATATGAAAACATGAAATTCTAAACTATAACACTTTGCTTCAATCCTCGACTGTAAAATAACGGCTAGACGTGAATGAAATACTCACCGCTAACACAGATTGTGTTCCCTCAAGTACAGCAAAAGCTTTTTCAAGATCTTTTGCCTCTACATTGGGAAATTCGTCAACACCGCTTGGACAGAGAAAGCATTTGAAGCCTACCACGCCAGCTTTCACTAGATCCCGGAGTGAATCCTAGAAACAGGCCCTCGTAACAGCTTATGATTACCATAATGTTTATTTATATAAACAAAACGAGTTTTGCGAACTTATATTCGCCTTTAAAAAGAGAGTATACAGCAAGCACAATAAAAGAAATCAGTAACCCTAAACGTATACGTTTCTTTGATAATAGAAATGACTTTTAACGGGTTAAAACGAATCACCATTTACATTTTTATATCGAAATTTAACCCAACGAATTTCTGTACGCCGCTTATCTATACTATAATAAAACTGTAGCAAGGTCAAATCTGTACATTAAATATTTTTTGAAAATTTTGATCGGGGTAGACTTTGTTATCGATATAGAAGCCAAAAATAATCTTTTTACAATTTTTGTCTGTCTGTCTGTCTGTCTGTCTGTCTGTCTGTCTGTCTGTCTTTCTGTCCCTGTGAACACGCATCACGCTGAAAGTACTGAACCGATTTTAACGAAACTTGACACAGTAATAACTAATATTCCAAGGTTACATTTAGGATACTTTTTGTCCCATCAAACGTAAGGGGCTCTCCAGGAAAACTAAAAACAAAAAATTGTAGTTAACGTAACTAGACTTTTTTGCGACACCTTAGTACAAGAGCCAGCAACGTTGGAAGAACGAGAATTTTAGAAAAGCTGGTTCTTTAATATGAAGATATATTATGCCCTTGCAAACAGGATTCAGGAGACCTTTAGACGTTATGTTTTTTAATGCGCATCACACCTTTACAGGTCAAAATTTTGATATATAAATAATTTTAGGAAAAAAAAATCCGGTTACATATTAACGCTATTAAAACATGAGTTTATCACTGTCAGACAATTTTGTTATTGGCAATAATGTGCCCGGTGATATTCTTTATAAATAAAATAATTCATTTCAAACCATTTTATTTTTTCCATTGCAAAGAACATATTTCATTTTATATACCATTACGATATTGAGATTTCACCGTAAAGACTGAAAAACAACGATAAACGTAGACATATGACTTGAAACTGACGTCATCTTGAATACATGCGTCTATAACAGGCGCTTCCACAATTATCGCTATCTTTATCATACATAAAATGGGGTAAACATATCAATGCAGTTGCAGAATGTAGCTCTAAGTTACTAAACGTTTTCAAAGCATTAGCCGGTTTTAATTGGGGTGTTCATCCATAACATTTAGTTCGTTTATACTTCAATATTACACGCAGTCGAATTGACTATGCGAGCTTTCTTTATGATAGTAGTGCTCAGGTTAACCTCTATAAACTTGAAAAAGTCCAGGCCATGAGAATTATCGGGGGTTTCATTAAAAGTACTCCAATGCATGTTATGGAAAGCGATTTGAGCATATGTTCATTACATCTTAGGAGACAATATTTAGCTGGCAAAATTATATTTAAATTTAAGTCATTAGAAAAGAACGAACTAACTAATGTATTACAAGAACTGTCCATCTCTTTCCAATCACTCTATTGGCGTAACAGAAAAAAACCATTATTAGTTTCTATTTTTTCTCAATATAAAAATACTCCAATTCAAACAAGTATAAAACATGAAATGTTCACTTTACACACCTGGGTCGATAACATTGATTTGCACAATATAATTAAAATAAATGTAGATGGTATTTGGAAGCCAAAGCGTCAATATGATATTCCTTAAACAAAAGATATTTGTCTTCAATATATAAATAAATATTATCAAAATTTTGTTAAAATATACACTGACGGATCTGAAGCTGGTAATTATTTAGGAGCCGCATTTTTTAAGTCAAATTCCAAAACTTTTATGAAATTTCAAATTTATGAAAATATTTCAATTATGCACACTGAATTGATAGCAATTGCAGAGGCCTACTCATCTGCGCAATCAACTGAGTCCATTAAGATTGTTATTTTATCCTATTCAAAAAGTGCTCTTCAACACGTAGCTCAATATACGTCGACTTTTCGAGGAATATTGATAGCCTACACTATTTTGAAGCAATTACTAGATTTCAAAGCAAAGAACAAAGTAATTGTTTTACAATGGATCCCTTCTCATATAGGTATAACTGGGAATGAAAGCGCTGATCTTTTAGACAGAGAAGGATCCTCCAAAGGTGCTCCTATTAATATTTTACCAACTTACTTGGATGTATGCTCAGTATTTAAAAATAGCTGTTACTCGCATTGGAAGGAATACTTTGATGAGCGTTCTAAAACAAAAGGAATATGGTACAGAACGATTCAGCTACATCCCTTACGGTCACCATGGATTGATGACAGTACGATTTGCCGTCGGGAAGCAATCACAGGAATGAGATTACGCTCAGGACATATCCCATGTAAAAAGTTCGCCTACCTGATGCGTAAAGAACTATCACCACTCTGCCAGAGTTGTGAGCTCATCGATGATGTGCACCACATCCTGGCAGAATGTGTTTGAAGCGAAGATATTAAATCTTGGCTTAATGCTTCTGGTTCATTCCACACTGGTTTGTACAATTCGTTATTGTCTGACCCCATTTCGAAAGATGCTAAAGAATTGTACAAAATTAATATAAGCTATTGTTAAGTTTATTGTCATTCTTATTGTTATATAGTTGTATGTCATACAGGCGATATAGTCGCGCAGGTGACTAAGCCTTCATTCGAAAAAAAAATAATAATATTAAAATTACAGCTATCTTAACATGGTTAGAACATACTTATTTTATTTACAAAAAAATAGCATCGAGCAAATTATTGTTTATAACAAAAATGTCTGGCAATAATAATTTCATGTTTTAGTAGGGTTTCAAAGTTAGTAAAAAACAAAACATTCAAAAATTATATAAAAATCAATATGTTTGCCAGTAAAGGTACGATATGCAGTAATAAATGCAACGTTTACCGGCAGCCAGGTAGCCCGCACGGTGTTCGGAAGAACATAAAGATATATAAAAAACTGTCTTATAGAAAATTTGTCGAAACCGTTACTAGCTCTTCGACAAATAGTTACAGGCAAGTGACATTTGACGCGTCGTGCTCATATCTTTTTAATATTTATATTTTTCTTCAATACAATGGAGTATCAAAAAGTTTTAATACAAGTTAAAAATAGTTATGATATCATTCAGTGTTTCATTTATCATTATTTATTTTATGAATATATTTTATCGTTTAATTTACAATTTAACTCATCAACTTGATATTTTATAATGTAAACTCTACTGACTGTATAGTAAACATCTACAAAAAAGGGAAAGGAACTTCTTTAGAAACTGGGGGTCCATAGACCTCTAAAGATTTTTTTACATTATCGCCAATATATGTAGGTTAGTTTTTATTTTTTATTGAACTCAGTAGATGATGCTACGAACGGGTTGTAGGCTTATTTTAAAAGATTTCTCACATACCATCTGGGTATATGTTTGAGTGAGTCCCTTGATAGTTTGGATTCACAATTGGAAACCGTAAGTATGGCTGCAATAAGGTTTTAGGTATATTAAATTTTTTCGCGTTTAAAAATACAATTGACACCGGTGATAACCGATTTGGTGCAGACGAAGTTGCACGGGTCAGCTAGTCTTTAATATGATGGCGTGTTAGCGTCCACAATATTTAAAAACTTGTTTTCTTTTTGACCAACTGAAAGATAATTTGTAAAATTATACGGGTTTCCTTAACATTATTTGAAATTTCGACATAACCAAAGATTAAACCAGATATTTGCATCAAATTGGGTGAATACAAATTCTAAATTACACTGTTTAATGTATTATACATACAGTGAAGAAGGCATAACGAAGGGTTTATTTATAAATACGATTAAAATACTTAATTCCGAGGAAATATGGTAGCACGTGGAGTTTGGATATAATATGTTGATACGATATTGGAATTTTATTCATTTCAAAATATTATACGGTTTTTGGCAACTTTTTTAGCATTATTATAATTTTATCAAATCAATGTGATAATAATTTAAAATATATAATAAAATTAGGATTATAAAGTTTTATTGACAATAACACATAGCATTTGTTTTAATAGTAACACGCATTGTTTTAATAGTAAAAGCCGAATAAACTTCATTCGATATTTGGATGTAATAATAAAATTTGGAAGATATGTGTGATGTCGAGTGTTGCATTATATTTCTCATTTTTCTTTTCAAATAAATCTACATTGTAACATTATTTATTTTAAATATATAAAAATACTTTACATCATAGAATATAACATATCCTTCAGATAAATTAAAGTTGAAACGAGTCTTGATATGCAGATGATGCAAGAAACAACATTATATTAGATTATCGTAATATCCTGACTAATATTAGAAATGGGAGTTATCACGACTTACGTATGGAAAAGGAAAAGATCATAGGTTTCATAAAAAAAAAGTCGAGGCAGTCATAAGGACTGCCGACAGAAGCGAAAACTCGGAACAATGAAAAACATGTTCTCTTTTGAATTCTCATATTAATTATAGTGTGAATGATAATATTGAATTTTCAGAATATGTTTATTGAAATCATTAAAATTAGTGTGGTTTTCATATCTATTGGCACTCGGAGCGAATATTATATACATTTTTATAAAGTCTGTTAATGTAATGTTAATGTTAATCGACTCGTCCGGGGTAGTACCACCCTCTCATAGAAAACCGACGTGAAGTAACGGTCTTGCATTGTTACATTTCGTTCGGTCAGTGAGAGCGCCGGAAGCCAAACTCTCCTCTCCGCTTCCCCTCCCGCCACTCCATATCCTACCCCCCTCCCCCAAACACAAGTTGGCAACGCACTTGCGACTCCCCTGGTGTTGCTAGTGTCCATGGACGGCGGTGATCACTTAACATCAGGTGACCCGTCTGTTCGTTTGCCTCCAATGACATAAAAAATATAACGCTGCTTGATGATGCGCTGCACAATATTTATCGACGCGAAATTACAAATTCATCTTCTGGCAAAAATACCGTTCAACGCGCCTAAAGAACTTTTCACTTCAAAAACTGTCTCGCAGAGATATATCAAATCTATATTACTGCGAATGAAGTAAAGCGTTATTTTTATTCTAACTGATGTTTCTAGCAAACTTACTTGATTACCAGGTATAACGCCTCCCCAAAACCCGACGTCAACATAAACGTTTCCTTCTGCTGCAGATATTTTTGTTTTGAAGTTCTCCAACGTCGTTGTAGGTGGAATCGAATTTCTGGAATTAATAATTTCATTGATGGTAATTCTGTAATGCTTATTTATTTAATATCCAGAATCATTCTGTAAATGAGTTAAATATATGAAACGTAACGAGCTTAACGATTATAAGACCTCTTTTTTTACAAAAGTACCAGAAAACTGGAAAATTAATGGATAAAACCCTAAGAGAGATCCTTAGGAGACAATGATCACATATAATTATACTAAGCAACGAATCAACGGTATTACTTACGTCCTAACATTCCACTATAGATATTTCCGCTTTAGTTATCTATACTCATTATGTATGTTTTTTAATTGTTTATATGAGGAAAGTAAACTCCGGAACGAGAGCACCGATTGAACAAATTCTTTAATTATTTGAAAGGTATACTAGGTATACTATTTTTTTATATCATAGGAGGCAAACGAACAGGCGGGTCACCTGATGTTAAGTGGTCACCACCGTTCATAGACATTAGCAACACCAGGGGAGTCGCAAATGCGTTGCCAGCGTGTGTTTGGGAGAGGGGGGAGGACGAGAAGAGAGAGGGGGAGTGGGCCTCCGGCGCTCTCACTGACCGAACGAAACGCAACAATGCAAGCACTGTTACTTCACGTCGGTTTTCTATGAGAGGGTGGTAGTACCGCGGGCGAGCCGACCCATTCATGCTTAAACAGTGTCATTTAGCAAAATTATCTGGTTAATGCTGTATTTAGTACTTGATGTTGACTTATTATACTTTTATTTATTGTATTGATATTTATGTATGATGTTGTTATGTGTATGTATTGTATATGTGTAGTATATATGTAGTATATTGGTGTTGATATTTTATTTATATATTGTGATATTAAATAGGTTAAACATAATTTTATAAAAACCTCACCTTTTACACATATCAACATTTATCTCTGCATCACCTAATGGTTGACTGGCAGAGAATGCCTTCGGCATTAAGTCCGCCATTGCGTATTTAATGCATAATGTGTAAATAAATAAATAAACCAATAATAGCTTCAGCGTGGCTCTACCACCTATACTAGTGGGTATACTAGTAAAGGTATATATTATTTGCAAATGGACACAGGCTATCTATTATCTCAATATGTATAGACGAGGTAAAGTTATGGTGATATTTATCTAAGTCAGAAAAAGCGGTGCCTTTTCAAAGCTTCTATGACGTGTGCTGCGTTATTAGTTAGATTTATACGATAAAATGTATATTGGGATTGCTTTTTATAAGAAACTAGCGGACCCGGCAGACGTTGTCCCACCCTGATTATAAAAAAATCCTTGATAAATTATATACTAAAATCTTCCCCACGAATCTCTTTATCTACTAGTGAAAACCGCATGAAAATCCGTTGAGTAGTTTTTGAGTTTATGGCGAACAGACAGACAGACAGACGTGGTAGGGGACTTTGTTTTATACTATGTAATGATTTTATAAAAAAGTCTTTGACAGCATAGATCTATCTACTGAGGATAAGTCCGTTTTTATCTAAAAATGTTGGACAAAATTAATTAAACAGAATACGATTAGTCTCATAGTCTCACATATGTTTTCATGGCAATTAAAAAAAGCGAGCAGTTTAACATATCTGCCCTGATTTCACACGGGAGTAGTTTACGTACCTACAACACCCTGGTGAAGCCGGAGTGAGCCACAAGTTCAGATATAATAAAATAAAATAAGCCTTTATTGCTGTAAAACTACATTAATATATGAACACACAGTATTTAAGTTATCGGCATCCGGTTTTTTTTCTGTTACAGCTTGTCGTGCGACAAAGGCCTCCTTTAAAGATTTCCATATCTCCCTGTTTCTCGCTATTTGGATCCATGCTGGACCAGCTACTTCTTTTATGTCATCCTCCCATCTTTTGTTCTGTCTACCTCGGCTTCTTTTATTCTCTCTGGAGTACCATTCTGTTATTAGTTTAGTCAATTTCTCTTTTTCATGTCTTATCATATGTCCTGCCCATCTCCATTTTAGTTGTCTATATACTGTTGAAATGTTTTTAAATTTTGTTATTGCTTTAATCTTATTTTGTCTCTTCTTTTAACTCCCACAACACTTCGTTCTATGCCATTCTGACATACAATTATTTTTTGGTTAATAGTTTAGTTAATGCCCATGTTTGGCATCCATATGTTAGGCATGGTAGAATGCATGTGTTGTAAATTTTCCTTTTTTCACTAATAGGCATTTCATTATTTTTCATGACTTCACTCAGAGACCAAAATTTTTTCCAGGTGTTGGTTATTCTTCTGTCAATTTCCTTATCCATTAGGTTTTCTGTAGATATTAGCTGTCCCAAATAAATATATTCGCTTACTTATTCTATTTCTTCGTTATTAATTTTGATACTTTTTGGTCGTAACATGTTAATCATTACTTTTGTTTTTACTGTATTCATTGATAGACCCGCTTTTGCACTTTCATCCGATAACTGTTGCAGCATATTTTGTAATGCGTTTGGACATTCCGAAAAGAGGATTAGGTCATCGGCGAATCGCAAGTGGCTTAATTTTTCGCCGTTTATATTAAGTCCGTATTGGGTCCAATCTAAATTTCTAAATATCATCTCCAGAACAGCTGAGAATAATTTGGGTGATATTGGATCTCCCTGGAGTACACCTCTTTCGATAGGGAATTCTTCTCCTAAAGATTCAAGTTTTATTTGTGCTGTGCTTTTCGAATATATGTTTTTTATTAATTCTATGTATTTTGCTTCGATTCCTTGACATTCTAAAGCTTCCCATATGTATTAGTGTTCCAATGAATCAAAAGCTTTATTAAAGTCAACAAATTCCAAATAGTAACCTTTATTGTATTCTTTGTATTTTTGGAGGACTTGTACTTGTAACACGTGAATATGGTCTACTGTTGAAAATTTATTACGGAACCCGGCCTGCTCTTTTGGTTGATTTTCATCGAGTGTGTGGGTAATTCGAAATAAAATTATTTTAGAGAATATTTTATAAATATTGGACATTATACTTATGGGCCTGTAATTGCTGATAACTCCTTTATCGCCTTTCTTATGTAATAATATTATTGTTGATTTGGTCCAATCTTTCGGAATTGTTTCCGTGTCAATAATATCATTAAATAATTCTGTTAGTTTTGGAGCAAGTACCGGCTAAGTAATTTTCAGTATTTCGTTCGTTATCTGATCTGATCCAGGTGTTTTATCTGCTTTCTGTGTACTTATAACTCTAATAGTTTCATCATTTAGTATCGTTGGTATTGGTTTTACATTTGTTATTGTATCTCTTTCATATATATTTTGTTTTTGCTTCTGATTACAGTACAGGTTTCTATAATACTCTGTAGCGATTTTTAGTATTTCTGGCCGATTACTAATCGTTTTTCCATCCTGATTTTTAATATTAGGCATCCATATCTTCTTATCACTATTTTTCTTCATAGCTTTCTTTATTCCTCCAGTCTTCTTTATAAACTTTTCCAATGTTTTTAATCTTTTCAGTTTACGACCTTTCCTTAGTTGTTCATTAATTTTTTTGCTTATTTCAGTTATTTTCTGTCGAATATTTTTGTTGTTTTCCATTTGTAAAAGTTCTTTTCTTTCTTGTAATAGCTGCTTAGCTTCGGTGGAAATGTCTTTTTTGTACTTAATATTTCCTTTCATTATTTCCGTTTTCAGTATATGTATAATGCTTTGGTACTTTTCATATGTAGACGTATTTTCTTTTCTTTCTTCTTTTTCTAACGCCTCAGATAAGTTGATTAAAATTGTATCGCTATTATGAACGCATTTAACTTGGATATATTTGTTATGAAATTTTCTACTTCTCTTTATGGGTGATCCCGTAATAGTAGCTCTTACCATTCTGTGATCAGAGTTAAATTTTAAATTATGTATAACGGACACATTTTTAAATACTTTTCCATTGTTAGTCATAATGAAATCTATTTCATTTTTGTATTGTCCGTTCGGAGACTTCCACGTCCATTTCTTGTTACGTTTTTTGATAAAATAGCTATTTAGTATGATTAATTTGTTTTGCAAAGCAAAATTGACTACTCTTGTCCCGTTTTTACTTCTTTTGAAATTTTACATATGGGGTATATCGGTAACAGTAGTACAGTCTTTAATTGTTACTATTTCACCACATTTGGTTAATATATTTAACCAGTGTATAGCAAAAGGAACTTTCCCCAATTTAATGAAAATAAGCAAAGTAGTTCCTTTGTTTAAATCAGGCTGCAGAAGTAGTCTTGGAAACTATAGACCTATTTCTGTACTTCCGTCCTTAAGTAAAATTTTTGAAAAGATTATGCTCAACCAATTAGTAGACTATTTCAATATACAAAAGTTTCTGGATGGTCGACAGTTTGGTTTCACGAAATTGAAATCCACTACTGACGCGGGTGCAACGCTTATAAGTTATATATTGAGGGCCTGGGAGGATTCGCATGATGCAATTGGTGTGTTCTGCGATCTGTCTAAGGCCTTTGATTGCGTTGACCATAGTACGCTTATTCTAAAATTAAAACATTATGGTATTTGTGGATCTTCTCTCGACCTTCTAGTCTCTTATTTAAAAGATCGTTGTCAGAAAGTTAGCATACAAGGGGTAACCTCTGCAGGATCCTTTGCGCGAATTGGTGTCCCACAGGGCTCTATTCTGGGACTGTTCTTGTTCTTAATATACATAAATGATCTGCCACTAATGGTCAATAACTGTGCTGACATGGTGCTTTTTGCAGACGATACTTCAATTATATTTAAAGTAAAAAGGACAGATTCAGAGGTTGGGCACGTAAATAATACTTTAAACGAAATTTCTCATTGGTTTGCATTAAATAACTTAGTACTTAATACAGGTAAAACAAAATGTATGAGATTTATTTTGCCTAACGTGCCACAGATTGATAGTAGCATTAAGATCGAAGGGAATTTTGTAGGGTTAGTTGATAATACTGTATTTTTGGGTATCACACTAGATTCAAAATTACAATGGGGTCCTCAAATTAAACAATTGGCAAGCAAATTAAGTTCTGCTGCATTTGCAGTACGTAAGATTCGCCAGCTAACTGATATTGCCACTGCTAGGTTAGTCTACTTCGCCTACTTCCATAGCCTAATGTCTTATGGTATTCTTTTGTGGGGGACAGCAGCTGAGGTAGACACCATATTTTTATTACAAAAACGAGCAGTTCGAGCAATCTACGATATGAGACCTCGCGAATCCTTAAAGACCAAGTTCAAGGAGTACGGTATCTTAACTCTGCCCTCCCAATACATTCTTGACAATTTAATGTATGTCCGTAAGAACCTAGAAAAGCTAGATTTCGTAAAATACCGGCACAATCTAAATACTAGAAACTGTGACAAACTGGTTGTCCCACGTTTTAGACTTAGTAAAACCAGTAACAGTTTTTTGGGAAATAGTGTTAGATTTTACAACAAAGTCCCAAAGGATATTACCGATTTGCCGGATTGTGAATTTAAGCGCCATGTCAAGCGGGTTTTGGTGTCAAAAGCCTATTATAGAGTGGATCAATATGTGAACGACGGTGATGTCTGGAATTGACTCATCTCTGTGCATCCATTAAAAACGTTTGTGAAATTTACTATTATATAGAATATATTATTATTCTAAATATTATATATATTTGTTAAAAAGAAAAACCAGATCGAGTTTCTTGCCGGTTCTTCTCGATGACTGGGTTGTTTTCCGAACCGGTGGTAGTTTTGACGTTCATGAGTGCCTTCTTAGGGCCTAAATTGAATAAAGTGTTTTGAATTTGAATTTGAAATTTGAATTTTACCGAATCCATGTTTGCCTATAATGAATTCTTCACCTTCTCTTCTTTCTCCTATTTGGCCATTAAAATTACCCATGACTATAATATTCTTAGAACCGCTTTCAATAGTTGATTGTAATTCATTATAAAATTTCTCAATTTTTTTAATGTCTTCTTTCTTATCAGATTCTGTTGGTGAATAAGCTTGAATGATAGTCCACATTCTTTCTATATTATGATGTAAAGGTAGTTTTATATTAAGTATTGCTATTCTTTCAGAGATACCTTTGAGTTCTTCTATTTTGTCAGTAAGGTTTCTTTTAATTAAAAATCCAACACCGTGTAAACCTGGCGTTTCACCTTTGTAATGTAAAATGTACTCTCCATAATCTTTCACATATTCCTATGATATCCCATTTAACTTCTTTAATGGCAAATTCTAATTCACGAAGTTTTTCTGGAGTTCTTAACGATCTTGCATTAAAGGTGACTATTTATATCTGTGACTTTATCCAGAATCCGGTTTGTTGTCTTTAGAGGGTCGTGGTCTTCTTCTCTCACGAGGACCGGTCGGCTTGTGAGAGTGTATGTTGTTTTATATATATGTTTAATTTTTTCCTTTTTTATGATTTTTTGCGTTTTGCCTTTGCCGACTTCTGATTGCTATATTTTATTTAGTGACGAGTTCACATTTGATAAGGAGTTCGATCTTTGCCTCATAAAATCAAAGGCATTTGCCCTATTTTTCGAAGACTTAAAAGACTGATATTTCTTAGGTTTATCGGCTAGAGGAGAGGTTGATAGTTCTCGTTTCTTATTTACTGCCCTTCTGGTATTCTCTTTCACTATCAATTTATCATATTTTAGGTACGCGATCTTCCCCTTATTTCTTTCCTCTATTAATTGCATTTGTAAAGATTTCCTTTTCTCTAGCACATCCTTTGAATATTCTTCCGTAATATATATATTTTTACTTTTCTTTTTGTTTTGTAAAATTTCTATTTTCTTCCAATTATTTACAAATGAAATTAGGAGAGGTCTGGGTTTATCCCCTACCTTGTTCTTATTTCCTATTCAAAATATTTTATTAACTTCATAATCTTCTAAACTAATATTGAAGTCGGCTTTGAATTTTATTTTCATATGTTGTAGCAACTCTCTGGATGTTTCATCCTTCTCCTCTAGTCCGAAAATCACCAAATTATTTTCTTTTTTCTGTCTCCTTAAATATTCTATTTCTTTTTCAAGATTTCCTATTTTAAATTTTAAAAATACTATTTTCTGTTAAAATGGGTTCTAATTTCTCGTCAATTTTCGCTATAAAGACATTCAAATATAACAATAAATGAAAATCTTTGTACAGCATGAAACTAAATAGTATTTAAGGATAATTTAGGTGTTGGAAATGTATTTTACTCGTGATACTCATTCGATTACGTAATATTGTTACATTAGCATTCCTATTTAAAATCTGTCATACGATGGTACTAATGGACTTGATGTACAACTCGTAGTTTAGATATTTTTAATTAGGATTATTTACATTACCGTGATGTGTAATTTGAAGAAATATTATACTTACAATGGCATATCAATTATAGTGGTAATGCCACCCGCAGCTGCAGCTTTTGTCGCTGTACAGAATCCTTCCCAGGCCGTGCGGCCGGGTTCGTTAACATGTACATGGGAATCAACTACTCCGGCCATCAACACTAGGTCCCCGCCGTCAACCACCTTTGGACATTATATTAACAAGGATTTAAGTCTTATTCAGAGGACTTCATTTAAAAAGTAATTATTACTTGTTATTGAACCTTATATCCATAACTAGCGGGCCAGGCAGACGTTGTCTCACTCTGTATATAAAAAAAATCCTTGACAAACTATATACTAAAACCTTCCTCATGAATCACTTTATCCATTGGTTAAAACCGTATGAAGATCCGTTCACTACTTTCTGAGTTTATCGCGAACAGACAGACAGACAGACGTGGTTGGGGACTTTGTTTTATACTATGTAATGATAACATATTTCACTGTAATTATTTTTCCTATTGATAAACATAAACAAAAAGACTTAACTCTTAATAAAGTTTAGTGAAAAGAAAAACAATGGAACTTTAAACTCATTTCAAATAAAATACTGAAACAAGCGTATCCGGCGGACGTTGTCCTGCCTTGATAATAAAAAAAACTTAAATTCAATTGCAGCGCCACCTATCGGATTTAATTGTGAATCTAAACCATTCTTGAATCACCTGAACATTCACAAAATCTGTCCAGTCATTTATATGGAGTTCAGTCACATACATACAGACATTATATATATAAAGAAAATATTTACGATGTTACTTAAAACCATATCATATCATATAGCTGTATTTTTCTACATTCCAGAACTATCTATCTTAAAGTTGATCAATAAAATATATGAAAACTGGCTTAACGCGGGTCAATCACCTATACACAATTCTACACTGGATGATTTTTAAATGATTTACACTTGCTCTACCTTAATTTTCCCGGCGCTTTCGTTGATGATTTCGTTTGCGCATTCCCTGTCCATAATTCTTTCAATAATGCCATTTTCATTGACCAATACCGCTCCGTCGAATATATCGTGCTCTGTAACTAATCGCCGGCTTAAGAACAACTGTGGAACTGGTACCATTACTTTTAAATTATGAGACTTAACTCGCAACACAATAGATTTAATTGATGTGTCGCTAAAGACTACGTCGCAGTTAATTGATTACTTAACGAATTATTATTTATAAGTAATTTGTGTCGAAAATATACTGTTATCTGTCAGACCGTCGTTATTACAAAAAAAAATATCATTGATAAGAGTGTCACGATACACGAACTAGGGAACAGTTTGATGAGACTTGAATCATGTAGGTATTCAAACTGACAAGTTTAATACTAAATTATATAAAGATTAATTTTGAAAAATATCTTTACAAAAAATATTACGGTTTCTGATATACGATAAATGATATAAAAATATATATTTATAAGATATTATACATTTTGTTTTGTTTATTTTATTTACAAGTTTAAGATTTATAAGAATTATCATAAGTTAGATTTTCAGACACAGATCAATTAACATTATAAATCACTTATGTTAAAGGTAAAGTTAAATTTGGAAGAATAATTAAGAACTAAAAAATATGCAGCATTTTGTCATTTCTACATATCTTTCAAAGTAGGTACCTAATTTATACTCTCCGTCCTTATAAACTTTACGTGGCTAATTAGAAACAAATATGCTTTTTTCTAAGTACTTACGTTTAGTTAAGTGTCAGTTAGTGTATCAAGATTTAATAAAATAGTTTAAGCGTAATAAAAAAAAACAGCAATGGGACGTGTGATAAAACAATGACATAGTGCTTGTTATGCTCATTATATAAGTTACCGCAAAGTTCAACTTTGATACCGCTCTTATGTCTAGTAGCTATATTGAAATGATCCATTACTGTTAGTTGAATATTAAAATATTTTTTACAAAGAACATTATTTTTCAAAAGTCGAATAAAGTTTGCTCTCTTTATGAATTTAGCCATATATGAACGTGGAAAACAGTACTTGAATGAAAGATATACTTGTCTATGAGTGAAATCAATTAAAATTTAATAAGGTTTATCAAAAAAAAAAGCTACAGAACCAATTTAGAACATTTCTCCATTGTTCCCAGATTATCTCGACAATATAACGACCTTCTTAAAAAAGACTACAGGATAGACTTAATTAGTAATTCCCTATTAAATTTCAAATCAAAAATTAGTTTTTTATTTAATTACTATCTGCATGATTTTTTTTCCTTAATTTTTAGGTTATTCATTATCGAATTGTATTATTTTATTTTCTTCTTAATTTTTTCATAATTCTTTCTTCTACTTTTATTGTTTTCCGCATCGCATCTTATGATGGTCAATGCTGTAGTCAACAATAATTAGTGACATAAATAATTATAAGTTTTTTCCATGTATGTTGTTACCATCTTATTTTATGTTACTGTTGTTGACTCTTATGATATGTAAATAAATAAACGATTTTAAAATAATTGTAAATGTAAAAAAATATTCTGAAATATTCAATAAAACGATGGAAGTAGAGAAATGAGTCTGTACTTACTTTCTAGGACTATTTCCTTAACCCAATTTGAATAACCAAACTATTTTGCTTATTTTGTTTTACATTAGCAAACTAAAAAGAAGTAGAAGAGGCGGCCCTACCTGAATCCCGGTCTTGGGAAGCCGTCAAATTTCGACAAATTACTCTTGAACCGTTTGAAGACCCCCAGGACCAGGTCATTTATTATTACTTTTTTGTTATACCTTATGTCGGGGAAAACATAGTCATCAGGTAACAGTGTCACGGGGCCACATTAGTTTTAGATTGATTTATTGAATCAATCTAGAAGGCATTGCACGTGTAGCAGGTAAAGAAAAATTAATTACTTTAAAAGTTTCTCACAGAATTATTACCCGTCTAGATATATATAAAAGAATAACTGAAGGAGAACTGTTTTATTTTCATACCAACTTTCATCTGCTTTTTAACATTTTTACTTTTTAACATACATATCATCGCATTAAGACTTCGATTAAGACCAATAGGAGCGAAGCACAAACGAAGAATGTTTCAAAATCGAGGGTTTTCTTCCTTTTGAGAGCTTCCACTGCGTGTTAGCGTTAACCCAAAGTAACTATTCCACGTGAACGAAGTCGTGGCCAGTACTTTAGCAGTGATGCGTGTTCGTACAAACAAACAGACATACAGACAAACATTTCTAAAAATGATTGAAATATATTCTATTACTTATTCCTAGACACCTGCAACAATTTTTTTACGAAACTCGAAAAACTACAGACATGTAAGATTTTCATTCTTATTATATGTATAGATGTTTAGTCGTAATTAATGTTGCTATATTCGTTTATATTAGCTTTAATTATGTGTTTTATTTAAGTTATTCAGCCTGTAAATTAAGGTTACTATGGGGCTGATATAGCCATAAAAGCCCCTAAATAAATAAATAATAAAAAAGTGGTTTAAGCTTAGAAATTTCATAATATCGGTAGGAGCTTATAAGTAGCATGAAATTTATTCTTATATTTTTCTTTTGTATATAAATTACTTATATATTTGTGAAAACAAATGAAACTCACAAGTGCTCATATAATACTGAATCCTATATTGGAGAGTACACATTATTTATAAGCATACACGACATGATATACATTGATAGCTTCTACATTAGATATTAATCCAGCCGCTTCTGAAATTATATTCGTAGGACAACAAGATAATGTCGAAGGGCGACAGAGACGGACATATCTGGATGATAGCTTTATTTTATTTTTATTATATTTCATTTATTATTATTATTATATTTCCTTTATTTTTATCATATATTTACAGACTGTTACACTTATTTCGCCGAATCAGATGTGATAATCATTTCGTTCAAAAATTAATAACAATTTGCATTTTAATAAAAAAGCTATAAATCAATACTTACTGTCACTACTTCAACGGGCGATAAAAAAAAGTATCCGATGTACTTCTCCACGAATTGACATTTTTGTAAATCTTAATAAGAATCCGTATAACTGTTTCAGTACATATGATTCAGGCTTTTATAATAGGTCTTTACCTATGAAATTGCCGTTCTGCAGTACTGGTCATTTCAAATCAAAATAATTTTTTTTTGGCTAAGAATTCTAATTTCAAATTAATTTTATTTTAAAATCATGGAATTCTTTTTCCAAAAGTAGTCATTTATTTATTGATTCGTGTTACATTTTCATCGCATATCAATCTTTTTTGTCATCATGGATACGTCAAAAATTCGAGTAATTATGGAATATGAGTACCGTCGTGGCAGCAACGCGGCACAAGCGGCACGCAACATCAACGACGTTTAGGGAGCTAACACTACAAACCAACGCACCACCTGTTATTGGTTTGCTCGCTTCCGTTCTGGGAATTTCGACCTAAAAAATGAACCCCGTGGTCGTCCGAAGACTTTGGTCGACAATGACGAATTAAAGGCGATTGTGGAAGCTGATGATACACAATCTACGGCTGAATTAGCAGCAGTTTTCGACGTTAGCGTCAAAACAATATTGGTCCATTTGCGTCAAATTGGCAAGGTAAAAAAGCTTGACAAATGGTTGCCCCACGAACTCAATGATCGCCAGCGCGAAGTACGCGTCGAGACGTGCCTTGCACTGCTCAACAGACACACAAATGAAGGAATTTTGAATCGCATTGTTACCTGCGATGAAAAATGGATTCTGTTTGATAACCGCAAGCGCTCAGCAAGTTGGTTGGATCCTGGTTCAGCACCTAAACAATGCCCTAAACGAAAACTTACCCCTAGAAAAGTGATGGTCTCTGTTTGGTGGTCTAGCGCCGGTGTGATTCATCACAGCTTCTTACCAAACGGGGTGACCATTACTGCAGATGTGTACTGTGAAGAACTGAACACAATGATGGAGAAGCTGGCACATCTCCAACCAGCATTGGTCAATCGCTCGTCTCCGCTGCTCCTGCACGACAACGCGCGACCTCATACTGCACAGCAAACGGTCTCCAAGTTGCAAGAACTGGGGTTGGAAGTTCTCCGTCATCCGCCCTACTCACCAGACCTTGCGCCTACAGATTACTACTTTTTCTAGAATTTGGATAACTCCTTGGCGGGAAAAAAATTCAATATCCGAGAGGCAGTACAAAATGCCTTTGAAGAATTTGCTGCCTCCCGTCCAGCTGATTTCTTTAAGAAGGGCATCAATAAACTGCCACTGCGTTGGCAAAGATGCATTGATTGCATGGGTGATTACTTCAATTAATACAAATAAAAAATACATGAAAAAAATTCGTTTCATTTTTTTCATACAAAACGGCAATTTCATAGGTAAAGACCTAATATTTATAATATTCATTCTTTATGAATAATTAACTTTCTCTCGGCTCCTAGATTTAATATACTCCTCGGGAACAGTACTTTTTATCTGAATTTAAGGTAATCACCGATTTTCTTTGTACACCTGAGAACGTGTATGCAAAATTTCAAGCTGTTGAGTAGGTAAGACGTGAAATAATAAACTCACATTCACATTTTCTATATTAGTTAGGATTTAGGATAATGGAAATTGTGCCAAATGGTAATGGTTATAAGAAATCGATATAATCGATTAATGATCATTTAATTTTTTATTATTAATAATTTTAATATCAATTTACACAATACCCGGCAAAGGTACGGCACGGAACCAGGAAAGATAATGGACTTAATTTAAACCTAAATCATCTCTCCAGCAAAGGTACGACATAGAGCCAAGAATGATAATGGACTTTATTTAAACCTAAATCATCTCCCCAGCAAAGGTACGACATAGAGCCAAGAATGATAATGGACTTTATTTAAACCTAAATCATCTCCCCAGCAAAGGTACCACATAGAGCCAAGAATGATAATGGATTTTATTTAAACCTAAATCATCTCCCCGTCAAAGGTACAAACGACATGAAGCCAAGAATGATAATGGACTCTATTTAAACCTAAATCATCTGTAAAAGACGTGGAGACCATAACTGCAATAACTTAATATAAAAAATGAGATATTTGTTTATACCAGTTTAAGTCCGTAGGTAGGTACACACTTTGGCACTACCTCCTTATAAAATAACCTTAATAAACTTGATACCTATCATGCGGAATAGTGGAAATAGGTATAATAATGATAATAGCATTAACACATCAATATGATTATACACATGCAATCACCGATTATATTTAATTACGTTTGGAATTAAATCTTACATAGAACGTGGGCGTAAAGCTTTAAACGCCGAATATTGACGGATCGCGCAATAAATGCCAACGCACCGCCTTGAACTTCGCCTTGAGAGTACGCAGGATGTTCCCGGCGAACGGTCGTTTGTCGCCATTATTCGCAACCCTACTCAAAGCAAATATACACTATCATTGATGTTAATGACTACTAAACCGTAAACACATACCGGTTCTTTAAAAGGGCAGAATGATTCAGATTCCAATGGAGTGAAAAAAAGTCCATTGAAACTGACTACACCGCTTATGTGAATGCAAGCGGTCAACAGAGTTTTGTAGCGTAAGCAGTGAAAACAAAACTGTTTTAAGAAGCTGGGTCAACACCGAAATGTTCGAAACAAGGACACTGACAATTTCAGGGTCCACTTAGTCGATATACCGTTAGGTGTTGTGCCGATGGCGGCGACTATGCGTCGATAAACAATACGTGTGACATTGACAGTAAGAAAGGAAGAAACGCAATACGCATACCAATGATAGAAGCGCCAAGAACGCTAGCAAACCGAGGTATCAATAAATACTTTTGTACATGAGCACCAACCACCTGGTGATTAACTGTAGACAGGGTTATACAACATTTTAGCTCAATATAATAATCTTAACTGTGTAGCATCGTTTAATGTAACGACTCGAAATGTTATTGGTTTAATATCGTTATGTATATGTTAATACATTTTTTTTATTACCAATAGTTGACATTTATTATTATTATTGAGCATTGTGAAGTAATAGAAAGTACGAATTATTTTACTGGTGAACCAGTGGTTGGCGAGTACTTTCTATCTATAAAATAACTGCGACATTCCTATGAAGTAGTGAGTACATACTTACTAGAAACGTGCGCGTGAGTCTTCATTCGTAGGGATAACTATTTATACCATAAACAGTGCCAAGTGTCAAAGCGTAAAAAATATTTACTGTGTTACAAAATAATATTCAATGAAAAGGAAGCTGGAATTTCATTGTAAGTAACAAATTTATTTTATAGGATTTTTATCATAAATTTATTTAATTTCTTGGAGTAACTCAGGAGTTACACCTCGTAAAATTGATTTTTACTTATTGGTGTTGAAATTATTTGGGATAATTCCATAATATATTATTTAAATTACAAATACATATTTTCACTGATCAATAAACGCTGTTAGTTACTAGTTAGTTAGGTAGTGCTGTTGTTACGTATACTCGTATGTCGATGATACTGCTATCATCGTATGATCTTAATAAATAAAGGAGTTTAAAAAATCGTTTTATATTAAACTCACAAGAGATTATCAATGTGCGTTTTATTTTTAAGTGTACAAACAATTGTTAAGCTTCATTTACAGAGGTTATGGGTTAATAATATTTAAATACTCAAAATAAACCAATGCAAAAAAAATCGTAGCAAAGGTGACCAAAAAAAATTTTTTTTTTATGTTGTGATATTTATGTATAAAGGAACAATTAATTAAATATTAATGAGCTTTAATTACTTTTCAATTTTATTATCAAAAGATTCAATTCAAGCAACTCGATCATCTAGTTGATAATATTTTGAATTATTCACTGCAATCCAGACAAAACCTGCGTAACACATGGTATTTAATAAAAATAATCAGGGAATTTAACAAGCAAAACTCTGATTTACGAAAAAAAAGTAAAACAAAAAATATTCTTCAATGACCACATATACCAGGATCATTGATATATACTACTGAAACTCATCGAAGCAAATAAATCTAGAAATATTTCTTGTATCTCCATGTGAGTCAGACTATATACGCTTACGACAACAATGGCGTGTACATAAAAGTCTGCAAACTCCATGGACCCAAACACATGAGCCGGCACCGAGACACGATACGGTAGCCGGTGAGTTCGGAACATTTGACACTAAAAGGTATTCACGCGACGTCCTCTCAGTCGCTCGACATACACGGTGACCCAAGCACAGACTCATCTTCGTAAGGGTAGCGGCTAGAAATATATATGTTGACAGTGAATACATCGAATCGATAAAAAAACCTCAGGTAACAATCACCAATTTAACAATAAAATCGTGAATTTCGCGAACCAAAAATCCTTATTGCTCGTCGTATAATATTTGTTTATTCATGTATTTTTACATCCTTTCAGAGACAAAGCAGGAGACAGCTGAAAGCTCCCCGTAATGGGGCTTAACGTAGCACTGTCCGTAAGTAGATCTCTATTTATTTAAAATCCGAAGTAGGTAATGGTTATGAATAAAACCATGTTTATAATAGTCCTAAGTTAATAACCAAGTCTAAATAAAATATCAAATAATTTACAAGTAAAAAAGTACACCGGGAAACATTAAATCAATAACAATCCCACAATAGAAAAGCTTATAATATACGTAATATGAATTGAATTTAGTTTTGGCAAACCTACTTACTTTATATAAATAATAGCAGGATTATATTAAAATTCGCTTTAGAAATGATCATTAATGCATATTCAAGATTTTGGTTTTAACAAATGAACATTGCTTTTCTATCTTCAATTGGTATAGTTATAATTAAAAAGCATATTTTGCTACTAATAATAATAATCAATAATCAATACATTTTTCAAATTTCAATTTCAAATAAAAATAATCAATACATTTTATTGCATTTTTATGTGCATGACAAATTACTTTGCACTTTATTGTTGTTTTTGCTCATAACATTAAATACCACTTCAAGTTCTTTTTAACATTTAGCCATTTTTAATGTTAAATGACTAAGACAACTTGATTATTTGTTTTTCTATTAGGAATTCGTTTCTATACAAAGTTCTTCAATACAAGCTCTTTTTTTTCATAATCAAGCAGTATGGATCTCGCAAAACCTAAGATTGATCTTAAAATGATGTCTCTAAATATTATTTTTACCAATGCTCTACTTAAAAATATATCAATACTTCAAATCATAATAATCGAAATCATGTTTCAAAAATAATGTCATGACGAAAAAAAATTATACTTAAATGATTGGTGACGAAAACGTACTTTAAATCCGCGTCAAAAAATGTTATACAAAAAGTTCAACCAGACCCTGAACTTTTACGTAGTGCAAAATAGGTGCAAAAGACCATTTATATTTTTTTTACTATGTAATCAAAGTAGATAAAGATATAGTTATATGTGAATATATGATACATGTTTATCTACAAAGGACTTGAATGACCGTACACATATATAATGTTCTTCTTACCAATAATCTATATTTAAATTGGCAAAGACAAAGTTATTAAGTACATCTTCCTCCTCTGTTTCTCAACCGATCTTTTTGTTTTAGTTTTTTTCCTTATATTTTTTTATTATACATTTTTATAATACAGATAATAAAATTTGTATATTAAGTTTGTACAACTTATTATCGTAAAATTTCGAACATTGGACGATCACTAGTTTTAATAAATTTTAATTGAGTTTACGGCAGAAGAGCCTTTAATTACTTCTATATAATACATGAAGTATTAATAGCAATGAGCATATAAAACCGGCTTAGTAGGTAGAAATTATTGAAAAAATAAGTTATTTCATGTTGAATACCATTAAGATATTTTAATTACATTAATTCCAAGTACTTCAATAATTCTCATTTGATCTGTAGGTAAAACATTAATTTTATTTTATTTGTATATGCAAAATTTACGAATATAAACATTATTAATAGGGGAGATTTTTAATATTTTATTCGTAATCTTGTGTTATTTGACTCTATATCTTTTAATATTGGTGCCATTTTACGTAATATAGTTCGGTTTTTGTGTATAATTAAGTGGATGTGAAATAATACCACGGAGCAAGAATTCTGATATGTCACTAAAACTCTGAAAAATTTTAACAAGGGGCCACCATCTTGTTAAACATCGAACATTGAAATAATCACAAGACACTTGTATTATACCTACTCGATTGTGGCAGTAATAACCTTTAAAATTGGTTGCTAAAAATAATATTAAGGATCAATTAAGTGGAGATGAAACACATTTTTTTATTAATTTCTAATCTGTGCATTTTTGACATATAAAACGTAACCTGATGTGGAGTTATATGTCCCTCTTAATTAAAACATATGTAAATGTATAAGAAAAGCGCAAAAAATGCGCTGCGAAACTATTTTTGATAAGGTTAACATAACTTATTGAGTTGAGAGCACCGAGTGGCATAGATGATCATTATCATTTTATTTATGAGGGACTCTTATAAACAAGTTCATATTACAATGGCTGGTTTCTAAGACTTAATTATTTTTTAATCATTGCTACACGTGTTTAATATGTTATGATGCTCGTCAATAATATATTTATTCAAATTGGGTTGAGACTGTAATTTAGATGATTTCGTAGAATATCTTGGATCGAACACGTATTTTGATTCTAAACGTTTGTTACTATACAAATAGAGTGAATATTAATAGAGTGCACTGTTTGTATATTTGATATTGCATTTACAATTACCAACAACTTGTTAAAGGTCTTTAACCTCATATATTTTTAGGTTATATCTGTGTTTTTTTATCGATTCACCGTTTTATTTACGATCTCTTTCCATTCATGCATTCCATTGCTGCACTGTAAGTGGGTTCCAAAATTTCACTTTAATGCAGTGAATAACTGTGTACTTGTCTCATTTCATATGCGCGACACACGTTTATGCCCCGTTTATTATAAACCTTACGAGAAAGTCAGCAGGAATAAATAGGGTACTTGGACATTCGAGTAAAAAAAAACTTTATTCATATTAATCATATTATCACTTGTTTTCCTATATTAACTTTATTTGCATTCTGTGTACTAGTTTTATGTCGAAATGAATCATTATAATCGAATACTGAAGTACGATATAAACATACATAATGCTATTCAAAAAATGACAAATCCTTCTTAGTAAATAACTATGACACATGGATGTTTACACTGTGGACATATTTTTGAGGTTTATTTTTATTTAACCACAGTATTTAACAACTTTGTACAAATAAAATAAATTCTATTTTCTGTATACTGAGATACTTATTGGTATGAAACATAAAATTCTTGATAGGAATTGACACGATGAAACTCCTTTTTTAACTGCTTATATTTTATTGAAAATACTCACAAAACCAGGGTTTGAGTATTCTTATAAAATGAATAATAAATAATTTCATAAAAAATGGTTACCTATTTAGTTTATTAATGAGTGAAATTGAATCAACATTGATATTTTACTTGTAATATTCGGTATAGTTTGTTACACTCATTACAATCTGATTCTTAGAATTTGAATATCATATCTCTTTCTATAAAATAAGATACAAAAGTACACCTTTCTTTAAATATAATATAAACTCTAATCTATTTTTTTTTTAATATTCAATAATATTAACAAAAAGTAATGTTAAAAATAAACAATCACCACAGGTGGGTCACTAAATATCTGATGAACCATTTAGATAACCTTACATCAATGATATTATAACTATAGATACGGCATAAGCCCTTCTACAGCGCCTTGTTAAAACTTGGCTAGCTAGCTTCTTTTTACCGGGTGCTCCGTCAATTCGCCCGTATCTAAGCAACATATAACTACATCGTTTTCGCCACCGATGTTGAGAATATGGTAACTTATTT
This sequence comes from Antheraea yamamai, assembly GCA_036509395.1. Lineage (NCBI taxonomy): Eukaryota > Metazoa > Arthropoda > Insecta > Lepidoptera > Saturniidae > Antheraea > Antheraea yamamai. The sequence goes on from AP028433.1 coordinate 12,529,511, forward strand.
ACATATTTTATCTGAGACAGTTTACGTATGAGTCAGTATTTGTGTCATTTGTTTTGTCAAAATATCATGTAGGTAACGAATCTACACCTTTTTACTTATAATATCGTTGCCTTACATAGTTAAAAATAAACGAAAGTCATTCGTTGGTGGTGCAACATTATATAGCTATGATATTTTAATAGAGACGACACTGTCAGAACATGTTACTTCACGACGTTGTACTTTGAATATAGGTAATACAGAAGCAGTGGAAGTTGTAACACGTGTTACTTGAAAAAAAATCACTAGGTCATTTATAAGATAGAACAGTATGCGACTCACGATCGAACGGTCAATCGTCGCTCCCTGGCCTTCGAACAGAGGCAATGTCATTATGACCCTTTAGTTTCCTTTATATTCAAATATTTCATTATATACAAAAGATTTTCCTTTACATTAAATTTTACAATTAAACATCGCCTTCCAATCATAAAATTTAAACTCGTAAATTTTTATTGCACTCTTTTAAATCAAAACCATCAATAACTGACAATTATATCTAATAACAAAATTAAATGCATTTGTCTCGGATTAACTATAAATTCACTACCTGTTTAGAATAAGGCAATAAATAGCACCGGGTTTCTAAATTTATGTATACTCGTTATCAAGATCAAATAATAAAATATCAAAACTTGATCGTTCGCGAAATGTCACGCGAAAATGCCTTTGACTGGTTGGGACGATGACGATGACCTGGCAAGTACCCGAGCGGCTACCTGCCTCTGATGCCTGTATGCAAATTGTGTTGTTCTTCGAACGACTAGTGTCAATGTACTAAAAAACATTTATTGGGAACATATTAGATTAACTACGCACATCTAAGAACGATCTTATGAATAGTAAATACGCTAAGTTCAACTGAAATATGTTAGTAAATAGTTATAGAAAAATAGTTTGTGATACTTGAATTCCATCCAACATCAAAGACTGCAATTAAAAACAAAGTCAACACATCACCAATTTTATTATAATATATTTTCATGTTCTGAAAATAACTTGTGTATATTTATTGACTTTATTTGTATTTAATAATGTATGAAAATTAGTAAATCATTTATTATAAAAACCAATCGGCAAAAAAATATGCAAAATATTATGTGATTAGAACAGTAAATCTTATATCCTAGGCAATGGTCATTGACTTCGAAACGCCTTTTGAACTCAAGATAAACACAAACATTTCTGAACCAGTCTTAAGTGTTGATTTTCATTCTTGACTCTATGATGTTATGTAAATTATGCGAAGACGGTAGTGTGATACGTAATCGATGGGTCATCGACCGCTATCACCCACACAAATATCATTTCACCTGAGCTACAATAAATAGTTCATCATCAAATATAATGGTTATTTTGACCCTAATCTTTGCACTCTCTTCCTAATGTTTTGTATCCTAATCGTGGTCTCCATTATTCATATAGCACACAATTTACATATATCAAACCAATTGATACCTATATGTATAAATCACTTAGTATACAAAACTTTTTTGTACAAGGTCAACAGCCTTGTGAGCTTTTGTTCGATACAGTTCACAAGAAACACGATAGGCGACAAGAATACGAAGAAGACACTAATATAATAAACACTTTTTGCATGTTGAAACTCATGAATATATATTCGATAAAATGCAGACGTATACTCTAATACGATTTTATATAAATACTAGCAATTTCTAGCGGCTTCACATGCGTTTTCTATGCAGTAACTATTTGCGATTCTTCATTTTATATCTATATTTATGAAAGAATAGCTGACTGAGGAAAAACTAACAGATTTTCATAGAAACTGTCATCCCCTTTTTCACCACAATAAAGTTTGAATTTGCTCAATTGGTTAAAAAGATCGCTTACCTACAGTGCAAAAGGAAGGATACATGTAAATTATCAAGGCCCAAGCCCAAGTCATTTGGGCTGTGCATTCATATGTCAATCAGTTATTCTTTCATATCCTATGTATATAGATAATATTTGCAAATAAATTCATATGCAACATTACATTAACATATTTTGTCTGTTTAGTGTGCACTAGCGTGGGGTATATGCATGTATGCCGTTGCATCTCCACGTGTAACACACAGTTCGTTCACAAGAAATACTGTGGAAACAATTCCGCGTCATGACCCTATAGCTGCCCCAATACGTGCTTCAGTCGAAAGCATACCGCTAAGGTAATAATAATCAGCGACAAAAATAAATGCATTCAAACGTTTATTAACATGACAAAACTAACCATATTTTTAAACATTATTTGCAGAAGTATCAGAGACGAGGGAGAAGGTCGATTACCTCTCCGAGACGCGGTGGAAAAGCGACCTATTAATGTTTTGGAGCGAGATTATTCTTACAAACTCACAGACGTCAGTATAGCATATAGTTACTACCTATAAATAATACGTATCTATAATAAAACTTGTTTTCTAATTTTACATACATTTTTAGGATGCTGAATATATCCAAAACGTGGGACTCGAAGAAGTCAAGCAATATTATGGAGCTGCAAGCTTTCTATACAAGTATGTGCTTTAATATAACTTTAGTTCTTATATTTATCTTCATTAATTATAATTTATCCACTAATACGTTGCTTATCAACAGTGGATCCCGCAATGATGAGAGACTACATCTCGGTAACGCCAATTTACAAGGTATTCCTTTTACTCGTATTTTATTAATTTCTTATCAAAGGGTGAGACAAAATATTTACAATACTTTTTTTATATAGAAATGCAACAGACCGGTAGTGCAGTTCGTCGTTTAGTGGTGTGCTACATAGAATCATGGGCAGCGTATCGAGCACCACCGCTGGCCTTCACTGCTGGATTGACACCTCGTTCCTGCACGCATTTACATTACGCCTTTGCGACTTTGCATCCACATACATACGCACTGACACCAACTAATGAAGACTATGACATAGTCAAAGGTAATTTGACACTTTTAATTAACATATCTTCTTGTAATTGTAAAAGAACATACCAAATTTTCTATTGCATTTCATTTGATTTTTTCAGGAGGATACAGGGTTGCGACTGGCTTAAAACAACGTATACCAGGACTGAAGGTGATTTTAAGCGTTGGAGGCGAAGGTACCGATCGCCTTTTTAGTGAAATGGTACAAGAATCGATCAGACGAAGCATGTTTATAGAAAGCGCTTTAAACTTTTTGAGAGAACACGATTTCGATGGTCTCGATCTCCATTGGGTTAATTCTGGTATGTACGGTTAAACGATTAAGAACTATTACTAAGATATTATTAAAAGCAGTAAAAAAGATTTAATCATTCGGCTTGATAAAATTATACGATAATATTTGTAGGAGAAAAGGATGAGAAGGAAAGAGATATGTTGACAGCTCTACTTTACGAAATCCGGGAGAAATTTTCGTCTTATGGTTTACTCCTTTCTACAGTCCTACCGCCGTTCAGGTAAATTGTGACTTATATCACCTTTAGACCTAATAAGTGTGTTTTTTTATAAGATCTCTTATTTGAAGTTAGATATATCATTGCTGACTCGTTATTTCATATATTTCATTGGCCTATCACATTACAATATATTTACAATAACTACGGTTTGCCAAATATATGTGGACCCAGGGACAGATGCTAGTATAGTCAATAGCGTAATACTTTTCCGAGAACAAAGTAAAGAATTAAGAAGGAGTTCTTCAGCTTTATATTATTTTATATATCTTGTGATATTTATCAGGTCAATGATTTTTGCATTCTAAATTTATTTGAATTTAATTTCCATATTGACTTTTAATTTATACAACGGTACATGATCCAGAACGATACAAAGAAATCTCATCTGATTATTTTATTGTAGATACCAAATAGAAGACGGATATGATTTGAGTGCCGTGAGTGGAGCAACAGATTATACAATTCTTCAGGCCTGGGATATGACTCACGGGAGACGTGATGAGCCTCCATCAAGAGCAGTTCAACATAGTGCCTTACACAGAGACCCTGGTGCAACGTCAAGAGATCAGCGCTATGACAATATCGTAAGTGGACAAACTCTCTCCTATCCTTATAATGTTTAGGGTACATAATAGGAATTCGCACTAGACCATCGCCCAAATCTTCTCAGTATGATAAAATACATAACAATATTAAATACGACCTGCCCGCTCCAGCTTTACACGAAGAATATGATATCAAATTTTCCCTGTGCGATTACCTACGGGCATCATATATATTAATACGTGAAGCCTAAAATGTGTACCCCTTTTTAAAAGAAATGCGCGAACGGATGAACGTGAAATTTGGCATAGTTAAAGTTTATATGGAGGAGAAGTGCAGAAAGCTATTTTTTTTTATATAAAATGCATTACAAGTATATTAAATTAATTAAAATATACATTACTCACACTACTGCTAGAATTTTATACAACACTAGCTATGAATACCCGCTTCGCTGGGTCATTTTTAATTGTATACTTATTTGTTAATGTTAATAATCTATCACTACTTACTTCACAATTTTTTCACATAAAAGACACATTTTCTTTTTAATTTATTGATCTTACTTATTTTTACATTAAAATCTTACGACTAAGTAGACATTAATATCTTTTATCATCTAACATTAACTGATATACTAAACATTTTTATTGAAATACATTCTTATATACTACGTTTACACTTTTGCATAGGAACTTCCCAGATCATTTTAGAATTTTCTAGAACACTCTTATTTAATCAGAATCTAAACGTAGATTTTAGAACTCCCTACATCATTCCAGAATTTCCCAGATCATTCTAAACATTTCTGGATCATTCTAGAATTTTCTAGAACATTCTCATTCGATCAGAATCTAAACGTCGATTTTAGAACTTCCCATATCATTTTAGAACTTCCCAGATCATTTTGGAATTTTCTAGATCATTCTAGAATTTTCTAGAACATTTTCGATCGATCAGAACATTGTTATACATATTAAAGCTTTCTAGAACATTCCAGAAGTTTCCTGAACAATCCAGACCATTTTAGATCAATAATAGTCACATTTTCAAAGTTAACATCTTTCAACCCCCGTATCTTTTACACCCTTATAATTATCGACTTGCAACCACCATAGTGCACAATGGGAACCTTGTACCTATTGCCACATACAAACACTTTTCGTCTGCAATGCGTAGTTTTAGCTGCAAAGTGAAATATAGGAACACACACCTCCAATTTTATATATATAATAGATATACACACATGTAAATTTTGGCAAAGTCATCCGTCATTTTACTCTTACGTTACGTTACGTTACTCTTACGTTAATTGTATAATAATATAAATTTGTACATTCATAACATACATTAATAATTAATTGATACATAATTTATGGAACCACTGAAATAATTATTATTTATTCTCTTTGGTGTTATTGAATGTCAAATTTTTTAGGTGACATTACTGCTTCCATTTTGCTTCATGTTCTCATAAGAGTAAAGCAATATTACCAAAGTCAATGTCAATATTTTAATAAATTAGTATTTTTATCGCGAACTCACTTTAAATGATGATTCAATAAAAAGAGCCAAAAAATACTTTGTAAATTCAAAATAACAAAATTTGTTTGCTCATGAAAGTATTCAATGGCTTAGATATCCGCGGTTACAATGATGCAGTTCAACCTGATGTAGCAATTATATTAGGTACAGTTAGTTGATGATGAATTTTGAACAAAAATGAATTCTTTTCAAAAGTTATTGGTAGTATTAACAATATCTTTGTTTTAGATTCATCATTTGATTCTATTGTGTGTCCATTACTTTTCCAAGCGATGTTACTGGGCATATAGATTCCTCATAATGGACAGACTTCATTTAATTCAATATCACTCAGAAATGCCACCACTCATGGTGTCGTGTAAAATTAATTAAGAATTGTATCATGAGTTGAGCGAGTTATTTTCGTAAAGTTATATTTACTTAAAATTTGAAAGTTTTACCACTTTATGTAACCGCCTGTTTTTTGTTTCAAATTTATAATTATTATTTCATTTAGACATCGATTTTTTCCATGTTTATATAATTTAAAAAAAAGTGGCAAATAACTGAGTAGCCATGATAAAAACCTTTGATTATAGAAGTAAGTTGACAAAAGAACCCTAATAAAGTTCAAACTTTAAAAAATCAATGAACTATGGTCGAATGTCGACCACTGGGCGCCCACTAGTATAATTAAATAGAATGGATACTGAACATTGATCTGTCAATTCTATCAATATTTTTTCAGATCTACTTACTAGCTTCTGTCATTAAAGTTTTATGCTTTTTAATCTAAATCTCTCTTTGCTGTACGTATATTATATGTATTTTCTATCTTAAATTACAAATACAGCAAAAAAGAACTAGAGAAATGAGTGCAGCTGTTCCGAAGTGATACGTTTACATACATAAATGTACACACTCGGTACTTGATTTCTGGTTACATAGCTAAAATACATACGTTTTATTATTAAACTCGGTGTGAAAATAAGCACTAAAGACGATATCTTCCAACTTTACTAATTTAATATTGCAGGAATTCGTGGTCAAATATATAATTCGTCATGGAATGGCTCCTGAAAAGCTAGTACTTGGTATACCGCTATTTGGTCGCAGTTATACTCTAGCTCCGTCCACACATCCCTCTCCGGGTGCTCCTACTAATGGTTGGGGTGAAGAAGGGTCTTACACACAGACTAAAGGAATGTTAGCATACTTTGAGGTAACTTGTTAAATCCAATGATTATCATATACTGAAGTAAAATATTATAGACATTTTTGTATGAAGTTCAAGGCTGTATCACTATCACTACATATTATAAATCAAAGTTCTCTGCCACGTCTGTCTGTCTGTCTGTCTGTTCGCGATAAACTCAAAAACTACTGAACGGATTTTCATGCGATTTTCACCAGTAGATAAAGTGAATCACGAGGAAGGTTTAGGTATATAATTTGTCAAGGTTTTTTGTATTATCAGGGCGTGATAACGTCCGCCAGGCCTTCTAAGTGCCGACTTAGGTTATATATGCGCTATTTTGTTCCACAACTTGTTGCCATTTCGAACGTAATTTCATAATGCCTCTCTCATAGAACTTAATCTCTGTTGACAGAAAGCTATAACAGTCGATTTTCTCAAGCCTCTCTTAAGACGAATTTTCAACAGTAAAATCGTTCTCCATAAATAGCAACAGAAGATAATCACTTAATGTCGATCCAGTCTAAAAATTGGATGTATAAGAGTCATTCAACCAAGCATTGTTCTGGGAAAAAACAACGCCTTTCCTATTGATCTATTCAAGATGCTTCTGTGCGATTGCTTTCTTTAGACAGTTGGCATAGGGGAGAAGGTTATGATATGTTAACCATCGGTATACATACTAACAAGCTATAAATCAATCACTATACTGTGCTCACCATCAGGCACAGTACAGTCACTTTGCTGAGCTACGATAAAAAAAAACTATAATTTTAGATCTGTATGGCCGAACGTGAAGGTAAAGGAGTCAGCGGTACAGATGACGGAGGAAACGCTTATGCTGTATTTGACAATCAGTGGGTAACATACGATACCGCTACTACTGTTCTTGAAAAGGTATTAACACTGTTACTCTTCACTCTATCATATTTATAGACTATTTACTTTACCTGCTTTTTAAATTTAGAACAAAATTAATATTTTTAAAGGAATTACTTGTATAAATAAAGAGGTTGCATTATATTTTAAAAATCGAACAAAATTATCATATAGGAATCCTTTTTATACTAATGTAAAAAATATATTAATACTTAGTAATAAGTTGTTTGTCATTGTTTATGAGAAGATGAAAACTATATTTTTTTTGCATTAATTGTTTTTAATTATATGCATACAATTGTATATATCACTCCAGTCGCTTAATAAATGTTAAAAATATTTCAAAACAGATGAAATTCGTTGTAAGTTCTGGATTGGCTGGAGCTGCTGCGTGGGCTATTGATATGGACGACTTTAGAGGATTATGCGGTTCACCGTTCCCTATACTAAGCACTATATCTCGGACTTTGAACGGTAAAGATAACTGATTATCGTATTGAATTCATAAGGTTTAAGTTTCATTTATAACGCATTATTATTTATTATAGGTGAAAATGTCCAGACTGACCAATCCTCTTTAAAAATTGGATCATGTGATTCCGATAGTCCTTATTTGGCCTCTGATGAAGAATCCTGCGCACATTTCCATTTCTGTACCGGAGGAATCAGCTATCGTCTAAACTGCGAAGACGATCGTCTATATGATCCTTCTACAGGTTTCTGTGGGTAAGAAAAAGATATTTATAATATAAACATATTTAGTCTTCTCTCGAATTATTTTTAAAAACCAACCCGTCTTTAATTAATGCAACAATTGAAAATAAATGTCTTCTTATATATTAAAAAATGCTTTAATGACTACGTGTTCAAAAATTTGACGTTTTTAATGGAAAGTAGAAATTTAAAAAGAGAAATAACAAAGAAGTATAAATAAAGAAAATTATACACTGACAATATATTAAGAACTAGGTTTCTGTTATTATATACAATACAAGCAAAGAAGTATGTATTACATATAATATGCTTGTTATAATAATGTCCTAGTTTGAAATTATTCATATTTTTCCTCAGGCATCAAGACGTAACAAAGTGTATGCCCGGTCAAAGTCTAAGAATCAGTGTAGACGATGCATCTAGATACTTGTCACAAGCGTACGAAACAGATTTCGAAGTGAGTTGATATTTTATATTATAATTTATTACACCATAGGTACTCAAATTTATTTGTCTCCTACTAACGTTTTTCGCTTATGTGTAGACCTCTGCTTACCTGATATTGATTTTTTGCCAATTGTTCAACTTTATGTATGTTTTGAAAAGGTGGTTTTATAATGATAAATGTATGTATCTTCATATTATAAAGAAGCATTATTTAAGTAAACAGCATGTGTATATGCATAGTTTCATTCATGGAAAGCCAAATTAAATCCACGACCTACTTAAATGAGATCATTGTCGTGGACCCTTAATTGCATCTCATGGACCTCTAATTTTTTTTCGCTAATATCGACCCCTTTGCCTGTCGTGATAGACACCTGGGGGTCAGTATAGACCACTTTGGGAATCATGGTATACTCTATTCAATATTCTTAATTAATAATGTTTATTGCGTTCAATTTTACAGTGGAGTGGTGTTCCAATGGCTTACTCCGGCGAACGACTTACATCAGGCGAGATAGATATTAAGAAAAGTAAGAAATTTGTATGAACTAAATGCTTACTTTTTATTTTGTAATGCAACGCATTAATTTTTTCATTTATTTGCACAGATAGAGAAAACGATAAGAAAGTGGTCTGCTATATGACGAGTTGGGCGTTCTATAGAAGAGGTGATGGTAAATTTGTACCTGAACATATAGATAATCGAATCTGCACTCACGTGGTTTACGCATACGCTTCCTTATCTCCGGATGAACTGATTGCAAAGGAATTTGATCCGTGGACTGATTTAACCAATAGTAAGTAGAAATTGGGATATATCATATGATTAACAACGATTTTTTTTTCTCGAACTGACTACGTTATTGACCTAGCAAGGTCTTAACAGCTTCACCGGACTACGAATTAACAACGAAACAATTAATGTTTGTTCTTTCAATTAATTAGTAATAGTGTCTAAAAGTTCTATTAGTTATACTACGCACAGAATACAGAATAGGTGTTATCAATCTATATTTTACTAAAAACCGCTCGCAACCTCTTCAGTGGCGACTTACAATATATTGGATAGCATAAAATCGAATAGCATAAAAATCCTGGCTATGAAAAAAGGTTGTAATAATAATTATTTTTTTAATTTTGCAGCTTTTCCGTGTAAAATTCATAGGGAATTTAGGATTTCTCTTTCAGTTTTGTAAATCCTAGTGACATTTAATGCTACTTTAATGGACATAAGTATAACTGGACAATAAATTACTCTTTGAAAGTACTTGCAGATGATTGACATCAACTCATATATTTTAGTATATATACGTCGCCATAATCAAGTTTCCTTTTATCGATGTTTGGCAAAATTATTACTGTGTGTGTTGCAGCGGCTAATAAAATCCAGACGGAAATGCAAATGAACGGCCACTCTAATATTTAATGGACCAACATTCATTTAGCATGATCTTAGTATTAAACATATGGACAAGGAATATATAAATACTTATTTCATTTTACAGATCTTTATGACAGAGTAACATCACTAAAAGACGTAAAGGTGCTGTTGGGACTCGGTGGTTGGACTGATTCAGCTGGTGATAAATACTCCAGGCTTGTATCTTCTCAATCAGCCCGGTCAAAGTTTATCGATAAACTGATACCTTTCCTACGTATGCATAATTTCAAAGGTCTACATCTAGACTGGAACTACCCAGTTTGTTGGCAAAGTAATTGCAAAAAAGGTGCAGTCTCGGACAAAGCTAACTATGCGAAATTTATTCAGGTAATATTTTTTCCAAGCAATCGTAATTTTTTACAATATTATAAATGAAATTCACAATGAACGGATATTTTACAGGAACTCTCTAAGGCTTTACACGGCGCTGATATGGAACTTGGTGTAGCGATTTCCGGTTACAAAGAAGTCATTCAGTCAGCATATGATTTGCCAGTAATATCAGATGCAGCTGATTTCCTCAGCACCATGACCTATGATTATCATGGCGGTTGGGAAAGAAACACTGCGCACCATACGCCTTTGATTCCATCACCTGAAGATACTCTTCCTCATTATTCTATAGTAAGCAATCACATATTGTCTACATTGTATATTGTTATATGATCGATTATGTCATGGCTATATCCGTTAACATTGACTTAAGCTTCAGCTTAAGTACATAAAAAAATTACTATCGACGTGACTTAACTTCTGAGATTCGAGGCTAATACGGTGATAAAATAACTTTATGATTATTATTCTCTTGCTGTGTTGTATTAATACTAATTAAGTTTTGATAATACTTTTAATGGAACTGTCTAAATTACAGGAATATGCAATTAAATCTATTCTAAGCGGTGGAGCAGATCCAAAGAAGCTTCTTCTTGGTCTTGCGTTTTATGGTCAGTCGTATAGATTAGCAGATGTCGAACGACAAAGCGGTCCCGGATCACCGGCAGCAGGCCCTGGTGAACCCGGAGAATTCACAAAGCAACCTGGAATGTTAGGCTACTATGAAATCTGTTATAGAGGTAATACTCAGTTATTTAATAGTAGGGTGGAGTGAAAAAAACAATTTTTTTTTTTTTCTTAGCCTGGGGGTCAAATTTGTAGCTTATAAAAAACAAAAATTTTTTAAAAAAAAAAAAAAAATTTTACTCAACATCTTGAGCCAGCCCACTCATTTTTAAAATTAATTACGAGTAAAAATATTTGGTTGCAAAAAAAAAATTTTTTTTTGTCTTTGAATCTCTTAAAACATCTAAGAACTGGCAATTATGATCATTTCCAACTCAAATTTTATTCTAGTGCCCTAAAGAGGAATGGTACTTTTTGGGATTTTTTTTTTAAATTAAAACAATAGTCACAAAAATTTTTTTTTAACTTGTGATTTTTAATTGGCATAAAAGAGGATACTCTGAAGTTTCTAGAACGCCTTCAAAAATTTTTTTTTTGCAGCCAAATATTTTTACTCGTAATTAGTTTTAAAAATGAGTGGGCTGGCTCAAGATGTTGAGTAAAATTTTTTTTTTTTTTCAAAAATTTTTGTTTTTTATAAGCTACAAATTTGACCCCCAGGCTAAGAAAAAAAAAAATTTTGTTTTTTTCACTCCACCCTATTTAATAGTAGTAGATTCATTATCATTCCTCACTTTTTACCTCTTACCCCATTTACTTACCTCGTTCTATTTTCGTATAATATTTTAAACACGTTTTTATTAACTTATTATATTTGTACCTACAGTAAATAAATTAAGATGGAAAACTGGACGACAACAAAATGCTGGACCATACGCTTACTCTGATAATCAGTGGGTTGGGTACGACGATCCGAAGTCAATCACTGAGAAGGTATGAATCAAAAAGATAAAAAAAATAATTTAATGTTGTAATTTGCACATCTCAAGTTGCTAATAGGTTTATTTGAATGCAGGTGGAATGGGCAGTAAGACAAGGTTTAGGTGGTGTGACCGCATGGGCGATAGATCTAGATGATTTTAGTAATCGATGTTGCACGGAGCCATCACCACTTTTGCGGGCAGCGAGCCGAGCACTCGGACGCTCAGTACCATCTCCGCCTAGCACCGCTTGTGAACGACCTCCTGAACCTGTCACGCCAGCTCCACCCACCACCACAACTACAGAATCTGACGGTTTGTAATACTCAGTTAATTCAAGTATATCACCTAGGAGAAAGTAACTCTGCGTATTTAGTAGAGGTAACTTAATAGATTAAATCTCGACCTATTTAACTAGTGGTCGAAGTTTGACCATAATTTAATCATTTTTAGCCTTTATGAAGAAAAAAGGTAACTTTTCCCAGAAACATTATTGAGAATAATATGCTCGTGCGTATCTCCTTAAGAAAAAAAATTAACAAAAATTTTAGACCTAAACTGTCGAACCAAACAAATTCTGTTAATATTTGATGAAATTTACAAATACGCGAATTCCGCGTCTAATATATAAATAAACGATTACTATAACGTAAATTATATTATCAATAGATATAACGTATAAATACTATAAAACAAAGTCCCCTACCGCGTCTGTCTGTCTGTCTGTTTGCGATAAACTCAAAAACTACTGAACGGATTTTCAAGCAGTTTTTTTTTTATAATTTGTCAAGGATTTTTTTATAATCAGGGCGGGAAAACGTCTGCCGGGCTCGCTAGTAACGTATAATAGGCAAAAGAAGAATACTTAATGACTTTACATTTAAACCTCGATTTTAACAAGATAATCGTGTTACAATAATATGAAACAGTAGCCGATGTAATAAAATTTTAATTTATTTGAATATTAGCAACAACTTCAAATACTCTTAGTATACCTATCTATCAGATTCTCAAAGATCTAATAAAAGAATTTGACTCCTACCGTTCTCGTCAATCTTTTTAACAACTCTAAATATGGATGCCCAGAACATTATATTGCATGTACAAAATATATGTATAATATTGTACCTAATAACATCAAGATAACTTAAGGATAAATAAATAGCAATTTCAGATTTCTATAATATTATTAAAATTTGTTTTGAATTAAACGCTTGACTGTATCATGTGCAAGCCCGAAACTAAGACTATATTTACAGCGGCCATAAAGATTGACGAGGACTGCACCTGAAGTTTCAATATTTATCAATGAATATAAATTGTATAGGATCTCTCGGTGGTGGTGGTGATCACGGTAGTCACGGGAATCATGACCACCATACGTCAACCACCTGGCCTAGTTGGAGCCCACCGACAACAACAACTACTACAACACAAAGTTGGTGGAAGCCGACAACTACTACAAGTAGCACCACCACTACGACTACTACAACCACAAAGCGACCAACTACTGCTGCTTCAACCAAACCACCCAAACCTGTTTCAGGTACTGTGCAATGATTTATAATTTACTTTCTATTCTTCTTTAATCTGAATCAACTAACTGCTATGTAACCTCCTTCTATGTATTTAATATAGTCATAGTAGGCATTACTCCCTGTTAAATATATGTATCTTTTAAGTCTTTATCCAGTAATTTTTGTTACACTAAAAAGTAAATACACAATTGAGAATGCGATTCTATATACTGAACTTTTTAATGCAGGAGGTAATTTGGAAGGTGGGTCGTGTATTGCCGGTGAATATAGTGGGGCTGCCGGTGATTGTGAAGCATATCTTCAATGTGAAGGTGGACAGTGGAGAAAGCATCGTTGCGCACCCGGATTACATTGGGCGGCCACAGTCAACCGCTGCGACTGGCCTAGTTTCGCCAAATGCACAGGTATTAAATAAATCAATTTCTGATAAAAATTGACTATTCGATTAAATAAATATAGCATAATTAACTAACGTATACAAACCATGTATAACTTAGGTAAGTACCAAAGTTAGATTATCATTCTACCACATGGGTTGTGTATATCATTTACTTGTACGCTAACCTTATACATCTTCATTATTAAGATTTGAATAAAATAGGAAGCATTAACGTTTTAATAGTATTAAATATACAAGTAGATGACTGATGAACGTTACCCTAGTCAACGATTTTGCAAATGATATATTGTAAATGCTTTTAATTTTTCCAATTGTCATTTATCTGCACAGTCACGTCCAGCGAAGCTAGTACAGCTACAACAACACTTGCGCCTATGACGTCACGGCCTCCGTTGAGACCTATGACAACAAAACGAACTACAACTACCTCAACTACGACGACAACAACTACTACAACAACAACCACTACGCGCAGACCAACAACTAAACCCTCTACTACTTCAGGTATGTAATTTACTAGATAGACATTATATACATTTGAACATATTATTTATAATGTATAAAGTAAAATTTAATAAAGTAATTTTAGAAATAGAATAAACTTCTATTTATGCGCCTATTTTGCATAATTTTTATTTGTTTCTTAGCCATTTGATACTCTCAAGAAGAATTAGTTTCTATAACTCATACTACATATACGATACGCAATCATCTAAGGTTGTTTATTCACGTAACATAAGACCTAACAAAATAGCGAACCGTAACGTTCTCCAAAACCTTCACTATGCGCACGCTAGTCTTGTGGAACCGATAACCCGGTATGATCTCCCAATAGGGTTATGACATGGGGCTCTTCAAAAGGGATTGAGTCACGCTCTTAAGTCTCTTAGCATAACAGTGATACCCCTGCAGTAATCCATAGGCGATAATTATTTACCATCCAATGGACCGTCTGTATATATGTTGCCATTGTATTACAATTCAATAAAAATGGTCTAGATACACAAGCTAGCGGTCCATCACAAGGACAGCGATGCCAAGGTCAAGAATACAGTTCGGTGGTAAACGACTGTAACGCCTACTTACACTGCGACGGTAACGTATGGCGGTTGCAACACTGCGCACCCGGTTTGCACTGGAGTTCTAAAGAAAAGCACTGTGATTGGCCTAAATACGCCAAATGTGAAGGTAAAAAAATATTTAATAAACAACGCAAACGTTTTGACTAAAAACAACAAGAGAACGAGACTAAGAACAAATTTAATATTTTAGGATTTACTCCAACACCAACAATGGCCAAGCCTACACCAACTCATTCATCCCGACCAGTTACCAAGCCTCTAACGACGCCAGGTATTTTCCGGGTTTTTTTTTTTTCGTAATGTGCTTACACATACAGTATTACGTCATAACATTATAGTGCGTTATATAATATAGGGGCGTTCGACGTCCAAATGGATTGAAAGTGATTATAACCACGAAAATGAAAATCTGCAGAGTAACGCACTCTAGAAAAATTGGCATACGAACTGATATATTCAGTCCGCGCCAATTTTTTTGTCGCTATGTATACACCTGTAAGTTTATGCTTGCAGATAATATCACCAAGAAATAGATACAAAACAAAGTTAAATTATTATTATAACAATCTAAAATTGGTATTTATTTACCCTTGAGTAACCTCTGTGTTCTAGATATAATATAATACGTATTTATAAATAAATTTATGTTCTGCGTAGCCATATTTAGTGCGGTCAAAAAGGACTATACTTAATAAACTTTTAAAGGTCAAATAGATATATTATATGTACATATTTTATATAGGTATATGAACGTACGAGTACATTAGTACTAATAATATTTCTATTCATAAAAATTGGTTGGTTAATTATATACTATTTTATTTTTTGACAAATATTTTATTTACGAAATACAATACTATCTAATAATTAAGTATTATTGATTGTTTTTGATTATAGCAATTTTTTAATATAAAACTTCATCAAGATCCAATGAATCATAAAAAATATGTTTTTGATGATAATATGATTTTTATGTATTTTTTTTATTGACAATTCTTGTACCCTTTCAATAAAGGAATTGTATTGCCTTCCGTGTGTGGTTTTTTTTTTATAAAAACCGATAAATCCATCTTTATCTAAATCTGCACACAAACAATCACAGGGACCGACAAAAAACGTCGTATTCCTGACCTTTAAAACGTGTAACATAAAATTCGTAAAATAAATATACAAACAGAAGAACTACACATTTATTATAGATTTAGTATAGATGTCATTTATTTTAATATGATTTATTATTAATGAACACAAAGGACTGACACTTAAGAATAATTTGCGTTGGAATTATAATTAATATTGTATAATCATTAAAAACTATCAATTCTTACGGCATCAATTAAATTTCATTATTGGCAGCCACACCACCAGATCAAAATAGAGAAGGCACAGACTGCGGTGGTAACGACATGCATGCACCGGCATCTACATGCGATTCATACTTGCTCTGCGTAAGCGGGCACTGGCGTAAGCAATTGTGCCCGCCAGGCTTACACTGGGACAAACGCACTAACCGTTGCGACTGGGTTGAATTCGCTATGTGTGAAGGTATACATTTTCACATCAGCTTGTAACTATTGTTTTTTTAAATCATAAAAAAAAATAAAAAAATAAATTAAATAATTAAAAATAAAAACTAAAGTCTTTCAATTCTGTTTTTCCAATCTCGTCACATTTTGAGAGCGACGGAGTAGTGCTCAAGTTAATTGTACGTTAATATAAACCTAATTAAGATACTAGACATATTTGTATATTAGTATAAACAATAATTGAAATATGATATTATTTTACGTAATTAGCTATTGAGACATTGATAGCACTTGCCTGTTCCTAGCTTTTCTACGGTCAATATAGACGTAATAGTGCAGTTAGTATTGCTCTAGGATCTTTGCCGACTATGGTATTGTATATTAGCATATTATAAGGATAACTATAAGCTTTTTTTAATGTTTATCGTGACTATAAATTAAAATAATTTTCAACAGTCAAGTCATCTTCTAAGCATCCTGTTATGGCAAGTACTGCTACGAGCACTACATCCAAAAGACCTACTTCTACAACAGCTACGAGAAGGCCTATAACACTAACAACAACTAAGAGACCTGTCACTGAAGAATCCCAGAAGCCAAGTAAAGTAAGTTTTAATAAAATGTCTGAACCATGGTTACAAGATGAACCTTATTATAGAACCTACTTTTATACGCACAATAATTGAAAAGCAATTATCCTTGTAAGTTTTTTTTTCTAACATGTTGGTTTCGCACCGAGGTCAATTAAAATTAGCAATATAAAGGGAGAGAGGAGTGATCGCAATTTGATACAATTCACTATTCACTCCCTTGACATGTTGCATGGGCATAATATTAAAGTCACTAAAATTTGTTAGTCCTGATATCGATACAAGGTTAATTCTATATAATAATGAAAACACAATTTGATTTCCTTTAAATTCGATGCGAAATTTTTCGTAGATAACTCTAGGCTACTTCTATTTTTGGATTTGATTGACCCTGTGCCATTATTGAAGCCTGATGAAGCGGGCGAGATTCGGCTAGTTAATGATAAGTTTAGAAAATAGGCAATAAAAATATTAAAAAAAAATATTTTTCAGACTTGCTCCACGGGGACTTACCATTCGCATCCAAAATGCGAGAAGTTCTACGTATGCGTCAACGGAATGCTAATAGCTCAGAGCTGCGCGCCGGGACTTATCTGGCGGCCGGACCGCTCTCAGTGCGATTTCCCCAACTCTGTATCATGTACGGATAGGAGACAAGGCGTATCAGCTCCTATTGTCGATGCTACTAACACGGCTTCTACAAACATGCAAATGAGTTCTCAACCATCTCGTAAGTATATTAGCTGTATTTATTTTGTAATACCTTATTAACCTTTTGTACTCGAAGTTTTTTTTAATTCGTATTACCGGCAACTCGAAATCGCGATCGTCTGCTGTTATCGAGAGCATAAAAAACCGCGAGCCGCGACCGTCATTTGTCACCAACATTTTAAATGGCTCCGCTACGGATCCCTCGAGTGCAAAGGGTTAAACCAAAATTCTACTATTATATTGCAATTTCTTCAATGCAACGACTCGTTATTGTAATTATAACAATAATTATTAATAATGATAATTATTTTTAGCGTTTTGTGATAACGGTCAATACGCAGCTCTACCGTCAGATTGCACACGCTATCAACACTGTCTATTTGGTAAATTTGAAGAATTTGCTTGCAGTCCCGGCTTACACTGGAACCAGGTAATTTAATATATCGCATATTTCACTGACTTCCAAAAAAGAAAAGCTCCCATTTCCTTATTATGTTTATATGTATTCTGATCTTTAAGAAACCATGACCACTTTTGATGATTCTTTCACTAGGGTAATCTATACACTTATAGGAAAGTTTAAGTATATTAAGTTGAAGTACATAGTTTTGTCGATATGACTAAAATATTAGAGATCTGCCGTTATACGAGCAATACTTAAAAACGATTTGATAGATTTCAATCAAGCCTTTAGTTTTACTTTATAGACACTTACTCCTTCTCTAGAAAAAATATCACGACATTATTACGGTTATTAAAGTTTTAAGAAACTATGACTTTTATAAACACTACGCACTCAGCGATGCGTGAAATGGGGCAAGCAGTGTGGTGTACATGCGCAAGAGACTGGTAGTAAATGCGTGATATTGTCTACAAAGTTTCTTTGTAGACAAAGTATATTTTTGCTTTGTAATTTATGTATGCTATTTCCTCTGTATATAAATACTAGCCAACCCGTGCCCACTTCGTTGGGCGGTAATAGGCATAATCAAGCTACAACTTTTCTCTAGAACTCAATCATATATATCTCATAATTAAGGCAACGTTCATAAGAAACGTTTTCGTTCGACCATTTTTCTCCGACTCCCCAGATATTACCCCCTACAACCTCACAAACTTTACCTCTTTATAATATTAGTATAGATTATAGATAATATAATTAGTTAATAGCTTCTGCTCGCGACTTGGCAACCGTGTAATAGTTATTTTGGGCTAAGACGCAGCGGAAGCTCTCAAAAGGAAAAATACTCCGATTTTAAAACATTTTTCATTCTTGCTCCGCTCCTATTGCCCTTAGCGTGATGATATATAGCTTATGACACTCACAAATAACTTGGCTTTCTATTGGTAAAATAATTTTCAAAATCGGTTCAGTAGTTCCTGAGATTATCCCCTACAACGTCACAAACTCACAAACTTTACCTCTTTATAATATTAGTATATAGATTATAGCCCCTGCCTGCGACTTCGTCCACGTAGTAGTAGTTACTACTCTGGGTTAACGCTGACACACAGGAGAAGCTCTCAAAAAGAAAAAAACATCCCGATTTTGAAACATTTTTCATCTGTGCTCCGCTCCTATTGGCCTTAGCGTGATGATATATAGCCTATAACCATTCTCGATGAATGAGCTATAAAACACTGAAAGAATTATTCAAATCGGACCAGTAGTTCTTGAGATTACCCCTTACAACGCCACAACGTCACAACGTCACAAACTCACAAACCCACAAACTCACAAACTTTACCTCTTTATAATATTAGTATAGATATTGTTAAGATAGTAAACAACGCAGATATAGTCGTTGGTATCGGCTAGTATATAATATTGTTTACTGTTGATCTTTAAATGTGCCGGTTTGTTTTTCTTAATTAATTTCTCTCCATAGGATAAACAAATATGTGACTGGCCAGCGAATGCCAAGTGTAAAGTTAAAGTTACTACAACAACAACATTACGTCCTGTTGAAATGGACTCGATCGAAGAGTCGCCAACGAAACCTCAACAACCGAACCACGAACATGCAAAACCAACGAAACCAATCGACATTCCACCTTTCACGGGAACTCAACCGGATGTTGCAACGAGACCCGATCTTTTAAACTGTTAGTAGATTTGTTTCTCACAGTCAATAATATAAATTAATAACATGATTGCCAAGATTATCTGTCTATATAAATATTATAATACAAAGTTGCTATTCTATGTATGTGTTATTCACTTAGCTGTTTTAAACTAAGCAATGGATTTTGATACAATTTTAACTTTCGTTTAGAGACTTTTTTCGAAAGCTTTATATGTTGAACACATTTATATAAAGTAAAGGTAAATATAATTGATTGTTTGCAACACTATTTTGACCCATATAGTATTACTATATATTCCCTTAAATACTTTAGTTGTGCTTAGCATTAAATGTAGATCAAAACGCAAAATATCATTTCAGTAAATAGTTTCCTAAAGCTTCTATGACTTTGATGAACTGTAAATATCGTCTAAAAAAGTTTAGATATTTATGACGCTCCTCAATAGTTCATTACAGACATGCGAAGTCGGAGCAGATCACTAGTCGATAATATTTATATGCTATTATCAAAATATAACATTTTATTGAAAACGGATTCATATATTTAACCTTTATTATTTCTAGCGCGTTATAAACTGGTATGTTATTACACGAATTGGTCTTGGTACCGTCCTGGTATTGGCAAGTACAGTCCCGAAGATATAGACCCTACTCTATGTACACACATAGTTTACGGATTTGCTGTTTTGGGATCAGATGGCCTCATTACTCCACACGACTCGTGGGCTGATTATGATAATCGTAAGTTTTCATTTTCAGATTGGTTCTTGCAAACATTAATCGAATATAGGTAATAATAGGTGTTATATTACTTTTATTATGTTTTCATATATTTAAATAAAGGGATGAAGATTTTCATGAAGAAAAATAGTATAATTTATAAATAATAAACAATTAAAAGAGAAAAAAAATGATAAAATACTCATATAGACGATACACTTGAATAATACACCACGCTGGTTAATGACATCTCTAAGCATGTATTAGGTAGTGTAAATATACAACGAGGAAATAGCGAATATAAGAAATACTGTATAATGTTTTCTATCTCATTCTCTCGCTCGTTTAATCCTATAACTAATAACTAACTAACTTTAATAACTTGATGGTGGTAATCAGGACATTAACGAAATGCCTACCGCTATGAAAATGCTACCTATATTCTTAATTTTGCAATAAACACATAGAATGTTAATAGATTTCGATATGCCTTCATGTTAGTAAAATAGTAAGGATAATTTGTACAAATTTGTTATTACTTAGATGTTTTTTCTATTATGATCTTATCTTTTCAGGATTCTACGAACGCGTAGTTGAATTAAAAAAACATGGCATTAAGGTATCAATAGCTATTGGTGGCTGGAATGACTCTGCTGGTGATAAATACTCGAAATTGGTAAATGATCCAGCAGCTCGGTCCAGGTTCGTCACGCACGTCGTTTCTTTCATAGATAAATATGGCTTCGACGGTTTGGACCTTGACTGGGAGTATCCAAAATGCTGGCAGGTAGATATTTTTAATATTTTCAGATTTTACATAACCCGAACCGCAAATAATTTGTTTCTATAGACCTTATAAATTTTAGTATTCGATCAAAACCTTGCTTAAAGTGAAATGATAACCTGGTCTAATATAGTAAATCCTTACAGTACACCTACAGAGAGACTGACGGATATTTGATTCCACCGATACATAACAGACGAGGATCGAGAAAGTCCCCTGCATATACGTTATAAGTTCATCACCATGATTTCTTTCACCAAAATCATTACAGAATTCAAACTATCTTTAAGCGACGCGGTTTGCAAACCCGGTATCACTGAGCCATCGTCGCTTAAAAATACCATTTGAAAGTATTATATAAATTTAATATCTTAAATATAATCCGACTTCATTAGTTTCTGCAATAATTAAATAAAACGTGTTTATTAAAATATTATTTAAGGTGGATTGCTCAAAGGGCCCTGATTCTGACAAAGAAGCATTCGCTGACCTCGTTCGTGAGTTGTCAGCAGTGTTCAAACCCAAAGGTCTCCTACTATCATCGGCGGTCTCTCCGAGCAAGATGGTTATAGATGCTGGATATGATGTACCGGTGTTGGCTAGACACTTGGACTGGATCGCGGTTATGACGTACGACTATCACGGGCAATGGGATAAAAAGACTGGACATGTAGCACCCTTGTACTATCACCCTGAAGATGACAACACATATTTCAATGCTGTAAGTTGACAATATTTACTTGAACGCACTGTATATTAAAATTTCAATATTTGAACTTTACATTACAATAAAAAAAATCACTTTTACAGAATTATACAATGCATTACTGGATAAAGAAAGGTGCTCCACCTTCTAAACTTGTTATGGGACTGCCCATGTATGGTCAAACCTTCACTATTGAGAGTAGAAATGTTCACGGCTTAAACTCTCCGGCATCATCTGGAGGAGCACCAGGAGAGTATACCAGAGCTAAAGGGTTCTTAGCATATTACGAGGTAAATATCTTATTATAGCGAAGGATAACATACAGCAAGAAAATCCACCCAATAAAAATATGTTGTCAGTGTAATATAATTTAGTCACTATAGTTTCCTGAGTTTTCGTCACTGATTTCGGATTGGTATCCTCACTGTTATGTGTATACTTCGAACATTTTGTTATTTCATTAAAGTCTCCACTTTCATTATGTCATTGATATCGACGAGATTTTAGCTAGTAGGTAAAAGACTTTTCGGGCTATAATACAAGGGCAACTTAAAATCGGTAAAATTATAAATTTGCAAACATCGCGGGTACCCGACAAATTTTGATGTAAGTTTATTCAAAATGTGTATTAAATAGGGTTTATAATTTGTTTTTCTCAGAGATGAAAAATATAATATTTTAATCGATCAAGAAAATTTCGACATATACAAGTTCGTGACTGCATTCAGAATTTAAAATAGTGCTCCCGCAATAAACATTATTATTTAGCTTCTTACAATAAAAGTCTGTATTTTTACACATTTATATTACTTTACATTAAGCACAGCTAAAATCTACTTAACAAGGCTCGTTTTCTCGATGAAGTGTTTGATACATTTTTCATACAAAAATTGTATATAGTTTTTTTTTATTTATACTATATTACGAGTATATAAGTATAATACATTTTATTGCACTTATAAATTTGTAAACTAGTTTATCTACTACAAGCTACATTTCAACCGATTTCAGATTTGCGACCGTATCAAATATAACGGTTGGACTGTTGTGAAAGATCCCCAGCAACGTATGGGTCCGTATGCGTACAAAAACGACCAATGGGTTTCCTTCGATGACACAGAGATCATTAAGAAGAAAGTCAATTTCATCAAATCATTAAACCTTGCTGGTGGCATGGTGTGGGCTCTCGATCTTGATGATTTTAGGAATAGGTAGCTTCATTTTATTTGTTTTGTATCAATAAAAGTTATCTTTAAAATTTTTGTTGCATTGTTATACGAATAACACATGTTTGTAGATGCGGACAAGGAAAACATCCTCTTATGAATGCTATCAAAAAAGGCTTACTTGACCCAAATATAGAAGAAGATACAATCCTATCGGATCCTTTGATAGAACCTCCGAACAATATCGATGAAGACTTAGACGATATTCAAGTTAAGCCCACCTATACAAAACCAACTGCCAGACCGATAAAAGTAACAACACCGAGAGGTACCACAATAGCGCACACAACCAAGAAACCAGTAACCACAGTAAGCACTGAAGTTAAAGAGCGTTACAAAGTGGTATGTTACTACACCAACTGGGCTTGGTACAGGTTAGTAATTGTTTTCATTATTCTGTTGTTCTTAATCACATAGTTTCCAATCTTTATTAGGACAACTTATGACTGTTGTCCCTCTCAATGTCTACTATTATGAAGATTTCTGTGTTGCTATTTCTACAGCTTGTATAAAACGTTATGTAATTTTAGGCCCGGACCAGGTAAATTTACTCCGAGTGATATAGATCCATCGTTATGTACGCATATAGTTTACGCCTTCGCCGTCCTTGATAACAAGCGACTGGTTATAAAGCCACATGATATTTGGTTGGACGTAGAAAACAGTAAGCATATTTTTTATTAGTAATTACCCGATTATTTACCCGGGATGTAAATTAAGCTATAGCAAACATTAATAAGAGTGTCCTGTCTTATTCTACGGTATAAGCTACTGTTTCAAATCTTATTAGAACTCGTACAGCCATTTGAGCATGATTAATGGAGTAACATTCACCTAAATATATTTTATGTTTATCTTTGGTTTCTTGAATTTATTAATATATTCAAACGAGTATTAAGTGTCTTCTTATTTCAAAACATTTTTTTTAGAATTTTATGAGAAGGTCGTCGCATTAAAGAGCCATGGAGCTAAAGTAGTTCTCGGTTTGGGTGGCTGGGATGACTCTGCAAGTGATAAGTACTCTCGTCTGGTAAATAGTGCCACTGCTCGAAGGAAGTTCGTAGTTCACGCTCTCGATTTCATTGAACAATACGAATTTGATGGATTAGACTTGGACTGGGTATATCCTAAATGCTGGCAGGTATGATTAAATGAATATTATTATTATTTTCATAATTACTTAGAAATCTATATGTATAATTCGGAAGTTACGTTTAGTTCAGTTAAGCCGTTTTTATATTCTTAATATGTGAAAGAGGATCATATTGTTCGTCCAATTTTAGGTAAATTGTGAAAAGGGACCGAATTCTGACAAACAAGGCTTCGCTAATCTCGTGAAGGAATTACATGGAGCATTTGCTTCTCGAGGTCTTCTCTTATCAGCTGCTGTGGCTGCTAACAAACGAGTTATTGATTCTGGTAAATATTAACATACTTCACTTTTGTTTGTTTATTTATTAACAGTATGTTATAATTATAACCCAGGAAATAATGTTTATGTGACTACAAATACTCAAATAATGAATAGATTTGATATTTTAATAAAATTGCTTATCATATATTGCAAACTTCATTATCTTTCAGGATATGACGTTCCCACTCTATCGAATAACTTGGATTGGATTTCACTAATGACATATGACTATCACGGGCAGTGGGAAAAAAAGACAGGTCATTTAGCACCAATGTATGCTCAAGATGATGATGAAGACACAATGTCTAATACCGTTAGTATTTACTTATAATAGACAACTTTAAGTCCAATTGGATCCTTGTGGAAGGTTTTGAACTCTGGTTAATTATATTCAATTCTATATTATACTGCATTCTTAATGTTCCTATATAGGTAAATCGAATTAAGCAAAATATTTATTTTCAGAACTTTACCATCCATTACTGGATAAGTAAGGGTGCTACCAAAGAAAAGCTTATAATGGGTATTCCATTCTATGGTCAATCCTTCTCTTTGATGGAAAACGTTGATGTCGGTCTGGACGTACCAACATACGCGGGTGGTGAAGCTGGAGATGAAACTAGGGCGAGAGGCTTCTTATCATTTTACGAGGTAAGCAATCATGTTCTGAAATTTGTCTATTTTTTCGAAATTAGATCCGAAATTGAAAAAAGTGTTGTACGAAAAAATATTCGATTAAAAGAAGATGAAAAATTATCTACCTGTTTGTAAGACTATTATTATTTATCTGTATATCGAATTAAGTCTTTCAATGAAGTGTTAACCCAATATTTAGAGAAACTCAATAAAAAATGCGTATTTATAATAATTGAAAATAACATATTTGAACATATTATTATATTCACTCACCCTTACTCAGTGTGCGCGCTGGTTTTTGCTATCCGTTCGTTCCTAGGGAAATATTAGTAGATACACTCGACGTTTCCTTACTGAGAATTTATAATTAGTAAGTTCATTTTATTCACACATTTTATTTCCCAATATTATAACCAAGAAGAAGCAGTATTTTATTGCAAACTGTACATTTCATATTTTCTCAACTTGACTGTATTCTGTGCAAAAAAATAAGTATGGCAAAATATGACCATCATTTGCATCTAGTTACTTTAAAATCTGAATACATACCTTTCAAATGAAAAACTCGCATGTGCAAATTGATAGAAATGAGTACTCTCTACCAGCTATATAGTTTAAACAGATAAAATAAAATACTATATGTCCAATTGTTTGTTTCGTACTAGATATGTGAGCGTGTGAGAGTAAAAGGTTGGCAAGTGTTCCGCGATCCTGGTGGTCGTATGGGTCCGTACGCAGCCCTTGAAGATCAGTTAGTTACTTTCGACGATGATGTCATGGTGCGACACAAATCCGAGTACATCCGAGCCATGGGCTTGGGTGGTGCTATGGCCTGGGCTTTAGATTTGGATGACTTTAGCGGCCGTTACTGCGGATGTGGCAAGTCACCTCTACTTGGTACAATTAACCACGTACTCCGAGGAAAAGATTTACCTCCGCATTGCCCTCTTGAGGAAAGTAAGTATTCTTTCTTATTAAAATTAAATAATCATGTAGTTGAATTCCAAGTACGTTTGAACCTTTTATTTGCATTTTTGCACATTTTTTGTCCAAATTAAGCGTATATATTATAGAGTGGAAAGCAATGAAAACAATAAAACTTAGCTCACTGGGAAATAGACGACCTATGAGAATGAAAAACTGGTGTCATATTGTAATATTCTTTTATAAGTAAATATCTTTTATCGACGAATCAATGATCTACATGATCGGTGATCATTAAATAATGTATTGAAACTATTTTCTTCGCCCAAAACTTGTACTATTATGCGCGATTTATAATAAAAATATTAACTACAATTTACAGTACAAGCACCAAATACAGATGTAGCGGTAATAGGAGTGGCTACTGAATCTCCAATGATAGAGCCAGAAATAAGACCATCAGTGCCGCACCACACAGACACTAACGTCGAATCGAGTGTTAGTATATATTAAGTTAAACTTTGTGGAACTTATTATGTGTTGTTTTTAATATCTTGTCCGTTTACACTTGTTATGTTGCACTAAGCCCTGAAAGATGGTAAATATACCAAATGGAATTAATTACAACCATGAGATGAATTAGTATATAAATGTCAATAACATTGTATCCAATTTATAAATAACTAGCATTTTCCCGCGACTACGATCGCGTTAATGTAGATTTGAACCTTTCCTTAGGGAACAATACTTGTTTCTGAAGGAAACTTATATTATTTTCTTTTATGTACCCCTGACAGCATATATGCGAAATTTTACGGTGATCGGTTGAGCAATTATGGCGTGAAACCGTAACAGAAATAAAAACGAACAAACTTACATTCGTATATAGAATATTAGTTACGATAACCATTGTAAAACATGCCATAAGGCGTTATCCGACCCAACTAGTTTTGAAAAAGAAAACAAAAGAGTATATATTTAAAATCTATACTAATATTATAAAGCTAGAACATTTGTTTCTTTGGTTGAACGCGCTAATCTGAGGAACTAGTGGTCCGATCTGAAAACTTTTTCAGTGTTAGATAGCTCATTTATCTAGCTCATGGCACTAAGATCAATAAGAGAGGAACACCAATGAAGAACGTACTAAATCTTACTTTTTTCGTACTTTTTTCTTTTTTCCTTTTGAGAGGAACGCAGCTTCTGCTGCGTGTTAGCTTTAGCTCAAAACATCTTTTTCACGCGGACGAAGTCGCGGGCAGAAGCTAGTATAAAAATAAAACTTCTAAATATCACATTGCAATACTATACTGTCTCAGGATATAATCTTGTGAATAATATTTGAAAACTGAGAAAACTAATAACAACTTTTTGATACACAGGGATCGAGTCTAGACGGCGCCCCTTGTTCAGGAAACGTATTCAAAGCCGATGATTCAGACTGTGCTAAATACTATTTGTGTATCAATGGAGAATTCTCTCAATTAACCTGTCCGGAACCTCTTCACTGGAATAAGGTTTGTACAAGTTTTGTTATATATTAAAAAATATATACGTTTATAGAAAAAAAAATATTGCCGTGTACCAAAACATAGTTCGCAAAATTATTTTTGCTGATCTAGATAAACGTATAGACCATTATGAGCATATTAAAAAGTTTTTGGTTTTTTTTCCTTGAAAAAATTTATTTTAAAAATGTATGAAATTAATGTAATTTAAACATGATAATGAAATTATTAATCATCTTATATTCGATTACATTTCCTATTATATTGTTGCTGTCTATTGTTTTAGAATCATTGTGACTGGCCAGCAAAAGCTCAATGCAAAACGAAAGCTCAACTCCGTATAACAGGGCTCCAAGAAACCCAAGAAGATAAACCCATAATTGCATGCTATTTCACTAACTGGGCATATTACAGGTAAAGTAGTTTTTTTCTTTATTGTTAACTAGTGGGCCCGGCAGACGTTGTCTCGCC
This sequence comes from Antheraea yamamai, assembly GCA_036509395.1. NCBI lineage: Eukaryota > Metazoa > Arthropoda > Insecta > Lepidoptera > Saturniidae > Antheraea > Antheraea yamamai. The sequence goes on from AP028433.1 coordinate 12,557,927, forward strand.
CTGATTATAAAAAAAATCTTGACAAATTATATGCCAAAACCTTCCTCAATCTCTCTTCCTTCCTGAATCACGTTATCTACTGGTAAAGACCGCAATAAAATCTGTTTAGTAATTTTTGAGTTTATCGCGAACAAACAGACAGACAGATACGACAGACGCGGTAGGGGACTTTGTTTTATACTATGTAATGATGCTATTTCACTAACTGGGCATATTACAGGTAAAGTAGTTTTGTTCTTTATTGTTAATTTAGTTATCAACTTCGTTATCAAAGTTTTATTTATTTGTTTTTAATATATTTTCAGAAAAGAAAATGCTAGTTATGGCCCAGAACAGGTCAATCCAACTCTATGTACACATATCGTTTACGCGTGGGCTCATCTTGACCCTGAAACATACAAATTAGTTCCAGGAATTCCTGAATTAGATGTAGAAAATGGTGATTATTTTTTTATATTAAATATCCATGTACTGGATTAAGCCTTTTTGATTATTCTTCGTCAGAAGTTTTTTTTTTGTCTTATTTATTCTTCTCGGAGGTAAGGTCACGCTTAATGACTTCGCTAACTTATAATTCGTTAGTAATATCTAGGGTTGAATCAAATATTATACTTACACTACATAATGGTGCAGCTAGAATATATCTCTAGCGTCCAGTTTTTCTCGTGATGTTTTCTTTACCATCAATTGTAAGTATCACCAATTAACTTTAAATTAGTATTGCCTATACTCCTATACAAATTATTCCGAAAAAATTATTATTACACGCCGTTCTTCGAACCTACGGACATCGACGTTTGCTACATATGGTCTATTAACTGGTAGTACTAATGTTACTTGCGTAGTTTCCAAGCTCTATTATTATTCCCTCATTCTTTTTTGAATCGCACCTTATCATTTTGTTTAATTCTGTCACCTCAATTATTCCAAAAATGTTACTCATTATTTACCTTATATATTGTAGATTTTTACGGCAAACTATCAGAGCTGCGAATGACAGGAATTAAGCTTATCATTGGAGCTGGAGGGGTAACAGATTCAGAAGATGATAAATGGCGACAAATGGCATCAAACGAAGAGAACAGGAAAATATTTAGTGAATCTGTATTACAATTCTTGCAAAGATGGAAATTTGATGGCGTACAGATTGCTTGGCAATATCCCGTTTGCAAACAGGTATAAATTAACTAAAACTTACAATAACGACTTCATCATCCAAATTTCACAATTTTGATTCCCGCGTAGCATAGGCACTTAATTTTTATTTTACTTAAACTGGTGTTGCATTAAAGAATTCATTATTTAATTAAGTAATTATTTACATAATTTTACACCTATAGCTACGTAAATTACAAACTTCAACGTAAATATACAACAATAATAATATTCTCGTGCAAGAAACTGTTTATACAATATTCGTAATGCACATATCATTATCCAAGCTTCAACAAAACACCTTTGAACGTCTTATGTCACTTGTGACGCAAAAGTCCTTCTAATCATCGGCTAACAAATCAGCCAAAGGCAATTTTGCGCCAAGACTTATGATTATAAGATAAGATTAAGATTTCAGAATATACACTTTAGGGGCGAATTAATCTTTTATAATTATATTTCAGACCCCATGCAATGAGGTATCAGAAAACTTATCTGATAAAGATGGTTTCGCGGATCTACTCACAGAACTATCTGATCTCTTACGTCGACAAGATTTCGAATTATCGGTGATGGTACCTGCAAATCCAGACATAGCATCACTAGCTTACACGTCTCATATTCTTACGACAGATATCGATTGGGTATCCATAGCTGCTAATGATTATTATATATCTACTGCTGGACGAACCGCGTATTTAGTACCATTGGAAAGCAACAAATATGGTGGAATCAACAGTTTTGTAAGTTATCTATAAATACATTACCATTTCATTGATTCGTTTTCATCCACATGCTTGTTTAAAAAAACATGCGCTTTAACCCTTAAATTCATATTGTTGCCAATTATCTATATTCCAGTTCCAGTTAATTCTATTCAAATCTGAGTATGTGCGTTTCTGAAAGCACTTTAATGAATATAGTTAAATTGCAATTACATTTCTGTATTTAATTCACAAATAATATGAGAATTCCTACACTAATGAATAATGTAAATACATGACCATTGTTTTCGTCTTCAATAATTTTTACTAATAAACGCATATTGTTCCAAAAGTCTAAATACAACTTATTTGAAAATAAATACTCAATATTATTATCTGACTTTTTGAATTTACTCTTTACATAACTTATGATTACATTCCTGTAAAAAAAACTATGTTTTAAAAATTCATAACAAAGAGTCATGCAGTTAAGGGTTAAAGATGTGTCTTGTACGATTCAAATAAAAGTATACTTTGTCCAAATTACTACTAGTATCAAAAAACGAACACGAAAAGCATTTGTAAAATAATGAAACCTATCATATTCAAGATTTCATAAAAGAATGAGAATGTTTGTTTTATAAAATGATTTAAATTATTCTAACATTGTGCACTTCTATGTAAAATGATGTAGTCCGCGAAGCTGTTAAGTCCTTGCTAGGTCAATAGCGTAGTAAGTTCGAAAAAAAATAAATTTGAAATTATTGTAACAATATTGTATATACCACGGAAGAAAGCTCTTTACTCCGTGGTATATACAATATAATGCTGTTTTGTAAATATATTATCTACATTCATATATTACAAAAATATTTAGTTTGTCTATGTAAGCATTTTTCAACTAGTGAACCCTAAATAGTACTTGTTTGATTCATAATTATTTTGCTAACTCACCATAATTCGACATATTTCTAATCTCGGCAGTCGGCAGTTTCTTTTTTTATCAGTTAACAATATAAAATACTTCGTCGTCAAGTAGAATCGCCTCGTTCGACATACCTAATTATATTTGTTACTAGCTGTGCCCGCGAGTCCGTCCGCGTAGAACCTAATGTAAAAGATAGTGACTAATAAAATCATCTGAATTTAACTTATCTACTTTTCTGTCGCACTTAAGTCGCGTCGTCATTAAAATTACAATAACTTTTGACAGTGAACCGATTTTAATAAATCTAAAACAATGCTACTCGAGGATATACTTTATGATTTTCTTGGTGACGTTTTATCGTGAATGCAGTATTTTAGCAGTGATGCGTGTTCAAACAATTAGTAGTCCGGTGAAGCTGTTAAGACCTTGCTAGGTCAATAACGTAGTCAATTCGAAAGAAAAGAAAAAAAAAGTGTTCAAACAAACGGACAGACAGACATTTCTAAAAATGATTGAAATGTATTTTATTACTTATTCCAAGATACCTGGAGTAAAATTTTCACTAAAATCTAAAAAGTACAGACACGTTAGATTTACATTCTTATTATATGTATAGATAGAAGAAGATACTGAGTTATTTACTTGCACCTCCAATTACGTAAACAACAAAACATGAATATCCATAACGGACTTATAGCGTAGACAGTAAAACACAGGAGTAGAAAATGAAAAACGTAAAGTTAAAATACATTTGATTAGTAATATTCGTATTTGGCCTACAGAATGCCTCATTAGCGTATTGGACAAGTGTCATTCCTTCACGGAAGCTAGTGATGGGTGTGCCGGCGTATGCTCGTACATATACTCTTCGAAGCTCGGCAAACAACTTCCCAGGCGCTATTGTTTCTGGCCCTGGTGAGCCAGGCCGCTACACACAAGTACCAGGCTTTCTTGCCTATTATGAGGTCAGTACAACAAAATTATTGAATGACTATTGTATAAAATGGTGTAGTCTAGGAACGGCATGAGTATGACATTGAGTGTTTCTATCTGATAAAGACTGCTTTCAAAATATACCACTTACCAAATAAAATATTTTATTAACATTGATATTTAATTAAAATAGGTACCTAATTTAAAGCAGAATTGTTAATGAATATGGAGATAAGGATATGCGTTTAACTTAGTCAAATTCATTGTTTGTTAATGATTTAATTTAAAAATGTGCATATTATTTACAAGGTCTTCAAAAGGTTATTGTTAATACAAACACATAATCCACCGTCTTATACATAGTCTATAATTCCTGAATATTAATATTGTATACAGGTATGCGACAATATCTACTCAAATGGTTGGAAGGAAGTTCAAACAGACGACGGAACGTACTGCGTACATGGGCGACAGTGGGCCTCTTACCTAAGACCAGAAGAAGTACATAAAATAGGTGCGACCGTAAGTCAAGCTGGACTCAGAGGTGCTGCTCTGTGGGCTCTAGATCTGGACGACTGGAAAGGCAGATGCGCTTGCTCATCTAACCCGCTGCTTACCGCCCTACGGCAGGGAGTACTCGATCCCTCTATACCGCCTTCACTTTGTCTGAGTAACCAATAGAATCAAAATTAGTTCTTACATTTAACTTTTTAATACGTCCTAATTGAACAATAATGAATAACGTACAGTCTTTCTACATTTCTACTTTGATTTACAATCAAAAAGGAAATATAACGTCAATACTTTAATTGCTACATGTAAAAACTTCTTCATAACATTCCATGCATGTTACACACATGTAAATCCTACTTCATCAAAGATTATACTTATGAGTAAACTATACAATAGTAAAAGAATGAACTAATAACTAAATGTGATATTTTTATAAATTTCTTTACGTTAGTTTAATTTCTTGATTTTTACTCGAAACATTAATCCAATATTGAGTAAAAATGCAAGGAATTTAATACATAATGATAATAGTAATTATGTAAATATTTATGCTATTTTCACATTTTAGAAGATAAGCAGTGAGCCTATGAATTTTATCCCTTTATAAAGATGAACAAGTTCATCGAAAATTGAGATCAAATGAAAATACCTCGTTCATACGATTTACAATAAAATTATAATTTCAGTGACCAGTTTGTTTTATACATACTAACGTAGATTATGTGGCTTTATTTTTACCGCTTATACAGAGTACAAGGTACATTAATAACGTTATTAGTTAAGCGATAAGATAAAATAATTCCTAATAATTACTGTATAATTATTTTTTATGAGATTAAAAAAAACACATTTTTTACTTTTGTTTAATTTTTCTCTATAATGTAGTTTCTCTAAATCGTTAAGGTACCTATGAAATGTGGCATTCATAAAAAAAATGAGAATGTATATATCGAGAGTTTACTGCTAAAATCTGCTAGCTAACATTCTTTCAAAGATGTGTTGAGCATATGAAAGTATTTATTTCTTTGAGTTCTATATGTCGGTCAAACTGATTAACCGCAACGCTAAATAATTTCGAAAATGTTTGATGGTGAAAAATAATAAATGTATTAAGGTGGTTTCATTTATCAAACTTAAACTCAGTATCTCAAAACTGTCCTTACTGTACTTATCAGGTTTTGGCAGTAAACCTTCGAAATATAACTATGCATGCTCACTATGTAAACTGTGAAGTGATTTGATTTCAACGTGAAATAATTGTAAAACACATATGTACTTGATTCTACCAGGTGTTAGGTTAGTCGCTTACAGTATTCTAAGAGATGATAAGTCATGGTCACATTTAACATATAAAGTAGTAATATCAAAGGAAATAATAATAAATAACAAAGAGAACCTTAGTTAAAGTTTGTTCTAAGACTATCAAAAGTATAAACACAATCGTAATAAACCTAGGTGCAATGACCGGTGCCAAAAGCTCCAAGGGGCGACCCGGTGTTAATAACCTTCGATAATAAAACGGACAACAACCCGTTTTGTTTTATTCATGCCGTTCCCACGTTCACTTTCAAGTGAAAGTGAAGTCATCCGACGGTCAATAACACTGTGCTTTTAACATAGACGCGTAGAGGATTGCGTATAATTTTTGTATTTTCCTAGATAATTAGGTCAAATATTAAACACCTACTTTTTAAATTGATTTAAAACGAGAATCAAGTGCAGAGTACCCTCGATAAATATTGCTACTGTCTAAACTTTCAGCCTGTATACACATATGTACTACTATGTGTATAGAAAGAAAAGGTGCATGCAAAATCGTATTGTTTTGTTTATATAATCTTTTCTCAAATTACACTTAATTGAAATAGGACTTAGACATGCTAGGGTGAAGCCGCAACCTACGGAACTTGTCGAATTTCTCTGATTTGAGTTTTTATTAAATGCTCCCTCTTGCTTAAGAAAGCAATATAGCACACTGTTCTCGGTGAACAGAAAAGGTATTCGTGTAGATGAAATCAATCGAGATTTCTAATATAATAATAACGTCAGTCAATAACTGCTATGTCATATGACGTCATAATTACTATTCGCTATTCGCGCATTGCGTTACTGCGTGTTTTATCATTTTAAATACTGATAACCTACTACGCCTAAAATTTAACACCTCGACAAAGCTATTATGATAATATTGTCAGTTATTCTCTACTTAGTATTATCTCACTTTATAGCATATACGCTATTGACATCTTTCATGACTGGCGCTTTTATCGTATCTGACCAAAGGTGATTTTTACCTTTTTAATATAATTTATTACACATTATATATACACTTTGGTATGCTATGAAAATATAATTTAAGTAAGAAAATCAAAAATACAAAAATTAATAACGCTAATTTCATAGTAAAGAAGTGCTTAGGAAATTAATCAGAATGTTTATCACATTTTTTAACATCCTCCTACTTTGCCGGCCTGTATGTTGTATAACTAACTCACTTTATACTCGTATTTCAGTGGACCTTCAACTTCGGGCTGCCACCCTAGTTACTTTTCAGACTCTACTTCAAACTCGCCTATGTCTAGTTAAATTAATAAGTATTAAATAATATACATCAAGATATAAATATCGCGAATATAATATTATCAGTGAAACCTGTATTCGGATCCAAACTAATGGAAGCAAATGCATTTAAATATATGGTAGATGCCATTCGACTTATTATGCCTTGTCAACTTTTATAACTGGCACCTAGATGTGACTCCACATGCGTTAATTACATTTTATCATTTAACAACAACAGATTATCTCATATAACTTATAAGTTATAATATACTATCTATACAACCCTCGTGTCTGTACTTTTTTCGATTTTCGTGAAAAAAATTGTTGCACGTGTCTAGGAATAAGCAATAAAATACATTTCAATCATTTTTAGAAATGTCTGTCTGTTTGTATGAACAGGTATCACTGATAAAGTACCGGGTTCGCAATCAAATCATCAATCAATCAATATAATCATAAAGCATATCTTCGAGAGTAACTTAGTCTTTGTTTCATTAAAATCGGTCGACTCTATCAAAACTTATTGTAATTTGAATGACGGCTGGAGTTACGTACGAGAGAAGAGTAGTAATCTATACTACTATTATAAAGCTGAAGGGTTTGTTTGTTTGCTTGAACGCTTTAATCTCAGGAACTACTGGTCTGATTTAAATAGTTCTTTCAGTGTTAGATAACTCATTTATCTAGGAAGGCTCTATACCATCACGCTAAGGCCAACAGGAGCGGAGCAACAATGTAGAAAGTTTAAAAATGGGGTTTTTTCCTTTTGAGAGCTTCCGCTATGTGTTAGCGTTAGCGCAAAGTAACTAATCCACGCGGACGAAGTCGCGGACAATAGCTAGTTAGTAAATCAATTTATAGAAACAGTTCAAAAATTGTAGAAAGTATCTAGTAAAAACACAAATGATCACTTTATAATTAAACTAGCATCCCTTCCAAATTCGTACACGTTAATTACAAAATATAAATTAAGTAATTATAAAATCAGTCTATAACTATAGACCCAACATGGTTTTCTAAAAGAACTTATAGGAGCGGATCATTAGTTTCAAAGACTACAAACATATATTTATCAACTTTAAAAACATTTTATAATAGTTATATAGAAGTATAGATAGTACTGCGAATGAAGATAATAAATTCGTATGTGATAGACATTAAATGCGGTGTTGTTCACCTTGGTTCATTTTTACTGTGTCATAAAATAGTCTAGGTGCCTTAAGTCGCTCTAAGAATTTTTATACCTAAATCTTATTTGAGAATAACGCAAAATTTTCTAATATGTAATTGATACAAACATACGACAACATAACAGCGACCAAAGACGTATAGTAAAATGCGATGAAGAAACAATAGTTGCATAATTTAAAAAGAAATCCAATTTATCATATTATTAATTGGAAATTCCAATTCAAACGCAGGGTATATAACTTAAATCCAAATTTTTCAAATGTTGTTTACTGCATATTCGTTTGCACCTACTAACAAATAAAATTTTCAAATTATAATATTAATGATCCGTGGCTCATGATCAAAGTCCACGTTTCTCATTCAAGTAACACGGAAGCGGATAAAAAAAATATTCTAATATTACTACATAATAAAATTAATTAGCTAAATTAAGGGCATCAACACTTTTTGCACTATAGACTTCTTTATAGGTAAACATTATAAAAAGTTGAGTAATTTTTTTACGTACGTACAAGACGTGTAAAGGCACTTATCCTATGAAACAATAGATAAATAAACATTGTAGCGTAAGTAGTCTTAAAGCAGCCTTTTATCAACATTTCAGAGGCTTCCTGATATTTTGCTTCCCATGATGTGTGACCTGGAGTAACTACATAATTATAAAGTAGGAAAACTATCGTTATTTCAACAACCTCGTCCGTTCGCATCGCTCTGAAGATGCTCCGTGACGGAGCGATACTTAACGGAACGATTAATCTCCAACATATATTAATTAACAAAGCCAAATCTGTACATTAAATATTTTTTGAAAATTTTGATCGGGATAGACTTTGTTATCGATATAGAAGCCAAAAATAATCCTTTTACAATTTTTGTCTGTCCGTCTGTCTGTCCCTGTGAAAGTACTGAACCAATTTTGACGAAACTTGACACAGTGATAACTAATATTACAAGGTTACATGTAGGATACTTTTTGTCCCATAAAACGCAAGAGTTCTCCAGGATAACAAAAAACAAAAATGTGTAGTTAATGTAACTAGACTTTTTGCGACACCTTAGTACAAGAGTCAGCAACGTTGGAAGAACGAGAATTTTAGAAAAGCTGGTTCTTTAATATGAAGATATATTATGCCCTTCTAAACAGGATACAGGATACCTAGTAGCCGGTGTTTTTAATGCGCATCACATTTTTACAGGTCAAAATTTTGATTTATAAATAATTTTAGGAACATTTTTTTCAGTAACTTTTAAACGCTATTAAACACATGAATTTACCACTGCCAGACAATTTTGTTATTAACAATAATGTGCCCGATGATATTCTTTATAAATAAAATAATTCATTTAAAACTATTTTATTTTTTCCATTGCAAAGAACATATTTCATTTTATTAACTATTATGATATTGAGATTTCACCGTAAACAATGAAAAACAACGATAAACGTAGACATATCACTTGAGACTGACGCCATCTTGAATACATGCGTCTATAACAGGTGCTTCCACAATTATCGCTATCTTTATCATACAGCCAGTGTTGCGCTTGCAGCTATAGCTATAGCTAAGTTATTCTATACATATCATTTTTAATTTACCCTCTTTTATGTCTAAATAAAATAATATTAAAATTACAGATATCTTAACATGGTTTTAGCGTTTCAAAGTTAGTGAAAAACAAAACATTCTAAAATTATTTAAAATAGTATAGATGATTATTTAATTTTATTTTTACGTATTGTGCATGTGCAGAGATTTTATCGTTTAATTTACAATTTAACTCTATCAACTTGATATTTTATAATGTAAACTATACTGACTATGATATAGTAAACGTCTACAAGAAAGGGAAAGGAATTTCGTTCCAACCCGGGGTCCATAGACCCCTCAAGCTTTTTTTACATTACCGCCAATATATGTAGGTTAGTTTTTATTTTAATTGAACCTGGTAGATGATGCTGCGAACGGGTTCTACGCTTATTTTAAAAAAATTCTTACATACCACCTGGGTATACGTTTAAGTCAGCCCCTTGATAGTTTGGATTCACAATTGGAAACCGTAAGTGTGGCTGCAATCGAGTTTTAGGTTTATTAAAACTTTTCGCGTTTAAAAATACAATTGATCCGGTGATAATCGATTTGGTGCGACGAAGTTGCACGGGTCTGCTAGTTAATAATAAAAAAAATATTAGATAGTTACATACCAACAGTGTCAACTGACGTCAGGATGAAACGTCAACCAAGGACGTGTTTTTAATTATTTTTTGTTGTTTAATTTATTAATATTTCTCTCTTTCAGTTTCAGTTACTTTCAGATTTAACTTTTTCAGGTACACCAGTGAGACGTGGTAGCGGCCAATCAATTTCAGGCAGAAGTGCATAGTAACATCCACTATAATATCTATTATTAATACAGTGCGAGTCCCGTATTAATAAGAATTTAAGGTGGCAGGTAACATTTTATGAATTTTTGCTTTTTTAATGTGAAACATCTATAGGCCTCTTGCTTGCCTAAACCTGATTGTTGGCGTGGCGATACAGGCCGTGTGTGTGAGACATGGCGACGCGATGCCATGCGCAAGCGACTGTGCGCAATATCTCTTACCGCACTGAGCTCGCATACCTATAGTGTATACAGTGTTGTTTACTAGTACTACGTTACACATGTGTTTCACATCTGCCAGGCGTCCCGTGACGGCTCATTTTTTGTTCAATTTCACTAACGCTATTAACTAGTTGGACCTACACATCTTCACCGGAATAATGGGAGCGGATGGAAGTGGACTCTCATCGGCACGGTAGGTGGTCCTATAGTCTGTGGCCCCCGCGTCATTTATACGACGGTAACTACGCCCCTGGATTTTTTTTTCTCGAACTGACTACTCTATTGACCTAGCAAGGTCTTAACAGCTTCACCGGACTACTAAGGCGAGCGCTTAAGGCACTCAGCCGATTTTATTTTTTAGGTAACACGCTCAAGGGTGCACGGCACACCTCGACTTGGGCTGTTACCTGAGAAATCCCGTCTGACCTAGCTAAACTATTCTAAGCTATTCATACATATATTCATTTGTGAAACATACAATCGAAATTGCATGATTCACAAATGCATACGTGTATATCAGAATGAAACGATATACTATTCGATTCAGTTCGATAAGGGAAAAAAACAAAACCCTTCCACCATGTGTATGTATGTGCACATGTGTGAGAGGTGATCTCATGTGTGAGTACAAGTGATGTAAGTGAGTCACTGTATCGCGAAAGTAATATCTGGGGGGCTCCATCCGTGGACGACCTCGGCTCGAGATATCACTGAGAACCACGATGTGTGCGGGAGCGAAAGAGGAGTTCTTCCCTCACGGCGGCGTGAGGGAAGGTTACGCGTGCGTGGGCGCAAACACGCATACGCCCCTGGACAAGCACGCCTCTATTATACATTATAATCTATGAATAGAGGAAGAAACGGGTGTCATACATGTATAGAATTGCCATATAATAACATACAAAGTCAGACTTAGTCCTGTATTAGGTCGGATCCGAACATATACTTTTATGCCCACAACATACATGTTTAAAAACGAACATAATTTTTAGAGCTATAATAACTCGATAAGAATTGAACTGTTAAAATTAATCGAGTAAAAATAAATCAAGCATGGTACTTAGTATGTATACAAAAGCACACAGAGTAGGAGGAGGGGGTAGGGAAGAAGGAGAAGTGCTTGTCAAACCTGTTGCCTTCGATATAGATATACAGATGATGATGAAAGGCTGAATATGATAGCAAAAATCCAGACATATCCGACTTAGTTCAGACGCCTGGTAACGCAACGCTACCACTACAAAAATAATCTATATCTATACTAATATTATAAAGAGGTAAAGTTTGTGACGTTGTAGGGGGTAATCCCAGGAACTACGGGTCCGATTTGAAAAATTCTTTCATTGTTATATAGCTCATTTATCGAGTAAGGTTTATAGGCTATATCATGTATATATATATTAGGCTGGTCGTTAAAAATTAAATTTTTTGCGACGCCCCCTGAAAAGCTTCCTTTTGATGAAAAAACACTGGGATTTTTTTTTTTTTTTTTTTAATTCATATATCATATTTATATATCATCACACTAAGACCAATAGAAGCGGAAAGAATTCCAAAACGAATTCCAAAAAAAAAAAGAAGAAAACCACCAAAGAATAATGTATCAAAATCGTTTTTTTTTTTCTTTTGAGAGCTTCCGTTTATTGTCAACGTTAGCCCAAAGTAACTATTCCACGCGGACGAAGTCGCGTGCAGGGGCTAGTAAACAATAACCTTAATTATTTATTCGTCTCCTACGATGTATTTACGTCACTACATTGTATTAGGTTAATTTTCGTAGCTAAAATTTAAGTAGTCAGTCCAATGTAATGACCGTTCATAAAATTTGCGACCAGTTTGGCAGGACTGTGTCCACCTGTTGTATCTTACTTAATGTCAGGCACCAAAAGAAAGTGAGAAATATAGAGAGTAATTAACCAGCGAGCGATCATACTTGCAGTACATTTATCGTACCTTTATTAAAGCATTTTTAATATATGAATAAATTTGAGGTGATTTAATTAGAATTGTTACTTACAATTTGTATAGATCAAATAAAAATATGGTTAATTTGGTTAACATTAATAATGGTTAAACGTTTATTTTTTCGCGCGATATTCAGTTCTAGCAAGGTTAATTTAAGCCCTACGTTGTTTATTTGTGGAAATATTAAATGCAATAAACTACATACAAATGAGGTAAGTGTCTTATATTAATGAACTAGACGATACCAGCGACATGATCTACGTTGTCCTACGTATACATACCACACTGCTTGTCCATTTCTCCGCGACAAGAAAATAATTAAACGCGTCGTCATTATAAAAATCGTAGTTTTTGAAATATTTCATAAGATTAAATGAAGATATCCGGATAATTCTTTTCTGAGATAAGAACCCCGTGTTTAATAAGTAAAACTAAAATATTGATCAAAATCTATCCAGTAGTTTTTATGATGCGCGCACAACAGCAGACCTCTATCATTTTATTTATATAGAAGGTTTAATTCATATTTAATTCGTTTTATTATTCTTAAAAAAATCTAATTAACTAATAACTAATGGGATAATACAACAATCAATAGCACCCATAATATACCAAGCAGATATAAATAAGTATTTAATATCCACACATCTTTATTATCGTAACTAGAACATCGACGACCTCTAAGTAGTTTTTTCCAATAATTTTATAGACATCGGTAAAGGAAATTCAAATCCCAACACAATGGGGACACATGGCTGCAAAACTATGGGGTACTGATCAAAACAGACCCATACTCGCACTACACGGATGGCAGGACAACGCTGGAACCTGGGATCCAATTGCTCAAATGCTGTCTCAAAAGCGTTCAATTTTAGCACTAGATTTCCCTGGGCATGGTTTGTCAAGTTGGATACCGCCAGGTACTTTATATAATTTATTCGTTATAGCACGTACCTATGAATGCTCAAGGACCGAATAAGTCTCTCTTCGACATAAGGCAAGTTGAAATTGTCCTACCAACTTACACATTTTGGTAACTTCAAAATCACAGGAATCCATTGTACAAGTTAATATTTTATATCACTGTAAGCCTAAAGTGTTAACAATTACATTTTTCAAACCTAATTAATAGGCAAATTAAAAAAATATGTTGTTACTTATCATTCTGCCGTCCAAAGAAAGACATCTGCCCCTTTTCGGGATAGTGAGTTCAGGAATCAGGAAAAAAATCACATCTAATAGTATCCTTGGTCTTGCTTACTTAGTTGGGTTCCGTTCTCGAATTACGCTTAATCTAAAAACGAATTAGTATTACTTTATTAAAGCTGCAAATCTGCTGAATTGTCCTTTACTGAACTGAACTGTCTTCGCCGGTTTGTGTTTTAATTAGATGCGCCGTTTTTCATTACGTCGACAGTAGTGATATATGTAGATATATGAACTTGCATAAATAAATAAAATAACAACAAACGCCTGCTGAGCTGCGGATACAGCTAGTATTATACACAAAAGAACACCACTACTAGTAGTATGATAAATAAGTATTCCAAAAAATCTCCATATCTAATGTATCAATCAAGGAGCAAAGATATCGTGTCGTCTAAAGATATTCGCATATTTTGTGTAAAATTGGACACTCGTAATATTGTCAGCCAATCTTTGCAAAAACCAAGACTTTCTCTTTCTAATAGTCTGGACGACTTTTCGTACCTTTATTTAATATTTTACGCAATAAAATTAATAATTTAAATAAATTATACTCTACTTTTTGCTAGTAACTGCCCTACGACTATGTATCCGTAATTTACTAGTAAAATAATAATCATTAAAACTAGCTTTTTGGTCTCAAAAATAAGGTTTTATTTTAAAACTAGCGGGCCCGGCCGACGCTGTCCCGCCCTGACTATAAAAAAACCTTGACAAATTATATACTAAAATCTTCCCCGTGAATCACTGTATCCACTGGTGAAAACCGCATGAAAATCCGTTCAATAGTTTTTGAGTTTATCGCGAACAGACAGCCAGACAGACGCGGTGGGGGACTTTGTTTTATACTATGTAATGATAATGAAGTATAAAACCGTATCAGTTATTCCGAAGATTACCTTCTAAATATAAATTCAAAAATGTTATAACTTTACAACATTGGTATAGCAATAGGTATAAAAGTTTATTATCTTTTTTTCAGGCATGCAGTACTACTCTTGGGAATTACCACGTCTGATTATATATATAAAAGAATATTTCAAATGGGACAAAGTTTCCTTATTGTGTCACTCGATGGGATCGATAGCGGGCATGCGTTATGCCTGCATATTCCCACACAACGTAGACTTCTACATCGCAATCGACAGCATGATATACAATGATTACGATCTAGATTTTGTTGCAGATAAATACGCTAAGTTATTAAAGAGAGGTTTAATGGCTCAATCACGTCTGAACGATGAACCACCTTCTTATACTTGGGATGAAGTAACGAAATTATGGTACAACAGCACCAATAAATCGGTCGCTTTGAACTCTGTGAAGTATTTGTTACAACGAGGAGTTAAACGTTCGAAACACGATGAGAACAAATATTACATTTCGCGTGATTCTAGATTGAAATATATAATATTCAACCCAGAAGACAAATATTTCGTGGAGGCACTCATCAAGAAGCTAAAATCCCCAACATTGTATATAAAGGGCATAGATTCGTCTTTTTCGTCAGACGCCTTCTCAGTTGAGATGCGAAAAGTTATCGAACAGAACAATTATAAATTTCAATGTCATTTTGTACCTGGAACACATCACGTTCATTTGAATAACCCTGAACGAGTCGCACCATTAATTATGAAATTTTTAAGGAAATATAACGTAGATATATAAAATGTAAATAAAAAGCAGTGATGTTATTAGGAAATAAATTAAAGCTTAAAGCTAATATATAAGGTTGTTTATATGTATAGAGGGTATTTTAGAAACGCTGGACATTTTAAAGGTTACATTTATATTTACCTATCTATAGTGCATTTAAAAGTAGAAAATACCCTTCAACAATACCTATTTAATTAAATAAATAAATAAAATATATATTTAATATAATAAAAAGCTAGGACAATCAATAAAAAAAGTCAGTGACTAAATATGACCAAATAACTTCTTCCAAACTAAATTTATATCAATTTATTACAAACCAAATCATAATAAAGATACATATTGAAACACGTAAAATATACACGCAAACGCAAAAAAAAATTGAATAACAAAAAATATTTTCTTATTTCGTACTTGTATATATATCATTATTGAGTACCTAATTTGAAAAAAGATTTTGAATAAAATTTTGTTTACGACTTTCATTTCTTTTATTTTTTTGTTATCTGTTAGTTTCTTTGATACCTAATGTATTAATTTCTGCTGGATTTTGTTTTTTGAATTTGTTATAAATGTTGTTATAAAAAAATGTTGTAAATTTGACTTGACCTTATTTGAAGCTTATTATAAGATACGCACTTCCGTTTCCCGTCTGCGTGTCCCCTTTTGACTGAAATATGCTTGACTTCAGGTCAAATACCTCACATGTCAGTAGCTGATTTTGACCCTCACATCCAAAGGAGCAAGACCGCTATCTAACAAAATGTCAATCAGACATCATTTCATTCTCTATATAACTTGCGCCCATCCAAAAGACAATTTCAAAAAATGCAGTGTTTGACGGTCTCCATAAGGATTTAAAGATTCCTTTATTCAAACATATATCAAGTCCCTCGCGATTACTTATGACGATAGAGTCGCAAACCATTCTAATGCGTTAATGGTAGCCGGGAACTATGTACCTCAAGCATGTCGCAAAGTAACCTAAAAATGGACCGACGATAAAAATGCAGCGAATGATTTGTGCTCCTCCGGGTCTTTAAACAGAGCGTACTTGCACACATGGCTGCAAAACCACCGGTCAACTTTATTTCCGCATATCCGCTGCAGCCCCATTGACAGCATCTCAACACTAATGCGATAGTTACACTTCACTCATTCCACACACCACACTGCACTTTACACACGTGCACGCTCACACGGTACGTACATAGGTTCTGCGAAGATCCTGTTGTGGTTAGCCTTAGCCAAGATTATCATATTTGAAATACATGTACGCTTTCGTACGACACATATGCACTTGACAATTAAAAATATGTTGTTAGCTTAGCTCGCAGGGGTTAGTTTGATTCGCATTGTTGTATTCCATGTCGATGTTCGGCCACTTTGGCCCCCTTGAGCTTGTTCCCATTCAACTGACTGTCCTAAACACTATTCCTAAAAGCCGGGTGAAACTGAAGGCCTTTCAGGCTAACAGCGGTTCATAAGTCCTTTTACAATAGTGGTGGTTAATATATTAAATGGCAATTTTTATAACGCAAATTTCAGAATTAACTGTCGTGGTTATAATCGGATAAACGATAAATCTGCTATAATTGGTAAGTATATAGCGTTTAGTTGCTAAATGAAATAAATTATATTCATTTAGTACGGTGCGACATTTATTCAAAAATGCGATTTTAGCTTATGGCGTTGATATAAACTTTGTTTAGCGATAATACGATAAACCGCATTTATTCAATACGGTACGAAATTTAGCATATACTTGTATAGCAAGTCCTTGATTATATTTATATTCTTGAATTGTTACCCAAAACGATAGTATAATATCTTTTAAGACTTTGTGAAAACCTAGTATAAATGTTAGATTCAGTGCATTAATTAGATTGTAGATATAGTGATTATAAGTAGAAAAAGTTATGTTTATTTTAACAATAAGTGATTATATCTTTTCTGTTTACGTAAATACTCTGACTTCACTATTTGCCTGGACGTTCTAATTTAATTTTATTAGACAACTAGCGGGCCCGGCGGACGTTATCCCGCCCTGATAATAAAAAAAAAACCTTGACAAATTATATACCTAAACCTTCCTCATGAATCACTGATAAAATTCTTAGTGTATAAGTGCATATTGTGAACTCATACCCTACACATTAAAAAATATAGCAGCTCAAATACTATTACTGCCCCACATTTAGTATGAAGAGACTAGGGCATATAATGCTTTGTAACAATCATTTGTAACAATGCTTAGAACGATCATGATAAATTTAAAAATTCACCCTAAGGCAAAAACTCAGAAGTTTAAAGTTTTATGATCCGTGTACCTAATCAGTCTATAATAATTAGCACTGATTGTTCAAGTTTTGTTTATTGAATAATTTTATTTTGTGTATCATATTACCAATCGTTAGTTTTCGTTTTACGCGCCTCGCCGTTTATTATTTCGCGTCATCCTGATAAAATTCAATTCACGACTTTGTAGGTCATAATAAATATACTGCTATAATAAATAAAATAAATAACTGCTATATATGCTGCAAATGTAATGGATCTCTGTAATGTTATGGTTACTCTAAGAAAAGAATTAGAAAACCAAAAAATCTATATTCCGAAATAATAAGACAATTATTAGCACACAACAATACGATATTAAGGGAAAAAATAGATAAATGGGAAAATTCCTTTTTTCTTCAAAATACTTTATTTTCTTCCTATTCAAAAGTATAACACGTTATTTTTAAAAGAATGGTGGCTACCCTAACTACTCCCCTGCATAAATGTCTCTATTTTTTTTTTGGTAACAAATCTTACCTTACATTATCGAGTAGGTAATGATATTACAAGTTTCTTGCGATCATTTCAATATTTTCAATGTTCTATCAAGATGGTGGCTCTCTTGTTACAACTTTCCATAGAGATTTTTTGACAAGTCAGAATCCAAGCTCAGTGGTATTATTTCTCATCCACTTCACTTCATTTTCACGGTAACCTAACTATATTACGTAAAACTCTACCAATGTTACATAATATAGAGTCAAGTAACACAATATTATTAATAAAATATAAAATCCACTACATGACATTTCAAGATCCCGCCAAAACTATTATCCATAATAATCTATTAGTAGAGAGAGACAGCGCAGGTTTCATACATGTATAGGGTTGCCATAAAATAAAACACAAAAGCATGAATTATAACAGTGCTCTATTAGGCCGGACCCGGACATAACATGTTTATAGCCAAAACATACCTGTATAAAAATGAACATACTTTTGGGAAGCTATAAAATACTCGTAATTAATTTTAGACTGACAAAATTAATCGACGAAGCATATATCTTGGTCTGTACTTAGTATGTATAGAAAAGCACAGAGTGTAAAGTGGGTTCAGAGTAGAATGCGAGGCGCTTGTCACATATGTCGAGTAATACTCATTACTCACAAAAAGCCTAAGAAATACCTAATAGGACAGTAAAACTTAAAAATGTCCAACTTTACTCGAACGCCTGGCAATGCAACGCTTCGCTACACATATAACATACAATAACCTTGGTTATCTATTCCTATTCTACAATGTATGTACGTCATTGTATTAGGTTATTTTTCGTGCTTAGGCGTGACTAAAATTTAGTGGTTAGTCCAATGTAATGTTCCTTGCCGAGTTAAGACTGGTTTGGTATATAGTTCTATATTCACCTGTTTTATCTCATTGTTACGCTTAGAAAAATGTGGAAAATATTTTAAGAGTAATTTACATATAATCGATCACACTTCCGGTATACTTATTGTTACAAAAATGATATAGTTATAGAAATCTTTATTGTGAGAATAAATGTGACGTAAATTAAAAAAACAATTATTGCTTAGAAAATAAAGTAAACAGTAATAAGCCAAAATTTATAAGTTTTAATTTCGATACAATTAATAATGACTAAACGTTTATTTTTTCGCGCGATATTCAACTATAGCAAGGTTAATTTAAGACCTACGTTAAATATTTTTGGAAATATTCAATGTAATAAACTACATACAAATGAGGTAAGTGCCCAAATTAATAATTTATTTAACTATTATTTAAATTTACAAAATCTCTTTAACAACATTTCATCTAAACAGAACTCACTATCTGTGAATATTATATCAATACATACATTGATGTTTAGATAATTTTTGATGAAATTAAAAAGAAAACAAATTATCCAATATCCTCCTTTTTCAAAGTCGGTTAAAAAGCACCCATAATTATACTTGTAAATGAAGTTTATTTTTAAATATAACATACCTAGAGCATCCACACTCTCTAAGGAGTTTATCCTAATAACTTTATAGATACCAGTAAAGGAAATTCAGATCCCAACGAAATGGGGACACCTGGCTGCAAAACTATGGGGTACTGATCAAAACAGACCCATACTTGCATTACATGGATGGCAGGACAACGCTGGAACCTGGGATCCGATTGCTCCAATGCTGTGTCAAAAGCGTTCAATTTTAGCGCTTGATTTCCCTGGGCATGGTTTATCAAGTTGGATTCCACCAGGTACTTCGTATGATTAATTCCTTATATAATACAGCTTACCTATAAAGGTTCCAGGCCCTTTAATGTCTCCCTTTGACATAAAGCAAGTTGTAATTGTTATACGAACATATATATACCCATGTGTTTGTGACTTCAAACTCACGCTTGATTCCGATATTACAATGTTCGTATTTCTTGGGCTTTTTTATTTCACATACAGGTTTTTATTGACAAATTAAAATCATTGACCGTAAATAATTAATAGTTTTTTAGTTAGTATCTAGTGCAATAGTCAGTTTTAGATATATAGGAAATCAAGAAAAATAGTATTTTCTAGTGTATGTAGTAGATTCTGTTCTCAAGTCACGTTTAATCCAAAAACGAATTAGTATTACTTTACTAAATTTGCACGTTATAGAATTGGTCGTGTTTTAGTTGGATGCGTCCCTTTTCATTACGGCGTCAGTATTGGTATGCGTAAATATATGAACTCGCATAAATAAAATAATAACAAACGCTAGCGGACCCGCGGACACACATAGCATTATATACAAAAGCACACAACAAATAGTAGTGTATCAAAAGGTAAATATACCTTTGGATCATACGACAACCGCTTAATTCGTGTGTGATTTCAATACTATACGCCCATCCTCTGCAATAACGACGCTCTTTCTAATAGATTGTACGACTTTTAAGACGTTTATCCATAATTCGTACCATTTTACGCACCTAAATTAATAATTTAAAAATACTCAATAACCGTAACTTAATAATAATAAAATTTAAAATTACCTTAATTTCCAAAGATAACGTAGTTCTCTTTTATTGAAATGTTTTTAATATCAGATCATACCAATATCAAAACGTTATACGCTATAATTTTAATAATACGTAATTTTTTTACATCATACGAATTTATCTTATTTTTTAATAGCCTAAATACTATCTACATATTTATAATATCGTGGCGAACATTTGATTGAATGCATATTCAAGAATATTCTTTATGTACGCGAAGTACAGTATTTCAGTAACATTCTATATTCTTGAATAGTTCGCATGTACGTTAGATAAAACCTAAATGTTTATTATATGCTTTACTATTTCATCTATAAAATATAATATAATCAAGAATAACACCCAAGTCTCTGACACTATCGACTTTTTTGTTAGTAACATTGTTTATAACGTACATGAGTTAATAATTTTAGATTTAACGGAAAATTGATATTTTACAGACTTATTACTGTTAACTGTAATTTTACTCTTTTTATAATAACTCAAGACTATTAATGCTACGTTGAATATTTATGCGGTCTGCTTCCGATTAAACCTTTAAGTTTCTTATCGTCAAACATAAGCATTATAAATTAAGGGACCTAAAATCGATCGATGCGTAACTTCAGAGGGTATTTTAATAAAATCACTACGAGAACCATCCACCACAACAGCTTGCATTATATTTGTGACTTCGTCCGCGTGGAATAGTTACTTTGGGCTAACGCTAACACGCAGCAAAAGCTCTTAAGAGGAAAATAACCCGATTTTGAAACATTCTTCATTAGTGCTCCCGCCCCTATTGGTCTTAGTATGATGATATATTGCCTATAACCTTCCTCGATAAATGAGCTATATAACACTGAGAGGATTCTTTAAATCGGACCAGTAGTTCCTAAGATTACCAGTAGATACAACGTCACAAATTCACAAACTTTACCTCTTTATAATATTAGTATAGATATAAGCCACAAACCACCTATATACGTTGCCAAGTATATCAAGAAAATAAAACTTTTGCATCAAAATAATAAGATCCACAGGATCGAACACTTTTTCAAAATCATTACATAGTATAAAACAAAGTCTCCCACCGCGTCTATTTGTCTGTCTGTTCGCGATAAACTCAAAAACTACTGAACGGATTTTCATACGGTTTTCACCAGTGGATACAGTGATTCATGGGGAAGGTTTTAGTATATAATTTGTCAAGGTTTTTTTTATAGTCAGGGCGGGACAGCGTCTGCCGGGCCCGCTAGTCAGTATATATAACATCAACCTGCTGTTTATTATCCATTCCGGTTAATATATAATTTGTAAGGATAGAAAGGTTACTAACTGTGAAACGCTTTTTCATAAATCCATGCTGCCTAGTTGTTATAGATTTCAAGACGAGAGGACTAACATATTTATACATTAATTTTTCAAAAACGATGCCTAATGTATTTAAAATGTGTATAGGTCTATAATTTATAATTTCCATTTTAATTCCACCTTATGTATTAGTACTATAGGGCTTCTGTCCATTTTGTAGAAAACAATGTTTACTAAGCAAAGGGTGAAATAAATTAGTTATTGGCTTTGCTAGATTTTCTGCGTATTTTTTTAAAAGAAAAGTTGGCATTCTATTCCTGCCAGGACATTTGTTGGTTTTAAGAGGTTTTACAATTTTAAGCACATTTTCTTCAATCTCTACAATATCCATTCCACCTGACATTAATGTATTTGATGAAAAATTATCCAACAGCAAGAAAGCAGCATTAGGTTTCAATGTGTATCATCTATTTTTCAGGCATGCAGTACTACTCCTGGGAATTACCGCGTCTGATTATATATTTAAAAGAATATTTCAAATGGGACAAAGTTTCCTTATTATGTCACTCGATGGGATCGATAGCGGGCATGCGTTATGCGTGCATATTCCCAAACGACGTCGACTTCTACATCGGAATTGATAGCATAATATACGATGATTACGATCTAAATTTCGTTGTAGATAAATACCCAAAATTATTAGAGAAGGGATTAATGGCTCAATCACGTCTGAACGAAGAACCACCTTCTTATACTTTGGATGAAATAACGAAATTGTGGCATCACGGCACCACTAAGTCGGTCGCTTTGGACTCTGTAAAACATTTGTTACAACGAGGAGCTAAACAATCGAAGCACGATCCGAACAAATATTACATTTCACGTGATTCCAGATTGAAATATACATTATTCAACCCAGAAGACAAAAAATTCGTGGAGGCAATCATCAAGAGGCTAAAATCTCCAACACTGTATATAAAGGCCATAGATTCGCCTTACGCGTCGGACGCATTCTCAGTTGAGATGCGAGAAGTTATAGAACAGAACAATGATAAATTCGAATGCCATTTTGTACCTGGAACTCATCACGTTCATTTGAACAACCCCAAACGAGTTGCACCACTAATTGTTAATTTTTTAAGAAAATATAACATAGATATTTAAAGGTAAATACAAAGTAGTGACGTTAATAGAAAATAACTGTATTATATTATTATATACTATTATATAAAAAGTTTGTGATAAACAGTATTTTATAAATGGTTAACATTTTAAAAAGTAGATACTTATTAAATTACGCTTAAATAATATCTATAACTAATGGTGCCACTTACCATAACGCTATGACTATCATGGAATGGAAAGTCAAACCCATAAATAAAAAAAAATCTATTTATGATAAACCAAATCATAATTAAAATTCAATCTAGCACACATGAAATATATACATAAATAATAGATGTGCAGCTGTTATATGCAAAATTCTTTATTGTTTGTTATTCTATATTATTTACATATAATGCTATTACGATAATAGTGTTAATTTGATATTTCGTTATCACATATGTTGTCTACTTTACAATTATTAACTTTATCAGAAACATGTGCTCCTTTCCTTAGTGGTAAAACTTTCATAAGTGTCTCTTGCCATGGCATCCCTTCACACACTCTCAGCACAATCTCAAATACTGTAACCAAAGTTATAAATAGGCTTAATAATTTTAATAATGTATGGAATGTATCAGTTCTATAGGAAATTAAGATTGTTAAAAAAAATATTGGGTCATTTAAAATCTTACATATATGGGCCATTAGCAAAAAGTTTACATAATTTTTAGCAAAACAACTTTAAAATTTGAAATATCTGCTATTCTAAATAGGTAACTTTCAAAAA
Source organism: Antheraea yamamai (assembly GCA_036509395.1). NCBI lineage: Eukaryota > Metazoa > Arthropoda > Insecta > Lepidoptera > Saturniidae > Antheraea > Antheraea yamamai. The sequence goes on from AP028433.1 coordinate 12,581,857, forward strand.
TCCTTAACTGAGTCAGTTTAAAAACTATAAACTCTGTTGTTTATACAATAGTTAAAACTTATTATTCAGTGACAACGTTAACATATATAATAAAGTCTCATTTTATTCTATGACAATATTGAAATTTGTAATTAAAATCTTGTAATTACTAACTTTTAAAAACGTTTCAGTGTTCTTTTATTTATGAATTCTGTCATGTTAAGATCAAAATAAATTAACATTTTCCAACTCTTCTATATATTCATACCACCTCATTTTTAAGAAATGGCATCCTTGTCTCAATATAAGCAATATGACAAAGAACTGACATGAGGTTTAATATATGTAGAGTGATAAACTTACCATGATCAATCGTTAAAACTTTTCTGGTTTTCATATTGATATACTTATCTAATGGTAGTTGGCCATGTCTTATACCTTGTTCCACGGCTATTTTATAGCACAAACCCTGTAAAATTGGAAATAATTATTAAATACTATTAAAATTATAAAATTTTCTTAGGATAAGATGGGTAATATGTAGACAGGTAATTTGCATACTACACTGTTATTACTATTAAGTAATATTTGAATGAAAGTATCTATCTATCATAGATAAACTATAACAATTATCAAAATTACTTGATGCCAAAGATCAATATGTAGACAGTGAGTTAATATGTTATACTACTTGCAATAATTTCTTGATTAAATCTTTATAGGACTTTTTCCTAGGACCAGATTTAACGATTCAGAGATCCTTAAGGTAATGAACCTGTGTAGACCACAAATAATTTTAAATATAAATTTAATATACTTTCAGATGTTTTAAAATGTCTTAATTAACCCTTTGTAGCTGAGGGCTCTGGAGCAGAGCCATTTAGAATATTGGTGACAAATGACTGTCACCAACATTTTAAATGGCTCTGCTCCGAAGCCCTCAAGTGCAAAGGGTCAAGTATGATCTTTTATCATTGTCAACTCATATTGTGAGCTACTCCTGCTTTGAAGACCTTTTTGCCGTTCCCTAAATCTGGCCCTGAATCTTCAAATGAAATAAAAATAAGTCATACGATTTATAGAAAATACTTCTTTAGTTAAAAAAAATATATGTTGGATGTGATACTGCATTATATTTTTTAGTTTTGTTTGTAATAGCCAAAGACCAACTCCTTGAATTTATCAAAATATTTATAATTTACCTATTATTAATCATGAGCAATGGTTGATTAATCATTGTGGTGATATTATAGATAAGGTTTATTACTATTTAACCATTAATTCGTAGTCCGGTGAAGCTGTTAAGACCTTGCTAGGTCAATAGCGTATTCAGATCGAGAAAAAAAGAAAATTGACCATTGATTATGGCATCCCTCAATTTTTTTTAAAATATATATTCATAATATACTGTAATAATTTTAAAGCTGCGGTGTTAATAATTTATACTTCTGTTAATAAAAAAAAATGGATATTAAAAATGATAAATATTATTTTTATCTAATCTGAAATGTTCTGATCTTACCTTATGTTGATTATGGTCCACTAAACCTCCAATGACATACAGAGTATTATCTTCAAAACTTTCTAATACATTTTCAGATTCACTTGTTAAATAAACAATTCTTTCTTTTGGAAATATGTCTAAATATGGTTGCTCATGGAACTGTATCTGAAACACAGAAATACATATTTGCTATAATGATATTCCATAATATTTCGTAAGTGTGTACAAAAAATATCATTACATGTAAATCAACATAAATATAAAATATAGTAATAATGTTTCTGTAAAGTGTAGGCTGAAGAAGGATTAGACCAAAGCATTTCGTTTTATTAAACAATAATTACAATACACAATACCAGTCTGTACATATTTCTCTACAAGGCACAATCTTCTAGGTAGCTCATAACTAGAATACAAAATTTTTCAAACATGGAAAAATATACACTAGTTATTCTGAGTAAAAGGTTTTCCCACTACACAATGAGAACATTTTTCAAAAGTTCAGGAATCTCCACTATTTCTTTAATATCATGGTCTTCTTGATAAACGCCTACACCTAAGGATTGTGTTGGAGTTATTAGTGTACAAGTGCATATTGTCAATTAAAAAATATAGCAGCCCAAATATTGTTACTGCCCCAGATTTAGTATAAAGAGACTAGGGCATATAATGCATTGTAACAATCTTTGTATTCCTTCAATCTTTTAGGCTTGATGGAGAAGTAGTATGTTATCTCAAGGCATTTAATGTACTTTGAAATTACCATGATTTTATGACTTGCACCTAAATCATGACTTACAAATCTCTGTGTCAACAAAACCATATTATGTAATATTCATGCAACACATCAAGGGTAAAGGAAAGCGACTTGTATAAAATTGCAATTACCTCTCTCTTTCTTATGTTGCTAATTCCAAATATATATGTACGAAAACAACAAATAAAAATACTGTTGTTTTACTGTAAAAAGTACATACAAAAGAACACTTTTTAAGTTGTATTTATACAGGTAGAAATTACGATGCTTTAAAAAGCTTTTAAGAGCATATAAATAAATTTCAAATCTAAATCCACAACTAAAATAGTATAGTGCTTGGATATAAAATAGGTTACAACATCTTTTTTGTAAACTTACATCCCAATTTTCATAACCATTGTGCCTTGACATGTCATGCTTAGACTTATCTCCAAAACTTGTAATGTGAAACTGCAGTGGTGTCTCTGATCTCCTATTTATTGAGTAGCACCGTAAAATTTGTTTTATGACTTTATACCTATCCTTTTCAATCATGAGATGGTCAAAACTCAAGTCAATTACTATTCCGATATTTTTCTTATGTCTTTCGAGTCTCATTTTCTTAAGAGCTTTCCGACTCGGTCCTAAATCAAAATTATTGGCACGTGCTTCCTTTCTCCGTTCTCTAGCTCGCTCTTTTTCTTTAGCCCGTTTATCTGTTTTACGATTTATCCATTTAACTTTTTTTAACCATTTGCGCATTTGGTTTTTAGTGAAGGGTCTCGGCATCTCATTACCTTCATCATCTTTTAAACCTGGATCAATAGTCACACTATATAACGTGTACTGATGAAAGTTATCATCGCACGTTTCGTTCTGTTCAGAAGGGTCACAAGAAGTAACATTTGATTCATCACCTTTATCGACCATGTTTAAAGTAGACTAAATCTCATTTTGGCAGAAACTTTACAATTTCAATTCATAAAAGTAAAATAAGTAGTATTTAGTACAAGTAATGTATTTTCATAACTTACAAATACGTAAATATGTCAATAATGTCACTTTACTCTGTGATGTCACTAGTGTCACACTTTTTTTTTATTATGGTCACTGGATACGAGTATTTTTAAATTTACCTAATAATTAAATATCCTAAAGATATATAATATTAAAAGTTACACATATAGATATGTTAAAAATTATTTATTGTTAATGCTACAATTTTAAGTCTTGAAAGAAGCACAGAAGTTCTACAATGCCCAAATCGCAATCTATTAATTAATATAATGAACTTCCTTTTGACTTCTTTAACCTTATGAAACCATGTGGTTTGTTGTTTTTTAACGTCACAGTACATCGATATTTAATTATTCAAACTTTGTCTTACTAAACATAACCCTATAGGATAAATAACCCGCCATGACCGATGATATTTTTAACGTTTTGCTGTGGAAACATAATCTTTTAATTCTAAGAAAGAAAGAGATCTACAACCCATCGGCAATGGTCGTTTTCATATCGGTCTGCAAGCTTCTCAGCTACTGAGTATGCACTGACTGATCTTGAAACATGAGTACATAAAAGAGTCATTGTAACTGAATTCTCACCATGTAAATGGTGGTCGTGACCTAGTCAGTTACAAGTCCTAATCACCCCTCTCGGTTACTAAATAATAAACATATATTTTATACTGGATATACACCGGCTGTTTTCGGAATGTGACACGCTTAGGCGTGGGTGCTACTACTGATGTATGGTAGTCACAATCTATTCAGAAATAATTATCCGACGACGCATTTTTACGTTAAAAATTTCGTATGTGGACACATTTTAAAATACTACCTTAACTGCAAAAACAATAGCTTTACAGAGGCATAGTTACTAATGCAAACTAATTTATCATACTTATCTTAACAAGAATGTGTATTTGACCTGGATAACCTTTTCTTGATATGAGAGCAAGAAACTAGATACACGCTTTATATCATAAATTACGTTCACTTAAAACACAAACTTCACAAAAACAATGTCTACTGTAAGTACGAAATACTCAGTATGTAAACGGGAGAATGTTCATAAACGTAAATATAGTTTAAAACATATTACGATTAAGGGTTACATAATTTTAGCATATTATTAAATTAAAGTTGTGATAATGTATTTTAAAATTAGTTATTTGTTTTCGTGTCGTTTGTTTTTGCTCTAATACATAGTTGTGTTTGGGATTGTGAAAAATTAATAATGTTTAGGTATATAAAATTAATCCATCGTTAATTAACACCGTGATCAACAAAGACAGCAAGTAATTTTCTTAACACAATATGAATCAAACATTGTAAACGAAGAATATAGATAACTTGTTACCGCCAACGGCTTCATTCCGAAAATTTCGACTTTATGAAGTAATGTGGGCTATAGGAGAACAGGTTGAAAATTATTTTATTTGTTGTATGAAATTCATTTACTTAACAGGATAGATATCAACTATGGGGAGGCTGCTTTGAAGAAGAACCATCAGCAGTTCTTAGGAGGTTAAACGACTCGCTTCCAGTGGATTCGCGACTTTTCCTTGAAGATATTAATGGTAGTCGTGGTTGGGCAGAGGAATTGTTTCAGAGTAATCACATTAATTACAATGACCATAAGGCAATACAGGAAGGTCTTAATATAGTAAGTTCGTTTGATTGTCCAATGTTTGTTTTTAAAAGAGTTTAAAAAACAATAAGATCTATTGATAAAATATATTATATTTAACAAAATATTCGATAATTCTTTCGATAATCAATTTATAAAATACTTCTATGAGATAAGGTGTATGGGAAAAAGTGTTACTTGCGACTTCACAAATATCTGGGTATATTGTGAGCATTGTTTTATTTTTGAAATTATAATTTTATCATTAGTCATTAAATCTTACGTTCTATTTTCCTATTTAAAAGTTACCTATATAAAATCACATACATTATTATGGAAAATCGTAATAATATGTAGCCTAGACAGTATTCTGAAAGGTTCTTTATATCCCTCTAACAGCTTTCTCAAAATCATTTCAGCTATTTCGGAAAATAACATCCAATAACACATAACTCAATTTTATTGTTACATTTAAAGATTACCTATAAAATTTACAACTCTTACATTATTATATATGAATATTTATATCATTCAGGTTGAAAAGGAATTAGAAATCGAGTTAAAAGAAAAAAATCGTATAAACGATCCTGAAGAGGATATTCATTCGGTTGTAGAAGCACGACTTTACAAACATGCGGGAGACGCTGCGCTTCGTCTACACACAGCGAGAAGCCGCAATGATCAGTCGGCTACCGATACTAGACTTTGGATGCTGAGGTCGTTACCCACTCTTCATAAGGCTCTCAGAGAATTGATTGAAGTAAGTTATTCTATTATTAAAAATAACTAGCTGACCGCTCCAGATTCGCATTACTCTGTTTTTGAAGATTTCCTGTCTTCTGTCCTACTAATTTAACCCAAATTTTTCACATTTTCGTAAGATTTTCCAAATATTTTCTTTCATACAAACTCTGTCCTGACAATTATAAACACAACAAAAAAATAATTAATTAAATAGGTTCGGCAATTGTTTTTTTTATTTATATGGATATATTAATTACACTGGTCAACAAAAAAAAAATTTTTTTTTCGGTTTCTGTTCTCTTATTTCTTATATTCTGATTCTAGACATTGAAAAACACTTAAATATTCATATTTAGTTCATAAAGTTTGCTTTGGTCTGATTTACGACGATAAGTATGATTTAATTTATTTCATAAACAAAAGATTACTACTACATCTGAACGAATTTAAAGACAACATGTGGGCCTACACCGCGGACCAAGGAGAACGTTTTCACCAAGATGTGATGGACTTTGAACGGCGATATCAAGGGCAGTACAACGAGAATATGATGGGAGATTACATTTGGGGTTTAATACGAGAGAGCTCATACGACCATAAAAGAAATACGAAAAATATTCACTTTTAGACATTAGTTTCTTATTATTTTACATCTATATGTTATTGTTTATCACAAATCTTGAATAAAAAAGATTCTTGTATCTAAAAAAATGTTTTCTAATTATAATTTACAGTGGAAGTGTAGAAAAAATATAAAAATCAATAATTTTTGCCGAAAAATTGAAAAATTGTTCTATTTTCTACAAAAGCAAACTTTAATCGGAAAATTTTTTTTTTCCTTATTTTTGTCATAGGAGAAACCAAAATTTAACATGTGGAAGTTAGACCCAAAAATCTTGTTGACCGGTGTTATCATTAATTATATTATTATTATTACTTTTTAATAAAATGTTACAGGTTTTAGTAGTACGTGCTACGAATGAAATAAATATTATTGTCCCGGGATATACACACTTGCAACGAGCTCAGCCAGTGCGCTGGAGTCATTTCTTGCTAAGGTAGTAATTAACAGACATTTTTGTACGAAAATACATTCTACACTACTCTACTATTACAAGTTTTAACCTGTACTACAAGTTTAAACTAATTGTAGATCTTAAATGATTTTACCTTTTATTAGGTAGATATATCTTTTAAGATTTGTAATTTTTTTAGCCACACATGGGCACTTCGCGATGACGTCACAAGGTTAGAAGAACAGAAAATACGACTATCAAGATGTCCGCTTGGCAGTGGCGCCCTCGCCGGATGTGCGTTGGTTATAGACCGCAAACGATTAGCTCAAAGTTTAGACTTCGATGACGTCACACCAAATTCTATGTTCGCAGTCTCCTCCAGGGATCATTTAGGTACAATAAAACGAGTAATTATTTTATATTTTAAAATATTGCCACGACAGATCCACTATTGGTGAACATAAGAGATATGTAACTAAAGATTTTGATTGAAGAAGGCGTTACTTTGCGTAAATCCAATTGTAACTTAATATACAAGTCGAATCGCTATGATAGATAACTACATTTCATATTCAAGGCTCGTAAGACCACAGTAATTTAAAAGAGGATCGATATTTCCAAAGTTCTAGCAAAGAGGTTGTAACAAAAGAAATCTTAAAGCATTGTACTCGGATTTAATCTATTGGTTTTCGTGATTGTATATGTTTTATTACTTTCTTAATTAAATTAAATTAATATTCCTAACAGCACGTTGACCCTTTATAGATAAAACTATACTAACCATTACGTTTGATCTTTCCAGTGGAATTTTTCAACTGGGCATCATTATGCGGTTTACATCTTAGCAGATTAGCCGAAGATCTCATTATATACGGGTCACAAGAATTCGGTATAGTTCGCTTTTGTGATAAATTCTCCACTGGATCCAGTTTGATGCCACAAAAACGCAATCCCGATGGCTTGGAACTCGTTCGGGGTGCTGCTGGTCTGTTATTAGGGGAAGCTTTCGCATTCAGTTGCATTCTTAAAGGTCTTCCGAGTACATACAACAAGGACCTGCAATCAGACAAAGAGTTATTGTTTAGATCGTATGACAAACTGCTTGACTGTCTTAAAGTAATCACGGGAACAATTCGTACCTTGGAAGTAAGTTCTAAAAAATATAATTAATACATCTATATAGTATTTAATCAGACAGTACACAGCCAAAACACAATATACTATGTCACGAAATAAACAGTTTTCAAGTGGTCTTACTTTACCCAGTTAAAGTCTTTTTGTTTAGTTATGAGAATGGACCATGAAGAATCAGTTTATACTACACAATAATTTGGATTAGATACTCCGGAATAGAACCTTACATCACACAGTTACACTGCATTCACATAGCTAACAGCACGCACGAAACACTGCACACCAACATAATAGGTATTGTTGTATATGATAGTCAATTAGTATGTAGGTATATCTAAATAAACCAGTTGTATTATAGAAGCCACACAGTGTAGTTTGATTTACGATTCATAAACACAACATGGTGTCAGGTGTGGTTTTTGGATAGTTATTTTCATTAAATAAAAGATATTATGTCGCGATAATGCCAAATAGTGAAAATAAATCAAATGTAAGTGCTATAACAAGTCATACAATGATGTACTCGGCGTTGCAACAACCGCCGCCATTATGCGAGGACGGCAGCCTTGCCGATAATTATCGTCACTGGAAGAAAACCTTTGATTGGTATCTTATCGCTAGTGGAAGAGAAAACACTTCGGATCGAGAGAAGTGTGCTTTGTTTTTGCACGTCATCGGGCAAGTTGGACGAGATATTTATGAAGAATTAGACTTATCAACGGAAGAAGAAATCAGTTATGTATCGTTAAGTGACATATTCTCGAAAAGGTGCGACCCCCAGAAGAATGTCAATTTTGAGAGACATATATTTTTTGAAACATTACAAACAGATCAAACTTTCGAAAAGTATCTGGCGCTACTGAAAATTCGAAGTAAAACATGTGAATTCGAGAAACTTCGCGAGAGTTTAATATTAACACAACTTATCAGGGGAATCAAGGATGGACAGCTACGTGAAAGGATGCTGAGAAAAAGCGATCTTAAGCTGGAAGAAGCTGCTTCGTGGTGTCGAGCAGCTGAGCTAGCTGGGCTGCAGGCAAATAAAGTGCAATCGGCTGCATCAGGAAGTAATATGTCCACAGGTACAAATAATTTATTGTTGCCTAGCGAGATCGAACGTGTGAGCATTGGCGTCAAAGGCCGGGTGCCGGCCGGTGAGCTACGGAGGACGCAGCGAGGGCGATGGAGCGGCAACGTCGCGAGAGGTTACGAGCGGGGCGGTGCGTATAACGTTGATTCGCGAAAGTGTAGATTTTGTAACTTCATTCATGAACGTAATAAGTGTCCGGCATACAACGTTAAGTGTTATAGATGTTATAGAATTGGTCATTTTCAAAATGTTGTAAACAGGTCGTTGAAGTTGAACTTTCATCGGACAGTGAGAAGGCAGAAACAGTAAACTTTATCGAAATCAATTCTGTCTCAAGAGGATGGTTCGAAAAAATAAATATAAATGGTGTAGACCTAATTTTTAAACTAGACAGTGGTGCCGACGTGTGTATTATGTCTAGAAGTAGTTTTCAGGAGGCCGGTTTTAATTTACGTATATTGCAACGTACTGGTAATATATTACGCGAGGTCAGTAAAAATATATTGCCAGTTTTAGGGCATTTTAAAGGTAAATTATGTCATAGAGAAAGACATTTATAAGTAAAATTTATGTTTTAGATTTGAATTTAATAATTTATTATCAAGAGAGCATTATAGCGCTCAATTTATTAATTCGTATCAATGAAGTGGTAAACAGAGAACAATGTGATTTTTACAAAAATATAAGTGTGTGTTTGAAGGAATAGGTAGGTTACCGGGAACGCATACTCTAATTGTTGATGAATCGATTCCTCCTGTCGTGCGTAGTTCACGAAAAATACCAATAAAATTAAGACAGAAACTTCAGGAGGAATTGAAGCGCTTAGAAAATATGAATATAATCAAAAAGGT